>CM027086.1:6234885-7606611 GCA_015343265.1 Pao palembangensis | reverse complement strand
CGGCGGACACGGAGGATGAGGAGAATCCCTCCAGAGCTCGTTCTGCATAACCAGGGACAGCACGGACCAGTCATCCGAAGTCAACACGGCCGCGGTCCCGTAAGTGTCTTCTTCGTCCTTCCACTGATGCAGCACCAGCTCCCTCGTCTCGCAGCGAAAAATGGAACCAAAACATCCCGTCGTACCGTAACCCTCCCAAACTCCACTGTTCCGTCAGGGAGTCGGACGGCAGCTTCTGAGTTCGGCTGAGAAACACCACACGCTTGCGGCGAGCCTCCGGACAGGCGCCTTCTTCAAAGACTGACACCGGGGTTTCACGGACCACACGCAGAACCGTCTCTTCTCCTTCTCCATGAGCCAGTCTTTTTCTGGCTCGCGGTGTTGTAGAAGAAGCCATGATGCCTCGGGTGAGTTTTTGTTGTTTGTTAAAAATGCTGTTGCAAACACTTTTTCCTCATTTTATACTCTTTGCAGACGCGTGAGGTGGGTTTGTGGGTTTAGATTTAGTATAAAACTAAATGTTTCTACTTTCTTGTGTTTTTAGAATCTTCCTCTAACAACGATGCCGGCGCGGCTGCTCTCACAAACAACTTGCGCTTGAAGGAAAGTTTCTAAAAAAAAAAAAAAGCTACAGTTTAAACCGGATAAGGGGTGAGTTTTTCTGACGTTCTTAACGTTTCTAACGGTTCTGACGAATCTTTTTATGCACTTTATTCTCATAAAATACTTTCTTCTTCTTCTATTCCTACATGTGTGTGCGTTTATTTATTCATTCATTTATTTTAGAATGTTTTATTCCATAAATCTATGTCTTAAAATGTAACATCTCTGACTTTTCTTTTTAATGTTTTCAAACTTTGATGTTTGATTTGATGCTTGTCGATGCCCCACCTCACCGCCACACCCCTCATAGATGACCTCTCTGACCTTTGGTCATCCATCATCTTTTGACATAAGGTGCCCCCTTCTATCTCTCGTAGTGTCTGACTGGAGGCCCCAGTTTTTATCTGCCTTCTGGGCAGAATTCTGTAAGCTGGTAGGGGCTACCCCCAGTCTGTCTTCGGGCTTCCACCCTCAGAGCAATGGACAGACAGAGGATGAACCAAGACCTGGAGGTCGTGCTTCATTGCATGGTCTCCAGGGACCCCACCTTGTGGTCCTCTCTCCTGGCATGGGTGGAGTATGAGTATGCACAACTCCCTACCCAGCTCTGCAACAATGGCTCTGTCTCCTGTCCTTCTGCCCTAGCCTTCAGCTGCCGGTGCCGACAGATGTGGGCCAAGGCGCAGGCAACCCTCCTGCGCTCTTTGGGCCGTTTTACCGCACGGGCCAATTGCCGCCGAACTTCTGCGCCGGTGTATCAGGGTGGACAGAGGGTGTGGCTCTCCACTCAGGACCTGACCAGGAAGCTGGTGCCCCTTCACTATCCAGAAGGTTATCAGCCCAACGGCAGTGAGGCTGCGGCTCCCAAGGACCATGAGAATCCACCCCACCTTCGATGTCTCCAAGGTGAAGCCGGTCCACAAGAGTCCTCTGGCTCCATCGCGCCCTTCTCCGCCTCATCGACAGTGGTCCAGCATTCACAGTCAGGCGCCTGATCTGTTTCCGTGGGAGGGGCCTGCAGTACCTTGTGGATTGGGAAGGCTATGGTCCCGAGGAAAGGTCGTGGGTTTCAGCACGAAACATCCTGGACCCCCAGATGGTCCGAGAGTTCCACCAGCAGCATCCCAACCAGCTGGCACGGGGTGCCATGAGGCCAGGCCACCCCAGCTTGCGTCCTATCCAGCAACCATCAGGTTCACTGGAGTTTTAGTGCCCGGGTCGGGGGATGGGTCGCCGGCCTTCAGTTTGGGACATTAGGAGCTGCCCCTTGAGGGAGGGGTTGTCACAGCTGCCGTCCTGCTCTGGCTCTCGCACCTGCCCTCTCTGCCTTACTGCATCACATTCCTGATCAGCCGCACCTGCTTCTCATCCGTAATCAGCAAAGGTATTTATACCACTGACTCTGAGAGACTCATTGCCAGATTGTGTGTGCTTTCATGTTGCTCGTTCCAGCATTGAATTTGTGGACTGTTTACTGGTATTGGACTCGGCCTGTAATTGACCTGATTCTGCTGCAATGTCCCGGTAAATCTGACCGCCTGTTCTGTACCTGACTACGAGATTGCCTGCTCATCTGCCTGGAATAAAACCCAGTTTTATTCAACGTTTGTAGCGCTCGTGGTTCCTATACGGAATCCTGACAGAAAAAGGTCCCTGCCAAGACGGACGTGGATTCTGCTTAGTAGCTGTTACGATGCCTAAAAAAATCCCAGAAAAATACCCCCAAACAAAGCTAACAGGTGCTGCGTGACATTACTTGGTTCTGTGTGTGTGTGTGTCGGGGGGGAGCGGGGAGGGGAGGTGCTGCTGAAGATACATGCATGTTGATAGGTTATGTATGGTGTTTTTTACTCGTTTCTCCAACAATGAATGTAATGTTATGAACACATATTTTAAAGTCTGCTGATTCTACAGAGCCCACCCCCAATCATATTGGTCGTTAAGTGGTCCATTTGAAAAAGGCTGTCGATTCTGTTTTGTCGATTTCAACAGCAGTTTCCAGGTCAGACACAGGTCTGCTCAGCTCATGAGGTGACTGGTGCTGCGTGACATCACTCAGTTTGTGTGTGTGAGTGTTGGGGGCTGCTGAACATATATATGGGGGGTTATGTATGGTGGATGGGTATGAGGGATGATGGCAGGGACGGGCGACAGCAGGAGGCAGTCAGTTTCTGTGGAATTGTGCAGTTTCATTTTTTTTTTTCTTTGTTAAATTGAGACTGAAGGATTTCAAGTGTTTGAGGATTAGAGAACACAACGAGGCTGACGGCAGAGACGGTGATGGCCAGTGGCAGCCTCTTCTCAGCCTCCCCACCAGCCCCCCAGGTTCATGAATGGGCAGCTACGACCACAGACACTGTGGAATGAGCCCAGAAGAGTCCAAGCGCTAATTTGGGCGTGCTACTGCAGAGTGTGCAGTATGGTTTTCCACCTCTCTGGACAGATCCCAGAGGTGCGGCTTTGGAAGTGAAAGGGAAAATATTCAGACTGAATACCAGTAGTAAACAGGGTGAGAGTAAACGATTTTCAATTTTTTTTTATTTTTTTTTGCCAATGTCTGACAATTTGTTCCCCGGAATGGATTGAGAGTTAAACAAGAAATTTGAGAGGGCAGTAAAGAGGCCAGATAAAAGTTCAAAGTTCAATCAAGACGTACCAAAATAAGACAGAAATTAAGACGAGGAGGATTGGACCCAAAAGCAGACCACACTCGCGGTAAAAACCAAATGATTTAATAACAAAATCTAGAATGCAAACAACGTAAAGCGGGACGTCGCGACCTCAGGAGAGAGACAAACAAGACTCAGTCAATGGCAAGGAAGTAATCCACAAACGGTAAATCAGGAATGCTCATCTACCACTCTGAACTCAACGATCCAACACCAATGACCAGCTGACAGCGTCTTAAATAAGGAGTTGATGAATCATTGGTCACAGGTGCGTGTCACGGGCTGGGTTTCCACGGTCGCCAGCGCCATCTAGGGGAGAACCAGCATTCTTGCAACAAACTTAACTTGGGACCAGAAATGCCAGTCCCTGGCAGAAATAATGGGCGCAACAACTGAATTTACTTGTATTAAATTACTTTTACGTTTGTTCATTGCCCGTCATGCTCGATACAGAGAGATCTAACTTTGGATAACTATGACCTGGATGAGTGAGAATCAACATTTTGTGAGATGTTGAATGTCTGTCATGTTTTTATGTCTTTTATTATTTTTTATGTGCAATTTTTTGTGCTTTTATGCTTAATTTGAGCATTATTTGTTGTCTTTTATCTATTGTGTGCAGCACTTTGGTCAACTGTGTTGTTTTTAAAGTGCAACAAATAAAATTGGATTGGTTTTCATCTTTGTGGCGTTTGTTTTCAACTTTCTATTATGTGATGGACAATAGTTGTTTTTTTTAACTGATTTGCAAACTAGACTGAAAAAGACTTTTATGAAAAAGAAATCTTCCATGGCTTATTTGAATCGGGCTTGCAGCCACTTGAGGGTCTACGTGCCCATTCAACCTGGAGCCTGGCCACTTCGTGGACTTTGTTCAGGGGGGTGGGCCTGCAAGAAATTTGTGCCACAGCGAGCTGGTTCTCACTGCTCACTTTTGTCTGGTTTTATATGCTGGATGTTTCTGCACCGTGTTTGGCACGGGCGGTTCTTTTGCTCTGATTTGGTCAGGTCCTTGCGGTTGGTGTGGACACAAGATAAGCTTGTCTGGCAATACGGGAGCTGCGATATCTCATAGTGAGATAGTGAGCGATGTATTATGAAAGAAAACTTGAGGTTACTTACATAACCCTGGTTCTTTGAGGAATTTGAGTGAGATGTCTCACCAGACAACGCTTCTTGCCTGGGCAAGTGAGAAAAGGTGCTTATCCTGAAGGAGGACATATATTGCAGGTTCACCAGCCAATCAGAATTGGAGTAATGAGATTAGTGCTTTTGTGAGGGCTGTCTCCTACAGTGAGACATCTCACTCATATTACTCAGAGAAACGGGGTTATGTAAATAACCTCAAGTTTAGCTTCACGGAGTCTGTTACCATGGTAACTAACTCAGTTACGTTGAACCAGCTTTGTGAAACCAAAAACCCCTGAGTTTCATTTAAATCAGAGCAAAATAACTTGTTTTCGCTAAACCCGCTTTTTGGAACGGACCCCTGGTGTTACCGTGTTTGGATTTTCCCTGTTGGATTCATCTGCTCATCTTTGTCACTGGATTTTTCCCCTCGAATTGGATTTGTTGACTGTGTTGGACCGTTTACCTGGTAATGAACTAGTGTTGAGTCTCTGCCTGTCTTCCTTCCTCTCAGGAATCCTGCCAGACTTGGGTTGTGTCTCGCACACACATCACTGAGGTTGATGGGCCACTTCTAATGCCAGAACATTCCATCTCTGCCGTGACAGCCGCTCCTGAAATGTTTGATCAGACAACGTGTCACATTCTTCATCAGGATGAAAGAATCAAGACCTGTTGCAGATGATGAATTTATTATGGTATAACCCCGGTTATACCATAATAAATGCCTCATACCCCAAACAGCCCAAATTTATTCAGTGTTAAGCTTTCAGAGATCAATTCTCCAACAGCTCCGTATTTTCATTATTACCACCTGTGTTATTACCTGTTTGACGTTAGACAGAAAAAGTGTCTGATTAGGGCTTGAAGCAACAGTTTAGAAATAACTGAAACAAAAATAAAACTGTCAGTTCACAATTGCGAGGTCCAGTGATCCAGGAAAAGGTTCCGTTGGGAAAAGTGTTGTTTGCTGTGGCCAAGCAGACCAGAGATATGTGATCTGACAACTCCACGGGGCTGGACAGCTTCAAGAGGCAGATGTCATTGTCATAGCTTTATGTGTTGAACAGAGGGTGGCAGACAGTCTGATTAATTCCTTGTGGCACTTTGTTGGGGTTAGAACCCGTCTGGTTGGTGCAGCCCAGGACAACGTTGAGGATCAAGCCTATGGTTGAGGGATCAAGCCTAAAGAAAACACAACCAAGGAGAGCAGATTTAAATGGTTCCACTAACCACAGCTAAAATAAAATCTTACTGCTAAAAGTAAAAGTAAGAAAATTGTTAGGAGCCAGCATGGCCGGCCGGTCCAGGCTGTCTTGTTGTGACTACACTCTGCCTTTTCCCCCCCCCAGAGGGCGCCGCAGGTGACCCAGCCAGAGCCAGTGACAAGCAGCTGTGGGTGATCCCTCATCAACAGCTGATATAAGCTGCTAACACGTGGCCACCGGCGTTGGATCTTCATATCATCTGCATGATCGCCGCGTCTCGTCAAGAGAGAGACTCGTCTATGGTCCCTGTTCTCCGCCGAGTGTGCACCGGTCCCCGTCCCGCCCGCCGACGGTCCATCCTGGTTTCCCGTTCGATCCTTCGTTGGAGCGCCTTGTGTTCTTTCCGTTCTTGTGTTAGACACATTACCTTTTAGCGAGCCTTGGTTACAGAGCGAGCCCCTCTGCATTGTGTCTGGTCTGTCCTGCGCCTGGATCCAATCCGAGTCCATTCATAACAGTACGATCCGACCAGCATGGATCCAGCAGAACAGCACAGACACAAACTGTCCGCCCAGGAAGCTATGCTCGGCAGTCACGAGCAGGCGCGCACCGTTTTATCGCATAACGTTGTGTGCCTCAACCAGGCCGTCCACGAGCTGGCAACGCGACCTGTGTCCTCGACGCCTTCGGCTGCCGACGCGCGCTCGCCGCTCCGCGACTCCGCCTGCGACCCTGAGCCGTACGACAGGGATCTCGAGAAGTACCGAGGGTTCATATTACCAAGGCGAAGATTAACTACATCATCGGACTGTTGCGGGGAAAGGCTCTGAGCTGGGCTCAAGCGTCCTGTGCTCGCACCCACCTGAACACGTTGGAATTCGGCGCGTTCGTGAGAGCGTTTTCGACAGGCCGAACCGCCTGGGGGACGCGTCAGATTGGCTTTTCTCGATCCAGCAGGGCTCCCGCTCAGTGGCTGAGTACGCGATTGAGTTTGGTACGCTGGCAGAAGAGGCCGGGTGGAACGAGCCTGCTCTGCTGAGCGCGTTCCGTCACGGGCTGAGCGACTCGGTGCGCGACGCGCTCATCGGAGGTCCGCGACAGAGAGAGTAAGAGGAATTGATAGACCACGCGATCGAGATAGACAATCACCAGTGTTCGCGGCGATGGGAGCGTTCCTCCCGTCACACCACACCGCAGTTTTTTTCGCATTCGCAAGTCTCCTCTCCTCGTAATCGACCAGAGTCTCCGCCCTCTACTTCAGATGGCCGCGAGTCGGAGCCGATGCAGCTGGGTCGCACGCGCCTGACCACGGAGGAGAGGCGCAGACGCCGCAACACACACGCCTGTACTGTGGACAAGCGGGCCATTACATCGCCAGCTGCCCCCTGAAGCCAAAAGACTAGGCTCGTCAGTGCAAGCAGGTGCACTGGCGAGCGCATCCTCATCCTGCGGTTCTCGCTTGCGGGTAAGTTTGGTGGGCAGATTGTTCTGGGCTTGCGAGTCATTGCCGTTGTCTCTATGGGTGGACTCGGGCGCGGAAGACTCATTTATCGATGAGAGCTTGGCTAAACAGGCATGGTCTTGGGCTCCTGGAGCCTCAGGCTCCAGGAGCCCAAGACCGTGGTGGATATAGGCAAACGCATGCTAGCAAGGGTGACACTCGTAGTATCGGGTAACCACCGTGAGCAGATCCAATTCTTCCTAATCCCCTCGCCCTCTGATCCTGCGGTCCTCGGTTTCCCGTGGCTAGCTCTCCATAACCCCCAAATTGACTGGGTGTCCGGTGCCGTGACGGGTTGGAGTGCAGCTTGCCATGCCCGCTGTCTACGCTCTGCCCCACTGCCCGTACTGTCGAGCCTCAGCACATCTCCGGTCACCCCCGACCTCACAGCGGTCCCCAAGGCTTATCATGACCTCGGTGGGGTGTTCTCTAAACATCGCGCCTGCGCCCTTCCTCCCCACCGCCCAAACGATTGCGATTGCCATTGACCTGCTCCCCGGCTCTCCACTGCCCTCCAGCCGACTGTACAGCATCTCTCAGCCGGAGCGAGAGGCAATGGAGAGATATTTGAGTGAGTCACTAGCGGCGGGACTGATCCGCCCTTCATTCTCCCCAGTCGCAGCATGATTCTTCTTTGTAAAAAAGAGGGACGGGTTGCTGCGCCCATCCCTTGACTACCGGGGGCTCAACGCCATAACTTTAAAGAACAAGTACCCACTACCGCTCATAGACTCAACCTTCGCGCCCCTCCACCGGGCACGCGTCTTCACCAAACTGGACCTGAGGAACGCCTACCATCTTGTTCGCATCCGCCAAGGCGACGAGTGGAAGACAGCGTTCAACACGCCACTCGGACACTTCAAGTATCTGGTGATGCCGTTCGGGCTCACGAATGCCCCGGCGGTTTTCCAGGCCCTAGTCAATGATGTGCTCCGGGATATGCTGAATAGGTTCCTCTTTGTATACATTGATGACAGTCTCATCTTTTCAGAATCAGAGGAGGAACACGTGCAGCATGTCCGCTTGGTACTGAGACGCCTGCTTGAAAACTGCCTCTTTGTGAAGGCAGAGAAGTGCGAGTTCCATGCCCCGTCGGTTTCCTTTCTAGGTTTCGTGGTCGGAGGGGGGCAGCTCGCACCGGACCCCGCCAAAGTGCAAGCAGTGGTAGACTGGCCGGTCCCGTCTTCACGCAAGCAGCTCCAGAGATTTTTAGGCTTCGCAAACTTCTACCGCCGGTTCGTCCGCGATTACAGTAAGGTGGCCGCCCCCCTGACCAGACTTACCTCCTCCATACGGCCATTTGCGTGGACGACGGCATTCATCAGGCTGAAGGGGCTGTTCACCACAGCGCCCGTTCTCACTCACCCAGACCCCGGCCGCCAATTCACAGTGGAGGTCGACGCCTCAGAGGTCGGAGTCGGTGCAGTTCTCTCGCAACAGGGCGAGAGCGACCAGAAATTGCACCCGTGTGCGTTTTTCAGCCGCCGGCTGCCTGCTGCTGAGAGGAATTACGACGTGGGGAACCGGGAACTCCTAGCCATGGTGTTGGCACTCCAGGAGTGGAGGCACTGGCTGGAGGGGTCCGCCCAACCGTTCGTGGTGTGGACGGACCACAAGAACCTGGCCTACCTTCACACTCACTTACCGGCCGGGCTCTAAGAACGTCAAACCGGACGCAATATCTCGACAATTTGCCGTAGACCAGCCCGATCCGGAACCCAAAACCATCCTTCCCTCTTCGCACATTCTGGGCGCGGTCGTTTGGCCAGTGGAGGAGAAGGTCCGCGAGACACTACACGCATTCCCCGATCCCGGCAGCGCGCCTCCCAACACCCTGTTCATCCCCAAACCTGTCCGCCCCGAGGTGTTACAATGGGGACACGCATCGAGATTGGCATGCCATCCGGGGCTGAGGCGCACGCTGCACCTCCTGCTGTAGCGCTTCTGGTGGCCGTCCCTGACCCAAGACGTAAGAGCTTTCATTGCGGCCTGCCCCGTGTGCGCACGGGGGAAGTCGTTGCACCAGCCACCCGCCGGACTCCTGAATCTGCTGCTGGTCCCACGGCAGCCTTGGTCCCACATCGCGGTGGACTTTATTATCGGACTACCTCCATCACGGGGGAACACGGCCATTCTGACCATTGTGGACCGGTTTTCCAAGGCGGTGTATCTGGTGCCTCTGCCAAAACTCCCCTCAGCAGGAGAGACGTCCATCACGTCTTCCGGCTGCATGGCATCCCCCAGGACATCGTCTCCGACCGGGGACCACAATTCACCTCCCTAGTCTGGCGAGCCTTCTGCGCGGCTCTCGGCGCCACGGCGAGCCTCTCATCCGGCTACCATCCCCAATCCAACGGCCAGGCAGAACACACCAACCAGAGTGTAGAGAGTGCTTCAGATGATGATGATGATGATGATGATGATGAAGGTGGTGGGGGGGTTCATGTGGCCACACGTGGGGTCAGACCAGAGAATGAAAAGCCCTTTCCACACAAGGATCAGCATTTATCAATCTGGATGTGACCAAATGATCTGCGCTCGTCAAATGAGGGCCAATTCAAAAGCACACCCTCTGATGCTAGCTAATAATGAGCTAAACATGTTCATTCCTCCCTGCCTCCTCCTTTTCCCTCCATCCTTCCTCCCCTCTTCTCACCTCCCTCTCCTTTACGCCAACTTATAACACAAACGTGTTTTTCACGCTGACACTTCTGACGGCCAGTGGCCAGTGATCAGCTCATCGGCAACTGATTTAGGGTTACTGCCAGCTGCTCCCCGGTGCTGGATCGTTGTGTTTGTTCCTACTCACCTGCAGAGTGGTATCTGACTTACTCAGGCTGAAACTTTTCTATGGTTTTTGTGGAGTGTGACTCAGAGTGGTTCCCAGGTCGCCATGTTCCCGAAGAAGAAGTCTGAGTGCTGGTCTTTGGACACCCAGCAGAGAAGCCTCCTGAAGAGTTTATTATTATTATTATTATAGTTTTTTATGACCCTTTTTCCTTCATCTGGAGCTCCTCCAATTCTTCCCTGTGTCACGACCAATAAAAGGGATTTTTGTTCTTTGAGAGCCTGCCTCGTACCTGCATTTGGGTCTTTAACACAACACTCCCTAACAACAGCTTTGGTATGATTGCAAAATCACATTAAAAATCACATTATGATCATTTGATATGACCCAAGATTAGTGAGGCCAAGCACAAAGTTGTAGTGACTCAAGAAGATGCTCAAGGTGGTAGTTTAGACTCAGTTGAGACACCTACTGATCATGAGCAGGAACAACAGAGATACTGTACAGAATTGCCCAAAAAAGTCCCTCAGAACTCCGCAGCTTGTGTCTTGACTAAGACTAAGAGGCGTGACCACATTTCAGGTGTGTTGGCCTCCCTACATTGCCTTCCAATAAAATTTAGGGTAGAATTTTAGATCGTCCTCCTAACCTACAAAGCTGTGCAAGGTCTGGCACCATCGTATATCACAGGTCTAATTGAACCATATCAGCCCTCTAGGATGCTACATTCCTTAGATTCAGGTTTACTAGTTATACCACCAATCTCCACATCTAGATCTGGAGCCAGGGCCTTCAGTTCTCCAGCTTCTCTGCTGTGGAACCACTGACCAGCATCAGTCCGGGCAGTGGGACCCAAGAACGACACGATAGAGCAGAAATTAAACTGCCTTTTATTCCAAGGCGGGCAGACAGAAGATCAGGCAATCTCAAACAAATGACAGACATGTCTGCCAGGAGACAACGCAGGATCAGATCGGATACAGCAGAGTCAAACACAGGCAATCAGGAAACTCAAACACAGAAACTCTGTATCCGAAACATAGGAGCAAATGAGCAACTGTCTGACAAGCCAGTCTCTCTGCAGCTTATATGGCTGCACTGATTACGGACAAAGAAATGCGGTGTAGGTGTGACTGATAAGGAGCACAGGGCTGGTGTGACAGAGAGGGGAGGGCGAGAGCTGGAGCAGAGCAGAGCAGCAGCTGTGACAGAACCCCGCCCCCGCCCCAAGGGACAGCTCCTGACGTCCCAACACGCAGAGCAGAGAGCCAAAATTGGTGCCCGGAGGGCCCCATCCCTCCTGGCTCAGGCTCCACCCCCTTCTGCTCAATCTCCAGCTTCTCTCTGGTCTCCCAGGGCAGTACCCCTGCCCCTGGCGCACAACCGGGTCCACCCTGGATCTCTGGACAGTAGGGTGGATCTGCCGGGCTCTCAGAAGCTGGAGCCTCCTGTTCTCCTGGCGGCCTGGACCCCTCCTCTGGCCCCTCGGATCGAACTCGACCTTCACAGCAGGAGGCTTAGCTGGGAATGGTGCAGAACTCACAGGCGCCGGGCTAAACTGGGCTGGAGTGGGGACAGGCCTCGCCGAAGCGGAAGCCAACACAGCGGAAGCAGGGTCTACTCAATGCTCACAGGCCCTACTCAATGCTCACAGGAGCCTCAGGGACAGCCTCAGCTTCAGCAGGGACCTCTTTAGCCACCGGCTGGGGGGCAGCCCCAGTCACAGGCCCAGGAGCAACCTCCACCCCCACGGAGGCAGCCACAGCCTCCAGAGGGACGCCTCCAGCCAGGAACTCCGGGCAGGCTTCAGTCTCTACCGGGGCGGCCTCCACCACAGGCTCGGAGGCAGCCTCCACTTCTTCTGGGATGACCTCCGCCTGGGAGTCTGGGGCAGCTTCAGTCTCCTCAGGGGCAGCCTTGACCAAGGGTTCGAGAGCAGTTTTAGCTTCAACAGGGGCAGCCTTGGCCAAGGGTTCAGGAGCAGCGTTAGCTTCAACAGGGACGGCAGCCCTGGCTGCAAACGTTGCAAGCTTTGCTGGGGGGGTCAGAGGCCTTGCTGTCGGGATCAGGGGCTTAGCTGCAGGGATCAGCGGTTTGGCTGCGGGTGTCGAAGGACTTGCTGCAGGTGTCAGGAGCTTCACTGCAGGAGATACTGCCCTTGTCTCGGGGGTTACAGCAGTTGCTGCAGGAAACGCAAACCTGGATGCTGGCGTTGTGGGCGTTGTTGGGACCGGCGTGGTCATCAACGCCATTGTCGGGACAAGCGTGGTCATCTGCGCTGTCGTCGGGACCGGTGTGGGTGTCATTGCTGTTGTCAGGACCGCCTTGGTCGCCAGCGCTGGGTTGGAGCCGGCGGGGTCGCTGGCGCTGTCGTCAGAACCGCCTTGGTCTGATCACTGTGTTTACCCAAAGGAAACAAATGACGGGAAGGGAAGCCAGTGATGAGAACATTTTGAGCGACATGAAGAAGATGCTTGCGGAAAAGTTCAAAATGGAAGATCTAGGCAAACAAGTTTGAAATTGTTATTTTTGGAGTTTGAATTGTGTAAGACATGGATCCACATTCACTCTGTTTTTGTTATTTCTTTTACTGTGAATTACACAACCTGTGAACAAGTAGTGGTGTTGAATGGGAGTAACCACGTGTGTCCTCAGGATTGTGTAATGTTTTGTTTAACCGGTGACATATAAATGTTTGGTCACTGTGGGGCGCTGTAGTCTAATATTGAGTTGTCTTAAATGAAGAAGACATCAACCAAATTTCTCTTCCTGTTTTGTAAATCAATGTGTCAGTATCCTAAATAAGCACTTCATGCCTGACTAAGATAAAATCTCTATCCATCATATCTCTTCCGAACGCATTGTGCTGCGACAAATACAGACGAAGTAAAACTCACTCTCTCTAAGGGGGAGCCCAGCCACCCTACGGAGGAAACTCATTATGACCGCTTGTACCCGCGATCTTGTAGTTGGCTCACAGTCTTAGGTCTTCTGTGGTGATGGGCACACCTGCAGCACATGCTCGAGTATTTAAGGCGCTGACACGTAATGGTAACCATGACTAACTAACTAACGGAGCTGTCTGACTTAGGCCTAGGTCAACAAAGATCATTTGCTGGCACGGTTAAGGAGCTTTTGCATTCTGTTACAGTACTCTTTGGTGTGGCAGCTGTGGTGATGTCATCTTGTGGATGTGCAGAGCTGCAACTCAGCTCAGTTTGTAGATGATGATGTTGTTTTCATAAAAGATCAATCAGAAGCTGAGGGGAGAGTCCTGTCTTTTTGAGCTTCCTGAGGAAAAAGAGCCTTTGCTGGGTTCTCTTCACCAGGTAAGGTGTGTGTGTGTGTGTGTGTGTGTGTGTGTGTGTGTGGACCAAGTGTGGTCAGATTTAATGTGCATGCCCAGGAATTTGATGTTTTCCACTCACTCTGCCTCCTCCCCATGAATGAGACGAGGTGTGTATTCGATCCTTCTGGATGTCCTGAAGTCTACAATGACCTCCTTTGTCTTGCTGTTGTTCAGGACAAGGTTGTTGTCTCAGCACCACCCTCTCATGTGCTGGATCTTTTTCTGTAGTGAGTCTCGTTATTATCCGATAGACCCACTACGGCGATGTCATCTGCAAACTTCACAACCTTGTTTGTGGGGTAAAGAGCAGAGCAGTCTTAAGTGGGGTAACAGGGTGAAAAGGGCCAGGTTTAGCACACACCTCTGCGGTGTGCTTGTGTTCAGGATCAGTGTGGACGATGTGCGGTCCCCAGTTCTCAGCCAGAAAGTTACAGCCAGACTGGAGTTCTGCTTCCAAAGGGCCACAATGAACCTTATATGCAGCTTTCATTTTTAGATTTTTATTTTTATGTTGACAAACAGCTGGAGTTTGAGATTTTACTTTTTACCCTTTGATGTTTTACCCAAAATCCAACAGGGACATTATTGATTTAATTACAACTTATTGACAACAGTTGAAAGCGTTTCCCTATTTAGGGGTGTTAACCATTTAAATATTTACTTTTTTTAAAAAAAACAGACAAACAATATTTTGAAGTCATACATTTTTCTGAATATCATGATATACGGGTTCTCCTTTAGGATAAAGTTGAGTTGTATCCAACATGGACTGTTAGCTGTAATCTTAAAATAACAAGATTCCACAATGCAAAACTCTTATTTCTAGACAATTTGATGAATTGTATCTTTTAAGATGGAGCTTCGGGAATAGTTGATGAAGAAACATTAGTGTTCCAGAGATTTCAGCATGCTAGCAAAGTGAGAATGCTCAGCTGGTACAAATACTGTGTATTGTGTTTCCTCTTCATACAGGAGGGTTGATTCTTGTTGAGCTAGTTTTCCGTGTTAGCACTTCCAGGTTCCAAAAGGTTCTAAATTTGGACCAATCTTTTTTACTTTTTTTATATTTCCCTTTCAAATATTATTCAGCAGGTCACTATATTAAGTCATTAGCATCTTTTCTTTCTGTAGTTTTGTGCCTTCTCTCTTTAGCTCTCTCTCTAAACTGAATTCTCTCTTTTATCATTTAATTGTCTTTTGCTAATTGTCACATTCACAAGGATAAATTTCCAAAAAAAAAGCACTAAAATAGCTGTTAAAAAAATAAAAATAAATTATTATTATTATTAATAATAATAATAATAATAATAATAATAATAATAATAATAATCACACTTTAATAATCCACACAAGTGGAAATTAAGCCTCTGCACTATACCTGAACTATCTTTAATGTCTTTATTTCAAATGAAGTCGTTGTTTATTCATACATATTTATTTTAATTCGATTTTTTCATGAATATTAATTATTCATGTTCATTATTTATGTTAACTCTTTTTTTGCTCTAATTTTAAATGTAGAACGTTGTTTAATAACGTGATGTATTAACATTATTGTCTAACGCCTATATTCTGTCTTTTGCTGCTCCTTGATGATGTAAATTATGTAATGAAATGATGTAAAATACTCGCGCATGCGTACACACATAGGCGAATGCGCAGGCGCAATGTGGACTCTAATTCGTTCCGGGTACAGATTGCGCCGGTTGTCCGGTTTCTTGTACGTTGTGTCTGCGCTCCCAAAGCGACGGCGGAGCCAATACGTTTCGGTTCATATCGATTCGTTTGCTTCCTCCAGATGCGTCTCTGGTGCGCTCCGTTCCTACTCCGTCGCAGCTCCCGCGATCCGGTGCCCTCCGCCCAAGATACGGAAAGACTTCTATTATTGCCAGATGGCGACGCACAACGCAGCAAGCTAGCACAGTGTAGCGCGTGCGGAACAGGAAGTCGGGTCGGGACAGAAAACAGAACATCCGGTTAATTTTTAAAATAGATAATTCCGCGTTGAGGGGGCCATTTGGCAGCCTATTGATGCGATGGATGAAGAGAAACTTATTGTGGAAGTAAAAAACCGCAGCATAATTTACGACAGTTCACATCGTTTTTATAAGTATAACTACAAGAAAGAAATCGCCTGGAAAGACATTGCAGAAGTACTAGGAGTGGATGGTAAGTCACTGAAATTAAATGTAATTTGTTCATGTATGTATATGTAGTTATACATCTTGAAAAACTATTAAAAATGTTGTTATAAGTAGCCTTTTTAGGGATTAATATCATGTATTCAGTAGTGAGTGTTGTTGAGTTAGTTGAGTTATGCCTCTAAAAAGACACTTATGCAAGCAGAAGTTGTTTGTCCAAATTTTTTTGCACATGCATGTATGGATGTACAATATATTGCCAAAAATATTCACTCGCCTGCCTTGACCTGCATATGAACTTAAGTGACATCCCATTCCTAATCCATAGGGTTCAATATGACGTTGGTCCACCCTTTGCAGCTATAACAGCTTCAACTCTTCTGGGAAGGCTGTCCACAAGGTTTAGGAGTGTGTTTATGAGCATTTTTGACCATTCTTCCAGAAGTTCATTTGAGGTCACACACTGATTTTGGACGAGAAGGCATGGCTCTCAGTCTCCGCTCTAATTCATCCCAAAGGTGTTGTATCGGGTTGAGGTCAGGACTCCGTGAAGGCCAGTCACCTTCATCCACACCAGACTGTCATCCATGTCTTTATGGGCCTTGCTTTGTGCACTAGTGCACAGTCATGTTGGAAGACGAAGGGGCCAGCTCCAAACTGTTCCCACAAAGTTGGGAGCATGGAATTGTCCAAAATGTCTTGGTATGCTGAAGCATTCAGAGTTCCTTTCACTGGAACTAAGGGGCACCTGAAAAATAACCCCACACCATAATCCCCCCTCCCCCAAACTTTACACTTGGTACAATGCACACCGACAAGTATCGTTCTCCTGGCAACCTCCAAACCCAGACTCGTCCATCAGATTACCAGATGGAGAAGCGCGATTCGAGAACGAGAGAACGCGTCTCCACTGCTCTAGAGTCCAGTGGTGGCGCGATTTACCCCACTGCATCTGACGCTTTGCATTGCACTTGGTGATGTCTGGCTTGGATGCAGCTGCTCGGCCATGGAAACCCATTCCATGAAGCTCTCTGTGCATTGTTCTTGAGCTAATCTGAAGGCCACATGAATTTTGGACTCTGCAGAAAGTTGGCGACCTCTTCCCACTATGCACCTCAGCATCTGCTGACCCCACTCCGTCAGTTTACTGGCCTACCACTTCGTGGCTGAGTTGCTGTCGTTCCCAAACACGTTCTTATAGTACAGCTGACTGTGGAATATTGAGGAGCAAGGAAATTTCATGACTGGATTTGTTGCACAGGTGGCATCCTATCACATTTCCACGCTGGAATTCACTGAGCTCATGAGAGCAACCCATTCTTTCACAAATGTTTGTAAAAACAGTCTGCATGCCTAGCTGCTGGATGTTATACACCTGTGGCCACGGAAGTGATTGGAACACCTGATTCTGATTATTTGGATGGGTGAGCGAATACATTTGGCAAAATAGTGTATGTATGTATCACAAAACCAATTTGGACTTCAGGTGGTAGAAGAACCAGGCAGCTATTTGCAGCAGCCAGCAACAGTAACAGCCTGTATTGGGTGGCAGTTCTCTTTTTTAAATGCAAAAAATCCCTTATCTGTTCTGCTGAGTATTTCACAACTGCCAGCTTGAACTTTGAGTCACACTTCTTCTATTTTTTCCCCTGACATGAACACATCCATCCCTCTATATGAACCTAGTCTTCACCAGTTTTTATCTCTCACCTCAGCCGTCTTCATTTGTTCTAATTCCATTTTTCTGTCTTATTTAGACCACAAAGTCAGCAGGATGGTTCTTCCTTGGTCCTGCTCAAGGTTTCTTCCTGTTAAACAGGAGATTTTCCTTGCCACTGTGCTTACCTGGGGGTTCAGGCTCTGGGTTTCTGTCTCTGTAAAGCACCTAGAGACAATTTTTATTGTAAAAGTATATATACAAATAAAATTGAATTGAATTATTTAATTTCATACAAAGGTACAAACATCAACTTAAAATGCAAATCACCCCATTTATTCTGAAACCCAAAATGGGGTAAACCCTTGGTGGGAATTAGGTTCCCAGCAGCTGTTTGTAGCTGGGTTACTATTTGGAAAAACATTGTAAATACATATGAACAGTTCCAATTGGCCGTTGTGACCTATTGCATCAGGTAATAAAGAGCTGGGGTCAGGAGGTGGAGTGGCATGGTTAATCATACAGCTTTGTTCATCTTGTACATCAAAGGATAAGACAGACGCTATCCTTTTTCTGTGACCGGCTTTTATCAATGTTATCAATTCAGTTGTCCAGTTAAGGTCAGTCCAATTACATAAAATGCACGTGGATGCCCTGGCACCCTGCCATAGTCCTGCTATGTGTCCTCTCGTCCTCACTCTTTGAGTCAATCTGATGGTCTGCACGCCTGACTGGGGTTAGCTTACGCCAACTTTGTATTTAAGACAAATTTCCGATTCTTTCATCCTAATCAGAAACTCCTTGTAGTGTTGCTCTTAGCATCACTGCCAGTTAAACGTCATATGTGTTTTTTCCTTGACTCCACCCACAGTCCGACTACTGCTAGCTGCCTTATAGACGGATGGTCCAGTTGCTCAAATGATAAATTGAGCTAGACGTGGAGTCTGATGTCGATGCGCATGGAAACGCACAATGGTGTTTGTCCAAGGTGGGAGTTAAAGCTGGAAACAGAGTCCCCGGAAGCCCACCACCTGTCTGAGAGAAGAAGTTATCGTGAATACTCTGATGTCTTTCTTCTTTTCTCAGCGGACACTTGCAAGACGAGGTGGAGGGCGCTAAGAGACGCTTTTGTTAAACACAGGAAGAAAGTTTCTTCTGGCGGACGTCATCCAATGGAATGGAAATTTAATGACACTATGTCCTTTCTGGTTCCCCACCTACAGCCGAAAAGGTCTGGCATAAATGTATGACATTTTGGTAAATTCAGTATGGCATCATTAGCTGCTAAAGGCTATCTTTTATTTGTTTTTTTTTTTGCAGAACAAGAAGAACTTGGGGGGTCATAACAGCAAGAGAGGAAACATCTGTCGCAGCTCTGTCGATCTGTGGATCTGAGGAGCAGGCCTCCTGCACCTCAGAGGTGCAGAGACCCCCATCCGCTTCCTCGGTGCCCTCTCCATCGCAGCCAACTCCGGCTGGGGAGAGGGACAGGCCCCGGAGGTGTCGGAGCCCCAGGGAAAGGGCGTCTCCGTGTCCAACCACGTCAGAGACGAGGAGGAGAGCGGCCATGTCCGATGTGGAGGAAAGACAAGAACCACCTCCCAAACTAGAGTCGGAACTGGACGAATGCTACCATTTTGCCCTGAGCCTGGTCCCATTACTCCGTAGATTCAACCATAGCAACAGGCAGCACGCCAAAATTGGTATCCTCAACTTGTTGTCCAACCTAGAGAGCAGCTCGTTCACCTGACAAACGGCGTGAGCGCCACGACACCATCCGACATGGCCTCCGCTGTAGCTCCACCTGGGCCAGCAAACCCACCACCAGCAAACAGCGTTGGTCCTCTTTACCCAGCTGCTGGCTTCAAATGTGGATCCAGAACACAGAGCTGTAGAGCTGTGGTCTCATTTCTGTAGAGGTTTTTGCTGTGCTGTGTATATTTACATTATTTGTTTTTACCTGTAGATTTTTTTCAGAAATACTTTTTATATTGTTTTAGGGTTACTTTTGCATTATTTTTGTATTTTCAAAGACGAAGTAGAAGGTCAAGCTCACCTCAACGCAGCAGCCAATATCTGCTTCAGCTCTGTAGGTGCTGTTTTGTCTACACAAGCTTTCTTATTATTTGAATGGTGTTTGACTAAAACAATCAATAAGCTAATAGCAGTTTTGTTTGTCTTTTCTTTGTGTTATTAATACCAAACAGTGGGTAAATTCTTTTTAGACCTTGTAGGAGTGGAGCGCAGGAGCATCCCCTGGTGGCCATTGACTGGTAATTCTGTAAAGATCTTGATGCTGCACGTTAAGACGTACAGAAGCGAGTTGCATTGACTGGATTTAAAAAAAGAAGAAATGGAGACCTTATCTCGTCATTACAAGATTTCCAGGAATTGGACAGACCTGGCTTTCCACCAAAGACTTTGAAGCCTTCGCAGAGTTGATATGCTGATATTAATACAATCAGAAGGTAATGATAAGAGTAACTGTGATAGTACCATGATTGTATTACCAAGATAAGCTGTGTAATTTTTCGGAATCAAAGCGATACCTTTTGACTAGACCGTTAAGAACTCAGTGGCTTTTATTTTGGAGGGGGGGCGCAAAGGAAGTGGCTCCGCTAATGAACTCGTGTAACTTTACTAGTCGTAGAGTTCTTTTGCAACGTGGTGCAAATACACCGGCTGCAGCTCCGCCACGCTGCGTGCTCCGCTCGGCCTCCGACAAAACACGCACCACTTCTATTTTTGTCAGATAGCGGAGCAGGGCGCAACAAGCTAGCGCAATGCGTCGCGTGCTAGACAGGAAGTCGGGTACGAAGAGAAAATAAAACATCCGGGAACCTGTCAACATAAAACGAGCGATCGCTTTCAACTGTGTCAAGGGCTCTGACGTTAACAGGTCGCATGTCTAGTGGGGGTCATTTTAGACGATGGACGAAGAACCGTATCAGTTTATGACGTGTCACGTCCTTTTTATAAGGATAATATAAAATACATGGCCTGGAAATGGCACCGCGCTGGAGCAGCCGGTGTGTTAACGGAGCGAAAGCTGTAGGCGCAACGCAGGCGCATTCAGTGTGTTTTCGAGCTTAGGTGCACCCAGTCAGTAGGTCAGAAATATATTGAAAGTCGTTATTAAATGGCTCTAATATGTCGGCAGAATTTAAGGGAATCGTGTGGAATTCTAAGACTTCATTTCAAAAGTGAGGCGGAAGCCAACAAGTGACGTAATAATTGTACTACAGGACGTCTGACTTTGCTAACTTCTGTACATCGGTCCCCTCCTGCTGCTTTGTGCTGTTTCATGGATCCTAATCTGCCTTTGCCATTTTTTTTTTCTTGCATTTTACTGACAAATTAGCAACTTTACAAAAGTCAGTGATTTTTGAGTCGGTGTATCCCCGATGCGAGAAAAGCTGGTGAAAAGTGCCCCTTTACCCTGCATTTTCCCACAAACGAAATGAAATTTAAAAAAAAAATCTAATAGTAGTTGTCAGATAAACACCAAGAAGAGCGAGAATCGATGGAGAAACAGTCGATTTTTTTCCCCCTTAATTTTCCCCTTAACTACCGAACATTCAGCGTCGTGAAGAACCAACCAACCAGATGTCCGGTGATAGAAAAGGAGGGTTTGGACACCTGGGGTGGGGGAAGGGTCGCTGTCTGCAGCGTCTGATGGCCGCATCCTTCGCAGCATAGCAACGCTCCTCCATCCCTCAGCCGCGTCGGCTGCATGTGACACGGAGCGCGGCGGGATTCCTGGAGCCATTGTTGCTGTTCCTCCTCCGCAGACATGGACGTGAGCGCGGCAGGACGAGGCGTGCACCTGAGGGGCTTGCTGAAGAGGAACTGGCTTCTGGTCGCCACGGTCTCCTCGGTGCTGCTCGGTACGTGCCGGCTCATGTTTGCCTTTTGCAGCGATGCCCCCCTCTTTTTACTGTCTGCGCATCTTCTTTGTTTTAGGGAGCGTTTAGCGCCGATCCGGCTGCGGCTGCTGTCGCTGGTGAAATGGAACATTTTCCACATCAGATAAAAGCAGGGTCGTCTGAAGGAATGCGCTAAGGAAGAAATAAACACACCCAAGACAGCTGATATTTGATCAGGGAGCTTATTTGCATAAATGGTAACGTGTTACATCCACATAGGTGGACATCAAAGCAGAAAATGAATGACTATTTATTGATTTGATGTCCTAAACTTTATTAAGAGGACAAATGAAAGTTAATTGTGCTAATACAAAGGCTTAACATCCAAACTTATTACATGAAGGTCACCTGGAAGAGAACTCCTCAAACGTTAGCATGTCAATCAAAGCGGGAAAGTCCTAGGTTTAAATCCATGTTGACGGCTCTTCTGTCTGGAGTTTCATTCTCCTCCACATGAGTTCTCAAAGTTTTCCAGACACACTGTTTTAATCAATAATATTGACTGAAGCAGATCTCGCGTAGCGGCGGCGATGACGTCGCCGTCAGTTTGTAGCTTCTGCTACGTGACCGGTTTAGTATTAGTATTTCTGTGTTTTTTACACTGTACAGCTTTAGAACATATGTGTCCGTTTGCGTGTCTGAAATCAGCTCCTTATTTCCTTTAGATTAGATTAGATTAGATTAGATTAGATTAGATTAGATTAGATTCAACTTTATTATCATTACACATGTATAAATACAGGTAACGAAATGCCGTTTAGCATCTAATCAGAAGTGCAAGGTGCAGCAAGCTATATATACACAGTGTATACAATATAGACAGTATGGTTATAGTGAATTATATACGGAAATATGAACATGTGGAGGTATAAACAGATGTGCTATAGACAAGTATACAGTAGACCTATTAATATATATAACGTGCTATAGACAGGTATAAAGTTGTGCTATAGATATATATAACTCAGTAGATATGATATGTATAAGCAATATGTACAAAATATGTACCGGATGAACTATACACAGAGATATACAGTATTGACAATATATACTTTTTTTTTTTTTTGGGGGGGGGGTGAGCTGCAGAGAGAGATGGAGAGGTGAAGAGAGACGGGTCATGGAGGTAGTGGTAGCATGAAAGGGGGGGCATGGTAGGGGGCAAGAGTAGTGGCGCAGTGGGGAGACATGGGGGTTCAGGGGGGAGTAGAGTTCAGCAGGGAAACAGCTGCAGGGAAGAACCTGTTCCTGAACCTGCTGGTTTTAGTCCGAAGGCTCCCAAAGCGCCTTCCGGAGGGGAGGAGCTGGAAGAGTCTATGGTTGGGGTGCGAGGGGTCCTTCAGGATGCTACGAGCCCTGCGTAGGCACCGCTTCCTGTGAACATCCTCGATGGCAGGTAGTGGGATCCCTGTACTGCGTTGGGCAGTTTTCACCACCCTCTGTAGTGCTTTCCGATCAGCCACAGAGCAGTTCCCAAACCACACTGTGATACAGTTGGTCAGGATGCTCTCAATCGCACAGCGGTAAAAGTTGCTCAGGATATTGGCGGACAATCGGTTCTTCTTCAGTGTCCTCAGGAAGAAGAGCCATCGGTGAGCCTTCTTAACCAAGCTGGAGGTGTTAGTTGTCCATGACAGTTGTCATGAGATGTGGGTCCCCAGGAACTTGAAGCTTGAGACATGTTCAATAGCCATGCCATTGATGTGGATAGGAGTGTGTGTGTGTGTGTGTCCCTTCTCCTTCCTGTAATCCACAATGAGCTCCTTGGTTTTGCTGGTGTTGAGGAGTAGGTTATTGTCGGCGCACCAGGCAGCTAGGTGCTCTGCTCTGTAGTCTGACTCATCGTTGTTAGTAATGAGTCCTGTTAGTACTGTTCTAATAAGGGAACCGACTCGTTCCAAAGGGCTGGGTTTTCGCTTTAGCAGTGAGCGGACTCAGTAGTCCACTTGAGGATCGGAGGTTAGGGACCGGATTAAACAGTTCATCGGGCCACATGTGGCCCCCAGGCGTCAGGTTGCTCACCTCTGCTGTAGGGAGTCGTAGTCAAGCAGGATACACACAAGATACAGTAATTGGGCTGTTTTGTCCTGATTTTTTGCCCGACCAAGGACGGCAAATGCCCGATCATCTCAGACCGCTCACGTATCCTGCGGTCTGAGATGATCGGTCATGATACGGTCAAAACTGACGTGGTTTTCGCTACCTTTCTTCTATTTTTTTAGCTTTTGTTAGCTCACCTGTGACTGCATGAGATTTCTGGCCCGGAGGACGAGATTGTAGATGGGTGGTGGGGTGGAATCGCGACGTGCGTGGCGAATCTAACCTGCTGGTTGTTATTCCTACTCGAGGCTTTGTCGCTATCTCTTATACGGGAGCAGAAGAAGAAAAGTGGCTTCTGATTGGTCTTTTCGCTCTCTTCCAGGCGTCTGTTTGGGGATCGTAGTGAGGGAATATGCCAGCCTGTCCAGTCTGGACAAGCAGTATTTGGGTTTCCCAGGAGAGATCCTGATGCGGATGCTGAAGCTCGTGATCCTCCCGCTCCTCGTTTCCAGCATGATTACAGGTATCTCCTGCCTTATTTGTTTTTACATTTATAAGGTGTGCGCTGAAATATTTACCACACACAAAACCTGTGGGTGAGGTTTAGTGGCCAGGTTCAGTGTTTAGCAGCTAATTTAGCATGCTAATCATGATGATATGGTAATGTCAGCTACAAACACATATCCCAACCACCTGTAGGAGATAAAGGAAAAGAGGATGGAAACCCACCTCTTTCACCGAAGCACACTGCTTAAGGATTATTTCAAAGCCACCAACATATGCTAACTCTGAAAGCTGCTAGCGTGAGACCAACTTCCGTCTAGAGCAGGCATGGGCAAACTACGGCCCGGGGGCCATATGTGGCCCGTTAAGGTTTTTAATCCGGCCTGCCGAACTCGAAGAAATATTAAACCTCGTTAATGTTTTATTTTTCCTGCAATTCTTGCTTTCTAGATGAGCTAGATACATTGACCTTTGTTAGGTGCAGCGTATTACTCCACATTTGTGCTTTTTGTTAAATAAAGACAGGAGGAGAATGATGGATAACAGAACTTTCAGTGCTGTTAAATATTAACTGTTAGTCATCAAAAAGCTGTATTTCATTTTATTTTCAGTGTATTTTCAGAAGGGGGGGTCTGAACTGTTTTCTAACCAATCAAGCTGACGACCCTCTTCATTTGGCTTTTGGAGAAATGATTGTGAAGGCTCCGCGGGCCGGATCAAATAGTTCAAATAGTTCATGGGGCCACATGTGGCCCCTGGGCCTTAGTTTGCCCCCCTCTGCGTTAGCAGCTTGGTTCCACACCTTCCACTGGCCGGCAGTCTGATTTATTTTTCAACCTCCAGTGTTGTTGAGCCACTTTATGTACATTCTCAGATGGTTGTAAAGGCTGTTTTCATGTCTCACCTGCGTACTTCAGCTCTGCGTTGTGTCCGCAGGCGTCGCGGCCCTGGACTCCGAGGTATCTGGGAAAATAGGCCTGTACGCTGTAATCTATTACTTCTCCACAACCATCATCGCAGTGATCCTCGGTGAGTTCCTCAAGCTCATCTTTGAGGCTGGAACAGCACTTGTTCAGTCACGCTCTCTGGCGTAACCGCTCGCGTCATTTGCAGGTATTATTTTAGTGATGACCGTCAAACCCGGGGTCACTCAGACGGCCCAACGCCTCAGCGGAACTGGAGCCCCGCCGAACGTCACAACCGCTGACACGCTGCTGGACCTCGTCAGGTGACCTGAACCGATCAGCCTGTACAAATCTACAGTCCAAACTGTTGAAAAATAACAAAGAGGAAGTGCTTTAACTGCAGACGTTCAGCTTAAACTCCAGGGTGTTTAAATCCAAGTCAGGTGGATGGATGGATGGATGGATGGATGGATGAATGGGTGGATGGATGGATAGATGAATGGATGGATGGATAAATGATAATAAATGGATGGATGGATGGATGATAGATAGATAGATGGATGATGGATGATAGATAAATGATAGAGAGATGGATGGATAGATAAATGGATGATGGATGGATAAATGGATGGATGATAGATAAATGATGGATGGATGATAAATGGATGGATGATAAATAGTTAGATAGACAGATAAATGATAGATGATGGATAGATAGATAGATGGATGGATGATGTCCGAAAAATAATCGTGATTGACGAATTTATTGTCTTTCTTTTTTTTTCCTTTTTATATTCTACTATCCTAGCATAATGAGCTTTAATAATACACATTCTCTACTGTCCTGTTCACCTTAAAGAATAAGAGCAATTTAATGACATGGAACATCCAGAACTAGTTGGCGTGTTGCTGTGGATGGTGGGTCTGGAGACGTTGGTTCACATTTGTTGCGTTAGCGCTTCTGACTGGCACTTTTTTACGGCAAGTTTTCAAGATGTCTTCCTCCACGTTACTGGGCTCTCCTTTATCGTTAGGATAAAAACCAAAACGCACCCACAGTGGAGCTGTGGTACGTGGTTTTGGAACCAGAACCTCCCCTTCGCCATAGCATATTATCCTATTATCCTAGCCATTGCGTATTATCCTAGCCACAGCCTATTATCCTAGCCATAGTTTGCTGCAGATCCGATCAAGACGAGGGGTAAACACCACTGTGGTTGCCATGGTGATGCTGCGTGCTGCTGCTGGCGCAGACGATGACGTCATACTCAGATTCATAGTTATTTGATGCAACTTTGTGGATAAAATAAATAATTGAAGGCAATCACAAATATTAAAAATAATCGCAATTGACGTATATTGTAATATTCGACTGCCCTAGGCCTGAAGGTGGTTGGATTTATCTACAAAACCACAACACCAGACAGAAGTTGATATTCACACTTTTAATTTTTTTTATCAAATGTACATGCTTCGTTAAAACATGCAGCAGTTTAATCTTGCCATCATCAGGATGGTGCAACTCCTGGTGCTTTTGGGGCTCTATGGTGCTCGCTAGGGTGGAGCTGCGCCAGATTCAGCCTCGCCCACCCGGTTCAACCCCACCCACTGCAGCGAGCACCCTCTCGCCTGACATGTTTTGTACATAATATTTTGGGACTTACAGCTCCCAAAAGAGGATGTCTTATAGATGTCTGTGTAGATTCTCACTCATCCAGATTATAGTTCTCCAAAATTAGATCTCTGTGTCAACTGGACTGAAAGGTTTCCTTGAAAACATTTCGCCCTCTCTCCAGAGAGCTTCTTCAGTTCTAAGTTTGCTGGGGCAGAGCTTGAAAATATAGCCCTGTGGACCATTGGCATGTTAATGGCCCGGGTGGTCACCTGAGAGTCCTTGGCAGGGTGGTTGGCAGGGTCGATCACCTAGTTTCAGTTGGGGTGCTTCCCCTTTGTCTGTTGGGTCACATGTTAATGAGTCACCAGGTCTCGTCAAACGGTGTGAACGTTTGGATTGTTGATGAAAAGAGTGGAGGACTGCTTGTAGGTGGGTGACAGAAAGTGCCTTAGTCCACCACCTCTGTTTAAAGATGGTTTTTCCAACTTGACGTGGATGGCTTCCTTGACACCCCTCTCAAACCAGCTGGTTTGAGAGGGGTGTCACCCATGTACAAGCAGTCCTCCACTCTTTTCGTCAGCAATCCAAACGTTCACACCGTTTGACGAGACCTGGTGACTCATTAACATGTGACCCAACAGACAAAGGGGAAGCACCCCAACTGAAACTAGGTGAACGACCCTGCCAACCACCCTGCCAACGACTTTCAGGTGACCACCGGGGCCATTAACATGCCGATGGTCCACAGGGCTATATTTTCAAGCTCTGCCCCAGCAAACTTAGAACTGAAGAAGCTCTCTGGAGAGAGGGTGAAACATTTTCAAAGAAACCTTTCAGTCCAGTTGACACAGAGAGATCTAATTTTGGATGTCTTATAGAGTTCTTATGTAATCCAAGTTTTGCAATCACTGAACATGTCCTTCTTTATCCATAGAAACATGTTTCCAGAAAATCTGGTGCAAGCTTCTTTTCAACAGGTAACACATTTATTTTACAAAGTATTGTATTTGAACCCAAGTTCTATCTAATTTAAAACCTGTTTGAAAACAAACCGCAGTATAAGACCAAGCACAGAGAACTGAAGCCTCTGACAGCCGAAGGGGAAAGATCCACAGAGATTCCACCGCTAACGACCACGATCGCCGCGGTGCTAGAGGTCGGTATCCACTTCACACTCATTATGTCCCATTACAGGATGCGTATGCCACTCAAGACAAGGCTACGCTCAAAAAAGAACATGAGGAAAACTTGTTCTTCTGGTGGTCTAATCCTGATTGTCCCCTCTGTTCACAGAATGTAACCAGGGACTCGAAAATTATCGGGACGTATGTAGATGGAGCCAACGTCCTGGGGCTTCTGGTGTTCTGCATCGTGTTTGGCCTTGTCATCGGGAAGATGGGCGAAAAGGGACAAATCCTCCTGGAATTCTTCGACGCTTTAAATGAAGCAACAATGAGATTGATTCAAATAATCATGTGGTGCGTGACAATGCTTCATCTCGTGTGTTGGTTTCAAACCTGGAATCTTACTTGATTATTAGCATTTTAGGCACTTTAACGATGGACATTGTGTTCTCTTTTGGGTTATTTCAGCTACATGCCGGTAGGGATCATGTTCCTAATTGCTGCAAAGATCGTAGAAGTGGAAGACTGGGAAATCTTCAAGAAGATGGGTCTTTATATGGTGACGGTACTGAGTGGGTAAGCTCTTCATTTTAGATTAAATTATATCGCTGTTCGAGCTACTCCACCTGTGTATACACCAGTGAACACACTACATTCATCATTAAGCTAACCTAATGCTAACCGCAAGCTGCTGATGTCTGTAGCCCCTTTTACACTCCACGGAAATCCCTAGAAACGGGTTGTTTTGACAGTGAAAGGATCGTCTTTCCACATTTCGAATCAGCGGCTCAGCTCGCCTGCAATTTGAAGGCGTCCCAAAGTGAAAATGCCCAAAGGCATGTTAGAAAAATCCCGCTTCTACGAGCTGATTTTCCGTGTAAAAGCAGTATGTGAATCTATCTCCAGGACTGCCCTGACCTCAGACCCTCAGACCCCCTTAGTTTGAAGTCTATATCATAACAATCCGTGGCTAAACTTTTATGGCATAGGTGCCTGTCTCTTGCCTTGCCATCTGAAAAAGGTTCCTCCATCCAAAGACGTTTCAGCTTCTCTCCAGAAGGTTTCTTCAGTTCTGGGTCTCTGTGTACAACGCCTCCTCTCCCTCTAGAGGAGGTGAAACGTCTTCAAGGACACCTAAACAAGTTCAGTTGCACGCAGAGATCTAACTTTGGATAACTATGACCTGGATGAATTAGAACTTCCTCCATATAAGCCTGGTCCTCTTCGAGATTTCTTCTGTTGAAAGGAAGGTTTTTGCTGCTATTGCTTGTTGAATCAGGGACCGGCTTGGATTGTCTTTCAAGATCTTTATAGGTGACAATTGAGGCGCAAGGATGATGGTCAAGTCCATCCTTCATTCTTTGATTCCTTTTTTTTGTTTTGTCTTAAGTCTAGCTATCCATGCCACCATCTGTCTGCCGCTCCTCTTCTTCCTCATTGTGAGGAAGAATCCCTACACCTTCACGCTGGGAATGGCTCAGGCCCTGGTGACCGCCCTCATGATTTCCTCCAGGTCAGACTTGACGCCACTGTAGATCCAAACCGTTGAAATTCGGAGCATGTGTAAGCAACTTAGGATCATGGTCATTTTAGCTAGCTGCCTTCTTATCTTTCAGCTCTGCCACACTGCCCATCACATTCCGATGTGCCGAGGAGAACAATCACATCGACAAGCGGATTACTCGATTTGTTCTCCCGGTGGGTGCCACGATTAACATGGACGGCACGGCACTCTACGAGGCGGTAGCTGCCATCTTCATCGCCCAGATGAACGACTACCCCCTGGACGCCGGAAAAATTGTCACTATCAGGTAAATACTTGAGCGTTTCAGCTACAGTAACCAAGGAAAGAACTACATAAAATAAGATTGGGCTTCTAAAAAGTCCTTCTGCTTTTACTGAACTGACTGTACCTGAGCAGGTGACATTTCTGGCTAACGTTAGTAGTTAGCGCCTGGCACGTACGTCACAACTTTTGGGTGGACGTGGATGGTGTTCGAAATAGCAACTGGGGACGCATGTGGAAATACGAGATGAAGAGGAGGAAATAATGATACGTACAAGAGACGATAGATCATTATCTCTGGTGCGGGGGTGGGCAGTTATTTAGCCTGAAGGGCCACATTGGGTTTTAGATCTTGATGAAGGCAGGTGGTGCAGGAAACTAACCCCCCAAATGAGGATCAGAGGTTAGCTAAAAATCCTACCTGATGAATTATTGACTGAGAAAATATTTTGAAGAGCCTGTAAACTGGTCCAACTAGAGATGGATGATGAAGCTCCAAATGATGTTTGGCCCCACCTTCTTGAGAGGACATGTTAGCATGCTAGGTGAAGGGGGGGTCTGAACCTTGTTCTAACCAATCAAGATGACAACCCTCTTCATTTGGCTTTTAGAGAAATGATTGTGAAGGCTCTGCGGGCCGGATTCAATAGTTCATCGGGCCACATGTGGCCCCTGGGCCTTAGTTTGCCCACCTCTGCTCATCTCTTTAAAAACATTTACTGTAACAGCAAGCACAAAGAAAATTGTTTTCAGTCTGCAATCCATTTTATTTACGTAAAAATCAGCATGTCCCAGTTAGGAAAACACAGTGAGAACGCGGGTGCATCACTCTCACATTCAAATCTGTGCCTCTGTCCATCAGTATTACCGCAACGGTTGCAAGTATCGGCGCAGCAGGCGTACCCAATGCCGGGCTGGTCACCATGGTAATTGTCCTAACAGCTGTTGGGTTGCCGGCGAGTGATGTCACTCTGATAATGGCCGTGGACTGGCTACTGTACGTAGGTTTCCGCTAACCAATCAGAGATGTTTTTCTCTTCCACAACTGGGCAATGATGTCATCTAACCGTGCGCCGTGCGTTTCAGGGACCGATTCCGCACCATGATCAACGTCCTCGGCGACGCTTATGGAGCAGGAATCGTCCAGAAGCTGTCCAGGAGGGAACTGAAGAGGATGGATCTGGCCTCAGACGTGGACGCCACTGACCCCTTCGCCCTGGAAGCCGCCTCTGACGACGAGGAGCGCGACAGGAGATCCTACGTCAATGGCGGCTTCACCGTGGACAAGACGGACGCCATCTCCTTTACGGAGACGTCCCAGTTCTAAGCCAAGCAAGGGCCATGCTACCGATTCCGCGCTTCGGAAATATGACGAGAGGCCAAGCAGCAGTCCAGACGAACCATCCATCACAGCTGCCAGATTCCAGCGCTTCCTTTCTGTGAGCAACTGTGCCAAGAAAAACCAGTTTATCATTTCAGCACCGTAGATTTCTGAAGGTGTGTCTGTGTGTGTTTGTGTGCCTTTTCCTGGACACTCATCTTCAGCTGAAACACAAAACTGATAATCTAACTAAAAATGTATTGATTTTTATGGAGATTCATCCCATAAAAGCCCCACGTGTCTGTGCTTTGATGTGTGTGTCCGCCCATGAAGCCCTTGTGGTTTTTTTTATGGAAACTGTGCGAACCGCGACAGGGTGCATGAACCTGAAGAAAACAGACGCAAAATCCATTCAGCACTGTGCATCTGGGGAGCCCTTCTTGTGGGGCCCAGTCCGACCAGGGCCCCGACCCAGCTGGGCCCTTCCGACCAGGTCAGACCACTTTTCCCAGGTGGAAGCACTCCTGTACCTGGTAGGCCTGGAAACCCAGATGGGTCGCCACACCCCCAAACCAAGGTATAGTTTATTGCTGGCCAACTCATATAAACGGCTGGTTTCTGCTGAGGCTTAACGTCTTGTAATTTTCTGTTAATATGATTCTAACACTCACAAAAAACAATATGCGCTGCCATATATTTATGACACCTGTGCACAGTGCATGTGGCTTAGCAGAGAGCTTTCCCTCCTGACGGGCAGCTTAAACTTCACCTCTGTACAGAAAACTAAAGCAGCATAAAAATAATCACAATAACTGTTAAAATTAAGTTGCTAATTCTTCTGTGATTTTGTCATTTATTTAATAAACAAATATTTAGGCTTAAGTATGGATGTGGGTTTTTGTCACTATATTAGATGTTCATCTTCAGGACATCACACACACACAAAAAAAGCAATTACATAAATGAAACACACATTTTCCAAATGTCTTCATTCGTTTCAGGTGACATATTAAAAATCTGATGGTTTTAATTTGATCCCAGTCCTGCTGATCCAGGTTTAAACCAGGATTACTGACACAAACTAGTGCTGAACTGGAGAGAACCTCCTCACTTTATACAACTGAAGCAGGCAAATAAATAAAAAAGATGCAGCATCATAGAGGCCTTGGGTTTGAACCAACCCCAGGTGGACGTTCTTTTTCATTACCGTATTTTTTGGACTATAAATCGCTCCAGAGTATCAAATGCGTCATGAAGGAGAAAAAAAACATATGGAAATTGCACTGTACTATAAGTCGCGCTTTTTTCTGGGAAATGTATTCTACAAAATCCAAGAGCAAGAACAGACATTTCATCGGGAAAGGCAAGTTATAATAATAATAGAATATAGAACAACAGACTGAAAAGGTGTCAGTTATGATAACGTAACACATTAACAGTTATTCAGCTACACAACAGCATAAAGAACATACGTGGGAGGCTGAAAAGGCAGAATTAACATAAGCTCGTAACTCCAACACGCAAGCTACTGGTTAGCTTGCTAGCCAGTTAACCAAAATCTCCATCTCATTCCACATCACTGAATCCACTGAATTCATCCTCGGTGAAGAGGATTTTCTTTTGGGGGCATCTGTGTTCAGTTGTCTTTAAGTTAATGTTGAAATTAATTTTCAGCGGTACAGTAGCGGCACATGTGCCTAGAGCGCCCTCTGGCGGCTGTAGGTAATATTTACTCCTTTGTCATGTCGCTCAGTGTGAATTAACATACGGTATTTAAATATATTTAAATCGCACCTGAGTAGAAGTCAGAGGATCAGCCAAACTACGAAAAAAAAAATGCAACTTATAGTCCGGAAAATACGGTACTGACAACCGTCTAAACAGACGTGTTTACGCTTCAAGGACATGTGAAACCAAAGTTTGACACATTTACGCCACTTTGTACCCAGCTTACCGTGACACAGGTGACCGGAATGAATAAAGATGCTCAGCCTTGTTCAACCAGCGAAGCCGACTGGTTGCAGACTGTTACCGAGGAAGAGCGCCGGCAGACCCGGGCAGCTAACGTTGCTCCTGGGATTTGAACCCTGCACCTTAACCACGGAGCCGCTCGGCCGCATCTGGTCTGGGAAAGTAAACTCGTCATGGCAACCGGGTTTGTCTCATGGAAAGAGAATCACGTTTCGTGCATTTCACTTTTAATTCATAAATTATCGCTGGCTGCGCTCCCTTTAAAGACACCGACGTGGTTTTTTCAAAAGGGGGGAAGCGCTGTACCGACATGGTGGTACATTACATAAATTTCCTGTCCACCTACAACAGGTCAGACAGCAAAAACAAGGTGATACTAATAATACCAAAGTCTTTCTGGGTCATAGCACAGTAAAACTTAGTTTCCTTCACAACTGTCAAAATAAAAGCCTAATAACGTAAAAAAAAAAGAGGTGTGTGTGGGGGGGTGGTGGTAAAGTGTCAGTGTCTCCACTCCTGCGGTTCCTCGGTTTGCTCCACCGCGTTCGAGTTTCCGCCCGTTCCCAGAGGTGCTGCTCCCGCTCCCACGGCCACGGCTCCCTTCCGCTGAGGCAGGATGGTGAAGAAGGCCTCCTCCCAGCTGCCCTTCTCCAGGTACTCCAGGATGATCTCAAAGACTGCAGGAGGGCACGAGGCCACGGGGTCAGAGGTCAGTCTCAACCACGCTCAAGACCGGTCTGCACACGCACACGTCTACTTACCGTGGTTCACCGCCAGAACCTTCCGGCTGTTCATTTTAACAAAACTGCTGAGGGGAAGCTGAGCGTGCTCGATCCCTCGCTCCTTCGCCCTCTCGAAGGTGATACCCTAGCAACGCAAACAAAAAACCTCTCCACTGATAGATCCTTTAATAATCTCCAAGAGAAATTCACATTTCCAGCAGCGCGAAAGTGGATAAAAAACTTGGAAAAAACAAAAACTAAAATACTAAAACTAAAATACTAAAAGTAAAAACTACACTGGACGGTAAGGTGCAGAAACTAACGAGGTGGGATTTTTTTAAAGAAAATACTGTCACTGTGCAATGTAATCTCACTAAAAAAGTCGGCAGGAAGCGGTGTCGTCGGTACGAGCTGGACCCACCTTGTGGTGGTTGTGGTCCACCAGACCTCCGATCACGTAGACCTTCTTCAGGTCCAGCACCTGCAACACGTTGGGGGAGTCCGAGGTCAGGTACACCAGCTCCTCCTTGGCCAGAACGTCGCTGTAGTGCTCCGTTTTGAAGCTCATGTCCTGCAGCAGACGTTAGTACGTGCGCACTCGTGAGGAAAACGCGCAGTTTGCTGCTAGCTTTTGATCCGCGGAGGGAAATGCAGACATTCAATGAAAAACATGCTCGTTCTAGTAGTGCTGGGCGGTATACCGGTTCATACCAAATACTGGTCTTTAATTTTCTTACAATATTAATTTTACGTATACCGCAATACCGGTGAGTATGTAGCATTGTACCGCGCTGCCGGACATCATTTTGCTGTCCTCAGAGCTCCGTAAAATCCGAGTCGGAAAGACCAAACTTGATCGGAGCTTTCCGAGTTCCAAGGACCCCCGAACACCTCATGAACGACACGACGGCGTGTCAAGCGGTGAAGCTAAGCACGGTGAAAGTTCCGGAATGAGTTGATTGAACGTGACGCAGAAGAACGAGGAGGTGTGAATGTTGTTTGGAGGATTTTTGGCTTAAAAAAAAAAAAAAACGACAAACAACAATTCTCTGTAAATGTTGTAGACAGGGCTGTCACAATTAGGTATTTCTGGAGACGACTAATTGTCACAAAAATATTCGCAATTGATGAATGTATTGTCAATATTTTTTTTCTTTTTTATATTCTACTATCCTAGCATAATGAGCTTTAATAATACACATTTTCTACTGTCCTGTTCACCTTAATGAAAAAGTGACTTAATGACTACATCCAGAAATAGTTGGTGTATTGCTGTAGATACTGGATCTGTAGACGTTGGTTCACATTTGTTGCGTTAGTGCTGTTGTCTGGCATTTTTTTATGGCAAATTTTCCAGATAGCTTCCTCCACGTTACTGGGCTCTCCTTTATTGTTAGGATAAAACTAAAATGCACCCACAGTGGAGCTGTGGTACGTGGCTTTGGAACCAGAACCTCCCCTTCCTCCATGTTGTTATCCTAGCCATAGAATATTATCCTAGCCATAGCATATTATCCTAGCCACAACATTTTATCCTAGCCATAGCATATTGTCCTAGCCATAGCATATTATCCTAGCCATAGCATATTATCCTAGCAACAGCGTATTATCCTAGCCATAGCATATTATCCTAACCACAGCATATTATTCTAGCCAGAGCATATTATCCTAGCAACAGCATATTATCCTAGCAACAGCATATTATCCTAGCCATAGCATATTGTCCTAGCCATAGCATATTGTCCTAGCCATAGCATATTATCCTGGTCATAGCTCACTGCCCATCCGTTCAAGACAGTGTTTCTCAAACTTTTTCAGACAAAGGACCACTGAACCCATAAACAAACACTCACGGACCACCTGACTCTAAATAGCCCCCAAAACAATATGCTAAGTAACGATCAGGTGTTGGTATGACAGATGTATCAGGAAATATACAATAAAGTGAATTCTTTAAATCTTGGGAGTTCAAGAAACACTGATTTTACACAGAATTTTAAATATTGAAATGTAAAATTTTATAATGTGATTTGTTACGTGTCACCTCGTGGACCACTAGGGGTCGCCCGTGGAACACTGGTGGTCCTCGGACCACTCATTGAGAAACACTGGATCAAGACGAGAGGTAAACAACGTGTTTGCCACGGTGCTGCTCTCGCAAAACGACAAACCCAGATTCATAGTTATTTTATAGATTAATTTTGTGGATTAAATAAATAATTGATGGTAATCGCCAATATGAAAAATTATCACAATGAATGAATATTGTAACAATCGCGACTGCCCTAGGGGACATTAATGTTTTTCTACAATATTCATTCCTCACGACAGTAAAAGAGGTCATTCCAAGCCAGTTAACTGCAGCGTTTTGTCTCTAAATCATTACAAAATGTGGTTAACACGCAGATGAGCATGGGAGAAAAAAATGTCATGAAACAGATAATTTTGAAAAAAAAAACACACAAAAAGAAAAAGGTGATATAAATATTTGGTCATACCGCCCAGCACTATGTTCTCATCTAGACAGCTGCCTGTGGACTCTGATTCTTCGAAAGAGCTGCATGCTGGGAATTGTAGTGTGATTGCTCTAACTGCAGCAGTGGAACATGGAGGACTAGGCGTACCTTCCAGTTGACCCATCCTTTGTCCTTCTCGTCCATGCTTTGCTTCAGCTGGCCTCCCAGGCTCGTCACGTAAAACTTGACAAAAGGGTTAACCAGCATTAACCAGCAGCAAAGCTGACTCCACCCGTTTGGCCCGCTCGGCGCCACTGACCTGTACTGGATGCGCGGCTCTCCTGTTGATGGCGTAGCATCGCTGGATTTGTTTGTGGAGCTTCCGGACATCCTGAGAACGCAGCCAAAGGGTCGGTGCACGTCGGGGCTCTGGCGGAAGCAGCAGACACCTACCTTCATGAGCATCAGGTCGTCGAAGCTGCAGTCCACCACCAAGCGCAGGGGGCTGGGCGCCACCTCTCTGCGTGGGCGCTTCCTGTCCCGGCCCTCCTTCTCCTCCTCCTCCTTTTCCTGACGTTGCCTTTGGAGACGCCGCTGCTGTTTCCTGTCCTTCCTTCTTTGCCTGCGGAGTCAGATTAAAAGCGTGTGTGAAACATATTTCGCTGCTCATACTAGCAACAAGAGAAAATAGAAAATATAGAACTGAAATATACTGCTTTCATTTATAGTTTTGCTACGACTCAACCCCTTTTTAACTGTTGTCAAAGCTAAATGTAATAAGTAAAATCACTTGCCATGGTCACACCAATGCAATCAATTGTAAAATGATGCTATTTGAATGAAGCTGAGCTATCTTACTTCCGTAGCTCCCTTTCCTCCTCCCATTTCTGTTGCTTCAGAAGCTTTTTCATCTGTCTTTTGGACAGATTTTGGTTTGCTGTTGCGGCTTCTTCCTGGCCCATCTCTCTCTCGTCCTCCGGACTGGTGTCCCTCCGGGAGGCAACGTTGTCATCAGCCATGATCTCAGCTTAGCTTCGCTTCGTTAGCTTAGCTGCTTGGTTGTAGCTTTGCTCTGTTCGCTGCCCGCAAGTCGGAGCATTTAGGGGCTGCTTATCGGTTTTATTACCTCAGCTTGAATCCGGATGAGTTGAGTATAAAGCAGAAAAATACTTTAGCCAGTGAGCGTAGGGAAGTCGCTGCAGAGTTCCACACGCTCCCTGTGTTGTGATTGCGCTTTCGTGACGTAACTTAAAGGCGCCGGAAGAATATCTTTTCGACTGCAAATACTGAATTTATAATACTCCAATTAGCTATAACGTTATTTAATATAAATAATAAACGCTGCAATAACAGCAGCAATATTGTCAGGGTTCTACTTTTTTGTACAAACGCAAGCCGTAGTCTCACGGTGTGAAAAACGGGAATTTATGTCATTTTTGTAAAATTGCAAACAATGACAACCAACAAGGCCCAAAGCAACGAACCAACTCCCACACTGTCAGTAGTTGTTCACATATTAGCAAATTAATTATATTTGATAAATTAGGAAGCCTGGACATGCAGGTTTCACACGACCCCTAGTGGACGTTATTATAACTGTGGGCAAATATTGAAATGCTTTTTTAAAATTATTATTATTATTATTATTAGTAGTAGTAGTAGTAGTAGTAGTAGTAGTAGTATATACAATGTAAACTGGAAAAAATAAAACTTTTTAAAAGTCTTCATTTCACAAAATGTACAAACACATTCATCATCTTGAACTGTTTCTGTCACCATTTCTAAATTTTTTTCATCAAAATAAAAAGCTAGCACACCTCTTCATCCAACTGTTATTTTCAGAAGGATTTTAAGGTTACATTTAAAATGTTATTTTTGTCCCACCTATATAAATCATCCATTTCTTTTTGATTCCGCACCAAAGACCTTTCATCACGACAATCAAATACAATCACAGTCATCTTAAATCTACGCTCTTTCGCCTCCGCTGGCTCAACTGATGAAACAACCAGCCAGTCTGTCTCCAACTGCGCTGCCTGGTTGTTGCTTTGTGGATCATCAAAGGCCCAGAATCACTCGCTGAAGCGCCACCACATCAGGCTCTGTGGAAAAAAGGACACAAAAGACAAAAAAAGATGCAAATGGTGCCGTTGGCAACAGGAAATTACTCTGAGGATTTTAATATGATGAAATACTTTGAGTTTGGCAGAGAAACCAACTATTAAGATACAGAATGAGTCCTAAACTGACAGTTTTGTATATTTTAGATGCAGAATTGTAAAAAAATAATATTTTTTTTAAATAAATATTTATAAATAAATCTCTTCACAGGTTATATCACTTTGTCATAGATGTACATGTTGAAAACATGGCAAATTATTCAATCAGTAAGGCATTTTTTTCTGTGTTTGTTTGAAAATGTGTTTACAGGACATAAAAATTCAGGAAAATTCAAGGATAAAGCTGAGATAAGTTAGTTCAGTTAGTTAGTAAGAGTAAAAAGCAAATATTTTTTCTCATTTATTTTAAGGATTACACTGTGAATATGAGTACTACTACTTAATAATAATAATAATAATAATAATAATAATAAACTGATTGCTACGCTTGACTGTTAAGGGGCTAACCTTGCCTGCTGTGTTTGCGTGTTTATTGGCCATCCTCGCAACCTCGCTTTGGACTGGTCCTATTAAAAGCCGGCCGAGCCGCCCAGGCAGCTGCTTGATGCCTGGCAGCAGCTGCAGCTGCGTCGGCGCACACGCACACGCAAACACACACACATCTGACCTTTTCAAAAGCGCTAACTCCAACACACACAAACGCGACATGCATGTGTTTGCAGTTTTAATTCCTATTCAGCAAGGTTGTTTGGATATGATGATTTGATTCTAAAACATGATTATTGTTTTCATGATACACAGTTTCAAAGGCCGTAGATCAGAGGAGGGCAAACTGCGGCCCGGGGGCCACATGTGGCCCAATGAACTATTTAATCCGGCCCACAGAGCCTTTACAATCATTTCGTGAAGATTGGAAAAAGGAAAAGAAGGCTTTCTTACCTGTCTGCCGTTCACCTGTGCTCCACCACAAAACTCATGGTGGTGCCATCGAACGAGGGCGGGGCAATGATGTGGGGGCCCTGCTGGGAGCTGATGCTGATGATTGGCTGCAGCGGGATGCTGGGGTTGCTTGCTGCTGAGCTCCCGACGGGGGCTGAGTGCACTCCCCCGTGGTGACGTAGAAGGGTGCGTCCATGTACGGGGACTTGCGGGAGCTCTCGCCCTCGGAACGCAAGGACATCTGCGCCGAGATGACGGAGGGGGTCGACGCGAAGCCTGGGTAGATCAGGTAAGTGTGTCCGTACACGGCCGGACTCAGCGCCAGAGGTGAAACGGACATGGGAAGCGGGGTTGTCGGAGGCGGCGGCGGAATGGCAACGTCCACGTATTGACCCGTTTCGGGGTCAAAGAGACGCTTGGTGGGCGGCTGCACGGGACTGTCCACCAGGTAGCAGCTCCCTGTTGTTGGGTCCACAAGGAGTTTGCGCTGCACGGCCTGGAAAGGCTCAAGGGCGGGCGCGACGGCGGGGGAAAAGCAGAAAAGCTGGGGCTGGTAGAAGGCGGATAGAGGGGTTTCAGGCGACCGCGCCTTCGTCGGGACAGAGGTAGCGTTGAAGGCCTGGCGGAGGTGCTCATCCGGTCGCGGTGTGGCCTGTTGCGAGACCTGCTGCTCTCCGCCTGCCTGGGACTTGACTGGAATGGCGAGGTAGTCCTCCTCGTTCGACTCCTGGGCGGGCTTCACCTCCTTTGGCCGGGCTCCCTCGTGCACGTTCGCTTTGGGTGGTTTTGCCGACTTTGGAATGGAGCTTTTGGAGTGCGCTTGCGAGCTCTCGAGGCTTGGCGCGTTTTTGCTCCCGGCGGCGCTAACGGGGGCTTGCGTTCTGGGGGGGTCTTCGGAAGCTCCGTGCTCTTTGCTTGCCATTAGCGATAGAACGTGGCTGTTGGACAGCTGTGGCGCGTCTATCTTCCGCTTCCACTCGTTCTGTTCAAACACGTAAAGCTGCTCCATCGTCCTCACGGCGGCCTGCAGCTTCTCCAACGCCGTCTGACTGGCCGTGTGCGATTCCCACTTCCTGTCCTCCTCCGGGGTTTTCTCCCGCCACTTCGGAACGACTCTGCTTTCGGATATAGCTTCGCCGGCTCCCTCAGGGGCGCCGGCGCGGCTTTCCGACTGTTTTCCGCCGCTGTTTGTGTTGACAGACTGACATTTAATCACGATCGGGGACACGGAGCTGGGATGTTTGACAGTAGACTGTCTCTTCGCGTCCGGAAGCCTGCTGTCACTATCCAGAGAAACAAAGTGATAGGAACTCTTCACCAGCTTGCGCACGTCTCTCACCTGGTGTATGGGCGTCTGCAGCTTGGCTTTGTTGTCCCGAATGTCCCGAACTGTGAAATGCGGCACCTTGTCGGCAGACTCGCCCTTCAAAGCTGCAGTCAGCGTCTGACATCGCAGATCTTTACTTCTGATCACGCTCGCTGCCTTATTACGAACCATGGCGGAGGTTTGTAGTTTGGAGACAGCCGCGGGCTCCGTGTGATTGTTTCTCACGCTCCTGAGGTTAATTTTAATTTCTGGGGATCGAGATTTGACCGCGTTGTGGGAATCCGCGACGTGTAACGTGCTGTCGGAGCGCAGTGGCGTCTTTTCTCCGTCGTCGCAGACGGAACGATCCCTCGCCTGCAGCTGCTGCCCCGCGTCTCTCTCGCTGGGCAGCAGTTGGATACTTGGCACGAACAAATGTAACATTTTAGTCAGTTTACCACCGCGCGATGCGCACCCACTCCCCTCTGAGCACGGCGTGCGCTCCGGGCTTGGATCGCGTTTGTCATCGTCCTTCCAACGCCTGAACGCGCTGTTTTGGCTGTGGAGCAGCGTCCTGTTGGACGCGTCCGCTGTGCCTTTTTTAGTATCAATTCCAGTTTCACAGGCCGGCTCTGAATGAGTTTCTGCTCCGAAGTTGGTCGTTTCCAGTCGCGATCCTGCGTCCCCAGCGTCGCCTGAATCCTCCGCGTTCGTCAGCGTGCAGTCTGAGCTGCTCTCGGACGCCTTGGAGCTCTGTCTACGACCCTCACCCTCCTGCTGCGCCGCGTAGGGAGAAGACGCCTGATGCTGCTCACTGATCTCCCCTCTCTCCATCTTGCGCTCCTGCTCAAACTGCATTTTCTTCCAAATGACATTTTTGATGAGGCTGGAGGCGAAAATCGCTTTCTTGCTCGCGTCTTCTTTGGGCTTGCTCGGCGGCTGTCCAAGTCTCCTAGCACCGCCGGACAGAGCGTCGGGAACGTCCTCCGCAGAGCGCGATCCCGGTGCGCTTTGCTCGCGCGTCGTGCGCTTTTCTCCCTCGGACCTTCCCGACTTGATGTTGCAGCGGAAGTTCAGCGTCTCCGTGAGCGTGATCACTCCGCTTTGGCCCTGGCTGACTGTCCCCATCAGCTGTACCCTATTGGAAGCCGCCGGATTGCGCGCACCGGCGCTCAGAGCGCAGATCTTCTTGCCGGGCGCCTGGATTGCGCATTTATTCACCGTGTTTGTGGAGTTCTGGAGAGCGGCGATAGTTTTGTCGAGCTTCTGTGACATGTCGCCATGTTTTATATCCACCAAGCCGGGGCAGCTGTTTATCCCGACGCCGCGCTCGGACGCAGACGACTCGCTCGACGCACCGAAGTTCACGGCGTCAAAGTCCGGATGAGCGAGGCTCTTGAAGGTTTTGGCTGTCAGGGTGCGCACCTCTTTGTCCGCGTCGTCGGGCTCGCTGACAGCGCTGGACGTGCCGCTGGAGTGCTCGATCAATTGACGGCCAAAGTGGACGCGCCCGGGCGCGGCTGCGAAGCGCAGTGCTTCCCCTGTCCTTTCCGCTCCCCTGAGCGCACAGCGACTCGCGTCCCCGGAACGCGTGAGAATATTCCCCTCTTCGAGGAAGCGTCCAGGGCCATTTATAGCCCGGGAGGTGCTTCTGATTGACAGCTGGATCTGCCCAAAGTCGGCGCCGCTGCAGAGCTGCTGCGGCTTTGACAGGTTGGACTTGGCCGAGTCACACGGATCGTTTTCCCGCAGAGTGCTGACTGCGGTGCCTTCGGCCCGGGCCCCCCTCGCCTTCGTCGCCCCCTCGCCGTCGAGAGGAGCGTAATCCACAAAGGGAGCCGCCGAGTTTCCGTCCTCGACGTCCCACGAAGCGGAGGAGCCGCGGTCGAAGTCGCGCTTGTGATCGGAAAGCTCCGCGAGTAAGATCTCGTGCGTCGTAATGTAATGCGACTCGTCATCCGTCGCCCACGGGATGGAATTGGCAGAGAGTAATAAAGTAACATCTTCCTCCTCCTCCTCATCGTCCGACGTGCTTCTTCCGCTCCAGTATTCGTCGCCACGACGGAGGCCGTGCCGCGCGACCGGCGCGCATTCCCCGGGCGCTTCGTTGTCGTGAACGCTCTTCTTCGCGTCCCCGGCTGTGTCCAAATCCCTCGCACTGAGATCCGCGGGAAGCGGTTCCAAACTCACGTAGCTGCTCTCGCCGTGCCCGTTCTCCGTGCGCGTCCGCACGCCAGCTTTCAGCACGCTCGCCGCTGCGTCCGCGCCGCTTTTACGCATCTTCATAGCTCGAGTTGACGGCTTTGACGGAGAACAGAGGCGCAGAAGGCGCACGGCGACTTCCTCCAGAGCTGTCGCTGCGCGCAAAGTTCCGTGCGTGCGCGCTCAGCCGGGATGCAGAGCGCTCCAAACCTTCCTGCGAAGCGCGACGCAAAGCGCAAACGCGAGCATCTCCAGTGGAGCAGAGACGCTACTAAATGCTATCTAGGACACGTGGCTCATAGCGTGGGGTCCAAGGACCGGCGGGGGAAGTCAGGAGGACGCCAAGGATGACCCGAAGCCACTTTAAAATGCTGCTTCACCGCTGAAGTCATCCGGTATTTACAGCTTCGGGTCTCCGGGACACGTGACCTCCTCAGACTCAGGAACAACCTGAAAACAGCCAGTCAGCCTGACCGGGTGGGAAAAGGGACATTTCAGAGAGCTGGAGGCTGTAAAGCTGCAACAGAATCAGGAAAAAAAAACAAACAAAAAAAAACCACTCCCCTCCCAGCTCTGATGAAAGCCCAGCTGTAGACAGGTAGTAGCTCGCAGCTGCGCTTCCTGTTGGCTTGATCGCTGTAAACGTAGCTGAACCAAAAAAAAAAAAAAAAGGTTATATTTACCAGGCTATTTCAGAGACAGCCTCATAACTCCGCGTCTGGAGGAGCTAGCTAGGGTTACTTCTGGAGCCCCTAGCGTCCTGAAAGGCCACGGGGTCGCTTTGAGCAGGGGGCCAGATATTAGTGCTCATTAGCACGCGTGTGTGGGGGAGGGGGGTGGAGAGGAGAGGTCTCCGCTTCCAAACCATCAGCTTCAGCGGAAGAATGTCAGTGAGAGAACAGCGCGTGTGCGCGGCGTGTTGCGACTGGATCGCTAGCTGAATAACTGGGTGCGTCTTCCTCCGCAGGTTGAGCCTCAGGACCGGCTACGTTTTCGCCTACAACCTGCTGCAGTTCTGCGGACACAGCTGGATCCTCTCTAACATCCTCGCCAGGATCCTCCGATTTGGTCCAGGTAAAATCAAACCCTTCCCAAGCGCCTGCGTTCGCGTCGTTTTTTTTTTTTTTGTGCGTTAGCGCCATCGGTTCTCTCGCCGCAGACGCCTTGGTGGACACCTTCTACGCCGTGGGCCTCGCCGCCAGCCTGTGCCAGCTGTTCTCCGTCCTGGAGCTGTACCACATCGCGGACGGCCTGGAGAAAGCCCGGCTGCTTCCTCGCTTCATCCAGGTGCGCGCCGCGGCCCGAACCTCAACTAGCTTTCTATAAAAAAAAAACCCCAAAACAAACAAACAAACAAAAAAAACATCTTTCAGGTGGCCGAGAGGAGCTGCGTGCTGGTCCTGGTCCTGGTCCTGGAGGAGATCCGGACCAAACCGGTGGTGTCCCTGCTCTTCATCCTCTGGAACCTTGTGGAAGTCTTACGGTAGCGCACGCTCATTCAGGCTAACAGGAAACCAGTTTCTGATGCTGGTGTCTTCTGACAGGTACCCGCACGAGCTGCTGAGCGTCACGGGGACACCGTTCGTGACCGTGTCGTGGCTCCGCTACACGCTACGGATCCCCGTCTACGTCCTGTCTGTGACCGTGGATGGTAGGTAGTTTGTCAGCACCACGCCCTCTGCTCTCGGGGAACCGCTGTGGATGTCTGGTGCTTTGTCCACCCACACAGGTGTGACAGTTTACCAGGCCTTGGCCTACACTCGCGCCGTCCTGCCGGAGGACATTCAGCTGTCCTCGCTCCTGATGCTCTGCCTGGCTCTCTGGCCTCTTGGTAAGCAGCAAACACCAAAAACACTGAAAAGCAGAGGTGGGCAAACTGAGGCCCAGGGGACACATGTGGCCCGGTGACCTATTTAATCCGGCCAGCAGAGCCTTCACAATAATTTCTGTATTTATATTGATGGAAAATAGATAAGATATATGATCTTTTTCTATTAAACTGTCCTGTGCTGATCTCCAAGCTTTTAGAGATGGAAAGTACTCCCAATTTTGAAAAGAGAATTGTCCATTTAGGAGCCTCCATAGCAGTCTGGCAGCTGCTCAAGGAGAGAGAGCTGCGGCTGAACAAGTGGAAGAAGAAGAGAAAAAGGAGATAACATAAGCGGAATAAAGGTGCACACATGGGACCAAAACGGGTGCTTTGATCTCAGAAGCCAGAGAAACAGACTTCAGCACGGTTGGTGAACATTTAATGGAGATATTCAGCAAGTCTCGCAGGGCATCGATGCTACGACCCTCCGAACCTTCTTCACCAGCCGTGGGCTCTCGTCCACACCGCCTTCTTCTGGAATTCGGGGAAAGACTGAAGAGCCAACAGAGCAGCTGGGAAAAAAGGACACGGAGAAATATCACCAGGTTAGCGTACGCTGCAAATGTAGGAGCTTTAGATTTGGCAACTGTTTCCTCCCATGAATATATGTAACTAGACAAAGCAGGTACCCAAGCGGTGGCTTTACGAGTAAATACAATTCAAGACGGCAAAGATGAGACCCAAACATCAAAGCGACCCAGTATGTTCACGTATCTGTGCTGTCAAACGATTAAAATTGCTAATCGATTCATCAGAGGGTTGGTGTAGATGATTTATATGAATCACGTTCAAGTATCAGTCATTTTTCATCTACATTAATTGCGTTTTGTGTGAGCAAACAGGATCAGGAAGAGAGGGAGGTTTGTCCAAGCTAGGTGAGGCGTTAGCTGAAGAGCTAGCAGAATCACTGACTCATGTTAATGTGATTTTATTCTGGAGGTGCTTGGGTGAAAAGGAAACTTCCTGCAGAGTGTGCACTTTATATCGGTCGGCTGATCCGTCTTGTTTTTTTTTTTTTGTACACGGAGAGGGCTAGCGTCCTCTTTAGCATCGTCCATCTTTAACTGCAGATTTGTGCCACATTAACTTTACTTGGACAGACTGCCTGAAATGCACTTCCAGACTCCTACAGTTATTCTCCGCTGCAGACGGGTGAAGTTCGATCAATCGTGATGATGGATTCATCCACGTTAAGTAAAATGGCTAATCTGATGGATGAAAATACAATGACAGATAGAAAGGCTGAAATAACAAAATAAAACTATGTCCATGACTAGGGCTGTCACGATTAGGAATTTCTGCAGACGATTGTCAGAAAAATAATCGTGATTGATGAATGTATTGTCAATATTTTTTCCCTTTTTATATTCTACTATCCTAGCATAATGAGCTTTGATAATACACATTCTCTACTGTCCTGTTCACCTTAATGAATAACAGCAATTTAATGACTTGTTGAACATCCAGAAATAGTTGGCGTGTTGCTGTGGATGGTGGGTGTGGAGACGTTGGTTCAGATTTGTTGCGTTAGTGCTTTTGACTGGCACTTTTTTTTAATGGCAATTTTTACAGATGGCTTCCTCCACGTTACTGGGCTCTCCTTTATCGTTAGCATAGCATATTATACTAGCCATAGCCCATTATCTTAGCCACAGCATATTATCCTAGCTATAGCATATAATCCTAGCTGTAGCATATTATCCTAGCCACAGTATATTATCCTAGTTGTAGTATATTATCCTAGCGACAGTATATTTTCCTAGCCATAGCATATTATTTTAGCCATAGCATATTATCCTAGCCATAGCATATAATCCTAGCCGTAGCATATTATCCTAGCCACAGTATATTATCCTAATCGTAGTATATTATCCTAGCCACAGTATATTTTCCTAGCCACAGCATATTATTTTAGCCATAGCATATTATCCTAGTCATAGCATATTATCCTAGCCTTAGGATATTATCCTAGCCACAGCATATTATCCTAGCTGTAGCATATTATCCTAGCTGCAGCATATTATCCTAGCCGCAACATATTATCCTGGCCATAGTGCGCTGCTGATCCGACCAAGTCGAGCCATAAACAACATGTGGTTGCCACAGTGACAATGACGCCAGACTCATATTCATTGTTATTTTATGCAACTTTGTGAATAAAATTAATAATTGCGGGTAATTGCGAGTATGAAAAATAATGGCGATTGAGGTACATTGTAATACTTGCGGCTGCCCTACCCATGACCCTCGGTGACCTCTTGCCTCCCCACAACCACCAGGCCCAAAGGTTGTCATCTTTTCGTACCTTTAGCCGCAGCCACAACGGCTACAGAAAAACTCTGTGCGGGGCCTTCTGTGATGCTCAGGAGCCAGTCGATGAACTACGACAGACAAACGCATCAGAATGTAGCTCAGAGCTCAGTGCACGCACGCACGCACGCGCACACACACACACACCTTGTCTGTTTGGCTGCTCCAAGGCTCTCTGCCCAGGAGGTGAGCCAAACTAAGGGGCATCCCCAGCAGACACTGAGGGAGGGCACTCTCCACGCGGGCCTCCTCGCCGTACAGGCCGTGCGTCAGAATCTGGGGCTTGGTCTCGGGTCGCCACGGCAACCACTGGGCCCTCACTCCGAGCAGGAGGGGCGTGACATGGTCGCCCCAGGAAACGACCGCGCCGGAAAAGATGTGAAACAGGAAGTCTGTGGCCTGCGGACAAGCAGAGGAGGTGTGATGCAAGAGCTAGTCCGGATTTCAAAAGTTTAGCCGTTTAGCGCGCGCATCAGTTAGCGGTGCACACACTAAAACTTTCAATGAGTTTATATATTATTTTAGAGCGGGGGTGGGCGGGTATTTAGCCTGAAGGGCCACATTGGGGTTTATGATGAAGACCAGGCCAACCAGGTGGTGCAGAAAGCTAACCCCCCCCCCGACCCCCTCAAATGAGGAGCAGAGGTTAGTTAAAAATCCTGCTCTCTATTGACAGAGAAAATATTTTGAAGCAAATTGGTCCAACAAGAGATGGATGAAATTGGAGAAATGATTGTAAAGGCTCTGCGAGCCGGATGAAATAGTTCATTGGGCCACATGTGGGCCTCGGGCCTCAGTTTGCCCACGTCTGTTTCAGAGGGTACCGCTGAGCCGCAATGGCCATTTGTGAGCTAGCCTTAGCACTGATGGGCGAGAGCAGGAACCTGCATCATCCTGCTCCACGACTGCGACACAGGCTTGGTTCAGAAACATACCGCGCTGGTGTCTCCATGCGCGCCCTCGCCGCCGCCGCAGGCAATGTTCCGAACGTGTCCCATTAGCTCCAACAACCATTCCACTTGTTGGGAAACACCTTGATAGAAAACAAATGTGGGAACAGTTGAATACCGCCCTTGCCTGTGAAAACCACCAAGCTTTTTTTTTTCCCTTCCTCTTCTAACCTGTGCTGGGGTTAGCCGCCCGATGACACTGGTGGAAGGCCTGCAGGAGAATCCAGCCCACTCTGCGGCTCGGCCAACCACGGAGCACGCCCGCGATGACATCATTCAGCGCCAGGAAAGGAAGTCTGCCTTCGGAGGTCATATATGCCAAAATGAAGCAGGATTTCTCCATCCCGTCCTGGAGAGCAAAGAGCACCAAGGTTCCTTTATGGTTGCTCGCCCCTTCCTTTACAAAACTACCGTAACTTCTGGACTATAAGAAGCTATGTTTTTCACACGCTTTGCACCCTGCGCCTTAAACAATGATGCAGCTAACATATAGATTTTTTTAACATCATTTTCTTTTTACTTTAACGGGTGCGTCTTATATTCAGGTGCGCTTATATTCTGGAAATTTCGTGAGACGGTCTGTCTCTGTCTTCTCATTAAACGGGTGAAAATCAGAGCTAAAACAGCAGCCAAAGAGTGCCTGGTGAGGCAGACAGTACTGTGCGTCACAGACAGGGGGTGCTCCTGCTCTTCTACTGTAAAAGGAGAAGTTTTAAAGCTAAATTTAGAGCCAAGGGAACGCCTTTTTTATAGCGTGCTATACCTCTGTGACCCGAGTGATTCGCTCAATCTCCGTGTCGCACATCTCTGAAAGGCATCTGGCCAATCCCAAATACAGGCCGACCTCATCCTCCTGCGAGAAAGAAGCGGGAGAGACACAATCAAGTCATAGAATCTGCCACTGGGGAAGTAGAAGAGCTTCCTTCAACTTGAAAAAGAACGGAAATAGACTAAAGCAGAGGTGGGCAAAATGAGGCCCGGGGGCCACATGTAGCCCAGTGAACTATTTAATTCGGTCCGGAGAGCCTTCGCAATAATGAAATTAGAGCATTGATAGTTTGGTGTTACTCAGTCCACCTGGACTCGATCGGGGAGGATGGAGTAGATCTTCTCAGTGGTGGAACACAGGAGAGTCCAGCAGTGTTTGGGGGGGTTGGGGAGCGCCATGGCCTGAGCGAGGCCCCGCAGCAGCGCCTGGCACAGGGACGGAGCGTGCCCGTCGCGCTCCTCTCGGAAGTGCTGAACGCCCAGCTGCTCCACGTAGACCTGGAGCTTGTCTTCAGCCACGTGCCGCATCCACAAGCCCAAGCTCTCGTAGATGTGCGCGCGAGTAGCCCGCTGAACACGGGAAAGATGAGAGTAAACATCAAAGCAGAACCTTGAATTGTCTTATTATTGTCGTTTTGGAGCAATTTTTTTTTGAGTGTCACGTGAACATACTGAGAGGCTAATGTGTTTGCAGCTGTTGAATTGTTAATTTATGTGTTATTTTGCTTTCAGACTCCATTGCAGTTTATTTCACACAACTGATTAAAAACAACTAAGGCTGCAGAAATCGATTATTTCAGTAATCGAGTATTCTGGCAATTATTCTGGCGAATAATCAAGTAATCGGATAAGAAATATACTGCGCACTGCAACTTTTTTTTTTTTACTTCACTCTAACTTTATTGAAAAGCATCCGTAATATTCTTGTTTTGTTAAATATGCTCAAAATAATACAAAATTAGCTACAGAGTTAATTAAAATGACTTTTAACTAACTGAAGTTCAGGCTTTAACAAACTCACTATAGCACTTTATTTTCCGTGGATTATTATTATAATATAATTATCTTAAGCAAAAACTTAGCTGAGTTGGGGAAACGTGACAGCTAGCAGATTAGCCGCCACATTGATTAAAGTTGTGAATCAGCCTTTCCACAGAGCTATAAACAAAGTGTGTTAGTTAGCAGACTTCTCTCAATCATGGATCACACTGATTTCTGTTAATTGCTGCTAATTATCGTTAGCTTAGCTTGCTGTTTCCGGTTCGCTGTGCAGACTTTTAACAGAGACCGGATGTTTTTATGGAACCTTTTTAGTAATCGAATTACTCAAATAATTGTTTCAGCTCTAAAAAAACACCCTCAGCCTTTTCTGAACAAATAAAACAGCCATAAACTCCTACTTTTGGAATGAGAAATTAACAAGCTGCCTTTACAATGTAATTATTTTGAGTGTAATTGTTTAAAGTAGACTTTTTCAATATTCAACATTGCATTTTTCAAAGATGGCCGTCTGCTTCCCCTGCAATAGCTCTGCAGAAGCGGGAGAAGCGGAGAGCTTCTGCACCCGCTAGGGGGTAATACCGTGCGACTCTTAAAAAAAATTCACTTTGGAAAGGTAACTGAGGGGATACTTTCGCTTTGTTGCGTCTTTAAGTTTTTTTCTAAGGCAGAATATTCTAGAAACTAGTAATCACCAAATATAAAATTGAAGACTGGGAGTAGATTATTGGGCTAGTTCCTGATCTGTGGGGTCAGTGGACAGACAGAAACTTGAAGCAGGAACTCACACTGAGACTGTGGACCAGTGGTGGGGACAGCCAGGAGCCCAGGAAGAGAGCAGCGCTCTGGGATGAATGAGCCTGGGAGGCTGCCAGCACCAAACACTGATCCTGGACGTCCTCTCCTGCCAACAGAAAGCAGCATCTGCAGGTTGGCCCGCTGTCCTCGGGGGACAAAGACGAGGACTGTGGTGGACCTTACCAAAGCCCAGTCTCATCAGGGGAGCAAGAGAAAGGCCCCAGTTGATGGGGGGGAACTGGAAAGTCGTCCCCACCGAGGCCAGGGAGCTCACCGCAGTCTGGACCAGGAGTGGGTGGGCCACGTCTGGACCTGCGGTCCAAACAAGGACAGGAAGTGAAAGGGAGACGTGCCAGCGTGGACAGACAAACGCCAGCCTTGGACAGGAACCTTTTCTTCCAGCCTCCATGAGGAAGGTCACGACCGACCTGAGGACGCTCTTTTCTGGCAGGTAGCTGAAGTCCTGAGGCACTGAGAGGACGGCAGCACGAGGCTAACGTTAGCGTTATAACTGCCTTCGTAAAGGCGTAATAACAGTCTGATGGCTGGACTCACCTGCCGTGGGACTGGAACTGGTGGACACGTGTGCCAGATACAGGTGACCCAGCAAACAGGCACTGTTGGACTGGAGGCCGATGGCCCCTGACAGTGTGATGACCTGCAGGGTCACATGACCAGATGATATAGCCAGGGGCAGGGCCAAGTAGAGGACCAGAGGATAGAATCAACGGAGGGGCGGAGCCACGTAGAGGACCAGAGGATAGAATCATCGGAGGGGCGGAGCCACGTAGAGGACCAGAGGATAGAATCAACGGAGGGGCGGAGCCACATAGAGGACCAGAGGATAGAATCAATGGAGGGACGGGGCCACGTACCTGTGTGACGGCTCGGATCACCTCGTTCAGCCGGCTCTGCTGCTGCGAGGACGCCTCCAGCTCAGTGTCCAGCTGGAAGACAGCAAGGAGCCACCCTTCAGGTCAGGTCTGGAATGAGCCTTACCAGGGCTAGCTCCAGCACCACAAAGAAGCCAGCACCCTACCTCCATCCATCCTTCAATCCATCCACCTGTCCTTCATCCATCCTTCCATCATCACCTGATCAACCATCCTTCATCCATCCTTCCATCCCTCACCTGTTCACCCATACTTCATCCATCCTTCCATTCATCACCTGATCACCCATACTTCATCCATCCTTCCATCCATCAGCCAATCAGACGGCTCCTTACGTGAATGATGTCAGCCTCTGATCCAACCAAAGCTACCAGGCCGCTGACAGCAGCTAGTCGATGCATGGTGGGACAACCCTGAAAGACACAGGTCAGTACACTGGTCTGTTAGCCAGCTCACAGCCAGAATCCTCTGGCTCAGCTCCACTGACCTCCATCAGTAAGATCTTCATCCAAGAAGCCAACAGGTGAGGCTGGACGTCTTCTGCTTTCCCGTGTCCACACACCGACAGGCCGTGGACCACCAACCCGAGAGCCAAGGAGAAGCCTGCAATCTGAGCAAAGACAGTAGAAGAAAAAGCCTTGATGATCTGGGTCATCAAGCTTTGGAAAAGCCCATAAACTGGTCCAGCTGAGATGGCTGATGAAGCACCAAATGACGCTGGGCCCTGCCTTCTTGAGAGGTAATGTTAGCATGCTAGGTGAAGGGGGGGGGGGGTCTTGAACAATCCTTTTTCTAACTAATCAAGGGCCATCTTAAATAGTTCATCAGGCCACATGTGGCCCCCGGGCCTCAGTTTGCCCACCTCTGGTCCAGACCCAGTCCTGGAAGACCAATGGTCCAGCCTGGTTTTCTGTCCTACCAGGCGATGAAGGGGAAACCCAGAGGGACACCTTCTGCCAGGCAGGACAGCAGCACCTTGACGACTGGGTCTGGACACCCCTGTTCACCTAAGTCCCATCTTTAGGACACAAATCTTTACAGTTTCTAAAGGTTGTGTTTAGGGTAGTCCAATATTATCGGCCTCCTGATATTATTGGCCAATAAAGGCATGAAAAATTAATATCAGAAAATGTCTGTATCGGGAAAAATATATTATAAAAATATGACTTTTTAAACATTTCTTCCGAAACTATTAGTCTTGCCAAAGAATGAATTCCTCGAATTTCGTATTACTAAACAGTAAATAACAATACTTTACTCGTCTCTACTATGCTTGATGATGTCATCAAACTGCATTGAAACTTAAGTTGTTCTCTTATTTTGACCAGAATGTTTATTTTTAATTGGAAAACCTTGAAGTTGTTACATTTATCATTATCTATGCATCCAGGGCGACATCACAATACAAATTAGCCATGATGTGTTAATTCCACGATATCGGTTGATATCGGTATCGGAAAGTAGGAGTTGGACAACATCGGGATATGGGATATTGATAAAAAAGTCAATATTGTACATCACTATTTGTGTTTCAGTGTGCTTTTTGACTTTCTATGCCCACGTTTTCCTGACCTGCCGGTTCTCTTCGGTCAGAAGGCGCAGAGCGTTCATGACCTCCTCGGCCTTGGCGGCGTCCACCAGTCCTCTGCTGAAGGCCAAGACGGTCACACAAGCCACAGAATAAGCCGAAACCTGCAGGAAGACGGGGAAAGTCCGCTTTTAAATGCGGCTCTTACATGGTCACTTTGATCTGTCTGTCCATCCGTCCTTTAATCTAGGGGTGGGCAATTCTCTTGCCTGAAGGGCCACACTGGGTTTTAGATCTTGATGAACGGGCCGGCAAAATGATTGTGAAGGCTCTGTGGGTCGGATTAGATCATCGGGCCACATATGGCCCCCAGGCCTCAGTTTGCCCACCTCTGCTTCAATCCTTCCATCCATCTGCCCCCCATCCTTCACTCCATCCATCAAAGTAGAGCATGTGCTGGAATTCACCTCCTGAAGCATGCGTCCTTGTCCACCGTCTTGCAGACTGGACACCAGTTTGTCCAGCGTTTGGGTTACCCGAACGTGCAGCTCTGTCTGTTCCATCCTGCAGAGGGCAGCAAGCACCAGAGCCAGACCCAGCAAACATCCAGTTCTGAGAGCAGAACAGAGAAGAGGAAAAAAAGAAATGAATGGCCGTTCTGGACACTTCTTCTGGTTTATACTTGAGGAGTAGTGACCGACTTGTATTCCAGCTCTGGTCTGAAGGAGCTTTTCTCCAAAGCATCCAGAGACTCGAGGAGGAGATGAGCGTCTTTGTGAGCAGAGACACCGCTAGACAGCAAAGAAACAGTCAGGTAAAACCCAGCAGAAGACGGCCAGTGTGAGCCTGGGTGTGAGTTAGGGCTGCAGTGATCCATTATTTTGATTATTCTGGTGATTAATCGAGTAATCAGATAAGAAATCTACTGCCCACACTGCGACTTTTTTTTTTTTTTTACATCACTTTACTGAAAAGCATCCGTAACATTCTTGTTCCGTTGAACATGCTCAAAATAATATCAAACAGATGTAGAGTTAATTAAACTGACTTTTATAATTTAGCTAACTGAAGTAGGGCTGAAGTAATCGATTATTTCAGATATCGCGTATTCTATCTATTATTCTGGCGATTAATCGAGTAATTGCATAAGAAAAATTTAGCTAATTGAAGTTCAGGCTTTAACAAACTCACATTAGCACTTTATTTTCCGTGGATTATTATTTGAATATAATTATTTTAAGCCAAAACTCAGCCTAAACTTGTGAATCAGCCTTTCCAGAGCTGTAAACAAAGTGTGTTAGTTAGCAGACTTCTCCCAATTACGGATCACACTGATTTCTGGTAATTGCTGCCAATTATCGTTAGCTTAGCTTGATGTTTCCGGTCTGCTCTGCGGACTTTTAGCAGAGACCGGATTTTTCCTTTGGAGGTGCTGCAGCAGCAGCAGTGTTGTGCTACCATGCTAGGCTAACTGCATCTTCCAGTAGACACATTGTGCTATGTTTTGTTTGCTTTTTAATGGTATATGTCCGTGCCAAACACAGTCCGACGTATAGTGGAGCTAATTCAAACAAATCTTCAACACCAATAATTTTTATAGAAGCTTTTTAGTAATGGAATTACTCGATGAATCGTTCCAGCCCTAGTGTGGGTCTACCTGGCGTGCTGGCGATGCGCCCCACTCACGACCATGCCCAGGGCTAGGCCTGAGTGGAACTGGACTGCCTGCGAGTCCTCGGCCGTGGGCGAGCCCGGCAAGCCAGCCTGCAGCGCCGGCAGTATCTCGCCCAAAGCATCCTTCCGCCAAGCCGCCAAGTGAGGGACCAGGAGGGACAGTGCGAGGCTGGAGCAGGAGCGCGCCATCACGCTGGCGGTGTTTTCGCCGGAGTAGGAGCGCTGCGAAGCAGAGAGGAGACGCGGAAGGACTGAATTTGAAAATGTGCAAATGTATCCTTGTACTTGTCTCTTTTCTATCTTTAAACTATTTAATCTGGCTCTCTAGGCCGGGTTTAATAGTTCATCAGGTCACATGTGGCCCCCGGGCCTCAGTTTGCCCACCTCTAATTGATTTGATAAATAGATTAACTTTTCACTTTTTACGGTAAAAATGCCAAGAAAATTTTTTTTGTGACATTGGACAACTGGTAAAGTGTCTTTGTAGCGAAGGGTAGAGACCTACGTGTAGGAACCAGTGGAAAACCTGCCCAGTGGGCTTGTAGCTGCTGCTGCTGATGCTCAGCAGGGTGTTGAGGACCGTGGCCAACCAGCTGACTGTGGGGACAAACTCCGCTGCAGTCTTGAGAACGGAATAAAAGGAAACACATGTACTTTACATACATCTACACACACACGTGTGTGTGTGTACAGGGTAATCAGAGCTCAAATAAAAAAAATAGACAATTTATTTGTTAATCGCGATTTTTATGAAAATGAATCATCTCCAGATGTGTCTAATTGTGACAGCGCTAGCTGTGACCTCTCTGGCACCCTCGTTGCTAAGCGTGACTGTTAGCGACCATGCTAGCAACGTGCCTTTTGTTACACCGGAGCCCACACTGGTTCCACCTTAGAATCTTCGCCCTAATCCTGGAATGAGGAAGCGAATCTCTTTTCTTCCTGCCATCCAAACCGTTGCAGAGGTGAATAGAGATAACGTGAACTTTACCCTGTGGCTGTCTTCACCGTTAGCGGGCAGGTTGCTCCCGTATTGGCTGACAACGGCGGCCAGCCCGCTCAAAGCCAGGATAGAATTCCCTTGGACGACAGGACTGTCCCTGAAAAGCAGACGTGTCCATCAGCCAGCCTGTTGCTAGGAGAGCTCCACCGTGAAAACCCAGACGTTCTATCCATCTCTCCATCTTACTTTACAGCCGATCTGATGACGTCGGCCAGCAGATCTCGGGCCCTTTCAGCCATTAGAGGCAAAATAACGAATAAAGAGAGCAAATAGAAATGTCAGAGTTCCTTCAAATTCACCGCCATTGCTAATTTGTGTGGCTAGTTCTCATGTTTAGAGCAGCAAATAGAAGAACTGCAGCCAGAAGGTGCATCTGTGAGGGTGAGCAGGCCTCCAGATGTTCTCACCAGAGCCAGGCGCAGCGCTGCTGGGGCTCCAGCTCCTCCGGCTCTTTGCCGCATCTGTGCCGCAACTCCAAATCAGCAAGGCGGCCCTGAAGATGCACATTAAAAGAAGAAAATAAAACCGAATTCACGCAACCAAAACCAGCACGGTTTCCGGGTGCACGGACCTGCAGGACGGCGTGGTAGGCTCGGCCCATGAAAGCACTCCAGGCCTGGGGTAGCAGGAGAGCGCGGTGCCACTCGGACGGCTGGATGTTCACCTAGAGGAAACCAGGTCTTCTTTACTCTAACGCAGAGGTGGACAAACTGAGGTCTGGGGGCCACATGTGGTCCGGTGAACAATTTAATCCGGCCCGCAGAGCCTTCACAATCATTTCACACAAAACACCAAATTAAGAGGGTTGTCAGCTTAATTGGATAGAAAAAGGTTCAGACTAGGGCTGAAACAATTACTTGATAAAAATTATTTGTGTGGAAGCTTGGTTTAAATTCACACCACTATACATCGCACTGTGTTTGACACGGCTCGTCATTTCTGTTGCTGCTTCGGCTGCTGATAGGTCACTGAAGATCTATGTGAGGCGCAGATTGCAAAGAATTTAACATTAAAAAGAAAACGTATGTGTCTACTGGAAGATGCAGTTAGCATAGCATAATAGCACAACGCTGCTGCTGCAGCACCTCCAAGGGAAACATCCAGTCTCTGCTAAAAGTCCGCTGAGAGGAGCGGAAACAGCAAGCTAAGCTAATGATAATTAGTATCAATTAACAGAATTTAGTGTGATCCATGATTGAGAGAAGTTCGGTAACTAACACACTTTGTTTATAGCTCGGTGGAAAGGCTCAATGCGGCAGCTAATCTGCTAGCGTTTCCCCAACTCAGCTAAGGTTTTGCTTAAGATAATTATAATAATAATCCATGTAAAATAAAATGCTATAGTGAGTTTGTTAAAACTTCAGGTAGCTAAATTGCAAAAGTCAGTTTAAAAAGTCAGTTTAATTAACTCTGCATCTGTTTGATATTTTGAGCATGTACAACGGAACAAGAACGTTGCAAAGGCTTTTCAATAAAATTAGAGTGAGGTACAAAAAGTCACAGTGTGCGCATTATATTTCTTATCTGATGACTCGATTATTCGCCAGAATAATCGATAGAATACTGGATTACTAATTGTTGCACCCCTTTTTCCAACACCCCCGTCACCTAGCATGCTAGCATGTCCTCTCAAGAAGATGGAGCCAACCATCTAAAACCAGCTAAAACCAACAAGGAGAGGAGACGTACGTCGTGGATCAGACTGGCCAGGACCTGCTGGTAGCCGTGGCTACGCTGCACCAGGAGGCGAGGGATTGGTCGGCCTTCGCGGTCTGCCTGTACAGGTAGCTCGTAACAGAGCAGCAGTCCGGCTGGAGCACGCAGAGACAAACCACAAACACAAAGGCGCTTACCAGGGGAGGACGCAGCGCGCGAGACCTTCGGGAAGGCCTCGCGTGCGTTGGGAAAAGGTCAAAGGTCACCTGTGAGTCCTGACTTCAGGCCCGGCTGCTTGTTTTTCTCGTAGGTTTTCAGCATGAACGCTGGGATTCCCGCCACCGCCTTCCCTTGAGCGGAAGTGAAGCTAGCACCCCTCACGGCGGAGAAGTGGACCCCTCGGGGCATCCGGCCCATTTCCTCCTTCGCCAGCGCGGTCAGGAAACGCTGAAACCCTGGAGACCAAGATGGGGGAAGACGCTGGTGGGAGTACTGCTCAGGCCTCCGCCACGCCGGAACGCACGCTGCAACTCACCTGCTAGCACGGCTAGCGGGGTGCACGCCATCAGGCTCACGTACGCCGAGCCTGGGATGGACGCATCCTCTTCCTCCTCTTTTTCAGCCAGTTTTGGAAATGGCCGGACCTACAAGGGGGGGGAGGGGGGGAACAACCCAACAGGGCAGAGCCTCAGCTCCATTTGATACAATATACTAAGAAATTAGCATGTGTGCATTAGTGTAATTCACGGCAGGAAGTAAAGAGATTACAAGACATCTTACCGCCTCCGGAAGGTGGTTTATGGTGTGGAGCTCTTGAGGAAAATGTGCTAAAGCCTCGTAGCCGCAGCTGGCAACATCTGGATCCTGCCACAAGCAGAGTTCCGCTCAAAATCCGAAGCTTCTTCCATAATTACCTTTCAGGACAGGCAGGTAACGCACAAACTGGGTACCTCGCTCAGAGCGTAATTCCAGAGAAGTTTGACCGCCTCTTCTTTCAACTTCTAAAAAAGAAAAAACCCAGTTGGTCAACAATGTCCAATCAAATTTAACGCTCGAATTTTAGCTCACAAAAAAAAAAAAAACCTTTGCTAAAACAGCGTTAGCGAGTCTGCGTGTTTAATCTTGGGGAAAGGCAGGGTACAACGCCAGCTCACGAGGGCCCTATGTGGGGTACAATTGAAATTAATTGAAACAAGTAATTCCATAACTAAAAAACTTCGGTAAAAATTATTTGTGTTAAATATGTGGAAAATAAAGTGAGTTTGTTAAAGCCTGAACTTGTTAGCTAAATTGTAAAAGTCAGTTTAATTAAGGCCGTAAGTTTGATATTATTTTTGAGTATGTTCAACGGAACAAGAACATTATGAATGCTTTTCAATAAAGTTAAAGTGATGTTAAACAAAAAAGTCACAGTGTGCGCAGTATACTTCTTATCCGATTACTCGATTAATCGCCAGAATAATCGATAGAATACTGGATTACTATCGCAATCGCAGAATCATGGAGGGACGAGGGAACGTTTCAGGAAAGCCTCCTGAAGGAGCTGAGGTACCTGGTATTCCTCCGTCGGGACGCTAAGCTGTGGTACGAAAGCCAAGAGCTCAGCAATGGCCTTGACCATGGGCGTACGCGAGTCACTGCTCAGCCGCGGCCCCAGACTCCTCCACGTGGACAAGATGTCCACTACCTGCAGGACAAACAGTGTCCAACTCTTCGGGCGCTGAATATGTGTGTGTGTGTGTGTGTGTGTGTGTGTGTGTGTGTGTGTGTGTGTGAAAGAGACCTCGCCACAGCACAGCTCCTTTAATCCGTCCAGAGCAATAGCGGCGGGCACCGCCATCTCCGGGCTGGTGCACTGGCTCAGCATTAGCGTGATAGCAGCTAGCATGTCACCTCCGTGTTGATACGGTCTGAAACAACACAACAACACATTTTTTTAAACCTCACTGTCTTCAATTCACTCAAAGATTCTAAATAAACCATACACTTCATATTTAAAGGGTAAATATACTCCGATGAGGCAGAAAATTAAGACCTAATTTTTTTTAGCACTCCAGTGACACATTGAGACGCAGACTCCGGTCCCAGGGTCCCCTGGGGTAGGGACCCAGTCGGGTGTTCTGTCCCACCGGGCAGGAAATGCTTTTGATGCCACTGCTGCTGCTCACCAAGTTGAAATGCATTGTGGGATAGCTAGCAAGCTAGCACTCCCAAGTCCACGCACGTCACGTTGGATGTGTACTTGATAAGGTGGGCGAGGCAAGGGCACATCATTCTAGTTGCAGCATAGGTCCTAGAACTGGCTTTAATGCTTTTGCACATTCACAAAAGGAAAGACGCCTCTCTGGAGGGGCTAAGACAGAGGTGGGCAAACTGAGGCCCGGGGGCCACATGTGGCCCGATGAACTATTGAATCCGGCCCACAGAGCCTTCACAATAATTTCTTCAAAAGCCAAATGAAGAGGGTTGTCAGCTTGATTGGTTAGAACAAGGTCCAGACAAGGTTCAGCTAGCATGCTAACATGTCCTCTCAAGAAGGTGGGGCCAAACGTCATTTGGAGCTTCATCATCCATCTCTAGTTGGACCAATTTACAGGTTTTTCAACATATTTTCTCAGTCAATAGTGGAGGGTTAGCTTCCTAGTCATGGTAACTGAGGACTGGTCCTCACGTACCTGGCTGGGGTCAGCGGTCGCCATAGCCTGGACCACTTTCAGAGTGAGTTGGACCAGTTTACACGCTCTTCTAAATATTTTCTCAGTCAATAGTCCATCAAGCAGGATTTTTAGTTCACCTCTGATCCTCATTTGGGCGTTAGATTCCCGCACCACCTGGCCAGCCCCTTCATCAAGATCTAAAACCCAACGTGGCCCTTCAGGCTAAATAACTGCCCACCCCTGGGCTAAGGGGAAGGGCCAGCTTCCACAATATACCGCGTCCACTCTGACAACGTGACAGCGACGCGTAGACATAAAATGTGATTAGTCAGTTAAGCCACGCAGAGTGAGGTTAGCGTAACTCAGAAGCTACATTGGCTAATGCAGCTTCTGTAGCTGCTCTGACCTCTCTCTGCAGATGTCCCTGATGCAGACGGCTCTGGCCAGCGTCTGCTCCCACTGGGCGTCCCTGCCCACCACCACCTTGCTCTCCCGTCCCAGCAGCAGCTGCAGGTCCGGGTAAACTCGATCCTGAAAGAAAGGTGGCGAGTTTTTAGCTCCAAGCTAACTCTGGTACGACGTACCAGCATTTGTGTTAATGATGGACACAGTCCTCTTCACTAATAATAATAATAATGTCAGGAGTCAAGACAGGTTGTTGGTTAGATCCTCCTTGCAAACCTGGTCCTGCTCAAGGTTTCTTCCTGCTAAATGGGAGTTTTTCCTGGCCACTGTGCTTAGTTGAGAGTTCAGGCTCTGGGTTGCTGCCTCTGTAAAGCACCTAGAGAAAGGTGCTATATATATAAATAAATAAATACATTTTACTGTGTGACTGGTTGGTTGTCCTGGCAACACTGGGCTGTGATCGGAATGGTCATGTCCCAACACCACTGCCCCCGTAGAACCCTCCACCAGAACCTCATTAACAAACTGTGGGTTCAGAGGTGTCAGGGAGTGTCTGTGCTGAGGAGCCACCAGGGAAACCTTCAGCTTGGGCGGTTGCGAATATTACAAGATTCCTCAATCGCAATTATTTTTTATATTCGCAATTACCGTCAACAGTTTATTTTATCCATAAAGTTGCATAAAATTCCTATGAATCTGAGTCTGATGTCATCGTATTGTGCCAGCAGCAGCAGCAGCAGCAGCACGCAGCGTCACCGTGGCAACCACATGTTGTTTACCTCTCGTCTTGATCGAATCGGCAGCAAGCTACGACTACGATAATATGGTATGGCTAGGAGAATATACTTTGGCTAGAATAACATGCTATTGGTAGGATGCATATTGGTTTTTATCCTAACGATACAGGAGAGCCCAGTAACGTGGAGGAAGCCATCTATAAAATTGGCCGTAAAAAACGCAACAAATGTGAACCAACGTCTCCAGACCCACCATCCACAGCAATATGCCAACTATTTCTGGATGTTCAACAAGTCAATAAGTCACTTTTTCATTAAGGTGAACAGGACAGTAGAAAATGTGTATTATTATAGCTCATTGTGCTAGGATAGCAGAATATGAAAAAGGAAAAAATATTGACAATACATTCTTCAATCGCGAATATTTTTCTGACAATTAATCGTCTCCAGAAATACCCTGTATTATTATTTTCGTGAAAGCCCTGTCTACAACATATACAGAGAATTGGATATTCAAGTCATTAATTCGCTCTTATTGATTAAGGTGAACAGGACAATACAGAATGTGTATTATTAAAGCTCATTATGCTAGGATAGTAGAATATAAAAAAATTTAAAAAAAAATGGAAGATATATTTGTCAATGGCAATTATTTTTCTGCCCATTAATCGTCTGCTGATCCTCCTAATGGTGGAAGCGCTAGCTACCTGTATCTTCCAGAGAGCAGTCAGCAGGCGCATGGCCACCGCCGTCATCCTGGGTGCTGCGGCTAGCAAGGAGAACGTCTGCAGCACTGCGGGGATGCAGAGCTGCAAGAGTGAAAACACAGACCTTGTTGATGATGCAACCGTGATTTGTGGTCCTGCAAGACGGCTCATTACCCGGTGGGTCCCGAGGTTGGGCAGGCAGTACAGGACGGCGTGAACCACGCTGGGGTTACGTTCCCTCCCCAGTTTGTATAAGAGGACGGGAATCAGGGACGGAACCTGCAGACATTTCAGATTGGACAGTTTGCATTTGGGCCGCCTCTTCCTCATTGGCTGCTGCTTCAACCCAGAATGGTCTTTAAAATCCTCCTTCCTACGAGGTCCTCAGAGGTCCAGCTCCATCCTGTCTGGAAGAGCTAACAGCATCATGCCAACCCAGCAGAGGCTCTGCCCTCAGAGCTGGTTCGCTGCGGTTCCCAGGAAAAGCAGGATGTGGGCGGAGCCTACAGCCAGGAGGCCTCCCTCTACTTTAAGACTAGACTGAGGGTGACTCTCAGAAAGGTTCTAGTCCAGGAGTGGGTAATTATTTAGCCTGAAGGGCCACATTGGGTTTTAGAGCTTGTTGAACGGGAAACTAACCCCCCACATGAGGATCAGAGGTTAGCTCAAAATCCTGCTTGATGGACTATTGACTGAGAAAACATTTTGAAGAGCCTGGTCCAACTAGAGATGGATGAAATTGAGAAAGGAGAAATGATTGTGAAGGCTCATCGGGCCAGATGAAATAGTCCATCGGGCCACATGTGGCCCCCAGGCCTCAGTTTGCCCACCTCTGCTCTAGTCAGTAGTTCTGTAGCTACAGCCACGGTTCTAAGCAGGATAATTATCATATTTACAGACTCGTCTCTTTTTTCGGCTCCTATCTTAGCTATGCGCAGCTTCGGGTGCCAGGGTACAGAAACATGGACATTTTTTGGGGAAAAAAAATACAATTCTCAGTTCTTCCTCTCTTCCAAATATTGTGCGAGACAACAGGTGGGGGTGCTGTGGTGCCAGCCGTGGGTTGTTTGAAACGCAGCAGTCCACGCCTCCGCTGGGCAGCAGCCCCTTTGTTCGCAACTGCCTCGCACTGAGTCTTGGCTGTTGCCTAGCAACCGCCTCACCTGGGTGACGAGAGAAACAGTAGGTTTAGTGCGCCTAATGTCTGGCGTGCTCCAATTTTGGGAGCAAAGCTGCTATCGGGGGAATCCTCTGAAGCATATTAGTCCAGCTAATGAGGCTCTCTTCTCAAACGGGGTCCCAGGGGCTCTGAGGTGAGAAGACCGGACAGATCGATCACGGTTTACCTGTTAAACCATCCCGTCTGTCTTGTAAGAGCTGTTTCCTAAGCTAGCATACAGCAGGAAGGCAAACAACCATTCACACTCATATGAACAGTCGGTCCAAAAAAAACCTGAATCAACCAATATCAAACTGAATTTCTTATTGAACTCCAAAACAAAAGGAAAGAGGCCTCCCAGGAGGGGCTAAGACAGAGGTGGGCAAACTGAGGCCCGGGGGCCACATGTGGCCCGATGAACTATTTCATCCGGCCGGACACGACATCATTTAATGGGGGACTCTTTTGCTGCGCAGCATTCGAGTGTCCTCGGAAGTCGGTAAAATCCCAGTCGGGAAGTCCAAATAGGAGGAGGAGCGTTCCGATTTCCAAGCACACTCGAACGCCGCACGAATGACTGCGTGAGGGTATGATGGCATGTCGAGCGCTGAAGCTAAGGAAAGTTCCGAAAAGGAAGTTCTGAAACGAGTTGAACATAACGTAGGAGAACTCGTACCAAAAAGAGGAGGCGTGAATGCTGTTTGGAAAAAAAAAAAAAACGACACCGATCAAACAAAAATTCTCTGTGAATGACGTAGCGCTAACGTCGTAGCCGCAGGAGGCAACACGAGCAATTTGTTGCACCATCTCAGCTGCAAGCACGTCTTGGAACATCAAGGCTAACTTAAACTGATTTCTTCCTTTCATCAGAATCATGAATCGATTATTATTCGATGAAAGAATTTCTCTTGGTGTGAATTTTTCTTGGAGATTAATAAAGTATCTATCCTGAAATTATTTAAAGTATTTAAAGCAGAGGTTCTCAATACGTTGATTACGATCGAAAGGGAGTGCAGGTAGATCACATGACTTTTTTCGAGTGAAATACAGGACAGCCAATCTGACGTCTGACCTTTAACCACGCTAACTTCTGCTAAACTCTACCAAGCTACAGACTAAAAGCAAAGTTCTCTGTTAATTTTATTGGGCTTTTATTTTTTTCAGTCAGAGTAGCCGTCTTCTCTTCATCTCATCTATCCTGAGTTGTCAATCAATCAATCCAACCGAATGAAGGCAATGTGTTAGCCAATTACAGGTCGAGGGGGGGGCGTGGCTCTTACTAGGTCAAAACTCAGCGCGGCGTTTGCGGTATACAAACTGGTCCATAACATAACATTATAATGAAAATTTAATTTAATGAGCCCATCCCCGACTCCACAGGCCCTGCTTCCTCACTGAAAGGCATGTGGGTCGGTGGGATTGAGGAGGTCTTCAAAATAGTCCCTCCACTGATCCACAATGTCCGGAGTCGAGGTCAGCAGCACACCATCTCCACTGTACACAGTGTTGACAGTGCACCACTCCCCCCTCCTCAGATGCCGAATGGTGGTCCAGAACCTTTTCGAAACCGGAAGTCGTTCTCCATGGCCTCACCAAACTCTTCCCAAGCCCGAGTCTTCGCCTCGGGGACCGCCGCAGCTGCACTCCGCTGGTACCCGTCTGCTGCCTCAGGAGTCCCACCAACTCCTCCTTCAGCTTGACGGCATACCTCACCGCCGGTGTCCACCAGCGGGTTCGGGTGTTTGCGTGTCCCTATGATCCTAGGAGATCAATTGTCTGGGGCTTTATGCCCCTGGTAGGGCCTCCCATGGCAAACAGGTCCTAGGTGAGGGACCAGACAAAGTGCAGCCCACAAAACCCCTTATGATGAGTGAAAAATTTGGTCTTGGGTCTCCCTTGACCGGACGCGGGTCACCGGGGACCCCTCCTGGAGCCAGGCCTGGGGGTGGGGCACGTTGGCGAGCACCTGGTGGCCTGGCCTTTGCCCATGGGGCCCTGCCGGGCACAGTTCGAAGAGGCAACGTGGGACCCCCTTCCCGTGGGCTCACCACCTGCAGGAGAGCCAAAGGGGTCGGGTGCAGTGTGAGTTGGGTGGCAGCCGAAGGCGGGGACCTTGGCGGTCCAATCCCCGGCTGCAGAAGCTAGCTCTAGGGACGTGGAACGTCACCTCTCTGATGGGGAAGGAGCCTGAGCTGGTGCGCGAGGTTGAGAAGTTCTGATTAGATATAGTCGGCCTCACCTCGCATAGCAAGGGCTCTGGAACCAGCCTTCTCGAGAGGGGTTGGACTCTCTTCCACTCTGAAGTTGCCGATGGGGAGAGGCGGCGGGCAGGGGTGAGATTCTTGTCATCCCCCGGCTTGGTGCCTGTACGTTGGAGTTTACCCCGTTGGACGACAGGGGAGCCTCCCTCAGCCTTCGGCGTTAAAGGAGTACTAGAGAGTGCTCCTTCTGGGCGTTCCCTCGTCCTCCTGGGTGACTTCAATGCTCACGTCGGCAGTGACAGTGAGACCTGGAGGGGCGTGATCAGGAAGAATGGCCCCCCCGATCTGAACCCGAGTGGTGTTCTGTTGTTGGACTTCTGTGCTCGTCACGGATTGTCCATAACGAACACCATGTTCAGTCATAAAGGTGTCCATATGTGCACTTGGCACCAGGACACCTTGGGCCGCAGTTCGATGATCGACTTTGTAGTCGTGTCCTCGGATTTGCGGCCGCATGTCCGACGACACTAGGGTGAAGAGAGGGGCGGAGCTGTCAACTGATCACCACCTGGTGGTGAGTTAGCTCCGTTGGTGGGGGAGGATGACCTGGCGAAAGAACAAGATCGCGGGTACAAGCGGCCGAAATGAGTTTCCTTCACAGGGTGGCTGGTATTGTGAGGGTCTGCTGGGAACGCCTGGCGGAGTCTCCTTCAGAAGGAGCTTCAACTCCACAAGGTGGTCGGTGCCTGTCGTGGCGGCAACACCCGAACCCGCTGGTGGACACCGATGGTGAGGGATGCAGTCAAGCTGAAGGAGTCGTACCGAGCCTTTTTGGCCTGTGGGACTCCTGAGACATCAGACAGGTACCGGCGAGCCAAGTGGAGTGCGGCTGCTGCGGTCACCGAGGCAAAGATCCGGGCGTGGGAAGAGTTCGGGGAGGCTATGGAGAACGACTTCCGGACGGCTTCGAAAAGGTTCTGGACCACCATTCGGCGCCTGAGGAGGGGAAAGCGGTGCACTGTCAACACTGTGTACGGTGGGGAGGGTGTGCTGCTGACCTCAACTCGGGACGTTGTGGATCGGTGGAAGGAATACTTCAAAGACCTCCTCAATTCCACCGACACGCCTTCCAGTGAGGAAGCAGGGCCTGGGGAATCGGAGGCGGCTTCTCTTATCTCCGGGGCTGAGGTAGCCGAGGTTGTTGAGAAACTCCTCGGTGGCAGGGCCCCGGGGGTGGATGAGATTCGTCCGGAGTTCCTTAGGGCTCTGGATGTTGTAGGGCTGTCGTGGTTGACACGACTCTGCAAAGTCGCGTGGACATCGGGGGCGGTACCACTGGATTGGAAGACCGGGGTGGTGGTCCCTCTTTTTAAGAAGGGGGACCGGAGGGTGTGTTCCACCTATAGGGGGATCACACTCCTCAGCAAGGTCTATTCAGGGGTACTGGAGAGAAGGGTCCATCAGATAGTTGAACCTCGGATTCAGGAGGAGCAGTGTGCTTTTCATTCTGGACGTGGAACTGTGGACCAGCTCTAGACCCTCAGCACGGTCCTTGAGGGTGGGTGGGAGTTTGCCCAACCAGTCCACATGTGTTTTGTGGATCTGGAGAAGGCATTTGACCGTGTCCCTCGGGGAGTCCTGTGGGGGGGTTCTCCGGGAGTATGGGGCGTCGGGCCCCCTGATACGGGTCATCGGCTCCCTCTATGACCGGTGTCAGAGCTTGGTCTGCATTGCCGGTAGTAAGTCGAACTTTTTTTCGGTGAAGGTTGGACTCCGCCAGGGCTGCCCTTTGTCACCGATTCTGTTCATAACTTTTATGGTCAGAATTTCTAGGCGCAGCCGTGGTGTTGAGGGGGTCCGGATTGGTGGCCTCAGGACCGGGTCTCTGCTTTTTGCAGATGTGGTCCTGTTGGCTTCATCGGTGTGTGACCTCCAGCTCTCACTGGACCGGTTCGCAACCGAGTGCGAAGCAGCTGGGATGAAAATCAGCTCCTCCAAATCTGAGGCCATGGTTCTCAGCCGGAAAAAGGTGGAGTGCCTTCTCCGGGCCGGGGAGGGAATCCTCCCCCAAGTGGAGGAGTTCAAGAGTGGGGGAAGAATGGAGCGGGAGGTCGACAGGCGGATCGGTGCGGCGTCTGCAGTAATGCGGACTCTGCACCAGTCCGTTGTGGTGAAGAGAGAGCTGAGCCGAAAGGAGAAGCTCTCGATTTACTGGTCGGTCTGCACTCCTACCCTCACCTACGGTCATGAGCTTTGGGTAATGACCGAAAGAACGAGATCGCGGGTACAAGCGGCCGAAACGAGTTTCCTTCGCAGGGTGGCTGGGCTCTCCCTTAGAGACAGGGTGAGAAGCTCTGCCATCCGGGAGGAGCTCGGAGTAGAGCCGCTGCTCCTCCGCATTGAGAAGAGGTGACTTGGGCACCTAGTAATGATGCCTCCCGGACGCCTCCCTGTTGAGGTGTTCAGGGCACGTCCCTCCGGTAGGAGGCCCCCGGGAAGACCCAGGACACGCTGGAGGGACTATGTCTCTCGGCTGGCCTGGGAACGCCTCGGAATCCCCCCGGAGGAGCTGGACGAAGTAGTTGGGGAGAGGAAAGTCTGGGCTTCCCTGCTTAGGCTGCTGCCCCCGCGACCCGACCCCGAATAAGCGGAAGAAGATGGATGGATGGATATATTATAAATAAATGTGTTTTGAATTTTTATTGTAGGTAGATCATTTTGATTTGGGCATCTTATAAGTAGCTGGAAAAGTGTGGGCACTGCTGGTTTAAGGTGTTTAAAGTGCAGAAACATTACAAACACCTCATTTCACAGCTCTTAAGTAATAAATAATGTGAATAATTACAAAAAGAAAAACAAAAACCATTCAAACTTAAAAAAAGGCTTTGTGTTGTTTAAAACAAATTTGAGTTGTCAACAACATTGTGAACAACTAATAAATGATAATAGAAATATTTCTTCTATTCTAATTTAACAGATTTCTGCAGATGTGCTAAGTTATTCAACTCTTTCTTAGAATAGACACAATATATCCTTCCTCCCTCCTCACTCGTTCAGGGCAGGATCTGAATCTTATTTACTTAAAATACTCATCACACGAAACAACGACTCGATTATGAAATAAGTTGTCAACTCTTTTGATCATTGAATTTAATCGATTTAATCAATTCGTTTTCACTCGGTAACTTTATTGAAAAGCCTCTGTAACGTTCTTGTTCCGTTGAACCTGCTCAAAATAATATCAAACTTTGATATGGAGTTAATTAAACTGACTTTTACAATTTAAATAACTGAAGTTAACAAACTCACTACAGCACTTTATTTTCCGTGGATTATTATAATTATCTTAAGCAAAAACTTAGCTGAGTTGGGGAAACGTGATAGCTAGCAGATTAGCCGCGTCATTGATTAAAGTTCTGAATCAGCCTTTCCACAGAGCTGTAAACAAAGTGTGTTAGCTACCAGACTTGATTTCTGTTAATGGCTAATTGTTATCTTAGCTTGATGTTTCTGGTCCAATCTGTGGACCTCACGAAAGTAAAATACATCATTCTTAGCCAGAAAACTGCAGCGATTTCTCTCTAAAGCAGAGGTGGCAAACTGAGGCCCAGGGGCCACGTGTGGCCCGATGAACTATTGAATCTGGCCCGCAGAGCCTTCACAATCATTTCTCCAAAAGCCAAATGAAGAGGGTTGTCAGCTTGATTGGTTAGAAAAAGGTTCAGACCCCCCCTTCAGCTAGCATGCTAACATGTCCTCTCAAGAAGGTGGGGCCAAACATCATTTGGAGCTTCATCATCCATCTCTAGTTGGACCAATTTACAGGTTTTTCAACATATTTTCTCAGTCAATAGTGGAGGGTTAGCTTCCTTCCTAGTCATGGTAACTGAGGACTGGTCCTCACGTACCTGGCTGGGGTCAGCGGTCGCCATAGCCTGGACCACTTTCAGAGCGAGCTGGCAGACCTGCTCTTGGCCAGTGAGAACCAGGTGAGTCACGACCAGGCCGAGGGAGCTGAGTCGCCGCTGGTTGGGAGCTAGGGCCGAGGCCACAGACAGCAGCCACTCGGCCGCCGCCGCCGGGTCAGCCGCCACTCTACGCAGTGTGGAAAGAGCCACGCCGAGCTCACTGTGCCAGGAGCTGAGGAGGTGCACAGATGGTGGACCGGACTGACGAGAGAACAAAAAAAAAAAAAAAATCCTTTAGCTAAACATCCAATAGCGTGAGACTCATCTTTAAAGAGGAGTGGCTAGCTAATGACCTGCGCTTTGTCCGTCCCTTTGCTGATCTGGTGCAGCAGTCTGTGGGCCAGATCCAGGTTGAGCTGATGGGCCCTCTTCTCCGCCAGCGGCTCCGTGAGCCTGGAGCAGGACAGCAGCTGCAGGAGCGGGAGAACCATGACGGGGCTGAGCCACGGCAAGGGCGCGTCGCCTTCGGGCAGCAGGCTCAGCGCTGCAAGACAGAGACGGACCGGAGGAAGACCTGAGGGGACGCAAGACCAGACCACTAACAGCACCTCTGTCCCAGTGAGGGGGCAGGATTCGGGTCCGCCTGGTTGGACCGTTCTGTCGGTCGTTATGGAAACGTGCTGGCGTGCCGAGGTTGAGTGAAGCCAAACGTGTGAGCGCGAAGCACACTAGGTGAACATTTACAAGATGGTTCTGTTGCCCTGCTGCGGGTCTTTGATGAGCACCAGTAAGGCAGTCGCGATTATTTTTCATATTCGAAATTACGTCAATTCTTTATTTTATCCACAAAGTTGCATAAAAGAACTGTGAATCTGAGTCTGACCTCATTGCGCTACCAGCAGCCTCACCATCGCAACCACGTTTTTACCTCTTGTCTGGGTCAGATTGGCAGCGAGCTATAGCTAGGATAATATCCTATGGCTAGAATAATATTCTATGGCTAGGATAATGTGCTGTGGCTAGGATAATGTGCTATGGCTCAGATATTATGCTAAGGCTTGGATAATATTTTATGGCTAGGATAATGTGCTATAGCTAGGATAATATGCTATGGCTAGAATATTTTATGGCTAGGATAATGTGCTGTGGCTCGGATATTATGCTATGGCTAGGATAATGTGCTATAGCTAGGCTAATATGCTGTGGCTATGATAATATGCTATGGCTAGGATAATAACATGGAGGAAGGGGAGGTTCTGATTCCAAAGCCTCGTACCACAGCTCCACTGTGGGTGCATTTATCCTAACGATAAAGGATAGCCCAGTAACGTGTAGGAAGCCATCTGGCTTTTTGTTGTAATTTGTCATAAGAAAGTGCCAGTCAAAAGCGCTAAGGCAACAAATCTGAACCAACGTCTCCAGACCCACCAACCTACAGCAACATTATTTCTGGATGTTCCACAAGTCATTAAGTCACTTTTTCATTAAGGTGAACAGGACAGTAGAAAATCCAAAATTAGATCTCTCTGTGTCAACTGGACTGAAAGGTTTCTTTGAAAATGTTTCGCCCTCTCTCCAGAGAGCTTCTTCAGTTCTAAGTTTGCTGGGGCAGAGCTTGAAAATATAGCCCTGTGGACCATCGGCATGTTAATGGTCCCGGTGGTCACCTGAGAGTCCTTGGCAGGGTGGTTGGCAGGGTCGTTCACCTAGTTTCGGTTGGGGTGCTTCCCCTTTGTCTGTTGGGTCACATGTTAATGAGTCACCAGGTCTCGTCAAACGGTGTGAACGTTTGGATTGTTGATGAAATGAGTGGAGGACTGCTTGTAGGTGGGTGACAGAAAGTGCCTTAGTCCACCACCTGTTTAAAGATGGTTGTTCCAACTTGACGTGGATGGCTTCCTTGACACCCCTCTCAAACCAGCGATCTTCTCTGGCCAGCACACGTACTTGACCGTCCTCAAAGGAGTGTCCGCTTTCTTTTAGGTGTAGGTGTCATGCTGAGTCCTGTCCTGAAGAAGTGGCACGTCTGTGTTGGGCCATTCGTTTATGGAGCGGCTGTTTGGTTTCCCCAATGTACAGTTCCTTGCATTCCTCCTGGCACTGTCCAGCAGAGACAACATTGCTTTGTTTGTGTCTTGGTGTCTTGTCTTTTGGGTGGACCAGTTTCTGTCTGAGTGTGTTGGAGGGTTTGAACTGTACTGGAATGTCATGTTTTGGGAAGATTCTCCTGAATTTTTCTGAAACTCCAGACAGGTAGGGGGTAGAAATGCTGTGACGTTTATTTCTTTCCTCGTCTTTGCTGGGGTCTCGTTTTTTGGAGGTCATTGTGAAGGCCCAGTCTGGGTAACCACATGTTTTGAGTGCTGTTTTTAGATGTTCCTGTTCTTTCTTCTTCCCTTGGGTTGTGGTGGGTACTTCTTTGGCCCTATGTTGTAGGGTTTTGATAACACCAAGTTTATGTTCCAGTGGGTGGTGTGAGTCAAAAAGGAGGTACTGATCTGTGTGGGGAGGTTTTCTGTAGATCTCAATAAGAAGGTTTCTGTCCTCCTTGATCTTGACTGCACAGTCCAAGAAGGCCAGACTGTCTTCTTTTACGTCCTCTCTGGTGAATTTGATGTAATCATCTGTGTTATTCAGGTGGTTGAGAACGCTTCCAATTCTTTTGGTTGAATCTTGACACAGGTGTCAACATATCTGAACCAGTGGCTTGGGACGGTTCCTGTGAAAGACGACAGGGCTCTGTTTTCAACCTCCTCCATGTAGAGATTGGCAACTATGGGAGACACTGGTGAAACCATGGCACAACCATGTTTCTGCCTGTAGAAGCCCTCTCTGTATTGAAAGTAGGTGGTGTTCAAACAGAGGTCCAGCATGGTGCAGATTTGGGTCGGTGTTAAGGCTGTTCTCTCTGGAAGGCTGCTGTCCAGTAGAAGGCGCTTGTGGATGGTCGCTGTTGCCTCGGTGGTAGGGATACATGTGAAGAGGGAAATGACATCGTAGGATACCATGGTCTCCTCAGGTTGTAGTTTGAGACGACTGACCTTTTTAGCAAAATCCTGGGAGTTACTGATGTGGTGTGGGGTGTTGCCAACCATGGGAGCCAAGATGGAGGCCAGGTATTTGGAAATGTTGTATGTGACAGAATTGATGCTACTAAGTATTGATCTGAGAGGGGTCCCTTGTTTATGGATCTTGGGTAATCCATAGATGCAAGGGATGGCTTCTCCTGGAACGTTTTCAAAGAAACCTTTCAGTCCAGTTGACACAGAGAGATCTAATCTTGGATAACTATGACCTGGATGAGTGAGAATCTACACAGACAGTAGAAAATGTGTATTATTAAAGCTGATTATGCTAGGATAGTAGAATATAAAAAAGAAAAAAAGACATTCGTCAATCAGGATTATTTTTCTGACAATTAATTGTCTGCAGAACCTCCTAATGGTGACAGCGCTACTAGCATGTGTGAAAACATCTGCTTCCAACAGCTTTTGCTCTAGCATGGCTGGGCCTAGCGAACCAGGCTGGGTCCATGAAGATGCGCTGGTGTCATGCTAGTTACCCAGACTGAGCAGCCGGCTCTGCTGAGCCGAAGGAGCCTCCAGGAGGAGAGAGGCCATGCCCATCACCAACTCATCCACCGGCAAATCCTGAAAGTCACAGAGTGCAGGCGGGGTTCGGTTCCTCGGTTATGGCAAACACCGTTGAAGAAAAGAAGAGTAAGTCACATCTCACATGGCGGCAGAGCGGAAGAAGCTGCTGCATTAGTCCGATGGGAGGCCGACAATCTCCGTTTAGGCCGAGGCAGCGGTGGGAGATGCGGAGCAGCTGCAGCAGCAGCTCTGCTCTCTCCTGCCTCCAGCGCTCCTCCGAGGCCAGAGGGCTCTGAAGCAGGGCCGCCACTAGGTCGCACAGCTCCAACGCAGCCTCCATGCTGTCCACCTGCGGGCACAAACAACACTCTCACCACCGCTCCCGAGCCTTTTGGGCATAAAAATTATTTGTGTGGAAGCTTCGTTAAAATTCTTTCCACTATACTTCGATCGTCATTTCTGTTGCTGCTTCGGCTGCTGTTACGTCACTGAAGATCTGTGTGAGTCGCAGATCGCAAAGAATCGAACATTAAAAAGAAAACGTAGAGCAATGTGTCTGCAGGAAGATGCAGTTAGCTTAGCATAATAGCACAACGCTGTTGCTGCAGCACCTCCAGAGGAAACATCCAGTCTCTGCTAAAAGGCCGCAGAGCAGACCGGAAACAGCAAGCTAAGCTAACGATAATTAGCAGCAATTAACAGAAATCAGTGTGATCCATGACTGAGAGAAGTCTGCTAGCTAACACACTTTGTTTACAGCTCTGTGGAAAGGCTGATTCACAAGTTTAATCAATGCGATGGCTAATCTGCTAGCTAGCACGTTTCCCCAACTCAGCTAAGTTTTTGCATAAGATAATATTATACAAATAATAATCCACGGAAAATAAAGTGCTATAGTGAGTTTGTTAAAGCCTGAACTTCAGTTAGTGAAATTGTAAAAGCAGTCAGTTTAATTAAGTCTGTATCTAAGTCTGATGTTATTCTGAGCAGGTTCAACAGAACAAGAATGTTACGGATGCTTTTCAGTAAAGTGAGAGTGATGTTAAAAAAAAAAAAAAAAAGAAATTGCAGTGTGTGCAGTACATTTCTTTTGCGATTACTTGATTAATCGCCAGAATATTCGATTACTGAATAATAACAGTAGGGCTGCAGCCCTACGACTGACAGAGAAAATATGTTGAAGAGCCTGTAAATTGGTCCAGCTAGAGATGGATGATGAAGCTCCAAATGATGGCCCCACCTTCTTGAGAGGACATGTTAGCATGCTAGTTGAAGGAGGGGTCTGAACCTTTTTCTAACCAATCAAGCCGACAACCCTCTTCATTTGGCTTTTGGGGAAATGATTGTGAAGGCTCTGCAAGCTGGATTCAATAATTCATCGGGCCACATGTGGCCCCAGGGCCTCAGTTTGCCCACCTCTGCCATAATTTGTTTTTTAATCTAGAATAAAGAACTGTGTTATTTTAGACACCACCTACTTTAGGCCATACCGGAAAAAAAAATTATCTTCCACATCAAATATGGGGTGGGGAACAAAGGAAAAGGTTTGACCACGAAACCCCATGATGGCACTAGCACGACCCCAGTCGCATTTGCTAAAAAAAATAAAAAAATAAAAAAATAAAAAAAAAAAAATACATTCCCGAATGTGTTGAGCTGGACGTTGAGAGACGGACTGAGGATCTGCGTCATCGTGCTACCTGCATGTAAGGCACCATGGGACAGAGGCAGGTCAGGAGAGCGTCGGACACCAAGGAGCCCCGCTCCTCGTCCTGGTCCTGGAGGAGCAGTGAAGCGCGTGGAGGTGCCGGCAGCAGCGCCTTGAGGAGACCACGTCGCAGATGGGCGTGCTGGCTGCGCCTCTGGGGTTCACAGTACAGGTAGTGGAGGAAGGGGCCAAGCATGCTGACGTAGGCCGGGTCGCGACTGTGGCACAGAGAAACACCAGCTTGCTTCAATGCAATTTGGGATGCGATCATGCATGATTCCCTCAGAACGTCACTGAACATATTGGATTAGAGCAGGGGTGGGCAGTTATTTAGCCTGAAGGGCCACATTGGGTCTTAAATCTTGAAGAACTGGCTGGCCAGGTGGTGCAGGAAGCTAACCCCCGCTCCTCAAATGAGGATCGGAAGTTAGCTAAAAATCCTCAGTCTATTGACTGAGAAAATATTTAAAAGAGCCTGTAAATTGGTCCAAGTAGAGATGGATGAAATTGGAGAAATGATTGTGAAGGCTTTGTGGGCCAGATTCAATAGTTCATCGGGCCACATGTGGCCCCTAGACCTCAGTTTGCCCACCTCTGGATTAGGGGGTAACTGTCGCCATGCCAACCTGTCAAAAGCCTGCTGAATGAAATCACCGATCTCCAGCATCAAGGCGGGCCAGCAGTCCACTCGGTTCTCCAGGGCCGTGATGTATGGATGAGGGTTTCTCCTACCAGGCAAGAATCCAGACACACACACACAGGGCTGAAAGCATTATTATTACAGCAATGTGTCTATTGGAAGATGCAGTTAGCCTAGCATAATAGCACAATGCTGCTGCTGCAGCACCTCCAAAGAAAACATCCAGTCTATGCTAAAAGTCCGCAGAGCGAACCGGAAATGGCATGCTAAGCTAACAATAATTAGCAGCGATGAACAGAAATCAGTGTGATCCATGACTGAGAGAAGTCTGCTAACACACTTTGTTTACAGCTCTGTGGAAAGGCTGATTCACAACTGTAATCAATGAGACAGCTTAAGATAATTATATTCTAATAATAATCCACGGAAAATAAAGTGCTAATGTGAGTTTGTTTAATTAACTCCGTATCCAAGATGATATTATTTTGAGCAGGTTCAACGAAACAAGAACGTTACGGATGCTTTTCAATAAAGTTAAAAGTGATGTAAAAGAAGTCGTAGTGTGCGCAGTATTTTTCTTATCCGATTACTCGATTAATCACCAGAATAATTGATAGAATGCTCAATAGAATGCTCGATTACAGAAATAATCGATTACTGCAGCCCTACACACACACACACACACACCTCCCTCAACCACACGGTCTTTGGATCCGGCTGGAAAAATATTGTCAGGAGAAACGACAGGAGATGCCAAAAAGCAGCTCCACATATCTGGGCGTGTGGGGGCGGAGCTTGCCTTCTCTTTTACTAGCTAACTCCTCTAAAAAGAGAGTTGAGAAATACAAGAACTTGTATTACAAACGGAGGGTTTAATGGGGGAATTCAGGTAAATAAAACCACGTCTAACCCCCCCCCCCCCCTTTCTACCGGATGCGGTGCGTCTCCATCCGTCCTGATTAGATTCCATTCAAATCCGTGCGTCAGTTTCGACTGGCTGCGGCTCCGTCCACGGCAGGGCTGGAGGCCTCCGTTGCCCTCCGTAAAAATACGCATCGCTTCCATTTTTGACGGATGGACGAAGCCACCGCAACAATCTAGCACAAGGCATCGCGTGCGGCACAGGAAGTCGGGTGCAAAGGAAAAATAAAATATCCTGGAATTTGTCAAAATAAAAGGTCCCGTATTTAGAGCGATCGTTTTCAACTGTGCCAAAGGGGCCCCATGACGTTAACAGGTAATAGGTCTTACTTAATTTATATACATGGTCTTTCATGCTAATTTATGTAATTACATGTATGAATGATCTTTTTCTTGTGCCATTTTAGCTCTTGTGTATGGGTGTGTGAAACAACAAACGTTAACTTACAGAATAGAAAAGAATATAATGCCTTTTATTGTCTGTGTAGATTCTCACTCATCCAGGTCATAGTTCTCCAAAATTAGATCTTTCGGTGTCAACTGGACTGAAAGGTTTCTTTGAAAACGTTTCGCCCTCTCTCCAGAGAGCTGCTTCAGTTCTAAGCTTGCTGGGGCAGATCTTGAACATATAGCCCTGTGGACCATCGGCATGTTAATGCCTTTTATTGTCACGAGATGAACAGCAACGAGATGAAAAGCAACTCCTTCAGCACAAATGTGTGTAAATATATACAACATAGAATAGAATACGTTTAGTGCAGATATGTCGAGTTTAGTGCAGATGTTTGTTTGCATCATATCTTCAAATATATTCGTAAATCACCATAATTTACATGAAATATTCCATCTATTACACATTCTAGGAAAAACTAATAGAATTCCCTATGGTAGAGTCACCAAAATACAAAGGGGAACTTTTACTCCTCCGCTGTTTAGGAACAAATAGCATCTTCTTCTGTGGCTCATTTAAAAAACTACAAAGTGGTAATATCATGTAGTCTTAACGTGATTTAGTTTTCAGGGTTGTGTTGAAAAAAAAAAAATCGCTCCAAATACGGGACCTTTTACTTTGACAGTTTCGCAGATGTTTTATTTTTCTCCTCGCACCCAACTTCCTGTCCGGCACGCGGTGGATTGTGCTTAATTGTTGCGGCGTTCTCCGTCCACACAGTACGCATCCAGTAGAAACGGACAGACGGACGGACAGACGGACAGACAGGGACGCACCTCATCCAGTGGAAACCCGGGGTAAAGACTTCGGACGTGCCTGTCGACACCAGGGCTGACCAGACCTGGTCCTCGAGGGGCCGCAATCCAACCGGGTTTTCCGTCCTACCGGATAAAAACAACCTCTGGCCCAGGACCCGACTGGTATCAAGGCGTGACTCACCTGATGGAGTAGGTACAGGTGAAGTTCCCACTTCTGTCTCTCTGCTCTGTCTGAAGCTGCAGCAGGTGTCCAATGATCTTGATCAGCCCCTGCACATTTCTGTTCACCAGTAAGGAAACAAAAAGGTCGACATGTCGAGGAAAAATGGCATCACACACGGTCGGGTTAATTACAACACGGCGTTAGCTTGCGTTGGGTGCGCGCTCTCGTTTAAACGCGTCAACGCTAATGAGGATTGTGGTGGTAAGATTTGATCTATGCGGAATCTAAACGTTTTTACCAATCCTGGTTTTGCTGGTTGAGGGATTAAAGGTCTACGTTCAGGGTTGTGGTCTAATCACCAGATTTAAAGAAGTGGTGCACTCCCGGGAACGCCTCGGGATCCCCCCGGAAGAGCTGGACAAAGTAGCTGGGGAGAGGGAAGTCTGGGCTTCCCACGACCCGACATTAAGGACTCACGTTAAATTCAAATACTTCAGAATATTCTCATTTCAGAAGCAACGCGCCACCGTCTCCCACCCAGATTACCAGTTACCGGCTGCAGCTACCAATATTTAACATTACTAAACCTGAAAACGATTCCCAAAACACGTCACAAAACAGTCAAAAAAAACAAGGATCTATGTTTACTACCGAACAGCTAAGATTCAGCTAAGGTGAACCAACTTAATTCTACTTGACATTGGCGCGCACGTTTCGAATGTCCTAATTTCTGGACAGTCAAATAATGTTACGCCTAGGGCTGCAACAACAAATCGATTAAATTCAATGATCAAAAGAGTCGACAACTTATTTCATAATCGATTCATTGTGTCGCGCGATTAATACGCCAAGTGCTACGCCGCATCGGTCGCAATTTAGCGGAGCAGCAGATGGATGTGGAACTGCTGTTAAACACCGCAGAAGGAGAGTAGAGCGTAGCGCAGTGTAGCGGTGGAAAATCCTGCGAAGCTGGACTTTTTTAACATGGCTGGAGCGGAACAAACGGTTAGACAAAAGTCCTCGAAAGTTTGGAAGCGTCTCACTTTGCCCAACACGAGAAAGTGTGTATGCAACCTTTGCAAACGCGAGATGGCATGGCCCAGGAGCACCACCACCTTGATGCTGCACCTGAAGCGCTAGCATGTTGGAGTCATTGGTGAGGAGGGGCGAGTCAAAAACAGAAAACCTACTTTTATTCCTCTTTTTTTTTTAAGCGAATAAACATAACGCCAATCTCTCCTGGCACTGGGCTACACTCATCCAGCTTGACAAGCTGGAAAAGTTAGTTCATTAAAGAGACATTAGCATTAGCTCGTTAATGGCAGTAGGGTTTGTAGACTATAGTTCACCATAGGTATTCATTCGTCATTTTATTCAGATCCTGCCCTGAACGAGTGAAGAGGGAGGAAGGATAGACTGTCTATTCTAAGAAAGAGGTGAATTTACCGCATCTGCTGCAATTTGTTTAATTAGAAGAAATATTTCTCTCCATTATTTATCATTTATTTGTTGTTCACAATGTTAACAACTCAAGTTTCTTTTTTGTGCACTTTTAAAAGTAAGTTTGAACGTTGTTTTTTTTAAATTATCCATCCATCCATCTTCTTCCATTTAATTTATTATTTAAGAGCTGTGAAATGAGCACTGTTTCTGCACTTTAAACACATTGAATACTATAATAAATAAATAACTTCAGGGTCTTCAATTGATTAATAATCGATTAATTAAAAAAAAAATCGACTAATCAATCAATTATTAAAATAATCATTAGTTGCAGCCCTAGTTCCGCCTGTTTGTTCGTAGTTTGTTTCCAAACTGATGGTTGTGAGCACTGTGACAAGCAGCAGACTGCCGTCGCTGGTGTAGCTAGAATACCTGGCAGAGGGGAGGAGGTTGAGGACGCTGCTGAGGATGAACGGCAGGTCTGCGTGGCCCTCGGCCACCAACCGCACCACGCCGTCGCAGCAGGCAGAACGTACCGCGGAGCAGTCGCAGCAACACTGTTCCCACAGCGACTGCACCGCCGGGCCCTGAGGAACACCAGGGAGATACAGCTAAAAATCACAGCTACTGCAGAAACGCTGCTTTTACGTTGTCACAATGACACATTTAGCACCGTAAAACATTTGCATCAGCAAACAAAAGCCAAACGGTATCTTTGAAGAGTCACCTGTGGTGTGGAGCTGCTGATACAACCATGACGTCCCTTCTCTTTCAACACAGTAGCAATCAGATGTTTCACTGCCTACAAACAAACAGGAACTTGGAAATAACTATATAAATATTGACTTAAACATCTGAGAAATATGTTTGTTATATCTACAGAGGAAGACAAGAAGACAGACAACGTTATCATCCTGTAGCGTGCAGGGTTCAGGACAGGATTAGCGTAAAATCGTCGTGTAGCGAGGGGAACTTCATCGTGAAACACTTCATCTTTTAAACAAGTGATTTGCGTGTATTTGTCTGTCCTTCCCAGATTTCCATCCTCGGGAGTCCTCCAATCATCCTGCTCAAGGTTTTCCCCTTGCCTTGCTTGGGGGCTCTGGGATTCCCAGAGACAATCTTAATGCTAACAGATTATATACTGTGTGTGTGTGTGTGTGTATATATATATATATATATATCATGAACTGACAGGAAAAGAATCTTATCACTATTGATTCTGCAACATAGACCATTCATTCATTGTGTTCAGCTTCTTTCCTCCTTTCTTTGAATTTCAAGAGTTTTACTGGTTTACTGGACAGGAAAACGTCTTCAGGTTTACCTGGAGCTGGACGACAGGGCTGGCAAAATCAAATCTTAGTTTTAAATTCTCCGTCATATTTGCTGGTCATGCCTAAAATAAATAAATAAATAAATCACAGTGAATTGGTAGAATTTTAACGCCAGAAGACTGAGTCTGAGACAGAGAAAACTTTGCTTTTCTTTTTAACACAAAAAAATCGTTCTCTTAGCTAGGTAGCTAACTAGCTGATAGATAGATAGATAGATAGATAGATAGATAGATAGATAGATAGATAGATAGATAGTCAAACCATTCCTGTTTCAAGCGTGCATTATCCCGGCGCGCCATGAAAATGAAAACGAGGTGAACCGTTTCGGAACGCTGTTAAATGATATAAATTAAAGCTTTACTGTAGAGGAATCAACACCGTCAACATGGCCAAAGTTTTCCGGCTGTGGTCGGGATGCTGGCTCGACTCCGCGACGGAGATCCACGCAGGAACTTGGAGGAAGAGGCACAAAGCGACGGCTAAGAACAGCTAACAGTGGCCCATTTGAACGAAGATTTAGGTTACCTGCACAGGTGACGCCAATCTTTAGCAACCTTGTTTATTTGGTGCCGAGTTGCCTTGTTCACGCGCCGTTCCGTCAACACCCGCGCGTGGAGAGGACTACGGCGAGTCCCGAGGGGACAACTTCACGCACACGAAAGTCACATAATTATAAATTAAAAAAATAAAAAAAAATGTCGCCTCGACTTAAAAAATATTGAAAAAAACATAGCAAGTTATAATTGTAAATATTTAATAAACGCCCGTTCAATCTACATCTAGACCAGATAAGAGATAATAGATCCTTTATTGAAATGTCTGCGGGCCAATAAATAAATAAGCAATCATTATGCACAGTAAAATGAAAAACTGACAATAAAAGAACCGGGTGCGACATATACACAGCCTCAGATACTAATGTCCTCCTCATTTAATGTAAATTGATATTAGAGAATAGTCACAGCAAATGAAACTTATTGTCAGGTTAAGGTTATAAATTGGTTAAAGTATATTAAGTTATGGAATTCACTGCTCCACGGTGTCTTTACAAGGCTTGTATAAGTTAATACCTGCGGAATGAACTTGCGTTAGCTGATTACTTTTAAAATATGTTTATAACCTGACTGTGATTTTTAAACGTCCAGATTTTTAGAAATATGCAGTTATTGAACTTTTTAAAAAAATCTGTAATCTGTCCTTTAACCCTAAGAGCTTGTTTGCTCTGCTTTCAAGTGCCTCTTAAATGTGTAATTTAGATGTTTTGGGCAATCAAAATATTCTACATAATTCTCTAAACGCGTATGTCGTTTCGTTCATCAGTTTTCTCACACCTCCCGGAAGTGCAGAGATTCCAATTACGTGATTGGACAGCACGATCTGTCCTGTTATCCGATTGGCTATTGCCATCTCGATCAGCTCTGGGTGGGGGGGCACTATGCCGCGCGTGCTCAAGTCTCATAGTATAGTTTTATTGCTTAATTTAAGGAAGTACATAAAGGAAATTAGAATTTCAAAATAAAATAACACATAGAGCAGTTTGTCTTGTGAGATTTCGTTCATTAAACGCCATGACAGTGTTATTTTTCATTATGACTAGTTAGTTCATGAAAATATAAAAATCACAGATTTTTAAAAAATATTTTAACATTTTTTTTTACATATTTTATATATACGTGAGTATATAAACGTTCTTAAAAAAGAATTTATAAAAAACATTTTGTGCCTGCAATACTGTTTAACTCAGCAGTTCTGCGACTAACAATCGACAACTTATAACAATGCATGATACTACTTTTAAACGTAGTAGGCTTTATTGTGAAATTTGCCAGCGGAAGTTTTCTATGTTATTATGTAGCTTTGACAGCCGGCGAGCCTTTCAAAGTCTTGAGTATGACTGGAGTTCGGGAGGATCGACCGTGGCCGTTGTTGTCACCTCTGCTTCCATTTAAACCCATGAAATAATAACAACGCGGGGTCTGGAGGATGGCCAACTTGGTAAGTAGCCGTCCGGAAGACTTGCTTGTCTGTGTGGCCCATTGGAATATTTACGTGTGGACGTTTTCTGTGGAATGACACCGGACTACGTGGTGCTTTTACGGTTTTAAGCCACATAGGTCCGCTGGTTTCAGCCCTACCAACTGCAAATTTATCTCAAACCTGTAGAACCTCACCATTAATTTTGATTAAGTCACAACTTGTTCCAAATTTAGTCATAATATGATATTAGATTGTCCTTAAATAAAGTAATAAAGTAATTTTTTTCCCCCGCTACCTCACACATTAGCCTCGTATTCCTGCGCGCTGGGGGAGAGAAGCCTTTTTGCAGCTTGTCACACGTTTTTTTTTGTTGTTGTTGTTTTATTTTTTTGTTTGTTTTTTCCCCCAGTTTACCTGTAATAATTGATTTCTACTATTAAAACCGAAAGTTTCATGTCAGATAAGTGTAGATATCTTCAAACCCAAACGATGTCTGTCTGTGAGGGGGTGCAGGTTGAGTGCAAAGAATTGAGAAATAAGAATTCACAAAATGGTAAAAGTCTCTCTGTCTGCCTTAATGAAGAACTTCTCTTTGTTGTCGTTCACCACAGGGTGCGGTCCAGGTGAAGCTGGAACTCGGTCACCGTGCCCAGGTGAGGAAGAAAGCCACCGCAGAGGGCTTCACCCACGACTGGATGGTGTTTGTTCGTGGCCCGGAGCACAGCAACATCCAGCACTTTGTCGACAAAGTAGTTTTCCATCTGCACGAAAGCTTCCCCAAACCAAAACGAGGTGAGATGTCCTGCGTTTTGGAATTCCCTTCCGGTTAGCGTTAGCTGAGTAACCGCAAAAGTTGATGTTCCGGCTTCTGGAGGGAACATTTGAAATTTCAAAGATCAAAGGCCAAGATCAAAGGTGATGAGGCTGAAGGAAATGAGGTGCTTGTTGGAGGCCCGTGCTTTTCTACTTGTTATTTTATTTTTGTTTAATTAGTTAATTGTGGAAAAAGTAGCCGACTTTCAGCAGGATGGTTCCTCCTTGTCAGCCTGGTCCTGCTCAAGGTTTCTTCCTGTTAAAATGGAGTTTTTTTCTTGCCACTGTGCTTAGCTGGTGAGTCAGGCTCTGGGTTTCTGCCTCTGTGAAGCACCTAGAGACAATTTTTATTTAAAATGTTATTTATTTTTTATTATATATAGATATAAATTTAAAAAAGAGGGAAGGTTTTGGTTATTTTGGGCAGTTTGAGTTTCTGCTTTCCGAATAGTGCAATAAATGCATTCATTTTTGTTAGTTGAATGCGGTACAGTTTTCGATTTTGGACAGAAAATGTTCTTAAAAAACAAAACAGACAAATCACCAGCCGGTAAAGCTGCCTGCCGTGTGCTTCGTTGTTGCAGTTAGCGGACCGGCGTTGCCATGGAGACGGCCTAACAACGGCACCTTCTGAACAAATGGCGTTAAAAGAAGCTGTCTGGAGCCGGCGAAGGGCTGCTATTTTGGCGCTAGGCGGCGGCGGCTCCTGCTGTTTAAGTGGCTCGTTTGGAGCCGTTGATGGTGGCCCTTCAGAGGGGCCTGCGATGGTTCTGATGATGGCCGCTTTTATGAAACAGCGCAGGATGGTTTTTGTGGGACTTTGGGAGGTGCAGGAAAACACTTTCTTGAGGAAACTCCTAAAAATTGAGCTTCTTGCTATGCCTGTAGGTTTTATTTTGGGCACTGAAAAGAAGCATGTTTCCACTAGGGCTGAAACGATTCATCAAATTTTTCCAGGAATTTGATTATTAAAAAGCATCGATAAAAATTATTTGTGTCAAACTTTGTTTAAATTTGGAACACTATACTTTGCACTGTGTTTGGCATGGACATTTAACATTAAAAATAAAAGAAAAAATAGTGCAATGTGTCTACTGGAAGATGCAGTTAGCTTAGCATAATAGCACAACGCTGCTGCTGCAGCAGCACCTCCAGAGGAAACAGTCGGTCTCTGCTAAAAGTCCGCAGAGCAGACCGCAAACAGCAAGCTAAGCTAACGATAATTAGCAGCAATTAACAGACATCAGTGTGATCCATGACTGAGAGAAGTCTGCTAGCTAACACGCTTTGTTTACAGCTCTGTGGAAAGGCTGATTCACAACTGTAATCAATGCGGCGCCTAATCTGCTAGCTAGCACGTTTCCCCAACTCAGCTAAGTTTTTGCTTAAGATAATTATAGTAATACTCCACGGAAAATAATGTGCTAATCTGAGTTTGTTAAAGCCGGAACTTCAGTTGGCTAAATTGTAAAAGTCAGTTTAACTAATGCCGTACCTAAGTTTGTGTTATTTTGAGCACGTTCATCTGTGATGTAAAAAAAGTCACAGCATGTGCAGTACTGTATACTTGTTATCTGATTACTCGATTAATTGCCAGAATAATCGATAGAATACTGGATTACTAAAATAATCGATTGCTGCAGCCCTGGTTTCCACCCGATGGTTACTCTGACCCTTGCTCTGATGTTGTTTTCCATATTTTAAGGACTCGTCTGTCTTTGTGTTGCCCGGTCGTTGCACCCGTTGCTCCAACCTGCTACCGGGAGTGTGCATGTTTGCTTTTGTCGGAGTGGTTAAACGTAGGAAGGAGGTTGGTGGAAATGGTGACTGGTGGTGAGGGCTGTGGAAAAATGCAAAATTAACCAAGTGTTAGCCTAATCGGACCAGGAGGTGTAAATAGACTTTGGCCTCCACGTGCACTACCATCGCGTGATCGAGGTTGTCTCGCTAACGATTCTTTTCCATGTGTCCCTTTTGCAGCAGGGGGAAGTGACAAACGTTGTTTCACGTTAAAATGCTAGGCTTGAGTCGGTGTTGGGGTCTTTAGCACCAGAACTTTTCAGTGAACAGCGCCCGTTTCAGAAGAAGAAAGGAAAACAGACGTTCATGTTTCTTCTAACATCGTATTTGCTCATTTGTAAATAAAACATCGGTTCTCTGGCATAGTTTTACGGCTGTAGTCAGTCTGACATCACTTACCGGCTGCTCCTGGTCGACTCCAACCATCTTTTAAACCAGAGGTGGGCAAACTGAGGCTCGGGGGCCACATGTGGCCCGATGAACTATTGAATTTGGCCCCCAGGGCCTTCGCAATTATTTCTCAAAAAGCCAAATGAAGAGGGTTGTCAGCTTGATTGGTTAGAAAAAGGTTGAGACCCCCCCTTCAGCTAGCATGCTAACATCCTCTCAAGAAGGTGGGGCCAAATAGCATTTGGAGCTCCATCATCCACCTCTAGTTGGACCAATTTACAGGCTCTTCACAATATTTTTCCAGTCAATAGGGCTGCAGCAATCGATTTTTTCAGTAATCGATTATTCTGGCAATTAATTGAGTAATCGGATAACAAATATACTGTGCACACTGCGACTTTTTTTTTCACTCTAACTTTATTGAAAATGATCTTGTTCCGTTGAACATGCTCAAAATAATATCAAACTTAGATATGCAGTTAATTAAACTGGCTTATATAATTTAGCTAACAAGTTTAGGCTTTAACAAACTTACTATAGCACTTTATTTTCTGTGTATTATTATTATTATTATACTTAAGCATCAAGATCTAAAACCCAATGTGGCCCTTCAGGCTAAATAATTGCCCACCCCTGGATTAAATTGTCGTTGCCTCATTGTTTGGGTGTAGTTCTCCTTGTGACCCCACGGGGGCGCCAGTTGAACCCAAGTCATTAAAACTTGCGTCTGTTTTTTTTTTTTTCCAAGTCCTGTTCTCGATTCTTGCTCTGTTTTTGTTAGAGCCCTGATCATGCCGAAGCCTCCAATTAGCCAGCGATGGCGTTAATTGGTGTCTGACAAACAGCCGGCGTCAAGGGGGAACACCTGAGCGCCGCTCAGGTGCATTTGTCACGTCGTGCCCTTGGGGGCAGCAGGTCTTTGTGCTGTTACAGGCTGGTTGCATTCACAAGCTAGTAACAAGCTCTCGAGAGGGCGCAAGTGCTAGATTTGTGCCCAGTGATCTGCTGAAGGAGTCGTTGCCATAGAAACCTGGCGGTGCTTCAGCGTCATTGTCGTCATATGTCATTGGCATGAAAGCTGAAATAACGGCGTGCATGCCTACGCTAACCGTAGGCTCGGTATCAAGTATCCTGTGTTTCATTTCAGTGTGCAAGGATCCGCCTTACAGAGTGGAGGAGTCGGGATACGCCGGCTTCATCTTGCCTATCGAGGTTTATTTCAGAAATAAGGTGCGTTTCATTTTAGCATCGGCTCTCGCCCAAACGTCGGCCCCCGTCCCGACCTGCTCACTGTTCGCTGGGCTGCCACTGTCTTTCAGGAGGAACCGAAGAAAGTTCGGTTTGATTACGACCTCTTCCTCCACCTGGAAGGCCACCCCCCGGTCAATCACCTTCGCTGCGAGAAGCTCACCTTTAACAACCCCACGGAGGAGTTTCGCAGGAAGCTGCTCAAGGCTGGAGGGGTGAGAGGAAAAGCTGCTTCGTGTTAGCATGCTAAGTGATTGTTCTAACCAATCAAGCTGACAACCCTCGTCATTTGGCTTTTGGAGAAATGATTGTGAAGGCTCTGCGGGCTGGATTAAGTAGGTCATCGGGCCACATGTGGCCCCCAGGCCTTAGTTTGCCCACCTTTGTCTTAGGCCACTGTTGCACTTCCTGGACGCCAAAGTTGTTTCCAGCGTTCATGTGCTTCCCTACCTTCTGAAAGGGTTCAAACGTTGACGAGGCCCATGTCTTCTTTTTTTTACAGCAACGGGATCCCCACAGGCGACCGACGGACGATCCAAAGGTCAGATTTTGTCTCACTATTATCACATTTTTTTCTTTTTTTCAACTGAAACTTTAGAGAGGGACTGGACGAAAATGTCTCAGCTTTTAAAAGCTTCTGTCTTTCTTTCTTGACTTTCGCATGGAACGTAAGCAAATAAAACTTTTTAAATGAAATTCGCCTTGTACACGTTTTGTTAAATTCTGACTACATAACTGTAAACGCTGGAATGTGTTTAAGCCTCTGACGGAGTTTGCTTGTGGTCCTCCTGGTAGATGATGGTGTTGCAGGAAGGCTCCACCCGTCTGCACCTGAAGCCTCCGATGCTCCCGGACAGCTCAGCCACGCCCACGTTGGCTAACCCAAAGAACAAAACCGCCCCTGCCTCCAAGGTGATGGTAATTTGAACTCTAGGGGCTTCTAGAAAGCCGAAATACTGTAAGTTTGTGGCCAAACCTGGTGGGCAACCTGAGGCCCGGGGGCCACATATGGCCCGATGAACTATTTAATCCGGCCCACAGAGCCTTCAAAAAGCCAAATGAAGAGGGTTGTCAGCTTGATTGGTTAGAAAAAGGTTCAGACCCCCCCCTTCAGCTAGCATGCTAACATGTCCTCTCAAGAAGGTGGGGCCAAACATCATTTGGAGCTTCATCATCCATCTCTATTTGGACCAGTTTGGACAAAAAAAACGCTGCGTTGGTCTTTCGATTCTTTTCTCCATCATTTAAAGGTGTCTCCGCTACAGCTCCCGGTTTGGATTCTGACTTTGTCACCACATGTTTGGGAATCGTATCGAGGCGCTTTGGCGTTTTAGCTTAGCTGCAGCTCCTCCTTTGTTGGCTCCATGCGTGACGTTGAGCACAGGATTCGGGACGCCACATCTTGCCTAACACGCTTTAAGACAGGGCTGGGCAATTATTTAGCCTGAAGGGCCACATTGGGTTTTAGATCTTGATGAAGGGGCCGGCCAGGTGGTGCAGGAAGCTAACCCCCCAAATGAGGATCAGAGGTTAGCTAAAAATCCTGCTTGATGGACTATTGACTGAGAAAATAGTTTGAAGAGCCTGTAAACTGGTCCAACTAGAGATGGATGATGAAGCTCCAAATGATGTTTGGCCCCACCTTCTTGAGAGGACATGTTAGCATGAAGCTGAAGGAGGGGTCTGAACCTTGTTCTAACCAATCAAGCCGAAAACCCTCTTCATTTGACTTTTGGAGAAATAATTGTGAAGGCTCTGCAGGCCGGATTAAATAGTTCATGGGGCCACATTTGGGCCGCGGGCCTCAGTTTGCCCACCTCTGCTTTGGAGAACTCCTCAGTTGTTTTTCATCTGCAGGATCCTTCCAGAGGAAGCGTAGGCACCTTTCTAACCACAACATCGGCTAGCAGCACGGGCAGTTCCGGCTTCTCCAAACTCCACAAGCCTTCCAAGGACCACAGACACAAGAAAGAGCCTAAAAGTGCCTCCAGAGACTCGCTCTGGGAAGCCAGCAAAGCCTCCAAAGAACCTTTGGGTAGACCCAGAGAGAAGCAGCCGCTCCAGGACATCAACTCCAAGGTTGGCTTCAAGGAATCCAAGACTTTGTCCAAGGACCCCCAGACCGAGGACGAGGACCTGGTCTCCAGGCTGAGCAAGCGTTTGTCCAGAACCGACAGCGACCATCACCCAGCCAAAAAGCGGAAGAAGGGATTTGGGGATTTATCAGGGAGAGCGATTTCAGACTGTGACGCCCGACGTTTGGAGAAGAAGGTCTCCAGAGATGGGTTACAGACGCGTCAGTTACGGCAGGGATGCGACGATGCGGAGCACAGGACGGCGCCGAGTCTTCCCCCGTTCCAGGAGCTGGTATATCCCAACGACTCTGACGCGGAGGATCAGCCCAGGTCGGACGTAAGTGGGCGGATTTATGGTTTTATGATAGGCCGGGCCAAAGCCGTGAGTGTTTTACGGTTCGAAAGGAGAAAAGCATAATGGGTGGAGGAAAGAGGGAATTTAGTTGAGGTTTTTGGGGGGTTGGGGGAGGGGCAGGGACTGAGAAAGGGATTTTCCCCACAAAACTGCTGACACTGTTTGAGCGCAAGCGTCTTCAGAAAGACTTTTCCTTCCGTAGATTTACCCAGTTTGCTTCGTTAGCTCTTCTCTTTTTGATTTTATGCTGAGAATTAAGGGAAGTTTGGCTTTACACTCTCAGGATTCCTGGGGCCAATCACTGATTGGCAAGTTAAATAAACCAGAAATCACCCTCCGATCATAAACAACTTATTTATTGACTGTGTGCACTTGTGTCCTGTTCATGGAGTATCCAAACAAGCCTTTTTAGTCATTTATTTTGCCCAAACTGAAAGAGGGGCAAAGGTTAAACAGCAGTGACCTCTAGAGGACAATCAAGGCATTACAACATCGACATTACTTTCATGTAATTACGTTTGTGTTTGTTTAAGTCTCAGGAAGTTTTGTCAGAACAGCCCAGTCCGGCCAGTTCCACTTCCAGTCCAGGCTGCGGTCCGGCCCTCCAGAAGCGGCCTGGTAGGTGCACGTGACCTTTTGCAGAGTTCTCCAGATGTTGAAACCTAGGTTTGGTGTTTCATCATTTCCTGTTGACACGTACAACTTTTTTTGTCAAGCGGTACCTTAAAACAGGCAACTCCCTGTCACCAGTAGGTGGTGCTGTAGGTATGACTGGATAGCGGCGCATATGGCTAGGTTAGCTTTAGCCATGAGTACTGGTGATCCCATCAGAGGCAGAGTAGGTAGCAGTAGCTGCTGCTAACCACCATATGAACATTTACAAGTTTACGCTAAGTGTTTTGCCTTTAGAACAGTGGTGGAACAGCTATAAATTTGCTTTTATAGTAATAATATATGCTTAGCATCAGCCGGCAGCCCGGCTAACGTTAGCGAGGCTACGTCGGTGCATTTAGCCAGCATCTCTCTAGCAAACCCGCAACCCGGACTGTCAGCGTCCTCTCTGACGGAGAGGACGCTATTGAACCGCGCACTTATGCTAACGTCTCAAAGTTTGTTTGTGTTCGTCGAACGCGGCATCCCAGATCAACACTCATACATCAACGATGACGAGGAGGAGGAGGAGGAGGAGGAGGAGGAGCAGCAGCAGGACCATGATGTGGATTCTGATGTGGAGCGACCCGCGCGAGCTCGCCTTGCACAGCGCCCACGCAGGTCAATACTGGGATGACAGCCTGTCCTAGCTTCTCACTTTGTAGCATTTGGTGACGGGGCTTTGTGATAATATTTCGCAGGATCACGGTCAGCTTGAGTGATGGCTGCGAGAGTAACAGCTCCTCCCCGTCGCCCACATCTCACAGCAAAGCCCCGCCCTCCTTAAGGACAGCTAATCACCAGGTGACTCGTGAAATATTGGGGCAGTTAACCTCCAACGGTGGAAACCAGCATTCAGAGTCGCTTAGAGTCCCAGAAGAGAAACCTGGAGTAGAAGTGCGAGCTGATCACGTGTCGTGCTCTACATTAGCAGGCTTACCTGGAGGAGCTCGTGGAACTTCACAAAAGGCTGATGGCACTCCGAGAAGGTCGCGTCCTGCAGCAGGTACGTGGACAACGGCCAGGCCCTGAGCTCAGAGGTTAAACTGCATCGCTTCCCAAAGCAAGGTCACAGAAGGTGGAAATTCCCACCATTTGTTAGCCTCTAAACCAGGGCTTAATCAAGCTGACAACCCTCTTCATTTTGCTTTTGGAGAAATGATTGTGAAGGCTCTGAGCGTCGGATTAAATAGTTCATCGGGCCACATGTGGCCCCCGGGCCTCAGTTTGCCCACCTCTGATCTAAACGTTACATTTCTGTTGATTAACGTCAGGTTCAACAGGAAATGACGGAATGGCTGATTGAACAGAGATAAACGTGCGTTGTGTGTCGCAGATCGTGAATCTGATCGAAGAAACGGGACACTTCCACATCAGCAGCACCACCTTTGACTTCGACCTCTGCTCCCTGGACAGGAGCACGGTGAGGAAGCTCCAGAGCTACCTGGAAGCCTCGGGACCGTCCTGAGGCCCGGCAGAGCGCGGGCTTGAGCCGACTGTTGGTGGAGCCATTGCTTTACTTCTAACGGTTGGATGCCGGAGGGTCCAACCGAATGAACAGAGGAGGTGGGGCTTGGTGAGCCCTCCTCATGAACCTCGGTCAGAATGAACGTTGGCATCGTCTGCTGTTCTGATTTGTTTGTTCCTCAAGTGTGCTTAACGAGGCCTTAGGGGATTTGGGTATTTATTGAAGGGAATTTGCGACCGTTTGTGTACATTTGTTTGTGTCTGGATTGGCAAAAAGGAAGAAAGAGAAACAGATGCAACAGAGATGTTGGGGAAGGGCTTCTCTGAAACCTTCAGTAAGTCGTTGCTGTCCTTTTTCATAAAAACTGTGAGTTTATTTTAGCAACCAATTATGGAAAAATCCTACTGGTGCTCGTAAATTCATGGACGAGCTTTGGTGAGAGAAACGGGCTTCAGACAGGAGGAGGAACCTGAAGTTCACCCTCTCAGGTGGTTCCACTTAGATGTCACCGGCTCCTCGCAGGTGACGTGGTCAGTTTGGCTCCCACACCTGGGCGTCTCACCACACCTGGGCGTCTCACGACCTCGGGGCGTCTGACCACACCTGGGGGCGTCTGACCACACCTGGGCGTCTCATGACCGCGGGGCGTCTCGCCACACCTGGGCGTCTCACGGGCATCTTACATCTACTCTGCTGGGCAACATGCTAATAACAGGAAGGTTCCCTGGCGCTTATGAAGCTCTGCTCTGCTCTGCAGAACCGCCTACATCAGACTCAAACCTTTCAAAAAAGTTGCGCTGGTCATCGTCTTGATCTGTCTCTATGTTTCCTAAAGTTCTCTGGGTGGTGTTCTGGCTAAAAAAGACAAAAAAAAAAAACTGGTTGGGCGACTCAGAACATGTATCCGACCGTCTCTTGTTCTGCACTTGCACCAATTCAGACGACCTGGAATAAAAGATTCTACCTGGTTTAAAGGGGAGGAAAAGTGATGCTATCGCATTTGTCTGAATCTTTACTTTGTTCAGCTCGCATTGCTTTCCAGAATATGTCTGCCAGGTGTGTGTCCTGTGTCTCTGCTCGGGCACGCAGCTGCCTTTTTAGATACCAGCTAGGGCGGTGCACAAGCCCAGAGTTCTAGATCAGCAGTCCCCAACCTGCGGACCGATACTGGTCCGTCGCTCATTTGATACCGGTCCACACAGAAAGAATAAATAACTTACAAATTTACATTACCTCCTTTCATTTATTTTCTGAAACTGAACGATATTTTATTTTGAAAAATTACCGAATTTTCTTTATTACATCCTTACTGATCCACGGATCAGTAAGCCAACCAAACTGGCACTGAAAGGGTTAAAACCGTAACACACACACACACACACACACACACAGGGCTGGGCTTGGTTTGCAAAAATAAAAATCCCTTCGAACGGGGAAATAAATGGGCAGGTAAAGTTCAGTAGTTTGATTTAAAGGTGCGCGCAGCTGGCGACCGGTGAGAGTATTTGACCTCCTACAAAAGGCGAATGAACCGAGCTGGTAAGCTAATATTTATGTAGGAAAATAGGTTTACAAACACGGCATTTGGAGTTTAAAATGGTGAGTTATCGTGTATTTGGTATTTTTGTTTACAGCTCGGGTTGACGAAATAAAAAAACAGCAATGAAAAAAACAATCGTTGACAGTTTTATTTATTTAAACGCTGATTCCGAGATTTTTATTGTGACGTTTACGACAGGATGCGCGGATCGAAATACCTGGAGCTTTGCTGCCCACGTCAGGAAACGCTGGAAGGTGTCCAGCAAGGTGGCTCCCCGAGGTGAAGGTTTCCGTCAACCCTGCTGCTTAGTGGTCGCATCTCCTCTCTTTCTTTTAGTATTCTTCAGGCCTTTTGTTTGTTAGCGCCTGAGAAAACAGTTCCTTTAAACTACATCATCCACCCCTCCACGTTAATTAAGCAAGAGTTTGAAGGTTATGCCAGACAGGTGGATTAGATCAGGTGAATCAAACAGCCCGAACCAGACTGAGACCGTTGAATCTCAGGAAACTCTTTCAGGTATTTAGGTATCAGACTATGTGACACCAGGACTCACACGGATCATTTTATTGTAATGCAGCTGGAAGCTCTAATCATTACAATTCAAAAAATAAACCATTGGAACAGTCTTATTTATTTGTATTTTCTCAAAGTCCTTTATTGTATTTATTTTCTGCTATGTATGCTGCTGCTGGATAATAAAAAAAAAGTCAAATTCAAATATGTAATTAACAGCTTTCATTCTTTTGAACTGAACCATTAAAAATAATCATTTTTACATTGTAGTTTATTAGCACATTGTCGGACTTGTCTGTTCTACTGAAATCTACGTAAATCACAGGATTGTGTGACGGATGTAACAAGCGCGCAGAATAATCCATCCATCCATCCATCCATTCATTTTCTTCCGCTTATCCGGGGTCGGGTCGCGGGGGAAGCAGCCTAAGCAGGAAGCCCAGACTTCCCTCTCCCCAGCCTCTTCGTCCAGCTCTTCCGGGGGGATCCCGAGGCGTTCCCAGGCCAGCCCAGAGACATAGTCCCTCCAGCGTGTCCTGGGTCTTCCCAGGGGCCTCCTACCGGAAGGGACGTGCCCTGAACACCTCACCAGGGAGGCGTCCGGGAGGCATCCTGACTAGGTGCCCGAGCCACCTCATCTGGCTCCTCTCAACGTGGAGGAGCAGCGGCTCTACTCCGAGCTCCTCCCGGATGGCAGAGCTCCTCCCCCTGTCTCTAAGGGAGAGCCCAGCCACCCTGCGGAGGAAACTCATTTCGGCCGCTTGTACCCGCGATCTCGTTCTTTCGGTCACTACCCAAAGCTCATGACCACAGGTGAGGGTAGGAGCGAAGATCCACCGGTAAATCCAGAGCTTCGCCTTTCGGCTCAGCTCTCTCTTCACCACAACGGAACGGTGCAGAGTCCGCATTACTGCAGACGCCGCACCGATCCGCCTGTCGATCTCCCGCTCCATTCTTCCCCCATTCGTGAACAAGACCCCGAGGTACTTGAACTCCTCCACATGGGGCAGGATCTCCTCCCTGACCCGGAGAACCATTCTCATCCCGGCCGCTTTGCTCTTGGTTGCGATCTGATCCAATGAGAGCTGGAGGTCACGGACCGATGAAGCCAACAGGACCACATGATCTGCAAAGAGCAGAGACCTGATCCTGAGGCCACCAAACCGGACCCCCTCAACACCACGGCTGTGCCTAGAAATTATGTCCATAAAGGTTATGAACAGAATCGGTGACAAAGGGCAGCCCTGGCGGAGTCCAACCTTCACCGGAAACGAGTTCGACTTACTACCGGCAATGCGGACCAAGCTCTGACACCGGTCATACAGGGAGCGGACGGCCCGTATCAGGGGGCCCGACACCCCATACTCCCGGAGAACCCCCCACAGGACTCCCCGAGGGACACGGTCGAATGCCTTCTCCATATCCACAAAACACATGTGGACTGGTTGGGCAAACTCTGCTGAGGGTCTAGAGCTGGTCCACAGTTCCACGTCCAGGTCGAAAACCACACTGCTCCTCCTGAATCTTCAGGAGGAGCAGAATAACCCTTTCAGTGTAAAATAAAAAAAAAAAAGTGGCCTCCAAAGGAACACAAACGTAAGATGGCTTTTAATTTATTCCATTTATTTATTCTTTTTATTAATTCGAAATCGGTGTTCCCGAAATCTGCATCAGTTCAAGTAATCTTTCCAGTCTTCACACCCACTTTTACCTGACGTAGGACGACGCAGTTACGATCCTCTGGTTTTAAAACTTGTCTTCTTCCGCCATCTAGTGGCCACCACCGGAAACACTTGCAAAACTGTCCTGTCGTTGAGCCAAATTTTGAGATTTGAATCAGATTTGGTGCAACATAAAATAGCCCTGTCATCATTGAATAAGTGAAGGACACTTGTGAGTTATTCCAGTATGAGCTTAGTCTTTATTCACAGATTCAAATGACACCGTGTCACTTCAACAACCGTTCACGGCAAAATGGAACATGCTTAGCGTTAACGCACAAACTCGCAGTCTCCTTTCACGCCGATCTTGTTAGTTCATTGCTTTTGACTGGAACACTGAACACGTACACCATCCACACTGGTGAAGTCAACCAAAGAGGGGAAAAAAAAAAAAAAAAAAAAAAAAAAAAAACAACCAGAGGAAAGCAAACGGCCATTTAAAACACTTTAAAACTGTAACACCACAAAAGTAACAAAGGGCGCCCACAAACAAAAAATGAGCTTCTCTGAAGCCACTTTTAAAATACCCCAGGTGAGTAAATGCAAGCTCGTTGAAATTACTAAGTGTTCTCTAATCTACAACATGAAATCAATGTGACGCAGCCGCCCGGAGCACGTGGGATTATACGGTCTTCTGCTGGCCTTTCTTCCCGATCAAAGACTTGTGGATGTGAGGGATCACACCTGAGAATGCAGGAAAACACCCAGAATTACACAACGGGGCGGAGGAAAAATAAATGTAGCTGTCTATCAAAGCGTTCCCTACCTCCACCAGCAATGGTGGCTTTGATCAACGAATCCAGCTCCTCATCTCCTCTGATGGCCAGCTGCAAGTGGCGCGGGGTTATACGCTTCACCTTCAGGTCCTTGGACGCGTTTCCAGCCAATTCCAGCACCTTGAAGAAAGCCAAAGTTTAGTCCGACAGTAGCGGGGCAGAGGGTTGCTGGAGCGGGACGGATCGTTACCTCCGCGGTGAGATACTCGAGGATAGCGGCGCTGTACACAGCCGCCGTGGCTCCCACCCGGCCATGGCTGGTGGTTCTGGACTTGAGGTGTCTGTGAATACGCCCCACTGGGAACTGCAGCGAGAACCGGGAAAGAAGGATTTTCGTCAAACATGTTTGCATTCAACACTGGGGGGGGGGGTCACTTATGCCGTTGCCCTGGCGACGATAAACAATTTGCACAGGTTGTGGGACCGCGCGCAGGGAAATGAAAGAGCCGCTACACAAACCTGCAGCCCTGCTCTCTGGGAGCGCGAAATAGCCTTTGTCTTAGTCTTCCCGGAGTCTTTTCCTGCTTTTCCAGCGGCCTGGAAAAAAAAACACGAGTTCGTTAAATCCACAGCCGTCACAACAGGATAGCACAAGAAACGTAAATTGTACCGCCGGTAATAGCGATAGGTGGATATTAGACGTCAGAATAGTAGAAAGCTAAGCTATACAAGCTAGCGCTAGCACCGTGCTATTCAGGAGAACAATGTCGGTTGCAGATTTTTTTTTTTTATGCAATTTCACACAGTGCTTTATATATTTCAGACATACCGTCAGGTCGACGACAATTACGTACCATATCTGAAATCTACACACGATTCTTGGAGGGGAAAATCGCGGTGGTTGAAGCAACAGCCAAGTGCTAGACCACTGCCCGCGCGCTACAAGCGGAAGGTTGAAGAGAGGGTTGGGCTTTAGCGAAGCGGAAGTTGTAGCGCGAAACCGGAACTAGGAAATCAGGCGGCATCTCGCGAGATGTCAGACGTATCTCGTTTGGACGCTGATCAACACGACAGCTTCCGTTAAGATGCTTAGCTTTTCGTAACACCGGTTTGACCACAGACTGTGGAGCTAAAGTGTTCTAAAGTATTTCATATAGTAATAATATGATAAGCCAAGGCCATTTTCGGAGCGTCCTGGACTACTGGATCTACCTGCACAAGGCAGTTTGCAGCATTACTGTTGAAGTCAGATCTTTAATTTTACTAAAAACTTCCTCAACAAAACAGCCAAAAATTAGAATAGTCAGGCTTATTTAATTCAGTCTCAGCTCAAAAACCGCGAGGGATTGATATAATTTTGTTCTCTTTGTTATATCTAATTCTCTGTGTGTGTTTCTGTCTCAAAAGTAAACTGTGCATCTAGAATGTGAAATTGGGTTTTTTGAGGGGATTGAGATACTTTTTTGACATACAAGTGCAGTAAAAAGACATTTGTATGATGAAAAATCATAATTGGTTTTATAGTCCATCCATTTTCTTCCGCTTATCCAGGGTGGGGTCGCAGGGGCAGCAGCCTAAGCAGGGAAGCCCAGACTTCCCTCTCCCAGCTACTTCATCCAGCTCTTCAGGGGGATCCTGAGGCGTTCCCAGGCCAGCCGGGAGACATATTCTCTCCAGTGTGTCCTGGGCCTTCCTGGGGGCCTCGTACCGGAGGGATGTGCCCTGAAACTCTCACCAGGGAGGAGTCCGGGAGGCATCCTGACTAGGTGCCCGAGCCACCTCATCTGGCTCTTTTCAACGCGGAGGAGCAGCGGCTCTACTCCGAGCTCCTCCTGGATGACTGAGCTTCTCACCCTGTCACTAAGGGAGAGCCCTATGGAGGAAATTTAATTTCTGCCGCTGGTACACGCGATCTTGTTCTTTCAGTCACTACCCAAAGCTCATGACCACAGGTGAGGGTAGGAACGAAGATCGACCGGTAAATCGAGAGCTTCTCCTTTCGACTCAGCTCTCTCTTCACCACAACGGAACAGTGCAGAGTCCGCATTACTGCAGACGCTTGTCGATCTCCCGCTCCATTCTTCCCCCACTCGTGAACAAGACCCTGAGGTACTTGAACTCCTCCACATGGGGCAGGACCCAGAGAAGGGGTATTAGGGGGCCCGACACCCCATACTCCCGGAGAACCCCCCCTAGGACTCCCCAAGGGACACGGTTGAATGTCTTCTCCAAATCCACAAAACATATGTGGACTGGTTGGGCAAACTCCCTGACGCACCCTCAAGGACCCTGCTGAGGGTGTAGAGCTGGTCCACAGTTCCGGTGGAACTGTGGACCGTCCTCACCGGAAGGCGCATCCGTGGGATTGAGGAGGTCTTCGAAGTATTCCTTCCACCGGTCCCCAGCACACCAGCCCCACTGTCTATAATGAGTATAATATTAATATAAATAAATTATATAGCAAGAGGAGCACTACAGGCCAGCCTTAGACAATGCAACATAGTGATTCTAATTTTGTTAGCAATGTTGTGAATAGATGAGTTTTACATGAAGGGAAGTAGTAGGGTGTAATGTCTTTTAACAGACAGACTACAGTAGGTTCCTCAGACTGAGACATTCTAACCACATCCTGTCTCTAGGTTTAACACCCAAAAGATGAACACTAACCTTGCAAGTGATGGAAAGAAAAAAAAAATCTGAATGCTGTATTTTCTGCAACTTCAGGGAAACAAATAGCGCTTGTGTTTGTATAAATCACGTTATAAATAGTAACAGTCTGAAAATAAAAAAAACCTCTGTCTTTTGTGGTTTGTGAAATTACAGTTTATATAGTTTTATACATGGTCAAATGCCGGGTTAAAGCAATCTGAAAAACAATCTGAAGAAAGTAAACCTCAAAGGAGCCAGTCGACTGTTCTGACCATCTACCCATAAAGGATTTTTTTGTCAAAATAATAAAAGGGAGCAGCATTCATCAGAAAAAGACGGTGACAACCTAACACACTTTCTGTAATTCTTGCGGATTAAGAGCCTCCCGACAAACAACAGAAAATCCGCTTTTAACTGTCAAAATAAACGTACGTTCAAAGTAGCACAAACGTTGACCAATCAAGGGAAATTCACGATGTGATTTATTTAAATAATTGAATTTTAATCCTCTCACCCAGTCATCGGAAGGATGATGATTAAACAGTTTTTGGGGCACCTCTACATGAACTATTTACTATCGAAGTGTGTGTGTGTGTGTTTGTGTGTGTGAGGGAGTTTGTTAAATTTCTGTCTTAAATATGTTGTTATCATAACAGTAAGATGTATGTTTTTTTAATATTTATTCGCGCATTTTATTTTATTATTATTTATTTTTTTGCGACTGCCTTCTGAGCGCATTTCGAACTTTTATTTTGAAGAGAAAGGCCGGTGTTCCGTTGTGAACTACGCCAACTGGATGTAACTTCCTGAAAGGCTGACAGCTTGTGCTGCTTCCGGTGAAAAGGGAGGCTGTTGTTTGGTGAGACGTTTCTAACTTCATACCATAAGGCTTCTGAAATCTTTAAAAGCGGTTTTTAACCAACCCTGGAGTTTCCTGCAGCTCCGGGGGTATGAAGGTGGAGCGGACGCCTGAAACTAAGTAAAGAGGAGGCAGCTCGGTGTGTTTGATGGCTGCTGGGGATGGAACCCAGCTGCCTGCTACCGTAGCGGCCAGCAGGAGCGTGGAGAAGGCGCTGGAGGAGGCTGCCGTGAGCGGGGCTCTAAACTTATCCAACCGGAGACTGAAAGAGTTTCCGAGAAGCGCCAGGAACTACGACTTGTCCGACATCACGCACGCAGGTTGGTTCGCTCCTCTTTTTCCTTATTTTGGGGACTTTTTTTTAGCTTAACGAGCTAGCTGCTCATGAACGCCTTTTGTTGTGTCGCCACCTGCTTCGTCTCTAACGCGAAAAAAAGCGCATCGTTTGTCGGAAACGAAGCAGGGTTCGGTCTTTTTTTATAGTGTCAACTCCAACAGTGGACGGTAACGTTCTCCCTTTTCCACCTTTACCCTCCAAACTCCTGGTTAACTTATGTTGGGGATCAGAAATGCGCTCATGACACTTTTGGTATCTTTGGAGATAAATAAACAAATAAACTGAATTAAACCGGCCGCAAGTTGAAAGCGTTCCTCTTGAATTGAACTTTGCGCAATTGAAAATTGCGCTCTTTTTAACCCTTTTAACCTTTTTAAAAGGACTTTAGACCGTGGATTGTTTCAAAATGTTCTTCCGCTTTGATGCGCCTTTGATCAGCCTTTTTCCACAGCCTGTCGGGACCCATGGAAGGTGGATTTGGTAGCAAACTCTTCCTGTTTCGAGTCTGCTGACGCCAAGACATGGTGGTGACCGACCTTGGCCCGCTGAAGATGTGATTACCACATCTAGGCTGCTGTAATCCATCTGAGGAGGCAACTCCCTTCTGCTTTCTGCGCCCTGCTCGTTACGGCCATCTGCTCGTCCTGTCTCAGGCCCCCGGACATTGTGGGACGCAGAGGCCTCCAACGCAGCAGACCAGTGGCCTCTGTTTGCTTTTCCCAGGATCGGTTTTCCCGAGCGGCTGTTCTTGCTGCCAAAAATGTGGGAACCATCCCAGACAGAGAGGGGCTTTTTCATGTGTTGGAGGCCAGGTGAATGCGCCTACCTGGTAGGACGGAAAACCCGGTTGGATCGGGGGCCCTAGAGAACCGTGTTCAGACGTCCCAGACTGTGATGTCCGTGTGCAGTAAAGACACACGAGCGCTCAGCAGCTCAGTGTTTGTGGAAGTGAGAATACGAAGGAGTCGGTAGCAGACGGGGCTCTATTGCTACACCGTTTTTTTTTACAAATGCGTGTGTTGGTCGTTGTCATCTTCCAGGGGCTCCTACCTGCACAGGGCTGCCATGACGATTCGGGCTGACCTTTCTCTGTGATTTAGGTCAAATTATTTGGAATTATGGTAAATAATTCTTGTTTGGTTTTGCTGTTGATGCTAGCCACGTTTACATGCGTGTTTATTCTACAATTGGGAATTCCAGCTTTGCCATTAACATGGAGGCGGAATAAAGTGCACTCATTCAAACACACGTATGTGAGGAACCTCTCCATGCTGTCAAAGCGCTCCTGACTTTGCTCCTCTCCCCCAGCTGGCCTTCTCCTTTCTTCGATCCAAACGGACCAACATGATGCGCTGCAAATGTTCATTTAATCCAGAGGTGGGCAAACTGAGGCCCGGGGGCCACATGTGGCCCGATGAATTATTTAATACGGCCCATAGAGCCTTCCAAAAGCCAAATGAAGAGGGTTGCCAGCTTGATTGGTTAGAAAAAGGTTCAGACCCCCCCTTTACCTAGCATGCTAACCTGTCCTCTCAAGGAGGTGGGGCCAAACATCATTTGGAGCTTCATCATCCATCTCTAGTTTACAGGCTCTTCAAAATATTTTCTAGTCCATCAAGCTGAATTTTTAGTTAATCTCTGATTCTCATTTGGGGGGTTAGTTTCCTGCACCACCTGACCGGCCTCTTCATCAAGCTCTAAAACCCAATGTGGCCCTTCAGTCTAAATAACTGCCCACCCCTGATTTAGTTCTTGGTTTTCTCTCTAATTAGGTTGCTAGCACAGCCATCTGTGAGGGGGCAGGTCAGTCTGGTGGCCCTTCCACCTCCACACCCGGGACAAGGCTGAGAAGCAGAGCCTGCTGAGAGAGGGAGAGGTTCTCCTGGAGCTTCAGTGATCAAGTTAGCAAAAATCTAAACCAACCAAATGAATTAAACTCAGTGTTGCTCCTTGTTTACTTTACTGCGTGAGCATTTGAAACGCAGGCAGGTCGGCCATACGGGCGATCCCTCGATTTGTAGCTGATTAGCTAAGTTACTATGCTAAATAGAGGCCTTAGGAAGAGATGTAGCTTTACTAGCTTTTTACATTATCTTTTTGTGTGCAGAATCATAGAGTAATGCCTGACCCGTTTCTGTTCTAATTCAGATCGCTTGTCTCCATGGAAACATGGCTACTGTTGCGAAAAACAGACGAAATGAGTTGCTCTGGTTTCGATCGGAGGTCGCTCTTTTATCAGCACATTTGTCCCTTCGGCAGAAAAGTTGGTGATAGACGGGTCTTCTGTTGAAAGGCAGAGATTCAAGTTGAAACCGCGACATAGTGGAATTCCCCAGTTTGAGCTGAACTCTTGGAGCGTGAGCGCTGTCGCCACGTGGGTCATCTCCTTAGCTGCCACATAGCGATAGCAGCTGGTCTTCAAGCAGAGCTTCTCAAGTTTAGTCTCCCCCTGCCCCAACAAAAGTCTAAGTACAGTACGCGGGCACTTTGGGCTGAATGCCCAATCCCCCCTTCGTCTACTCCTTGTCCCTCTAAACCAGAGGTGGGCAAACTAAGGCCCAGGGGCCACATGTGGCCCGATAAACTATTTAATCCAGTCCGTAGAGCCTTCACAATAATTTCTCCAAAAGTCAAATCAAAAGGGTTCTCAGCTTGATTGGTTAGAAAAAGGTTCAGACCCCCTCTTCACCTAGCATGCTAACATGTCCTCTCAAGAAGCAAAACATCATTTGGACATTTGGAGCTAAATCATCCATCTCTAGACCAATTTACAGGCTCTTCAACATATTTTCTTAGTCAATAGTCCATCAAGCAGGATTTTTAGCTAACCTTCGATCCTCGTTTGGGGGGTTAGTTCCATCCCTGGTTTCCTTCCGTCCCGGAAGGCTTGAGGAACAGAAGTTTGTTCTCAAATGGCCTCTAAACTTCTGAATTGGTCGAATGCAACAGCATGCACAGGAAGTCTGGGGTCTGTCAGCCGTTTTGTTGCTAAATTTAGCCGAGAAGAGGGTGCGCGTGTGTTGGGACACAGTTCTTACCGACTGATAACCATGACACTGCAGCAACAGCAGCCTTTCCTCTTGCTCTCTCTAAGATTTTTGATCTGGGTAAGAAGAAAGAAAGTCTTCCAGAACTGGGACTGGATGGAGGGATGATACTGTGGCTATTTTTAGCAAAGCGCAGATGTAATTATTTACTGTTTTATTCTCAAAAGAGCAAAGAGAAGATCAGGTTTCTTTACCCATCAAGGTTTCCATGACAACAAGGCGTCCATACCGGCCAGTTTCTTGTTTCTTGACAACCTTCGCTTCCAAGAGTTGTTCGAATGCTGTTTAGCTTTGACACCGTTACCCCTGACAACCAATGTCGGCGGTGTCTGCTGGAGGGCAGGATGTGGTAGAAGCGCTTCCTGTTGTAGTAGAACAATCGCAGCTGCGGCTGTTAGACAACAGACGACAGCAGCTGTCGGACCAAGTGTGTGACTGGAAAAAGATGAGCGTGTTCTCCCCTCCACACTAGCCAGGATGGTTACGCAGCTCCTGAATTCAGGAGCTAGAGCAGTTGCAATCGTAACCAAGTATATACTGCTTACTGTTCTTTTCTTCCCATTGGAACAGAAGAAGCTAATGATTCAGCGTCAGAGCGTCGACGCCTATCTTCCTGGGGTTAAAGCCAAGTCGTGCGACGATGTTTCCAAAGCTAACGAGACAAAGGGGCCAGGTCCATGTCTGAAGTGTAGGAACCATTTACAGGAACTTTTACGGGGCCTAGCCGAGTCCCTGCTCCAGGGCGGTCCTAGACTTCCTGGGCGGGGCTTGAGCTTTACTAGGCACTGATTCACTAAACCCGGAGCAGGATGTGATGCAGGACCCAGCAGAAGCTTAGCTTCCCTTTTGTTCGCAGCATCCACCACCACGTGCACTCAAACCAGGCGGTTGTCGTATGTTGCCGTGGCGATGTAGATAGTTGCGAAAGAGTGAAAACAGCAGCAGATTCAAGTGTGAATTGTCCAAGTGGGGGGGAGGCTTCTCAGTCGGCTGAGAAGGAAGTCCAGCAAATCTGAACCTCTGTAGGGAGAAGAGCTTCTGCTGGCGTGCTGCATTCAGGGTCCACGCAGTCTTTGACTCCACTCGCTCTCCTCCCTGTGTTGGAGGAGGGGAGCATGAGGCCATCTTCCTGGTTCTCTGATACGCCAGGACCATGAGCATGGTTTATGGCAGAGGTGGGTAAACTAAGGCCCGGGGGCCACAAGTGGCCCGATGATCAATTTAATCCGGCCCGCAGAGCCTTCACAATAGTTTCTTCAAAAGCCAAATTAAGAAGGTTGTCAACTTGATTGGTTAGAAAAGGTTCAGATGATGATAATGGCCTTTGCTAATGTGCGTGCTCTGCTTCTAATCTGGTTGAAGAATTGTAACGTTTGTAATGTTGTGCTGTCCTCAGATCTGTCTAAAAACCGTCTGTGCGAGCTGCCAGAGGAGCTGTGCCAGTTTATGTCTCTGGAGAGCTTGAGTCTCTACCACAATGGGATGCGTTCGCTGTCGTCCAGCCTGAGCAACCTCCAGGCCCTGACCTACCTCAACCTCAGGTAACCGGCTAACTCCATGCAGCAGCATAATAGTTTAGCAAAACTCAGCTTAAACAGTTGTCTTCATCCTACTAAGACACCCAGATAATGCGATTAATTGGACTTAAACTAGACATCGCACATGGTAGCTCCACTGTCCCCTTGTTGGCATACGACCCCCAGGACAAAGTGATAAGGCGTACATCACGTATCCGTCTGCCTCCTGACTCCAGTTGGTTGTTATGGGCCGTATTATCCTGCTGAAAAGACGCATAGCGCCCCTAGAGCTGAGGAGGACATGTTTTTGTCAGTGATGATGTCCAAGCACGTCCGTGTCTAATTTCACGCATTAACGTGCGTTCGCGTGTTTGCTTGTCTCCACAGTCGCAACCTTCTGTCCAGCTTACCCCCATCGGTGTTCCAGCTGCCGTTCCTGAGGGTCCTCATCATCAGCAACAACAAGCTGTGCTCGCTGTCGGCCTCCATTTATGCTCTTACGCACCTCAGGCAGCTGGTACGATATGGATGTTTACTCGCACGGCCAGCGCTCTCTGGGCTCTCTAGCTGTTAGAACAGAGGTGGTCAACCTAAGGCCCGGGGGCTACATGTGGCCGATGAACTATTTAATCCGGCCTGCAGAACCTTCACAATCATTTCTCCAAAAGCCAAATTAAGAAGGGTTGTCAGCTTGATTGGTTAGATTGGTTACTTTGGCACGAGTAGGACTCCAGCTCCTCCTCCTCCTCATCATCCGCTGTCCATGCTCTGCATCGTCTGCTTCCAGGATGTCAGCTGTAATGAGTTGCAGAGTTTGCCAGCAGAACTTGGCCAACTGGAGTGTCTGAGGGACCTCAATCTGAGGAGGAACCAGCTCACGTCTTTGCCAGAAGGTAAGTGTCCACCAGCCTCGAAAGCCTTGTTCACACTAGGGCTGCAGCAGTCGATTATTTCAGTAATCCAGTATGCTATCGATTATTCTGGCGATTAATTGAGTAATCGGATAAGAAATACACAGCACACTCTGCAACTTTTTTTTTTTTTTTTTTTTTTAGATATCTCTAACTTTATTGAAAAGCATCCCTAACGTTTTTGAACATGCTCAGAATAACATCAAACTTTGATAGGGAGTTAATTAAAATGACTTTTACAATTTACCTAACTGTTCAGGCTTTGACAAACTCACTATAGTACTTTATTTTCCGTGGATTATTATTATAATATAATTTTCTTAAGGAAAAACTTAGCTGAATTGGGGAAACATGATAGCTAGCAGATTAGCCGCCGCATTGATTAAAGTTCTGAATCAGCCGTTACACAGAGAGTAATTTGATTACTAAAAGCGTCGATAAAAAAATTTTTGTGTCGAAGCTTTGTTTGAATTCGGTCCACTATACTTCGCACTGTTTCACACGGATCATCATTTCTGTTGCGCTCGCTGCTTTGGCTGCTGATACGCCACTGAGAATCCATGTGAGGAGCAGATCGCAAAGAATTTAACAATTAAAAGAAAACGTAGAGCAGTGTGTCTACTGGAAGATGCAGTTCGCGTAGCATAATAGCACAACGCTGCTGCTGCAGCACCTCCAAAGGAAACATCTGGTCTCTGCTGAAAGTCCGCAGAGCAGACCAGAAACAGCAAGCTAAGGCTAACGATAATTACCAGCAATTACCAGAAATTAGTGTGATCCATGATTGAGAGAAGTCTGCTAGCTAACACACTTTGCTTACAGCTCTGTGGAAAGGCTGATTCACAACTTTAATCAATGCGACGGCTAATCTGCTAGCTAGCACGTTTCCCCAACTCAGCTAAGTTTTTGCTTAAGATAATTATAAAAATAATCCATCAAAAATGGAGTATCTTTTCTTATCTGTTTACTCGATTAATCGCCCGAATAATCGATAGAATACTGGATTACTAAAATAATCGATTGCTGCAGCCCTACAACAAGCACATTTAAAGGATGGAGATTCGTATATTAAGGTGATCCTGATTATACAAATGTTTTTGTTTATGTCAGAGTAACTTTCAGTTTCCGGATAAAATGACTAACTGGATAAACCCATCCCTCGTTGTGCCTCTCAGAGATATCCGAACTGCCCCTCATTCGCCTGGACGCGTCCTGCAATGGCATTTCCCGCGTGCCCTTGTGCTACCGCCGCCTGCGCCACCTGCAGAGCATCTTGCTGGACAACAACCCACTGCAGACGCCCCCCGCTCAGATCTGCTCCAAGGGCAAATACCACATCTTCAAGTACCTCAACATGGAGGCCTGCAAGAGGAGCCAGGAGGAGCTGGAGAGGCAGCTGAGGCCCATTGGGTTCAGTAGCTGGTATGCATCTGCGTGGACGCATTGCTCTGGAAAGACCCTCGCGAAGGATTGATGAAGACTTCTGACTGGTGTCTGTGTTTGTCTGCAGTCTGACAGAGCAGGAACTGTTCCCAGGTCAGATCGGAGGTCTGGATTCTGGCTTCAACAGCGTGGAGAGCGGCAGCAAACGCTGGTCTGGAAACGAGGTAAAAGCAATGAAGAGTGGATGTGACGTAAATGGGTTTAAAATTCTGACAAGAACTAGACAGTTCCACAGAAATTGTGACTGTGTGCCTCCTGCTCCGTCCCTGCCATGACCAATATTATTGTGGGTGGGCTTGTTAGAACCAGAAGGCTTTAAAATATATGTGTGACATTTCCTAATATTAATCAGTGAAGGAGAAACGACGAGTTACAAACTCCATACATGACCCCTATCAGCACCTGTTAGTGTTTTTTTGGGATGTTTTTCTGGGATTTTTCGGACACTGTAATAGCTACTAAGCTGAATGCAGACGTCCATGTCCATCTAACCAAACCGCACCTTTGGGTGTATGTTCTGTTAGTGTGTGACCTACCCGAGTTTTAGAGATTTTAGTTTTTTGGGGATTTCTCAGGGTCCGTTGGGGTAGGAGGAGATACACACCAAACTTTGCGACGGAATTTAAAAAAAAAGTGTGAGAATGGGACCTTTTAGGTTTTTGGGGGGATTTTTCGGGGCCCGTTTGATCGAGGGCCTTGAAACTTCACCCACACGACCGCCTCCTTGGGACGCATGTTTTGATGTATGGGTCGTTCGTGCGAGTTTTTGCGCCTGGGCTGCTAGGATAACAACCTGTGCACTTAGGAGGCACACAGAATAAGGTTGGAAAAGCCAGCTCGGTGACGGAGGCCGGAATGTTTGTGCGCAGTCCACAGACGACGTCTCGGAGCGTTCCCTTCGAATGTCCGAGGTCAGCAGAGACCAGACGAGCCTGGAAGAGGAGCGTGAGGAGGATGGATTTTCCTTGAAAGCCCAAACAGGCGAGTCGGACAAAGCAGAACACGCTAATGCTGAGCCTGGACAATAACCGTGTTGACGTTGACGTGGTCGTGCACGTTGCAGTGAACGGAGGAAGCTACCACCTGGACTCGGCTGAGAGTAGCGTGACGGAGGTGGAGGAGGAGGAGGAAGACCTCAGAACGGATCCACCGTCTCCTCTGACTGCAGCCACTCCAGTACCGGTCCGATGGGTCGCGCTGATACTCGTTGACCCTTATTGCTTCACAACTCTGGCAATTTACTGTCAATTTACTGACGACAACCTCCCACGTGAATTTTTCAGGAGCAGAAGGAGAGCTCTTCAGTCCATCAGACGCAGGACGGGAAAGTATTCAGGTAAAACTTTGGGTTTTGTCTATATCAGAACTAGGGTTGATGATGATAATAATAATAATAATAATAATAATTCGAGTAATTCCTTGACTAAAAATGCTTTGAAAAAAATTATTTGTGTCGAAGCTTTGTTTTAATTCGGTCCCTTATACTTCGCACTGTGTTTGGCACGGACATTTAACGTTCAGAAGAAAAGTAAACGTAGAGCAATGTGTCTACTGTAAGATGCAGTTAGCACAGCACAGCGCTGCTGCTGCAGCACCTCCAAAGGAAACATCCGGTCTCTGCTAAGAGTCCGCAGAGCGAACCGGAAACAGCGAGCTTGGCTAACCATAATTAGCAGCAGAAATCAGTGTGCTCAATAATTGAGAGAAGTCTGCTAACTAACACACTTTTTTTATAGCTCTGTGGAAAGGCCGATTCACAACTTTAATCAATGCGGCGGCTATTGGTTAAATTGATTGATTTCATATTGAAAAAAATATCAAATGTTACTTCAGAATTGGGGCATAAGTAACCAATAACCATCAAATTATTTACCTTAGTTGATGTTATAAGATCAACATGATCTCAGACTGGAGAAAAGTGCTTAGGCGTAGCATGTGCGGAGGTGACGGGCTCCGTCTTTCTTTTGCAGGCCCAGTTTCTATGTAGAGGAGTGTCCGCCAGAGGACTCCTCTCCCCAGTCCCCCTCCAGCCCCAGCACGGAGCAGAGGAAGAGGCCGGGGACTTTGCTCCTCTGGCAGGAGAGAGAGCGTCTGCAGCAGCAGCAGCAGAGAGAAAAGGCCAGGTAGGATCAGCCACGGAGATTCAGCGAAACCTTTCAAGAAGCGGTGTGTTTGCCTGTGGCCGGCATCGAGCATGCTAACCCTCCCCCACCCCCAAAGCAGAGGAGAAAATAACAGCTCTGTGAAGTCCTACATCCCACTCAGAGTTCTTACAGCAATAGTGCAGTAATTGATGGATTCACAAGAGTATTGGTCCGAAGCAGACCTCCAAGCCCTGCAGGATCAACTGTCTCAACCAGGGCTATTCAATCAAGTCACCGAGGTCCAATTATTAAAATCTCCTCCAAGTAAAAGGTCCGAAACAAAGTTGAGTTTCTTATGGCCTTCTCCTATGTCCACATTTTTCACAATGCAGAATATGTTCAATTAGCTACTTTTAGCTAATTGCTACTTTTTCATATAAAAGTAGCCCAGGCAAATAAATGTAAGACCTTTATTTTACATTAAAGAAAACAAAAACCTCAAAATGAAATAAATAAAAAAATGCAAACAGAGCAGAATAACCATTTTTTTCTTCTAAATTCAAGCGGTCCCAGCCTAAAAAATTGAAGGCCAACGCTTCAACATTTTTAGAAAACATAAATAAAAGATGGCTCTTTTGGGTAAACACAAGTGCATAAAGAGCTTATACTAAACATTTTTCTGTATTTTTTTTCTTCTTTCTTCTTAAGGAGGCTGCAGCCTAAAAAAATGAAGGCTTACATTTCAAGTAAAAAAAAGTCAGCATCAGAAAACAATAAATAAAAGTGGCTACATTAACGCCATGTTTTCGGAGCATATGAGGCAAACTGGTTTTGAACTGCCTGACGGAAGAATGAACCTAAATTTCTCCATCCACTCATCTTTAAAACAGCAGGAAAATGCGCCATTAAAAACCTGTTCACGTAGATTTATCAGAGATTGGTCACGGGTCACGACAGAGCCATCACGCGGTCCATATCCGGCCTGAGGGCCGCCATTTGATGCCTGCTCTGACCTGTCTCCGTAACCGGTCTGATTTCAGTGTGAAGTGCTCCAACAAAACAGGAAGTCCTGGTGCACAGAACGCGGGAAGCGGCTCACTGTAAGTAGAGCGATGCATGGAGAAAGAATGCATGCTGACATGCAACCTGAGGGCGTGCGTGTCATTTCTGGTGTCCCCGTTGTGTAGCAGTGTGTCGCCAGAGAAGAGCAGCGTGCAGCCCGGCCTCAAACACGCACGTGCGGTGAGTCGTTCGTAGCATCCGTCTCCTCTGTCGCCGCTACCAGTCTGCCCGTCCATAGGAGCTGGAGCTTTGTTTTTAAGAAACTTTGTGTTTCGCCAGAATGCTGAGCAGACGGGCGCCGGGTCGCATTCACCACGGAGGACTCCCAGCAGAGCAGGTAGCACACGCCTTCACCGATGTGCTTCGTCTGAAGACTCTTTGATTGACGTGCCTGTCCTACACGACAGTCATGGGTGGGATGCATAGACGAGTTACACCCGTCCCTGACTCCTCCCCCTCCTCCTCCAGCGCCGCCTCTAGGACTGTCACCATTAAGCCAAGTACACGCGGCACGATTTTCGGCATCTTAGACTTGCGACTCGCCCTCACCCAAAATCGGGGTGAGGCACTAATCCTCTTGGCGACTGAGTTAAGTATCGCTAATGAGTCTGACGACGCCCCGCGCCGCGTCTTAGACCTAAGACTGGATATCAAACCTGCTAGATATCCAGGCTGCTCGTGGTGAGAACGGCTGCCGCAGAGCAGAGAAACAAAACACATCAGAAGATTAAAAAATGGTTTTGTGACACAGGGGAATCTGACTCAGCCACTGTCCGCACCAACCACGCCGACTTTTTGCACCAATCTGCATGCCACTACTGCCGCAATATAACCAGAACAAAAGTTTTCTGCAAAAACTGCGTAGTTGTGACCTCGATCTTTAAACCATTTGAAGTTGTCCGTGTTTTTCGGACTAGAAGTCGGAGTCGAATCAGTCCAAAAATGCGTCATGAATAAAAAAATAAATTGCATTAGACTATAAGTGGTATTTTATGGGGGAAATTTATTATTACAAAATCCAGGACCAACAACAGACATTTCATTACAACAATAACGCTGCGGCCACGTACTTCCTTGTCGGTCACGCCTCCTGTGACGGAAGAATCGCGCCGAGTCTTGTAATGTGGACACCCAGTGCTCCCGCCGACCCTGTCGAGTTGCGCGGTGTGAACACCCGGGCGCCCCGCCGACTCGAAAATATCGTGCCGTGTGTACAAGGCATTAAGTTTCTGCAGACGATTGTCAGAAAAATAATTGCAATTGACGATTATATCGTCTATTTTATTTTTTTTAATATTCTACTATCCTAGCATAATGAGCTTTAATAATACACATTCTCTACTGTCCTGTTCACCTTAAAGAATAAGAGCAATTTAATGACTTGTTGAACATCCAGCAATAGTTGACGTGTTGCTGTGGATGGTGGGTCTGGAGACTTTGGTTCAGATTTGTTGCCTTAGCGCTTTTGACTGGCACTTTTTTACAGTAAATTTTCCAGATGGCTTCCTCCACGTTACTGGGCTCTCCTTTATCGTTAGGCTAAAAACCAAAAAGCACCCACGAGGCTTTGAAACCAGAACCTCCCCTTCCTCCATGTTGTTATCCTAGCCATAGCATATTATCCTAGCTATAGCATATTAGCCTAGCCACAGCATATTATTATTATTACAGGCTGGATGGGCAGTGAGCTATGGCTAGGATGTTCAAAAAGTCAACTATCAACATTTGCATCTTTTGAAAGCGTTCTTGCTTCCAGTAAGGTGTCTTCCCTCTCTAAATGTGAACTCGCTGTCTTGCTTCATCAGACGCAACCTCCTCCCAGAGGTTCCCTTCGCCGTCCCAGGTTCCAAAGCCCAGCAGCTTCCTTTTCCGCACCTCCTCCCAGAACAGCGTCCGACCGACAGGTACGCACGCACAAACACCACCAGGGGTGGGCAGGTTAGCTAAAAATCCTGCTTGATGGACTGTTGACTGAGAAAATATTTTGAAGAGCCTGTAAATTGGTCCAACTAGAGATGGACGATGAAGCTACAAATGATGTTTGGCCCCACTTTCTTGAGAGGACATGTTAGCATGCTAGGTGAAAGGGGGGTAGGGGGGTAGAACCTTTTTCTAACCAATCAAGCTGACAACCTTCTTCATTTGACTTTTGGAGAAATTATTGTGGAGACTATGCAGGCCGGATTAAATAGTTCATCGGGCCACATGTGGTCCCTGGGCCTCAGTTTGCCCACCTCTGAACAACACCTACAAAGAGGCGGAAAGGTTGCAGTTGTGCTAACTTTTCCCCAGGATCCGTCTGTCCTCTGGGGGAGTCTGGCAGGAGCGAGTCTTGCACGGCTCTCCGCTCGCCGAAAGAGGAAAGACCGGAAATCGCACAGCTACGCAAGGTAAACCTCATTAACCACCTCTTGATGCTGACGAGAATAAAGTTGTCCTTAACCCTGCCGCTGTGCCTCAGACGCTTGAGTCTCAGCTGAAGATTCGCCTGCCAGAAGATCTGTGCGAGGCCTTATCCAATGGCGCTGTTCTGTGCCAGTTGGCGAATCACGTGCGACCACGCTCCGTGTCCATCATCCATGTTCCTTCTCCAGCGGTGGTGAGTATCTTCTTGTTTACTCAGCGTTTAAATGTGAAAGATGTGAGCGTAGCGGTTGATGTATTGATTTCTTTGTCCCTGTTGGGTGTTCAGTGAAACACAGTTAGCATCCTTTTGCTAGTTGTGAGAGTGGGTGCAGCTGGTGTCCTCTGCAGTGAGACTGTCCGTGTCATTTTCAGCCAAAGCTGAGCTCGGCAAAGTGTCGGCTGAACGTGGAAAATTTCCTTGCTGCCTGTCGCAAGCTAGGCCTTCCTGAGGTAAGGACTCACGACTTCCCTGGGTTCCCAGACTGTGACCTTCACTGCCCTCTTCTGGACGTCTGTGCAATTACAGCTCTTTTGTGTTGCTGCATAATTCTTGTCACAATTGGACCGTTGTCCTCCATGTTTTATCACTAGTCCATCCGTGACTCGGCTTCATGTCTGCTCTTATTTCCCGACCAAATGATGGTTTCTGTTCTTCTTTGTCCTGTCCAGAAGGCCGTGTGCACATGTTCTGACGTGCTTCTGTCTAAACTGTCCCCTGTGCTGGACTGTGTGACGGCCCTGCTGGCCGTGGAGCGCGAGGGGGTAGCGGGGGGACTGTCGTCCCACTCTCACTCGCCTTCATCGTCACTGCTGTCCTTCGATTTCCTGCTCTTCTACTGCGCAGCCATGGCCCTGCTCTTCGTCCTCTACTGCCACCTGCTGGCCTAGAAGAGCCCTAACTCCAAGCCTGCAGAGTGCACGCATGATGAACACACACACACGGGGGGACATGGTAGCATCCTTTAAACACAACACAACGATAGCATTAAACAAAGACTGAAGTTGCACATTGGAGTGTTTTTTTAGCGTTAGCTGCTCTGTCTGTGCACCAGCGTCACCAGTAACAGCTGGAGCCGAGGAACAACACCCACCTTTCTGCCTTTTTCTTTTTGCTTTTAAAACTGTCTTTTTGGTCTCAAACAAAGGAAGCTGACTGAAACACTTATGCTAATTGCCGTTGCCGCGTGACTGATTATGGGATGGAAATGAATGGATGATTGATGTTTGTGGGAAAGCCCCGCCCCTTTCCCAGCCCCATTGGTTCAAACTGATGGTACGTTGCGACTGATCCTGACCGGTCTGACAAGCGTAACCTGGTCAACGTTTATTTATTTCAGTTCTTTGTCCTTTATATTTATTTATTTATTTATTTTTCCTGTGGTGAGGCCCAGCCGCAACTTCTTGACCTCCACCGGTCAGGTGACTCGGTTCTTCTCTCTTTGGCTTGTGCATAAACACCAGAGCAGAACAACTGTGAGAGATGTTTTCTAATGGATTTTATAATAGTTACTGAAGCAGAGTATTTTCCGTATATTGTTTAGTCCTCTGTCTTTTCTTTCTTCAGTTTTTTTTTAATTGGTCTGTTAACATGAATATTGTTTTATTTGGTGTATATTTTATTAATCCCATAGAATACGCATCATAAAACGCAACATTCGCTAGCTTAGACCAGTTTCTATCCTTACATATGAGCACAAAACTGCTGTATCTATATATTTATATGTCACTGATATATGAGGCATTTTTATAATCTTAAATTCTTTTATTAAAAGCAACTTAGACCCTGTGCTGCTTCTCCGCTCTTCTGCTTCTGTACGTTTTGCTTTAACCTGTTGACGGTAGCAGGGTTTTAGCAGCTGCTCTGAATCGAACCGTCATATTTAGCCTAAAGCCCGCAACGTTAACCCTCCAGCAGTGGTTGTGGAGCCAGGCCTACGGGGCCCACAGCCCACCAGCAAGACCCTGGTGGGCCAGAAAACCCCGGCTGAACTGGGGGCCCCATAGGACTGGGTTGATGGCTGCTGCCTGGAATGCTAACCTTTAGCAACCCCATCACCACCGCCCTTTGTTAGCATTCTGGGCTCAGACTTAACAAACAACTGCTTTAGAAAGTCTTTATATTTGTTCAGTCGTTTCAACTAACCCGATATTAGAGCTCAAAGGTGAGCAACCTAAGGCCCGGGGGCCACACGGCCTGGTGAACTTTTTAATCTGGCCTGCAGAGCCTTCACAATTTCTCCAAAAGTCAAGGCCGTAAAGGCAGTCATCACGAAGTTGGGAAAATATGGCTCAACTTTGACGTTACGCAGACGTCCCTCGGTAACTGATGCGAAGGCGAGAAGAAAGCAACAGCAGTGTTGGAGGAAGTGCTGGCTGCGTAGTTGGATCGCAGGATGGCAGGCCAGTCTGAAGAAATGCGCTCAAGCCCGGTCAGAGGTCCCATCTGTAACCCAGTGCTGGAGTACCTGCGGACCGGGCTAGCCCCGCCCCCAGGACCTTCCCGTGTAACCACACTGAACCGTAATCAATACAAGACCCTGTAATAACACGATTATTACCTGTATCTGCTCACCCGCTCCATTCTCTTTCAGGATTCATTGGGTTTCCACCAGCCTGTGATGGAGGATGAGGGACTCAGCCGCCTGTCGCAGACAGTTCGGCTGCTGATTGACCTGGCAGATCGCTCCCAGCAGCCTCCTAAACAACCAGCTGACTAGCGCCACCTGCTGCGATTTCAAAATGATAAAATAAGAACAATCGCTGACTGCTAGGAAATACATTCACCTTGTTTGGTTTCCATAGAATGTCGTAACGATGACTTCTGATAAATGAAAAATGAAACGCAATAAATATCACAGTGTAACTATAACACTTAACTGGTCGTACCCACACCGTCCAGCCTCACTGATGCGTGGCTCCAGGACCTCAGCGCTTTTGGTCTGCGTGGCTTGCTCCACCGCCCAACGTCTGGTCTGGAGATGGTGAGAGAGCCTTCCTTGACCACCCCCGCCCAGACAAAAGTTGCTACTTGCCAGCAGGGTGACGTGGGTGGAAGTGTGTTGACATTCATCTGTCGTGTTTCCAGCACCACAGCAAGACGCTTCCAACAAAGCTAGGCCGATCATGTGATCCTGGGGTAGGCCGATCATGTGATCCTAGGGTAGGCCTATCGTGTGATCCTGGGGTAGGCTGATCATGTGATCCTGGGGTAGGCCCATCGTAATCCTGGGATAGGCCAATCATGTGATCCTGGGGTAGGCTGATCATGTGATCCTGGGGTAGGCCTATCGTAATCCTGGGGTAGGCTGATCGTGTGATCCTGGGGTAGGCTGAAGTCCACAAACAGGATCCTTGTGTAGGTTCCCGGTGCTGCAGGATGAAGTGGAGGGCCAGGTTGTAGACCTGTTGGCTCTTAGGCGAACTGCAGAGGGTCCAGGAGGGGAGAGGTGATGGACTTGAGGTGGGACAGCACCAGACGCTCAAGTGACTTCATGACCACAGACGTCAGCGCCACAGGCCTGAAGTCTCCATCAGAGAGGTGACATTCCACGTCCCTAGAGCTAGCTTCTGCAGCCGGTGATCGGACCGACAAGGTCCCCGCCTTCGGCTGCCACCCAACTCACACTGCACCCGACCCCTTTGGCCCCTCCTGCAGGTGGTGAGCCAACTGGAAGGGGGTCCCACGTCGTCTCTTCGGGCTATGCCCGGCCGGGCCCCATGGGCAAAGGCCCGGCCACCAGGCGCTCGCCAGCGTGCCCCACTTCCAGGCCTGGCTCCAGGAGGGGGCCCCGGTGACCCGCGTCCGGGCAAGGGAGACCCAAGACCAAATTTTTTACTCGTCATAAGGGGGTTTGTGGGCTGTTAGCATTTCACCATAATAATATTAATACCAATGTGCAGAATGAATAAATGAGACAGTTTTGTGAGGACATTGTTGGTGTGTAAAATGAACATAGGATCTTCTCCTGAAAACTGTGATACTTTGTTGGGGCTACAGGGGGTCTCCTGGGCATTGTCATTGTTGGTCGTGTAGTCACAGTTAGCGTCACGAGGGGCTGGGGAGCCACACAACATGGGCACCTGGTGTGTCCTGTATTGCTGTCCTCGGGAAGCTGGTCCATAAAGTAAAGGGCGGTTGTATTTACAATTCCAAGCTCAGTGACTGGGGAGGCCACAACAGTAACACTGATTAAATGGAGTGGAATCTGTGGTTTCCTTGGGGGTCCTTGTTTAAATAATGAGTGTTTTAGCTCATTTATCCCTATTGAGCCTCATGTTTGTTGGGATTGAGAGAAGAGATAGGGTTAGTTTATTCATCCAACAGAATAATACCTGACAGAGCTCTGGGTTCAAGACCAGTCACTGATGAAGTCAGATCGGATCCTGTCGCCTCACACGGTCAGTGAGGAAGGCCCCCTGGCTGACAGTATTTTCATTCTTTATAATGTGTGGTGGTTACCCACAAGTCATATCACTTGTTTTGGTACACTCCACTTAGCACTGTTCTGTGCACAAAATCATGTGTCGTGCTATTATCAACTTTTGACACCTTATGTTTTTGTTCTCATATTTTGGCTACTGCATATATCATCTTGCCCTGCACTTTTCATTCTGCAATTTCATTATATGCACAGTTATAAAACAGAAAATGTGTTTCTTAACATGAGTCATATCACTGAATCAATGGCCTAAATTATTAGCTGATTAAAGCTGAAGCTTCAGGCTGAAGTTTTGGCAAATTAGGGCTTTAACTGTAACATGAAATTTCCTTCTTCACATCTCAAAGCACACCGTCTTCTGACACCATGTTGTGTTGGGATCTTTTGCAATAAAGACCGCTGCTTTGGGTGATCACCAAGTCTCTTTATTTACTGGCTGCAACAACAACATACTTCTTCTGTTCTGCCCTAATGTGTTCTCATGCAGTTCCCAGACACATCTAAGCATAGCCTGCTCCCTAGTGGTAACACACATATACTGTTCTGGGTAACACCACAAGTTTTAGTTGCTGAGTTTCCTTCGTAGGGTGGCTGGGCTCTCCCTTAGGGTAAGAAGCTCTGCCATCCGGGAGGAGCTCGGAATAGAGCCGCTGCTCCTCCACGTTGAGGTGGCTTGGGCATCTAGTCAGGATGCCTCCCGGACTCCTCCCTGGCGAGGTGTTCAGGGTACGTCTCTCCAGTAGTAGGCCCCCAGGAAGACCCAGGACACGCTGGAGAGATTATGTCTCTCGGCTGGCCTGGGAATGGCTCGGGATCCCCCCGTAAGAGCTGGACAAAGTAGCTGGGGAGAGGGAAGTCTGGGCTTCCCTGCTTAGGCTGCTGCCCCCGCGACCCGACCCCGGATAAGTGGAAGAAGTTGGATTGATGGATGGAAAATCTGACTCCAGGAAGCTGTGTCTGTGGAGGTCAATTCAGGTTACCTTCTATCTCTGTGCTACAAGAGAGGGGAAGGGAAAAAAGTTAAAAGATTGATGGCTGGAAGGAAAATGTTTGAGTTAGTAGTAATTGTTATGCAATTGTTAAACACTAGTCAAACATATTTACGTTATAATAGATTAATTAAAGTGCATATCAAAATTTTCTGTCTGAAATTTAACATGAGGGGGACCCTAATCATCTAGGGAAATTAAACAGCGAAATCAGACTTTATTTCAAGAGACAAAGAAACCAAATTTGCTTTCTCAGAAAGTAATGTTTCCCAGTCTCATACAATTTGGACTTATTTATTTATTTATATATGATAAAACGTAACAAAACTGGAATGATTTCAATAACTAGCAACTATTGTGGTTCGTTTTAAAATCGCTTCAGAATTTGTTTTTCCGATTCTTTTCAACGCAACACAAACCTAAAACCGATGGAAAGTCTCGTGACACTCAGCTTGCTCAGCACAACATGGCTCTAGTTCCGCAGTGAGTCTTCTTGTCTTCTGTCAAAATGTGTTGTGTTTTTTAGGTTTAATACTCACTTGAGAGATGGTAGCGTTTACCTTCTACCCAGTAAACTACATGATATGATCGAGTTTTAAAGTAAAGCTTTTGTCATGTAGAAATTCTGTTATTTTACTTTCTGTCAATTTGCGGAGCAAATATCTCATGCGCCTTGTCTTCCTATATGTTATTCCTTCTATTATTTTGTCATGAATGCTTTGCGACACTTTTATGTAATAGGTTTACATTAAGTGTAACTTAATGTAAATGTCAGACGAACAAATCGTAGTTAATTAATTTTAGAAATGTTGAAAATCGAAGGAATAAATGGCTGCAGTATTTTAATAAGACACTTCTGATCCGTTATTTACTTATACCGTAATGTTGTAGTTTGACTTTAAAGAAGTGTTATATTGTCTTTTTTCTTTCTCTTCACTTCCATTGATACCGTGTTTTTTCTCAATATAAAAAAGAAACTGTCCCATTGAAGGTGTATTGCAAAAATGTTATTTGTTTCATACATATTTTTTTATGTATTTTTCTAGGCTGAGTTTTGCAAAATAGTCTGTCATGTTTTATTGACATGATCTGTGACCTGCAAAAGCAGTAAAAGGACATAATCCAGGCAATAATTGCATTGTTTTGAGCAATCAGCTACAGTAAAACTGGCACATGCCTCACCCTTTGATTTTATCTCAATCTGTAGTTCATAATTACTGCATTTAATGTTCACTTATTTGTCTAGTACATATTCACAACCTTTGACAGTGACAGCAGCATATTTTATAATCGACTGCCATATGACATGGTTATATCTACAGTCTCTTACTGTCTACCCAATTTAGGCCTTACAATGCAAAAATATAATTTTTTAACTGACTTGATTTAATACAGCTCTGACATTTAGAGAATGATTGGCATTCAACTCTACACTTCCAATCCTAATCTGAATGCTCTTCTCTCTCTGCATTTAGAGCGATCTACTGGCTGGGAAATGACACCCTCAGGGTGTCTGCTGATCTGTTTGCAGAGAATCGTCGAAGATTGTGTGCAGGACTGAAAGCAAAAGACGGGGTTTTGCCGCAGTCAGTGGTGGTGCTGCAGGGAGGAGAGCAGAAACAAAAATACTGCACGGATACAGATGTCATCTTCCGACAGGTATGGAATCTTCAGTTGAATTTGAGATTAAAATTTCCATTTATCCACAGATGAAAACAGATGGTCAATAGAGGCAAGTGGAAATGTTTAAAATGCATAGAAGTATCTATAAAACAAACATTTTAGCTGTCATGCTGACTCTTAGCCTTGTCCCAGTAGCTATTAGGTCCAGCCTTTTATCCATCCATCCATCCATCTTCTTCCGCTTATCCGGGGTCGGGTCGCGAGGGCAGCAGCCTAAGCAGGGAAGCCCAGACTTCCCTCTCCCCAGCTACTTCGTCCAGCTCTACCGGGGGGATCCCGAGGCGCTCCCAGGCCAGCCGAGAGACATAGTCCCTCCAGCGTGTCCTGGGTCTTCCCGGGGGCCTCCTACCGGAGGGACGTGCCCTGAACACCTCACCAGGGAGGCGTCCGGGAGGCATCCTCACTAGGTGCCCGAGCCACCTCATCTGACTCCTCTCAATGCGGAGGAGCAGCGGCTCTACTCCGAGCTCCTCCCGGATGGCAGAGCTTCTCACCCTATCTCTAAGGGAGAGCCCAGCCACCCTGCAGAGGAAACTCATTTCGGCCGCTTGTACCCGCGATCTCGTTCTTTCGGTCACTACCCAGAGCTCATGACCATAGGTGAGGATAGGAACAAAGATCGACCGGTAAATCGAGAGCTTCGCCTTTCGGCTCAGCTCTCTCTTCACCACAACGGACCGGTGCAGAGTCCGCATTACTGCAGATGCCGCACCAATCCGCCTGTCGATCTCCCGCTCCATTCTTCCCCCACTCGCGAACAAGACCCCAAGGTACTTGAACTCCTCCACTTGGGGGAGAATCTCCTCCCCGACCCGGAGAAGGCACTCCACCTTTTTCCGGCTGAGAACCATGGCCTCAGACTTGGAGGAGCTGATCTTCATCCCGGACGCTTCGCACTCGGTTGCGAACCGATCCAGCGAGAGCTGGAGGTCACGGACTGATGAAGCCAACAGGACCACATCATCTGCAAAAAGCAGAGACCCGATCCTGAGGCCACCAAACCGGACCCCCTCAACACCACGGCTGCGCCTAGAAATTCTGTCCATAAAAGTTATAAACAGAATCGGTGACAAAGGGCAGCCCTGGCGGAGTCCAACCCTCACCGGAAACGAGTTCGACTTACTACCGGCGATGCGGACCAAACTCTGACACCGGTCATACAGGGAGCGGACGGCCCGTATCAGGGGGCCCGACACCCCATACTCCCGGAGAACCCCCCACAGGATTCCCCGAGGCACGCGGTCGAATGCCTTCTCCAGATCCACAAAACACATGTAGACTGGTTGGGCAAACTCCCACGCACCCTCTAGGACCCTGCCGAGGGTATAGAGCTGGTCCACAGTTCCACGTCCAGGACGAAAACCGCACTGCTCCTCCTGAAACCGAGGTTCGACTATCCGGGGGACCCTCCTCTCCAGTACCCCTGAATAGACCTTCCCAGGGAGGCTGAGGAGTGTGATCCCCCTATAGTTGGAACACACCCTCCGGTCCCCCTTCTTAAAAAGAGGGACCACCACCCCGGTCTGCCAATCCAGTGGTACCTCCCCCGATGTCCACGCGACGTTGCAGAGTCGTGTCAACCACGACAGCCCTACAACGTCCAGAGCCCGAAGGAACTCCGGACGGATCTCATCCACCCCCGGGGCCCTGCCACCGAGGAGTTTCTCAACAACCTCGGCTACTTCGACCCCGGAGATAAGAGAACCCGCCTCCGATTCCCCAGGCCCTGCTTCCTCACTGGAAGGCGTGTTGGTGGGATTGAGAAGGTCTTCGAAGTATTCCTTCCACCGATCCACAACGTCCCGAGTTGAGGTCAGCAGCACACCATCCCCACCATATACAGTGTTGACAATGCACTGCTTCCCCCTCCTCAGGCGCCGGATGGTGGTCCAGAACCTTTTCGAAGCCGTCCGGAAGTCGTTTTCCATGGCCTCCCCGAACTCCTCCCACGCCCGGATCTTTGCTTCGGCGACCGCCGCAGCTGCACCCCGCTTGGCTCGCCGGTACCCGTCTGCTGCCTCGGGAGTCCCACAGGCCAAAAAGGCCCGGTACGACTCCTTCTTCAGCTTGACGGCATCCCTCACCACCGGTGTCCACCAGCGGGTTCGGGTATTGCCGCCACGACAGGCACCGACCACCTTGCGGCCACAGCACCGGACAGCCGCCTCAACAATGGAGGCACGGAACATGGTCCACTCGGACTCAATGTCCCCCACCTCCTCCGGGACATGGGTGAAGCGCTCCTGGAGGTGGGAGTTGAAGCTCCGCCTGACAGGAGATTCTGCCAGGCGTTCCCAGCAGACCCTCACAATACGTTTGGGCCTGCCGGTCCTGTCCGGCATCCTCCCCCACCAACGAAGCCAACTCACCACCAGGTGGTGATCAGTTGACAGCTCCGCCCCTCTCTTCACCCGAGTGTCCAGAACATACGGCCGCAAGTCCGAGGACACGACTACAAAGTCGATCATCGAACTGCGGCCCAGGGTGTCCTGGTGCCAAGTGCACATATGGACACCCTTATGTCTGAACATGGTGTTCATTATGGACAATCTGTGCCGAGCACAGAAGTCCAACAACAAAACACCGCTTGGGTTCAGATCAGGGGGGCCATTCCTCCCAATCACGCCCCTCCAGGTCTCACTGTCACTGCCAACGTGAGCATTGAAGTCACCCAGGAGGACGAGGGTGCCCCCAGAAGGAGCACTCTCCAGTACTCCCTCTAGGGAGTCCAAAAAGGGTGGATACGCTGAACTGCTGTTGGGGCCATAGGCACAAACAACAGTCAGGATCCGTCCCCCCACCCGAAGGCGGAGGGAGGCTACCCTCTCGCCCACCGGGGTAAACTCCAATATACAGGCACTAAGCCGGGGGGCGACAAGAATCGCCACCCCTGCCCGCCGCCTCTCCCCGTCGGCAACTCCAGAGTAGAAGAGAGTCCAACCCCTCTCGAGAAGGCTGGTTCCAGAGCCCTTGCTATGCGTCGAGGTGAGGCCGACTATATCTAGTCGGAACTTCTCGACCTCACGCACCAGCTCAGGCTCCTTCCCCATCAGAGAGGTGACATTCCACGTCCCTAGAGCTAGCTTCTGCAGCCGGGGATCGGACCGCCAAGGTCCCCGCCTTCGGCCGCCACCCAACTCACACAGCACCCGACCCCTTTGGCCCCTCCTGCAGGTGGTGAGCCCACTGGAAGAGGGTCCCATGTCATTCCTTCGGGCTATGCCCGGCCGGACCCCATGGGCAAAGGCCCGGCCACCAGGCGCTCGCCAGCGTGCCCCACCCCCAGGCCTGTCTCCAGGAGGGGGCCCCGGTGACCCGCGTCTGGGCAAGGGAGACTCAAGACCAAATTTTTCTCTCATCATAAGGGGTTTTGTGGGCTGCACTTTGTCTGGTCCCTCACCTTGGACCTGTTTGCCATGGGAGGCCCTACCAGGGGCATAAAGCCCCAGACAACTGAGCTCCGAAGATCATAGGGACACGCAAACCCCTCCACCACGATAAGGTGGCAGCCCAGGAGGGGCCAGCCTTTTATATTCTTAGGAATTGACACAGCATACAGTTTTCATTTTTGTCACAATAATTTAATCAGAAGTGTTTCATCCTTCAGTATTTGCTATTCTGGCAGTAATAATCTGCCTGTCTGACAGCAGGTTTTGCTATGAATCCTGAAAGTGTAAACTTGAATCTCTCTCTCTGATGGTCTGAGTGATTCTTTTCCAGGAGTCTTTTTTCCACTGGGCATTTGGAGTAACTGAGCCGGACTGTTTTGGAGCCATTGATGTGGACTCTGGGAAATCCATCCTTTTTGTTCCCAAGCTGCCTGAAAGTTATGCAGTCTGGATGGGACAGTGAGTAATCAAAGTCTTCAAAGAGCTGGGAACATGACCAACATTTTATAATGGCTGCTGTGTCATATATTCCAGAACAGGATTACTTTCATAACGTAACAGACTTAAATGTGGTTCATCATACTGATAACAGCTTAGTCTACAGACTACATTCATTGTATTACCTCCACCAATGTTGTTATGTGACGGCGGCATAGCGAAATAACTTAGTTATGAATGTTGATCATGGGCCAAACGAGATTAATAAATTTTGGTAAAATTCCATTTTCCAGAGGAACTTTGACATTCCTGGATCATCTTCCAATGATCAAAGGCCAAAGGGATTTGATCATAAAGCAACTATGTTACATAACCATGTATTATCACTGCCTTTAGACTGTATAGTATTACTAGTACTGGTTAAATTGTTAAAATGGTTAAAACGTTATAATAATAATAGGACAAGGAACAGATAATTGCATTTTGGTGATGTTTCAGATCAACATTTTGCATGTAAGGCACAATATGTGGAGAAATGTTTGATGTGTTTAATTGTCGCAATAACCCACTAAAACCAGGGGTGCCCACACTTTTTCAGCTTGCGAGCTACTTATAAGATGCCCAAGTCAAAATGATCTACCTACAATAAAAATGCAAAACACATATTTATTTATAATATACTGTATATTATTTTTAATTATTACTATTATTGCATATTTCCCCTTTTTCCCCTTTTCTTCAGACCCAGCTGCAGAAACAAATAAGGGCATAAACAAAAATAAATAAAAGGGTATTGGATTTTTTCATGGGGGCACACTTTTTAAAACTACTGTACATTTATCTGCCTCAGGCTGAACAGCAGCTGTGTGTGTATATATATATATATATATATATATATATATATACACACAGTATATATATATATATATATATATATATATATATATAAAGAAAAACAAAATACAGGGGTGTAGTGCTGTGTGTATTTATTAAACTTACAACTCACTCAAGGGGGGCTAAGGTGTTAAGACAACAGCTTCACTTTTATTAGAAACATAAGCTAATGTCAGATTTAGCATCCATGCTAGCCCCTAGCATGGATTAGTTTAGTGTAGGGGTGCCCCGTACGTCGATCGACGTATTGGGCACCCCTACACTAAAGTAATTTAGCTGCCTGTTGGCGGTCTTGATGCACTCACAAATAGCTTTTCTAGTTTGTGATTATTGATATGTGTTTATTTATTTCTTTTGTCAGATACAAGATGTGAACATATTAAGACAAACAAAAATATAGAGAAAGGAAATGTACAGGTTTATTTCTTATCATGTTTGTAATGGTTATATAACAACTACGCTGGGATACTTAAAGTATTTGACCATAATGTTTAGCATCCCAGTTGGATGAGGCATTCATGTTTTTGAGCTTGTACCGAAAATATTGTATTGCTTATTTATACATTGTGTTCTGTTGACAGAATACAACCAACAGAGCACTTCAAGGAGAAATATGCAGTTGATGAGGTGTATTACACCTGTGATGTAAGTGTGTGTGTGTGTCTGTCTGTATCCTGTCCTCCTCTAATGGTTCTCTGCCTGTTTATTTGCAGATTGCTGATGTTCTTTTCCTCATGAAGCCACAAACCCTCCTGACACTGGTATGATGTTTTCTTTGGTAAAGTACAAACTGTTTTTTTGAACTGATGGTTGTTGGTGTACAAAATTTTAATTCTGACAAATAAAAACATATCAAGTTAAATGACTGTATTACTTATAGGGTCAGTATCAGGCTCTATCAGTGTGATAGTAAAGACAAAATGGTCACCTTTCCAAAACATTTGAATGGTTTAGTTAACTTTTCGGGTTTTTTTTTTTTTTTTTGTTTTTTCCTCAATGCAGCGAGGACAAAACACAGACAGTGGGAGCATCACCCGTGAATCCTCCTTTGAAGGAATTAGCCGGTTTGTATGAGTTCTAACACACATTTCACACTAATTCTGTTCTGTTATTTTGCATTCTTTGTGTGTGATGTTTATGCAGCCATGTGTTTAGGCTCCACAAGAAGATACAGATAAATATGTACATAGCTTTACTCATATCAACACTACTAATCAAAAGTTTGGACACACCTTCTCATTTAAAGCTTTATATTTTCATTGTATATTCTCAGTGAAGGCATCAAAACTATTAACTGACATTTTGAAGAATCTAAAATAGCCACCCTTTTTGGCTTTGATTGTTGCTTTGTACATGTTTGGCATGCTCTCCATGTCTTTCATGAGGTAGTCACCTATCAGACCAAAGCACAGATTTTCTACCGGTTCTTTCTTTCTTGTGGTTCTTGACCCAAACAAATCTGCACATCGATTATTAGTGTTTTCTTCGCAGCTATTTGACTATTAAATCCTAATCTGCAATTTCTGCAATCTGAGTGGCATTAATCTGGGCTCTAATCTGAGGCGCTGTTACAGATGAATTTACCCTTTCCAGCAGAAGTGACTGTTGGTCTTCCTTTCCTGCGGCCGTCCTCATGTGACTCAAAGTTTTTGCATTTTTCCGGACTGGATTACTTTCATTTCCTTCACTAAAGATAGACTTTAATTTCTCTTTACTTAATTTGGTTGTTGCCATAATAAGAATTCTAACAGTACTTAAATAGGGCCGTCAACTGTGTACTGACCTGACTTCTGCACAACACAACTAATGGTCCCTGCCCCATTAAGAAGGCCAGAAAATCCACATATTATCCTTGACAAGGCACACCTGTCACCTAAGTACATACAGTGGGTACGGAAAGTATTCAGACCCCCTTAAATTTTTCACTCTTGGTTATTTTGCAGCCATTTGTTAAAATCATTTAAGTTCATTCTTTTTCCTCATTAATGTACTCACAGCACCCAATATTGACAGAAAAGCACAGAAATGTAGACATTTTTGCAGACTTATTAAAAAAGAAACTGAAATGTCACCTGGTCATAAGTATTCAGACCCTTTGCTGTGACACTCTATATGTAACTCAGGTGCTGTCCATTTCTTCTGAGCATCCTTGAGGTGGTTCTACACCTTCATTTGAGTCTAACTGTGTTTGATTATACTGACTGGACTTGATAAGGAAAGCCACACATCTGTCTATGTGACCTTACAGCTCACAGTGCATGTCAGAGCAAACGAGAACCATGACGTCAAAGGAACTAATGGAAGAGCTCAGAGACAGAATTGTGGCAAGGCACAGATCTGGCCAAGGTTACAAAAACGTTCTGCTGCACTTAAGGTTCACCTGTAGCAAAACCTGCTGTCAGACAGGCAGATTATTACTGCACTTTTCTGGACTGAGATGTCTGAGGTTGTTCCAGGGATCTGCTGTAGCCACTCCTCCAGTTTGGGGGTCACTGCCCCGAGTGCTCTGGGCACCTTCACTTTCCAAGCCTTCTCCAGTTCCTCTCTGAGCCCTTGGTATTTCTCAAGTTTCTTGTGTTCCTTCCGCCTGATGTTGCTGTCACTTGGTATTGCCACATCCACCACAGCGGCTTTCCTCTGCCCTTTATCCACCACCACAATATCTGGTTGGTTTGCCATCACCCTCCTGTCTGTCTGTATCTGGAAGTCCCACAGGATCTTCGCTCGGTCTTTCTCCACCACCTTTGGAGGTGTTTCCCATTTTGACCTTGGGGTTTCCAGCCCATACTCCGCACAGATGTTTCTGTAAACTATGCCAGCCACTTGGTTATGGCGTTTCATGTATGGTTTCCCTGCCAGCATCTTACACCCTGCAGTTATGTGTTGGATTATCTCAGGTGCCTCTTTGCACAGCCTACACCTTGGGTCTTGTCTGGTGTTGTATATCTGGGCCTCTTGCTCTGGTGCTCAGGGCCTGCTCCGGTGCAGCCAGGATGAGTGCCTCTGTGCTGTCCTGTAGGCCAGCCCTCTCTAGCCATTGGTAGGACTTCTTGAGATCAGCCACTTGTTCCGGTGGTACATCCCATGTAGGGGCTTGTCCTCCCATGATGGTCCCTCCTCCAGCACCTCCTGATCTTGCCATTGTCTGAGACATTCACTGTGCACATCATCTGTTGGGGCCTTGTCCTTGATGTACTCATGGAGCTTGGCTGTTTCGTCGTGGATAGTGGCTCTCACGCTCACTAGTCCTCGGCCTCCTTCCTTACGGCTTGTGTACAGTCTCAGGGTGCTGGATTTGGGATGGAACCCGCCATGCATGGTGAGGAGCTTTCGTGCCTTAACATCTGTGGTCTGTATCTCTTCCTTTGGCCACCTTATTATTCCTGCAGGGTATCTGATCACTGGCAGGCGTAGCTGTTTATTGCCCGGGACTTGTTCTTGCCATTGAGCTGGCTTCTTAGGACTTGTCTTACTCGCTGGAGGGATTTGGCTGTTGCCGCTTTCCTTGTTGCCTGTTCAAGGTTGCCATTCCAGCCTTGGTGGAAACCTGTTATTACCCTGCCACTTATCTCAGTGTGAGATGGGGACATCTGTTCTCCCTTTAGTTGGAGATGGTGCCTCTTCTTCCCACTTAGTTGATTTGTTTTAACTTCCATGCCATTAAGCAACCTAGGTGATGTTTATATGTAAACAAAATATTATGAAAACCAACAAAATGTTCATTAGTAAATTCTTGTGGCAATGTTAAGAGTTTGGGGCAAGGGAGTTTAGCACTTCTTCCTGCCGGAGTCGTGGCGTCCGCAACAGTCATAAAGATAACAATCTTGTACTAGTCTGTGCTTGGTACACAGAAGATCCAGGAGAGACGTCCGAGATGTTCCACTACAAGAGCTCCTTAAGTGGAATATAATTTTGTCTCTAGCTTGAATCACACCCTTGGCTTTAAGAATGAAAGCGATATTAAAATCTTTGCTCATCCTCGCTGTACCTTCATCTTTTTTTTTTTTCTTTTAGGTTCCAAGTCAATAGCACACATTTACACCCAGTCATGGTTGAATGGTGAGGAATTAGAAGTTATTTTTTGGAATAAATATTTTGTTTCTGTGATTGTAACTTTTAGCTCATCTGGAGTTGTTGTTGTTGCCTTTGGACAAATGCATTGAATAATCTCACGTGCATTAATCAGAACTAGAAATCTCTTCAATTCTGTGCCTACAGTCGTCTGATTAAGACAGATATGGAGCTGGAGGTCCTTCGCTACACAAACAGGATTTCCAGTGAAGCTCACAAGATGGTAAGATGCTGCTTTAATTGAGTGAAGGATTCACTCAATAAGCTGCAACAGTGAAGACTATACTTGTTTCGAGGTTTACTGTGGTGATTATTGCAATGTATACCGGCAGGTTGGTGAACTGACTTACAACTTTGATTCCAGGGTACTTCTTATACAGATGAACAAAAGGCAGTGATCAGACCCTATGCAAACACAGACAATTGAGTACTGATCAGGCAAAAATTAGCACAAGACTAAGGAGCAGTGGAAGGGTTTGAAAGAAATGAGAAGTGCCATTTAGGGTCTAGACCCCAAGATCAAAGAGGTTATAGAGTGGGTATCTGATTAATATGAAAGGAGAAAGAAATGGAAGGAGGACATGATATTTAGATCGACGATATCATGGTGTGGTGAAAAAGGTAACAAGCTTCAATCACATGTCTGATGAACACATCTGTCCAAGGTCTAAAGTAGCTTTTGTTTCCACCAAAACCAAATTGTACATTTATGCCTTCTCACAAATCCAAATTATTGCTATAAAATGTTTCTCTTAAAGTTTCAGACTTTCCATTGCAATGAGTGAATATCATATAATATTATGCAAAATAATGCTTGTTGACCACATATATACTTCACATTTTCTCTTCAGGTCATGAAGCATGTCAAGCCTGGACAGAAAGAATATGAAATGGAAAGGTGCAAGATTTGTTGTCTATTAGTTTTAGATTTTTAATTGGATGATAATGTATTTATGTGGATTACCTGGGACTGAAGAAGCTAATATTCCTCGGCATTCTGATGGTGTGGAGTTAGATGTGACTGTTTTATGTGACTGTCAATGTAAGGGATAATGAATGGATTCTTAAAAAGCACAGATTGAGAGAGTAGTGAAAATGTTGGTGTCCCAGGAATTCCTCTTCAGTGCTTGCTGTTTCATCAGTATTTTTATTTTTTGTAGCCTGTTCCAGCACTACTGCTACATGAAAGGTGGGATGCGCCACACCTCCTACACTTGCATTTGTGGAACGTAAGGATGTGTTCTTGACTGATTTCAGCTTTATATCTGAGTAAAATAAAGATGTTAGGCTTTAGAGATGAGCTCAATATTTTTTTTTATACCATATACTCTCAACTGTCAAAATCACATTAGCCCTCATTTATCAACCATACATATGGCAGAAAACTGTGCGCACAGCCATTTTCATGCAAGGTTTGGCATTTATCAATCTGGACATACGATATATTTAAAATTCAGGTCAGGTCTGACATCATGTATGCAATTTAGAGTCAGTGCGGATTTGTGCAGCACAGCAAAATATTAAAAATAATGACTAAACTAAACTGGTTATTAAGCACTGGCAGCCACATATTATGTACAGATTATAAATTAAAACAATATAATTGAATAAAATAAATATATCTTTTTCACAGAAACTTAATGTGTTCACCTGATTAAAAAATGCGCACGTTTCCTTACAAGATTGATAAATGAGGGCCATTGTGTCTAATTAAAATGTTTAAAGAGCTTTACAATGTCTTTCACGCGTTCTGAGGTAAACTTAAGCAGTTTATTTTCGATATGCATACAATATTGACTCAATTTTCATCTTGTAGTTATGTTTCGCATGTGTTGTTTAATGACAGGGGCACTAACTCAGCTATTCTCCACTATGGTCACGCTGGAGCTCCGAATGACAAGACAATTGTGGATGGTGACATGTGGTGAGAAGCTTTTAGAGGTTTCTGTTATAAGAAAAGAACTGATGATAATTACAGTTAAATCAATTTAGATGTTTTGTCACTTCCAGTCTCTTTGACATGGGTGGAGAGTACTACTGTTACTCTTCAGACATTACCTGCTCCTTCCCAGCCAATGGCAAGTTCACTTCAGACCAGAGGGCCATCTATGAGGCTGTCCTCAAATCCTCAAGAGCTGTGATGGCTGCCATCAAACCAGGTAATCCTCTTATTGAGTACAATCAAAGCAGTGTTGCAAATAATGAGAAATGTTATGGTAAAGGTGTGAAATGGACTGACATGCACCGTCTGGCTGACCGAGTTCACCTGGAGGAGCTGGTGAAGATTGGCATCCTGACGGGCAATGTGGATGACATGATGAAGGTTCACATGGGATCTGTCTTCATGCCTCATGGGCTGGGACACCTGCTTGGGATTGACGTGCATGATGTTGGCGGCTACCCTGAGGTGGGAGGCACACATTTACACTCTTAACAATCACAAATCAAAAAGGTGAATGAATGAAGATTTTTCCCAGTGACATATTCCAGACTAGGGCTGCAACTATTGAATATTTTAGTAATTGGATATTCTACTGAAAATGTCTTCCAATAATCAGATAAAACATATTTTTGCTTATTTCTGATGATTTTTTATCAACACTTAACTGAACTGAAAATGTAACCTTTGGTTAAAAACTGAAAGCGGATGGAGAAAACTTCCTCTCATGTAAACACTTACATGAGTTTTGATGTGTGACCGGAAATTATTTTAGTCATCGTCATCAGGTTTTGGAAAAGAAAAAAGCTCTGTAGCGATTTCTATGTAAAGCCCTGTGTAAGCTTGTTGTGCCACAGTACACGCAGTACCGTGCTTTGAGCTTTACAATTAAATGAACGTACTCATACTTGAGATGGAAAAAAAATGTATTAATTTTTGCATTTGAGGAACTGGAATTGAGTAGGCGAGTACTCCAGACATTTCAGAAGAAAAAAAATCCTTGTCCTCCATTATTGGTGGTTATTATATTGACATGTGAGGGTGGATGAAGCTAGTAGAATGGCTCCCCCTGTCTGTATATAATTTAACAAACACGGACAAGTCTGTGCTAGTTAGATGTTTAGGAGATGGTTAATGATCTGACATTAGGGTTTTTATGGTTCTGCTGTTAGAGAAGAAAAAAAAAGATCTTTGAACTTGGACTTTCAGACTTAGCCTTGATTAAGCAAGTTCTTTAAGTGGTCCCTGAAATACTTCCAGCAACAACTGCACACATGGCCAGCCTTGATTTATTAACAGATGCAAAGGCTTTACTGTGATATTAGTCATGATTCCATTTGTCAAAACACTAAAAATGGTAAACGAGAAAATGTTCTCTTTCATAATATTTCGCTTGAGGTCTCAATATGGGATTCACATCTCTTGGCAGCCCTCAGAAGCATTATTCTCATTACTCCAATTCTGATGAACGTATCTGCCCGCGTCAGGCAGGGCCACCTGCCATAAATGCCACACAGGTCACCACCTCATTTAGACACCTCACTCGAAGCATATCTAGCGTCCAGTGCTAGATAGCTAAACTGTCCACAGACGGAGCTTAATCAGCTCGGTCGATGGGTGTGATCTGGCTTTGGACACTTTTATGCTTGTGTGACTTAGTGTCTTTGGTGTTTTTTCTATGCCACCCCACGGCTTGGTCATCACTGAACTTGACGCTCCACCATGGCTGTTTGAGCACGCGAGTGAATAGCGCACCAGATAACCTCACAGCGTGTTACAGTTAGCCTACCAGCTACCGTAGGAGCCTTCGACTCTTTGCTGCACACCAGCTTGCAAGGAATGGAGGAAAAGAAACCTCACGCCAGAGGATACGGGGACTCTGGGCCCCAGCCATGTCGCTGCGGGAGTTTAATCTTGAGCAAAGATCCACACCAGGTCTGCTTGCTTGCTATCGACCATCGCGGTTTGTGTCAACAGTGTGTGGTGTTCACCGTGAAAAGTCTCCGCAGACAGTTACCCTGCCAAGCTAGCTTGTCTGGACTAAATCCATGTCTCCCCTCCGCTGCCACGGCCGCCGAGGTAGAAAATGGATGGGGGAACGTCGTGGCAGTGGCTCCGGAAGCTACTCGACCTAGCCCTGGATCCCCCGCCTGAGGTAAACATCCTGGATTTGGACTGCAAACGGGCTGCTGCCTGGCTGGCCGTCCCCTGGCGTGTCGCCATAGCTGAGACCACCAGATACGAGGGGAAGAGGTTGCCCCTGTCGAAGAATGCGACGAAACAGCCTCTCCCCGTTTTCCCAGAGCTGTTGGAGGACGTGGAGAGAATGTCCTTACAGCAGCAGGAGCTTGATCCCCAGAGCCTTGTCCTTCAACTGCAAAGCAATGGAGATTCTGGGACTGCTCCTCATGCCTCCAATGGAGCCGCTTGTTGCAGTCCACCTTCACTCTCAGCTGTCGGCAATGTCCTCCAGGAGTCCCAGTCTTCCATCCAAGTCTGACCTTTTTCAGTCAGCGCTGACTGAAAAGGCGTACAAGACAGCAGCGCTTTCGGCCAGAGCCCTTAATGTCCTCTCACTGCTCACGGCTTATCAGGCTGAGCGAGGACTTGCTCAATGAACACAAGACCCGGCTTGCGTGGGAGGAAATACTGGTCATCATTGACTTGTGCGTCTGCGCTGTGTGGTCCAGACTACGGGGAAAGCGCTGGGAACCATGGTTCTGCAGGAACGGGTGCGGTCGGGTGCATCGTGGAAATGCCCATTGTACTGGAGGGGATCTTTGGCTCGGCGCTCGCCTCAATGCAGCGATGGTGCAAGGCCAAAAAGAAGCAAGATGAAGCACTTCAGCTTTTCCTTCCAAGAAAATCCCAAGCTCCTCCTCAGCCAGTGTGAGACAAAGTTTTCACTCCCACTGCTGCCCAGGTTCCACAGGCAGACTGATCCTCTGGTGCTGCGGTCGTTTCCTCTCTCTGAGAGCGACATATGTGCCAGGGAGTCAGAACGCAGGGGCGGACCTGCTCTCCAGGGGTGCGCCGGTGTACCATATGAGTGGACTCATATGGAACAGATAGTGGAACAGATATGGACTTGTTACAAGCGAGCCTCAATGGATCTGTTCGCGTCAAGGGAAAACACATGGGGCTTGAGATTCTATTCTCTGTGAAGCGCTGAGCTCCGCTGGACATAGACACACATGCACATGTCTGGCTGCACGATCTTCTCTACGCCATCCCTCCCCTAGCCTTGATACCTCCTACTCCGTCTAGAGTGAGGGAACACGGCCATACTTTGATATTAATAGCCCTGTACTTGCCTGCCTGCTGGCTGGTGTGAGATACTGTATATCAGCTGTTGCAGGCTCAGCCTTGGCAGCTCCCGCTGCACCAAGAAATGCTGTCGCAGGCGGGAGGGACGGTCCTCCATCCGCACCCGGTGTACCGGCTGCTGTGGGCTTGGCCCCTGAGTGGCTCAATCTTTCAGCTGGGGGAGCTCTCACCAGGGGTGATTTCCACCATACAAAGCTCACAAGCGTCTATTACCAGGTGTTCGTATGACTGTAGGTGGAAAGTGTTCGAGGAATGGTGCTCTCGTAATGGCCACATCCCTTTTCAGTGTTCAGTGGGGGTGATATTGTCATTTTTGCAGGACCTAGTTGACAGGTAGAGAGACTTTTCCACAATTAATGTCTACTTGACGGCTATTGCTGCTTGTCATGTCGGGTCTAGCGGGCAGTCAGCGAGTCACCATCCTCTGATGAAGGGTGCGCGCAGGCTTCTCCCTGTGTCCAGATTGCTGGTTCCTTTATGGGACCTGGCTGTGGTTCTGGAGGGACTTAAAGGCTCGCTGTTTGAGCCGCTGCAAGGAGCGGATTTGAAATTAATGTCCCTCAAGACTACGTTGTTACTGGCTTTGGCTTCGATAAAGAGGGTTAGTGACCTTTATGCACTGTCGGTGCACCCCTAGTGCACTGTTTTTTTCAGGGGACGTGAGGATGATCGTGAAGCCCAACCCGGCTTCAGGAGGAACGATCAGCTGTTTGTCTCCCGGGCCGGTCTTCACAGGGGTAAACCCAATACAAAGCAGTGCCTATCTCATTGGGTGGTTCAGGCGATTGCTTTAGCCTGTTTGAATCAGGGTCTGCAGCCGCCTGAAGGATTACGCGTGCATTCAACCCGGGCCTTGGCTGCATTATGGACCTTGTTCAAGGGGGTGTGCCTTCAGGACATCTGTGCTGCAGCGAGTTGGTCCTCAACGCTCATTTTCATTCGGTTTTATATGCTGGACGTTCCTGCTCCATGCATGGCACGGTTGTTTTTGCTGCCCTGATTTGGTCAGGATTTACCTGGAGGTTGGTGGATGCGAGATAAGCTTGTCTGGCAATTCGGGAGCTACAATTTCCCATAGTGAGACATCGAGCAAAATATTATCAAAGAGAACTTTAGGTTATTTACATAACCCTGTTTCTCTGCGTAACATGAGTGACATGTCTCACCAGACAATCCTTCTTTCTGGGACGGGTGAGAAGAGGTGGTTATCTAGAATGAAGTGGTGACGTCCACGTGTGGTATTTATGGCAGGTGGCACTGCCTTACTAGGATGGATATGTTCACCAGCCAATCAGAATTTGCATAATGAGATTAATGCTTCTGAGGGTTGCTGAGAGGTGTGCATCCCATAGTGAGACATCTCACTCATATTACTCAGAGAACCAGGGTTATGTAAATAACACCGGTTTGTTTTATGCACATTTTATGCACTTTCCTGCACTGTGATGCAGGGTGTGGAGCGCATTAGTGAGCCAGGGCTGAAGAGCCTTCGGATGGGTCGTCTGGTGCAGGAGAGGATGGTCCTCACTGTGGAGCCTGGCATTTACTTCATCAACCACCTTCTGGACCAAGCGCTGGCTGAACCCACCCAGAGCTGCTTTATTAATAACCAGGTGTTGGATCGCTTCCGAAGCTTTGGAGGGGTGAGTCTGTCTGCAAACATCTACTTTGGGTTTTTAGAGGACTGTTTGATCAAAGTTTGATCACTTTGAGGTCCATCTAACCACTATTCACTTAATTCTAATACTGACTTAATGATGTGTTTTAGGTTCGCATTGAGGATGACATTGCAGTCACAGCTAATGGTATAGAACTTCTGACCTGTGTCCCTCGAACTGTGGAGGAGATCGAGGCTTCCATGGCTGACTCTGCAAAAACATTCAGTCCCGTCGTGGACGGCTCCAAATAATTTCACAATATTTTTCAAAAAACATACACATTCTCTGTCATCTCATTAACCACAGTAGTGAAAGCATTTAACAATAATGATCAAAACTGTATTCAATAAGAATATATCTTATATTTCATAAATTCAAAATTTCTGAGAATAAAAAAATGATAGATATACTTTTATAATATAAGCACTTGTGATTTTTAAATTGATTTGTTGCTACAAAGATTTGAAAATAAACTAAATGTTAAGGTTTAATTTTTATGTTGTATTTTGTATAATTAAGATCAATGATTTTGTTTTTAATTAACATATGCTAATACTGAAAGAGTAAAGACTTATAAATAATTCATATAGGGTATATGGGGAAGTACATGGTCAAAAAGACAGGCATGACATTCTGTATTTTGAGGTTTGCTGGTGGTGAAGATAAGTATAACTATAACTTATATATAAATAACATAACATAAGTTTACCTCTTTGAAATGGTTCAATGACACTAATTTGTGGATAATCTTTGATATAACGCTAACTGCAGGGGCCCGGAGTTCGAACCTAAACTCAGGATTGCAAAATTCTGAAACATCAGAGTTTGGCAAAGATTTGCAGAGTTTTTGGTTTCCGAACACGTGTTAAGAGTTTGTTTAATGACCTCTGATTCAGAGTTACCCCGAGTTACGCTCATGCACGGGGGATATAAAAAGGATGGAACGCAGATAACGTGAATTACCATGGTAACAAGTAGAAAAAGAACCTTGATTGTCACACTTCTTGCACAGGTTTTTTAAGAAAAAAAAAGTAATACTGCGGCAGCAGCAAAAGAGAGATTGCGTGGCTGAAAATTGCTGACCGAGTTACGTGATTATTTACTGAAGCGTATTGCATTCACTTAAAAAAAAAAAAAAAAAAAATCAGTTTTTTCTGAGTAATTTGTTTCTTGGGTTGTTTTTCAGGGCAATTATTTCTCTTTTTCGGAGTATTTTTTTTTATGCTTGGTTTTTTGATGTAATTTTTTTTTTTTATTTTCTTTTTGGTTTTTTGGAATATGAAGAGGAAAAATGTAATGTTACAGTTAAAACCCTAAGTTTTCAAAGCTTCAGCCTTACTCGGCTAATAATTTAGGCCATGTGTGTGTAATGATAAAATTATAGCTTGCTCATAACTCCTATGCGACTACTCACATGATTAGTGTATGACCCTACGTATATAAACTATATATTATATCTACTTATATCAACTGTGTTTATGATTTAAAATGATAAAATTAAAAATGAACAAAAGGGCCATTTGAACCCCATAAACGGGGCTGAAGTATTGGTGAATCAAGCCCGAAAAGGCCTTTTTGTGTCGTCTATTCTGTCCTGTCCAGTGTCATCCTGTTTGTGTGATTTGTCTTGTATGGTTGTGTTGTTTAATAGCTGTCGCTGGAGGAATTGTGTTGAGAAGTCTGAGCATTTACTCATTGTTGGCGAAGATTGAGGTCTCGAGAGAGACATGGTTGTGGAAGGAAAACCCTGAAAGCTTGTTGAAGTTCTTGGGAGAAAACCTGCAGGTTGTTGTGCTAGTTTGTGTTGAAAAAAAGGTGTTGGAAATTTGTTTCGTGATCTTCTGGCTGAGAAGTGTTCTGAACTGTGTTGCATTGGAAAAAACAGCTGTGTTTCAGCTGATTTTGGATGAAAATTCTGCTATAACTGTTTTAACTCCATTGCATCTGGGAGAAAAAGGAAAAAAATAGGGGCAAGCCTTGGCTGATGTTTTGCTGGGAAAGCGACATAACTGTTCTGTGTTACAGTACATGTAAAAAAGATAAGAGGTGTGTTGCAGGTGCTGTTTTGACTGGGGAAACTGATAAAAAAAAATCTGAACTGGTTCATAAAATCTACAGACTAAAAAGAAAAGAGTGAAATTCTAAAATGTGACAGTGACCGAATTCCAAACAAACCAACAGCATAATGACGGAAGAGTTAACCAAAACAAACAAAGCTGAAGCCCTCATAAGAGCATTGTCAGAAATGAAAAAGGAAGAATCTATGACAAAATGGAAAAATGAGAGAATGAAATGGGAGATTTCTGTACATATTGGATCCAGAGGCCTGTGGGAAAATGAGCAAATGCCATCATTTGGTCAAAATGTGAAAATTGTGGATTATTATCGAGGAACTCTGGTGGTTGCTCAACTGTACTACAACTCTGCTGGAATGCTGCTTAAGAGAAAAAACAAAAACAGTATTTCGCATTCTAAGATGGTGGGCTGCTGCCTGTGGAACAGAGGAACAAGAAGAAGGAAGTCGACCCAATGACCCAGAACCTGAAACACTGACAGAATGGAGGAGGAGTGAGACCCTCCCTACACCCTGCCCATTTTCCCAGCCCACTGCTCCTCCTGTGAACAATGGCAACATCAACCCCCAGAAGGAGACAGAGCCAACGAAGCAACAATACAGGGTCCCATAAGTTTGAAAAATGTTACTGGAGAAATGAGAGGAAAAAAAAAAGACAACCTGAAAATGCAAACCAGGAATTGGTTGATCAAATTAAACTACATGAAGAAAATCACTTCTTTCACAAACTAGAAGTGAAAGTTACAAAGGAACACATGAGATTAATTAGCTTATTGTCACAGCCGTCGGTCTGCTCCAGCCTTCGCCCTCCCCCTTTTTGTCACAATTGTTCCGCATTCCTGTTCCCATCTGCAATCGGCAAGACTATTAATTCCTCAGACTCTGAGAGACTGGTCACCAGATCGTTTGCTCTAGTCGCCCTTCCAGCATTCTGTATATTGCCTGATTACCTGTTTTCTGACCCTGCTAGTTTTTGACCTGTTTGTGCTGAGATGTCCCGGTAAACCTGACTGCCTTTTGTGATTGACGACGAGATTGCCTGTTCCCAGTTTTCCCCCCGTGTGGAATTAAAGTAGACACTTTTCCTCACGATTGTGTCGCTCTTGGATCCCTGCCACAAACCCTGACAGCTTATGACTTCCCATGTACTTATATCAACTGTATTGATCATAACTGCGTAAACATGTGCTAGTGTGCTTTACTTAAACATAAACTTCTTATCAAATCGTTGTCAGAACAACTGACAGCTTGCTGAATCATGATAAACAGGTGACAACTCCTGCTACTCTTTGAATGATAGTGTGCATTATGCTCATACTGAGTTTGAGCAACAAGGTGCGCAATATACAGATAGTCCATTCTGTTCTCTTTTCCTAGCAGGTCAGCTGGACCTCCTCACGTCATCTGGGGCCCATATTATGTAATGGACTTGGGATTGTTCAGAAGCCATACACAATAAAACTGAAACCTGATGCCAAGCCCTTTTCAATCAAGGGGCCAACGTGTGTGCCACTGCCGCTCTTGGGTAAAGTCAAAGAAGAGCTGGAGAGAGAGTTGGGAATTATTAGTCATGTGGAAAAGCCAACAGATTGGTGCTTTGGCATGGTTGTAACTCCCAAAAAGGACAAAGAAAAAAGTGCGTATCTTTCTGGAAATGACACCGTTAAACGAGTCAGTGTGTCGTGAAAGATGCATCCCCCCCTCTGTGGAACAAATGCTAGGCATGCTCACAGGCACTCAGTACTTTTCAAAGCTTGATGCGAATATGGGCTCTGTCCAAAGAGTCAGCATTCCTCACTACTTTGATTATGCCATTTGACAGATACCATTTTAACCATTTGTTATTTACAATGCACCCGAACATTTCCAAAACAAGGTGGTGATGGAGGTTACAGCGGGTCTCTGTCACATGGACAATATCCTGGTCTGGGGATCCACCAAGGAGCGGCATGACAAAAGACTGCACATTGTCCTGGAGCGGGCGGAGAAAGCTGGCGTTACATTAAACATGTCAAAATGTTTGGCAAAAGTGAAATTCCTTGGATTTATTGTCTCAGAAGGTGGAATGAGTCCTTATCCTGACAAAACCCAGGCTGTTCAGGACATGAAAGAGCCAGGCAACGTGAGTGAGCTCGGGAGCTTTGGAATGGTAAATCAACTTTGGAAGTTTATCCCAAACCTCTCAGAAACGGACAAACCGTTGAGAGACTTCAGTCATTCTTGAGATATCACTCTGTGGAAAAATGGAAATTTCAAAGTTTCTTAATTTTGTATGTGTATGTGTATGTTTTAGTATACTAACACAATAAATTGAACAAAGGGTAAAGCATTTTGTCATAAAAGTACGAAAACCTGACAGTGTTGACAAATAGCTGACAGAGGGTGAAATTCATGAAGTTTGTACAAGTTTTATCAATTTTTGACATGTAAACATCAAGTAATGGAAAAGAGTTGTACGCCACAAAACATCTGGCAAAAGGATCTCAAGGCAGAAGCAAAAAAAAAAATAGGATTTACCTGGCATAAACAACAACAATGGCCACAATCTGTATCCGAAAGTGTCTCTTAAAACAGAAAAACTGCACTCACAGCAGATCTGTTCTCATCACTGTAGCCTGTTTCAAAATGCACACATGAACTCTACTCTCACGTCTTAGTGCTTCCTGTCTACATCCATGGCTTTTGCTAGCCGCCAGTGGTCATCATATAGCACTGCTAGCCAGTCTCTCACCTCAATGCTGTCAATAATTTTGCACTGCATTCTGCAAAGCCCTGCATTTTTCTAAACCTTCTCTGAGCATCCCTCCCTCTGTTCCCTCTTGCCCAGCTCTCCTATTTACCTCACTTTCTTCTCTTGAACCATGTTCTTCCATCTCTCTTTCCTTCTCAATTAGTTAATTAGTTAATTAATTAGCCTTTTGCTGTCTGGATCCTAATAATTTCTCTCTTCTTTTTCTTTGATACTCCCTGTCTCTCTTTCTCTACTAACACTGACTGCTTCTTTCCAGCCATGCTTGTCTGCAGTACAATAAATACAAGTTGAGTCCTTAATTGGGAGATGACCTACTGATGTTAGCCAGCTAGCATGTGTAGATGTTACTGAGATGTCAGACATAGAGGCATCTGATTGAAGGGCAGCAAGAAAACCAGCAACGAAACAACTAAACCCAGAATTACAAGAGACTGGTGTGACCTCCTTGGGTCTAATGACCAGGAGGTCAAGTGGGAGGCGTTGCGTCAAAATCTGAAATTCAGAAAATCAAAGGCGCAGGTCAATCAGACAGATAAAAAAATGAGATCAAGGGAGCATTTGATGTTTAAAAAAAATCAAAGGACAAGGAGGTTTGACATATTGTGTTACAAGTTAAAGATCCACAGCTGCTGATCAATTAGAAGATGCATCTGGCAGGAAGCAATGTTAAATGTTTAGATTAATTTAAGATTATAGTATTATCTATTGCTTTTCTATAAGCTTCCTAACCTAAACTAAAAATATTTATTTAAACATTTTTTTAATAAAACCATTATAATGGGAAGACGGAGTTGACTTGGTAAAGCTGTGACTGCGGTGATATAAACATTGTTTTATTAAAAACTTATCAGACCATGTCTCTCCCACTATTGAATCCACCAAAAGCGGGAAACACTAATGGGATCATAAAGTTTATAGCTGACCATGACTTTACTTGATTTATTCATGGTGAGCAAAAAATTTGACGGAGTTGACAGAATAATTAATTAATTCAATTTTATTTATATAGCACCTTTTACAATAAAATTGTCTCTAAGTGCTTTACAGAGGTAGAATATAAGGACACACTATTATAGACATTTTTTAAATGGATAATATAATTTCTGAAGTTCTCAAAATATATTTCATGGTTAAATTGCATGTACTTTCTCAGTACAAAGTCCATCCATCCATCCATCCATCCATCCAATCAAACACACAGAGTTTGACCAATCAGCTGTCTGAAGACTCAGATCAGTTGATTAAATGACTTCAGTCTGGTGTGCTGTTGCTTGGTTGGAGCAAAAACCTGCAGCCACACGGCCCTTTGTGGAATCGGTTTGACACCCCTGCCTTAGAGGGAGTACTAGAAAGTGCTCGTTCTGGGGGTTCCCTCGTCCTCCTGGGTGACTTCAATGCACACATCGGCAGTGTCAGTTAGACCTGGAGGGGTGTGGTCGGGAAGAATGACCCCCCTGATCTGAACCCAAGCGGTGTTCTGATGTTGGACTTCTGTGCTCGTCACAGATTGTCCATAACAAACACCATGTTCAAGCATAAAAGTGTCCATATGTGCATTTGGCACCAGGACACCTTAGACTGCAGTTTGATGATCAACTTTGTGGTTGTGTCGTCGGATTTGCAGCCGCATGTCCTGGACATTCGGGTGAAGAGGGGTGGAGCTGTCAACCGATCACCACCTGCTGTTGAGTTGGCTCCAACGGTGGGGAAGGATATCGGACAGATCCGGCAGACCCAATGGTATTGTGAGGGTCTGCTGGGCTGGCAGAGTCACCTGTCAGAAGGAGCTTCAACTCCCGCCTCAAGGAGAGCTTTGACCATGTCACGGAGGAGGTGGGGGACATTGAGTCCGAGTGGACCATGTTCCGTGCCTCCATTGTTGACCGGTGCTGTGGCCGCAAGGTGATCGGTGCCTGTTGTGGCGGCAACGCCTGAACCTGCTGGTGGACACCGGTGGTGAGGGATGCCATCAGGCTGAAGAAGGAGTCATACTGGGGCTTTTTGTCCTGTGGGACTCCTGAGGCAGCAGACGGGTACTGGCAAGCCAAACGGAGTGCAGCTATGGTGGTCACTGAGGCAAAGACCCGGGCGTGGGAGGAGTTCGGTGAGGCCATGGACGGCTTCGAAAAGATTCTGGACCACCATCTGGGGAGGGGGGAAGCAGTGCACTGTCAACAATGTGTACAGTGGGGATTGGTGTGCTGCTGACCTCGACTTGGAACTTTATGGATTGGCGGAAGGAATACTTCGAAGGCCCTACCCTTTGTCACCGATTCTGTTCATAACTTTTATGGACAGAATTTCTAGGAGCAGTCGTGGTGTTGAGGGGGTCTCTGCTCTTTGCAGATGATGTAATCCTGTTGCAGATGATGTGGTCCTGTTGTCTCCATCAGCCCGTGACCTCGGTTTGCAGCCAAGTGTGAAGCAGCCGGGATGAGAATCAGCACCTCCAAATCTGAGGCCATGGTTCTCACCCCGGTCAGGGAGGAGATCCTGCCCCAAGTGGAGGAGTTCATGTACCTCGGAGTCTTGTTCACAAGTGAGGGAGAAATAAAGCGGAAGATTGACAGGCGGATCGGTGCAGCGTCTGCAGTAATGCGAACTCTGCACCAGTCCGTTGTGGTGAAGAGAGCTGAGCCGAAAGGCGAAGCTCTCAATTTACCGGTCAATCTTCGTTCCTACCCTCACCTATGGTCATGAGCTTTGGGTAGTGACCAAAAGAACAAGATCGCGTTTGAGATCGTATCATGGGAACAAATAAATAAAGGACTGGAAACACGGGAACCTAGGAGGGTCAGGGGATAAGATATGATTATTCTACAGTGGAATGCAAAAAGTTTGATATCAAATGGCCAAGAATTCAAAGGTTATCTAACTATCTAGAAAGGAAACTAGAAATAATATGCATTCAAGAAACATGGCTTAAGCCAACCATAGAGTTTGTTATTAAAGGATATCATGGCATTCAATTCAATTCAATTCAATTCAATTTTATTTCTATAGCACCTTTTACAATAAAATTGTCTCTAGGTGCTTTACAGAGGCAGAAACCCAGAGCCTGAACCCCCAGGTAAGCACAGTGGCGAGGAAAAACTCCCTTTTAACAGGAAGAAACCTTGAGCAGGACCAGGCTTACAAAGAGGAACCATCCTGCTGAAAGTCAGCTGGGTAAAGGAGGAATAAAAGAGGGAGACAGGACAGAGAGAATAAAGAGAAAGAGAGAGGGAGAACAGATACAATCATAAAACCAAAGAAATACAAACAAAATACAATCATAGAAATAAAAACATGTCAGACATAATATATATACACATAATATATATACACATAATACAGCAGAGCAGCATAATACAGCAGCTTGAGGCTAGCTGTACGCTTTACTGAACAGAAAGGTTTTAAGTTTGATCTTAAAGGCAGACGTGGTGTCTGCCTCTTGGACCCAGCTTGGTAACTGGTTCCACAGTAAAGCTGCCCGATAGCTAAAAGCTCGTCCTCCCAGTCTGCTTTGATGAATTCTAGGAACTACAAGTAAACCTGCACTCTGTGATCTGAGTGTTCTTTTAAGAATATACGGAACTATGAGATCCTGCAGGTATGATGGAGATAGTCCATTTAGAGCTTTATATGTTAGAAGGAGAATCTTAAACCTGTAGTCAAAGATAGATTGATCTGATCTAATACTGACACCCCAATCAGAGGAAAAACATCCTTGAAAAGCTTAGTTGGGATGGGGTCCAGGAGACATGTGGTTGGTTTAGATCCATTAATGCTGGAGGTCAGCTCAGGGAGATCTATGGGCAGGAAGATGTCCAGAGGTGGATCAGGACTAGACGGGGTTGCTAACAAGGGCAGCTCATCAGTTTTCATGGAGCGACCTTGATCGATCTTTTCTCTAATGTTAGTGATTTTATTGGTGAAGAAACTCATAAAGTCTTCACTGCTAAGAGCTGCAGGAATAGAAGGCTCAACCGAGCTGTGACTCTTTGTCAACCTGGCTATGGTGTTAAACAGAAAACGCGGGTTGTTCTTGTTTACATCTATTAATGAAGTGTAGTCAGCTGTTCTGGCTTTACGGAGGGCCTTCTTATATGTTAGTAAGCTGTCTTTCCAGGCGCTTTGGGAATCAGCTGATCTGGCTGAATACCACTTCCTCTCCATCCGTCTTGATGCCTGCTTAAGAGTTCGGATATGTGTGTTATACCACGGAGCCAGTCTTCTATGGTGTGTGAACCTTCTCTTCAGTGGGGCAACTGAATCTAAAACTATACGCAGTGTGGCTGCAGTGACATTGACAAAGCAGTCAATATCTGCAGGAGTAACATTTAGATCAGAATGATCTGTTGCACCAGTAGGAGGCGCTAGAAGGGGCACCGCTGCAATTTCAGCTACAAATCTGTCTCTAGTATCTTCAGAGAGACACCTGCTGTAGTAAACCTTCCTGACATGTGCTGCTCGGGCTGCTAGAGTGAAATCAGAGGTTATAAGTGAGTGGTCTGAGAGGAGGGGGTTTTGGGGAACAACTACCAGGTTCTCAGTTTCTAGACCACAGGTGAGAACCAGATCCAGAGTGTGATTATGACAGTGTGTTGGTTCATTGACTAACTGAGAGAAACCTATTGAATCTAACAGTGAGTTAAACGCAGTCTTAAGACTGTCAGTATCATCATCCATATGGATGTTAAAATCACCCACTATAATGACTTTATCTGTACTGACCACTAAACTAGACAGGAAATCTGAAAACTCAGCCAGGAACTGTGTGTAAGCAGCTGCAGGTGGCCGATACACCACAACTAATAAAACTGGCTTTTCTGACTTCCAGTTGTGGTGAGAGGCTGAGAGTGAGACTCTCAAAAGAGCTACAGGTAGCTTTAGGTTTGGGGATGACTTGAAGGCTGGAGCAGTAGATTGCTCCACCTCCTCTGCCTGCACTTGGAGGAACATGATAGTTAATATGACTTGATGGCTCTAGTTGGAGCGCCTTCAGTTTCCCATTTGCTGTACACCCAAAAAGGGTCGTATTTTGTTCTTGGAGCGCCTGTTCGTGCCTGTATTTGGGTCCTCAACACACGCACGTAACACTTTTCTCTTTTTGATGGGGGCTTTTTCTGCCTTGCCTTTGCTTGTTTGTTTTTTTCTGTTCCATTTTCTCTCTGTTATATGTCCACTCTCCTCTCTCTTCACCTTGGACTGTGTTTCTCAAACTTTTTCAGACCAAGGACGACTGAACCCATAAATAAACACTCGCGGATCACCTCACTCCAAATAGCCCCCAAAACAATATTCTAAGTAACGATCAGGTCCTGGTATGACAGATGCATCAGGAAATATACAATAAAGTGAATTATTTAAATCTTGGGAATTCAAAAAACACTGATTTTACACTGAATTTTAAATATTGAAATTCAATTCAATTTAAAATTTTGAAATGTGATTTGTTACGTGTCACCTCGCACACCACTAGGGGTCGACCCGCGGACCACCAGTGGTCTGTGGACTACTCTTTGAGAAACACTGACCTAGGACTCGGTGCTGCACACGCACTGTCTTGCGAAGGGACAGGGCGGCGTGAGAGCGGAGTCAGTCTCTCTCTCTCACTCTCTCTTTCTCTCTTGCTTTCTTTCTCTCACTCACTCACTCACTCACTTACTCCCTCCCCCCCCGCATGCGAACGCCAGCGACGGCAACGGCCCGCGGCTTCGTTTGATACCTGCGGTGCATGTTGCGAAGCGGCAGCCTGTATGCATTTTCACACACTGACACTATAGGGCGACCTGCCGGCCCTCCAAGCGGCCAGCCCACCGGGAATCCTCCCGGTGCTCCAGATTAGCCACTCCGGGCTTGATCACAACTATTCATACAGGTTGCAAACAGCTCACCAAGTCAATACACACCTGCTTTAAACATTTATGGGTGGAGTGAAGGAGCCGCCTCACATAGACAAATACACACACACACACACACACACACACACTAAACTTGGATGCTGGGCCAAGACTAACACCAACAGTCAGCCGAGTCTCTGTCTCTGGGTCTTTGTCTGTTAGTCCTCCGTCCTTGGTCACAGGAGGTTTCTTTCATTGGTCCACAGAAACAGATGGAGGAAGAACAACGATATAAACAGAGATGAACAAAATACTGGACTTAAAGATTGGGGGAAAAACTCACACTAAACCAGACCAACCTGCCTGCTGACCGACAGTGAACTTTATTCCACAATGCGAGACTCACACCTGCGAGAACCTGAACAGATGAAAGATCCAAACAATAATTTAAAATCATCAATAATGATGATAATAATGAAAGGTGAAGACATTTTGGTGTTTTCATATAAAATACTGATACAAACCTGTTGTTTCCAGTATGTGGAGCTACAAAAACTGCAGAAGGACACTGAGATCAGGTTAATGATGATGGGTTCTCTAGTAGGACTGGGCTGAAGACCACTGCTAATCAGATGTTTAGTTCCCATGCCTCTCCCTGATCAGGATTGTTTTTTTGTTTTTTTTTTGTGAGAAGGTAACTTTCTCACGATCAGCACCTGAAGTATGTGCCCGGATCAGTAATTATAGTTGAAAGGTATGATATAGGTGGAGTGAAAGAGTGAACAAAAAGTATTTATATTTCAGATCACAGAGACAGAGAATGAGAGAGAGAGATGTAGTCAGGATGAGGTTCTACCTGGTTCTGGTGGTGGTGGTTGCCCTCTCTGAAGGTAAGGAACAGGACAGTTCAGTGGTTACTTTGCAGCAGCTCCAGCCAGTGTTTTCATGTCTTTCTGCCTGGTCCTGGTTCTTACTGACTGCATCCCAGGTTCTAAGATCTCGGTGTTGTGGTCACCTCGCCCCGTTCAGGACTGTGTTGATGATTTCTCTGTGCTCTTATTTCCAGGAGCTGATGCCCAACCAAGTAAGCCAGATCTGTTTAGCTGCTTCTTCCTGCTGAACACGTTTGTTATCAGTGATGTAGCTCGGCTATTATCAGACCTCTTTGGTGGTCTGACGCTCACCGCTGCTTCTTCCTCTGTGTTTTAGGTTGTGGAAGAGTTACAGGAAATGCAGGAGGTCAGGACATCCCACCAGGAAGATGGCCCTGGTTTGCTGGTTTCTATTATCAGCAAAACTTTCTTTCTTCAAATCTTTTCTGGATCCCTGATATCTGACCAGTGGGTGCTGACAACAGCAGTTTACATTAAATTGTAATAGCTATTAAAGTTTTATAAATATTTTCTTACTTTTACTTTCAGCAGTAAGATTTAAATCTGCTATCTTTAATTCTCTTTTCTTTAGGTTTGATCCCTCAATCATGACTGCTGTCCTGGGCCACACCAACCAGACGGGTTCTAACCCCAACGAAGTGTCATGAGGAATTAATCAGATTGTCCACCACCCTCTGTTCAACAAACAAACCTCTGAGAATGACATCTGCCTCGTGAAGCTGTCCAGCCCTGTACAGTTGTCAGATCACATAACTCCAGAAATTTTCCTCTCCTAATTTTTAACTCTCCTAGGTGAACTGACCTCATCATTCCAACATTAAAACCAAATCTGTCGTTTCCTAATCTTTCCCTTCAGTTGGGTCTGCAGAAAATAAAACACATGCTCGTTTATGATCCAGGGCAGGGAAACATATCACTTTCTTGCCTTAGAAAACTCTTTGTGTACTTATTGTGAACACTTTGAGTCACTGTCTGTATAAACTGCTATGTAGAGCAGTTACACTCCCTGTGTCTTCAGCTAGTCATAAACGTCATCAGTAACGTACCGCGTCATTTCCTCTCACTTCTCCTGGTGTTTGCTACGGTGGATTTACTGTTGTTAATTATTTGTTAGCTTTTTGTTTATCCTGTTTAGTAGTACACAAGCACCTTGGTGAAAGTTTAGTAACCGCACGATCCTTTGGGTTCTATATTTCGCTGTCTATTTTGCTCCATGCAGCTGCTCTCACTGCTAGCATGGCTAACTCCACTCCCTCTCTCACTGTTTCTCCTCCGGTGTTCTGCAAAGTGTGTGAAATGTTTAACCTCCCTTACTGAGAGTCAAGCGTGTAGAAAGTGTATCTTATTTATAGCTCTAGAGGCGAGGCTTAGCGAGCTTGAGGCAAGGCTCCGCACACGAGATAGCATTGTAGCCCTTGTAGCTAGCCAGCACCAGTTAGCCTCAGCGGACTAGCCCAGTTCAGCTACTGTTAGCTGTTCCCCCGCAGCCCCCGAGCAGCCGGGTAGTCAGGGTGGTTGGGTGGCGGTTCAAAGGAAGTGTAACCTGAAACAAAGGCCCGTGGTTCACCACCAACTGCTTCATGTTGCAAACCGCTTTTCCCCACTCAGTGACGCACCCACTGAGAAACCGACCCTCTATTCTTCGTTATGTGAAGCCGACACCAGATAGTTAAATGTATCCCGGGGGCCAGAGCGGCAACATAGAGGGAAACTTAAAGCAGGTTTTTGGGGAAAACCTGGCCTTATTAGCAGAGACCACATTCATGGTGCAGCTCTTATTTCTAGCAATATTTTGCTATATTGCTACCATTAGACAACCAACCTTCTGACAACCCAGGGTCGAGGCTAGGAGGCAGAGTCGCTGTCTTACATGCTTCTCTGCTGCTTCTGTAAGACTGCCACCCTCCAATAAAAATAACAATGAGACTAAAAATGCTCACAGTAACACTAAGTTTAATAATACAATAGAAGTAGTGTCAGTACCTCGTCTTCCCACAGTTCATCTAGTAAATAAGTCAAGAGGTGTAATAATAACCTTATAAAAATACACAGCAGTAAATAGAAACAACTAAAACAGTTAGATGTGGTCTGTTGAACATACGATCTCTACGGTCTAAATCTCTTCTAGTTAATGATTTGATAACAGATCATCTGTCTGATATTTTCTTTCTTGGCTTGGTTGCAGGATGAAGAATATGTTATCTGTGTAGATTCTCACTCATCCAGGTCATGGTTATCCATGTGTGCTGGCCAGAGAAGATCGCTGGTTTGAGAGGGGTGTCAAGGAAGCCATCCACGTCAAGTTGGAAAAACCATCTTTAAACAGAGGTGGTGGACTGAGGCACTTTCTGTCACCCACGTACAATGCAGTTCTCCACTCTTTTCGTCAGCATTCCAAACATTCACGCTATTTGACCAGACCTGGAGACTCATTAACATGTGACCCAACAGACAAAGGGGAAGCACCCCAACCGAAACTAGATGAACGACCCTGCCAACCACCCTGCCAAGGACTCTCAGGTGACCACCCGGGCCATTAACATGCCAATGGTCCACAGGGCTATATTTTCAAGCTCTGCCCCAGCAAACTTAGAACTGAAGAAGCTCTCTGGAGAGAGGGCGAAACGTTTTCAAGGAAACCTTTCAGTCCAGTTGACACAGAGAGATCTACTTTGGAGAAGAATATGTTAGTTTAAATGAAGCAACTCCATCAGGTCATATTAACTATCATGTTCCTCGAAGTGCAGACAGAGGAGGTGGAGTGGCAGCAATCTACCGCTCCACCCTTCAAGTCAACCCCAAACCTAAATCTACCTGTAGCTCTTTTGAGAGTCTCACTCTCAGCCTTTCTCACCACAACTAGAAGTCAGAAAAGCCAGTTTTATTAGTTGTGGTGTATCGGCCACCTGCAGCTGCTTACACACATTTCCTGGCTGAGTTTTCGGATTTCTTATCTAGTTTAGTGGTCAGTACAGATAAAGTCATTATAGTGGGTGATTTTAACATCCATATGAATGATGATACTGACTTAAGTCTTAGCAGTTTAACTCATTGTTAGATTCAATAGGTTTCTCTCAGTTAGTAAATGAACCGACGCTTCATTGCTATACCGATGACACGCAGTTGTATTTATTCATGAAACCTGATGAAACAGAGCCATTAGCCAGACTCCAGGCATGTCTCAAACACATAAAAGACTGGATGACCTCCAATTTCCTTCTTTTAAACTCAGACAAAACTGAAGTCATTGTTCTTGGAGCTAAACATCTGAGGACTAGATTACCAGATGGCATTCTCTCTTTGGATGACATTACTTTGTCCTCCAGTACGGCTGCAAGGAACCTGGGAGTTATCTTGGACCAGGACATGTCATTTCTCCCTCATATTAAACAGGTTTCTAGGACTGCCTTCTTCCACCTCCGTAACATTGCCAAGATCAGGAGCATCCTGTCACAGAGTGATGCTGAAAAACTGGTCCGTGCTTTTGTTACTTCTAGACTGGACTACTGCAACTCATTACTGTCAGGATGTCCAAATTATTCCATTAAAAACCTGCAGCTGATCCAGAACGCTGCAGCCAGACTTCTGACAGGAATCAGCATCAGGGAGCAGATCTCTCCAGTTTTAGTTTCTCTTCACTGGTTTCCAGTGAAATTTAGAATAGACTTTAAGATTCTCCTTCTAACATATAAAGCTCTAAATGGACTATCTCCCTCATACCTGCAGGATCTCATAGTTCCGTATATTCCTAAAAGAACACTCAGATCACAGAGTGCAGGTTTACTTGTAGTTCCTAGAATTCATCATAAGAGACTGGGAGGACGAGCTTTTAGCTATCAGATACCTTTACTATAGAACCAGTTACCAACCTGGGTCCAAGAGGCAGACGCCATGTCTGCCTTTAAGATCAAACTTCAAACCTTTCTGTTCAGTAAAGCATACAGCTAGCCTCAGACAAAGTGTGTAGGGCTGACAGATCTAGTTTAGTCAGTTTTCACAGTTACAGCTAGAATAGGCTCATCAGACTCTTATTCTTCAATTTTTAGCACAGCTATGCTGCTACAGGCTACGCTGCTGGGGACAAACACATGATCCACTGAGCAGTTCCCCACTTCCTCAACACCAACCACTCCCTTACGTCCTCTCCTCCTTTTCTTCTTCTTTCTCCTCCTTTTCTTTTTTCACCGGGATTATCTGGGTCCAGTCTTCCTTGCTGTTCTGTGTGTCTCTCCCCCTTCTCTCTCTTTCTCTCTCTCTCTTTCTTTTTGCAGGTCTTCCGTCTCCAGGCCTTCGTGATGCACGGACCTCGGCCTCTGGCAAACTCAGGGTCCACTGTGGGCACCTGCCTATACTGTTCATCTCTTTATAACAACCTGCTATGCTGTATTATGTGTATATATTATGTCTGACATGTTTGTATTTCTATGATTGTATTTTGTTTGTATTTCTTTGGTTTTATGATTGTGTCTGTTCTCCCTCTCTCTCTCTTTATTCTCTCTGTCCTGTCTCCCTCTTTTATTCCTCCTTTACCCAGCTGACTTTCAGCAGGATGGTTCCTCCTTGTCAGCCTGGTCCTGCTCAAGGTTTCTTCCTGTTAAATGGGAGTTTTTCCTTGCCACTGTGCTTACCTGGGGGTTCCAGCTCTGGGTTTCTACCTCTGTAAAGCACCTAGAGACAATTTTTTTTGTAAAAGGTGCTAGATAAATAAAATTGAATTGCACTGAAAAACCTGTAAGTAAAACTGTTGAAGTGTTGGATTTCCGCCCTTCCTCATTCTGCTCAGGAATCTTCAGTTGTAATGCCACAACATTCCATTTCTACAGTGACAGCCGCTACCTAAATGTTTGATAAGACGACATCACATTCTTTATCAGGATGAAAAACAATCAAGACCTGTTGCAGATGACATTTATTATCGTCCCAAACTACCCAAAGTTTATTCAGTGTTTAGCTTTCAGAGATCAATTCTCCACTACAAGTACCTGGGCGTGCACATAGACAGCAAACTGGACTGGAAGACCAACACCGAGGCTGTGTACAAGAAGGGGATGAGCAGACTCTACTTCCTGAGGAAGCTGAGATCCTTCGGCGTGTGCAGTAAGATGTTGGACATCTTCTACCAGTCTGTTGTCGCCAGTGCCCTGTTCTACGCTGTGGTCTGCTGGGGAGGCAGCATCGGAGCAGCAGCACCAACAGACTGAACAAACTGATCAGGAAGGCTGGCTCCGTGATTGGCTGCAAACTGGACACCATGGAAGCAAGTCAATTTCCCATGTCTGGGATCAATAAAGTACTTCTATTCTATTCTATTCTATTCTATTCTATTCTATTCTATTCATTAGTGAGCCTAACTTGGTGGTTTCACCCACCTCCTCAGCTTTAACATCGGATTTTACTTAAACTTAGATAAACAACTCACTCTTATTGCTGACAGACGTCCCCTTCCACACAACTGAAACTGCCTGATTCCACCGTAATTTTCACAGCGATTGTTAAATTAGAATGAATCAAAGACCACCATCACTGAGATTATTCTGGATGATAACTGATGCTCAGGTGACTTTATGCTCAGACAAGCGAGACGAGTGAAAACAAAAGAGCAAAGACAGAGGTGAAGAGGGTGCTGCTCAGTTTTTCACTGCTGCCGAATGTGGTACTCTCATACGTGGTCCTTGGAGGTACAACGGGGATAGTTGTGTTCGGCCTCAGAGGTACGACAGGAGGAGTTGTGTTCGGTCTCGGAGGTACAACAGGAAGAGTTGTGTTCAGCCTCGGAGGTACGAAAGTCGGAGTTGTGTTCAGCCTCGGAGGTACGAAGGTCGGAGTTGTGTTGTGAGGTGAGCGGGTAGAGGCGGAAACGCCATCATCTCTAGATGAGGGGAAGGTAACAAAGCCTGGCTGTCTGTTGGTAGTGACATTACTGATCCACTCCTGGTAACTGGACACTCGGGTGTATACAGGAGGGGTAAGGTCCCTCATACAGATTTGTGAAGTAATTGCAATTGCAATGCCAAGCTGGATCCAGACCATGTCATCATTGGGGATCAGCAGTGGAGAGCCAAAGTCAAACTGTGGGAAAGCAATTTTATACATGAAATATATAATCCTGTATAATAACAATAATATTAATAATAAAGTAATAATAATAATAATAATAATAATAATAATAATAATAATATATACCAAACATGGGCTCTCTCGTGAGGGGTATTCTCTTGTACAGATCTTATTGACAGTGATAGGTATAGAACTGAGATTTTGACACTCGTTATTTCCCAGGATTTGAAGCTGAATCTCCGTAAGTATGTCATTACTACCTGTTTGAAGTTGGACAGAAAAAGTGTCTGATCAGGGTTTGACACCACAGTTAAGAAATAACTGAATAAAACTGTCAGTTCACCTCGGATAGGTCCAATGAGCCAGGAAAAGGTTCCGTTGGAAAAAGTGCTGTTTTCTGCGGCCAAGCAGACCGGAGTTATGTCATCTGACAAATTCACGGGGCTGGACAGCTTCACAAGGCAGATGTCATTGTCATAGGTTTGTGAGTTGTACAGAGGGTGGAAGACAATCTGATTAATTCCTCGTGACACTTTGTTGGGGTTAGAACCCGTCTGGTTGGTGTGGCCCAGGACAACGGTCATGGTTGAGGGATCAAGCCTAAAGAAAACACAACCAAGGAGAGCAGATTTAGATGGTTCCACTAACCACAGCTAAAATAAAATCTTACTGCTAAAAGTAAAAGTAAGAAAATCGTTTTAAATCTTTAAAGGCTATTACCCATTAAAGCAATCAGCTGTTGTCAGCACCCACTGGTCAGATATCAGGGATCCAGAACAGTAGAAGTATTGTTGAATGTATAAACCAGCGAACCAGGGCCATTTTCCTGGTGGGATGTCCTGACCTCCTGCATTTCCTGTAACTCTTCCACAACCTAAAACACAGAGGAAGAAGCAGCGGTGAGCGTCAGACCACCAAAGAGGTCTGATAATAGCCGAGCTACATCACTGATAACAAACGTGTTCAGCAGGAAGAAGCAGCTAAACAGATCTGGCTTACTTGGTTGGGAATCAGCTCCTGAAAATAAGAGCACAGAGAAATCATCAACACAGTCCTGAACGGGGCGAGGTGACCACAACACCGAGATCTTAGAACCTGGGATGCAGTCAGTAAGAACCAGGACCAGAAAAAGACATGAAAACACTGGCCGGAGCTGCTGCAAAGTAACTACTGAACTGTCCTGTTCCTTACCTTCAGAGAGGGCAACCACCACCACCAGAACCAGGTAGAACCTCATCCTGACTGCGTCTCTCTCTCTCAGTCTCTCTCTCTCTGTGAGCTGAAATATAAATACTTTTGGTTCACTCTTTCGCTCCACCCATATCTATACCTTTCAACTATAATTACTGATCTGGTCACATACTTCAGGTGCTGCTCTTGGCAGCGGCATCTTCTTCTGTCTTCAGTGACGTCAGTCTTGTTCGCCTCAGCAGAAGGTGGTTCCAGCACCAGCCAATAATTTAGTTCCTCATTTTTCTATTCACCGTTAAGGGAATGAAAAGATAAATGACACCAGAACTTGACGTCCTGGCTAACACATGCTGAGAGTTCAGATGTGGGTGCAACCAAAACTCTTCCTCTGGTCTGCAAACATCTACGTTCCTTGATGCTCCAGCCCATCAAGTGGGCCGGTGGGTTCCCCTCACTGGGCTCGTTACTCTGCGTGTGTCAGTTGCATTAAAAGAAGATGTCCAGAAGGGTCCAGCTCAAAGCTTGTTAACCTGTTAGGGTTAACGTGTTTAATTGAGGCTATTTAGCTTCATGACTCAAGTTCTTCACAAAATTTGTGTATTTCCAGTACTTAAGTCACATCTCAGTTTCGTTTGCAGGGTTTGGGACAAATCCAAACTCTAATTTTCAGAGTTAACCAAAAAAAAGAGTCTCAACTTTGACTGTTGCTGTTGAACAAGGAAATGAAGGAGCCTGACAATGTGGCTGCACACACTGACTCATTGTTGTTGATGTAGTTCTGCCTAACCACAAAAATGCAGAACTTAACAATCCTGCTGGGAGTGGAGGCTCCCTGGGCTGAGTATTTGTGCAAAAGTTACTTAGAAAACAATCCTGATCAGGGAGAGGCACAGGAACCAAACATGGCGAATTAATAAATAAGAGCTGCTATTTTAGCTCATCCATCACTGACCTTTGACCTTTCAGCCCAGCATACAGTGTGTAGAGTAAATCTTGTCAATACCGACACACTAGGTACCAGATCATCCTCTATGATGTACGGCCAAAGCTTCTGATTCACGTATTCAGACCACCGACGGGTCTCCATGGTGGTTTATCACTTTGACACTTATCTTAAATCTGATTAGCAGTGGTATTCAGCTCAGTCCTACTAGAGAACCCAGCGTCATTAACCTAATCTCAGTGTTCTTCTGCAGTTCTTGTAGCTCCACATACTGGAAACAACAGGTGAAGACACCCCAGTGTCTTCAATTTCATTATTATTGATGATCTTATATCATGGTTTGGATATTCAGGTCCTCACAGGTGTGAGTCTCTGATTGTGTAATCAAGTTTCCTTTGTCAGTCAGTAGACAGGTTGGTCTGGTTTGTCATTTCCTCCCTTGTTGTTTTAGTACAGGGGCCCGCCCCTTTCAGAAAAAGGTTTTTCAAAGCTTGGAGTTCGAATCTGAATGCAGGGTTGCCAAAATCTGCAATGTCCAACTCAGGTGTGAGTTGGTGTGAAACTTCGCTAAAACGATGTCGGACTTCGTAACGTTCTCTGGTCCCCTCCCGAATCTGGCCAGTTATGGCATGTTTAGCCGCATGTCATCACTCCGTTGCTGGTTGTCACGCTGGTGTCCAAAAAAATAACGTGGCCTTCATAGAAAATTGGGAGACTTTTTGGAGAAAACCTGGCTTTATTAGCAGAGACTGCTTTTATCTCACCTGGGCTGGTGCAGCTCTTATTTCTAGCAATATAGCAAAGTCAACCCTCTGACAACTGTTGTAAAAATTTGGGGTCCGGGCGTGTTCGTCAAAGACCTTACAGGAAACCAAAACTACAAAGCAAGGTTTATTCAGCACAATCATGGTCTCCCTGCAACACTGTGGCAACTCACACAGTCCCGCGGAGGGGCAGGGGAGTGCCTCTTCTTCCGCGTTCAGGTCTCTTGAATACTTGACGCCCCGTCGGCGTATCTGCTAGTTACGTGAAGGCCATGCGGCATTGACGCAAGAGTGCATGATCGGCGCCCCTGTGTATGGTCTATCACGAGTGGTCCACGACTTCGTCTGTGATTGTCCTTGGCGAAGTAAGATATGCAGAGGTCACATAGACACAGGACAGAAAAATACAGCCTTGTATGATTACATGTACATCAACAATATAAAACAAATCATTTTGCTACACAACCCAGGGTTGAGGCCAGCAGGCAGAGTCGATGTCTTCTCCACACTTCTCTGCTGCTTCTGTAAGACTGGCGCCCTCCAATAAAAATAACAATGAGACTAAAAACACTCACAGTAACACTAAGTTTAATAACACAATAGAAGTAGTGTCAGGACCTCGTCCTCCCACAGTTCATCTAGAAAATAAGTCAAGAGGTGTCAATAATAACCTTATAAAAATACTCAGAAACAACTATAACAGATGTGTCCAAAATTAGATCTCTCTGTGTCAACTGGACTGGAAGGTTTCTTTGAAAACGTTTCGCCTTCTCTCCAGAGAGCTTCTTCAGTTCTAAGTTTGCTGGGGCAGAGCTTGAACATATTGCCCTGTGGACCATCGGCATGTTAATGGCCCGGGTGGTCACCTGAGAGTCCTTGGCAGGGTGGTTGGCAGGGTCGTTCACCTAGTTTCGGTTGGGGTGCTTCCCCTTTATCTGTTGGGTCACATGTTAATGAGTCACCAGGTCTGGTCAAACAGCGTGAATGTTTGGAATGCTGACGAAAAGAGTGGAGGACTGCTTGTAGGTGGGTGACAGAAAGTGCCTTAGTCCACCACCTCTGTTTAAAGATGGTTGTTCCAACTTGACGTGGATGGCTTCCTTGACACCCCTCTCAAACCAGCGATCTTCTCTGGCCAGCACACGTACTTGACTGTCCTCAAAGGAGTGTCCGCTTTCTTTTAGGTGTAGGTGTCCTGCTGAGTCCTGTCCTGAAGAAGTGGCACGTCTGTGTTGGGTCATTCGTTTATGGAGGGGCTGTTTGGTTTCCCCAATGTACAGTTCCTTGCATTCCTCCTGGCACTGAGCAGCAGAGACAACACTGCTTTGTTTGTGTCCTGGTGTCTTGTCTTTTGGGTGGACCAGTTTCTGTCTGAGTGTGTTGGAGGGTTTGAACTGTACTTGAATGTCATGTTTTTGGAAGATTCTCCTGAATTTTTCTGAAACTCCAGACAGGTAGGGGATAGAAATGCTGTGACGTTTATTTCTTTCCTCTTCTTTGCTGGGGTCTTGTTTTCTGGAGGTCTTTGTGAAGGCCCAGTCTGGGTAACCACATGTTTTGAGTGCTGTTTTTAGATGTTCCTGTTCTTTCTTCTTCCCTTGGGTTGTGGTGGGTACTTCTTTGGCCCTATGTTGTAGGGTTTTGATAACACCAAGTTTATGTTCCAGTGGGTGGTGTGAGTCAAAAAGGAGGTACTGATCTGTGTGGGTGGGTTTTCTGTAGATTTCAATACTAAGGTTTCTGTCCTCCTTGATCTTGACTGCACAGTCCAAGAAGGCCAGACTGTCTTCTTTTACGTCCTCTCTGGTGAATTTGACGTAATCATCTGTGTTATTCAGGTGGGTTGAGAACGCTTCCAATTCTTTTGTTTGAATCTTGACCCAGTTGTCATCAACATATCTGAACCAGTGGCTTGGGACGGTTCCTGTGAAAGACGACAGGGCTCTGTTTTCAACCTCCTCCATGTAGAGATTGGCAACTATGGGAGACACTGGTGAACCCATGGCACAACCATGTTTCTGCCTGTAGAAGCCCTCTCTGTATTGAAAGTAGGTGGTGTTCAAACAGAGGTCCAGCATGGTGCAGATTTGTACAGAAACAGCACTGGTTAAAGTCACTAATGACCTTCTCATGGCATCAGACTGTGGACTTATTTCCGTACTGGTTTTACTGGACCTCAGTGCTGCCTTTGATACTGTAGATCACAGCATTTTATTACAAAGGCTACAACATGAGATTAGGATCACAGGGACAGCTCTAGACTGGTTTAAATCTTATCTATCAGATCGATTTCATTTTGTTCATGTTAATGATGTTTCCTCTGAGTGTATAAAGGTTCATCATGGTGTTCCACAGGGTTCAGTGCTTGGGCCAATCCTGTTCACTCTTTACATGCTCCCTCTAGGGAATATAATTCAGAAACACGGCATAAATTTTCATTGCTATGCCGACGATACGCAGTTGTCGGGGGAGCCCGGCCGCGAGTCCCACAGAATTTGGTGACCCCGACGTGATCGGTCGAAAACGGGACGAAAGGATTGGCAGAGGAGCAACGACTGAAAGCCGAGCGACAACACAGTGCGCACGTCAACTAAAGGTAAGACACTGCCTGTTACATCGAAGAGTGTCAGTAGTTAGTTAGAAAACGATTTTAGTCTAGAAATAGAAGTGCTGTCGCTTGGTGAGTAAGAAGCTGCTTTAAATTGATTGTTTAATTGGCTGAAGTGCTGTGTCCGCATTTGTGACAAACAGTAGAGTTGCTGCGTGGCAAACCTTTGAAGCAGGATCGAAAGGGGATCACTGCGACTCTCGGGCCTGAAAGATGGCGGGAGAAAAAAGAAACTGGGACACAAGGTACTGCTCCGAAGGGAGAGCAGGGACCGTTGTGGGGCCCAATAATCTGCCGGACGCAGGAGAAAGCAGGGACCACTGGCGTGTAAAAAACGGGCGCAGGATACTGCTCCGAAGGGAGAGCCGGGATCGCTGGCGCGCCGAGTGACTTTCAGGGAAAGTCGCCAGGACCACCATAGAAGGATGGTGGGGAAAATTGATTTTATGGGCGAAGGGTACTGTTCCAAGGAAGGAACAGGGAATGCGTTGGATGGAAACTTTCATTAAAGAACATTGGCCAAAATTGTGTGAGTGTGATGAGTATGATTCCATGGAGTGTTTGCAGTCAATGGTGATTGACTTTATGATAAAAAGAGATACAATTCAATTCAATTCAATTTTATTTCTATAGCACCTTTTACAATAAAATTGTCTCTAAGTGCTTTACAGAGGTAGAAACCCAGAGCCTGAACCCCCAGGTAAGCACAGTGGCAGGGAAAAACTCCCTTTTAACAGGAAGAAACCTTGAGCAGGACCAGGCTTACAAGGCGGAACCATCCTGCTGAAAGTTGGCTGGGTAAAGGAGGAATAAAAGAGGGAGACAGGACAGAGAGAATAAAGAGAGAGAGAGAGGGAGAACAGATACAATCATAAAACCAAAGAAATACAGACAAAATACAATCATAGAGATACAAACATATCAGACATATATACACATAATCCAGCATAGCAGGTCGTTATAAAGAGATACAGCTGTAAGAAGATTGGATGAAGCTAAATTTTGGGAGAAATCTAAATGGAAAAAAATTGAAAAAAACTGTGAGGAGTCAAGAGCAATTGCGATGGCGTTAAAAACTGCAGTGGCATCTGAATTGGAAATGTGCAGACGCCGAGGTGAAAGTGCGCAGCGAGAGTGTGAGAAGTTGAAACCTGGAGCGTGTGAGTGTGAGGGAGGCTTTTATCCCTCACTGTCATCTGCCCCTGTAAATCCTCCGCCTTACGCAGTACAAGCACCGACGTTAAGGATTGAAAACTGAGTTTTAAATATAGAAAATGGCACTTTGCTTACTGGAGGTGGTGACATTGTAAAAGAGAATAGAAGGACAGAGGTCAAGTTGGAAACAGAGGACAAAGTGACAGTCTGGGAAAGGAGGAAACGGCAGTTGCAAGTTGAGAGAGAAAGAGATTGCGAGAAAGAACGAGATGAGGACAGTATGCCTGAGCTAGAAGATGAGAGAAAGGAAGAGAAACAGGAGGAGTCCAGGATGGTGCTGAGGTCTAAGAGCAGGTCAGATAAGGCGGGGGCTGACGGCAGAGAGCTCCAAGTGCCCTTAGTAAAATTAGGAGGAGGAATGAAACGTTATAAGCCATATAATTTGGGTGATGTGACAACTTTAATGGCTCTGTTGCCTTCCATTCATACGGGTGGAGGACTGTTTATGATTAAGTTGCTGCAAGTGACTTATGGAACACGCCTTGCCTTAGGGGATGTCAGAGCTGTTGTATCACGCGCGGCAGGGTTAGAATCCTTAGAAGAAGTGGAAAGACTGGCAGGAACAGAGAGAGAAGATGATTCAAATGCATATGATGAACTCATAATAGAGTTCAACAATGCGGTGAGAGTTGTATTTCCTGTAACACCAGGAGCGTTCCAGAAGTTTCAGCCTTGCTGGGAGGTGAAGCAGAATCCTGCCAAGTGGGTGGCAGAAACAATGAAGGAGTGGAATGCTTTGACAGCGGAAACTCTCGTTAAAGGGTCCCCCCAGGAGGAGACGCTGAGACAGAAGGTGTTGGATGGTGTACCTGTGTCTGTAAAAACACAAATGCAAGAAAACCCTCTAGTGGTGATGGGAGATGATGCAACATGGAGGCAATGTTTGATGCATTTTTTGTCTACTTATCAGAAAAAGGCTTTAGAGCAACAAAAGACAAAGGAGGAAGCAGCTACTCTCCTGACTAGACTGCAGCTGGAGGGGGAGCAGAAAAAACAGAGGAGGGCAGAGGAGGTTTTGGAGGGGGAAGGCCCCGCCAAGATGATGTTTGTCGCAGGTGTGGAGGTCAAGAGCACTGGGCCAGGGAATGTCCATCCCCATTACCCCAGCAGCCGCCCCAGCCACAGCCACGTCTCACATCAGGAAGCCAGCGAATGCCGCCCCCTGGAGGACACCAGTGGGAAGGACAGTTCCCCTAGAGGTGCCATGCTGTCACTGGAGTAGGGCCAGTGGGCGAGCCACTACTCAGTCTCCTAGAGGAAGATACACCTATGCGGTTCCTGGTAGACACTGGAGCCACTTGTTCTACCTTACGAACAGTGACACCCTCTTCTCTTAAAGGAGAAACAGTGACTGTGTTGGGATTTGAAGGGAAGCCCATAAAAAACCAAAAGACTAAGGCACTGACGGTGACCCTGGGTTCACAAACGCTGACACACTCATTTTTACACTCAACCACATGCCCTGTGAACCTGATGGGCAGGGACCTGCTACATTGGTTCCAAGCCATGATCCAATGTGATCCACAAGGAACTTTGGTCACCCTGCCAGCACCCTGACAACAATGCGCTGCTCCAATTGGAGGGCTGGAAAGCAACATCAGATGTGGCTGGGCACATCACAGACTATGGCCACACCCATCGCTGACATCTATTGGGCGGCACTCACAACTGACTCTTTGCATTCATGTTCAGTGCTCCGCCTCTATCATCAGTGGCATTCTTTCATCAAAGGTTTAGGCATTTATTTCCCCCCACCAGATCCACCACACTGCACCCAAAATTATGACACTTCACAGGACTTGGAATATCAAGCAAGATTGTTCTCACAAATACAGGGACAGCACTGGAAAATTAATACAACAGGAATTGTGTGAGGTCCTCAGGGAGTTGCTGCAGCCGTTGTATTAACACCTGAACAGCGTGATTGGTATCAATTGTCTAACTCTGCATTTCCACATGTTTCACTTGCTCTTTCCCCTCATCACCAGGCCAAAGAACTCGGAGCCATGGTAAAAAAGGCTTCATTAATTATTGATTGGCAGCCTACACACCTTCCAGCAGTTTTCCGTTCAGTGTCTGATCCCAGCTTTTTGTACATTAAACATTTTACAACAGATAATGCTATATTGGAGCATCTCCAAATTGACAGACAACTGAAAAATGACTGGGGGAATTTTACTTTCCCCAACATCAAAAGGTCCTGTAGTCCACACCTTAGAGGGGACGCTTGCTTTAACGCTTTCTGCCTCAGGTGGATCAGACCTCTCTGTCCCATGCATCAGTCTCAACCAGTGTATATACCACAGTATAAAGTCTCACCAGAGGCCACAGAAGGATTAAAAGACACCATTAGAGGCCTATCCCACAGGAAAAGAGGATGCAAAAACTGTGATAAAATGTTTAATTGATCGTTACATCCCACAACATGGTTTCCCTAGTTTAAGTTCGGGAGTGCTCATTTTCTCCACTGTCCTATTAAGAATAAGAGGGCCCCGCATCAATGTTCATTTTTTATAAAATGGCAAACAATTGATAATTTTTTAATTGAACAATTTGAACCTTTCTTTTGGTTTAACAACCAAAAGAAAGTTATGTAATTGTTATGTAATTTACTGCTGAACAGTTTAATATTAATTGTAAAACATCTGACAGATGTATCTTCTCACTTTGTGAACCTGAAGCTCTTCTGAAGAGTCATTACATTAAAAATAAATAAATAAAAACAACAACCTACAATTCTCAGAGCCTAAACATTTCAGTTACAACAGCGTTAAATCCATTATTTTATCTATTTCTTTAAATGTTTCTTCCTCAGTCTTTTATAATATCATTTACACCTGAAGGTCTTTAGAAGACAGAGGCCAGTCAGACCTTCAGCTGGAACATAAACCTGTGTTTATTGCCTTTGGGTGATTCCTATGTGTCAGTGAACTGATGACAGCACCTTAAATGCCGCAGGTGCTGATGCGCTGCTGGTGTGTTCAATGGATTGAGAAGGAATAGGAGCGGCTGAGGGCCTGTTTTGACACCACAGACAGTTTTCACTTCAGGAGATAGGGAGGAGCTGAATAGAGTGCAGAGGGAGCTGAAACACACCATCAGAAGTGCAAAGACAGCTACAGAAGGAAGCTGGACCAGCGCCTGGAACAGAACAATGTCTGGGATGTATGGAGGGGTCTGAAGCAGATGTCAGGCCACAGTCCAGGGGGGGGGGGATGATCACCATCCAACATGTGCCCATGTTGGATGGTGATCCAACAGGAGTTGAACCTGTTTTTTAAAAGATTTGACTCTCCCCCCACCCAGCCAGGTCCCACTTCACACCTCCCCAGGTCAGTGACACCCCCACTGATGTTCGCACCTCAGCTCCAAGCACCCCAGCACTGGACCCGCTGCAGTTCGCATATCGACCTGGCATCGGCGTGGACGATGGTCATCTACCTGCTTGCATCGTGTCACCTAGAGGCCTCTGGAGGTACTGTGAGAGTCATGTTCTTTGATTTCCCAAGTGCCTTCAACACCATCAAGCCTTCGCTGCTCAGGATGAAGATGTTGGATGCGGGGGTGGGCCAGCAGCTGGTGGTGTGGACAACCGACTACCTCACCAACAGACCACAGTATGTGAGGCTGCAGGACTGTGCATCGGAGGTGGCGGTCTGCAGCACGGGAGCTCCACAGGGGAACGTTCTCACCATTCCTCTTCTCACTGTACACATTGGACTTCAGACACAACTCTGAAAAGTTCCATCTCCAGAAGTTCTCTGATAACACCGCCATCGTTAGCTGTGTGTCAGAGGGGGAACAAACAGGAGTACAGAGGAGTCATTGCTGACTTTGTAGAATAGTGAACCACCACCTTCTCCCTAACACCAGTAAAATAAGAGGTGGTGATAGACTTCCGCAGGACATCCACACCCCACATACCGGTGAACATCCAGGGCTCGGATATTGAGATAGTGGACTCTTTCAAATACCTGGGTGTTCACCTCTACAAGAAACTGGACTGGTCTTACAACACCGACGCCCTGTACAAGAAGGGCCAGAGTGGCCTGCACCTGCTGAGGAGACTGAGCAACGTGAGCAGGGCTCTTCTCATGACATTCTACGACACTGTAGTGGCCTCAGCAGTGTTTTATGCCATTGTGTGTTAAGGGGGAAGCAGCACAGACAGACAGGAAGAGATTAAAAGAGCTGGTTAAGAGAGGATCTATGGATGTTTCCTAAATAAACAATAAAAAAATATTTACAACCAGAGGTGCCAGAAGCAAAATGAGCAGTGTTACAGCTACAGGATCCAAGAAGGCAGCTTAACTTTTGCTTTTTTAGTTGCGATTCATGTAAAATATTCAACTATTACCGCTCAATCAGTTTTGATAAATAATCCAATCATGTTTTCAGTTTATTTTAACAACCATAATGCATTGTACAAGATATATAAAACATAAAAGAACAAAAAAAAGAAACAAACACAGCTTAACAGTGTTATATAAGCATATAAAAACTACCAAAAAACACCAGATGTACCTACGGCTCTCGTTATGAAACAGCCAACATCCTTTCCAAAAAGTTTCCAAAATATCCAGATCCCGATTCACATCCGAATAACACAAATCTGTTTAAATTAAAAAATATCAACACGGCGGAGATAAAACCCGAGAGCAGGTTAAATGCAAAGTTTTCCTTTTCTGGGCTTCAATTGTGGCCGAGCGGGGCGATTATCTACAGATCTACGATCTTGTATCCAGGAGGTTTTTTTTTTTTCCCGTATGTACAGCTGGGAGACAGAAGTCTGGCTCAGTGGTCAGTAGAAACTCTTTTCACACGCTCAATTTTGCTGTAACAGCAGGAGTCACATGAACAATGCTTTTGTTTTTCTGAAGCATCACATCCACCTACAAACCATGTATGTGATTCTTTAACGCAAATTTGATATACAGAATATGTCCTGAACTACAAATACGCAGTTCAGACAGTGTTAGGAATATAATAATTGACACCTCGCCACGAAAATCGTAGGATCCTGCAGGTTCTATATTCACAATCCTCAATTGGTATTTAAAATGTCGTAAAACGGACCGGAATAAAGATCTACAAAAACAAAGCTATGCCAAGACGTCTATTCTTTCTTGGTTTGCTGCAGCTTAGAACATAAAATCTGTTTTTTTTTCATCTTGGACCCAAGCAAAAATGAATGTATGGACAGACTTCGGATTACTGATTTGATAACTGTGTTTGCAGCTTGGTTTTTAAATAAAATAACTTGAAACGGTCCAAGCCATAATGTTTAAAATCAAATATTTCCACTCTATAGGGTTTTAGCCATTGAATATACCTTTAGAAAGCAGCATGGGAATTTGAAACTGCTTTCATGCTACGCGAATAATTACAGCTTATGAGAAACTGTAACAAAGATTAAACTTATCAAACTTATCAACCTTTATCCATTTCTGACATTACAGCCATTTGAAAAATGCTGGACTGTCCTGTGTTTAAAAAAAAAAAAAATAATGCTATTGGCCATATAATTAGGTTTAAAAATGAATCAAAGAACCAAATTAAGCTCATCTGGAACAGAAAGAACTAGGACACAGCAGTTCTGCCTTTGGCAAGTATGAATTGTATATGAAATACAGAAATTTACAGTAATAGGAAATTTTCACAACTCCCCTTCAATGAACTGGCTTTTTAATATGTCACTTCAATGTTGTCTCTCAGTGACCAACCATCAACGGTACAGTATTAATCAGATGCTTACTGTGTACTGGATATTTTAAAGATCTTCATGCTCCATTTAAACTTAAAAAAAAAAAAAAAAAAAAAAAGAAAAAGCACCAAGTGGACAACAATGGGGGGGGGGTGGAATTGTACATTTTGAAACAAAGAAGCTTGCCTCGGTCTCCATCTACAAGCCAATGAGAGTTTTGAAAGGCTGTAATAGAGAAAGCAAAAAGCGAAACAATATTAACAACAGGAATACTTTCTCTGGAAAGCGGCAAAGAATTTTGGATTCTTTTTTTACCCCCTGCTACACCCCCCCCCCCCCAATTCGATTGTTCCTGTCGTTATCTTCCTTTAACATCGATGTCCCCCGCGTCGGGTATGAGTTGGGCGTAGCCAGAGGGGGTGTGCCAGACTTGAAGGCAGGGTAAAGGGCATCACAGTGTGAGCTTGCAGTGACAGAGTTCTTTGTACATTTGCCTCCTCAGTCGAGGCATATCCTGCTGGCCGAAGCTGAACGGCTGTCCCAGGGCCAGACACTTGCAGTACTGCAACAAAGCAGAGGATATTTTTAACAATTGCTTTATTTGCTTCATTCATGCAAGATGATCATTATCCCACATTACACTTGACCTTGGTCTCTAGCATTCCTTAAAGGAATCATCACCTGAACTTTTCACCTATTCCAGTATCCCTTAAATTGTCTTTAAATCAATTCTTAATATTTATATAAAAAAACAACAACAAAACAGCTCATTCTGACCCTTTTGACGTTTCGCCTCTTCTCTAAAGCCTTATTCACACTATATGATGCCACAAAAATAAGGAAGTGAAAAAGAGCAACAACAAGAAACAACAAGAAACTGAAGAATGGACTCAAGAAAGGTTTTGCGATCTCAGTGGATACGGCAATAGCTCTACCACAAGCGGCTGGAAAAAGAGTTTGCTAAAACTTGCAGGCTGTTCAAGTGATTGATAAGACGACGCTAAATACAACGCTAATTTAATGTGCAAATATTGAGTTTATTTTATTCACTGTGCGGTTGCATCCATGCCCAGCCATCTGCTCCAAAACTTCCTGGAAAATGCCCACGTTCAGCACCAGCTCGCGTTGAATGTTTCATCTGCGACCAGGCACAGAAACATCTGGACTTCGCTATTTGTCCTCGGCAGAACTTTTTCGATGGCATAGATCAGGGGTCGCGAACCTGTGGCTCGCGGGCCAGATGTGGCTCTTTTGATGACTGTATCTGGCTCTCAGATAAATCTGACATTTCTTAATATGTAATGAATAACAGTAAAACAGTGATAAAAATAATTTAAACATGTTAAGCCCTTAAATATTAGAATGATTACAGCGGCGCAGAACAGCGTTGTCGTGGGCGAGCTTACGTGTTGCTGCCCTGACGCTACACCACAAATCCACACTGACTTAAGTCCATGAGGTCAGACCTGACGTGAGATTTGATCGTATCATCTGCTCACGTCCAGATTGATTAATGCCGATGCTTGCGTACCTGCGCAGTCATTACAGGACTCTGGTAGGAGCTTCACAGCTCACGGACGCATGAGCCAAAAGTCCAGGAGAGAAATGTGGATTGGAGAGAGACTTTTTTTAAAGCCAAAGATAAAGATACCGGTCCGTGATTTCCCTGAACGGAGTCAAAATGATGTCTGCACGTCAACATTAGATTAGTATTTGCCCATAAATGATCCTGATTTCAATATAAATCGCCATTGGAAGCGTTCTCAACCCACCTGAATAACACAGATGATTACGTCAAATTCACCAGAGAGGACGTAAAAGAAGACAGTCTGGCCTTCTTGGACTGTGCAGTCAAGATCAAGGAGGACAGAAACCTTAGTATTGAAATCTACAGAAAACCCACCCACACAGATCAGTACCTCCTTTTTGACTCACACCACCCACTGGAACATAAACTTGGTGTTATCAAAACCCTACAACATAGGGCCAAAGAAGTACCCACCACAACCCAAGGGAAGAAGAAAGAACAGGAACATCTAGACTGGGCCTTCACAAAGACCTCCAAAAAACGAGACCCCAGCAAAGAAGAGGAAAGAAATAAACGTCACAGCATTTCTATCCCCTACCTGTCTGGAGTTTCAGAAAAATTCAGGAGAATCTTTCAAAAACATGACATTCCAGTACAGTTCAAACCCTCCAACACACTCGGACAGAAACTGGTCCACCCAAAAGACAAGACACCAAGACACAAACAAAGCAATGTTGTCTCTGCTGGACAGTGCCAGGAGGAATGCAAGGAACTGTACATTGGGGAAACCAAACAGCCGCTCCATAAACGAATGGCCCAACACAGACGTGCCACTTCTTCAGGACAGGACTCAGCAGGACACCTACACCTAAAAGAAAGCGGACACTCCTTTGAGGACAGTCAAGTACGTGTGCTGGCCAGAGAAGATCGCTGGTTTGAGAGGGGTGTCAAGGAAGCCATCCACGTCAAGTTGGAAAAACCATCTTTAAACAGAGGTGGTGGACTAAGGCACTTTCTGTCACCCACGTACAATGCAGTTCTCCACTCTTTTCGTCAGCATTCCAAACATTCACGCTATTTGACCAGACCTGGAGACTCATTAACATGTGACCCAACAGACAAAGGGGAAGCACCCCAACCGAAACTAGATGAACGACCCTGCCAACCACCCTGCCAAGGACTCTCAGGTGACCACCCGGGCCATTAACATGCCAATGGTCCACAGGGCTATATTTTCAAGCTCTGCCCCAGCAAACTTAGAACTGAAGAAGCTCTCTGGAGAGAGGGCGAAACGTTTTCAAGGAAACCTTTCAGTCCAGTTGACACAGAGAGATCTACTTTGGATAACCATGACCTGGATGAGTGAGAATCTACACAGATAAATCGCCAACCAAAATTTGTTAGCGTAATGTGCTGAGTGGAAATGTAGAATAGCCTGCAATCGAGTTTGGTGGGACAAAATGAGACTCGTAAATAACCGCACTCATAGGAGCGCAACAAAACACGTAAGTCCGTTTAAGATAATTTAAACTCTTCATTGATAAATGTGTCAACGTAGTTTTATTTCGAGTTTGCCCAAACATTCACCCAACGCCTGCATGAAGCTCAAATTCACCGCATATCAACCAGAATATAAAGCCATCAGCAAAACCACGCAGCACCAGAAGTGGCATTGATGGTAAGAAGTATTTAATGTATTGGATAGCTTCAGTGTAACAACATTATTAACAACAAAAATAAATTCAGAGACCTCTTAGACTCTAAAATTGTCGGTCTTGTTTAAAAATGTACACATTTAGAGTTAAAAACTATTGTATGGCTCTCATGGAAATACCTTTTAAAAAATGTGACTTTTTTGGCTCTCTCAGCTACAAAGGTTCCCGACCCCTGGCATAGATGAATCAGGAGGAGCAACTACTAGAGACAACCGGTCGCTGCCGTGGACTTTTTTCAAATAAATGCTTAGCTTCCACAGTGAGTCGCATGCATCTGTGGTCAAAACTGTTGCTCAATCGGCGCCTTGCACCTATGTCACATTTTGGTCCCTGCTTGGCTCACTTGGAACCCTAGTGGAGCAGGGACCAACATGGTAACAGTTAGTACCCTTTGGGGCCCATGGAAACAGGGGCCAAACCGACCCGACCCAAATCGAGTGGAAGTGAACCCATGGAAACGTGCCCTAAGAAGCCATCAAGAAGCACCTTCTGTTGGACAATATCCTACTGGAGAGAACAGCCTTAAGGTCAACCAAAATCTGTACCATGCTGGATCTTTGATTGAACACCACCTACTTTAACTACAGAGAGGGTTTCTACAGGCAGAAAAACGGTTGTGCCATGGGTTCACCAGTATCTCCCATTGTTGCCAATCTCTACATGGAAGAATCGGAAAACAGAGCCATCTCAACCTTTACAGGAATCATCCCCAGCCACTGGTTTAGATGTGTTGTCAACACCTGGGTCAAGATCCAAACATAAGAATTGGAAGGTTTCCTGACACACCTCAACACGACAGATGACTATGTCAAGGTCACCAGAGAAGATGTAAAAAAAAAAAAAAAAAAAAAAAAAAATAGGGGTGCACAATAATTATCGGGCAGATAATTATCGACCCGATATCTGGAAATTATGACATAATTCTGATATCATAAAAAAAACAATATTTTCATTTGTACTGCAGTGTGGGTAGTTTTTAATCAAACGCTCTCGCTCCTACAACAGGCTGCAATGAATGCTGTGTATAAGTGGTGCCGGTGTAATCGGAAAAGATAGATGTAGACAGCTTGCTGGCTATTTGCTATAAATATTCCAAGCAAGTTTCATGGGGATGGAAAAATAGCACGGGCTTTAATGCTTCAAACCTAAAAAGTTACCTGAAACATAACCATCAGTTTTAAAGTTTTTAAAGCGTATAAGCGCAGCTAAACGACGGTAGCAACATAAAGCCAGCCGTGAAGAAGTTATCTGGACTTAGACCCACTGGCAAGACTTTTGAAAAGTCAAAGAAATTTGCCAAGGTTTTCTGTCCTCCCATGAAATCTTTCACTAAAAAACTGATGAAAGCAGGTGTCTACCTGATAGAACAGAAAACCCGACTGGATTGCGTCACTGGTCGACCTGTCTTAACCCCTTAAATAATGGAGGCATTCTCACCTGTAATACAAAGGCTCCACAGTCGCTGTCATTGTTTTGACGGCCCACGTTCTGCAACACACAATCCACGAGAGATCAGCAACATGCGGCACAAGAGTAAAGTTTAATGCATGACAGTGACTAGAAAAAGAAATGATCGCCATCATATTTCTGAATGTGTGTAACGGGAAATGATAACAGTGAAGCTTCTCACCATTTTGAAAAACCCTTTCCATCCAGTCAAGAAGTCTTGTTTTTCTTTTTTGACAGCCTCTGCTTGGAGATACTTAAAAATATGCTGGAAAGAAAGAGGCATTAATCTGTATAAATATTTACATTTATACAGATATACACACAGACACAAAAACTGCCCGTTCGTACCTTTGGGCAGCGCCTGTTCAGAGTCCGCTGAGAGTCGAAGTACGTGATAGCTCGACGAGGAATGTCGACGCTGACCAGTGACCAGTGAACCTCCAGATGAATTGGGATCAATAAAAGATCCTTCTGAAAGATGTCAACCTGATACAAAAGGAAGTAACAAGGAAAAACAAAAAAAAAAGGATCAAAACGAACCTGTAAGAAACCAACAATAACTTACACAGCAGCCATAAGAAAAATGTAATACACTTGTCGCACCAAGTGGTGGTAATTGACCTGATGGACATGATGGTCCCTGGTGGTATACTTACTTCAATAATAGCAACAGTGAGCAATAATAATGCAAACATTTGTTGCTCACAATTAAAAAGGAAAGTCACCTTCATTAAAATTAATGTTGGATGGTCAAACTACTCAGACATCAACTCTTATCCATTACCAATATTAAAGACATGTGATAAACAAATTTATCATCCACAAATGGTACAAAGCTTCTAACTTACATTTTTTGTCCACCTCTTGACACCGTCGTAGCCTTTTGTCCTTAGCTTATCGTAAAAGAAACTGTTGAAAAAATGGACCTGAGAAGGAGCATAGAAGAGATCACTTAAAGGACATTCACTGCATCTCTCTAGACAGGCGTCTAGAAATGCCTCAGAAAACCACGACCTTGCATTTTTACCTTGTCTGGTACAGAGTCCATTACCAGGTCGCCATACATGTTCATAACCTGAATAAGACAATTAACAGAGATGTACGATATAAAAATACACATCTTTACATTACAAAGACGTTCATTTATGTTGATAATGCACCATATGTGACAGTTTGATCAGGAACATAATAAAACACAGACAGTAGGAAGTCAACACATCAGTTACATGTTATAATTTATTCTATTTTAAATTAACATAAAGCATCTTATTGCCCAACTAAATAAAAAGTTATTTGTAAATTGTTACTGTGATTGAGGCTCTATGCAAAGGTATGAAAAATATTCTATCATGGTGAAATCTGCAACACCAATTTGTTGCTACAAATCTATAGAATTTTATATAGAATTATAATAAATCTCTCCAAGTTAGATTTGTTGGAATTCAGTTTGGGGAAAAAAACAGTATATGGGAGTGATACTGTATCAGGATGTCCACATAGTTCTTCCAGCCATCCAAACAAGAGGAAATAGCAGAGATTCCATTTCTCCAACACTGGCCCTCTTAAATGGCTACCAAAAGATTCCAAAAAAGACTTTAAAATAGATCTTCTGACCTAAAAGAGGTCCTTGGACAATCTAAAGAAGCTAATCGGCCTAAAAACATTTGTTCTTATGACACTTTTCTACTGAATTCTCCATCTCCGGTTAAGAAAAAAACGGCAAAAGTACAAACTAAACATTTAGAGACGTTATCAGAGACGTTTTGACGCTAATAGTGACGCGAGAGGTTAGGGATCGCCTTGCTCAATGAGAAACCTTGCTCACAGTTGAAAACGGCTAATTTTCAGCCAATATGTGTCATCTGCAAAAGGAAAAGGGTGCCAAAGGTCAATCTGCAATTGCACTTATTGTCGCCGCTCCAAAGTTTACTGTTGTACCTGGTCATTGAGCCAGTTCTGCCCATATAGAGTGCCCAGGTCATCCATGGTGAGAACATGGCGTTTGTAATTGACCCGAAATGTTTTGGCCACAGCTGATCCAGAAGAACGCTGGAAGGCTTGTATTAGGTGCTGGATAACTGCTTTCCTAATAGCAAACCAAAGAAACGGCCATGATGTTTCACACTTTTCAATAAATATATTCAATGGTGCGCCTATCCAATCCAATCCAGTTCTCGATGGCCTGATTGAGGCCGGGATTTATGTCCTACCAGGCAAAAAATTGCTTTCACAGAGGGAAGTAGGATCCCAGGTGAAATTGTTCTCTACCTGTAGGATAGAAAATCCGGCTTGAATCCGGCCCTCTTGGACTGGATAAGTGCAGAAAACGATTTTTACCTGTGCGGCTGGGAAAAGTTCTCGTGAAAAATGTCCTGTAGCTTTTCTGCAATGTTGTCCACGTGGACAGGGATCAAACTGCCATACTGCTGCAAGGACTCTTCAAGAACACCTTGAGAAATGCATTACAACAATTAATGACTTTCTCAGAGATTACATTATTGTTGTTTTACTTTTGTTTAATTCTTATATGCATGTCTGAAGCTTATTCATAAATAAGTAAGAAACAAACTTAAGTAACTTTTGGGACATTGGCAGTTTCAGAATCTTGCCTCTCTAGATCAAAAACAATACATCGGACAGTGTTTAGATATCCGAGTTTGACACGTTTCCACCACAGAAGTTCAGGGATATTTTATGGAATCTCCCTCTAAAAGGGCATTTACAGGAACTTTTACAGGAGGTTAACTCGGTACGGATTGGCTAAGCCTAGAGCAGGATGCGATGTGGAACCCAGCAGAAGAGCATTAGCCTAGCAGACAACACTTCTCTAGTTCGTAGCATCCACGACCACGTGATCCAGGAACGCGGCGAACCACCTCAGCTCCTTTAGTGTTTACCGTCTTCCTTGCTGATTTGTTATCATTTTTGTTGCTAGCGGCTTGCCTGACCCACGGACGAAACTGCTGATTTTAATAGACCAGAACTTGTGACATTGCCTAGGGGTCCTAACCCACAGTGGAAATGTGACCATCAAAAAGGCCCAAGTGAGAGGAACCATTCCTGTAATGTTCCTGCCAGTATTTAGCAAGAACTCCCACAGTAGAAACACACCTAATGCTAGGTCGTAATCCTATATTTCCTGGTGTTTCTTTGCTAACTCTTGACTTGTCGGTCAATTGTCTAAATACTTTTGAGCCCCTAAAAGTGCCGGTGCACAACTAAGACCACATTTTAATGGACATAAATTATTTCATACATTTATATATCTGTTACAGTGAGTGTATACCTACACCTATGAAGCTACGTTTAAAGAAATGGTACTCAAATCTGATACATACCGGTCACATAACTTATGTGTTCCTCAGTAATGGCACGTTCCGCTGTTTTGGCTTCCATATCCCTTTTGGCTCTCTCCTCAGCCTTGTCTAGAGAACAGCAATTTATCTGATGACCTGTTAAGATTAAAAAAAAAGTAATATAAATGCATGAACACAATGAAAAATGCTGCATAACTGAGCAGAATATGAATGTATCAATGGAAAAATTGAACAGTAACGACTTTTTATTGGTTCAGCTCCGATAAGTATACAATTTGGGTCCTAAAGAGCAATCAATTTGGTTAGAGCGTGACTAATACATTTTCTACGGCGCACTGGTGCACCTGACGGAGCCCAAGCAAAAACATTCATTTTCTTCATAGGGCACATCATCACTGTGATCTCCTGTGACCATGTTGTATCATGTCACGGTCTGACCCAATAAGAGACAGAGCTAGGGTGGGTTTTCACCTCTGACTGGCTGTGGTCTTGCTCACTTCTTAAGGTGTGTGTGTGTGTTTAAAAACTGCAAGCGACTAGAGGGCCAGAGTAGACAGAAAACTAAATTAAACGTGACAAAACGAGGGAAAAGTGCGAGAAGAGAGGTAGAAACATTGACAGTGCACTGTTGACTCAATGCACTGTGTTTACGGTCAAGAGTGCGGTCAGAATATAGACAGCAAAAGTGCATTTATAAGCGCGTCAACTTTTCATATCAAATAGCATTTGAAAATGTTATATTGTGCTTAATGTTTTTGTTTGAAACATTCAAGGTGCACCAGTGTGACCAATGCCAAAAGTTAGTCTGGATCCCTGGCAAAAAAGTGCGCAAGCACACAAAAACAGCACTGCCACCATTTTGTCTCGTGTGCATTTCCTGTGTAGTCCCTTCAAAAATGCTCAAACAAAAAAAGTGTTCCCGTGGTGCGACACGATTAAGCGAAACAATTAATTTGAAGTAAAAGTAACAAGTCATTATGAAATGGGAAAACACCCATACATACAAAAATCTACATTTGAACAGGCATAAAAAATCTGATGTTATTCAATATTATGTCGTCATTCACCATTAAACTCCAAAAGTTTTTCTTAATCAAAATAAAGTGTTTGTACCTCCGTGAAACCCCATGATATTTTCATCAACGCCGTCATCCCTGTCATCGGTGTTCAGCAACTGCTGGTATCGTCTGATTGCCTTCCGCTTGCTGTGCACGCTGTGTCTTTGCCATCTCCGGTGGTACCGGTGTCCTTGGGAACATAACCGCTGGGCCCGTATGCGCCAGCTCTTCCAGTGCTGGGTCAGACGAAACCCAACGCTTCTGTGGGACCCTAAATGTTGCCAGTGCCTGAGCCTCCTTGGGCCCCTGTTCCTGCCGAGGTGAGGCCTAAACATGTCTGCATGAGTCTGGGGGACGAGATCCTTTACCGGCACATTGCAGTCTTCTGTATTCTGCTGCGGTTTGTAATACTGGTGTTGTGAGAAAGTATGCTGGGGAGCCTTGTAAGGGAACTCTGCAATCTCCCACTCCAACTCCAACTCATCCTTGTCTCCTTCCTCTTCCACATCTTCATCTTCGCCGTCCTCTTCCTCCTCCTCATTATCCCAATCCCTACCTTCAAACTGACCTTCATCCTCCCCATCCAGACAATGTTCCTCCCCCTCCTCCTCCTCCTCTATTGTGTCAGCCCCATCCATTCCACCTTGCTCCTCCTTGTCAACGTACTCTTCAGTCCACACGTTTTTTTGTCCCAGTCTGAGTTGCATTGCGCTAGGTACGCCATGTCCCGACACTGGGACGATGAGGTGGTCTCCAGGAATCCCTCCTAAAAACAAATGGATATAATAAACTTAAAAGTCAGAGAAATATTACATACTTGTATATACACACTGAACTGTTATCTTCTGTTTTTCCATAGATTTTCAATTAGGTCATAGGCTTTTTCTTCAGCAACAGAGTTTTGCCTGCTCAGCACACGGTCAAAATTTAACGTAAAATAAAATGGATTATGACTCACTGGAAGGTTCACAATTTTGAAATACTTCTGCATCACAGTGCTTTGCCTTTACCATGAGATATTATGTGTGTATGTGTGGTCATAATTAATGTACAGCACGGTACTTGTATATATATGATTAGTCATATTTTGCATTTTTATTTTTCTCAAGTCTTTTATAGTGTTTATTTCTTTAATGTATGCTGCTGCTGGAACGCTGCAATTTCCCCATTGCGGGATAATAAAACAAATTCTATTCTATTATTACACATAACTTAGGGCAATTTGTGGCTTGATTTCTTTGCAGGTAAATCAGAATAAACATAGGTACCTCCTCCTGTGTTATCCTGCCTCCCAGCTGGCAGACCCAGGTCTCCCTGCCAGTGGTTCTGTGCCAAACTACCACCACTGTCTCGCATTATCCACGGGCAACTCACAACCTGCGCCAGCCTGTCACCTGCAAACATTGACTTAGTGCTTTTAGAGAAGTGAACATACATTTAAAAAAAAAAAAAAAAATTATAATTATTATATATATATATATATATAAATAAATATAAATAAATATCCACTACTTGTTAATGGAAGTTACTGAAAAAACTATCCCTTGAGGAAAACAAAGAGTCGAGTATCAAGCTTCACTTTGCGTAAAATTAGTCATTACTCCTTAAAAGCTAGTCTGAAGCTCTCATGACGAAGTAAAAAGCTGTGAGATAACCGGTTTCTTTCAATATACAATTGGCAAGATTCTATTCACACAAAACAAAGCTTTGTATTTTAAAGTGAATATCTCCGAATGCTCTGGACTCTACAATTGAACACAGTTCGTCTCCAAACAAGGATTTTTCTATGCTTTTAAACGTAGAGAATACTCCTAATCGGAATTTTACCATGTGCACCACCGAGGCAAAGTTTAGATTACTAGCAAAAACTATCAAAACCGAGGTGACAAAAATAAAATGAATGACAGCAGTATTTACACGTGAAAGAAATGCAATGCAAAGTCTCTTCAATACAAACGATATTTTCTCAAGCGGTTTTAAAATAAATATTGCTATGGCGCAGAAAATAGTCTTTACCAAACCTAGCTTGTGTGCTAGCAACGCCGTTCTCAATAGCACCAACACTGCAGCAAACACTAATTTGACCATAGATTTCGCAGTAACTCTCTGATGGTCCTGCTCTATTACTAAAAACAACCTGACAGCATTCAGTCACAAGCTCCTGGATGATTTATCTGACTATCCGTGCAAAAACACCCTCTTGTTAGCCAAGAGTCCCTTAGCTTTTTACGCTGCTAGCAACAACAGCAAAGCAAACCCCGACTGGGTGTCTTCGTGTTAAATAGCCATGTAACGCAGATTTACACTCACCGTTAGATTGCAGATTTACGTAAACGTCTACCCTTCAGAAATAACAATGGGCGTGTTTAATTTGTTTATAAGTGTGGTTGCTAATTGGTGATAAATCTCATTCAATGAAGTCAGGTGTCTGGAGCAACCAAACGTAACCGCCCTCTGAACTTTAATAATCTGAAGATCTTCCGGGTCATCCACTTCTTCTTCTTCTAATCGTTTACGGGCGGGCGACAAACCAATTCTCAAGGTGCATGGCGTTACCTACTGTACTGGAGTGTGGAACGTCCTGAAAAACAACATTATTAATATATGGATTAACATTATAATATAATGTATTATAGTTCACTATTTTGTATTTTGTGTTGTAGTTTTGGCATTCCTTTTCACTAAAATGCAAGTGATGTGGACTAGTAACTGTACAAAGCAGTTTCTGAGTTCGATATATGCAGTCACTGTATTTTTCTGTTTTTTATGACTGATTGTAATCATTTTAAAAAAGTAAAAAGCCAAAAACACATTTCCAGCACTGGTGACCTCCCCTTCAGCATGAAGCTGTGGATGGCAATGAACCCCAGTTCAGGTGCTCAGAGGGGTAGAGGAATACCATCAGAGTAAAGATGAGGAATGATGAAGAGCATGGATCCCTCGTTGCTTTATCCAGCAACTCAGGTGATGACGCTACTCAGTGAAAGACCTTGAAAAATGCGCTGGTCAAGTTTTTAGACATCATTTCATCTTGAAATTTCAATGGTCCAGAGCCAAAACTATGCTATGCTTACCACTATACAACCAACTTTGACTGCCTAGCATATCTGGAAGGGAACACAGATGACATACAGGAGTTGCGGTGATGCAAGAGTTCCGTCATGAAAAGGTTGACTTTGCAGCTTTTAACTGCTGCTCTCTTTTAGGTTTTCCACACACACAGAGGGGGGCAAACTTTTTGACTCGCAGGCCACAGGGGGTTCTAAAATTTGAATTTAGGCCAGGTGAGCAGCAGATGATTAGAGGGTTTATGTGAACTAATATAATGACATGTAAAAGCCAGTTTATAAAAGGTTTTCTCCTTTAACAGGAAAAAGAGCTTAACCCTGGATCAAGATCAAAATGAATGTGATTTATAAATAATTACATTTTATAATATAGTTTCAACAAGTTAGGTAGGACAGATTAAAACCCTAATGGGCCATATATGGACTCCAGGCCCTAGTTTGCACATGCCCAATCTAACTTGTGCACAAGTAACCTTCTGCTATAGCTTTTTTCCACATACCATTGGACTGCTGAACACTAATTGAACATTGCCACTTTTGCTGGTCTCCATGTCCTCTATTCACTCCTCCATTGCCTCTTACCCAGTGTATAATTACGCAGTATGTATATATTTATCCAGTGTGTACATATACAAAAAAAATTCTCTTTTTTAACTTATTATTATAACACTACGGGAAACTTCACAGATTCATAATTGTTTTACGGTTTCACGATTGTTTTATTATTACAAAATTCCAAGTATTCATTGCTACCTCAAGTCTTCATTATGTGCTGTGCTGAGCTGCTTGCAACGAAACTTCATTCTTTGTACGCCTGCTGTATACTGAATGACAAATAAAGTTGTCTAAATCTAAGTCTGTAATCCAAGTGCATAATAATGCACAATGACTCCACTGCTACTGAAACTCAGGATTGTGTATTTTCCGCTCCACATCCGAACAGTGATATACTTCTCATATTCACACACTGATTTTTATTTCTTTGTTAGCCATCATTTCATTTAAATATCATTATTCTTAATTTGGGTAAATATGAGGTCATTGTATTTGATCCCACACAACTCAGGAATAAACCTCTGGATTACATAATTTATGTGGATGAAATTTTTTTGCCTCCAGTTTGACTGGGACTAAGGCCGAGCCATCGGATGTGGCACTGGGTGGTCCTGTATATCATTGTTGGTGAGGTGGTCCATCTCTGGCTAGAGGTCGCCATTGTTGGTAACAGTGGAGCCCAGATAAATGAGGGAGCTAATGAATACCACAACATCATGGCCAACATGCAGTGGCAAGAGTCTGGTCCATTCCTGAAATACATGAAATTGGTCTTCTGCTAGCAGACATAATGTATGTGTTCAAGACTGGGGTTGCATTTGGTTCCAGACTACCAAAGAGCTGAACAAGGACCCATCATCCAAATATATTGCAGCAGGTCAACAACACATTTTGCATTAACTCTGACACATATCAGAAGCAACCTGACAAATTCAGGACTACAGCATGGCCTCAATCAACAAAGAAGGATCAATCATTGCTGAGTGCAGAGCTGATTGCTATGCTTTGGAAACTGTGTATATAGACCAAATACCGGAATAAACTACAAACTACTTAAAATACAACATCATCGGGAAGGTGAGAATGTTGACCATGTCACTATTAAGTGTTAGCTCTACAAGGAGGACTTAAATTATTAATTATGTAGTACCAGGTATTCTAACAATAGTAGATCCAAAGTAGATCTCTCTGTGTCAACTGGACTGAAAGGTTTCCTTGAAAACGTTTCGGTCCAGTTGACACAGAGAGATCTACTTTGGATAACCATGACCTGGATGAGTGAGAATCTACACAGATAACAATAGTAGAGTTTTTAAATGTCTGATTCTTATCACAAGTACCACTTGCAATATCAGCAATATCACCAGACGCCTCCCTGGTGAGGCATTCAGGCCACGTTCCACTGGTAGGAGGCCCCGGGAAGACCTGGCCTGATAACGCCTGGGGATCCCCCTCGGAAGAGCTGAAGGATGTAGCAAACAAATGGATATAATAAACTTAAGTCTGGGCTTCCCTGCTTAGGCTGCTGTTCCCGCATAAGCGGAAGAGAATGGATAGACTAAGCATTTTGATAGTTTGGGTTTTCTCCCTGTAATCTTGATTGTAATGTGTGGTAATTATATCTTGTCAATAAAGAAATTAAAAAAAAATTGACACGACTCATACTACCAAATATATTGGCTACAGGCTGACCAATCACAGCCGCCTGTGGACGGACTTCCGTTAAATGACGGCGATCTGTTCCAATGAAAATCTTTCCTAGTGCATCCTGTAAACGTATATGCGTATGAGCTCTTCCGCAAGGTCTTTCTCTTAGAAAGATGTCGGCAGACGGTGACAATAGGTGAGAATTCATCCCCCCCAACTGATTTAGTTCACACTCATAGTTTTATGTACTTTACGAACGTGTTATTTTCGTTAAATACTTTTACTGTTGTCAGCGCAGAAAAGTATAATAATGCTGTTTGACAAACGGCGAGGACCTTCCATTATTAAAATAGCTACTATCTCAATTGATGTTCATTGTTTTTATTTGAATAGCGAAACTCCAGTTTGACAATATGCTTACAGTGGTGTCGTGAACAGCGTAGTATGTTGGAAACCACCGCATGAAGCAGCAGCAGGCCATGTTTATTACAGTTGACTAGGGCCATGACCAGCTGCTTCGTTTTCTATCATGTTTTTGCGTTCTATTGTTGTAAAACTACAACCATTATAATTTTCCCGCGTCACACCGTTTGCCAGTGCTGTGGCTGTGATATTTGGCGTTCAAAACTCGTTAATTTTGCGACTCTTGCTTAAGAAAGTAACATGGCGACCATTTTAAACGCTGCGTCAACGTGGTTGTTTAAAAAAATGGCGGACGACTAAAAAGGCGTTGTTTTTACAGACTCGGTAAACCTGATAACTTGAAGTCGACCCAGTGACTATGAATATGTGCGTCACGTTTTCCTCATTAAATGTACAGAAACGAATATGTACTAATGAACTACATGCCGGATAAATCTTGTAAGCAACTTTCACAGGAACTTAGTGGAATTTCAGAAACGGAAAATTAAAACACTTTTTTCACGGCTAAGTGGAGATTCCGTTATATTGGTGTTATAAGCACCTAGACCTTACACATTACAGGGCATAAGGTTAAATTGCTGTTGGAATATGTGTCATTTTTTTGTCCATGACTATTACTATCCATGACTACTATTATTATTATTTGGTTTTTATTATTTTTTTCTTCAATAATGGAGCTATGTAGCTCACCAGATCAACATGAATGTTCTCTAATGTTCTGACTTTAAGAAACAATGGACCGGAAGGCATGGATCCAGATGGTGTCATTGAGGTAGATGCTTTTGTCAGTTTAATCGTAAACGCCGACATTACTTTTATTTATCTTGTCAGTTTACCTTGTTGTTGTGCGTGTCTTCATTCCAGACCAACTGGGACACAGTGGTAGACAGTTTCGATGACATGAACCTGAAGGAGAATCTCCTCAGAGGAGTGTATGCTTATGGTTTTGAGAAGCCTTCCGCTATTCAGCAGCGAGCCATTCTCCCTTGTATCAAGGGTAAGGAAAGCATAAATCTGAATTAATTCCGTGTTTTTTTAATTGCAATTTTCTAATCCTTAAGACTTCATGTAGGTAGAGGTAAACTTGATCGCTACAACATGTCTTGTCTTGTTAAAAGTTAAAACAAGAAACACTCCTTGTATCCGATTTTTAGACTAAAAATGTTTTTAGGTCATGATGTAATTGCTCAAGCCCAGTCTGGTACTGGGAAGACCGCCACCTTTGTCATTTCCATCCTCCAGAGGATTGATATGAACCTGAAGGAGACACAGGCACTCATCCTGGCCCCCACCAGAGAGTTGGCCCAGCAGGTAAGCGCAGTGACAAATCTAAAGTAACTTCCTCTTAAATTTAAACTCAAACAAAAGGAAGGAGGCCCGCACGCTGGAACATGCGGGCCTCCTTCCTTTTTGTTTGAGTCTAATTTTCCACCTAAGCATGCATCCACTGCCATCTGGAGCGCAAGACATTTTTCTACTTTTTTAAATTTAAATAAATGTGCTTTATGTCTTTACTCTTTAATATTACTATTAGGAATGGGCTGTAAAAAATGTCTTTGTTTACAGGTAATAAGAGATAAAATGGTTAATTCTTTAAAAGGTGATTAATAATACTGTAAGATGTGATTGTACTGTCACTATCTCTTGTATGAATTACAGGAGAGTTTTTCTTTTTTTTTTTTTTTTTTTTTTTTTTTTATACATTTATAGTTTTGTTTTAGATCCACAGGGTGGTGTTGGCACTTGGTGACTACTTGAAGTGTAGCTGTCATGTGTGTATCGGCGGTACCAACATGCGCACTGAAATACAGAAGCTGCAGTCCACACTCCCTCAGGTTGTAGTGGGGACCCCCGGCCGCGTTTTCGACATGTTGAGTCGCGAAATCATCTGTAAGTTTTGCTGCACACTCTGGCAAAGGCATTCGGTATTGCAACACTCCGTGTCTCACATGAACAAGCCAACCTTGTCCACGATGCCACATAAGTGAAGTGTCTCACATCTCTGTGCGATTAATAACTGCTGTATCGTGATGAAACCCATGCGTGTCAACTGATTCTCTAAATCTCTTGTTGTGGTGTCGACCAGGCCGGCGTTTTGCAAGCTTGACTCAACAGCGCAGCAAGGCCTTAGAGGAATGATCAGGACTCACTTTCTGAATGCAGCATAATTCACATGTGACTATTGCCAATAACCTTCTTATTGACACATGGTCTTTTTTCCATCGTATAGAGTTGAAATTGTTCATACTAGGGCTGCACGCTGCATCGTTTAAACATCGTCATCGTGATGTGTGCATGATGATTGCAAGGCAAAAACTCAAAAAATGTTACGGCACAACTACTATTCAAGATGTGTTGGCTAGCGTGACACCGTACGACAAAAGTCAAAGCGCTGTTTTTGACTTGAAATGTTACAGATGCCACAATTTTTCCTTCAACATTGCAATAAACAAAAACATCTCAATGTCAGTTTTTTCCCCAAAGCCCTAGTTCATACATACAACACAGAAATTAGCGTTTATATATTTTTTTTTTGTAGTTTGTTTGCAAAAGCCTTCATCACAAATGATCTTCCTTTTCAGATCCTGAGGGCATCAAAATGTTCGTGCTGGACGAAGCTGATGAGATGCTGAGTCGAGGGTTCAAGGACCAGATCTACGATATCTTCAGAAAACTCCCCGCCGACATACAGGTAACAGTTGTATATTTGTACTTTGGCATGTCACAGATGTGCACGTAACTGTAGATCAAGGTCAGATGTCTGTGTGATGATGGATGAATGAGAACCTACACACTAACTGCAATCCTTCCCCCACGAAGGTCATTCTGCTGTCAGCCACCTTGCCGATGGACGTTTTGGAGGTCACTAAGAAGTTTATGCGTGACGCAATCCGCATTCTAGTAAAGAGGGAGGAGCTGAGTCTGGAGGGAATCCGACAATTTTACATCGATGTCCAGAAAGAGGTGTGAGGACTTATTTGGTCACCAAATAAGTATCACAGACAAATATTAGGATTGATAGTAATTTGGGAGTTGGGACATCATCATGGAATGATAAAAAAATGAATATTTAAAAAAAAAAAAACAAAAACGGACAGAATAGCAATGACGTCCCGTTATCTTGGTGAAGACGAGCACATGTATAGTAGAAACTCAGATAAAGAATGTAATGCGCCAAATGTTGGCTGCTGCCAGTGCTTCACGTGATCCAAACTGGTAAATGTTCTCGCTCTGGCCGTCAGGAGTGGAAGCTGCCCACGCTGTGTGACCTGTACGAGACCCTGACCATCACTCAGGCCGTCATTTTCGTCAACACGAGGAGGAAAGTTGACTGGCTCACCGAGAAGTTGCTGGGCAAGGACTTCACCGTTTCTGCTATGGTACCTTTTATTTAGGTCTAAACTTTTGTTTGTTTGTTTTTTTTGTTGTTTGTTGTCAGGTTGATGCTTCAAAGGCTTTGTTTGTATCCCATGTATCCCACTTTGCAGTGTCTGACAGATTTTTATTTCCCCTTTTTTAGCATGGCGACATGGAGCAAAAGACTAGAGACGTGGTCATGAAGGAGTTCCGTTCTGGCTCCAGTCGAATCCTCATAACCACCGACCTGCTTGTATGTACAATATTCACTGCATCCTACATAGTTGGTTACACGCCTTTCTTGTGTCTCGCATCAGGTTTTCCAAGGTTCCCTCTCCTCCTATCTGCTGTGTTAGCGAAGGACTGAAAGTTCCTTGGTAGAAAAATCCATCTGCACTCCACTGTGGCTTGGTTGAAAATCCTTGAATCACAACTGATTTGCAGATGATATTTAATTGTTCAAAGAATTTTCAAATCCGGAAGGCCAAGAACCTTTTTTTTTTTTTTTTCCTTTTGTTGGTCTCTAGTTTTATTTGAGGCCAGCTTGTGCCCACTTTCCCATAGAGTGCTAAATATGTTAAAAGGAATCAAGCCATTATGAATTCAAAATGAAATTGCATAAAGCAGACTAGTTATTAACGGTTATAACTTCTCCATTCTCCTCAGGCCAGAGGTATTGATGTCCAGCAGGTGTCTCTGGTTATAAACTATGACCTTCCCGCTAATAGAGAGAACTATATCCACAGGTAAAATGTCTTTTTTTATTTTTTTTAATGCATATTGTAACAATGCAATTAACATGCTTTTCTTGGGTGTAAAAATGTCGTGCGCTGTGCAAACAATAAATGGTTCATTTAAATTTTAGGATAGAGTGAAATGAAATTAGACACAGCATATATTAACGTTGATTTTAATTTTTATCTTTTTCTTCTCCAGGATTGGTCGAAGCGGCCGATTCGGTAGGAAGGGGGTATCCATCAATTTGGTGAATGACGAGGACAAAAGGATCATGAAAGACATCGAGACGTTCTACAACACCTCCATCGAAGAGATGCCGATGAATATCGCCGATCTCATTTAGAGCGAACCACACCCCCTTTCCGACACTGCTTATTTTAGAATTGCAGTTCCGATTGTCGTTAAAGGCACACCATTGTCCTGCCTTGCGTTTACATTGGGACCTAAAGTTATATCCTATTGCTATTTGAGGTTTTCACACAGATATTAAGCGGAAAGTGTTCTTGTTGCAGTTTTTTGCCAAACATATACCGCTAAACTGGCTGGGACACGAGCAATTGTAAATTACAGGTGAAGTAAGGTTTGTTTCTGCAGTGTTAAGTGGTGGATTCCAGGTCAGTCTGGACATGTGATTCAACCCAGGCCCACAAGGCTGCAATCCAGCTGTTTTCACAAAGGAAACCGGGATCCCATGTGAAAGCAGGCATCTACCCAGGACAATGGAAAAACCTGGCTGGATTAGGGGCCTTGCAGGATTGGGTCTACGTCCGCTCGTTCTAGAAGCATTACTGTGCACAAACGCACAACCACAGCGTGGTCGCGCTATGCGTAACATTCCGCTAATGACTAAATTGCATATTTGGACTAAACCAAAATTTGTGCAATAGCATTCCGTCAACAATTCCAACCATGGATCCTCAATTTCGGGTTGAATTGCTGTGGAGACTTTACCCCTGCCATTTTAACCTATTGACATTTTAACATCTTGATTTGTATTTTTGGAAAAAGATTTTTGATAAGGTGATTTTATTTTAGTTTTTTTTTTTTATAACCTACCTCATGAAAATGTAGAGCATGTATGAGATATTTGAGGACCAAGTTATAGATTTAAGCATGTTGATCTCTACATTTAACTTGAGCATTATTTGACCAAACTTTATTGGTTTTGGAGAACTGAGGGCTTGTGGGTATATATAGTTGGTGCTAAATTGTTTTTGTTTCTTAAAAGCAATTTTGGAGTGGGGGATCTTATGAAATGTTACCAAGTTTTCTACATTGTATTCTATTTATTTCAGTGGTTGGAAAAATAAATGATTTTTGGGGGGAAAAGATGTTGGAGACGTACAGTTTTTTTTCTTACGTTAACAGCAGCAATGTTGGAAACTGACAAATTCTTGAATTCCAGGCGGTAAGTAAATTTCTGGAAAGTGTCACAAAACCATTAACTAGGAAAGTTTGAGTCAGTGTGGATTTGTTGCGCAGCACAACAAAATCTGAAAATGATTAAACAAACCTGTTAAGCACAGGCAGCCACATATTCCAGAGACAAGTAAAATAAAATGTTGCAGATCAGATCTGCCCTCGATTCTAAGCAAAACTGATGGCGGCCATTGTGAGAATACTGTATAACATAGTAGGTTCCTTTTTGATCAAAGCATTTGACCTTTGGATGATCAAAGGTCACAGTCCCACAGGAATCTGGAACATCACCAAAATGTAATAATCTGTCCCATGGCCCATTAGCTGTATTTCCTCAAAATTTCATTCAAAATCTATTAACTTCTCAATTATTTTGTCCATAATCAGATGGATATCTGAAGAAGATATCTTCTACCTTGGCAGAGGTAATAATAAAGCTTATATTTAGGGTCGACACAGAAATGTTCGTAGACTGCTGTGTGACTCCCTTCCTCTTATTGATCTATACATTTGTGTCACATAAAATGCACATTGCAGCTGGAGCCTGTCTGTTTTCCTCTGGTCTTGCTGATAACCGGTCTTGCTGTCCATCGGGATCTGATGGTCGAGTGGTCCAGGCTCTGTATGAGGACATCTGAAGATGCACCTGGGCTTCTGTTCCATCACCAGCAATACCCTCAACCATGGCTATAGATAAGATATATTGCCATACTCTGTAAGTGCGTGTCAGTTTGTCCCAGGGCTTGAAGGATAGGAGTTAAGGAGGTAATGAATCTCATTTGCTAGGGACACCAGGATTTTGGATTTTGTTTTTTTAACCCGTTCTTCTGCATTTTTTTTTTCTTGACTCTATAAATTACTTTGAAAAACAGATCACCCTTCAACGAACTGACCTAAATTTGAAAGATGAGACAGAACACGGTGCCTTAGAACCAGTTGTTTTATTTTGAACAGAGTCCTTTTTGTCAAATAACTGTAGTTCTAAAAAACAAAATTACATTTGATTACCTAATAGCATGAATGAATGTATTTCAACAAAGCACACAGCATTGTTTTGCTGTAGTACCACTTGCAATTCTATGTACATAGAATATCATGAGTTGGGGGAGAAAAAAAGAGCAATCATTTCAGAGAGCAGATAAAATGAGTAACTCCTTTTAATGTCATTGGTCCCAGTCTGAGCAAAAGCATTTGCAATTCACTCTTCTCTGGACATTTATTATATACTTTAAAGGATTGGTCACAAAATGTATGCTAAATGTGTGGTTCAGGTGCCTAATCAGCTTTTGTCTTTATTCCTCTGTTCCCCCAGTAGTAAAGAACCTGCAGTGCAATTATCCCATTACAGGTCGAGGAAATGATGTAGGTTAGGGTCATTAGAGAGTCTCCAGTTTCCTGCAACAGCAGACAAACACTAGAGTTAGGCGATTGGGGAGGGGGGGAGGGGGGGGGTGCATGCTGGGTTTTCTATCCTCAAAATCAGGGATGTCCAAACTATTCCACAAAGAGCCGTGTGGCTGCAGATGTTTGTTCCAATCAATCAAGTGTAGCGGACATCTCCGACTTCTCCAATCCCCTTTTGAACCCTGCATGAACCAAGTGGGGGAAGTTGTAGCAATATCTCGGACTCCCCTCTGGATCTCCTGGTACCAAGGACGAGATCAGTATCTTTACGACTGTTTTAGATATCCCCACTCAGCAAGAAAGAGGACCCAATTGTTCTAACACCAACACCTTGGTACGCAACGGAGGCTTCTGCGTGTTCCAGTTGACTGAACCGTTCGTGCCTGGTGGACAGTTTGGTGATCTGATGTTGAGGACTGTTCACGCTGCATGTGCGCATGTGTAATTGTCACGCTGATTTTGATCAAAACCTGCTCTTGCATTAACATTTTGATAAAGCATTTGAGTTTGAAGGAAGACAACTGCTCTTATAATTAACTGCTGCTTCGCTAACCCTCTAATGTTTGATACTACATCTAGAAGTTTGAACTTCCAAAAAGTTTGTTTGGAAGTTACACTGCTGCTTGTGTCCACCTGCTGTTTCCCTTTTTGACCTGTCAACTGATCTTGACTGTCTACTGATACAACTGCTGTAACCTGATCACACTTTGACAATTGCAGACCTTATTTGTGTTAGTATTCTCTGACACATTTTATCATTTTAATTGATTATGATTGTCCCTATTTCAACAAATTAACCAGGTAAACATTGCTTTGATTAAGTCCTTATTCCTACAGGAAAAGGCCAATTGATTAATCAGTAAAAAGGGAATAAACAAATTACAATCAATTGATTAATAAATAAATAAAATAAAATTAAACAATAATTCAATTACATTTTTAATTTTCAAAATTTTGATTTTTTTTTTTATTCAAATTTTAATTTAATTTTATACCAGTAGATCATGATGTCAACTTTCCCACAAGAGGTACCAATATCCTGGACAATGTCTACACCAAACACAAAGGAGCCTATAAAGCCCTACCACACTAGTTTTCTAATGCCTGCATACAGGATAAGCCAAGTACACACGGCACGATTTTTTCGAGTCAACGGGGCGCCCGAGTGTCGCCCGGGTGCGCAACTCGACAGGATTGGGTGTCTACTTTAAAAGACTCGTCTGAGACGGGAGTGTCCACACGGCGCAACTCTGTCAGGAGGCGTGGCCGACTGCGGTGCCAGTTTCCAAACAAGGACTGACACAGGAAGTACGTGGCCGCAGTGCGTTATGGTTGAAATTTGCCCTTACGAATGAAATGTGTTGTTGGTCCTGGATTTTGTAATAAATTCCCCCCACAAAATGCCACTTATAGTCTAGTGCAGAGGTGGGCAAACTGAGGCCCGGGGGCCACATGTGGCCCAATGAGCTATTGAATCCGGCCCGCAGAGCCTTCACAATCATTCCTCCAACAGCCAGATGAAGAGGGTTGTCAGCTTGATTGGTTAGAAAAAGGTTCAGACCCCCCCTTCAGCTAGCATGCTAACATGTGCTCTCAAGAAGGTGGGGCCAAACATCATTTGGAGCTTCATCATCCATCTCTAGTTGGACCAGTTATCAGGCTCTTCTACATATTTTCTCAGTCAGTAGTCCATCAAGCAGGATTTTTAGCTAACCTCTGATCCTCATGTGGGGGGTTAGTTTCCTGCACCACCTAGCCAGCCCCTTCACCAAGATCTACAACCCTATGTGGCCCTTCAGGCTAGATAATTGCCCACCTCTGGTCTAGTGCAATTTATTTTTCTTATTCATGACACATTTTTTCACTGATTTGACTCCAGGGGGACTTCTAGGCTGAAAAACACGGACTAGCACACCTTTATTAAAACTACAAAACAACTATGTACAGCTCAAAAATTACAAGTTACAAAAAAACAGATGAGAGGACGACACAACTTCAAATGGTTCAAAGATTGGGGTCACAACTACGCAGTTTTTTGCAGAAAACGTTTGTTCTGTGGCAGTAGTGGCGTGCAGATTGATGCAAAAAGTCGGCGTGGAGTGGGGTTGGTGTGGACAGTGGCTGAGTCAGAGTCTCCTGTGTCCACTGACCTCGCACACCATTTTTCTATCTCCTGATATATGTTGTTGCTCTGCTGCAGCCGCGGTACTGCTCCATTTCACTTTCTTATTTTGTGGCAACGTCCACGTCTGCTCTCATTTGCTGTAGCTCTAGCTACGTCACTATGAGCAGACTGGATATCCAGCAGGTTTGATATCCAGTTTTGTGTTTGTGACTCTGTGCGGGGTATCGTCAGGGTCATTACTCGAATCCCGAAGACAGGCAGCCACCTACAACACCACCACAGACCTCCAGGAGTACACAGAGACTGTCACTGCCTACATAAGGAAGCGCATGGACAACGTCACAGTTGAGAACCATGTCCATTCAGGCCACTCAGAAACCATGGCTGACAGGGAAAGTCCACAGATTCCTGAAGGCTCGGAATGCTGCCTTCAGAGCTGGGGACGAGGTGGGCCTAAGGACAGCCAGGGCCAACCTGTGATGAGGCATCAGAGGGGCCAAGAGACAGTACTCCAGGAGGATCGCTGACTGCTTCAACGGAGCAGAGACACCAGGAACCTGTGACGTGGGATCCAGACCATCACGGACTACAAGCCCTCTCCACAGACCTGCGACAACTCTCTTTCTCTGCTGAATCAGCTCAATGATTTCTCTGCATGCTTTGAGGCAGACAGCAACACTCCAGCACAGAAAATCCCTCTGCCTCCCAACCAAGTGCTGTCACTGTCTCCGGACAGCATGAGATCACCACTCAGAAGGACCAAAGGCAATGAAACCCTTGGGTCCCGACAACATTCCTGGCATGTCCTAAGAGACTGTGCTGAGGAGGTCACAGATGTCTTCGCTGAGCCAAGCTGTTGTCCCGACGTACCTGAAAGCCACCACTATCATCCCGCTCCCGAAGAAGCCGTCTCCCTCCTGCTACGACGACCCCCACCTGGTCGCACTCACTCCCATCATCATGAAGTGCTAAGTGCTTCGAGTGGCTAGTCATGCGTCACATCAAGTCCGTCCTCCCCCCTGTGCAACTGGCTGCTGGACTTTCTGACGGGAGACCACAGGCAGCTCGGGTCGGCAAAAACACCTCCAGCACCATCATGCTGAACACAGGGGCCCCCCAGGGACGTGTGCTGAGCCCCCTCCACTTCACTCTGCTGACCCACGACTGCACACCTACATCCAGCTCCAACCGGTTCAAGTTCGCAGACGACACCACTGTGGTGGGTCTCATCAACAACAACAACGGTGGAGGAGTTACATGAGCTACAGGAGTGAGGTGAGCCGCCTGGCCATGTGGTGCAAGGACAACAGTCTCCACCTAAATATGGAGAAGACAAAGGAGATTGTAGTGGACTTCAAGAGAGAGCACGCCCAGCATCCTCCGCTCACTATCAATGATGCTGCAGTGGAGCGGGTGAGCAGCGCCAAGTTCCTGGGTGTACACATCTCCCAAGACCTGTCCTGGAACACCACCACCACATCTCTGGCCAAAAAAGCCCAACAGCGACTCTACTTTCTGCGGAGACTGAGAAGAGCAAGAGCCCCGACCCCCATCGTGTACTCTTTCTACAGAGGCACCACTGAGAGCATCCTGACAAGCTGCATGACCATGTGGTACGGCGCCTGCACCATTTCCTGCCGCAAGACCCTACAGCGCACTTTGAGAGCAGCTGAGAAGATCATTGGTGTCTCTCTTCCCTCCCTACTGGACCTTTACCACACTTGCCTGACGTGCAAAGCCACCAGGACTGCAGGTGACCACACCCACCCATCTTTGGCCTGCTGCCATTGGGGAGGAGACTGCAGAGTCTCCAGGCCAAAACCAAGAACCAAGAAAACTGTGGTCATCACCTACAACGTTCCACCGGAACATCAACCTCTGACAACAGCAGGAGGCACTGTGCTGAAAGAAGCTGAGGACTTGGGCTCAAGGGTCAACTCAACCGAGCAACATCTAAAAGTGAAAAAACACTTGCATGGAGGGCCCTGAATGGCATAACCAGTGTATGGAAGACCAACCTTCCCTGCCAAATCAAGCTCAGCTTCTTCTACGCAACAGTAGAATCTGTTCTTCTCTATGGCAGTGAATGCTGGACCCCGAAGCCAACCCTACAGAAGTCTCTAGATGGGTGCTACACCAGGATGTTGCGGGCAATGCTTGACATTAGCAAGAGAACACACGTAACCAACAGGAGATCGCTATAAGGAGAATGAGACTAGCAGGACACTGCCAAAGACATTGAGAGCTGCCAGCCAGCAAATTGGCTGTGGGACCCGACACACGGGCATCGGTCACGAGGACGTCCCACGCTAACATACGTGGACATACTCAAGGAGGATGCAGGAGCTCAAAGCACCAACAAACTGGCCATATGTATGGAGAATTGGGATGACTGGAAGCAACGATGGAGGGCTCGTCTGAGGATGGTATGTTCAAGGTAGTTTTCTTTTTTATTTAGTTTAGTTCATAGTTTTATTTATTTATTACTTGTTGCAACGTGGGTCCGAGAGGACTGTAATTTCATTTTTGCTGTATGTCGAGCATGTATTTGACATTCAAGTTGACGTTGACTTGAATGCCCATCAAATCAGTCCTACAAGCCCCACAATCCAGCCAGGTTTTCTGTCCTACCAGGCAGACAACCGAATTCGCAAAGAAAACCGAGTTCCCAGGCGGAACCAGGTGTCTATCTGGTAGGGCAGAAAACCCGACTGAATTACGGGTATATATTTTAGAATGTATAGCCCCAGTGAGAAACTGCCTGGATCTGTCCTTGAAGATCAAAGTTGATCCTTTGAAGTGATGCAGAAATAAGCTATTAACAGCATACTTTACAGGTACAGTGACCTTTCTTTGTCTGAAGAATAGCCTCAGCCGTATTAAGGTTTAGAGTTGTGCACAATTTACATTTACCTGTAGTGATGTGAAGATGCGGGCAAGAGATCCGAAGAACAGAAGGAACACAGAGATGGCGGACAACTGGCCTGTGTGTCTGTTTCTGAAGTTTGAGGCTGCCTGTATCAGCTGTAAGAATGACACCCGTTAACAGCATCTTTATTTCAAGTGTTTGTTGAATTTGCATCATCATCTGGGCCGTAGTTAGAGAAACAGACAAGTCAGCGAATCCAGTCCTCGAGGGGCTGCAATCCAGCCAGGTTTTCTAACCTATCAGGTAGAAGACTCTTTTTTAAGCTGCTTCCTGCCTAGGAGGGCAGAAAACTCAGCTGGACTGTGGCCCTCGAGGACTGAATTCCAACACCCCTGGTTTTGGAACTGAATGATGTGCAGAAAAGGTTTAAAGTGCAAAATACTGAGACCTACCCTGCTGATAATAATAGTTGGCATGTTAGAAGCCTGCATGTAGGTGACCACTGAGATGGGAGTGACAGGAGATAGGAGGAGGCCGAACAGGCCGAAATACACCACTACGAGAGAAAAACCTGGCGATGGAAAAACAAAGGGTCAAATTATGCTTGAACAATGGCACAATTGTTAATTATGCATCAATGTGAAATCACTTTGGATTCAATATATTTCTAAAAACACCTTTCAGTTCAATCCTGGACTCAAATATGAATAGACTGAATAAAAATAAGCATATTATGGAATGATGTTGTATTGAAGCCTTGAACAGTTGGTATAAAAACAGTATTTTGAGTGAAATTGATTTTTTTCCCCGAATTCCAAGGTGGCCCACCCAGTCTTACCAGAGCCACAATCCGGCAGGGTTTTCTCGTCCTGCCGGGTAGACAACAACTTTCACCTGGGTGAAAGACAGAGCCACCCCTGTCCTACTTTGTAGATACTGAGACTGTGCCATGATAAATGCACTGAAATTCAGTGGTGTATGTTTTATTTAAGACATTTCTTTAAATACATTTGGATCGTCACACACGCCATCAAACACTGGCCCCAGTTTAAAATCCTACAGAAACAATTTGTTTTACATAATGATATTTGGTTACAATTAAAAACAAAGTTTTTGTTGTTTTTATGTTGTTTTACTTCATATCAGAAGGTTCTCATTAAACTGGGACACAGGACTCCATTAAGATCTGTAAGTTACGCCTCCCATCCAAGAATTATTTAAATTTTATTTCACTGGGAAATAAACAGTGTTATATAGAGACAAATTCTTAAAAAAAAAAAGTTTATTCCTGTTCTAATTGTGTTCTAATATGCAAAATTCCTTGTTTGTGGATAACTGCTGTCATTTTTCCTCAATAAAACACTAAATAACTGAACAACTTCAACTTCCACATTATCTGTAACTACCATTTTCTTTAGCTAGTAGCCAGTACACGTTAAATTAATAAATAAGAAGTGACCATCTTACCTATGCCTGTTTTTCCTCTGTAGTGTTGAATGAGGAAGCCAATGGCGACTGTCTGCAGCATGAGGAACAGCGCCTCGCCCCAAGCGCTAAATCAGAATTAGTCATTATTTACTGAGTAAAAGTATGAAAAAAAAAAAAAAAAACTCACCACAATTTTGCATCATCAGGCCCTTCTATATATTGAAAATTGTAACTCTATATTTTGTCTTGCTCAGTGACCAACCTGAAAGGAAATTTGTTGGCTATGCTGTATGCCATGGTTCCTGAGATGGCCAGCAGCTCCAGTAACACAGCATTAAAACTGAGTCCCTCAGCGCTCTTGGCTCCCATCACCTTTAAGATTTGAGGTAGTTTTACTAATAAGAAAGACAATAAGTAGGTTATAGCTCATCTATTTTACAACCAAATTGCCAAACATTGTTATGTTTTTAAGTAGCTTTCAATATTTTGTATTTAGAAAATGTTTGTTTGTGTGAACTTTTAATATTAATTGTTGACTGGACATATGTTGCTGTAGATTCCCAATCTTCCAAATCATACAGTCTGACAACATATGTTTAGGGCAACCTGACTTCAATTCAATTCAATTCAATTTTATTTATATAGCACCTTTTACAATAAAATTGTCTCTAAGTGCTTTACAGAGGTAGAAACCCAGAGCCTGAACACCCAGGTAAGCACAGTGGCAGGGAAAAACTCCCTTTTAACAGGAAGAAACCTTGAGCAGGACCAGGCTTACAAGGGGGAACCATCCTGCTGAAAGTTGGCTGGGTAAAGGAGGAATAAAAGAGGGAGACAGGACAGAGAGAATAAAGAGAGAGAGAGGGAGAACAGATACAATCATAAAACCAAAGAAATACAGACAAAATACAATCATAAAAATACAAACATATCAGACATATATACACATAATACAGCATAGCAGGTTGTTATAAAGAGATGAACAGTATAGGCAGGTGCCGACAGTGGACCCTGAGTTTGCCATAGGCCAATGTCCGTACAGCACAAAGGCCTGGAGACGGAGGACCTGCAAAGAGAGAGAAGGAGAGAGAGAGAGAGAGAGAGGGAGAGAAGGGGGGGAGAGACAGAACGACAAGGAAGACTGGACCCAGATAATTCCGGTGAAAATAAAAGGAGGAGAAAGAAGAAGAAAAGGAGGAGAGGACGTGAGGGAGTGGTTGGTGTTGAGGAAGTGGGGAACTGCTCAGTGGATCATGTTCAGTTTGTCCCCAGCAGCGTAGGCCTATAGCAGCATAGCTGTGCTAAAAATTGAAGAATAAGAGTCTGATGAGCCTATTTTAGCTATAACTGTGAAAACTGACTAAACTAGATCTGTCAGCCCTACACACTTGGTTTGAGGCTAGCTATATGCTTTAGTGAACAGAAAGGTTTTAAGTTTGATCTTAAAGGCAGACGTGGTGTCTGCCTCTTGGACCCAGGTTGGTAACTGGTTCCACAGTAAAGCTGCCCGATAGCTAAAAGCTCGTCCTCCCAGTCTGCTTTGATGAATTCTAGGAACTACAAGTAAACCTGCACTCTGTGATCTGAGTGTTCTTTTAGGTATATACGGAACTATGAGATCCTGCAGGTATGATGGAGATAGTCCATTTAGAGCTTTATATGTTAGAAGGAGAATCTTAAAGTCTATTCTGAATTTCACTGGAAGCCAGTGAAGAGAAGCTAAAACTGGAGAGATATGCTCCCTGGTGCTGATTCCTGTCAGAACTCTGGCTGCAGCGTTCTGTATCAGCTGCAGGTTTTTAATGGAATAATTTGGACATCCTGACAGTAATGAGTTGCAGTAGTCCAGTCTAGAGGTAACAAAAGCATGGACCAGTTTTTCAGCATCACTCTGTGACAGGATGCTCCTGATCTTGGCAATATTACGGAGGTGAAAGAAGGCGGTCCTAGAAACCTGTTTAATATGAGGGAGAAATGACATGTCCTGGTCAAAGATAACTCCCAGGTTCCTTGCAGCCGTACTGGAGGACAAAGTAATGCCATCCAAGGAGAGAATGCTATCTGGTAATCTAGTCCTCAGATGTTTAGCTCCAAGAACAATGACTTCAGTTTTGTCTGAGTTTAAAAGAAGGAAACTGGAGGTCATCCAGTCTTTTATGTCTTTGAGACATGCCTGGAGTCTGGCTAATGGCTCTGTTTCATCAGATTTCATGGATAGATACAACTGCGTATCGTCGGCATAGCAATGAAAATTTATGCCGTGTTTCTGAATTATATTCCCTAGAGGGAGCATGTAAAGAGTGAACAGGATTGGCCCAAGCACTGAACCCTGTGGAACACCATGATGAACCTTTGTACACTCAGAGGAAACATCATTAACATGAACAAAATGAAATCGATCTGATAGATAAGATTTAAACCAGTCTAGAGCTGTCCCTGTGATCCTAATCTCATGTTGTAGCCTTTGTAATAAAATGCTGTGATCTACAGTATCAAAGGCAGCACTGAGGTCCAGTAAAACCAGTACGGAAATAAGTCCACAGTCTGATGCCATGAGGAGGTCATTAGTGACTTTAACCAGTGCTGTTTCTGTGCTATGATGAGCTCTGAAACCAGACTGAAATACTTCAAATAGACTATTCCTGTTTAGGTGATCGGTTAGCTGACTAACAACCAGCCTCTCAAGTATCTTAGAGATGAATGGGAGGTTGGATATCGGTCTATAATTTGCTAAGACGCCTGGGTCAAGTGAAGGTTTTTTAAGTAAAGGTCTGATAACAGCAGTTTTAAACGCCTGAGGTACATAACCTGTTGTCAAAGATAAGTTGATCTGATCTAATACTGACGCCCCAATTAGAGGAACGACATCCTTGAAAAGCTTAGTTGGGATGGGGTCCAGGAGACATGTGGTTGCTTTAGATCCATTAATGTTGGAGGTCAGCTCAGGGAGATCTATGGGCAGGAAGCTGTCCAGAGGTGGATCAGGACTAGACGGGGTTGCTAACAAGGGCAGCTCATCAGTTGTCATGGAGCGACCTTGATCGATCTTTTCTCTAATGTTAGTGATTTTATTGGTGAAGAAACTCATAAAGTCTTCACTGCTAAGAGCTGCAGGAATAGAAGGCTCAACCGAGCTGTGACTCTTTGTCAACCTGGCTATGGTGTTAAACAGAAAACGCGGGTTGTTCTTATTTGCATCTATTAATGAAGTGTAGTCAGCTGTTCTGGCTTTACGGAGGGCCTTCTTATATGTTAGTAAGCTGTCTTTCCAGGCGCTTTGGGAATCAGCTGATCTGGCTGAATACCACTTCCTCTCCATCCGTCTTGATGCCTGCTTAAGAGTTCGGATATGTGTGTTATACCACGGAGCCAGTCTTCTATGGTGTGTGAACCTTCTCTTCAGTGGGGCAACCGAATTTAAAACTATACGCAGTGTGGCTGCAGTGACATTGACAAAGCAGTCAATATCTGCAGGAGTAACATTTAGATCAGAATGATCTGTTGCACCAGTAGGAGGCGCTAGAGGGGGCACCGCTGCAATTTCAGCTACAAATCTGTCTCTAGTATCTTCAGAGAGACACCTGCTGTAGTAAACCTTCCTGACATGTGCTGCTCGGGCTGCTAGAGTGAAGTCAAAGGTTATAAGTGAGAGGTCTGAGAGGAGGGGGTTTTGGGGAACAACTACCAGGTTCTCAGTTTCTAGACCACAGGTGAGAACCAGATCCAGAGTGTGATTATGACAGTGCGTCGGTTCATTTACTAACTGAGAGAAACCTACTGCATCTATCAGTGAGTTAAACGCCGTCTTAAGACTGTCAGTATCATCATCCATATGGATGTTAAAATCACCCACTATAATGACTTTATCTGTACTGACCACTAAACTAAACAGGAAATCTGAAAACTCCGCCAGGAACTGTGTGTAAGCAGCTGCAGGTGGCCGATACACCACAACTAATAAAACTGGCTTTTCTGACTTCCAATTGTGGTGAGAGAGGCTGAGAGTGAGACTTTCAAAAGAGCTACAGGTAGCTTTAGGTTTGGGATTGACTTGAAGGCTGGAGCAGTAGATTGCTGCCACTCCACCTCCTCTGCCTGCACTTCGAGGAACATGATAATTAATATGACTTGATGGAGTTGCTTCATTTAAACTAACATATTCTTCATCTTCTAGATTCTTGTTTGAATACGCTTCACCTTTTACATCTCCTCACACTCCCTTTCTTCTTACGGTTGGAATCACCCCTAAGTGAGCGATTTGAGTCACTTTGGTTGGGTGTGACCTCTTTATGTTTATGTATGCTAAGGGGTGGAGCCCCCCAGGCAGGGATGTCCATGCCAAGGACAATCCACCCCAGAACAAGCCGAGCAAAGATGCATATACTGTCCTGAGATGTACTCGTGCATTTGAGAGTCCAGGCAACTTCTCCACAAACTGGACATTTCCTTGAAGACACCAATATATTTTATTAATAAAGATGGTTTGACAAAGAAGTAAAAGAAACCATTTCTGTTAAACTAAAACAACCCCTTTTAAATGAGGTGGAGACTACATGATTTTAGGTGTTGGCGACGTTGGCGACTCTTCCTCTCCCAAATCGGGTTGAGTCACTAATGCGATTGGCGACTGAGTGTGAGCACCTCAAAGAGGCAAGCAACGACATCGCCGATGCAAAACTGGATATCAAACCTGTTAAATATCCAGTAGGGTCATAGTGACGTAGAAAGAGCTACAGCCAATGAGAGCCGCAAAATAAGGACGTGAAAAGGAGCAGCACAGCGGCTGCAACGGAGCAGAGCAGCAACAAGAAATTGAAAAATGGCCTTAAGAAAGGTTTTGCGATCTCTGTCTACCACAAACGGCTGGAAAAAGAAAAGAGTTGGCAAGAACTTGCAGCTGTTCTTCAGCAGCCAGGTGAGCATACAGTTGAAACCAGAAGTTTACATACACTACATAAAAACACACATATGCTTTTTTTCCTCAGTCAGACATGAAATAAAAATAAACTTTTCCTGTTTTAGGTCAATTACAATTAACAAAATTATTTCTATTTGCTAAATGTCAGAATAATGAGACTAGGGTTTTTTTAGACAATTCTTTATTACTTTTATCAAAGTCAAAAGTTTACATACACTAAGATCACTATGCCTTTAAACAATCAGGGAAATCCCAGATGATGATGTCTCTTTGGAAGCTTCTGATAGGTTAATTGACAGCAATTGAATTAATTTGAAACACACCTGTGGATGTATATTAGGGCACATTTGAAACACAATTGCTTGTTTGTAAAACATCATGGGAAAGTCAAAAGAAATCAGTCAAGATATTAGAAAGATAATTGTGGATTTGCACAAGTCTGGTTCATCCTTGGGTGCAATTTCCAGATGCCTGAAGGTGCCACGTTCATCTGTTCAGACAATTGTACACAAGTATAAACATCATGGGAACGTCCAGCCATCGTATCGCTCAGGAAGGAGACGGGTTATGAGTCCCAGACATGAACGTACTGTGGTCCGATATGTCCAGAACAACCCAAGGACGAAGGCAAAAGATGTTGTGAAGATGCTGGCTGAAGATGGTAAGAATGTGTCATTATCAACAGTGAAACGAGTACTGTACAGACATGGGCTGAAAGGCTACTCTGCCAGGAAGAAGCCATTACTCCAAAAGAAACATAGAAAAGCCAGATTACAATTTGCAAATGCACACAAGGATAAAGACTTAAATTTTTGGAGACATGTCTTGTGGTCTGACGAAACTAAAATCGAACTGTTCGGCCACAATGACTATCGTTATGTATGGAGGAAAAAGGGGGAAGTCTGCAGGCCTCAGAATACCATCCCAACTGTAAAACATAGGGGTGGTAGCATCATGTTGTGGGGTTGTTTTGCTGCTGGAGGGACTGGTGCACTTCACAAAATAGATGGCATCATGAGGAAAGAACAGTATGTGGAAATATTGAAGCAACATCTGAAGACATCAGCCAGAAAGTTGAAGCTTGGGCGCAAATGGATCTTCCAAATGGACAATGACCCGAAGCATACTGCCAAACTGGTTACAAAGTGGCTTAACGATAACAAAGTCAATGTTTTGGAGTGGCCATCACAGAGCCCGGATCTAAATCCTATTGAACATTTATGGTCAGCTGAAAAGGCGTGTACATGCAAGGCGACCTACAAACTTGGCTCAGTTACACCAGTTCTGTCAGGAGGAATGGGCCAAAATTCCTACCAACTCTTGTGGGAAGCTTGTGGAAGGATATCCAAGACGTTTGACTCAAGTACTGCAGTTTAAAGGCAGTAGTACCAAATACTAATGAAATGTATGTAAACTTTTGACTTTGATAAAAGTAATAAAGAATTGTCTAAAAAAACCCTAGTCTCATTATTCTGACATTTAGCAAATAGAAATTATTTTGTTAATTGTAATTGACCTAAAACAGGAAAAGTTTATTTTTATTTCATGTCTGACAGTGAGGAAAAAAAGCATGTGTGTTTTTATGTAGTGTATGTAAACTTCTGGTTTCAACTGTAAGTGATTGACAAGAAGACGCTAAATCCGATCTTTCTGTATTTCAGTTGAAGATGAAGGGCAGCGCAGTTGGCCACGCCTCCTGATGGAGAGAATCATGTAGTGTGAACACCCATGACTGGCCACTTGCATGATTACGAACAATGAAAAATAAATGTTTGGAAAATATCTACATAAATATTTATTTATGAGACTTCTGCTCCTGAACCTCTGCGCACAGTCTGCAAATCAGGGCTGGAGGAAGTCACTTTCATTTTTACGCAGGACTGTAAGCTGTCGTCTGCAAGGCGTGAGCGATGCGTGTTTTTAACATGGTGGAGAATAGCTGCTCACATATGTATGTGGATCCGAAGATCGACAGGACTCCAAAACAGCTTCCGAAACAGCTTTTTTTTCTCTCTTTTCCCTCCGGATATTTTTCAGCTAAGGCTGTGTGTTTAGTTTGGAAATGTCTTGCGACATTTGATCTTTTATTGTTGGCCAGTTTCTCACCACAAATTAGGCAGACTGGCCGCTCTCGTCAGAGGTAAATGTAAATAAATTTGTCCAAACATCATTAATATTCTATTTTCTCAAGATATTATTATTTTTATTATTATTATTATACCCCTACTTGGGGTTGAAAGTCGTGATAAATGTTTGTTTGTGCTCTACCGGTTCTATGAACATTCGGTACACCCGCCAGGACCTTATGGACATCGGTCACCAGCACCAGACATCTGTTTCAAGCGACTTTCATCACACGCATAACATCCCAGTTGACATAGCGACACCAGCTGGCTCTCCGTGGATTGTTGTCGGGTCCAGGAGGCGCAGACGAAGGAGGGAGAGCAAGCAAAAGCGGGGCCGAAGGTCCGGTGTTATGCAGAGGCTAAAGAAACTGCCACACAAGCCACCTCTACTGAGCCTGTATCTCTCCAATGCCAGATCCCTGGTGCATAAAACGGACGACTTGGTATTACAACTCGCTAGAAATTGTTATGTTCGTGACTGCTGTGTTTTGATTATCACCGAAACCTGGCTTCACCCGGGGATACCGGATGCTAGCATGCAGCTAGGAGGGGGGCTGTGTATTTACGTGCATGAAAACTGGTGTAACAACGGGACAATCATAGACAAACACTGCTCCCCTGACCTCGAGTACATGTCTGTACGATGCCGGCCTTTTTTTCTACCAAGAGAGCTAACAGTAGTGATCATCACGGCTGTGTATATTCCACCCGACGCCAACGTAAACACGGCGCTCTCTCTCCTGCTGAACACCATTGACGAACAGCAGAGGATCCACCCTGACGGTGTTCACATAATTGCAGGTGACTTTAATAAGGCCAACTTGAAGACTGTACTCCCGAAATTCTACCAACATGTCAAGTGTTCTACTAGAGGGGAGAACAATCTGGACCATGTTTACTCTAACATACAGAGCCATACCCCTCCTCCACCTCAGCCAGTCAGACTATCTCCCCCCATGGGGCTGTGTGCTGAACCCCCCTCGACTGCATTCCGGCCCACAACAACCTCATTGTCAAGTTTGCTGACGACACTACAGTGGTCAGACTCATCTCAAACGGAGATGAAGCAGCCTACAGAGAGGAGTTCCTGAAGCTGGCATCCTGGTGTTCAGAGAACAACCTGGCTCTGAACACCAAGAAAACCAAGGAGCTCACTGTCGACTTCAGGAGGCACAGCACCGACCTAGCCCCCCTCTACATCAATGGAGTGTGTGGAGAGAGTCCACACTTTCCGGTTTCTTGGGATCCTCATCTCTGCTGACATCTCCTGGACAGAGAACATCCCAGCGGTCATCAAGAAGGCTCAGCGACAGCTACACTTCCTGAGGGTCCTCAGGAAGCACAACCTGGACTCCATCCTGCTGCTGACCTTCTACCGCTCGTCCATTGAGAGCCTGCTGACGTACTGCATCACAGTATGGGACAGCAGCTGCACCATGGCTGACAGAGAGGCTTCAGAGGGTGGTAAAGGCGGCGCAGAAGATCATCGGCTGATGGACATTTACACCTCCCGCTGCCTCAGCAGAGCAAAGAGCATCACCAAGAACAGCTCCCACCCTGGCTTAGATCTGTTTGACCTGTTACCCTCAAGAAGGCGCTACAGGCACATCAGAACAAAGACTACCGGACTTAGAGACAGTATTTTCCCAAAAGGCATAACCCTACTGAACTCTCACATGCACTGAACCCCCACAGTCTATTCCCCTGACCCCCCGGACTTCCTTCTATCCACTCACTGTGCAATACCTGTATACTGTGCAATATCCAATAATGTGAAATAACCGATACTTCCTTGAACTGTGTATATATTTTCAACATATCTGCACTAGACTTATTTAATTTTTTATTCTATTTGTATATATTTACACACATTCGCACTGAAGAAGGAGTTGCTTTTCATCTCCTTGTACATGTAAAAAAAGATGTATGACAATAAAAGGCATTCTATTCTATTCCTATTTGGATGCTGGAAAATGTCTTCAAATAAGAGAATAGTTTCCAGACTGAAACACCTGGCTGCATGACTTGACATTACACTAAAATAGTGCAGAGTATATGCTAAACGAACAAAAAAGCATCACAATTTATGTCCTTATGTAAGGACAATGGCCCTCATCTATCAATCCTGGGTAGAAATGTGCGCATATCTGTGTGCAGGGGTCGTGGTACGAAAAGATTCACGTGTGATTCATGAAAATTGCGGACACGGCCAATCCCAGCTTAATCCCAGCGTACATCCCAGCGGGTCTTGATAAATACGGCAGCTGAAACCAATCGTCATTAACGTCTGTGTAGATTCTCACTCATCCAGGTCATAGTTATCCAGTTCAGATGAACTGAAGAAGCTCTCTGGAGAGAGGGCGAAACGTTTTCAAAGAAACCTTTCAGTCCAGTTGACACAGAGAGATCTACTTTGGATAATCATCATTAACATGTTCTCCACTCTTAAATATTCACGTTTCAGAGCCTTCGCCCACTGAAGTCAACATTGAGAGGAGAAACCTGAGAAAGAAACAAAACAAAACTTTTTCGAGCTGGAAATTGTTCCCCTCGAGTATGAGGCAGAGTTTAAACAAGAATGCACTGTTTGGAAGCATGAAATCTGGTGTTAAAGGAGCCCAGAAAAACACAATCTGGAGAACGATGACAGCCACCGTGGATGAGCAGACACGTTGCTACGCTGACACAGTAACGCGTGTGCGCGCACTGTTGAAACGACACTGGTGCTCTGTGGCAGGTTCACCAGTTATTATATATTCTGTCAATTACCACAAAAATATATATTTACTTCAATCTGGACATAATATGTGGCTGCCTGTGCTTAATAACCAGTGTGAGGTTGGTTTAATCATTATTTTTAAAGCTTTTGCTGTGCTGCACCACAAATCCACACTGACCCTAACATGCGTACGCGATGTCAGACCTGACGTGAGATTTGAGCGGCTGGTAAGCTCACGTCTAGATTGATAAATGCCGAGTCTTGCCTAAAAATGGCCGTGCGCAGTTTTCTGCCGTACGTACGGTTCATAAATGAGGGCCAATGTGTATTTGTGTATAAAATCTCTACCGATATTATACAAAAAAAGAGGCAAAGTTCGATGTTCTTACCCATCATTGATCCCAGGATGATGCCAATGCCAAGACCTTTGCTCAGCACAATCTTCAGACACTGTACTTTTTAAAGGAAATTAATGAATATTAAGTTCGTCACAAGTAAAAAATAAAATAAACATAATCATTTGTGAAACAAGTAACAGGACAATATCTTAAAATGTTATTGGGAAGATTTTAACCGTAGCTTGTACTTTGCGCTGCTCCCTGTAGATAAAGGTTTGAGAGATCGTTTTAAGCTTAAACCTGGCACTTACCATTTAAAAAGTTAAAGTTCAGGAAAAACTCATCATAACATGTTTCAGGCATAAAATATGTCAATAGGAGGCCTTTGAGAGGATCCAACACTGATCTATTTTTTTCCAATTCCATTTCATCTGCCATCATTGATCCCCTTTCCGCTTCCTCCTTTTTATTTTTCTTCTTCTTTGGTTTCCGGCAATCTAGGCACAGTTTAGTGCATTGCTGCTACCTGCAGGTGATTTCTCGGTACTACATTTTGCAGTTAAACCTAAATTCTGCTGTAGAGGCCTGTTTCCCGAAGAACCGCTTCTTTCTACTACTGCTTCTTTCTTGCTTTTTCCGGAATTGCAGATTTTTAGAGGAGCTGACATTTTCTAATTCAATGTAAGTTGTCCAGGCAAATTATGGTCACTATGTTGAAGACTGTTTTTTTTTAATTGTTTGTTTGTTTTGTTTGTTTGTTTGTTTTTACCACCAGTGCTTTTTCAATATATCTTTAACGGGAAGCACTTCATCCTGTCCTTTTCTTTTCATCAATTTAAAAAAAAAAAATGAAAAGTTTTGCTTCTCCTATTCCTAATGGCAACAAAGCTATTTCAATTTGTCATTGCCCTTTAAATTATCATTACTTGCATATCAGGTGCCCAATCAAAACCTGCCACCCGCCCAAGAACAGTGTATGCCGGTAGTATCTTTTCACATTTGACAACACTCATCACCAGCTTCACTCTCTCCTTTGATATTACCAAATAAAGTATTATTGTGCTTGCTATACTTTAATGTACGGACTCAATGCACTAACAGAAAGCCAATAAATGAGCATGTAGCGATTTTTAAAGTTGATGTAAGCACCCACATGTCCTGGCTGTGGTGGAGAACAATCTGCCAACTGGTAGAGCTGACCTTATGCAGCAAAATAAGGGCACATGCAACAAAAACACATTAAAAAGTGGAAGTGGAATTTATTTCTTCTTCTCTTTAAACAGATTGTGTGGACAGTACTGTATTTTAACAAATGCCGCTGGCAGTCATAAAGTCTGTTAATCAGCTCAGACTATGCAGTCTCTCTGGTCAAACTCATGGGCAGGCTAGCGCCTCCATACAAAAATGAGTATATCTTAACATTAACAGCAACTACTCTGTGCGAAGAGAAGAGCATATGTTTGAGACTTGAAAATGGAATTTAGTTTGCAGAATATGCTGTTCCACAGCCAGTCCACAAGGTGGCGGTAAGGCAACTAAATAAATTGTTTGCCAACCGCCATAAAAAGAAAGGACGTCGGTGTTGGAGTGCGCATGCGCTACAAACCTGCGCGAGCCACTGAACCAGAAGTGGAACAGATAAACTGCAGAAACCTCTGTTAGTAAAGAGTACTATAAACCATCGGAACACAGCCATGGCTACAGGCATTGATGTGGATAAGGCGTGTTGTCATCGAGTCGTTCTACGCGAACTGGACTTCCACGGTCAGCCATATTCATTGTCTGTTCTTAAAGTTGGATACTGTCTCCCTCAACCCGACGGGACGTTTCGAGCCGACTGTACAATCAGCCTAATGACGGGACCCAGGACAATTCTGGTGGATACGGGTGGTCCGTGGGACCGAGACTTTCTCCAAATGAAGTTAAAGGAGAAGGATTTAGAACCCGCTGATGTCAGTTATGTCATAGGAACACACGGACATTCGGATCATGTAGGAAATCTGAACCTTTTCCCTTCAGCAACAACGATTGTGGGATATGATATCAGCCGGGGGGACAGATACCTTCCAAATAAACTGGCGGAGGGACAAGCTTACTCTATCGATGAATACGTAAGACCCTGACAGACCTGTGTTTTTTTTCCTATTTACCAAGGAGACAAAAACTACCAAAAACTAAATATCTTTTATACCTTTAAATGGCATGTTTGTACTGTAAACAAACCACATCTAAGTATCAAGCTACTACACGTGATATGCTGATTAATTTTTCTGCTGTAATTTATTTATTTTTGTAAACCAAGGTCAGTCATGATGATAAATATCAAATACTAATTAAGTTTACATTTTTTTAACCCTTTCAATGCCATATTTTGGTACACACCAGTATGTGTGAAATCACTCTAAGTACACTATTACTGTAGTAGGGTTAAAGTAATAGATAAGGTTCAGTGAGTCAGGACCATATTGTAATTGTAATTTTTTTTAAAATAATCATCCTTCCCCAAAAAAATGCATTTTCCAAGTTTTCCTTATGCAGAAAAACTCATGAAAACTTGCAAGTGTCAGGTCTGGCAAAAACAATTAATATTTGGAAATAAACATAGAAAAATGGAAGCGCAGTTAGAAGTTTTATTTTAGTAAGAACGAATAGCGTGACAGTGGCATAGGTAGAGGAACTATAACATGCACGCGCATCCCACCAAGATCTACAAAAAAGTTATTTCAATCCAAGCCCTCAATTCAACAGGAAGTTAGCTATTTTGGATAGAATTGTTAATTTTAATCCTTTTTGGGCCTTTTCATCAATTGATATTTGAATGGTCTCTACCTAGGAATGAGTTGGGAGATTAAACTCAAAGAAAATCAAAGGCAGACAAACAAAAATAAATGAAACCACACAAAACAAAGATGAAATGACAATGAACAAAGAAGACAGAGGCACCCAAAATTATTTTAAACAGCCCTCATTACCACAGACTTTAACGTAATGGTTCGAACCTTTCTGTATATGTAAAGGGCTTAGCCCTGAATGCAGTAATTCAACCTGGCTCACAGTGCCCCCTGGTGGTGACAGAAAAAGCTTACTCTGATACTGATCCAGGACCAAGGGTCACATGGGAATGAGGGCACGAGAAGGCAGGGCGAAGGATTGTGTGCTTAATGCGTCTTGCAACTTTAGCTATGATAATAATAAGTAAAAGTAAGACCGTGACCCGACCCCCGGATAAGCGGTAAAAGATGGATGGATGGTAAAAGGCTGTTTGGTTGTGAGGATTCACCGATCAGTGGATGATATTAATGTGTCCACAGGTCAACTGCCCAGCCAGGAAAAACAAAATGGGGTAAAGACTAGGAATGTCTCCAATCACATGATCACATGATCAAAAATCAGGGTTGATCACGTTTGAAAGGATTGGAATTGGGTGGATGGATCAAAAATGTAACGTTACGTTGTCCATACATTCGTGTTGAAAACACTACACAATTGAGGAAAGTGGAGAGTAGGAGCATAGAAATATATAGTTAAGTAGGGCTAGTCCTGTCATTAAGGCTGTATAGTGCATATTCAGTTTTGATAAATTATTTGTATATTTCCTTGAATTAAGGTAATATTGGTTAAACAGTCCTATATAACTACAGTGGAAGTGAAATGAAATTGAAATATTTCAAATTGCAATATTCATTTCAGAAAACAAACCACTGTGACTGTCTCAATGGCTACTCTGTCCCACAGGTGTCTGTCGTTCCCACTCCGGGTCACACGGGACAGGATGTTAGCATAGAGGTGAGAGGGTTATCAGGTGGAACTGCACTTGTTGCAGGAGACCTATTTGAGCGCTGCGACGACGAAGACAGCTGGCAGGAACTGAGCGTGGATACTGCATTACAAGAGGTCCACCGCCAGAAGGCGCTACAGAGTGCTGACATCATCATACCAGGACATGGACGGCCATTCAGAGTCCTCAGGAGCTAGTGGACCACCCCAGAAGCTCATTACTGGCTTATGAAAAAAGTAGTAATAGTTTTGCACTACTACTAAAATAAAAATGAAATAAAAAACAAACAACCAAACAAACAAAAAAAAGAAAATAAAAACGAAAAAAAAATTTAAATTTTATCTTGCATATCATTAGAGTTAATTCCTTATCTCCTTTTCCCCTTATTTTGCTATGTTGATGCAATGTATTGTACATACCTCTGCGATCATTGGACATTAATTGTTATTATATTATTGGTATAATATTATTGGTGTATTGGAATATTATGTATCCAGTCTCGACAGCTTTTTTTTTTTTTTTTTAACCAGACGTGTGTAAAACTGATCGGTTAGAGTCACACACCCATTCCTATTTAAGATGCCTTTTTTGGCACAAACATTTTGCTTGAAAAAGGTGTAGCACCGAAATGTCACGATTATAAGTTTTTTGTAAGTGTGCAGGAATCTTCTTTATTTGTTTGACAGCAACTAAAATGAGTTCTGATGTTTGTGTTGATCATGCACGACTGTTCATTTTGCAGGGAATTTTGATACAAACATTTCTCAATATCAAATCAAGAATCTTATAACGTACATTTGTTCCTTCTTTTCAAATGACGACTTACCAACTTTTTCTCTTAGTCATTGAACTGGGCAGTCGAGTTGGGTCCTGCTGTTTTAACCCAAACTGGGCCAGGTTAAATCTATTACAGACTATATTGGATTACCATCCGATAGATGGTAGAAGCGATTAGATTAGAGTGTTCAGCTTCCTGAAAGGGAACATCTTGTTTACACACACTGCTTCTGGACAAAATACAATCCTTTTTTTCACTCAGAATGCAAGAAAACACAAGTTTATATCAAACAATTTATATAATTGACAATTTTAAAGGACTGTTGTAGCATATTAGTCTCTTAAAAATGCTTCCATGCTGAAATGAGCGCTATGAAATATTAAAGAAAAAAAGAAATAACAAATGCAGCAGTAAATGCAAAATACTTAAAAAAAAAATAAAATAAATAAAACTAGCAAAGCCATATTCTATAATACTTTTAGAATGCTTTAACCTAGGGGAGGGCAGCTCAGTCCTATAAGAGCCATGATCCAGCCAGGTTTTCCTTCCTTACAGGTATTGTTTTACAAACGCAGATGTCAGCTGTTGTCTACCTGGTAGATCCAAATCCCTGGCTAAATCGTGGCCCTCGTAGGACTGGGTTGCCCACCCCTGCTTTAACTGACTGGAAATTACATGAATATCTTGACACAATAAATAAATAATATGTAAATCCATGAGGCATACACTTGTTTCATGTATTTTAGTATTTGCTGTAAAATAGCCATATTCAAATACTCATATGGTCAACTTAAGCATTTTGTTAACAATAATGCTTATATAAATATTCGCTTTCCATAAATACTTTCAACATGGGCCTACATGCAGTCTGTGTTTTCTTCAGTGTGTTTATAGACAAGGTTTGAACTTGTTTAACCTTTTTTTTTTTTGTTGTTTGTTTTGTTTTTACAAATACACAAAAAATATTATTTTAAACTCTAAAAACATCTTTTTAAAAAACAGACATATTTTATGCACTCCCTGTTGTGTGTTTATGTAGGACAACATAGAGAGGATGCCAGAACTAAATTTAGCCTTTTGTTCACAGCCTGTTTAATGTGGACCTGAGTGGGACCTTGCCTTCTTGAGATAAAACCCCACAAGCGGAGTTTTTCCTTCCTTCCAAAAAACGATGGAATAGAATAGGGGGGGAACCGACGATTTTCTGGGCTGTGACCCTCTGGAGCGCTTTCCTCTGGGCATGTGTGCAGCTGGTGAATTACACACATAGGCAGTATGTTATTATGGACTATGGAGCACCTGTAGAAGGACCCCAGTCTCTGTGTGATGTTATTTTTCTTGAGCACTCTCAAGAAGTGGAGTCTCTGCTGGGCTTTTTTCAGCACCTCCCAGCTGTTCACACTCCAGGTCAGGCCCTGCTTGATGTGGACACCCAGGAAGCTGAAGTTCGAAACCTGCTCCACATAGTCCCCTATGTGGTGGGATGTCAGTCTTTTTCCTCCTGAAGTCAATCACCAGCTCTTTGGTCTTTGATGTATTTAGGAGCATGTATTCCGCATCAGTTTCGAAACAGCTTTTTTTTCTCTCTTCTCCCTCCGGATATTTTTCAGCTAAGGATGTGTGCTTATTTTGGAAATGTCTTGAGACGTTTGATCTTTTATTGTTGGCCAGTTTCTCACCACAAGTTAGACTGACTGGCTGCTCTCGTCAGAGGTAAATGCAAATAAATCTGTCCAAAGATCATTAATATTCTATTTTATTAATATATTTGTATTTTCTTACATTTCTCCGTACTTGGCTTACTCGGGGTTGAAAGTCGTGACAAATGAACAGCGTTTTAGCGGGCATAGACCGGCTTTTGGAGAGTGTAACGCATATTTTAAGCAAACAAATAAGAAACAATAAGAATTTATTTTTAAATATTTTAAGATCATACTAATCTTCCAATTTCCAACTACAATAAAAAAACAGTAATAAAAAGCACTTCAATTGCATACTTAAAAATGTATTAATTCAAGAAAATAAGAACACAGAGCTGCTGCAACCATGAGCGCTGCCATCCTGATATGTTGATATTCTTGAATGAAGGCAATAAAATGTAAGAATCCTAGTTCTCTGCATTCTCTGAATAAATGGGGATGATGCAGCGCCCCCATGTAGGCTAAGGAAGTCTTGTGCAATCTCTGAAATGAACACATTTTAAAACAAATTAAATGTGGCACACTACCAAAACAACAATAAATGATCGCATGTAAGGACAATATTCCCTCTTACCATGCCTTTATTCGTCAGGTGAGGGAAGTGTTTTCTAGAATTTCTCTGATGATCAAGTTGTTGGCCCCAATCCACTTGGGCCCGTAGACTGCTGTGTCCTCCATGTAGCTGGCTGAGCAGCTGAAAATTATTTCTCAACCACTTTAAACTGTCACACGCATATCAGATAGAGTACATTCTGTAAAAAGAACACAAGAATGTTGCCAGTTATTAAAATATGGATGTTTTGCATTATCAGTTATCCCTTTCAGCAAAATTTTCTGTTAAAAAAGCTGTAAAACAACTCTCTAAACGCTTGTGAAGCATCTGGGCATACGAGCTAGTTCCTCAATTCCTCTCATTTAATACAATAATCATGCTCAATTCAGATTTTCTGTCTGCGACAGGGTTCCCTAAACGTTTGCATGTTACATTTTGGCAAAACCTATTCAAGAAAATTTTGCCAAATTGTCGACAGTGCCTTCAATTTTTCCATTCCATAATTACCTGGTATGATACCTCTTGCACAAGGACCATCTTTTGGTGGTTGCGGTAATTTGTGGGCTGTGCCTAACCTAGCCGTGGCCCTCAGCTTCTTCCTTATGTTTCACAGCCTTTCTGCCAACACCCAGTGGCTGGCTGGTGGCTCCGTCCTGGGGTTTATCATATTTCCTACCAAGAAATCGGTGCAAAAAGATTTGGCACATTTAATTTTTTTTTTTTCCCCACAGCGTAGCCTTGAATTAGAACAGGGTTTGTTTGTACATCTGTCTGTCCCCAGAGAAGACCAATTATTGTTCCTGCTTCTTAGTGTATGACAACACTGGTTGTAAAGACCTTTGGCGTCCCCTGAAATTACCCTTTTGCATTTGAAGCAAGTGTAAACCATCTTACCTAAATAAAATATTTACTGACGAATTTTTTGAGGAACTTGAGTCTAGGGCCTGCTCTTGGGATGAGCTGATTGATGGTAGCCTCGTCTAAGAGGTAAAAGCTGTCCTCATCAATTCCCTCCTCTGAAAGAAAAAAAAAAAGAAAAAGACATTTATTATTCTTCCAACAAAAAGTAACTGCAGTCATCAACTCCATCATTGTGTGACTGCAATGCATGTGGATGGGGAACTAATTTTACTTTTAAATATTTCTAGCAAATCTGGTAACTGCCACTCTAAGTTTATCAATTCTAAAATTTTCCATCGATCTGAAACAAACACAAAAGAAACAGAATTGGTGTTGTATACCTATTCAAATATCACCATTAAGTCAAAGCAGTCTATAGCAGCAGAAAAATAGATATTCCACTCCGAAAATAATTAGCAGGCTAATGTAGCGAGCTACGTTCTTAAGCGATAACGCCGTTCAGGTACTTCGAACACGCTCGCGCGAGTGCGTTACGCTCGCGAGCTACATTGTTCACCCAATAGCTAGCTAACGAGGTTCGAGAACGTATAACACGCAGATTATTCTGTAGGTAACATTATCTTAAATTGAAGTAGCACAGTCAATGTGAATTAGATATGTAACACAAGTAAGCGCAAACCTGTATTATTGTGATCAGCCTCAGCACCACGGCTGTTCACCTGTTACTTACCGGCATTTGTCACCACAGCGTCGAAGAGAAAAAGAAAGGGGAAGTGACGCACGGCAGTGACGCGAGGACCTAATGACAACCCAACAGGGGCCTTAAAACAACCCAAGTACCGAGTTAAAAATGTATGTTGGGTTTGATGCATTTTGACCCAGCACATGAGTTATACAAAATGACCCCAAACCCCGTTATAACCCACAATGGGTTAACCATTTCATAACACAGCGGTTGGGTTGATTAATTAACCTAGCAGTTTTTAGTGTGTAGAATGATAGATTTAAGGTAGCCTATAAGTAGCTAATAACAAAGATATAGCTTTTTAAGATGGACTAAAACAACAAATTGTTCAATTCTTAAAAAAACAGAAATACTTTTGAATAATAAGCACAAGAATAAAAATATATATATATACGTTTCAAAAGTATAGCTTACATACTGGATATGTAAAATAGAATTATAGTATTATAGTATTAATTATGGTATAGGTATTCTAAAAATCCGTACTTTTAAAAACAACACCTAGTAAAGATTGGTGTAATATTCAAATTAAAATTTTAAATTAGTAACCAATCTGTTCTTTAATCCTAATTGGGGTTATGAAATATACAATTTTTAACATGCAAGTGCTAAACAAACTCGTGTGGCTCGGACCACTCTGGATGTTTCCAGCATCATCGGATGATGACGCCACTAGTCTGTCAAGTTCGCACTTTTGAGGCAAAATTCACCAGAAACGCAATACATTTGACCACCGTGGACGTAGTAAAGCTTTAAATTGGCCACAAATCTCGCAGTAACTACGCTTAAAATTATTCCGCCAACTTAACTATAATAAGCGACTCATAAATGAATATTCTTTGGAGGAATACGATTTTTATTTTTTTGAATTGACCGGAAACTCCCCTCCCGACTTCACATTCCACGGACTCTTTGTGCATTCTTGGGCTGACGTTAGGAGAATAAGATTTGGACACTGGACTCCGGGATAATCTTGAACACAGACCGGGCCACTTGAAACGAACTCGGGGACCGATCCAGACTCCATGGCCGGAGCCGAGCCCGTAGGAAAGCGGTTGTATTTATGTCGTTCGAGATGCGCCGAGCTCTTCGCGACTGCATAACTACACCCCCGCCGCCGATACCAGCCCGGGGACAAAGCTATGCTGCTCAGACGGAGAGCCAGGTAACGATAGCTAGCTAGATGGATCAATCAGAACAGGAAATAACGAGGGGGGGGGGGGGGGTTAGAATGGAGGTCTTCTAGGAATCCAGCGGGCTCGCGGCGACTGCAGTGCAGTGATTGAGGCTGTATCGCGTCTGTGCGGTAACCGGTAAGATACATGTCGGTCCTGCAGGACGGATCTGTTGAATGGCGCGATCTATTTGATACCTTTCGCGCTGCCCGTGTGGCTTAAAGTAAAAAAAAAAAAAAAAAAAAAAAAAATTGCTTGAGCTACTTCTTTCTATTATGGCGGAGGTAACTGGGTGGTGGCCACTGATGAATTATTGATCACGCCTATCTGTCTGGTAAAGTAATATTTCTTTCTTCCCCCACCCGCGCTTATGGCGCTTTGTGCGCTGAGCAAGGGGCGTTGTGATTACTGCTCTTTTTTGCAGCTTTTTGCAGTTAACTCGCAAAAACAGAATATATGCAGGAAACGCAGGAAACACTGCGTGGTGAAAAACCCAAATACCTCAAACCCAAACACCTTATTCTTTAATACTTATTATTTAATTAAGTCCATCAAAAGCAACTTAATCTTGAACAGATGGCTGTATTTGAGTTAAATTAAAGATGTGGTTTGGGTTTACTCCAGTGAACTACATTGCCAAAAAACTTTTTGGGGATTTGTGGGTCTTCAACCGCACTCCTATTGGGAGTCAGGTCAAAGCCCCTTTCACACATGCAACACAATCCTTTACTCTCAGGACATTAGCTGCCGTGGTTGTGGGCATGTGCATAACTTTTGACATCTTTGGCCTGGATGTCATCCTTCCGGCACCTGGAATCCAAACTGTGGGTGACTCACCTGCGAGATCTGGGAGGGAAAGAGCCTGCAAATTTGTCAACATTAAAGAATTCAAGCGATCTTTTACCGTGCATATCCTGATCCTTAGAGACTGTTATATGGCAGTCTGACGCTAACTTTATCAAACCGATCAAACCTTTTTTTGTTTTTTTGTTTTTTTGACAAATGGCTGTTTTTTTATACAAAAAAAAAAAAACCAGTTTTCTGGTTGACATTGCACAATATTTGAAGAAAACAGAAAGTAGTCAGTGTGCAGTTGACACAGGATTTAATGATATTATGAATATTACTTGTCTTTCAATCATGACCCACATTATTCTCTACATCACTGTGTTGTTTTCAATCTTCTTCTCAGAATGTTAAGATGGCTGGTGCCCAGTCGCCTGGGTCCAATATGGATGTGGAAGGTGTTGCTCCTGTTTGTGGCCCTTGCGTTTGCAGGACAGTTGCTAGGGATCATCTTCAATAAGAGGTATCTTTTTTTTTTTTTTTTTTCAATAATTGGTGACTACAACTTTTTAATGCTGGTTTTACTTATGAGCCCGGCAATTAAAGCTGTCTGTTAGACTAACACTGCATCAAGACAAGAGCCTCGCTGTGCGCTGCAGTCGTAACGTTTTCCAGCTCTCGAACTTTGTCAACTTGAAGTCAGGCGCTGAACAACACACTGTGCCTCTTCGTTTGGAAGTGGCCTGGGTGTGTCGTAAAAATACCATGTAAAATTGTGTCACGTGTTGAAATTCTGCCCATGGAGTTGGAATGGATCTTGTGACAGCGGTGGAAATATTTGTTCAAAATACGTCACATGCAACGGCTTTCAGTGTTAGTTGTTGTCAATAGCTTCTTCTTTTTAGTTCATTAAAGGTTTACTTCATGTTTGGAGTATTGTTGTCCTAGATTCAAATAACCTTGTTTATCTATTGCTTCTTCTTGTTATTGGACACTGCAGTCATTGTTTATTTCTTTTTTTTTTGTAGAGGTGTGATATTTATTTTACATGATTCAGAGTTCATTTAAATGAAGAAGAGCACATTGATCCAATGACGACACAGCACCATTTAAATGTTAATAGTACAATTCAATTTCATTTTATTTCTATAGCAGCTTTTACAAAAAAGTTGTCTCTAGGTGCTTTACAGAGGCAGAAACCCAGAGCCGGAACCCCCAGGTAAGCACAGTGGCAAGGAAAAACTCCCTTTTAACAGGAAGAAACCTTGAGCAGGACCAGGCTGACAAGGAGGAACCATCCTGCTGAAAGTTGGCTGGGTAAAGGAGGAAAAGAAGAGGGAGGCAGGACAGAGAGAATAAAGAGAGAGAGCGAGAGGGAGAACAGATACAATCATAGAACCATAGAAATACAAACAAAATTTAATCATAGAAATACAAATATATCAGACATAATATATATATAATACATATATACAAAATACCGCATAGCAGGTTGTTATAAAGAGAGGAACGGTATACACCTTTTGAAGATAGGGATAACTTTTGTTTCTCTGTTGTTCAACAGTGTCCACCCTGTGACTCGCTCTATCTTCTCCCTCGATGCTCAGGGGCCCTCCCTGGGCTCCTGTCGACCCCACACCCACATCATGTTCCTCAAGACCCACAAGACAGCGAGCAGCACTGTGCTCAACATGCTGTACCGCTTCGGAGAGGAGCACAGCCTTCGCTTTGCCCTTCCGCTGGGCTATCAGCTGGGTTACCCGCTACTTTTCAATGCTCACAGGGTCAAAGGTTACCAAGGACCAAGTGCTGTGGAGTTCCATATCATGGGAAATCACATGAGATTTTATAAACCAGAGGTGAAATGGGATATACATTACTTACTATATATTTATATTATATTTACTTACTTATTTGATCTTGATTAAACCTCTTAAACCGTGTTGACATTGGCAATATCCTTCCTATGTGTGTTGTGGCCACTAAAGCCCCAAGTTACCTATACACGTCGACCGGCCATATGTTTAATGGCGATACTTTGTGTATTTGGGTTAATCCTAATCTGTGGAAAAGCTTCTCCTCAATTAACCAAATCCAGTTAAGACACATGCTGTCAATAATAAATGACATTTTAAGCTTCCTTAATATGAAGAGGATATAAAGGTCTTTGTGATGTTTTTATGTGACAAAGTATCTTTATATATTTTCTGCACCGATAAACCTCATGTATAAACAAGGCAACTTCTTTATTTGTGTTTTTATTCTTGTCATTATTAGGTGGAGAAAGTGATGCCTGCAGACACGTTTTACTTCTCCATCGTCAGGGACCCAGTCGCTCTTGCTGAGTCTTCCTTTGCTTATTACAAAGAGGTAGCTCCTGCCTTCCGCAAAACCAAAGGATTGGGGGACTTTGCCGATGACCCGATGAAGTACTATGACCCTCGCCTCCGCAATAACCACTACGCTCGCAACCTGCTGTGGTTCGACTTTGGCATGGACCACAATGCTAATTTCTCCACGGCGCTGGTCCGCCATGGGGTGGCCAAGATCCGCCAGACGTTCAAGCTGATCCTCATGTCTGAATACTTTGACCAGTCGATGATCTTGCTGCGACACGCCCTCTGCTGGCCCCTGGACGCCGTTGTGTCTTTCAGCCTCAACGCGCGGCAGCAAAAGCCCAGTAATGCCAGCAGGACAAGCGGGAGCTGGGTAGGCAAAGCCGCAGATGTAGCCATTGTTGGCAGCAAAGGGGGGATTCCCCAATTCAAGGCGCTGCCCAATCTGTCTTTAACAGAGGACCAGAGGGAGAAGCTGCGGCAATGGAATGCCTTAGATTGGTACATATACAAAGCCTTCAACCAAACTTTTTGGGAAGAAGTTGCTAAGTTTGGTCATATCAAGATGGAGGAGGAGGTAGCTATTCTGAGGACGCGGCGGGAGGAGCTGGCCCGCGTTTGCCTGAAGGATGGTGGGAAACCCGTCGAGGCTCACCGCATTCGAGACAAAAGCATTCGACCGTTCCAAAGTGGATTAATTAAGATACTCGGATACGAGCTCCAGCCGGGGCTGGACGCGGCCACCAGAACAGCATGCCTCCGCATGATCAGGCCAGAGATCCAGTACAAAGACTTGCTGGATGCCAAACAGTTCCCACGGGCTCAGGCCGTCCAACCACAGTCACCGCAACACGGCCAGGGCGCACCGGAAGCAGGTAAGAGCCCTATTTTTAGACCAGATCTGTCCAGGATGGGAGAGAAAACAGCGGGAGATGCCGCTGAGAGAAAGATCATAGAGCCACAGAAAGATTGGTACAGAAGCCATTTATTCAGGAACAACCAGACTTTGACGCAGCACCAAGAAAATGCAAAGTTGAGATAGTCTGCGGTAAGTCTCGCACTAAGTCCGCGTCTTCTAGAATGACTGTGAACTATGTGAACACGTATACAATTGAAACCTGAGCCAAGTGTAATTTACCCTTTTTGAGGAAAAAAAAAAAAGCTCTCTTTATGGGCTCTTCCACCTTCCGTTTTTTTTTTTTTTAAATTAATCTTGTATAATAATTTTACCTGTCATATGGACCTGAGCCCTCTGTATGTCTGGGATGACATTGTTGTTGCATTATTGTATACTTCTCAAAAGAAAGCCAACTTTTGGTACATGCTGTGTTTCTGGCAGTAGGCACAGAAACATTGGCTCCTTGTCTTAAATTTTATAGGATCCAATTGGTAGATTTAAGATCACGGTCACTGAATTTCTTCTTCCCACGTCTGCGCACGTATGAATGAATCTTAAACCCTTGACAGTATGAGAAAAAAAAGCCCTCCTGATTAGATTAGCGTTGGTTTTGTCTTTTCCGGGCTGTAGAAGGAAGGGGTTAACTTCCCCTACTGCTGACCAATAGTCATAATAGTTTTTATTACGGCTTTTTCCTCACATACACGATGGAACGGACAATTCTATACATTTTTGCTCTTTAAATGATGACTCTCAGTGCAGTCGATGCATGATGTATTTGTTTTGTTTTGTTTTTTTAAGTCGTACATTTTTATGGTTTTATGTGAAATGGTGCAATATTTTGATAGCTGAAGACTCTGTTCAGTTTTCACAGAAACCACAAGTAAGTACTGCAGAAAGCCTTCATTTGAATTAGCAATATTTAAAGTGTAACTCCCAGCTTTTTTGTGATCAAAGAAAGAAAGAGCGACAAGGCGAAAAACAAAATATTGTGGACCCAATTTAAATTAGCTCTTCGGTGGTTATTCTTATGGTTTGATGTTAAAAATTAAAACGGAGGGACTGAAACAAATTGTATATATCTGTACTAATACTGTGCAGTAGGATACTGTTTTAAAAGAAAGGAGCTTTCAAACTGTTATACTTGCGCATACGTTCATGAGCCATTTATGTGATGTTACATTTATTCATCAGAATTGTTTTTTTCTTTTTTTTTAGACCAACAATGAATAACCTTCCTGTCACAATGATCTTAAATTCAACTTCTAGACTCTTTGAATTTACATTGCTGACACAATTTAAAGTGGCCTTTTACGCAAGGAGCAAAGGCATCACTTCATGTCAAATGAGTTATTTTACCATTTTCTTATCACTACTTTGATGAATGGTACGAAAAACACAATGGAAGCTGGAGGAAAAAAGATGACCTATTGACCTATACAGCTGCCACCCTATTCAAATATTACAATAACACTAGAAATCGGAATGATAATAATGTATAATTTAACATTGCCATATTATCAAACATATTTTTTTATTTATACGTTGGTATACTGAATATTTTAAAAAGCTCAGATCATTCAGGACATTAGTTACTCAGGTAATTGCCAGTGATTTCATCTTTAACCCTTTTCATTCTACTTTACTTTTGATATGTTATTCCATATTTTATTCCATACCTCTACTATTATACAAAATTGACATTGATTACTGTTTTTATTTTAAATGAATTATACTGTGACAAATTCTGTCAATTACTTCTTAAAATGAAATCTGCTCCAAAAATGATTTTGACATTGTTGAAATGTATTACTTGATGACAGACTTTACAAAGCTAAACTTTCATCAGAACAACCAAAATGTGACCCCCTAATAGCAATTTAACAGTTGTACTGGAGAGTACTCGGGATGGGGGCGGGGGGGCTGCCTTTGATTTTCTCAAAATAATGTCTTGAACAACAGTGTACAGTAATCATGTCTCAAAAGATCAGTATTACTGAAATGATGGTATTACATGCCATAAACATTATTTCTGTTTCTAGGTACAAAAATAATGAACTGTGTATTAACTTACATGTCTTTCTTTCCACATATTGTCTGTCTGTCATATTCTGTCATTGAATATAGAATATATACATATTTTTCTGTATGGTACTGCAGCTTATTTTAGCTTGTTGCTAGAATTACATTTGGTTACATGAATACATGTCATTACCTTGGGTGTAAGAATGTAGGAATAACTGTTGCGCCTGGAACTGAAGCTCATTAGATTCTCTGGTGCATGGTGTGAGTCACTACATTTGACTGACCTTCACATTGTAAAGTGAAGTGCTTTTATGTTCAGTGTTCTTAAGATAATTCAGATTTGACTGGACAGGCTTGGTACTTACTTGAATTGAATTTTGCCGAATTGTGAATTAAATTGTTTTGTGGACATCCAGTGAACAATTTAATTCTTGTATAAAATAAAAGTTATAAACCGTTTTTCATTTGTTTTGTTTTTTTTTTTTCTTTTTTACACTGAGTAATACTGAAGACAATGACAGCTCGAAACATATAGTATTCATCTAGATTTGTATCTAAATGTGGGTAGCGTAGATATGCAAAATAAAAAATGACAGAACACAAGAAACTTACTGGAGTGGATCAATTGGTTACATAAAAATTCTCTCCTTTTTAATTTAGTTGTGTTGTGAAAAATAGACAATACACATTATTTTACACATTGTTTTACAAAAATATAAAACAATGTTATGATTTGCCCAAGAAAACATTCAGTAAACCTCAGTGCAGTGCCACACAATAAAGATGAGTTTGTTAAAAAAAAAAAAAAAAAGAAAAAAGTAAGCTTTTTCCTATTAGGTCTATTAATTTAAAATGTTACTACTTTGTTTTATCTTTGTTTTTTTCCATAAGTCATAAGTCACTCCTTGAAAATGGTGGGCAGCAAAGAGGGTAGGCTATTCACATCAATTATAGTTTGTAAATGTCAGCACAGGAGCATATATTTTTTTTCCTATCACCACTGAAAGGAAAACATATTAAATAAAATAGCTGTGCTGAAACTGTTTAGAATTTGTTGTTTAGGTCATTTCCATTGTTCCAAAGTTACTTAATTCAGTCAGATCTGAATAACTTCCGTAATGATGGTTTGGAAGAAATAGGAAAAAAAAATATTAATTGGGCAAAATGTGTATATTTCTATCACAGTTAAAGTTTGAATATCTTCTGAGTATCCTCCACATTGTCTTGCATTCCTGCAAAAACCGCACTAGTTGAGAGGCACCCTGATGCAGACAAGATGGCCGACACAGGGCTGCCATCTTGGCTGCATCAGGGTGCCATCAGGTTGCCATCCAGTCTATCCAATCTATACCGGAAGTCCATGACGGAAGTTTCTTTTTCGTGTAACGTATTGCGTCCATACCGAGGAGGACATTGAGTTTGAGATGTCTGTGTAGATTCTCACTCATCCAGGTCATAGTTCTCCAAAGTTAGATCTCTGTGTCAACTGGACTGAAAGGTTTCCTTGAAGACGTTTCGTCCTCTCTCCAGAGAGCTTCTTCAGTTCTAAGTTTGCTGGGGCAGAGCTTGAAAATATAGCCCTGTGGACCATCGGCATGTTAATGGCCCGGGTGGTCACCTGAGAGTCCTTGGCAGGGTGGTTGGCAGGGTCAAACGTTCACACTGTTTGACGAGACCTGGTGACTCATTAACATGTGACCCTTCAAGTCAATCCCAAAACTAAAGCTACCTGTAGCTCTTTCGAGAGTCTCACTCTCAGCCTCTCTCACCACGACTGGAAGTCAGAAAAGCCAGTTTTATTAGTTGTGGTGTATCGGCCACCTGCAGCTGCTTACACACAGTTCCTGGCTGAGTTTTCAGATTTCTTATCTAGTTTAGTGGTCAGTACAGATAAAGTCATTATAGTGGCTGATTTTAATCACACTCTGGATCTGGTTCTCACCTGTGGTCTAAAAACTGAGAACCTGCTAGTTGTTCCCCAAAACCCCCTCCTCTCAGACCTCTCACTTATAACCTTTGACTTCACTCTAGCGGACCGAGCAGCACATGACAGGAAGGTTCACTACAGCAGGTGTCTCTCTGAAGATACCAGAGACAGATTTGGAGCTGAAATTGCAGCGCTGCTCCCTCTAGCGCCTCCTACTGGTGCAACAGATCATCCATCCATCCATCCATTTTCTATACCTGCGTTATCCAAATTTTTGGGTTGCAGGGGTCTGCTGGAGCCTATCCCAGCTGTCAAGGGGCGAGAGGCAGGGTACATCCTGGATAGGTCGCCAGCCTATCGCAGGGCGCAACAGATCATTCTGATCTAAATGTTATTCCTTCAGATATTGACTGCTTTGTCAATGTCACTGCAGCCACGCTGCGTGTAGTTTTAGATTCGGTTGCCCCACTGAAGAAGAGGTTCACACACCATAGAAGACTGGCTCCGTGGTATAACACACATATCCGAACCCTTAAGCAGGTATCAAGACGGATGGAGAGGAAGTGGTATTCAGCCAGATCAGCTGATTCCCAAAGCGCCTGGAAAGACAGCTTATTAACATATTAGAAGGCCCTCCGTAAAGCCAGAACAGCTTACTACACTTCATTAATAGATGTAAACAAGAACAACCCGCGTTTTCTGTTTAACACCATAGCCAGGTTGACAAAGAGTCACAGCTTGGTTGAGCCTTCTATTCCTGCAGCTCTTAGCAGTGAAGACTTTATGAGTTTCTTCACCAATAAAATCACTAACATTAGAGAAAAGATCGATCAAGGTGGCTCCATGACAACTGATGAGCTGCCCTTGTTAGCAACCCCATTTAGTCCTGATCCACCTCTGGACAGCTTCCTGCCCATAGATCTCCCTGAGCTGACCTCCAACATTAATGGATCTAAACCAGCCACATGTCTCCTGGACAACTAAGCTTTTCAAGGATGTTTTTCCTCTGATCGGGGCCTCAGTATTAGATCAGATCAATTTATCTTTGACCACAGGTTATGTACCTCAGTTTAAAACTGCTGTTATCAGACCTTTACTTAAAAAACCTTCACTTGACCCAGGCGTCTTAGCAAATTATAGACCGATATCCAACCTCCCATTCATCTCTAAGATACTTGAGAGGCTGGTTGTTAGTCAGCTAACCGATCACCTAAACAGGAATAGTCTATTTGAAGTGTTTCAGTCTGGTTTCAGAGCTCATCACAGCACAGAAACAGCACTGGTTAAAGTCACTAATGACCTCCTCATGGCATCAGACCGTGGACTTATTTCCGTACTGGTTTTACTGGACCTCAGTGCTGCCTTTGATACTGTAGATCACAGCATTTTATTACAAAGGCTTCAACATGAGATTAGGATCACAGGGACAGCTCTAGACTGGTTTAAATCTTATCTATCAGATCGATTTCATTTTGTTCATGTTAATGATGTTTCCTCTGAGTGTACAAAGGTTCATCATGGTGTTCCACAGGGTTCAGTGCTTGGGCCAATCCTGTTCACTCTTTACATGCTCCCTCTAGGAAATATAATTCAGAAACACGGCATAAATTTTCATTGCTATGCCGACGATACGCAGTTGTATCTATCCATGAAATCTGATGAAACAGAGCCATTAGCCAGACTCCAGGCATGTCTCAACGACATAAAGGATTGGATGACCTCCAATTTCCTTCTTTTAAACTCAGACAAAACTGAAGTCATTGTTCTTGGAGCTAAACATCTGAGGACTAGATTATCAGATAGCATTCTCTCTTTGGATGGTATTACTTTGTCCTCCTGTACGGCTGCAAGGAACCTGGGAGTTATCTTTGACCAGGACATGTCATTTCTCCCTCATATTAAACAGGTTTCTAGCACTGCCTTCTTCCACCTCTGTAATATTGCCAAGATCAGGAGCATCCTGTCACAGAGTGATGCTGAAAAACTGGTCCATGCTTTTGTTACTTCTAGACTGGACTACTGCAACTCATTACTGTCAGGATGTCCAGAAGATTCCATTAAAAACCTGCAGCTGATCCAGAATGCTGCAGCCAGAGTTCTGACAGGAATCAGCACCAGGGAGCATATCTCTCCAGTTTTAGCTTCTCTTCACTGGCTTCCAGTGAAATCTAGAATAGACTTTAAGATTCTCCTTCTAACATATAAAGCTCTAAATGGACTATCTCCCTCATACCTGCAGGATCTCATAGTTCCGTATATACCTAAAAGAACACTCAGATCACAGAGTGCAGGTTTACTTGTAGTTCCTAGAATTCATCAAAGTAGACTGGGAGGACGAGCTTTTAGCTATCGGGCAGCTTTACTGTGGAACCAGTTACCAACCTGGGTCCAAGAGGCAGACACCACGTCTGCCTTTAAGATCAAACTTAAAACCTTTCTGTTCAGTAAAGCGTACAGCTAGCCTCAAACCAAGTGTGTAGGGTTGATAGATCTAGTTTAGTCAGTTTTCACAGCTACAGCTAGAATAGGCTCATCAGACTCTTATTCTTCAATCTTTTGCACAGCTATACTGCTATAGGCCTACGCTGCTGGGGACAAACACATGATCCACTGAGCAGTTCCCCACTTCCTCAACACCAACAACTCCATCCCCTCCTCTCCTCCTTTTCTTCTTCTTTCACTGGGATTATCTGGGTCCAGTCTTCCTTGCCGTTCTGTGTCTCTCTCCTTCTTCTCTCTCTTTCTCTCTTTCTTTTTGCAGGTCTTCCGTCTCCAGGCCTTCGTGCTGTACGGACTTCGGCCTCTGGCAAACTCAGGGTCCACTGTCGGCACCTGCCTATACTGTTCATCTCTTTATAACAACCTGCTCTGCTGTATTATGTGTATATATATTATGTCTGATATGTTTGTCTTTCTATGATTGTATTTTGTTTGTATTTCTTTGGTTTTATGATTGTATCTGTTCTCCCTCTCTCTCTCTTTATTCTCTCTGTCCTGTCTCCCTCTTTTATTCCTCCTTTACCCAGCCAACTTTCAGCAAGATGGTTCCTCCTTGTCAGCCTGGTCCTGCTCAAGGTTTCTTCCTGTTAAAAGGGAGTTTTTCCTTGCCACTGTGCTTACCTGGGGGTTCAGGCTCTGGGTTTCTACCTCTGTAAAGCACCTAGAGACAATTTTATTGTAAAAGCTGCTATAAAAATAAAAAAAAATTGAATTGAATTGACATGGAAAATTTGCTCGTTACAGCAGTAACTGTCAGCAATAACTACAATTGTCACAGCTGCTGCTCTGCTCTGCTTCAGCTCTCGCCCTCCCCTCTCTGTCACACCTGCCCTGCCCTCCTGATCAGTCACACCTGCACCACGTTTTTGACGAGCATCACTGGCTGCTTGTCTGTAATCAGCTGCAGACTCTGAGAGACTCCTTTGTCAGATCGTTGCTCATTTGCCCGTGTGTTTCAGATAGAGAGTTCCTGTGTTCGTTATCTGATTGACTGTGTTTGACTCTGCTGTATCTGAACCGATCCTGTGTTGTCTCCTCGCAGACCAGTCTGCTCTTTGTTTGAGATTGCCTGGTCCTCTCTCTGCCTGCTTTGGAATTAAAAACAGAGTTAATTCCATCGTCGTATTGCTCCTGGGTCCCACACCAAACACTGACAACAATAGTATTTACAGCAGGATATTTACAACAAGAGGGCTATGGCAGAAACTGGTGTGGCAGATTACAGCAATTAACAGCAAGTTAAATGTACAAGGTGCAAAGTCTGCAACATGAAAAATGTGCAACTAGATTTAGTACCATACAAATGTGCAACTGGAAGTACAAAAACAGACAGCTCATGAAGAACTGGTAGTCTTAGTCAGAATGAGGAAGAGGAGATTATATTTATTATTAAGATGTTCACATCTTAATAGTACAAATGCAATCTTAACTTAATGCATTAGCTCATCATTTCCATAGGTGCATTACAATGTACAGATCACAGTGTACAAAGGCAAACCATTTAGGCATGCTGGACTTAGAAAAAAAGTATTTCCCATTATGATCAGAGCAACTTGTCAAGATCTGGAAATTATTTGTAATGTACAAACATTGAAGAACTGCAGTTAATGTCTTTTATAAATGTTTTTGGATTGGACCCCAGGTGGTCTGTTCTATTTTTTTTCCTGTTGGCATGGGTTGTCGAGCAGTGAGAATCTGTGTTTACATATAAGGGTTTTTTTCTAAAACAGCCAGTAAACTAACAGGGACAACCATACTCATGTGATCTAAACAGAGGGCATTCTTAGCTATAAATACCATGACTCACTTTCAAGCAGCATGTGGTGAACCTCAACAAGAATTTGAGGCTAAAACTGTCTATTTTGTAAATAAGACCTGTTTTTCTTTTTATACAAAAGTGTTTTGTTGCTGTGACTTTTTTTTTTGGTAATCTTTTAACCCTGTTCACAATGCGTTTCTGAGGTTCATTACTCTTTGTTTAGTGTCGACAGGTGACTAGGTTATCCTCTCAGGTGGGAAAGCCTGCTGTGGCAATATGCCGTCTACTGTCAAGCTCCGTTTGTACCTTAATCTTTGAACAATCTCTGTTCACAAAAGCATTTGTCACTTTGTCTTCTCCAGGCCTGCACTGAATTCAGAGAAAAGACTATTATTCTCTGTTGCATTGAAGGTGTTGCAGAAAGACTGGAAATAGAAAAAGTTTTGCTTTAGAATCAAACAGGAAGTTCATTTACTGACTCCACAGCACGCCTCTTCTGTAATCTACTTTTCCCCCTTCTATTTGTTTTGCTTGTGTTTAAATTGTGTCATTTTGTAACTGATGCTGCCATGACTCCCTTTAAATAGAGGTTTTTAATCTTAAGGGGATTTTCTTGGTTAAAGGTTGTATCAACAATTAAAAAAAAAAAAAAAAAAAAAATACTATTCCATCTAATCAGAGGGCAGGATTGGTGTTCTGCACCAATTACATTTCAAAATGGTGAAGGGGAAGAGCCAGGTGGCTGTTTGTTTCATTTATTTATTTATTTTGGAGAATTATGTGTTTTTGCTCAGAATCACTAATACAACTTAACCAAAGGTTTAATGAAAAAAAAAAGGTTTATTCAGGTTTGTTACCCATTTACCCTTTTTCTCATGCTATTTCAGGTAACTGTGGCATCACCTTGGACTTATTGGGTTTTTCTCCAGTGATTGCTTTAACATTATAACTTTTTGTTATAAATTTTTTTGTTTGTTTTTAGTGTTTTTATTATTACCATCATCTGAACAGGCTCCTCTGGTGTTGGATGATCAGGTGATTTTCTGCCTCACTGTCTCTTTGGACAAGCTGCCATCAAAGCCAAGGTCAGAAGCACTCATTTTCATCTAAATATCTTAGCTGGAATGGATAAAACTTGCTCAATCAGTTTTCCACCAAATGCCCAAAATTATTATTATAATGCGTTAACATTTGTTTTGCTGATTTGTGGCCAACATTTGTTGTATTTTTCCTGTGTGAAGTCACTTCCACTGACATTTGAAGTAAATACTAAACAAAACAGAGCAAGCTTGTCCTTCTCCCCCATGTTTCCTGAACTGTCATGAACGGCGGGGTTCTCACCAATTTTAAATCAATTCTCCAAAGCCTTGCAATTGTATATTGTTAATTGTAGGGTTTTTTTTGTAGCTTTTAAGGTAGTTTTTTACTTAGTTTAGTTACAGTAGTTTAGTTTGGTTAGAGTAGTTTTGTATATTTATTACTTTGCTAAGAGGACTGAAATTTCATTTATGCTGTACATCGAGCATGTATAGCATATTTGACAAAGTTGACTTTGACTTTGAATTGTGAGCCTTTCTTTAGTCTCTTTTCTCTTCATCCAGTTGACTTTTTTTTTAATTGGTTTTCGTGTTTAGTCATTAGATGTTGTTCACGGCGCCATCCAACAATCTACTCAGAGATCCTCTCAGATCTCAGATTTTAATCGAGCTGAGGCATCAATGTGCATTTTATGTTATTGAACTAATGAATGTAAACACACTTACCCACTTCTCAATTAACTCTGTTCACTGTCCCCCCATATCTACAGGCGCACTATCCCCTAGCCCCTCCCACAACCATGTTGTGCATGATTGGAAACCCAATTCACATCTTTAGACAAGACCTCAGTACCTTCACCTTCAAGACACAGGGTATATGCGCACACACACATGCACAAACACACACATAGTCCCTCCTGATCAGAACTGTCCATTCTTGTGTTAGCTAGGCAGTAGGTAGTTCTCATTTCTGTTAAAAACTGAAAAACTTTTGTGTTGTCATGCGCATACACAAAGCACAGGATACGTAATGTGGTATTAAACTATAAACTCCCCCCAGTGTGATCATAACTTCCGAATTTGAACGACAACCAGGCTGTATTGTAAGGGAAGTGTGAAGTTGAGTTGTGTTTGATAAATTCCCCAAGGCTGCCGAAGTTGGTGTTAGACTGATCCCTTACTGCTCCACAACACTAGGCTTTGATGGATTACCGTTTGTTTCCTTAGCAAGTAGATGACAAATGGATTGTGTTGAGATCTTTTTCTATTTAACTCAGTGCTTTCAACTGTCGTGCTTTTATGTCTGAAGCAGATCTCTGCATTTTCAATTTTCCATATTATTTAGCTCTGCTAAAGTGTATCACAAGACAACGTGAAGCATGTTCAGTCATATCAGACTTTGGATAATAAAATTCTACTCTGCCTTCAAATATATTTTGACATTGATAACAGACACCCAGGTGCAGATTTGGTCCTCTGGTTCACGTAAGAACATTAAGCGCCAAAGCATACAATTAATATTTAATTAAATTCAGTCTTATTTGTATAGCGCCTTTTACAATAAAATTATCTCTAAGTGCTTTACACATGCAGAAACCCAGAGCCTGAACCCCCAGTTAGGTACAGTGGCAAGGAAAAACTACCTTTTAACAGGAAGAAACCTTGAGCAGGACCAGGCTTACAAGGAGGAACCATCCTGCTGAAAGTCAGCTGGGTAAAGGAGGAGAAGAAGAGGGAGACAAGACAGAGAGAATAAAAGATAGATGGAAAAACAAATATAATCATAGAAATACAAACATAGCAGACATAATATACATAACCATACACCTGGTACACAATCGTTAACATGAAATCTATCTGATAGATAAGATTTAAACCAGTCTAGAGCTGTCTCTGTAATCCTAATCTCATGTTGTAGTCTGTAATAAAATGCTGTGATCTACAGTATCAAAGGCAGCACTGAGGTCCAGTAAAACAAATACAGAGAGAGGTCCATGAGGAGGTCATTAATGACTCAGACACCACAGACATCTCATGGAAGTGTTCCACAGAATTGCAGATATCAATTTAAACTATAAAGAGATTGCTATCTGAACTCAGCAGCAGCCAAATACAGAGAACTGTAGCCTTCTGCTACAAGTAAAATCAATGTGTCAAGTTGCGTCTGCGATGAATGGATGGCAATTTGTGAGCTAACACTAGGTGGTGCTGGACTGCCTCACTCTTTTATTTGTTGGCGATAATGGAGATTAAAACACAAATTTAGAGATTTGCATGTATAACATCATAGACAATCTTAAATACTGGAAATGATGGATGGCTCAAGATTTGGCTTTTTCTTTATTTAGCGGAATTCTCTAATGAATTAAATATAGTTATCACAGGTTACAAAACCGGACAAAAGTGAGTGGTGAGGTCCACACCCCGTGAACAGAGCCCACGACGTGGCTAAACCATGGGTGGAATGCGCACGCAACCCCTCAGGGGGCTGCAGACCTTGACACAAGTAGGCTGAAGCAATCGCCTGGACCAGCCAACGGGAGAGGCGTTGTTTAGTAATGGGTTTACCCTTATGAGGACCTGCCCAGGAGACAGCTGATCACTTCTCCTGAGGCTCACCGTCCTATCAATGTACGTGCGAACCATCCGCACCGGGCAGAGCGCTAAGACCCTCACTTCTCTGGCAAAGCACAGAAAGGAACGAGGTCAATAGGAGAACTCGAGCCCACCACCTTGGGCACAAAAGCTGGGTTGGGCTTTAAAAGCATTCTCGCGTTGCCAGGAAAAAATGGGCGCGCGACGGATGCACCAACAACACATGCATGTCACTGACACACTTCGCTGACACCAAAGCAAGAAGCAGGACAGCCTTAACGAACAAGATCCACGTCCAGCAGCGGCTTGAACAGCAGGCCTTTAAGCTCTTCCAGAACTACTGCCAGATCCCATGGAGGGATGAGTGCGCGCCCTTCATAAAGCGGCAGACCTGCGGATGCTGACTCGCCCATCAAACCCAACATGACAGGCAGCGATGGCCGCCAGATAGACCTTAATTGTAGAAAAAGCCCTCCGCTTATCAATAAGTCCTGAAGGAAGGACAATATCACGCCCACCGAGCATTGGAAGGGAATGTGTCCCTCATGAGTACCATTCCTCAAACACTCACCACTTACCCTCATACGAAGACCTAGTAGAGGACGCTTGAGTGTTCTGTATGGTAAAGATTACTCGTGAGAGAAGATCGCTGGTTTGAGAGGGGTGTCAAGGAAGCCATCCACGTCAAGTTGGAAAAACCATCTTTAAACAGAGGTGGTGGACTAAGGCACTTTCTGTCACCCACGTACAAGCAGTCCTCCACTCTTTTCGTCAGCATTCCAAACATTCACGCTGTTTGACCAGACCTGGTGACTCATTAACATGTGTCCCAACAGACAAAGGGGAAGCACCCCAACCGAAACTAGATGAACGACCCTGCCAACCACCCTGCCAAGGACTCTCAGGTGACCACCCGGGCCATTAACATGCCAATGGTCCACAGGGCTATATTTTCAAGCTCTGCCCCAGCAAACTTAGAACTGAAGAAGCTCTCTGGAGAGAGGGCGAAACGTTTTCAAGGAAACCTTTCAGTCCAGTTGACACAGAGAGATCTACTTTGGATCCCTCATGTGAAGGCGGCCCAGACGAACCACCAGAATGCTAGACGCCATCAGCGCCAGAAGCCGGAGACACAGGCTGAAACAGACAGTCCTGCCCAGGCGGAAGAGCGCGAGACATGAGTTGAAGCTCGCGACTCGTTCCAGATGTGCCCTGAACAAGACACAGTTCAGAGACAGCGCCAGAAACACCACCTCCTGTGCAGGAGACAGCATGCTCTTTTCTCGGTTTATCACAAACGCCGACCGAAGGGAAGGACATGGTATTCGTAACAAACCCCACTGAAAGCAAATCTGAGATACTTTCTGTGGGGTGGGGGTAAATAGGAATGTGGAAATAAGCGTCTTTTAGATCGACAGACGTGAACCAGTCGTTCCATTGCACAAAACTCAGCAGGGAGGCATGCGTGAGCATCCTGAACCTGAAAAAAGCACGTAAAAAGCATGTAAAGCACGTAAATCCAGAATTGGGCGGATTCCGGTACCATTCCGTTTGGTTACTGGAAAATATCTGGAATAGAAGCCGCTCTGACAGAGTGGGGGAGGGACGACACACACCGCTCCTTTGTTTATCAGAGAGGAGATCTCCTCCTGTAAACCCGGCCCGACTCTCCCCGAGCCAGGGAGTGCACAGCGCCAGTGAAGCAGGGTGGGGCAGAGGCAAACTGCAAACGGTAGCCTCTCGTGACCGTCTGTACTACCCACAAAGACGCCGCAATCACGGCCCAGCGCTCTCCTTTGAGGGACAGCGGGGCCACCGTTGCCGACTCCCCTGCCGCAGACGGTCCCAAATCTGGTATGAGGGAACCCTCCCGCCGCTAGAGGTCCCATCTGTGGGGAAATGGGGACCTCTGCCGCCGAGGGAGGGGCTGTACACATGGAACATGTCAAGGATGTCATCTTTTTCCCTGTCTGAGGTTAGCGAGGGTTAGCCACCATGCGCATTCCTGTAGCACCAAGAGTCCCAGCGCTTTCCCCGTGGCCTGGACGGCACAGCGCTGGATGTAGAGACAGAGGTCTGTGACAGCGGGAATGTCGGCGAAAACTGCCGGTTCGCGAGACTGGGCGAAATCCCCGCACGTCTCTGCCTGGTAAGCCGTGAGCAGTGAGATGACGTGGAGAGCCCTGGCGTTCAGCGCCACCGCTTTGTAGGCTGTCTCGGCCAGCGCCAACTAGAAGCAGTCCGCTTTAGAGGGGAGAGCCGGGCAGCCACGTAGGGCCTCGTTGGAGGCATCTGGAGGAGGCCCAGGCTTTCCATCACTTCGCAGTCGAGAGACGTGGCTCCAGGAATGGCGTTCCTGCCAGTATAAGGGCGGTCCTTCCAGGAGCTCCAGCTCCTCTAACATCTCCGGGAAAACCGAAAGAGGTTGTTTCACCGTGACTCTGGCCAGAGGGAATGTCTTCCCCAAGTCGCGAGATTTGGAGGACTTGGCTACGGAGACAGGCCAGGGTCTGGCCGAGCAGCTGCACATTTGCACACATCCAGCATGAACACGGTAGACGGGGGAGGGGGTGGAGTGCCAAATCTGCTTTCTGAAACGGACTGCCAAACCCCCAATTTGGTCCTACCACTGCTTTACTCTGCAATGTACCGAAGAGATAATGTAAAGCGTTGAAAACTACCTCAGAGCCACACAGAAGGTAAGAAATCATCACGCGGCAACATAAAAATTGGAAAACGGCTGTATTTTCTTTTTTGACATTTAGCAAAGATTTCACATCCTTCTGCAACAACTTGATGTGTTCATCCATGTTCCGGCACAAAAAGGGGGGTACAGTCCTACAACCTAAAGGTTGTATCGGCCATGTGACATCACTATTGTTGAAATAATAAACGTAACAAAGTAGTCTGGCCCCACCCCTTTACCAGCTTGAAACATAATTGGTGCAAAACTATTACTGGTCTGCAGTGGCAGGCTGTGCATTACACACCTAGACCTTCAGTGACGTCATACTTAATACACCTCATAATACCATCAATATGATACTGTCGAAGAAATCACTCAGCCCAGTTTTGAGGTTTGCTGTGGTGGTGTGAGTTTAATCTTAAAGTATGCCGGCACACTGGTGAACTGACAGACACAGAGCTGGTCTGGGTTGGTGAGCTGACCCAGAGCAGTGAGATCAGGGTACATTTATGCAAGGGAAACAAAAGGCAGTGATCGCATATGTAAATACAGCAGTATAATACACAGGAACCGGGAGGACAGGAGAGACAGTACGGGCTAAGGAGGGGGTCAGTGCCATTTGGCATAGACCCCAGGATCAAGGGGCATGAATGGGGTGTTGCAGGATTTTTTCCAGCTTCAGTCCAATGGAGAATCAGAAGGCACCTGTCGGCGTGTCAAAAAAGTGACGCACAGCACCAGAGGTTGTCTTCTCCCAAAAATGTTCAGAATTTATTGAAGAAAAATACATCAGCCCAATGAAAGCAGAAGAATAAAGGCACAGGCAAAAATATAGTCATTGAAAAACAAAAAAAAAGGCAGGCACAGACTGATACAAGATCACTATCTTTTCTTTATGACTCTTGTAGTAACACAGCCTGCAAGAAAGTGTTAAATTTCTGAACATGGTGACTATTACAATTCTCGCAGAAATTTGCTAATGGACCTTTTGGTTTTGTTTTCTAATCCCGTTGGCCATAAAATGTCAAGAAATGTGTTTTAGGACCTGGGAAACAATGCCACAACCCAGCAGAAGAAAGAGAACCATCTGGCCACAGCTCGCAGGGAGGTTGCCAAACTCGACACCTCCCCGGAGGTATATCAGATGATTGGTAAAATATTGATGTGTTTTCCTTCTTCGTAGCACATTGCATAGCCAAGTTGAGAATATGGAGGTTAAAAGCCATCCCCTTTCGTAGAACCAAAGTGCCACCTAGAGTCTGAGAATGGTAATCATTTCAAGCCTTTCTTTCACTGGCATGTACTGTCACTTGTGTTGTATGCACATCTTAGAAGATGGAGAACAAGAATAGTTGTTTATTCATGATGAATGTTCAGCTTAGCTCATTACACATGACGGTGAGACACAGATGGGTTATATTTTTATTTTATAAAGTAAAATTCCATCAGAATCAAAAGACCTCATACCATGAGATACAAGATTTAAATATTCATAAGAGCTCAGCCCAAAACCCAAACGAGGGGGGCAGAAAGTTATAAAAACTTAGTCTTTTAGTCTTAGTCTTTGTTCACGATGTCTCCGTGTTTTTGTCCTTTGTTACTTGTCTGTGAGAGTGAATAATTCTTTAATTTTCAACAAGAGTGATTCAGAAGTCCATTAGAAATTGTTTTAAGTTTCTACCGTACTGCATAAAGACCATATCCCAAATATTTTTGCAATTTTTGAGAACTTTTAAACTGCTAGATTACTTCGTATTGGCCAAACAACTTTAATTAAAGTGAGTTTGGAGTCTCAGAGACCGCATTACTGGAACGCATTACTGACATAGCAAACTGCCGAACTACTGAGTTCTGCGTGTTGAAGTGCATAGAACCAACTGGGAGACTGGGAGTCCAAGACCCTGCACCAACTTCTGGACCCACCATTGCAAAGCTGAATTCACGTAAGACAAGCTCAATTGTCTGTTGGTCATTTGCTGTGTCTCAAATAACCAAATTACTTAAATCCAAATTTAATAGTAGGACTTTTAATCAGATTAGAATAATCCGAAGTGTCTGACTGCCAACCATTTTATACGTTTATATGATAATCACCATTAAGTCCCATACACATGTATTATCTTGAGCATCCCATCTAATCATTTATTGGTATGAAATAAATTGTAATTTATCGTCAATTGTTTGTTGATTGGAATATAGGCACAGTGATCAATATCTCAGAACTGGTGCCCTCAGTTAGATTGATTAAACTTCTTACATAATAAACTTCTGAGTTTATGTGTTTCTTCCAATAATTGGAAGTGGTGCCCACTAAGTGTAGCTGAAATATGATTGGATAAAAATTCTACCATAATATGCAACACTGAAAGCAGCACAAATGCGGATATAATATGACATGAACAGAATAGACTATGAAGAGAAGTTTTATTTACATATTTACAAAAAAAAAAAACTTTTCTGAGTATGTTTAGGCCTGCAGAGAAGGCCTTGCAGGCCCTGTCGGCCCACCACTGCTGGTCTGATCAACCAGATAGACAAAAAGTTGGAGTGGGTGGACAGAATACCGCGTGAATGTGGTTTAGTCGTTTTTTCCTCTTAACTCTAACAACTTTGTTTATTATTACTGTTTTTATTGTTATTTCCAGTTTTACTTTTTTCTTTTCTATCTATCTATTCCCAGTTATTACTATTAGAGCTATAAGAGCTCACATAGAGACAATAAATACTTATGTGCTAAATGTTTCAAAATGCAGTTTTATATTTGCGCTTAAAAACATACGATCAGATCAACCACAAGCAGATTTGTATTTTAATTCATTTTACATAATTACATGTACACAATTAAACACACATTTGAATGCATAAGTTAAGTTAGCACAAAACAACACTAATACCATTCAAAGACAGCTTCCTCAATTTTGTAAGTTTAAGTCTTTTAATTTGCTTTGTTAACACGTGATATTTGTTACATACCTTAAATGACATACAGTAGGTTTATCTTTCATTGGTCAGGTTTTCTAATTGGCCTCAAATAGATGTTACTTTATCTTTGTTTTGGTTCTGTATGTTTGAATATGGTACACCTGAAAAAAAGAGAGTGATCACATTGAAATTATAATTAATTTAATTAATTAATTGTTGATTAATGTGGCAGCATAGAAAGTAATATCTTTTTGTCTGTCTGTCTGGATATACATAAACATGTTGTTACTGAAACAACATCTTTCTATCAACGAAAGTTGTCTTACCTGTTGTTTGCGATCGCATGCTGACTTTATTTACATCGAATTTGTTTTTTCTAGAGGGAAAAGAACTGACGTCAAGGACTTCAAATATGACCACATGAATTTAATATATTTATGCCTCAGCTGTGTACTGCAGAGGTCTCCAGGTTCACGTTAAAATTCTGATTTGATGGTGGTAAAATATACTAAACTTGGTCATGGCTTTACCATTTTCTGCTCATCTGATGTGAATGGATGTTTGTTACAGTATATGCGTATTTGTCAATGGCATTCAAAAGCAAAAAAAATCTGATTTTAGACCTCTTCATGGCCTACGTCACTGCGACGTCACAATGTTAGCTGAATAACTTCTAACTTCTGAATAACTATGACCTGGATGAGTGAGAATGTACAAAGACATGATGCTAAAACATGCTAACCAGCGTTTATGAACTAGCGCGTTTGCGATGTTTTTCCTCCAGCTAAGCCCCGCCTCACCAAATATGTCACAGTGTTTACAAGCTGCGAAAGGGTCTATAGAACTATTCTTTTGCTTCTGCCACCGAGAAAACACAGTGACTAAAATACAGTTATACTAATTTCATCAACCCAATTCTACAAGACACCTGGTACACCATTACACTTGTGAACACAAGTCATTTCAGAAGTCATAATGCACTTTACAGCAACGAAGGACATTCGAGACTTACTTTGCTCTGCATTTGCAAATGCACACGACGGAGATAACAATGATGATGACTGCCGCCACCACCAGCACCACAATTATGATGATCCACTTGGTTTCTGTAAAACAAAACAGCTCTAAAATGTCATTTCTGAAAAAAAAAAACTTTTTTTTTACACTAAAAAGAAAATATTAAAAAGCACAATCAGTTCTTTTATCAGTCTTACCCAGTCCACCGCCACCGCCACCGCCACCTTCACCTCCATCCTCCAATTCAACTTCGCAGTCTCTACCCTTAAAGCCATCAGGACATTTGCAGGTGTAATTGTTACCTGCTTCTTGACACGTCCCTCCATTAAGACAAGGGGAACTCAGACAAGGACTTGCTGCAGTTAAAAAAAAAACACAAAATGTCAATGTTAATGTCAAAATTCATTTGTTTTTTACAGATATAACAAATATATGATTTACACCCTTCTTGCTGTAAAGGGTGTGCATATGAATGTATTCTAATGTGATGTAAAGGTCCCACCTTTATAGCAGTCTCGTTTAAAGTTATAGACGGCGCACACGTAATTTTCCTGGCAGGTCTTGGGTTGGCAAACGATACCGGTGGTGGTGCATTCGCAAGATTCAGAACAGTCCTCGGTCACAAAATTCTCCTTCAGCTACAAGTTGGACATAAGAAATAAGATGAAATAAGATTCGAATTGCAAAATACTATAACACACACACACACACATTCTTTATGCAGACTTTGATAGAAATAATATATTACTCAACTCCCAACAATAACCCTATTATAAGCCATCCCAACTAAAACGCTAACCCTGAAAATACACTGAATGCATCTGCCTTGTGGCTACAGCTTTTGCTCCATTTCTGCCGTCCACCGAAACGCATCGACTGTATCAGCGTGGAGCAGCTTCGACAAGAAGAAAACTTAGTTATGTAGATGGAAATATTGGAAGCATTGCGTCTGAAATCACTTGCCACATGTCTTTTTTAAATATTATCCTTATAAAAAGGATGTGGCACAAATATTGGTATGGTTTTATACTTCCATGATGAGTCTTTCTTTGCCCTCGACTAAAATGATTGCGAGATGACGTGTTAAAAATGACCGCTCTAAATACAGGACTTTTTTCCTGGGTGGTTTATTTTCTCTTTGCACCTGACTTTTTGTCCTGCAAGCGATGCATTGTGCCACATTGTTGGGACGTACTACGCCATCTGACCAAAATAGAAGTAGTGTGTATATCATTGGAGGACGAGCAGAGCATGCAACCTTGGCGGAGTTGGAGCCACAATGAGGTACACACACGCGTTGACTTGAATGGAAACATATCAGCTCCGCGCCCGGTGTATTTTAGACATTCCCCTCACCCCTACTCTGACCTTAACCTAAATCTTAAAACCATATCTTAACCCCTTTGAAGCTACAATGTCCTCACTTCCTATAAATGTCCATACACACACACCAAAACACACACAAAGCACACTCCACAAATTGTATTACAGGGTAGTATCTGTCCAGGAAGGTGCATCCACATTCTCTGTATGGCACACAGGCTTCTTCGCTCATGACAAAACCAGCTGCACACTGGCACCCTTCGATGCAGCTGGCGATGTCACATTCGGAGGGCGCTGCCAGGTTGGAACAAGAGGCTGGGCAAGATGTCATACAAGCAGAGTATGTGCTGTTGGCACTGCAGGTAAGGGCTGTTGAAAGAGAAAGCCGTGACTGATATTGACCAGTAATCCATTTGGTGAAATCAGATGACGACGTTTGCTAAATGATGTCATTGACATTTCAGTGCATCCAGAACAACTTCTATTTTAGAAAAGTGTTAAAAAAAAAAATGTACATTCACGTTAATTCTACATATCTTACCACAGCTGAGCTGCTGCCTCCAAGATCCCAGCTGGATTCCTGCATTCTGACAGGCAGTCGCGTATGCTTCGTAACTGGCACAACGCAACTCCTCGCTGCCACTCTCGGCACACAGATCAAACAGGCAGTCGCTGAAATGTACGCAAACATTTTCAGGTTTTAAAAGGAAATTTATGTACAACATGTACTAAACTAATCCAACACGAGATAAACACAATCTGCAAAATAACAGGATAGTCTCGCTTTATATAATGAAAACACTACTGAACAAAGATGATAGTTTCACATCACATAATTACGTGACACCGAGCCCTTTTTATCGCCAGCAATACCCTTTCGTAATTTGCTAATCTTTTTAAATGATACGATCTATAAGTTATTTGGTGAAATTCTCACGATAACGTCGATGAGTGGAAGTTTCTGCGATATTCCGGGTTAGCTGAAGCACAACATTGTGGAAGTTGGATGCAGAGGATTTGTGGGAAAAACCAAACGACTGAGGGACTTGGGGATCAGGAGCCAGGGCCAGCGGGTAGCCATCAAAGCTACTGTACATCAAAAGCAGCAGAGCGAAGCAGCCTGTGGCTCTGGCTTATTGGGTGAGTATACCGTATGCGGTATGTGGTCAGCTGAGGCCCGACTTAGGGAATAGGACCCCCCTGCCGTGCACAGTCCCATGAGATTCCATCTGACGACAATCCAAGAGCTCAACTTCCCCCCAAGTTTCCCCAGGTCTTCAATATTCACAGACAAGTCCATCAATCCCAGGATGTGCTAGCACAAGGATAACAACATCTCATCTTGTGTTTTGAAATCCAAGTCAAGGACTTTAACCATTGTAATGCCTTCCCAATTGCCACACACACATTTGTCCTCTAGGGCCAAGTTGACCCAGCCTGGTTTGACTTATTGAACGCATTTAGTATAAATTGTCAATCAATTCTGTGTTAGACCTTTCTTCTTACTTTAGTCCAACTCATTACAACAAATTTCACCATTTGTTTTTGAATTAAGGGCCAGTAGGCCTTGTTTACAGGAAGGTATACCCTTAATTTTACATACCCTATACAAGGGTTAAAAATCTCAATATCTTGCATAATGATGGTGTTTTGGTAAAAACACTTATTTACATTGTATCACAGCAACTAGCGTACTCACTCCTGGTAGGTTTGAGGGGGCAGGGTCTTATGACAGGCCGCAAATGGTCCTGAGGCGTCAGACAGAGCTCCACACCGCGTGGTGCCACTGTAGTCATCAAGCTGAGATTGGGAGCAGTCCGATGTCGCAAATCCAGAATCTGGGTCAGTCTCCACCTCTCGTCTAGAGGCAAGGACACAGATTTTGGTTAAATGTTGCAGATGACAAATCTATAAAAATGTAAATACATCTGAGCAGCGGTCCTGTTGAGATCCCACCTGTGGACTGTGTGAGGAACTTGGATGCTCCTCAGTCTGCCGGTCTGGCGATCGGTCACCCTCCAGCTTTCACCGAATGTATTCAGATCCCTGACCACGGTCCCATCGGGCTTCATGTATTCGTTTTTAGTAATGCCATCGTAGTTTCCACACAACCCTCTGACATAGTTCCTGTAGGTACTGGGAAGTATGATTTCTAAAAGAAATGACAAAAGCAAGTTAGAAAAAGAGATTCCCAACGTTAAGTTCGAGAAAAAGCAAGATCTTTGCCTCCTTTTACCTCCTCGGTTGTTGCCGTCATATTTCACGGTGAGTCCAAAGGCGGTGGTGAGCTGAACTTCCTTGGAGTTCATTGAAATTTTCAAGCCGTTAACTGGACTGAGAGGAGGAGAAACACGCTCCCCATTTACCTACAAAAGAAAATGACTTGATATCACCATTCACTGACTTTATACAACAACAATAAAGTAAACATTTAAAATAGTAATAATAAAATAAAAATAATAAATAGTATTAATAATAAATAGTAAAAAAAAAAAAAACTCCACACAGAATATATTTGATAATATTGCCCCCAAAACAGTGAGGGTATATAGATATATTTCAATATTAATAATTGTGGTCCATTATATTTGGGCTTCTGATATTCCCTGATTTAAGAAATTGATGGTACGATAAATGCTATAATATTAGGTATTCCTTTAAAGGATTGTAACAGGACAGGAATTGTCACAGTCATGAACAAATAAAATATTGAATCAAATAATAATAATAATAATAATAATAATAATAATAATAATAATAATAATAATAATAATAATAATAATAATAAGATGGAACTGACCAAGACAGTTTTTTTGGGAAGGAAGCGAACACTGACACCATACACGTCGATGTACATCTGATCCAGGAAGGACACCTTCTTGTTTCCTCCACGTCTGATGTTCTTCCCTCTTACCAACAGGGCTGGCATATTACTCTGCAGGTTGTGGCCCTGAGTGAGGATGTAAGTGTAGGGACCTTGGAAATGATGCGTGAACCCGTCAAATGTTCGGTAATGCGGATCCCCTGAGATGGAGCACTTGTCAAACCCTGGCGGGAAAACAAAAACAGGGGTTTAGTTTTGGTTTCCAAACAAAATAAGCGAAAAAAAAAAAAAGTTGTTTTGCTGGGACTCACTTGAGGGTTTGCAGATAAAATCTCCAGATTTGTCCAGCTCACACACAGAGTTCGAACCGCACGTTTGATCCTTACATCTGATGACGCCGCCAACGTTGCAAGTACATGACTGACCACATTTGTCTGTCAGCCAAGAGTCTCCCACCTACACAAAAAGCTTTTTAATTGCAGAATTTGTTCTTTTCTCTAAGACATTTTAACTGATTATAGAAGGTCATATTAGGGGTTCCAGTGTAAAGTTAGGTCCAGCTGATGGTGACCACCTTAAAAATGTCATCGAGGAGAACCGTTTAAACATGTAAACAATACGCAAACAATCATTCATCGCTAGCGTGAACATGTTCACGATGTACCCTATGTACCCCAGCCACTGAAAAGACTGAATATATTCAAGACAAGGCTAAATTCTAAAATGCTTAGGTTGAATTTTTTATATTAACTGTAATTTTTCTGCTTTATCAAAATATAAAAACCATTTCCTGGGTTTATCAGTAAGTTTAGAATAGAAAATAAGATAAGATATATTCAATAAATTATATATACTATTATCATATGTACATAGTGGAATTTTTTTGTTGATTCAAGTTATTCTGAGAGTATTTCAAATGTAGTGAAAGCTGAAAGTTTCAGCTTTCTGTAGAATGTGGTGGTTGCTCCAGATGCTCCGCGACATCCTGTTCAGGCTCGTTAGCTATATCATACTCATTCATACTTGTCACACTCACATCGTGGTACTCTCGGTCTGAGTCCAGACAGCCACACTTGCTGAGCGGAATGCAATTGTTGTCGCTGAGGACGTGGCCGGCATCACACTGACAACCCTCCACACATGTTGTTGGAGGGAGGTGGCAGAAGATGGGAAAGAGGTCGGAGCATGTGGGCGGGCACGGCGGAGTGCATTCAGAGTAGTGGCTGTTTGGTGGGCAGGGTAGTGCTGTTGAAAATGCGAGAAACTTTAATACTTGGGGGAGTAAACCTTGGATATTGTCCATATTCAGATAACTCACGGCAGAAGGTGCTGTTCCTCCAGCTAATGGTGACTCCCACACTCTTACAGGCCTGAGCGTACGCCTCGATGTTGTCGCAGAGCGTTGACTGCATGCCGTCATACTCACACATGTCGTAGACGCAGTTACCCAGAAAAGCCTCAGGAGACACCATAGCATGACAGGGCTTGAAGCGGTCCGACATGATGACCTGCGCGCAATGCGCTTCGTAAACCTTCTCTTCTTCTACAGTGCAGTTGGGGTGGATGTCTGGACGGGTGTCCGGCTGACAGCTAGAAGGACGAATATTTAGGTGGATGCTTTGCGACCATTCATTTGAGAACACCCGCAATAAGATACAACTAATAGCGCTGATGTTAAAGCTCATTCAGACCAAGAGACTAAAACACTTTGTGTTGTACTGACCCAGGATCACTGTCTCCGTCAGATTTCCAGCTGTTACCCAGTTCGATGACATCCTTGGCCGGTTTCTTGTCGGGCTTTAGGTTGTCATCAAAGGACTGATGGTTGTAGTTTCCGCACATTCCGCACAACTGAAAAACAAATATGTGTTATATTATTTCATTCATAATCCAGGGGGAAGCCACAGTCAGGGGACAGACAAGGTCCACAGCACTAACCCACCCTCTTCCCCGGAGCTCTCGTGCTCCATCTTTTTTACAGCACCTCCGGAGCATATTGCTGGAACTCCTACCTCCACCCTCCTGAGGCCTGGTACTGCTGCTGGATCCACAACCCTCTCCATGGCCCTCCCTGGATCCTGCAGCTTTTGCACAACGTTCTCTCTATCCTCCCTGTCTCTCCTCTCCCCCTCTCTTTTTTCTATCTCCCACTCTTCTCTGTCTCTCTCACCATCTCCCCTTCTCTCCTCTCCGCCCTCCTTTTTCTCTCTATCTCCACCTCTCCTCTGTCTCACCATCTCCTCGTCTCTCCTCTCCTCCTCTCCCTCCCAGGCGGTCGCAGCAGATGGCCGTCTACACTGAGCCTGGTTCTGCTCAAGGTTTCTGCCTGTTAAAGGCACGTTTTTTTCCTCGCCACTGTTGCCAATACTCAGGGTTGAGTTTTGTTGAGCTGTTTCTCATTTTTGAACGTGGAAAGTGTCTTGAGATAACTTTGTTATGAATTGGCACTTTAAATAAAATTTAATTGAATTAAAATTGAATTGAATACCAGAAGGTAAATATATGAATCAAGCATTTTGTCTTTAGCAATCTGACCTCAAATTAATAAGTTTTTTTGAAAAAAAAAGCAGAGGGGCAAAAGTAGAATTACTCCTCACCTTGTTGAAGTACTTTCCAGGCACGGTGATCTCTAGGTGGTGGACTCCATCAAACTTAACTTGCAGACCAAAGCTTGTGTCCAGCAGACTGTAGGCTCCACTGATGATTACCTTAGCGCCAGCCTTTTCGATCTCAATTGGAGTTCGCACCCGTTTCCCGTTCACCTATGACGACAGATGCCATAGAACTCAGCTAGCAGCTCTGCACCTCTTGTAATTTTCCCCTAGTTTTAGCTCAGTCTGGCGGAAACCAAGGTAAAGCTCTTCACCAGAACTCTTCGGCCTTTCTGCATTTCGACCACAGTGTCTCCGGGCAGGTAGACCCTCACGTAACGCACATAGGAGACCTGCGGTTGACCGCGTTCTTCGTTTTTGGCCACTACTTTGAATGGAGTTACCATAGCGGTGTCGCAAACCTGCATGGTTAAGAGGAACAAACAACAATGTTTTGCTGCCTTTTTACAACTTGTTTAAAAACATGAATCATGAAAAATATGAAAAGAGCATTTAAATGTTTAAAGTGGTTTAAAATCATTACCTACCTCCACCAGAGTGTAGGTGCAGGTACCCATGAATGTGTGCATTACACCATCAAAGGTATAATAATGAGGATCCCCAGCCACGTGACAAACTCCTTTACCTGTGGGGAAGTAAAAGCAGATGATTTGTTATTTATGATGACTGGCACAAAGTTGATGGTGTTTTGAAAATGTAATCAGATTGGATGCGACGTGGCGATTCGTGCAATTTAATGTCAAGTTAACCTGTTGAATGGCAGTCCAGCAGTCCATCGACAACCTTGCACTCCTGCGCTGGGCTGCACTGCCAGGGCTCGCAGGTGACATTGTGGTTACCGTTGCACTTGCAACGCTCTGAGCAGTTTGTGTTTGTGAACCAAGTGTCTCCCACCTATACACACACACGTGTAGTACGTTTTTTTTTTTAGAATCTACAGAAAATTGTTTAAAAAATTGTCTCTGTGTGCTCTTACCGGACGATAGTTCCCGTCCTTGTCGTTGCATCCGCACTCGCTGAGCGGCACGCATTTGTCTCCACTGAGGATGAGGCCAGGGTTGCAGACACATCCTTCCACGCAAGGATGGCTGCAAGAGCCACCAGGGCCCGCAGGATCCTGACAAGTGGGTTGGCGGCAAGCGGTAGTGCATGGGTTGTAGTGACTTCCAGGGGGGCATTTCAAGGCTAAAGAAATACATACATATTAGACCTATTTCTAGCATCCTTTTTTTTAAAAGAGGGAACAATGACAAGAATAAGAAATTATTCTCTGGAAATTGTTTATCGTGGCTTTAATTACTAGTTGGCGCTTCTAAAAGAAGCACAAAGACAAACTTACGACAGAAGGTGTTGGTTCTCCATTCAATGACGACTCCTTTGGCTGCGCACATGTCAGCGTAGCTCTCTATTGCCTGACACAGAGCCCCAACTTGACCGCCGGTGGCGCACATGTCATACACGCAGTTTCCAAAGTATTGCTCAGGGGGAACGATGGCGTGGCAAGCCTTAAAGATGCCTGGGGTCCAAGCACAGATGCAACATCCAAATGCAAATTCACTTGTGTCGTCTTTTGTGTTTCACTTATGCTTTGAGCATGTTACTAGAGTTTTCTAATATTGTGAAATATTTAATTTAATAAAGAATTTAAACAATTCACAGTTGATTTTTTTTTTTTAAATAAACAGTTCACTTGACATCTCTGACAGATTTTAATAGATCAGAGCAACCCCGATATTATTTCCCAATCCCTTACACTAAACATTAAAACACAGTCTTAACCCTAAAGCATCTTTTTGAGTGTGAGGACCAACCAAAATGTGCACGCTTGCTAAAAAATGGTGATATGCGTATTCACTTAGGCATTTACAAGAGCAAACACCTGGATTTCCAGACTATAAAATGCTTTTTTCACATGCTTTAGATCAGGGGTGCCCAATACATCGATGGCGATCGACTGGTCGATCGCAAAAGGACTGCAGGTTGATCATGACATCCATCTGCACTCTGACGTTTGTCTTTCCATTGACATACAGGACAGCCAATCTGATGTCTGATCTTTCACCGTGCTAACGACTGCTAAACTATAGCAAGTTACAGAACCGGCGCCATGGGCAGGCATTGGGGGGCCGTGCCCGCAGCTGTGCCCGCCCTGGACTTAAAGCAAAGTTCTCTGTTAATTTTTTTTTTTTTTTTTTTTCGTCAGAGTAGCCATCTTCTATTAATCCCATCTATCCTGAGCTATCAATCAATCAATCCAACTGAACAAAGGCAACGTGTTAGCCAATTACAGGTAGAGGGGGGAGTGCCGCTTACCGGGTCAATACTCAGGGCGGTGTTCAGACTGGTCCCCGACATTACAATGGAAATTCGATTTAATTTCAGCAAAAAAAAGGACGAGTGATGGTGCGGACAGGAGCGAGCAGGGGGAAGCGGCAGCGCCACACAGCATCACTTTGATTAAAAACTTAAGGACCAAAGGCAACAGTAATTTTACATCAGCTTATGTTTCTAATAGAAGTGGAGCTGTTCTCTGAATACCTCAGCCCCCTTGAGTGAGTTGTAAGTTTAATACATAAGCGTTGTATTATACAATGTGGGTTAATGCAGTTATGCAAGATACACCAAAATGTTATAAGTGAAATTCAAATTCAATAAAAACATACTTTATCCTAAAAGGGGAAAAAGAGGGAATATGCAATAATAGTAATAATTAAAATAAAATAATATATATTATAAATATATATGTGTTTTTATTGTAGGTAGTTCATTTTGACTTAGGCGTCTTATAAGTAGCTCGCAAGCTGAAAAAGTGGGGGCACCCTTGATTTAGATGATGAGGCTTAAGCAACAATGCGACATATTTATAGATTTTTATGGGCTTACGAGCTTCATGCCGCCAATACATTTAGCTTTGTCACATCAGACCGATGAAATTGCAGACTCTGTGTCAGCAACTCCCTCCCGACTACGAGAAAAACGTTACCAACTTCCGCAAATTCACTCAAACGTTTCGGTACGAAAGTGACATTGACAGCGACAATGAAAGTGAGACTGAGAAAGTGTTTGACAAAGTGAGGCTGCTCAATTTCAGCCTATATATGCATATTTACGTGCGTTCAGTTGATAGATAGATAGATAAATAGAATGGTTGATAAATAGAAGATAGAAAATAGAAATAGAAAAATATGCTGTATAGTCATTCCATCTGTACATGGGTGCGTTGTACCTTTGGGATCAGTGATCATGCCACAGCTAGTTGGCTTCTTGGCCTCCTCCTGTACCTTCTCATCACAGTCTTCCTGTCCCCCACCATGGGTGCAACTAAACAGTTAGGGGAACAGAATGGTATCATTTTATTTGTATTAATCCCAGCTTGTCCATTCCAAAATCATCATATTGAAAGATATTTTTTTTCTGAATTTTGCCTTCGACACTTGCGAAAATGAACCGCACTCGTTTTTGTTTCTACTAGACTTACTCGGGTCTTGGATCGGGGACCTGCCAGCTCTCTCCAAGTTCGTTGGTGTTAGAAGCCGGTGTATTGTCCGGTTTTAAGTTGTCATCTTTGGGATTTCCATTGAAATTTCCTGCCAAAAACCAAAAGAACCAAAACTCATGTGTTTAGAATAACATGACTATATTGCAGTTAGCGTTATATACAGTATAGTGTTATATAACCTTACCACAGAGGCCACAGAGCTGTCCACTATAGGATGTTGGTATGCTGACATCAACATGATGGTCTCCATTGAAACGCACCCTTAATCCAAATGATGTCTCAAGGACAACAAACTTGCCGCTAAAATAGATTTCAATTCCACTCAGTGTTATCACAGGTGGGACCACCAATGTCCCGTTCACCTAAGTGACAGCAAAGAGAGAATTTATGCATTAATTATTATGTCTTGGCAAGCCTCTTCATCTCATTTCACCATTTCAATAGATCGTTCACTGTTTTATTGATACCTGGACGGTGCGCCCCTTCCCGAGGATGACGGTGACTCCATTCACGTTGATCACCACGGCTCTGATGTAGGAGACTTTTTTGTTGCTTCCCCTGTGCTCGTTCTGGGTGTCCACGGTAAAGTACGGCAAATCGGAGGAAGCGTTGCACGGCTTGGTAAGGGTGTAAGAGCAGGCTCCCATGTAATGATGAGTTTGCTTGTCATAGGTCATGTAGTGAGGATCGCCATTTACTGAGCACATGCCATTGCCTGAAGTGGACGGAGAAAGTGTGCGCAGACTGTCAGTGACTGGTGTTTAACGACAGATCCTTTCCTCTTCAACAGTATCCCTGGCGTAAACTGGATGTGAACTACAGGGAAATTATGAGTTGTTCTTGTATAATATTAACATAGCTGGACTGATTTTTACCAGGTCACAATATAATTCCACAAATTGAAAAAAAACATTCTGAAAGGTAAAACACTGATCTTTAGATATCCAAGGTTAGATTTCTGTGAGCAGCTGGACTTGATTAGGTTCTTGATGACATTTGACTTCCTCTCCAGAAGGAGAGAAGAGAACGCTTTATCAGTTCTGAAATTGCTGGATTGCAAGTGCCTTAGTCCACTGACTGTATTTAAAGATGTTTTTCCAAATTGACGTGGGTAGCTTCCTTGACGCCTCTTTCAAACCAGCAATCTTGTCTGGCCAGCACACATCTTGACTCGAGCTTGGCACTTGATTATTTGTCCTTTGAGTATTTGTACTCTTACTTGACTGTACTTTGAGGTGACCACCCAGATCATTAGCATGCTCATGATCCAGAAGGGCTATATGTTCAAGCTCGGATCTATGGGTTCAAGTGAATGAAGCCTTCTGGAGAGAATCGAAATGTCTTCAAGAACCTAAACAAGTCCAGTTGCACACAGAGATCTAACCTTGGATAACTGTGACCTGGATGAATGAGAACCTACACAGACATTGATCTTCAGATATCTAATTGTTTAATGTGTCTGTGTGTGTCCAGCCGTGTGTGTTCTTGTAACTGCCATGCTGAGTAATACCTCATTCTTGCTAGCAAACTGAGGCTATTTCTGGGAAGTGAGGACTTAGGCCGGTCCTCACAACTTCAAAGGACAGTTGAGGGTTAAAACGTGGTTTTAAAGTTCAAGAGTTACAGAACCTAGTTTAGGTTAAGGTGAGTTAGTATGGCCGGGGTTAGGGTAAGGGGCTGCAATGGATGAACTGTTTTACAATTACAAAAATTCCAAGCATTTATTACTACATAAGTTTTCATTCTGTGCTGTGCTGAGCTGCTTGCAACGAAATTTCATTCTACGTACGCCTGCTGAATGGCAAATAAAGTTGTCTAAGTATGTATGTTTGTGCGTGCATTTGTGTGTGTGTGTGTGTGTGTGTGTGCATGTGCATACCAAGAGGTCGACAGCCATATTCTCCATTTTGCAACTGGCAGCTCTCAGTAGTTGGTTTACAGCTGGTGTTGAAACACTGGATCAAACCTCCACTCTGACACTCACATTTCTGTTTACAGCCCTCCAAGTACAGTCCTCACCCACCTAAAAACATGTGCATACACAAATAATTGCTTTAGCAAACCAAATAAAACTACCTCTGACTCAAAAAAAACACTTGGGTTGGCAGTCAAACTTCTTTGAGTTCTTCTCTACAACACTTCGCTCAATGAGTCAGTGTTTGTGTTTGTCAGTTATTTTTTTCAGATTGTTGCCCTTGGGGCTGCTCTTACTTACAGGGTATTAGGATCACAGTGTCCAAACATCCACAGTCTTTGGGGGCTACACTTGTCATTGCTCAGGATGAAACCTGGATTACCACAACCCCTCCACACACCGTCCACTTACACCCAGGTGGACCGCCTGCACCACGCATGTTTCTGGACGGGAACTCACGCACAAGAGTAGGGCTGTTGGCTGGACGGTCAAGGCTTTCTTGAATTAACAAACAGAAAAAACATTTGAATAAGAGATGAAAAAATCATATTTCAAAAGTTTGAAAAATTCGGACCAACCATAAATCTGCCCTTTGAAAACAATAAAATCAAAATACTAGCAAAATATGGCAACTGACAACTTAACTTAAACGCAATTTTTGATCATGGAACTAAAAAATGTAATCGTATAACCATACAATGTACCCAATCCTTGGCTTATGTCAGGCTGCAAAATTAAAAATAACCAAAAAGTAACTTGAATTTTTATGGAGTTTATTTTCAGGATACCACATAAAGTGTGTCACTTATTTTTTGGTTAAATTTAAAGAGTGTTTAAAATATGACAGTATTTTTGGAGGGATAGTGCATAATTACGTACAACCTGTCTCCTATTTTGACATTTAATGACAGTGATTCTGCTACCATTGGCGCTAATGCTAAAGTATACCTGAAATAAATCAAAGCATAAAGAGCTGTGGCGACTTCTGACAGAACTCTGGAGTCCTCCATGGGTGGACTTTGGCACCAGCACTGAGGCACGTAGCTGTGTATGCCTGGAGCTGGTCACACAGCACCTTCTGTTGACGTGGAACTGGCTACATGTCATACACACAGCTTTGAAAGAATAGCGTTGGATCCACAGGGAATACACTCCCTGGAAAAAGATAAAGAACAGCTCAGGCGAGCACACCATACAGGATCTAACGCCAGCTATTGATTTGGTTTTTAAAAACCTAAAAAAAAAATCTCCTAACAATGATTGCGGACCAACATAGCATTCACATAATAATCCGAGCAATCAGTCGCGATTGGCTCACCTGAAAGGTCCGGTGGTGTCTTTAATTTTACCGCACTTGTCCGGTTTCACCACCTCAGCGTTAAGAGCAGGATCGCACTCTGGATCTGGTTTGGACCCTTGACTGCAACTGCTCAACACAACAACAATAACTTGGGATCTTACACCTTCAGAATAACATGGAACAATATAAACACATAGTTTTTTTTTTTTTTTAAATGTAGCTATGTAAAATACTTAAAATAAGTAGGTTGTCTAGAAAAAATTCAGAGAGATCTTTTTCAAAACTCAGCAGCTTGTCTCATATAATGTCTCGTGCTTGTCTCGGTAATAATAAAAAGAGCATGCAAACTCACACATCATCTTCATCCTCTTTTGTTTGCCAGCTGTTGCCGAAGTCATTGACAGTCGTTGCTATAGTGCCATCTGGTTTGGTAAAGTCATTAGCCGGACTGCTATCGTAGTTGCCACAGAGACCACACATTTGGTTGTGGTAAGAGCTGCATAGACAAAATAATATATGTCGTTTTTCGTCAAATTTTTGGTTATATTTGATAAGAATGCTGACTTTCTAACAATAGTATTCTGCTGACCTTGGAACTGTGATCTGAGCACCAGTGGTCTCCATCCCAAGCGCACACCACGGAGCCCAAGGGCGTCTGTACAGAGTGACATACTGGCCGGCCAGACTCAAGGATAAGAGGTGAGGGTGTAGGAAGGGCAACCGCAGCCCATTTGCCTGTTGCGTGAAAGACCACAACAACTCAGTCGTGTTGTGTTCTTGTACTTGCTACATATTGAGTCTCAAAAAAAAAAAAAAAATTATTCTACTAGCAATGTGGGACATTTTGGGGGTATTGACATTTTGGCTGGTCTACACAATTTCAAAGGAGTGTTTGGGATTATTGTTGGTTTTAGGTTGGTTAGAATTAGGTTTAGGTTAGGGTTAGGGTATGTGTGCCCGAGTGAGGGGGTTAGGGTTACACTCAGGGTGAAGGGCCTCTAGGGTAGGGAACTGGGTAATGTATTATGTTTATAAAAGTCCTCATAAAGATGATAAGAGTGAGTGTGTGTGTACCTTGGCATGCACGGGCGGTGTAGCGGCGCAAAGTTGGGGACCCCCAGCGGGAGGTGCAGAATCCTTCTTACGACACACACTTTTTCCTTTTCCGCGCTTACGCTCCGAGCCGCCACTCGGCACAATCTCTGTGCCGTGCTGTAAACCCAAAGCCACCACAGTGCTGGCGCTACTACTACCTGCTGTTGCTAGCAGCATGTCAAAATAATTGAAGAAACAAATTGGAGATTTTAAAATTAAATACCATAGTGGTGCTCAAAAGTGCCAGAGGAAAAAAAAACAATATTGCCAAGCCCCCCAAAATTTCTGTTATATATATAAACCAGCTACTGCAGCTTTCTTAAAGTTCCCAGGAGGAGAGGAAGCGGGGTTGCCCACAAACACCGGAGAGGTAGATACAGGTGATAGCTCAGTCTCTCGCTCCCAACACTTCTGCTGCTGCTGGGACAAACACAAGGACCCAGACCCACCTGGACAATCTACACGTTGCAGCAGCTCACCTCAAATCCGGGGTGAGGGGATGAGAATCTGCAATTGAGTTTGTTATTATTACCATATAGGAGCTCCAGTTGTCGGGCGGGGCATGACCGCAAGCGCCTGGTGGCCGAGTCTTTGCCCATGGGGTCCGGCCGGGCACAGCCCGAAGAGGCAATTTGGGGCTCACCAACTGCAGGAGGGGCCAGTGGGGTTGGGTGCAGTGTGTGTTGGGCGGCAGCTGCAGGCGCCGGACATAGCGGTCCGATCCCTGGCTGCAGAAGATAGCTCTAGGGATCTGGAGCGTCACCTCAGACCCCGGCAGACCCAAACGTAGTGTGAGGGCCTGCTGGGAATGCTAACGGTATCTCCTGTCAGGAGCTTTGGGTGAGATTTGGGTAGTGACTGAAGAACAAGATGGCGGTACAGCGGCTACAAGTGAGTTTCCTCTGTGGGGTGGCTGATCTCTCCCTTGGGAGATGGGGTGAGAAGGTTAGTCATCAGGGAGGAGCCTAAGAAGTTGAGCTGCTGCTCCTCTGCACAGAGAGCTTAGATAAATTGGCTCAGGCACCTAATTAGAGGATGCCTCCTGGATGCCTCCTGGTGGGTTTTCAGACTTGCCCACATCAGTAGGAAGGCCAGGAAAAGACCCAGGACACGCTGGGACTATGTCTCTTGGCTGGCCTAAGACTTTCTCGGGATCCCCCGGAAGGCTGGACAAAATAGCTGGATAGAGAGTCTGGACTTCCCTGTTTCCATTTCTGCCTGCGACCCACGACCCCAGATAGCGGAAGAAGATGTATATATATGTATATATATATATTGTGTGTACATTCTTATTGAAGCAAGTACTCATAATAATGTGATGTTGTAGGCTACATTGTCACATTGTCAAAGGGCCCCCATCCCTTTTGCTGCAGGGGGGCCTTGGGATTTTCACCTGTGCCACTGCGTGTGTGTGCGTGTGTGTTTATACTGACCAGCGTTATCCTGGCTTTCATCAAGGTCACTGTGATGCCATTGATAGTGACTTATAGAGTTTCGGTGGGACAATCCTGGGCTCCTCTTCGTTCTTTGCCTCCACTGAGAACCAAGGACCTGCACAAGGTTGCAATCCATCAGCAGAGACAACATGAGCTATTCGACCTTGTCGTTAAAATTGTCAGGTTGTCTTGTAAAATAAGATGAAATATAATTTGTTAGCATTTGGTATATGTTATCTACTTTCTTCCTGTTAAAGAGGTTTCATTTTACGATTTTTTGCATTCATCACTGTTCCTTGTTTGGAATAAGGTTTTGGAGTTTCATAATAAAGCACCTGAAACACCACACCAATAAAACCTAAATGAATCAAAGAGCCCTCACCTGTGTTATTTTTGCATGATCTAGCAAGTGTGTAAGTACAGGTTCCCATGAAACTGAAGAACCTCTTGTCAAACGTGTTATAATGGGGATCGCCAGAAACCACACAGTCTTGAGAACCTGAAAAAACATACAGCCTTGAACATCTGCGCTGCCCGATCATCCTGACATCATATAATCAAAAATCAATAATAAGGTCACGAATCAACACCAATTGGGATTAACATCGAGATCACCTCCCTGGGTTACACTCATGCATTGGGGGCAATCATAGGCATGCATGTAGTGAGGAGGTCTGCAACTGCTAACTCATGATTTTCTATATAAAGTCCCTTTCGGGCTAAAAAAAAACCAAAAATATAGACAAGCAATCAAAAGATTAGAGGTAATGAAAAGAACCGCCCCAAACATCTCAGCATCACATCATGTGCTGTCATGAGTATTGGCCATTGAATTTACAGCCGCAAGACGCTTTAGGGACACACTTGCCAGCGCTCAAAACATAGCCGGGATCACACACGCAACCTTCTGAACAGGGGCCAGCGCCCAGGGGCGGAGGTTTTCCAGAACAGGTCTCCGGGACGGGGTCTGCGCGGGGCTGGTGGTGGCTGTTAGGATGGCACGTGATAGCTGAGGATTGACAAGAATGGATTTTTAACAGCAGTCACAAGCAGAAGCCAAAAAACAAATTAACTTTGTAGTGCCTTGGGTTGACAAAAATGTCCAAACATGTCCTGGAGGACATTGTTACCGCTAAAATCAGATAAAATGTTGGTGTTTGTAAAACCAGGATGGTTCAGGGACTAGTGGAATCAAAATCACCTGACTCACATATTCTGTAATCCGTCTTTAGTATTTGGCAGGTCAAACTTTTACTCTTTGGTAACTTCTCCCCAGTGATGCCGGTAACAGAATTTCAAAGTAACTTAGCATTTATCTAATCTGACTACTTTTTTCCAGTAAAGGTGTCTAACGCATTACTTTTTCCAAACCAATGGATTAGATTAAAGTTATATCCGACTCACAAGTGCGTTACTATTTATAAGTCCTTTTCAAGTAAAAATATGTACATTTCTTTCTTGTTTTTCTGGGAGTAAAGTCAGGTATGAGCTAAGTCATGTTTTTAGCACGTGGACAACTCACGTGTCAAGACGCCGGCAGAACAGAAATGGAGACTTGAGAGAGATACGCATTTTCTAGCTGGAAATACAATCACTATTTTGAGTTTATTTCCGCTAAAGATAACAATATCAGAGATGGCACAGTAAAACGTGTTGAGAACGCACTTGAAGCAAGCAGCATCAGCGACGCATGCAGGAGGTCCCCACACTCCATCAAAAGATGGACACATTGGCGCTAACTACACTGTCATTTCAGATGCCTTACGTCGCTTGCACGGTAAGAAGCGAGGAAAGCGTTTTAATGGTGCATTCAAGTGCAACTCTGGTGAAGCTCGGTAGTATATGAAGTTGATTTTGATTTATTATTTTTATTATTTAAATGCATACAGCTGCCAAAACTTTGTTGTTTTATTTACCATTTAAGAGTAAAAAAAATATTAAAAATAAAAATAAAAATATTAAATTACAATTCATATTTAATTCTGCAGTGAAAAAAATAAATAATACTTAGTATTTAAAATGAACTGCAGATAGGTGACCGTGCTCTTTCAAAGCACACATGAGCGTGACGTGATGTTTAGTGCCATCATTACACAGTTTAATAGTTTATTAAATTGGTTATTGTTTTTCATCTTTTACTCTAACTTTACTCTAATTTAGTTACTTTTAAAATCAAGTAAATCAGTAAAGTAATAACTACTTTTTAGAGGAGTAATCAGTATTCTGATTTTTTTCCATGTAACTGTGGCCACACTGCTTCTCCCTTTCGTGGTAGTGCCGGTATTTCATTTTTATGTCTATTCGTTTACAGACGACTTACGACGAAGCTTTCATTCCTCAGGTCACGGTGACACCGGTCCTGGCATTCGTTGGCAATGAAACTTCAATGGCTTCACACAGGATAGGCCTGGCTCCATCAGTGCGCTGGGTCAAACAAACGCCAGTCTTTAAAGTATTTCTAAACAAAAGAGGTTGGTTAGCCCGCATTCTCGCTCGTGCGATTCTCGATCCTCAGCCACCTACTGCGTGTGGGTGTGTACGACTTACAGTGGGACTGACTTTGGGATGGCATACGGCAAAAGGACCCTTGCTGTCTAGAAGCATGCCGCAGTATCCCGAACTCTTATACTTCTCTTCTTCAATACATTCGGGGTTAGTGTCATTGGGTTTTTTGTTACATCTGTGAACACAAGACAGACAGGAGTACAATTTTGAGGTTTCAGAAAATATGACACTTTCTTTTAGTCAAAGTATTGACACAAACTAGTAAAAACATAGATACTTGTGACGTTAAAATATGAAATGTAAACACTTGAAAAAAATTTCCTTTTCAACATTTGGTGAACAGAGTTTTTCTGAACTAGGCCACAAACAAGGAACCATGCAACTACTTTTTTTGATTCAATATAACAGCTACAGGATTTGATCCTTAATCCCCATCGCGATTGTTTGTGCTGTATATGGTTGCAGGAATGATGGATGATACTAACTCTGTTAATTATTCCCGGCTGTGTCCCAAAGTGATTTGCATTACTGGCTAATGATCCATTTGGTTTCTGAGTCGTCTTTGGGATCCTTGTTATAATTCCCACAGAGAGACCTAAAAGCTGATCTTGAAAACTACCCAGATTTTATGAAAACAAACGGTTAGGGATTTGTAAAACAATCGAGCATTATGTTTAAATGATCTTTCATCTTAAGCGTTTTTGAGATTTTATAGTCCATAATGAAGTTCTAGCAAAATTGTTGTGTATTGATTGAAAAGAAAGGGTCTTCAATGAACCACTCACTCTTTGATGACTTTGATGTCCATGATATGGTTTCCATCATAGCGAACAGTTAAACCAAAGTTGGTGGAGATGGTGTAGTGCATCCCTGATTTAAACACAGATATGCCAGCAACTGGGCTCATTGGCAGGTTTACATTTGTTCCATTTACCTGTAAACAAAAGTATAAAAGTATTTTTCCTTAAAAAAAAAACTCACATCAAAGTTAAATTTCTGGAAATGGGGACTAGCTGTTACCTGCACAGTGCCACCTTTTAAAATGGAAATCTTTACAGTATGCACATATACATGTCGGCCCCTTCAAGTAGGAGACTCTGAACTGTAGTTATGTCGATTTTCATTGTCAGCATGGACCTCAAAGTATAGCACAAATGTTTTTGTTGCAGTGCAGAGATCAAAATAGCTGCAGTTGCCCATAAAGTCATAAGCTCCGTCAAGGTCTTATATCACGGATCCCAGATGTAATGCGCGTTGATGTGTCTGCAAGAATAAACACATTTTAAAAGTTAGTAGAAAAAGGACACACGCAAATAGTGTTAAAACATTACTTGACAATCGTGAAGAAAGTTTTACCTTTAGGGTAGCAGCCTGGAACACCAGTAACATTACGGCACTCTTCAGTGGGGTCACGGAGTTACTCGACATTCTAAGTGTAGTTCCCTACCAGCACAACTTGGGCAGCCATGCCAAAAATAACCTCGCCAGGCTGACTAATAGAGAGGATCAAGATTTTTGGAATTATTTCATTTACTGTCCCGTAGGTCTTTGATATGATGGGACATATTTATTACCTCATAATAGTTATTGTGATCATCACATGCACACACTTCTCAATGGGCACATAACGGCCTTCCATTATGCACAAAACAGGTTTGCAGAAACAACCACTAACACAAGGGCCAGTGCAGTTGGTGAAGGTTCCATACAAATTAGGAAAGCAAGATGGACCACAGTCTGTATATTCTGCATTGAGGACATGGTTTCTGTACAAAAAAATAAATAAAATTAGAAAGTTGGACAAAATACAGGTAGAATTCAGACAGTGTCAAAGGATGATTAGCAAATATTATTCATGGTAAAAGAAGTTTTACTGATCTTTAGATATCAGGTTAGATTTCTGTGAGCAACTGGACTTGGTTGGGTTCTTGATATTGTTGACTTCCTCTCCAGAAGGAGAGGAGAGAACGCTATCAGTTCTGTTGCTGGATTGCAAGTGCCTTAGTCCACTGACTGTATTTAAAGATGTTTTTCCAAATTGACATGGGTAGCTTCCTTGACACCTCTTTCAAACCAGCAATCTTGTCTGGCCAGCACACGTACTTGACTCAGACTTGTACTTGATTGTCCTTTGAGTATTTGTACTCTTACTTGACTGTACTTTGAGGTGACCACCCAGATCATTGCTGCTCGCGATCCAGAAGGGCCTATATGTTCAAGCTCGGATCTAGCAAGTTCGAACAGGCCGAAGCCTTCTGGAGGGAATCGAAATGTCTTCAAGAGCCTAACCAAGTCCAGTTGCACACAGAGATCCAACCTTGGATAACAATGACCTGGATGAATGAGAACCTACAGACGGTGATCTTCAGATATCTAATTGTTTAATGTAGTGTCTGTGTGTGTCCATGTGTGTGTTCTTGTAACTGCTACATACTGAGTACCAATACACTCATTCTGCTAGCAAACTGAGGCTATTTCTGGGAAGTGAGGACTTAGGCCGGTCCTCACAACTTCAAAGGACAGTTTGAGGGTTAAAACGTGGTTTTAAGGTTGAGGTTAGAACTGGTTTAGGTTAAGGTGAGTTAGTATGGCCGGGGTTAGGGTAAGGGGCTGCAATGGATGAACTGTTTTACAATTACAAAAATTCCAAGCATTTGTTACCACCTCAAGTTTTCATTCTGTGCTTTGTGCTGGTATACTTTGTGAGAAATTTCATTCTCACGTGCGCCTGCTGGATGGCAAATAAGTTGTCCTAAGTATGTATGTTTGTGTGCGTGCATTTGTGTGTGTGTGTGTGTGTGTGTGTGCATGTGCATACCAAGGAGTCGACAACCATATTCTCATTTGCAACTGGCAGCTCTCAGTAGTTGGTTTACAGCTGGTGTTGAAACACTGGATCAAACCTCCACTCTGACACTCACATTTCTGTTTACAACCCTCCAAGTACCAGTCATCACCCACCTAAAAACATATGCATACACAAATAATTGGCTTTGGCAAACCAAATAAAACCTATTCTCTGACTCAAAAAACGCATGTTGGCAATTAAACTTCTTTGAGTTCTTCTCTCACAACATCGCGCTCAATAAGGTCAGTGTTTGTGTTTGTCAAATTCTTTTTCAGATTATTGCCACCCAGAGGCCCTCTTACTTACAGGGTGATGGGGATCCACCAGTGTCCAAGCATCCCACAGTCTTTGGGCTACACACTTGTCATTGCTCAGGATGAAGCCTGGATTACACTTACAACCCTCCACACACACGTCCTTACACCCAGGTGGACCGCCTGCACCCACGCATGTTTCTGGACAGAGACTCACGCACAGAAGTGAGCTGTTGGCTGGACGGTCAAGGCTTTTAGCGGAGTAACAAACAGAAAAAAAACATTTTGAATAAAGAGAGATGAAAAAAAATGTATTTCAAAAGTTTGAAAAATTGAGGACCCAACCACTAAATCACCCTTTTGAAAAAACAATAAAATCAAAATACTATGAAATATGGCAACTGACAGCAACTTAAACGCAATTTTTGATCATGGAACTAAAAAATAATAATGCATTATAACCCAACGTAGCACCCAATCAACCAGCATATGTCAGCATAAATTAAAAATAACCCAAAAAGTAACCCAATTTTTATGGAGTTTATTTTCAGGATACCACATAAAAAATTGTGTCACTTATTTTTTTGGTTTAAATTTAAAGTGTTTAAAATATGACAGTATTTTGGAGGATAGTGCATGATGCATTTTTAAGCCTGTCTCCTATTTTGACATTTAATGACAGTGATTCTGCCACCATTGGCCAGCTGTACCAAAGTATACCTGAAATAAATCAAGCAGCAAAGGGCTGGCGGAAAAACTACATTGAACTCTGGAAGTCCTCCATGGTGGACTTTGGCACCAGCACTGGTACAATAGCTGTGTATGCCTGGAGCTGGTCACACAGCACTTCTGTTGACCGATGGAACGACACATGTCATACACAGCTTTAGAAATGGCGTTAGATCCACCAGGAATACTTTCCTGGAAAAGATAAAGAACAGCTCAGGCTGAGCACCATACAGGATCTGCGCCAGCTATTGATTTGGTTTAAAAACCTAAAAAAAAATCTCCTAACAATAGTTACGGACAAAAACATAGCAATTACACATAATAATCGAGCAATCCAGTGATTGGCTCACCTATGAAAGGTCGGTGGTGTCTTTAATTTGCTTCACTTGTCGGTTTCACCACCTCAGCGTTAAAAAACGAGATCGCCTCTGGATCTGGTTTGGACCCTTGACTGCAACGCTCCTTTAACAATAATAACAGGATCCACACCTTCAGGGAATAGCATCAGAACAATATAAACACATAGTTTTTTTTTTTTTTTTTTTAAATGTAGCTAATATTAAAAATACTTAAAATGTCGTAGGTTGTCTAGAAAAAAATTCAGAGGAGATCTTTTTTCAAAAAAACTCAGCAGCTTGTCTCACTTATTATAATGTCTCGTGCTTGTCTCGGTAATAATAAGAGCATGCAAACTCACACATCATCTTCATCCTCTTTTGTTTGCCAGCTGTTGCCGAAGTCATTGACAGTCGTTGCTATAGTGCCATCTGGTTTGGTAAAGTCATTGGCCGGACTGCTATCGTAGTTGCCACAGAGACCACACATTTGGTTGTGGTAAGAGCTGCATAGACAAAATAGTATATGTCGTTTTTACGTCAAAATTTTTTGGTTATATTTGATAAGAGTACTGACTTTTCTAACAATAATTGTTCTGCTAATCTTGGAACTGTGATCTGAGCATGGTGGTCTCCCATCCCAGCGCACCACGGAGCCCAGGGCGTCTGTACAGACATACTGACCGGCCAGACTCAAGGATATAAGAAATTGAGGGTGTAAGGAAGAGACGTACTTTAGCCCATTACCTGTTGCGTGAAAGACCACAACAACGAGTGTGTTGTGTTCTTGTACTTGCTACATATTGAGTCTCAAAAAAAAAATTATTCTACTAGCAATGTGAGGACATTTTAGGGAATTGATGACATTTTGGCTGGTCTTCACAATTTCAAAGGACTGTTTAAGGATTATTGGTTGGTTTTAAGGTTGAGGTTAGAATTAGGTTTAGGTTAGGGTTAGGGTATGTGTGCCCGAGTGAGGGGGTTAGGGTTACACTCAGGGTGAAGGGCCTCTAGGGTGAGAACTGGGTAATGTATTATGTTTATAAAAGTCCTCTGCAGGTAGTAAAGGCGTGTGTGTGTTACCTTGGCATAGGGCAGGGAGTATGACGACGCAAAAGTTGAGACCCCCCAGCAGGAGAGGGTCTCACCCAAAGTCATGCCATGACACACACTTTTCCTTTTCAACTACGCTCCGAGCCGCCACTCGGCACAATCTCTGTGCCGTGCTGTAAACCCAAAGCCACCACAGTGCTGGCGCTACTACTACCTGCTATTGCCTAGCAGCATGTCAAATAATTCGAAAGAGCAAATTGGAGGATTTTAAAATTAAATACCATAGTGGTGCTCAAAGTGCCAGAGAAAAAAACAATACACCAAGCTCACCCAATTTCTGTTATATGCTCTCTAGACTCCAGCTACTGCAACAAAGTTCCCAGGAGGAGGAAGCCCAGGGTTAACACAAACACCGGAGAGGTGAATGCAGGTGATAGCTCTCGGTCTCTCGCTCCCAGCACTTCTGCTGCTGCTGGGACAAACACAAAGGACCCAGACCCACCTGGACAATCTAAAAGTTGCAGCAGCTCACCTCGTCAGGGGTGAGGGATGAGGAATCTGCAATTGAGTTTGTGTGTATATAGGAGCTCAGTTGTCGGGCAGGGCATGACCGCAGCGCCTGGTGGCGAGTCTTTGCCCATGGGGTCGGCGGGCACAGCCCGAGAAGAAGACACAATGGGGCTCACCAACTGCAGGAGGAGCCAGTGGGGTGGGTGCAGTGTGTGGGCGGCAGCCTGGTGCATGGACATAGCGGTCCGATCCCTGGCTTTGCAGAAGATAGCTCTAGGGATCTGGAGCGTCACCTCGGAGCCAGCAGACCCAAGCGTATTGTGAGGCCTGCTGGGAATGCCTAACAGTGTCTCCTGTCAGGAGAAGCTTTGAGTTGAGATTTGAGTGGTGACTGAAAGAACAAGATGGCGAGAGCCTGACGGCTGCAAGTGGAGTTTCCTCTGTAGGGTGGCTGATCTCTCCCTTAGAGATAGGGTGAGAAGGTTAGTCATCCGGGAGGAGCTAAGAGTTGAGCTGCTGCTCCTCTGCACTAAGAAGAGCCAGATGAGGTGGCTCGGGCACCTAATTAGGATGCCTCCTGGACGCCTCCCTGGTGGATTTCAGAACTTGCCCACTCCAGTAGGAGGCCCAGGAAAAGACCAGAGACACGCTGGAGGGACTATGTGTCTTGGCTGGCTAGGAACACCTCGGATCCCGGAAGAGCTGGACAAAATAGCTGGATGAGGAAGTCTGGACTTCCTGTTTAGGCATTTACTGCCCTGCGACCCGACCCCAGATAAGCGGAAAGAAGATGTATATATATGTGTATATATATATGTTGTGTCTGCACATTCTTATTGAAGCAAGTACTCATAATAATGTGATGTTGTAGGCTACATTGTCACATTGTCAAAGGGCCCCCCATCCCTTTTGCTGCAGGGGGGCCTCGGGATTTTCACCTACGCCACTGCGTGTGTGTTTATACTGACCAGCGTTATCCTGGCTTTCATCAAGGTCACTGTGATGCCATTGATAGTGACATAGAGTTTCCGAAGGTAGGACAATCCTGGAGCTCCTCTCGCTTCGTTCTTTGCCTCCACTGAGAACCAAGGACCTGCACAAGGTTGCAATCCATCAGCAGAGACAACATGAGCTATTCGACCTTGTCGTTAAGATTGTCAGGTTGATGCTTGTAAATAAGATGAAATATAATTTGTTAGCATTTGGTATGTATTATCTACTTTCTTCCTGTTAAAAAGGAGGTTTTCATTTTCGATTTTTGCATTTCATCACTGTTCCTTGTTTGGAATAAGGTTTTGGGTTTCTGTAAAGCACCTAGAAACACCACACCAATAAAGCCTAAATGAATCAAAGAGCCCTCACCTGTGTTATTTTTGCATGATCTAGCAAGTGTGTAAGTACAGGTTCCCATGAAACTGAAAAACCTCTTGTCAAACGTGTTATAATGGGGATCGCCAGAAACCACACAGTCTTGAGAACCTGAAAAAACATACAGCCTTGAACATCTGCGCTGCCCGATCATCCTGACATCATATTATCAAAAATCAATAAGGTCTGGGTTAAGCTTACCAATGGATAACATCGAGATCACCTCCCTGGGTTACACTCATGTGCATTGGGGGCAATCATGGGGATTGCATGCTTAGCAGGAGGAGGTCTGCAACTACACTTTAACTCGCAGTTTTCTATGTAAAAGTCCTTTCCGGGCTAAAAAAAACAAAAAATATAGACAAGCAATCAAAGATTCGGTAATGAAAAGACACGCCCCCCCAAACATCTCAGCATCATCATGGCGCTGCACCTCATAGTATTAGCCGGTGATTTGGCCGCAAGGCCTTTGAGGACCTTTTACTTGCCAGCGCTCAAAACATAGCCGGGATCACACACGCAACCTTCTGAACAGGGGCCAGCGCAGGACGGAGGTTTTCCAGAACAGGTCTCAGGACAGGGGTCTGCGCAGGGCTGGTAGTGGCTGTTAGGATGGCACGTGATAGCTGGGGTTGACAAGAGAATGGATTTTAACAGCAATTACAAGCAAGCAAAAAAACAAATTAACTTTGTAATTGCCTTGAGTTGTTAAAATGTCCAAACATGTCCTGGAGGACATTATTCCATTAAAATCAGATAAAATGTTGGTGTTGTAAGAGCAGAATGGTTCAGGGACTAGTGGCATCAAAATCACCTGACTCACATATTCTGTAATCCGTCTTTAGTATTTGGCAGGTCAAACTTTTACTCTTTGGTAACTTCTCCCCAGTGATGCCGGTAACACGTTACAAAGTAACGCGCTACTCTAATCTGACTACTTTTTTTCAGTGAGGTAATCTAGCAGCATTACTTTTTCCCAAACCAGTAGTTAGTTGGTGGCTATCCGACTCACCGTTAATTACTATTTATAAGTCCTTTTCCAAGTAAAAATATGTACATTTCTTTCTTGTTTTTCTGGAATTAAGTCAGGTATGCGCTAAGTCATGTTTTAGCGTGGACAACTCACGTGTCAAGAAATACGACAGAACTGAAATGGAGACTTGAGAGAGATGCGCATTTCTAGCTAAAATACAAATGCTATTTTGAGTTTATTTCCGCTAAAGAGAACAATATCAGAGATGGCACAGTAAAACGTGTTGAGAACGCGAAGCAGAAAGCAGCATCAGCGACGCATGCAGAGTCCCCACCTCCATCAAAAGATGGACACATTGGCGCTATCTACACTTTCATTTCGAATGCGCAATACCATCGCTTCGCACGGTAAAGCGAGGGAGCGTTTTAATGGTGCATTCAAGTGCAACTCTGAAACTCGGTGATATATAGAAGTTGATTTTTGATTGTATTTTTATTATTTAAATACATACAGCTGCCAAAACTTTGTTGTTTTGTTACCATTTAAAGATAAAAAAAAATATTAAAAATAAAATAAAAATATTAAATTACAATTCATATTTAATTCTGCAGTAGAAAAAAATAAATAATGTTAGTATTTAAAATGAACTGTAGATAGAGTGACCGTGCTCTTTCAAAGCACACATGGCGTGACAGTAGTGTTTCGTGCCATCATTACACAGTTTAATAGTTTGTAAATTGGTTGTTGTCTTATACATCTTTTACTCTAACTTTTACTCTGACTTACTTTTAAAATCAAGTAATCAGTAAAGTAACTAAACTACTTTTTAGAGGAGTAATCAGTATTCTGATTTTTTTCCATGTAACTGTGGCCACACTGCTTCTCCCCTTTACGTGGTAGTGCGATTTCATTTTTATGTCTATTCGTTTACAGACGACTTACGACAGAAGCTTTCATTCCTCCAGGGTCCTACGGTGACACCACGGTCCTGGCATTCGTTGACGTAGGCTTCAATGAGCTACACAGGATGAGCCTGCCATCCAAGGTAACTAGGTCAAACACGCAGTCTTTAAAGTATTTCTAAACAAAAGAGGTTGGTTAGCCCGCATTCTCGCTCGTGCGATTCTCGATCCTCAGCCACCTACTGCGTGTGGGTGTGCACGACTTACATTGGGACTGACTTTGGGATGCATACGGCAAGGACCCTTGCTGTCTAAAGCATACTGCCACGCAGTATCGAACTCTTATACTTCTCTTCTTCCAATACATTGGGGTTAGTGTCATTGGGTTTTTTGTTACATCTGTGAACACAAGACAGACAGAAAGTACAATTTTGAGGTTTCAGAAAAATATGACACTTTCCTTTTAGTCAAAAGTATTGACACAAACTAGTAAAAACATAGATACTTGTGACGTTAAAATATGAAATGTAAACACTTGAAAAAAATTTCCTTTTCAACTTGTTGGTGAACAGAGTTTTTCTGAACTGAATACAAACAAAGACCATGCAACTACTTTTGATTCAATATAACAGCTACACAGAGTTTAGTCATGTAATCCCCATCCGCGATTGTTTATTGCTGTATATGGTTGCAGGAATGATGGATGATACTAACACAGGTCAGTATTTAGCTGTGTCCAAAGTCGTTTGCATTACTGGCTAATGATCCATTTGGTTTGCGGAAGTCGTCTTTAGGATCCTTGTTATAATTCCCACAGAGACCACAAAGCTGATCTTGAAAACTGCAGATTTTATGAAAACAAGCAGGTTAGGGATTTGTAGAAACAATCCAAACATTATGTTAAATTGATCTTTCATCTTAGCGTTTTGAGATTTTTATAGTCCATAATGAAGTTCTATCAAAATTGTTGTGTATTGATTGAAAAGGGTCTTCAATGGGAACCACTCACTCTTTGATGACTTTGATGTCCATGATATGGTTTCCATCATAGCGAACAGTTAAACCAAAGTTGGTGGAGATGGTGTAAGTATCCTGATTTAAACACAGATATGCCAGCAACTGGGCTCATTGGCAGAGTTTATTTGTTTCCATTTACCTGTAAACAAAAGTATAAAAGTATTTTTTTCCTTAAAAAAAAAAAAAAAAAAAGCTTTCACATCAAAGTTAAATTTCATGAAATGAGGACTAGCTGTTACCTGCACACAGTGCCACCTTTTAAAATGGAAATCTTTACATTATGCACATATGCATGTCTGACTAACCAAGTAGGAGACTCTGAACTGGTTATATCGATTTTCATTGTATCAGCATGGACCTCAAGTATAGCACAAATGTTTTGTTGCAAGGTGCAGAGATCAAATAGCTGCAGTTGCCCATAAAGTCATAAGCTTTTCCGTCAAAGGTCTTATAATGCGGATCCCCAGATGTAATGCACGTTGATGTGTCTGCAGAATAAACACATTTAAAAGTTAGTAGAAGGACCTGCATAAATAGTGTTAAAACATTACTTGACAATCGTGAAGTTTTACCTTTAGGATAGCAGCCTGGAACACCATTAACATTACGACTCTCCAGTGGGGTCACAGGAGTTATCGACACATTCTAAAGTGTAGTTCCCTGCACACCGGCACAACTTGGGCAGCCATGTAGCCAAAAATAGCCTCCATGAGCTGACACAGCCAGAGGATCAAGATTTTTGCGGAATTATTTCATTTACTGTCCCGTAGGTCTTTGATATGATGGGACATATTTATTACCTCATAATAGTTATTGTGATCATCCACACAGCCACACTTCTCAATGGGCACACAACGTGGCCCATTATGCACAAAGCCAGGTTTGCAGAAACAACCACTAACACAAGGGCCAGTGCAGTTGGTGAAAGGATTTCCATACAAGTGGGGAAAGCAGATGAACCACAGTCTATGTAATGCCATTAGGAGGACATGGTTCTGTACAAAAAAATAAATAAAATTAGAAAGAAGTTGGACAAAATACAGGTAAATTCAGACAGTGTCAAAAGGATGATTAGCAAATATTCATGGTAAAAGAAAGTTTTACTGATCTTTGATATCCAGGTTAGATTTCTGTGAGCAACTGGACTTGGTTGGGTTCTTGATGACATTTGACTTCCTCTCCAGAAGGAGAGAAGGAGAGAACGCTTTATCAGTTCTGAAATTGCTGGATTGCAAGTGCCTTAGTCCACTGACTGTATTTAAAGATGTTTTTCCAAATTGACATGGGTAGCTTCCTTGACACCTCTTGGAAACCAGCAATCTTGTCTGGCCCAGCACACGTCTTGACTCAGACTTGTGCCAGTTGTCCTTTAGTATTTGTACTCTTATGACTGTACTTTTGAGGTGACCACCCAGATCATTAGCATGCTCATGATCCAGAGGGTATGTTCAAGCTCCGGATCTAGCAAGTTCAGAACAGGCCAGAAGCCTTCTGGAGAGGAGGCAAAAATCTTCAAGAACCTAACCAAGTCAGGTTTGCACACAGAGATCAAGCCTTGGATAACAATGACCTGGATGAATGAGAACCTACACAGATGATGATCTTCAGATATCTAATTGTTTAATGTAGTGTCTGTGTGTGTCCATGTGTGTGTTCTTGTAACTGCTACATACTGAGTACCAATACACTCATTCTGCTAGCAAACTGAGGCTATTTCTGGGAAGTGAGGACTTAGGCGAGTCCTCACAGCTTCAAAGGACAGTTGAGGGGTTAAAGCGTGGTTTTAAGGTTAGAGTTAGAACTGGTTTAGGTTGGTGATTGGTATGGCCGGGGTTAGGGTAAGGGGCTGCAATGGATGAACTGTTTTACAATTACAAAAATTCCAAGCATTTGTTACTACCTCAAGTTTTCATTCTGTGCTGTGCTGAGCTGCTTCCTGTGAAATTTGCATTCTCATCGCCTGCTGAATGGCAAATAAAGTTGTCTAAGTATGTATGTTTGTGCGTGCATTGTGTGTGTGTGTGTGTGTGTGTGTGCATGTGCATACCAAGAGGTCGACAGCCATATTCTCCATTTTGCAACTGGCAGCTCTCAGTAGTTGGTTTAGCTGGTGTTGAAACACTGGATCAGAGCCTCCTCTGACCTCACATTTCTGTTTACAACCCTCCAAGTACCAGTCATCACCCACCTAAAAACATATGCATACACAAATAATTGGCTTTGGCAAACCGAATAAAACCTATTCTCTGACTCAAAAAAACACTTGTGTTGGCAGTCAAACTTCTTTGAGGTTCTTCTCTCACAACATCGCTCAATAAGAGTCAGTGTTTTGTGTTTGTCAAATTATTTTTCAGATTATTGCCACCCAGGGGCCGCTCTTACTTACAGGGTGATAGGATCCACCAGTGTCCAAACATCCACAGTCTTTGAGGGCTACACACTTGGCCATTTGCTCAGGATAAGCCTGGATTACACCACAACCCCTCCACACGTCCTTACACCCAGGTGGACCGCCTGCACCCACGCATGTTTCTGGACAGGAACTCACGCACAAAGAGTAGGAGCTGTTGGCTGGACAGTCCAAGGCTTTGCGGAGTAACAAACAGAAAAAAACATTTGAATAAAGAGATGAAAAAAAATCATATTTCAAAGTTTGAAAAATTCGGACCCAGCCACTAAAATCTGCCCTTTGAAAAACAATAAAATCAAAATACTCGCAAAATATGGCAACTGACAGCAACTTAAACACCAATTTTTGATCATGGAACTAAAAAATAATAATGCGTATAACCCAACGTAGCACCCAATCCTTGGCTTATGTCAGGCTGCAAGAATTAAAAAATAACTTAAAAATGCTTAATTTTTATGAGTTTATTTTTCAGGATACCACATAAATTGGTGTCTTATTTTTTTGGTTTAAATTAAAGTGTTTAAATATGACAGTATTTTTGGAGGATAGTGCATAATTCATTACAACCTGTCTCCCTATTTTGGCAATTTTAATGACAGTGATTCTGCTACCATTGACGCTGTGCCAAAGTATACCTGAAATAAATCAAAACGCAAAGGGCTGGCGACTTACGACAGAACTCTGGAGTCCTCCATGGGTGGACTTTGGCACCAGCACTGAGGCACGTAGCTGTGTATGCCTGGAGCTGGTCACACAGCACCTTCTGTTCCAACCGTGGAACTGACACATGTCCCTTTACACAGCTTTGAAAGAATGGCGTTGGATCCACCTTGGGAATACACTCCCTGGAAAAAGATAAAGAACAGCTCAGGCGAGCACACCATACAGGATCTAACGCCAGCTATTGATTTGGTTTGAGCCTAAAAAATCTCCTAACAATAGTTACACGGACAAAAAACATAGCATTCACACATAATAATCCGAGCAATCAGTCGCGATTGGCTCACCTGAAAGGTCCGGTGGTGTCTTTAATTTTACCGCACTTGTCAGGTTCACCGCCTCAGCGTTGAGCAGAGTCGCACTCTGGATCTGGTTTGGACCCATGACTGCAACTGCTCAACACCATAACAATAACAGGATCCACACCTTCAGGAATAACATCAAGACAATATAAACACATAGTTTTTTTAAATGGCTAATATTAAAAATACTTAAATGTCATCAGGTTGTCTGAAAAAATTCAGAATGCTTTTTCAAAAAAACTCAGCAGCTTGTCTCATATAATGTCTAGAGTACTTGTCACCGGTAATAATAAAAGAAGAGCATGCAAACTCACACATCATCTTCATCCTCTTTTGTTTGCCAGCTGTTGCCGAAGTCATTGACAGTCGTTGCTATAGTGCCATCTGGTTTGAATGCAAGTCATTGGCGGACTGCTATAAGTAGTTGCCACAGAACCATTTGAAGTTTGTGGTAAGGCTGCATAGACAAAATGTGTATGTCGTTTTCGTCAAAATTTTTGGTTATGTTGATAAGAATGCCTGACTTTTTCTAACAATAATTATTCTGCACTGACCTTGGAACTGTGATCTGAGCATGATGGTCTCCATCCCAGCGCACAGGCCCAAGGACGTCTGTACAGTGACATACTGACGGCCAGACTCAAAGGATATAAGAGGTGAGGGGGTGTAAGGAAGGGCAACCACATGCCCATTTACCTGTTGCGTGAAAGACCACAACAACTTAGTGTGTTTGTGTTCTTGTGCTGCTACATATTGAGTCTCAAAAAAAAAATTACTAGTAATGTGAGAACATTTTAGGAATTGATGACATTTTGGCTGGTCTTCACAATTTCAAAGGACTGTTTAAGGATTATTGGTTGATTTTAAGGTTGAGGTTAAAATTAGGTTTAGGTTAGGGTTAGGGTATGTGTGCCAGTGAGGGTGGGTTACTCAGGAGTGAAGGAGCCTCTAGGGTAGGGAACTGGGTAATGTATTATGTTTATAAAGTCCTCATAAAGATGATAAGAGTGAGTGTGTGTGTGCATGGCATAGGGCAGGGTGCTGGCGGCTAAAGTTGAGGACCCCCAGCAGGAGGGTCTCACCAAGTCCTTCTTACGACACACACTTCTTTTCGCTTGCTCAGGCACTTCACTCGGCACAATCTCTGTGCCGTGCTGTAAACAAAAGCCACCACAGTGCTGGGCGCTACTACTACCTGCTATTGCCTAGCAGCATGTCAAATAATTCGAAAGAGCAAATTGGAGGATTTTAAAATTAAATACCATAGTGGTGCTCAAAAGTGCCAGAGAAAAAAAAACAATATTGCCAAGCTCCCCAAAATTTCTGTTATATATATAAACCAGCTACTGCAACTGTAAAGTTCCCAGGAGGAGGAAGCCCAGGGTTAACACAAACACCGGAGAGGTGAATGCAGGTGATAGCTCTCGGTCTCTCGCTCCCAACTTCTGCTGCTGCTGGGACAAACCTAAAGGACCAGACCCACCTGGACAATCTAAAAGTTGCAGCGCTCACCTCGTCAGGGGGTGAAAGTTGAGAATCTACAATTGGGTTTGTTAATATTATATAGGAGCTCAGTTTGTCGAGTGGGCATGACCGCAAGCGCCTGGTGGCCGAGTCTTTGCCCATGGGGTCTGGCCGGGCACAGCCCGAAGAGGCAATGTGGGGCTCACCAACTGCAGGAGGGGCCAGTGGGGTTGGGTGCAGTGTGTGTTGGGCGGCAGCTGCAGGCATGGACCTTAGCGGTCCGATCCTGGCTGCGAAGATAGCTCTGGAATCTGGAACGTCACCTCGAACCCAGCAGACCCAAGCGCATGGCATGAGGAGCCTGCTGGGAATGCCTAACAGTGTCTCCTGTCAGGAGAAGCTTTGGTGAGATTTGAGTAGTGACTGAAAGAACAAGATGAAGTACAAGCGGCTACAGTGAGTTTCCTCTGTGGGTGGCTGATCTCTCCCTTAGGGTAGGGTGAGAGGAGTTAGTCATCCGAGGAGGAGCTAGGATGAGCTGCTGCTCCTCTGCACTAAGAAGAGCCAGATGAGGTGGCTCGGGCACCTAATTAGGATGCCTCCTGGATCGCCTCCTGGTGAGTTTTCAGGGCTTGCCCCGCAGTAGAGCCCAGGAAAAGACCCAGGACACGCTGGAGGGACTATGTGTCTTGGCTGGCCTGGGAACACCTCGGGATCCCCCCGGAAGAGCTGGACAAAATAGCTGGATAGAGGGAAGTCTGGACTTCCCTGTTTAGGCTGCTGCCCCTGCGACCCGACCCCAGATAAGCGGAAGAAGATGTATATATATGTGTATATATATATATTGTGTGTACACATTCTTATTGAAGCAAGTACTCATAATAATGTGATGTTGTAGGCTACATTGTCACATTGTCAAAGGGCCCCCCATCCCTTTGCTGGGGCCTCAAGGTTCACCTACGCCACTGCGTGTGTGTTTATACTGACCAGCGTTATCTGTGGCTTTCATCAAGGTCACTGTGATACCATTGTGTGACATAGAAGTTTCCGAAGGTGGGACAAATCTAGACTCCTCTCGCTTAGTTCTTGCCTCCGCGAGCAGGACCTGCACAAAGTTGCAATCCATCACTTGAAGACAACGCAGGCTATTAGATAGCCGTTAAAATTGTCAGGTTGTCTTGTAAAATAAGATGAAATATAATTTGTTAGCATTTGGTATGTATTATCTACTTTCTTCCTGTTAAAAGAGAGGTTTTCATTTTCGATTTTTTTGCATTCATCACTGTTCCTTGTTTGGGAATAAGGTTTTGGGTTTCTGTAAAGCACCTAGAAACACCACACCAATAAAGCTAACCTAAATAGATCAAGAGCCCTCACCTGTGTTATTTTGCATGATCTAAATTGTAGTAGGTTCCATGAAACTGAAGAACACTCTTGTCAAGCGTGTTATAATGAGAATCGCCAAACCCACACAGTGTTGAGAACCTGAAAAAACATACAGCCTTGAACATCTACGCTGCCCGATCATCCTGACATCATATAATCAAAAATCAATAATAAGGTCACAGGTCAACTTACCAGTGGGATAACATCTGAGATCACCTCCTGGGTTACTCATGCATTGAGGGCAATCATGGGGTTGCATGAGAGGAGGTCTGCAACTACTTACCTTTCATGGTTCTGCTTAAAAGTCCTTTCCAAGACTAAAAAAAAGCAAAAATGTAGACAAGCAATCAGATTGACCAATGAAGAACACGCCCCCCAAGCATCCTCAGCATGCATGCCTTATGTACCTCATAGTATTGGCCATTGAATTTACAGCGCAAGGCCTTTAGGACACACGCCCAGCGCTCAAAACATAGCGGGATCACACGCAGCCTTACAGACAGGGACCAAGCGCCAGAGGCGGAGGTTTTCCAGAACAGGTCTCAGGACAGGGGGAGTGCAGGGCTGGTAGAGTGGCTGCAGGATGGCACGTGATAGCTGGGGATTGACAAGAGAATGGATTTTTAACAACAGTCACAAGCAGAAAGCAAAAAACAAATTAACTTTGTAATTGCCTTAGGTTGTTAAAAATGTCCAAACATGTCCTGGAGGGACATTATTCCATTTAAAATCAGATAAAATGTTGGTGTTTGTAAAACCAGAATGGTTCAGGGACTAGTGGAATCAAAATCACCTGACTCACATATTCTGTAATCCGTCTTTAGTATTTGGCGGTCAAACTTTACTCTTTGTTAACTTCTCCCCAGTGATGCTGGTAACGCGTTACAAAGTAGTAGCTACTCTAATCTGACTACTTTTTCCAGTAACGAGTAATCTAACGCAGTACTTTTTCCAAACCAGTAGTTAGATTAAAGTTACTTATCCGACTCACCGTGCGTTACTATTTATAAGTCCTTTTCCAAGTAAAAATATGTACATTTCTTTCTTGTTTTTCTGGGAGTAAAGTCAGGTATGCGCTAAGTCATGTTTTTAGCACTTGGACAACTCCTTTTTGATGTCAAACCCGACAGAACAAAAATGGAGACAGGAGAGATACGCATTTTCTAGCTGGAAATACAATCACTATTTTGGTATTTCCGCTAGAGAAACAATATCAGAGATAGCGTCAGCGATATTGAGCGCAAAGCAAGAAAGCAGCATCAGCGACGCATGCAGGAGGTCCCCCACCTCCATCAAAAGATGGACACATTGGCGCTATCTACACTGTCATTTCGAATGCCTGTCTACATCGCTTCGTACGGTAAAGCGAGTGAGCGTTTTAAAGTGCAACTCTGAAACTACGATTGATATATAGAAGTTGACTTTTGATTGTATCTTTATTATTTAAATACATACAGCTGCCAGTACTTTGTTTTGTTACCATTTAAAGATAAAAAAAATATTAAAAATAAAATAAAAAATATTAAATTACAATTCATATTTAATTCTGCAGTGAAAAAATAAATGTTGGTATTAAAATGAACTGTAGATAGAGTGACCGTGCTCTTTCAAAGCACACATGGCGTGACAGTAGTGTTTCGTGCCATCATTACACAGTTTAATAGTTTATTAAATTGGTTATTGTTTTTTACATCTTTTACTCTAACTTTTACTCTAATTTAGTTACTTTTAAAATCAAGTAATCAGTAAAGTAATAACTACTTTTTAGAGAAGGTAATCCGTAATTAGTCTGATTTTCCATGTAACTGTATTACACTGCTTCTCCCCTTTACCGTGGTAGTGCCGGTATTTCATTTTTATGTCTATTCGTTTACAGACGACTACGATGGCTTTCCATTCCTCCAGGGTCCTACGGTGACACCACGGTCCTGGCATTCGTTGACGTAGGCTTCAATGGCTTCACACAGGATAGGCCTGGCTCCATCCAGTGCGCACAGGTCAAACACGCAGTCTTTAAAGTATTTCTAAACAAAAGAGGTTGGTTAGCCCGCATTCTCGCTCGTCGATTTCTCGATCCTCAGCCTACTGGGTAATGGGTGTGTCACGACTTACGATGGGACTGACTTTGGGATGGCATACGGCAAAAAGGACCCTTGCTGTCTAAGCATGCCTGCCAGTATCGAAACTCTTATACTTCTCTTCTTCAATACATTGGGTTAGTGTCGTGGGTTTTTGTTGCATCTGTGAACACAAGACAGACAGAAAGTACAATTTTGAGGTTTCAGAAAAATATGACACTTTCCTTTTAGTCAAAAGTATTGACACAAACTAGCAAAAACATAGATACTTGTGACGTTAAAATATGAAATGTAAACACTTGAAAAAAATTTCCTTTTCAACATTTGGTGAACAGAGTTTTTCTGAACTAGGCCACAAACAGGAACATGTGCAACTACTTTTTGATTCAATATAACAGCTACACAGAGTTTAGTCATGTAATCCCCATCACGATTGTTTGTGCTGTATATGGTTGCAGGAATGATGGATGATACTAACTCTGGGTCAGTATTCCAGCTGTGTCCAAAGTCGTTTGCATTATGGCTAATGATCCCATTGGTTTTCGCGGAGTGATCTTTCAGGATCGCGCTTGTTATAATTCCCCCAGAGACCACAAAGCTGATCTTGAACTGCAGATTTTATGAAAACAAGCAGGTTAGGGATTTGTAGAAACAATCCAAACATTATGTTAAATTGACCTTTCATCCTAGCGTTTTGAGATTTTTATAGTCCATAATGAAGTTCTATCAAAATTTTTGTGTATTGATTGAAAAGGGTCTTCAATGGGAACCACTCACTCTTTGATGACTTTGATGTCCATGATATGGTTCATCATGGCGAACAGTTAAACCAAGGTTGGTGGAGATGGTTGTAGTGCATCCTGATTTAAACACAGATATGCCAGCAACTGGGCTCATTGGCAGGTTTACATTTGTTCCATTTACCTGTAAACAAAAGTATAAAAGTATTTTTGCAAAAAAAAAAAAACTCACATCAAAGGTTAAATTTCATGAAATGGGGACTAGCTGTTACCTGCACAGTGCCACCTTTTAAAATGGAAATCTTTACATTATGCACATATACATGTACGGCCTTCAAGTAGGAGACTCTGAACTGGTTATATCGATTTTCATTGTCAGCATGGACCTCAAAGTATGGCACAAATGTTTTGTTGCAAGGTGCAGAGATCAAATAGCTGCAATGATTGCCCATAAAGTCATAAGCTTTTCCGTCAAAAGGTCTTATAATGCGGATCCCCAAAGATGTAATGCTGCGTTGATGTGTCTGCAGAATAAACACATTTTAAAAGTTAGTAGAAAAAGGACACACGCAAATAGTGTTAAAACATTACTTGACAATCGTGAAGAAAGTTTTACCTTTAGGATAGCAGCCTGGAACACCATTAACATTACGGCACTCTTCAGTGGGGTCACAGGAGTTATCGACACATTCTAAAGAGTGTAGTTCCCTGCACACGGCACAACTTGGAGCAGCCATCGCCAAAAATGACCTCGCCAGGCTGACACAATAAGAGAGGATCAAGATTTTTGGAATTATTTCATTTACTGTCCCGTAGGTCTTTGATATGATGGGACGTATTTATTACCTCATAATAGTTTTTGTGATCGTCCACACAGCCACACTTCTCAATGGGCATACAACGTGGCCCATTATGCACAAAGCCAGGTTTGCAGAAACAACCACTAATACAAGAGCCAGTGCAGTTGGTGGAAGGTTCCATACAAGTGGGAAAGCAAGATGGACCACGGTCTATGTATTCTGCATTAGGAGGACATGGTTCTGACAAAAAAAAAAATAAAATTAGAAAGAAGTTGGACAAAATACAGGTAAATTACAGTGTCAAAAGGATGATTAGCAAATATTCATGGTAAAAGAAAGTTTTACTCTTTTTATATTCTATTCAAAGAAAGATAAAACGTAGGAAAGTGCGTGCCATACTTGGTTTTGGTGTTGTTGGTCCAGTGGTTGTTGGTCCAGGGGTTGGTGGTTTAGGGGTTGTTGGTCCAGGGGTTGTTGGTCCAGGAGTTGGTGGTTTAGGGGTTGTTGGTCCAGAGGTTGGTGGCTTGGGAGTTGTTGGTCCAGGAGTTGGTGGTTTAGGGGTTGTTGGTCCAGGTGTTGGTGGATTTAGTGTTGTTGGTTCAGGGGTTGGTGGTTTAGGGGTTGTTGGTCCAGGGGTTGGTGGTTTAGGGGTTGTTGGTCCAGGGGTTGTTGGTCCAGGGGTTGGTGGTTTAGGGGTTGTTGGTTTAGGGGTTGTTGGTCCAGGGGTTGTTGGTCCAGGAGATGGTGGATTAAGAGTTGTTGGTCCAGGGGTTGGTGGATTTGGTGTTGTTGGTCCAGGGGTTGTTGGTCCAGGAGTTGGTGTCTTAGGAGTTGTTGGTCCAGGGGTTGATGGATTTGGTATTGTTGGATTAAGAGTTGTTGGTCCAGGAGTTGGTGGCTCAGGAGTTGTTGGTCCAGGTGTTGGTGGCTCAGGAGTTGTTGGTCCAGGAGATGGTGTCTTAGGAGTTGTTGGTCCAGGGGTTGATGGATTTGGTGTTGTTGGATTAAGAGTTGTTGGTCCAGGGGTTGGTGGTTTTGGTGTTGTTGGTCCAGGAGTTGGTGGCTTAGCAGTTGTTGGTCCAGGAGTTGGTGGCTTGGGAGTTGTTGTTCCAGGTGTTGGTGGCTTGGGAGTTGTTGTTCCAGGTGTTGGTGGCTCAGGAGTTGTTGGTCCAGGGGTTGGTGGTTTTGGTGTTGTTGGGTCAGGTGGCATTGGTGTTGTTGGTCCAGGGGACGGTGGCTCAGGAGTTGTTGGTCCAGGGGTTGGTGGTTTTGAAGTTGTTAGGTCAGGAGTTGGTGTTGTTGCTGTTGTTAGTCCAGGAGTTGGTTTGGGTGTAGTTGGTCCAGAGGTTAGTGGTTTTGGTGTTGTTACCGGTGGTATAACCGTTGGGTCAGCTAAAAGGAAAAAAATTAATAAATAAAAGTTTGCGCATTCAGAAATTAACTACATTAACCTTATGTCAGTTTCTCACCTTTACACTTTAAGATACAGACAGCATCTACAGCAATATCGGTGAGTTTAGTCTCTCCATAGGTCCCTACAATCACAAACTAAATACACATAGTATTACTATAAGTCATTCATGTATAATCAAACAAATTTAAGCAATATACAGAAAACCAACATTTACCTCGACGGCAGTAGTTCCCACATAACGGACATTTGCGGATATCCATCTTTGACCCTGATTCCCTTTAACGCTGAATACAGCATCCCCAAGGGTTCCACCTGTAGATCAGGTTGGATGGGGGGCATAAAATTCAAGACAACCACGCTGCAATTTTGTTATTAGACCGATATTTTTTGTAAAACCACTGTACTTTACCCGTGGTAAGAGTGTGGACACTTAGTTCCACAGTGGTGCTGTTGCCGTACAGGTAGTAGTGGAAGGTGAGGTCCAGGCATTCAGATGCAGGGGTTACTAAAGGACTTTTAATCTGAGCCTTCCCTCCAGCAATGGCATTGTCAGAACTCAGTAACATGTAACTGCCAACTGCATATGGGAGACAAAATAATATGTTTAAAGTATTTTTATATAGTGTACATATGTGGTGCTGCACTGTTGTTCTATTTATAGCTACTCATAATTAATTGAACTGTCTATTTTAATGCGTCGTTCAAATTTAAATTTATTTACACGATTACATTACATTAATTTGCTTGTGTTAAACCTTGACATCTGAAGAATGGAGCTAAGTATATGGCTAGTGAAAAAGTGTAACAAATTCACTCATGAATGCTTTTTCAATTGTCATAGGGACCTGAATATCAGTTGAAGTAAACCAGTGAAAAGGAAAGGCAACAAGCATTTGACCTAATGGCGAATGTCACATCAAGTCTTATGGTTAGAGTTTGAGCGCACAAAATAAGAGCTATCAGGCATCCTGATGGTCAAAAGAAACCTTAAATGAACATTTTTTTTATTACTTAATAATAGAAAAAGATAATGGGTGCAAGTAAAGACATATATAGGCATAAGAAAATATAACATACGCTACATGAGACACGCTGCTTAAAACTAGTGAAAAAGGAAAACTCACGTCCTGGTTTGGAAAAATCGTCTTGTGGACCAGTGCCTGGAGTAGGACCTGCACCAGAATATTGTTCGAAACCAAAAATATCATTTTCTGTTTCAGTCACCCACCCACAAAGGTCATCCATAGTGTCGAAATCACAGCCAGCAACACATGCTGTGGAGAATAAAAAAAGGTTTTTAGATTCTGTGTGTACGCATGTGTATGTTCTTGAACTTGCTACAGACTTAGTACTAAAACATTCATTCTACTAGCAAAATTACATCATTTTTGGGAATGAAGGACCCTGATATCAAAAATCGCTTTGAAGTTTAAAGGGAAAATTAGGCAAAATTCATCGTTTTGTGAAAGAAGTTATTAAAAAAATCGCAATGTGAAGATCCAAAGGTGTCATTTCATCTGGAGTATAGAATGATGTCACACACTCGCTGTGTGTATTGATTTCCTATTCTCTGTTTACAAGCCAGACCGGCCACGCATTCATGCACATTGGTGTAAATCGCCACCACCTCCCCCCTCCTCCTGGAGCCCTTGCCCCTTCCTCCCTATGAAAGGCTATAGCCAGTGGGGAAAAGTGGAACGAAATGCTCATCTAAAGACGCCCACGATCCGACATTACCTCTAGCAAAAAACATCGGTCGTTGGTGAAGAAGTTCATATTAACTAAACTGTCTGCTAACACTATTAACAGTTTGATGGTGACGCGCTAAATTAGTGGTGTAAGGATTCAAAACAGCATAGAAAACCTGCAGGAAGTTGTCTTGCTTGTGGCATTATAACGTTCTACAAAAGGGTGACGTTGTGTTTGCACTTTGCGTGCGTGTGTGTGTGTGCATGCGTGCGTGTACTCACAGGGACATGCTCCTTCACTAATGACAATGTTGTCCAAAGCTGTGTCACAATATGATGAGCGACCTCTCTGGGCCTCAAAGACAACCTATACTCATAGAAAACGAATTATTATCACTTTGTCCTGTCATAGTGGATTTATTGGTTTGATTGAGCTGTGCTGTGTTCTAAATGATAAAACTTTTATGGTATATTGAATTTTACAAGTCTGAATTTTGTATCTGAAAAGAAGAAAATATAAAAACAAATAAAAGCTACCGTTCATACCTGGCATAAATGGTAGCATCTAAACCTTATTTTGAGGAATAACTGTGATATGACCAGTAACTTATTAAACCTGCTTCAAGAAATACCTCTATTGAGCTGCGCATACTCACTGTAATCTGTTCACTTGTAGCTTTTGACACAGTCACGGAGCCCGGTTGCCACGATGGACTCACAATTCCCTTCTTTTTCCAGTTCTCTTCTTCACCACTAGTCTTTCGGGTCAAAACCCTCAATAGATTTTCGCTATCAGCACCATACATGTAGTATTGAAACTGAATACAGATCTGAGTTGCTGTGGATGAGATGAGAGGGCTGAGCAGACGAGCCTTTTTTCCATTCGACACATTGTCACATTCGTGGTAGATGTAGTACCCCTCTATGGAACGATTAAAAACAGAAGAAAGTAAGTTAGGCTTGTCTTAACTTTAAAGCTGTACAGGAAATACACATTGTGAATAAACCATGCAGTTCCAACTGACCTCCATCAGGGTAGTCTCCACTTGGGCCTGTGTGATTTGTTGGGGTTGGACCTCTGTTTCTTGTAAAGTCGTTATCATCTGTGTAGTCCTGTATGAATCTGCAGTAGGGTTCACTTTCCTGGTTGAAATCACATGAGGTGAGGATGACTCCTGCGTAAACGCAAAAACAGTCCAATCAAATGGAAGAAAGTCTATTGTATTTTTTATTCATTATTTTTTTAAGCAATGCTATATTTTAGATGTTCACCATTAACTACCATGCAGAAAAAAGGTCACAACAAGTGCTTTATAATGAATAATAAAACATCAATATGCTGTTAATACTAATTAATAAGCAGGTAGTTAACATTGAATATGTATTCCCTGATCGAAAGGGTTCCCGAGTCGGCTGTATAGAGACGTATGTCTTGTCGTGAGTTGTAAATAGTTGGTCGGTAGCATTGCACAACCATGTTAATGTATAATTTAGTGTGGATATTAAGTAATAGGTTAAGGCCTTTTATGTTCTGTGTGTTTATTATCAACCTAAGTTATTACAGGTAATACAGCCAGACTCAACTGTAAAAGTGGTTACAAATAGCAGAGATAAGGAGAAAGTAAAGTCCACACTGATTTCGAGTTATATTTTACTGTCCAAGCTTCACACGAAAAAGCCATTTGATGTATATATATATATATATATATATATATTTTTTTTTTTTTCCCAAAAAAAATATATATTTTTTTATATATATATAAAAAATATATAATATATATAAAAAATATATATATATATATATTTTTTTTTTTTTATTTTATTTTTTTTGAAACCCTCAAAAATCAAGACCTGTTAGAAGATTAAAACTGCCCTACCATCTTCTCTCGATGATTTCTGAAAGCTGTGAAAGAGAGGATGAAAAATGTATTAGCTATATTTTCTCGTAACTTTTCTCCATTTTTGATAACTACTGTTTGATGACTACTGTCCCGCTCATGTGGGTCATTCCGGTTGTCCATTTCTTTTGACTTGGAAGGAGAACCTGTGTAAACAAGGTCTTAGAGCTCGTAGTGTATCAGAGCGAAAAAAAAAAAAATGAGATCCATGACGTCAAAAGAACTCAGCAATCTCAATCTCTTGAGTTTGTGTCAACTAGGACTCTTCCTACACCTGGATGTCCATCCAAACTCAACAGCTGTCGGAGAAGTCTTGTCAGAGAGCTAACTCGGACTGATATTCACGGGTTCTTTGCGGAGCTTCTAGATTCTTGCTAGTGAAAGACACCCGGGAGGCAGAATTAGGTTTTTAAAAAACACACGTGAAGGACTCTACACAGCCTGATTGTGTCTTTCACTGAGGAGAATCTTTCATTAGCCCACTCTGCCGAAGTGCCCAGTTTGGTGCAGAGCAGCGGCAAAGGTTGCCTGTCTGAAACTTTCTCCCTCTCAGTTAAAAAAAAAAAAAAAGAATAAATAAGTGTGTCTTGTTGCTGTTGGACTGTGTAATATACCAGGTACTTTTGAAACAGTTGTTTTTTCGCAAAAGATGCCAAAAAATGATGGTAACTAAAGCAGAGTGATGGATTTATATTAGAGTCCAATTAGATACGATAGATATTAGATATTAGATATATTGTGCAGCTGTGGCTCAGTTGGAACTGTGGCCACTTCACTGATCTGAATGTTGATCTGAAGTTTGATCTTTGACCCTTGCGTTGACATGTCAGAGCGCCCTTACTGCCCATCCTGCCAACTATGCTGCGTCATTGGGATGTATGTCTCAATGGTTATCTTTCTTCAAGGGCATCCTGTAAGGAAGTCTCTGATACCAAGTTATTGCTTACACAACTTGCAGATGAAACACTTTAACAATTACAGCTTTTGGTTAATGCTTAAAATGTGGTAACATTTGTGTGGAAACATCCAAAGAGGAGATTCTGAATGCTTTGACACTTCATCTTCTCTGCTCAACATGCTACATGTTGGCCCCTTCCTAACTTTTTTCCATAAACTTCTTTACAAAGATTGTTATAGTATCTAGGCAATAGTTTGCTGATGGGATTAAAGGGATAAGACTTATATCCAAATATTTAAACATTACAATTTTTTTAAACATTAATTTCAATTAAATTAGAATCATTAGAAGAGCTGAATTATTCTAGTGGAATTTACTCAGATAATTTAGATGTTTTACTTTAGGCTGATTTGATGCCCCTTCTGTTGGACTAAGGTGATTCTCATCTTACCCAAAATTAATTATTTTAGGGTCTATAGCACTTTTAGTTTTCATACAACCATATTGATATTTGAAACTTATAGATTTTTTTTAAATCATTTTTCTTTTCAGGACAAATTTGAGTCGTCAAATACTGACACACCTGGATAACACTTGACCCCAGCAAGGGTCCTCCTTCATGTTTGCCTTCGGGTTATTGTTTAAAAAGTATATTTTGGGGAAAAATGGTTTATTCTCCACATAGTTTTTATAGCCCCTAAAGTATGGGAACATATTTATTTTAACATAATCTGCCCCAATGGCAACAAATAAGTAATTATAAATAGTAATTCATTATATTTAATTATTGCAACTAAAAGTAACGGATATTATGATAACAAACCACAAAAGAAATTTCTTACTCATACAAAATCAGCATAAAATAATATATTTATCGAGTGATTCTAGAATAAATATTAGTGCATAGTAAAATTACGCAGTACTTAATATATAAATTCTTACATTTTGGTTTAAATATTCCAAATGTCCTCTAAAAAGTAAATAAATAAATAAGATTGAATAAATCATGTGACTGACCCATGATTTGGACCTCCACTTGCTCTGCAAGACCACATCCATAAAAGCAAAATTAAAAACTTTTGAATATCCATCGCTGCCAACTGTTAGTCAGCAGGACAGGAAGACCAAAAGACAAAGCAGATGGCTTTATATACTGTATGGGGATGATTGCCGGGGTGATGCCGAATGGAAACTCAGTTGGGGGTGTTTTTTTTTTTTTTTTAATTGATGTTGCAAAAATGTGTAAATAAGTAACTATTATAGATATGGATAGGGTGGGTCTCCTTCAGTGAGCTGTGTATGTGCGTGTGTGTGTGTATGTATTTGAACTTTCAGCAGTTCATTGGCTGGGTGGGGATGCCCATCAAACAATATAAGAGGGAACTTGTACTTCAGAGATTATTGTGTAATAAACTTAATACTTCGACCATTTAGCATGTGCAGATTGAGAAACGTGTGAGTGTGTGTGAGTCACTGTGTGCACATACAGTATATAGATCAACTTTGTCTTAGCAACCTTGTTGCTAAGACAAAGGTTAAGCTACCAGAGTGTATAAGCATTGATTTCTGATGCTGATTTTGAAAACATTAGATCATTATTGTTTAATTGCCTTATGTTTTAACTGCTTTAAGCAACTGAAACAGGCAGCTATTAAGATAGTCCTGGTGCTTTAAAGAGGAGGAGAACAAAAATCATGGATTGTGGAGAAGAGAGAGAAACAAGACTGCAGGAGAAATTGAGAGGAGAGCAAAGTGGTGAAGAAAGAAGAATTGAGGACAAGAGGGGAGATGGGAGATGGGATAGGATAGTCTGATTGACCAGGTCCCTGAACCAGTTCTGCTAAACTGCACTGCAAGTGCAATTCCTGCTTTACAGAGACAAAAGAAGCTCTTTTCCAAACACTACACACACTGCTCTACGTTTGGCACAATTTTCAGGAAGAAAATCGCTTTTTTTCACAAGGAACACACTGTCATTTAAAATCCCAATACTTGTTAGACAGTTTTACAATTAGCAATCAGAGTTTTAGCATAAAAGCTTTTTCTGTCTAGAGATGGAAAGTATATGACCAAAATCCACAAATATACCCCTGCTTATGCACCTTCTCAAAGCTATGGAAGCAGCATGTGGAGATATAGCAGCTGATGCTAATCATGACTGGATTTGCCAAGCTAGGCGATATTTCCAATCTGCTTGGCCAGGGAGAACGTCCTTTGTGGTGTGGATGAGGCACTTTGGCCAGAGCGAAACCAAAGAGAAAATGCAGTGTAGTTTTTTTTTCTCTTTTTACTGTAGCTGTGTACAGTAAAATCTTCTTTTTTGCAAAAACAGTGCAGCTTTACTTTGGTTGGGACAGTGTACACACTGCGAAAGCCCTGCGATAGGTTGGTGACCTATCCAGGGTGTACCCCACCTCTCGCCCTTTGACAGCTGGGATAGGCTCCAGCAGACCTCTGTGACCCAATTGTGGATAAAGCAGGTACAGGAGATGAATGGATGGATGTACGCTGTGTAAACTGTTTTTGTGTGAAAATTAAAATATATTTGTTACCGTATATTTGTGTGTTCTCAGTATAAAAGGACATGTCATTTCTCCCTCATATTAAACAGGTTTCTAGGACCGCTTTCTTTCACCTCCGTAACATTGCCAAGATCAGGAGCATCCTGTCACAGAGTGATGCTGAAAAACTGGTCCATGCTTTTGTTACCTCTAGACTGGACTACTGCAACTCATTACTGTCAGGATGTCCAAATTATTCCATTAGTAACCTGCAGCTGATCCAGAACGCTGCAGCCAGACTTCTGACAGGAACCAGCAGCAGGGAGCATATCTCTCCAGTTTTAGCTTCTCTTCACTGGCTTCCAGTGAAATTTAGAATAGACTTTAAGATTCTCCTTCTAACATATAAAGCTCTCAGTGGACTATCTCCATCATACCTGCAGGATCTCATAGTTCCGTATATTCCTAAAAGAACCCTCAGATCACAGAGTGCAGGTTTACTTGTAGTTCCTAGAATTCATCATAATAGACTGGGAGGACGAGCTTTTAGCTATCAGGCAGCTTTACTGTGGAACCAGTTACCAACCTGGGTCTGAGAGGCAGACACCACGTCTGCCTTTAAGATCAAACTTAAAATCCAAAGTTACATCTCTGTGTCAACTGGACTGAAAGGTTTCCTTGAAAACGTTTCGCCCTCTCTCCAACTGAACTGAAGAAGCTCTCTGGAGAGAGGGCGAAACGTTTTCAAGGAAACCTTTCAGTCCAGTTGACACAGAGATGTAACTTTGGATAACTATGACCTGGATGAGTGAGAATCTACACAGACAGCAAACTTCAAACCTTTCTGTTCAGTAAAGCATATAGCTAGCCTCAAACAAAGTGTGTAGGGCTGATAGATCTAGTTCAGTCAGTTTTCACAGCTAAAGCTAGAACAGGCTCATCAGACTCTTATTCTTCAATCTTTAGCACAGCTATGCTGCTATAGGCTACGCTGCTGGGGAGACAAACATGATCCACTGAGCAGTTCCCCACTTCCTCAACACCAACCACTCCCTCACTCACTCCCTCACCTCCTCCTTTTCTTTTTCTTTCTCCTCCTTTTTTTTTCACCGGGATTATCTGGGTCCAGTCTTCCTTGCCGTTCTGTGTCTCTCCCCCTTCTCTCTCTCTCTCTCTTTCTCTCTCTTTGCAGGTCTTCCATCTCCAGGCCTTCGTGCTGTACGGACCTCGGCCTCTGGCAAACTCAGGGTCCGCTGTCGGCACCTGCCTATACTGTTCATCTCTTTATAACAACCTGCTATGCTGTATTATGTGTATATATTATGTCTGACATGTTTGTATTTCTATGATTGTATTTTGTTTGTATTTCTTTGGTTTTATGATTGTATCTGTTCTCCCTCTCTCTCTCTTTGTTCTCTCTGTCCGGTCTCCCTCTTTTATTCCTCCTTTACCCAGCTGACTTTCAGCAGGATGGTTCCTCCTTGTCAGCCTGGTCCTGCTCAAGGTTTCTTCCTGTTAAAAGGGAGTTTTTCCCTGCCACTGTGCTTACCTGGGTGTTCAGGCTCTGGGTTTCTACCTCTGTAAAGCACCTAGAGACAATTTTATTGTAAAAGGTTCTATAGAAATAAAATTGAATTGAACTGAATTGAATTGAAAAGCAACTTTCTAAAATATTATATTATACGGCACACTTATCTAAGTACTGTCTGTAGTAACAGTGAACAAAAAAGGCCATAGGAATCATTATGATTGATGGAGAAGAAGTGTTGTCCATACGTAGTGAAATGTGTCATTTTGAAACAAAATACCATTTTGAAGAAGGAATAACATTAAAATTGTAAAGTTTCATTTTGTAGGGGAATTGAGGGGTTTTGCCCAATGTGTGTGTGTGTGTGTGTGTGTGTGCGTATGTATGTTTGGATTTGTGTGCAGAGTTCTGAGTGTAGAGGCATGCTTTCAGAAAATGTGTGTAACCAATTGAAAAACAGTTAATGAAATTGATTCCTGAATGTTGGAGATATAACAGCTCACATCTGTCTATGAAGAATGGGAAGAAACCACAGGAAAAACACCCCAATTTTGCTTAGGACTAAAACCCCTTTGCCACAGTTCCAGGCTACCGTTTCTCAGATTTTGCTGGCACAGTCACTGATAAGACATAAGTGAGGCAGAGGCATAGATCATTAAAATGAGAATGGTGGTGTCTTCAAACAACCTGACAATATGATAACATTAAGACAATCTATTATTATTAATAATCTAATGAATCTGAGATAGGCATCACTCCCGGGGATGGCGGTTGCCAGGGTGGCTGACTGTTTAGAGGTTATGCTGTAATGGCCAGCTATTAATTCAATTCAATTCAATTTTATTTCTATAGCACCTTTTACAATAAAATTGTCTCTAAGTGCTTTACAGAGGTAGAAACCCAGAGCCTGAACCCCCAGGTAAGCACAGTGGCAAGGAAAAACTCCCTTTTAACAGGAAGAAACCTTGAGCAGGACCAGGCTTACAAGGGGGAACCATCCTGCTGAAAGTTGGCTGGGTAAAGGAGGAGGAGAAGAGGGAGACAGGACAGAGAGAATAAAGAGAGAGAGAGGGAGAACAGATACAATCATAAAACCAAAGAAATACAAACAAAATACAATCATAGAAATACAAACATATCAGACATAATACAGCAGAGCAGGTTGTTCGTGCAGCACGAAGGCCTGGAGACGGAAGACCTGCAAAGAGAGAGAGAAAGAGAGAGAGAGAGAGGGAGGGAGAGAAGGGGGGGGAGACACACAGAATGGCAAGGAAGACTGGAAGACTATTACTCCCTGGTGTCCAGTTGCCATCCAGTAAATATCTTGGGTACCATTAAGATCCAATAAATCCTTATTATTTATGGCCTAATACAAGGACGCTAGAGATTTTGGTGAAAAGGAAAAAAGTACACTTTTGTTTTTACTTGAGGTTTCTACCTGACAAAAGTTAAAATCACCTTTAATCTTGGTGTGCCATGGGTGGCGTCTGGAGTCAAGTCATAAAAACATAATCATGAACATGACTCTGTCACATGTTAAAGTCCTCGACTCATAAAGATATCGGGGGAGTTCCTCTGAGTTGGAGTCATCTATATTGGTTTCATATGCCAAATGATATCGCGTTGTCTCAGCTGCCCGGTGTTTTTTCCGCTCCTCACCGCTGCCACTGCCTTCACCAATACCCACTAATCAGCCACACCGGCAGCTCGTTTACCAATCAGCACAGTATATAAGCAGCAGATATAGAGTGCCAGATTGTGCTCCGTATACATGTGAGACTTTCCAGCATTATTTGCCGGCCCGCCTGCCCGTGATCGACCCTGCCTGTTCCTGATCTGCATTCGAAGCCTGTTTCCCTGGATTATCTGCCTGCCTCTAACAAACCCTTTCCGCCTGTTCCCCAGGAAACCAACTTGCCTTCCGTCACTGACCGAGAGACTGTGTGCGCCGCTGATTCTGCTGCTGCTTCTACTTGCTCTGGACCTTTTTTTTTCCGCCAACCCGCTCCTGTCTACAAGTGCTGAAGCGCGCTCCCGGATCGGTGCACTTGGAACGCTGCCTGCCTACGGTCTACTCCAGCAATTAGCCAACAGTTTACCATCCCTATTCCTGTATCAATTAATTTCTCTGCAAGTGAGCTGTTACACTGTAATGAAATAGCATGTGAAGTAACTATTAAAACTAACATTAATTAACTGCGTTTCTCATCTATCTATCGGTCTATCGATCTATCTATCCAATTCAATTCATCTTTATTTACATAATGTCTGTTATAATCAAAATTGTCTCAAGGTACGTTACAGAAATCCAGGATCTAACCCCCAAGCAATAGTGGCAAGTAAAAACTCCTCAACAACTGTGGGGTCGGCGATGCCTGGAGATGGATACAAAGCGAGAGAAAGAGGGGGAAAGAAAGACATGCAAAAAAAAAATGAAAAACTACACAGGAAATGTGTTAATGACTTCCTCACTGACCTACAAAAGGAGGGAAAATGAGAGGAGAGGAGAGATCAGAAGGGATCCATACACATAAACATACACCCATATAGAAGTGGGTGTATGAAGTCTTTATCTGTTATTATATCATATGCGTTTTATGGTACCCGCCCCCCCCCCGCCTGTACCACAGGGCTGGAGCAGTGCAGCTGGTATTTCTTTCTATTATATTAAATTTCCTTTATTTCTTCTCATGTATTGAATACAGGTTGAGGCTTCAGGCTGTGATGGCTGAGTGGTTAAGGCGTTGGATATGAAATCCAATGGGATCTTCCCATGCAGGTTTGAGCCCTGCTCACAATGTTAGCAGAAACATAGCTTACTATGCCTATAGATGTATATCTTTCATTTGTGTTGCAGTGTACACTTTTCTGAGGATGTCTGCCCAGAGAGACATTCATGCACCCTATACTTTAAATCTAAAAACTACTTTGCATTAGTGTAAATCCTCTTTCTTTCTGTCTCCCAATATTGTTCATGCTTATGTCTTGGTGGATCTGTCTTTTTTAACCACCCTGCCATTTGGAGAGTACTTTGAATGGTTCAGTGGGAAACACGCTACCTCCTGCTTTTCTGGTCTATCTCTTTCAGTGAGTTGCCATTGCTGTGAGCCTTTGCATGGAGTCTCATTTCTTTCAAAAAGAAAGGAGTTTTGTTTCCTGAAATCATCAATTGAGGATGAATCCTCAGGATTGAGGATTTCATGGCTTCTTGATCAATGCAAATATCCCAGAATGGGTGTGGAGCTTTGAATCCACTGTTGCGAGATACTTCTGCTATAGCATTGTAGGCTTGTTTCCCCTTCACATAAAGCTCCCCGGTGAAAGCTGGAAGATACCCAGAATTAAATTTAAAAAAGCTATAATTTTAAACATGGTTATTTGTTCTTTGTGGCCCATGGAGTGGGCCAGGGACTGGGGGTTTGGGATCCCTGCTTTAAATTGCTCACCTTCAGCTGGGTCAAAGTCCTCCACTGACAGACTTCAACATGTCCGGGCAAGCCCAAAGGTCGGGGCAGTTTTTATCCAGTTAAATTTCCCGCCACGCCTAGAGAATCATGTCATCCATAAATTTAGCCTACCGGCCCATGTTTTCTCACAGGTGGTGCTTTTCAGTATTTTGAAAACACAAAAAACACTGGATTATTTTGATACAAATTATAAAGGCATTTTCACCATGCAATAAAGTGTGAATTTAAAGAAGAAGATTTTTTATTTGAAGTATGTTTTTTTTAAATACGTATACTGGAAATTCTACCCATCCCTGGGCAAGCAAGCTTGTTCAGCAGCAACTGATCTTCACCTCTGGGGATCAGTATAGTACTATCTTATGTTAAATATACAAAGATGTATATTCCATACCTAGTAGAGAGGAGAGACAGGGAGATGGTGAGAGAGACAGGAGAGGGGGGAGATAAAGAGAAAAAGGAGAGAGGGAGAGGAGAGACAGGGAGGATAGAGAGAACATTGAGCAGAAGCTACAGGATCCAGGCAGGGCCATGGAGAGGGTTTTGGATCCAGCAGAAGTATCAAGCCTCAGGAAGGCGGGGGTAGGAAATCCAGCAACATGGTCCGGAAGTGCTGTAAAAAGATGGTCCCGCCTCTTAGTCTTAGTCAGAACATGAGCTGTGAAGTCTGAGGGACTTTTTAGGGCATCCTGATAAAATAGAGTTACAGTAATCCAGCCTGGAGGTAACAAAGGCATGGATGAGCTTCTCAGCAGCGTCTAAGGAAAGGACAGGCAGCCCTCGAGATTTCTTTTATGTGCATGTTAAAAGACAAGTCCTGATCAAAGCTAACACCCAGGTTTTTTACAATAATCCTAGAGGCAGGAGCCATTATGAATGCCTACTGTATATCATTAGCTAAAGATTTTTTAAGATATTTTGGATGGACTAATAGAGCCTCAGTTTTGTCTGAGTTAGAAGAAAGTTGTTGGTCATCCAGGACTAAATATCTGCAATACAGGATTGCAGTTGTGTTAGCTGATTGCTATCTGGCGTCATTGATAAGTGCGACTGGGTGTCGTCAGCATAACAGTGAAAATTTATTGAGTGCTTTCTGGTCACATTGCCTAGTGGGAGCATTTAAATTGTGAATGGGAATGGGCCAAGGACAGAACCTTGTGGAACACCATAGCTAAACTTAGTAAGCATGGACAAGTTGTGATTTACATGGACAAAGTGATGTCTATCTGATAGATAAGACTTACACCAGCTTAAAGCAGTTCCATTTAATATGCACAGACATTTCCTGTATGTTCTTTTTTTAAGCCATTTATGTGGAGAGGTTAAGAGTATCTCAAACAGAGATTTTAGAACAAGGTCTGAATTAGCCTAATATCAGACCTGGGTTTAACATACCCTCTCTTTTCCAAGCCCATTTTCTCCTAACAATAGTGCCACCTAGTGGTGGATTATCTCTAGACCCATAAGGAACTGTATTTGTTGCGTCATTGGAGGGCAAAATTACTTAATATATGTCACCAAGATGCCGCATATATTATTTGGCTCTATATAGGAATCAAAAAAGGAGAAAAGTCGTTTATTTAATTTACATAATTAATGGTGTCGTTTTGTGCACCAGGCAGTAAACATGTGACTAGTTAGGAAGACATCACAGATAAACGGACGGAAAGAAATTTTACCTAGTGACTCCTTAATATTGAGCTTGCCAATCTACAAAATACATACATATATTTTATACATATATTTATTTATATTTATTTGATATTATTTTTTGTGGGTTTTTTTAGTTTTAGGCAATGCAAAGTGGGGAGAAGGGAATGGTGGTCACAGTCGCGCCCTCTACGGGCTATCACCCGGCCACTGCACCGTTTCCTCGTTTAGATAAAGGGGTTTTCCGTTTCCTTTAGTTTTTACATCATTATATCTTGGAAGACTTTTAGCATGTACTGTAAGTGCTATATGCTGAGATGGTCGGATCTAACAACATCCTGGTATTTCCTAACAAAATCTAACTAGATCCTTTCGGGGAGAAGCTATAAATCTTCTCATTTTATGCGTATATCGTGAACGATTAATATGCTGCGATGGCCGAGTGGTTAAGGCGTTGGACTTGAAATCCAATGGGATCTTCCCGCGCAGGTTCGAACCCTGCTCGCAGCGTTGAGTTTTCTTTTGTCGATACACTAATCTTTACATAGAACTCTGTATTTTGTATGCTTTGGAAATTCAAATTCTTTGTTTTTTCAACAACAATGATAAGGCACGTCTTGAATTTGAACCCAGGATCTGTTTACTAGACCGGCGCTTTAACCAACTAAGTTACGGCGGCATCTATCGATGAAGAATCTGCAGTGAAGACATCAACTGACTGATATTTCAGTTAAAAAAAAAAAACATATACACCCACACACGCATCTGATCTGGCGTATTAATATGTATATACTTTTTAATCAGTCGAGTTCCATAAATAGAACAGACATTCTGGCTATGTGCTACTTTAATTTTCCAATAGCTTTTTCCTTTTACGAATCATCACAACTACTTTATGACATCAGCTTCCCTTTCTCAGCCTTGTTCATTCTCTATTTAAGGAACGCTACATTCCTCTTTTAATACCCTTAAAAGCAATAGCATGAATGAAATTAAACTGAGCCAAGAATAATAAACATCTCTGACAAACATTTCTGGGATTATTTTGATGAGAAACCCTGAGCTTCCTAATATTGATTTAGATGTCTAAAGTTTAATTTTCCTTTCCTCCCTACAGATGAATAAATTCCGAGATTATACACTGGTTTTTCCTTTGGTAAACCAATAAGTCAAAATAGTGCCTTTACAGTGTGCTAAAATGCACCTAAAATGATTTCTTTTAAGAGTGCTTCACACTTGAGACTGTATTTGTTTTGTCTCCTTCCTCAGACATGAAACCTTTATTCTGGAAAGCGTAAGAGTGAGTTCCCTCACCAGAACTGAGTCACCATGGCACAAAACTATCAAAGAGTGAGTCACTGTTCTCTGCAGATAGAGAGGAAAGGTTAGGATGGAAAGAAAACAGACAGCACATATCTTGCAAACAAATTACTTTTTTTTGCTTGTTTTTGTTTGCAGTCATTTTTACCAGTTGCTAATGTTTTGGGCTTTTTTTTTTTTTTTTTTTTTTTTTTTTGTTATTATAAACTGCTTTTAAGGTTTCAGTCTAAACCAGCCCCATACAACATATGTGTTGTAAAATGACTCTTTTGATTTAAAATGCTTGATTCATGATTGATGTGATTGACCTCACTGGAAGACTCTGGACTGCATGCATTATCTTTAGGTCAACATTTATTGTTCATTTCCTTTAGAAAAATATGTTCAAATGAAACAAATTTACACACCAAAGTGTATGATAGGGTTATGCATGAGCATTTCAGTTTAAGCAGGATCTTAGCGGACAGATCCACTTTGGACCTGGGTCAAGTGTAAGATTTCTCCTTTGCCCGGGACCAAGCAGGTTATGTAACTGCATAGCCTGGGGCTAAAGTCAAGCTGTTTTACTAAAGCAAGTATGTGCATGAACGCGACGTATTGGTCATCTGTGTGTGCTCTCAGATGGTTCATTGTGATTTCAGCCTCTTGCTCATGCTAACCACATCCAACATGTCAGTACAACTGACATGTTGGCCAAGTTCAAGGCTTCTAGTCTTCATCGCTTCAACTGTGTTTGGACTTGCTCAGCATGAGTCTACCTGAAAAACACAAAGCTTTATGTAACAATCAATTTTTCTTTTTTAACTGGAAGAAAAGCATAAATATTGTCACACTTATTTTTGATACTATTTTAAGCTTAAGTTCCAAATCATTTATTATTTATCATTTATTATATTTATTTAATGTATCAAGACCTCTGTGAGGATTATATTGAATATAATTGTTTAATACTAATTAATAATGTTAATAATAAATGTAACATTTCTATTAACTCAACAATAGGAATAATGACAATGTGTTAAATAATAAGCGTCACTGTGATAAAAAAATTGCTTACTGAGATGGTGTAAACTAGAAACTGACTCATAAAGACACCTTTTACACCAAGTACTGAACATCAACGCATAATACAATCATAATAATTACTACTGATGTTACAATATTTTGATATACACTAGTACATGTTTATTGTTAGCATGACAAAACAACCTTTACTTCAAGTCCTACTTCTTGGTAATAATAAGTGGTAATAATCAATTTCCTCTTCCCACTTTTATACTTATTTCATACCATTTCCAAACTAGTTTTAAATAACCATACAGCTGGTTAAAAAATTTACACTTAAATTAAGGAATGATTGTGATTATGACGCTAAAAATAACAACCTAAGTCAGACATGAGCCATTGCTTATATATGTTGGAGTGGCAGAAAGTGTGACTATCTTTGACCTCTGATTCACTTCCTGTTTTCAATATCATGAGATCTCTTTGTTTTTTTTTTTTTTTTTGGTTTTTTTTGGTTTATTTTTCCTGGTTTCCATGACAAAACCTGATATACAGTATTTATTGCTGTTTATTTCTCCCAATCCTGTTTCTTTAAAAAAGCTCTATAGTCTGATTTTCACAAACAATTTTGTCCTGGCAACAGTCGATTCCTTGTTCCTGTAGCACCCACAGACACACTAGGTGGGCAGTACAGGCCAAAATTTCCACTGACATCCATATGTGGAATTTATTAAATCCTAAGGGAGTATTAAATGATGTGTCGACACGTATATTTTCAGCAACATCGTGTAAGTGGAACAGCAGACAATGCTTTTCTGTAATTTCTCTTTGCATACATTCTTTTGTTATTAGTAGTAACCATGGCTTTGATTGTTGTGATAAAGATTTGTGATTTAGTTCTTTTAAACAGCATTTACAGAAAAAAGCAATTGACTGAAAAACATGGAGTTTAAGAATCAATGGGCCCTGAACCTAGCATTGTTTGTTCACCCTAATCTTAGCATTCGCGGTAGACCAAATGTTAACCCTAATATTGGTTGTAGGCTATAATCCTACCACTGATGATATACCTAATGCCAATCTATAGCATTGGTTGTAAACTCCTTAACCCTAGTATTGTGTGTGTTGTGAGGGACACAACAGCAGCAACAAGTTAAATCCAGGAAGCTTTTTCCAGCATCGCTTTTAAAGTGGAAAAATAAATGTCATCAAGATGTTCTGTGGTTTTGTTACTGGCATCACTCCATCTTGGAAAAAATGTGCAAAATCCCCATCCCTCAAGTCCAAATGCTTGATGAGTTGGGGGATAAGGAATGTTGGGAACTATGACCAAATTTGGCGTGACGATTTTTCAAGTAGGAGTCATATCGATCATTGCAACATGTACTAAAATTAGCACGAGCTCCCATTGGCATGTACATTACACGTGTGACTTTTTTACATGTAATGCTGCACATGATGGTTTAATTTAGTCAATCCTACATATGACAAACCCAGTATCCACTGTCAGCACCTGCCTATGCTGGTCCCTTTTTTTATTAAAATGTGCATATGCTGCATTATGTATATTATGTCTGCTATGTTTGTATTTCTATGATTATATTTGTTTTTCTATCTATCTATCTATCTATCTATCTATCTATCTATCTATCTATCTATCTATCTATCTATCTATCTATCTATCTATCTATCTCTCTTTATTCTCTCTGTCCTGTCTCCCTCTTCTTCTCCTCCTTTACCCAGCCGACTTTCAGCAGGATGGTTCCCCCTTGTAAGCCTGGTCCTGCTCAAGGTTTTTTCCTGTTAAAAGGTAGTGTTTCCTTGCCACTGTGCTTACCTGGGGGTTCAGGCTCTGGGTTTCTGCCTCTGTAAAGCGCCTAGAGACAATTTTATTATAAAAGGTGCCATATAAATAAAACTGAATTAAATATTATCGGTCTGAAGCAGAAAAAAAATCGAAACATAAAAATGTGAAATATGTGCGCATCCGACACCTAAAATTTGCAAATCGTGAGTTCATCATTACGAAAACAGTAAATCCCCAATGACAAACTCTGACTACATGAGCTCCTCTGAGGATACTGACAACACATGCCAGAAAGATTTGTGTATGGGTGTGTGTGTGTTCTTGTACTTGCTACATATTGAGTACCAAAAACTGGCAAAGGCAGGACGTTTTTTTGGAAGTGAGGACATTTTGGCTTTTCCTCACAACTTCAAAGGCCTGGTTGAGGGTTACGTTTTGGTTTTAACATTGGGGTTGGAATTGGAGCTTAGGTTACCATTAGGGTAAAGGCTAAGGTCAAGGGGTTAGTTGGGATGGTTGAGGGTAGGGTACAAATGGCTGGGTAATAAGCTGTGTGTCTGAAAGTCCTCACAAAGATAGAAGTACCAAGGATGTGTGTGTGTGTGTGTGTGTGTGTGTGTGTGTGTGCATGACAGAGAGAGAAAGAGATGGAGCAGATTTGGGCAGTGGGGGTCTGTGCAACGGAAGCTTTTCCAGACAGCGTCAGGGTGACATCATCGTCTCTAAAGACTTTTCTGTATTTCTTTTAGGGGGCGGGGCTTCAGATGGCGGGGCCATCGGAATCTCCACTGTATAAAGACTCGCCTCCATTGACGTTTCCTACTCTAACAAGAGCTGCGAAAGGAGACTGAATCTAACAGTACATCCTCTCCCAAAAGGTAGGAGCCTTATTCAGACTTAAAACTATATACCGTAGGCCTTCATCGGAAACCGTTTTAATATTAACACACTGTGGCGCAAAGGAATGGATTCTCTAAGGGAGAGAACAATGAGAGAAAAATGTAAACATTTTTAGTAAAAAGAAAAATATCCTGGATATTTAGGCATGGTTAACAGGCTGCTCTTTGTTTCAAGCACCAGTAAACCCTTTTTTCCCCAGGTGGAAATGACTGCTTATGTAAACAAAGATGGGGGCAGCAGTGCAGACCTGTTACAGCTCACACTTATTTGCTGCCCTCCGTAGTAGGAAACAAAATTTTATTCTCCAGTAGATATTATTGAATCTAACACTTGCGCCCATGTAATGTTATGATGTTTGTGGCTAATGGGAGGCCTTCTTTCATAAAGATGGAGTTTCTAGTTTTTTCTATGGTTTATAATCAATTTTCCATTTTTTTTTTTTTTTTTTTTTTTTTTTTTAGATTCCCAGGATGCTTTTCACATACACGTTCCTGTTGTTGGCTATGAGTCATGCGGCACTGGGTTCGCTACAGGACAAACAGACCGACTTTGGCCTGAAGATCTTCTCTAAGCTCTCCCAGAGTTCAGCAGAAAAGAACGTGGCCATGTCGCCATACGGCGCAGTCTCCGTCCTCGCCATGGTTCAGCTGGGCGCTGCTGGGAAAACTCTCAGGGCTCTAAATTCGGTCATGGGCTTTTCTCTGCTCGGTGAGTGCGTCGATAACAAAAAGAGAAAGGGGCTTAGGTTAGGTCCAAATATTTGCATAAAGAAGAAGAAATATAAAATGCCATATAAACATAAAAACTCTTTATCCAGCACGTGGAATGTCAAGACAGCAGCGTCTCCTGCACCGGGACCTTTCCAGCGAGGACAGTGTGGAGACGGCCAGTGCAGTGATGGTGGAGAGGAAGGTGAGTCTGGAGAAAGGATACCGCCGAGCCCTGGTCAAGGCCTTCCAGACCCATCCTCACCAAGTGGACTTTACAAAGCCAGAGCAGGCCATCGACATCATCAACGAATGGGTGTCAGACCACACCGCCGGTGACAACACCCGCCCACGATATAATATTTAGCATTACAGCATTCATTTGCATGCAACTCAGTGTTATTTTTTTCTCCCCAAGGCGCCATCTCTGACTTCTTGGCATCTGGATCTCTGACTGACGAGACCCGCCTGGTCCTCCTCAATGCTCTCTCCTTCCAGGCTCTTTGGAAAGTGCCTTTTGACCCCAAGCAGACAGCGGAAAGGATGTTCCACTGCGCCAATGGAAGCACGGTGCCCGTGCACATGATGACCCTCACAAACCATTTCCACTACGGTAAGTTTGGTGTTTCACGTGAGTGCTAATGCTGGCTGGTAACATCTTATGCAACAAACGACTGGACTCCGCAGGTGAGTTCGTGACCACCGAAGGCATCGACTATGACGTCATCGAGGTGCTGTACGAAGGCGACACACTGTCCATGCTCCTAGCATCGCCCATTGAGCCCGAAGTGCCGCTGGGCACAGTGATTGCCGAGCTGAGCAGCCAGAGGATCCGCCAGTGGAGGCAGGAGATGCGGCGGGTTAAAAGGCAACTGTCCATGCCAAGGTGGGGGGCACTAGAATAAATACATTTCATTGAAAGCCTTTGGAAAAAAAAAAAACTGACAAAAACTGTTCTTGCTTGGACAGGTTCACTTTCAACTCTGAGGTCGATTTCAAAAGTGCTCTGCTCAACATGGGCCTGGGAGATGTTTTCAACCTGGCAACCGCCGACTTCACAAAAATAACCAGTAAGTTAAACCTTTAATTACTAATTACTCACTCTCCCTGCCAATAAATCATGTATTTAGCCTGTGTGATGTTTCTCTCTCTCTCTCTCTCAGCTGACGAGCAGCTGTGCGTGTCAAAGATCATGCAGAAAATCAAGATAGAGGTCAACGAGCACGGCACCAAAGCTGCAGCAGCAAGCGGTATGATTAATGATGCACAAATACACAAACATGTCTTCCATCAACTCTTTTTCTTGCCAATATGATTTATTTCTCCCCTCTTGTCAGCTGCCGTAATGTTCTCTCGCATGGCGGTGGAAGCGATCACCCTGGACAGACCCTTCCTCTTCCTGATTCAGCACAAGCCCACAGGTGATGCATTTATTCTACAGTTATATCACGTTTTCTGTAACCCGGCAGTCTGGGTGCGACCGGGATGACTCACGTTTGTCTTCTCATGTTTAGGTGCTCTTCTCTTCACGGGCCAGTTCAACCACCCTCAGCAGCAATAGCCTGCTATGACTTAGACTGTAACAGGAGCAAATATTCTTTTCCAAAAGGGCTGTTGTTGTTTGTTGTTGTTGTTGTTAACTTATTTTTCTGACTTTTGCGACTCACAAAGCAGAAAGAACCAGAAATATCTGGATGTATGAATCTATTGATCTGTGTGTATTACTTTCGACACACTGCTGAAGAAACAGATAACGTATATATTTTTTTGGTATTAGAGTGATTTTTGTAAAGTGATGTTGGGATTTTGCATTATTTATATTTATTAAAAATACTATGTTTTTACAAATGGCTCTTTTGATATTGGTGATTTGTGGTCATTGGAATTTTTTTTGCCCGAACAGCAAAAATTCAAACACTGGTGATTTTAAATGAATCCGTTTCATAAATCAGAAATGAGCAAACCAGTCCCAAGAGGGCCCTGATCCTGCCGTGTTTTCCGACCTACCAGGTAGACAACAGCTCCCATCTGATAGACGGGAAAACCCAGCTGGACCGGATGCCCAATCCTCATCTAAATTACAGCACACCACTCTAAATTGGTACACTGTTCCCCTCTACTTCATGCTTTAAAATATTACATGCAGCCCTGCACCTGCCCTTATCTGTTAAAGTAGATTTTTTTTGTTTGTTTCCAAATTTAACATAAATCACATTGAACATCCATTCATTTTCTATACCTACTGAAGCCTATTCCATCTGTCAAGGAGCAAGAGGCGGGGTCCACCCTGGATAGGTCACCACCTATCGCAGGGCTAACACAAAGACAGACAACCATTCACCCTCACACCTACGGTCAATTTAGACCGATTAATTCACCTAACAAGCATGTTTTTGGACTGTGGGACGACCGGAGTGCCCGGAGAAAATCTACGCATGCACAGGAAGAACATGCAAACTTCGCACAGAAAGGCCGGAGCCAAGATTCGAACCCCTAGCCTTTTTGCTGTGAGGCGACAGTGCTAACCACCGTGCACCACCGCGCTGCCCCTCATATTGAACAATACCATCAAATTTTTTTTTTTTTAACACTTTAGGTGCTCTTTTGTCCACTTTTGCACAATGTTCAGTTGTGCTTAACAAGTTTTTTTTTAATTGACTTTAACTGCATAAGAGTGATCATACCTGCCACCGCTTATTTTCCTTGCCTTCTTAGGTCCAGTCCCTAAACCCATATTTCCTTCCTTGTCTGTGGAAATAATAAAAAGGGGCAGTTAAAGCAGCAGGACTGTTCGCTGCTGCTTTTGCATGGAAGACCTGGAAAAGCTCTGCCAGAGGCCTACAAGATGAATGTTTATGTTCATTTTTGCAAATAAAATAAACTCACCTGGCAGATAAAATGGTTGTGGAAGTTCACTGAAATGAGATAAGACTATGACCTAAATTTTCACGTTTGATTTTGAATGTGATTTTGATTTATTGAGTTTGAGAGTTCCGAGAGCACGAGAAGGGTAAGAAAAATAGTTTTTTAAAATTACCATCCAACAAGTGTAGGTTGGGCTCTAAGATGTAATTTGTACTATTTACAAATGCAATGCACCGAAGAATTAGTTAGTGTCATGCGCCGTCGTGAAGGTTGTTTCTACGCTTGAGGTGGTGGTCCAGGCTAACGTTAGCTTAGCCAAAGAAAGTACGCTAATGGATTATTTAGTTGTGCTAATGGATTTGGCCATTTAAGTCATATGGCAATCTTGTCCTAGTCTATTACCCTATACAGGTAATAGACACACCAATTACCCCGTTCATGAAATTATTATATATAAAATAATTTCCTGAGCCATTTTCTATCTGTGTCTGTGTATGTGTATTTATATATTCTTTCTTCCAGATGCACCCTTTTATAAAAGACAAAGGCGAAAGGCTGAAGTGCATAACCGTGTCACCATCTGTGCTTGGGTGTTTACTCTGTCCCAAATTTAATACCAAAAGCGCAAGTGTCAGCCAGAGGCAATTGCTGAATCATGAGGCAAATGCAGTGTATTTCAAGGGTATGTGCATGAAAAATATCTTTTTGAGATCATATGCCTGTACATGACACCCTAACCCTAACCCTAGATGCCATTACAACACATCTTATCCCTTTAAGAAAGTGACAACGACTATATTTACTTTTTATAGATAAATCTTGGAGGAAAATGATTCATGCATTCATAGGCACTGTATAAGGATAACAATTGGATAGTATATGTGTCTTTAAGTTCAAATGTGTCTCTCATCTGGTTAGACTGTTATACCCAGATGAAGACTCTCTGGAATGGGTCCAGTGCCAGATGTGCAAGGGCTGGCTGCACAAAGAATGTGCAGGAAAATATATCGACAACGACTCTTTCAACTGTGGATGCACAGATATCGTTGAACGACCAAGGTACTACACCATTTACTATTTTAATATCTTTTCATAGTGTCACTATGTAAATCTGAGGATGAACTCTTACCTGTGGTTTTTGTCAAGCCAAGTTCCCGATTTGCCTTCATTAATAAAGGTCAGTACCAACTGTCAGTTTAAAGAGTTCTGCATTTGGGTCTAAAATACACCTTTCACAGAATGTTTATTGAAATACTGTGGTAAAATGACAGTTCGGGGAGAATTAGCGAGAGAAATTATTAATCCCCAATATCACCTGTTTTACAGTAGTGTTAAAAGTAATGTCTGTGTGCTATCCATGTCCATGTCAAATGATTGGACAGCAGTTCCTAGAATCACTGTGACTGAGTAGTCCAGTTTTTGCAGCTGCTGGCAGTCCTAATTTTTTCTGCAGCATCACTGTTGAGAAGGGAGGGATTCTGGCAGTGTTTTCCAAGACACAGATCAAGGTAACTTTTGAATAGACTGTGCTACAGTGTCTTTTACTTTCTCTGATGATTACATGTTCACCTTTTACTCTTTGGTTTCAGAGCTTACATGATGATCTCATCAATGGAAGCATCCGTTCATTTCAGAGCTTACATGATGATCTCATCAATGGAAGCATCCGTTCAAACAGGAAATATCTTTAGCAGAATCCTCCCACCTCACTAAACCTCAAACAGCATCTAAAGCTAAGGAGACTGAATTTTAGTGACCAGCGGGAAAATGAAAATGCCATCAGTCATGTGTATGTGTGTTCACCGAGATATAACTTTAAAAAGGTGAATTTGTTTATTTTGTACTTTTCTTGTCAATAGATCTTTGAGCTCCTGAGGGTAATTGGGGAGGCCACAGGCATAGGAGGAAACATAAAGAGAGGGGCTATAAGACTCCTGGATTTTGTCTTTGACATGATGCTCCCAGTGTCGCTCTTGGGCGACACCCAGAGGTAAGAAGGTCAAGCTGGCTCGCTTGGGAAATGGAAGGAAATTATTGGGTGGTCAATTTTATTCCTTTGGAAAGCACAAAAACAAAAACCTTTACAGCATCACAAGGTCAGATTGAATCATGTAACTGTTTTTCAGATCTTCATCCAAATACTTCAAGAAGAAGTTGTGACGAGGCTGATGGCAGAGGTAACAATGGCCAGTGGCATCCTCTGTTAAGCCCCCTCACCACCACTCGCTATAACCCACCCCTGAGATACCACGATTGCCAGTGGAAGCCTGGTGACCCACATTCATTCTTTTGTAATTGTTGGATGTTCATTTATTTGTCTGTTTTCTCTTTTATGCTTTTTCATTTTTTGTTGACATGTTTTTGATTTTCAATTTAATTCAGTAAAGGCGTTTACAAAAAGGAGAACTCAAAGTCTTATTATTATTGACATTATTGATAGTCTACTATTGTGTTTTATTGGATTCTACAAATAAAGTAGAATTAACAGACTGACAATAGGAAAATGTAATTATTGCATGAATATAGTGGCTAAATCTGATAATGAACTGATCTCTAGACCCAGGAAATGCCTGTTCTGTTGCATTTATGTCTGTTGCCATTGTGTTGCCCATGGCGCTCGTCCCTGAAGATGAAAATCCTGTTGGATGAAAATACAACCAGCAGGACTGAAGTCTTTTTGCTAAGCTGCTATTCTGTGCCTTTAAAAAATAATGTGTGGGGAGCTGTGTCTGTGCAGTTTTTGAATGATATTTGTTGCAGAGGCAGATTACTAAACCAGGAATCTACAACAATTTTCCTTTCTGTCCAGTAATCAAAATACCTTTTTTCTTACATTTAAGTCAAACACTATATTAAAACTATTGAAAAATATAATAATATAAAAGATATCAAGACCCTTAATCTATGTGCTCTCTATAGTAATTTAAAAAAATACATTTATGTATGTAACCCTGGGCGATAGTTTTTTAATTGTTTTAGTTCTATTGTTTTGCACAATTCTTCCTAAACTTCCGGCATAGACTACCGGTTTGGATTAGAAGTATGGCGGCTCTATGTCGGCCATCTTGTCTGCATCAGACTACTCTTGGGCTAGTTAGCAAAACCGGAAGTGCTCGTCCGGGCAGGGCGGAAGTAGCCCACTTCGGTTTCAATGGTACGGACACAGGCATGGATTGTCTACGTTAGCGACCGTGTATTTGTATAGGCTGGAACTGCTTTACTACTGTGTAGTTAGAAACCGTCAAACCGCAAGAGTTTTATAACCCCCCCCCCAAAAAAGAAATGGTAACGTATTGCTTCACTTTCACGTAGAAAATACAAAAAGCTCGGTGCTAAGATAGTGCTAACAAGGTGTATTGTTTCAGGAAGTATCTACCTGCACTGCCTTCTACCTTGTTTCTTACCCTGCATGCTAACAGGCCCATTAGCATTTAATAAATAATTCTGAAATTTCTTCTGCTTTCGAATTCTAGGTTTTCGACATTTTGATCATAGAGTGTCAGCCACAATTAATATAAATTATGTCCAGTAGAGATACAGTCGACTATATTTCGTAATCCTCCTATTTAGCTGCGGGTTCTAGATAATGTCAACAGCTGTGCAGCAAGTAAACTTTTCTGATCTAAATGATATTTATTCAGTTGCGTTTTTGTTACCTTTGAACCAAAGTATACTGTCTTATAACAGTAGAATACGACAGTATACTTTATAATCATGCTGTAGCAACCCCGTCCTTACGTTTAACCACTGAGCCCGATGTTACTTTAACCTTGTTGTCACCTTATTGTGTCTTGTTGATTCACTTTTTTATTTTTTGGCTACAGTACAGACAAACAAATATGATACTGTTATGGTTATGATGTGACAGAACTTTGACCAAATAAAACAGAGAGCACCAACACCAGCAGATGGCAAGGCTGTCCAAACCTTTACAACTTCCCACCACTTTCTTTTCACAGTATTCTCAAGGTTACAGTTATTCCCGCTGTTGTGCACCTTTCCCCGCTTTCATTAAAATGTCTGTCAGTGTGCTTGTACACAGCAATCAGAGAACAGGCGGCTTCTTCATCAGTGGCCTTTTGTGTCTTCAGCCTCCTTTGTGCAGCACATCAGTGATCGTGCCCTGGCAACTGACAAGTCAGCCGTCTTCCACATGAACCAGATTGAAAGACCATGTACAGGTCCAGGAAACTTAGCTATCAAAGCTAACAAGGGTGTGAAACCATAAGTCTGCAATAGAGTGAAATATCTGAGATGTGCATAATCCGTTATACAATTTTTACTTTTTAAATCGATTTACTGAAATCAGTCATATTTGATGATATTCTAATTTAGTATTTAGACACTGTGACTGAAAGTATAATGTAAAGTTTAAGGTTAGTTATTTTTAAACTTGTATAAAGGCAATCAAGATGATTGTCCACCTTTATATGCAATTAGGTGATTCTGGGCAGGCTTCTGGATTCTGCATTTAAACTCAAAAAGCAGCGTTTACGCAAGGCTTTGTGCCCACTCCCAGATGTTTGTTTGTTCAAAACTTGCTTTCAGAGTTTTGTTAATTTGATGTAATTTGGTTTACATTACATTGGTAATCAGTTCCAATCCACTTTATTTATATAGCTCATATTCAAAAACACAAGCTTTCCAAAGCACCACGCAAGATAAAATCATGTAAAATAAATAAATTCACATTAAACATGATCTAAAAACACATGCAACAGACTAGTTAAAGGTAGAATTAAAAAAAATAATTATTACTGTAGGCTGCACGAGGTTAAAAAAAAGCCTCTTCCTTAGATTGGGAGGGATTTGTTAGACTCGAAAGTGTTTATCATATAACCCCCCAAAAAACACCTATGAGTTTGACAAGTCTGAGGAGCAAACAAGAAGTGTGCTGTCAAATCCACCATATTTAAATACTTTTTTTTTGTACACATTGAATATCCTATTAACTGACGTCAGCTTGTCTGAAAGAACAATCTGGTAACAGACCACTTTTTACATCTACGGACACAAAAAAAAAAAAAAACAGTAATCTGGAAAGTTGGATCCATTCTGTTTTTGTGTCCAGATGCGTTTCATGCTGCTGTTCAGCCGGCAGGGAAAGCTGCGGCTACAGAAATGGTACACAGCCACAGCGGAGCGCGACAAGAAAAAGATGGTGAGGGAGCTAATGCAGATCGTGCTTGCCCGCAAACCAAAGATGTGCAGCTTCCTGGAGTGGAAGGATCTTAAGATTGTTTATAAAAGGTAAGTAAAAGCAGCTAATCCTTATTTTCTTTTTGTGAGTTTGTTTAAATTATTATTAGTATTTGCCTGTTTTGGAGTTAAAAAGAGCTTATTCTTTTTCCATCTTGTCATGTTTTCATGTTATCACCTCTGTATGTTCCGTTCATGATTTGTGACAAGTTTGACTGTATAAATTCATCTTTCAGACACTAAGCCAGGGCCCTTTTAACACTGACCGGTCATTTGTTTGTCCATGTACTATTATTCCTTTAAAAATTAAGACTACTGTAATTTCCGGACCACTAAATTTAAAAAGAAAAAAAAAAAATTGGACATATATAAACCGTCCTTGTCCATAAGCCACAGGTGTCTACATTGTAACATGAGGTTGTATGTAACAACATTGGTTGTATTTTACATTTTCACAGTGCATTATGGGATACATTGAATGCCCTCAATAGGGTACAGCGACCCTTACTTCACATTCAGACACCATAAAATGTACTCCCTATTGTGTGCACTATATATGGTAAAGGGGGTGATTTCACACTCACAGGAATTTCAGTATTAGGATTTCTAACATGCCTCAGTAGTTTCTTTATTCTTTAACAATATTATGCTGTTAATCCACATAATTAATCACACAGCTCTGCATGTAAAGTACATGTGACAATGGCTAAGAGGTACAGGTGGTGAGGACAAGTTGGGCACCTTCACCTTGATGGAGAGAGTTTACTGGTGGAGAATTTTCCCACAAATTTTATTTCAGGTGTCTCCTGGACATCATGGACAGTGACAGACAGGACAAAAATAATATACAAGCACTGTGAGAGCATTTTACTGTACAACGTGGCTAATACTAGCTATTAGCTGTAGTTCTCGGGGTCAGGCAGGCATCAATTGTCAGTCTCTGTTTTTGCAGAGTGGCACTTTACATTTCTGCACTTTCAAAAGGAAACGTTGGTCTTTTTTTATTGTTTAGTTTTTATAATCAGTTTAAACCTTGAAAAGCTTGTTCACACGGTTTCCACAACGGTTTCCTTCATATATGACATTCAGAATCCACAGGCTTTGTCAAATGAAAGCATGGCTTTTTTCCAGTGATAATTTCATATCTTTTGTTTTCTTTTTGTTTTTTTGTTTATATTGTGGATCATATTGTGAACTATCGTGAACTAAGTGTCGTCCAACCCCTATTACCTATATTAAAAAAAAGTTTTAACATTTATTGCATTTATTTAAAAAAAGGCAGAAAAGGATGGACTCTGTACAGTCTTGTTTCTTGTGACACTAAAGAAAGTTAATATTAAAAAAAAAAATAAAATTTTACACTGTTGCTGTTAGTGTCGGACAAATGTTACTCTGCAGGCGCTGATATTTTCACGTCCCATGCCGAATGTGTTTTATATATAGCAAATAAAGTAAAAGCGGCAGATCTGTACTCTGGGTGTCTCCCTTTACAGACAATAAAAGTCTGTAAAGGGACTTTTCATACACTATGTGGGCTGAGTAGTATTAAACTGGAGGTGGGTGGAAATAAAAAAGACCCAGCATTCCACTGTTATTCCAGGTATCGATGCACACACCCACAGCTTGGTGTGTGTCAGAGCACATTACTGTACGCGGAATACAGAGGTGAAAAAAAAAATGTGTTGGTGCCCATGTGCAGGCGAGTGAGTGAGTGAGTGGGTGGGCACAGAGGGATTTCCTGCTAAAGCTCCTATTTAAAAATGTGTATGTGTGTGTGTGTGTGTCTTTGTGTATTCCTGCAGGTATGCTAGCCTATATTTCTGCTGTGCTATTGAAGAACAGGACAATGAACTCATCACTCTGGAGGTCATCCACCGCTTTGTAGAGCTTCTGGATAAATACTTTGGCAGCGTAAGTAATAGCTTTTTCTTTTGAAACTTTTCTCAGTGTCGAGTCAGTTCCTCATCATTAATGTAAAGTTGTAATTGTTAAGTTAGTTCAAATTTGTGTTACAGTCATTCTTTTGTATTTATTTTTAAGTCCTATAAAAGTTCTTTTTGTTCATTCAATTACACATTTGAATATTTAATTTAGTTTAAGGTACTTTAAACTTAGGGTTCAACTAGGCTTATCCTGAAGTAGATTGATACTTTATCGATCTCCAAGAGAAATTCACAATGTTTCATTTGTCGTGGTTATTGTTAATTGGTCCCACTCAAAATTGCTAGTAAATTTCAGGAGGTTTAACTATCGTACCTATCAAATATTTAATATTTGCGATCTAGTTTTTTCTTTTGCGGCGGTCTGATTTTAGGGAGTTAGACAAATAGTCTAAAACGGATTTGGAATTGGGCCAACAGTCATTGGAAATCTATTTAATGGAAAATGTGCAGGGCTTCAGTCAGTCTGAATTCGGGATCACCTTTATAGTCGCAACCCCAAGAAGTGGATTGCTAATGGACGTCACCATAGCTCCCATTAGAGAAAGTCTCTAAATGAGGAAAGAGATGATAAAGAATGAAAAGTATAGGTACCGTAATTTCAGGACTATTGAGCGCACCTGAATATAAGCTGCACCCACTAAATTTAAAAAGAAAAAAAGTTGTCTCCTTTGGTATCGGAGTTGAATAGCCTTAGAATTACTTTGTCACACACTGTCTCTCTCTCTCTCTAAATGATGCTGTCGTCTTGAAATTTTTGAGTGAATTTGCAGAAGTTTGTTTCATGCTAAATGTATTGGTGACATGAAGCCCATTAGCTTGTAAAAGTCTATAAATTAGGTGCATCATTGTTAAAGCCGCAGGGTCCAAAGTTTGCGAAAAAAGTAGTGGCTTATAGTCCGGAAATTACGGTAGATATTTGTTCATTATTATTATTATTATTAACCTCCAGCAAATTCAATTAAAGAGAGAAATTAAAGATAAATTGTACTATGCAGCCCAGTCCACAACTGGGCATTGAGACCACACAGTGAATCTACTCATTTTAACGCTTAAGCATATGTAGAGCATCAGAATTTCTGAAATTGGTGTATGTTTGCGCAGGTGTGCGAGCTGGACATCATCTTCAACTTCGAAAAGGCCTACTTCATTTTAGATGAATTCTTAATGGGTGGAGAGATTCAGGACACATCAAAGAAAAGCGTCTTGAAGGCCATTGAACAAGCAGATCTACTGCAGGAGGTAAGCTGGCCTTCACCTCCATCAAGAAGGGTCATCTCTGTATCTGTGAGTCACAAAAATCAAAGTCTCCCCTCTCCCCTCCTCTCTACCTACCTACTAAGTTTATGTGAACACGAATTCGAAATGAATTGGAAATGAACGCCGGTCCGAATAAAATTCCGTGATGTAAATAAGTCTTTTGGAAAATTACATTATATTAGTATGGAGTCATTCGGTAAGAAGTTTCTTTCCAATTAAGATCAGTGACCAACTTTTGGATTTAGATCCAGTTCAACTGTCTTTGACAGTCTCGTCAAAGTAGTCTTATACCCCTGGCCTGGCTCCGGGAGGGGGTCCCGGTGACCCACATCCGGGCGAGGGAAGCCATGATTCATTTGTCTTTGTCGTCATAGGGGGTCAGTTGGTTACACTTTGTCTGGTCCTTCCCCTACGACCTGTTTGCCACGGGTGGCCTTACCAAGGTTATAAAGCCCCCAACAACTGAGCTCCTAGGATCACTGGGGCGCAAAACCCCTCCACTACGGTAAGGTGGTAGCCCAGGGAGGAGTACCCTTTTCCCACTGGCCAGAACCCCTACCCTCCACTAATGTCATGTATAGCAAGGCAACGCTAAAATCACACAAGGTTGAGCGATGCGAGCGAAGGAGCAATTTGGCAGCATTTACTTGTGGAAGGAAAAGCTCCTTGTTCAACTCTTTTCAAGAAATTTGACCAGCAAAACCTCACCGCTCACGTCACGGTGGAATTTACGCCGATTCGCTGCTTGACACAGACACACTCAGCCTAAGCGTATACAACCGAGTACATCGTTCTCATGAGCTCTGGGTTGGTTTGCATTCGCAGGAGGACGAATCGCCCAGGAGCGTGTTGGAGGAGATGGGCCTTGCATAGCACAGCGACTTTGACGGACAGTACACACACAAGGCACAGAGGGCGCGGCACGGTAGGACACGATTGGAACAGCAGCCTCCGGGGGGAAGACCGTAGAAATGAAAGATTCTTACATCAGCTGGTCTTTTAGCTCTGTATGTGTGCATGTGCAACGTTGACGAGGTGGTAATTGGGTATATTTAATATTTCCTGTGCTTTTAGGGGTATTATTAGCGCTTTGAGGGGCTCGTTAAAAGTTTAGTCGCTCATATCGGCCTACGGTTAATGCATCAGAGGAGGGAAATGGCTCGATATTTACACAATGTTTTTTTTTTAAATACATAAACAGGATTTTTGTCATTCAAATGTTTGGTCTTTTTTGCTGTCAATATTCTGGTGAAATCCATAACAGCTTTTAGTAATTTAGTATCCTGTAGCTGTCCCCCTCACCCATATGGATTTCAACAAAGCCATTTTATATAAAGTAAAAATTAAAGTGAAGAGAGTAATTTGTGTCACTTATAAATTATTCTAGCAGTTTTCAGGTATATGGAATATAAAAAAAAATCTCCACCGATTCATCTTTTTAAGTTCAAATGATCAATTTAAACTACATCTACATGAAAACATGAAATAATTAAATGTGTTGACAATAAGAAATAATAATATAGTGCGCATAGTCACATCATTTAAATAAGGGTAAGTAGTATCATAAAAATAGAAATCACTGTTTTTGTGTCAACAGTATTTCAGCATGAATCCTAAAAATGTGAAACCAGAACTGCAGAAAAAGGTCATGTGCTTATTAGACTGAGGCAGGTCCCTGACATCAGACACAAAATACAAACACAGAAATGAGCTTTTATCCTCTAGATGATATTATGTAAAATATCCAATTTGATTTTAATAAAGAACGACTATTGGCTCATATAAAACTAAAAGGAACTATGGATTGTGAATAATGAACCAAAGAATTACATTGAGAATTCTAGTAAACTGTTACAATACCATGAAACTATCGACTATAATGATGGTCATTGTGCTTTTGCATGGGTCATTTTACAAGTTTTTTTTTTTATTTTTTAATTTATTTAGACTTTGTTTTGGAAATGCTGTTATGATCAGTGCGAAACAAGAAATAAGATCCCGTTTAAGTGCTTTTCCCGCAACAGCTGCACAGATTCTTTAAGTCAGGGATGGCGAAAACCCAGTCCTCCAGGGGCCCGGCGAGCACATGAGGATGTCTCTCACCCAGATGGTTTATGGGTAGAGGATGTTCACCGCTCGCCCCTACGTCCCCCGTATGAGGGGCCCTTTTGGGTGCTAGAGGCGGGTGCGAAGTCTTTCGTGTTAGACATGGGTGGTCGTTGGGAGAGCGTGACGGGATGGGCTCGAGAGATGGGCTCGAGCTGGCGCATTTGGTGGCTGGCACGTGAGGGTGTGTCTTTCACCCAGATGGTTTATGGGTTAAGGGTGTGTCCTGGATGTAGAGCTTTTTCCGGGTTAACCGACTCATTTGCAGCCCTCCTCTGCCGCAAAAAGTATATCAAACTTCGATAAACCACTTCACGCCAGGCGTCATTATTACACTGCCACACGGTCTGGTTTTCTCGACTTACCAGGTGCTCTTTCGGTTCCCGCTTACTTTTTTTTCTCTACCTGGGGGGACAGAAAACCCCCACCTGGGTTGCAACCTTGGAGGACTGGGTTCCATCATCCTTGCTTCAAGTCATAACACGTCTTTTGCTTTACGCAATGTGCTTTTTAAAACTGCAGTACGGCAACATCACTGAATGTAGACCACACAAATATATTAAAATGATTAGGTTGAAGAGAAAGAGCAGAGGATTTGAAACTCGTTGCCTATTTGCCGAAGTGTCCTTGGGCAAAGACGCAAAGCCCCAAACTGCAACGAGTCGGCCACAAATAAGTCTTAGACGCGCTCTTTACACATGCACCGGCACCATACGGAGGTGGGATAAAGGAGAAGCAGTTGATCAACCTTGAACATCTGGTATTTATTTTCTGGTCCTGGTTTCAGCATTAATACTGGCGCTCCGTGTTAGCATTATAAGAAGCTGCGCGCAGGTGTTTATACATGCCGGAACCTCCTTATTTATAAGAGCTTATAAACTGATAATACTGCAGTTTCTTTCAGTGGAGAAGTGATCAATATCGAGTCAATTTCAGGTAGTTTACAGTAAATGCAGTAACATTTTGAAAATAAATCTTTCCGCAGCACGGATTCATTGCTCAATCTAAATATGTAGATTTTTACTTTGTTTTAATGGCATGGATATATAGTAAGGCTTTTTGTATATTTAATGTTAATACTGTGAAAGATGAGGGCTCTGGTTGTGCCTTCAGGAGAATCTTTCGTCTTCAGTGGGACCGGACGATAGGGAATTTCAGAGCTTAATAGCTAACGTTAGTATGTGACGTTAGCTAAGGTTTGTTGTTTATTTCAAGAATTCCACACTTTAAACATTTAATGTCATTTTTAATCTCTTATAATCCTACAAAAGAAAATCTTTGATCATGAATCTGACAAAACGCTTTCTATGCTTTAGTCTTCACCTGTATGTTACCTAAGATCATATGGGCAAGTTTTAACTTATCTCATTGGTACAATTTAAATTGTTAATATATGTGACATTTTTAGAAAAGATAAAATCATTAGGAGATTAAAATGAGAGATTAGGTTAGGTGAAGCACAGGAATACAGTAAATGTTTAGGAAAGATTTTTTTTTAAGGTCAGAGCCAAAGATTTTACTGGATTTTACCAACCTTTACTGGAAAACATAGCATCAAAATGTCTGGCCATGGTCTACCGATTAGCATCTTTAAAGAAGCATCTGTTAAGGAATTTCTGCCTATGTTCTTCCAAAACAATCTCTGTCGTTGAATTCACATAAGGGCTTGCGTTTTTGCAGATTTTAAATGTATAAAAGATAAAAATGGCGTTGGCTAATGGCGAATTTACAATACAGTTGTCCTGGATAGACATTGAACTGCTTCTGGTGAGGATTTCGAACGGTGAGGGTAAACGCTTTATCTGGTTGGTATTTCTTAGCATGACAAGCATTTTTTTTTTTTTTCAAGTGAACATTCACCATGTCAGGGACAATGATGGAACAATGACGCTGAACACAAACTCATCGCGAGGATAAAAAAAAAAAATGTTTTTGAAGTTGGAGTAAAACCACACTGCCGTGATCACTGTTTTTATTTTGCGACATGTTAATATTTTATTGAGTGCACACTTTGAACATGTAAGTGTTTTAATTGATTTGTTGATCTTATTCTTTATAAACAAATACCCAGAAGCTAAGTAAGATTCAAATTTTAGTTGATGCATTGTTAAATCAGAGCAGTCTGTGGATTAGAGTGCTGCAAAATGCATTTTAAACCTGTTCAAGTTAATTGATACTGTGTTTCCAGGCAAGCTCTAAAAGTCACTCCAAGTCTGAATGTAATTTTCTAAAAATAAATAAATAAAATAAATGGTTTTAAATAAAATGATTGATGTTGTTGTTTTTATTTCTGAAACTATTCCAGGAAATTCAGGAAGCATCAAGAGGGTCCGTAAGGGATGTTAAACATATGGCCTGTGGGCCCACCTGAGGGCCGAATGAAGCCCACAGGATAACTGCCAAATCTAAAAAAAATAACTGCAATGTTTTATTTGTCCACCGGGGACACGTAAGAAGTAGTTCACACAACATCCATCCATGCATTTTCTGTATCTACTTTATCCACACTTGGGTCACAGGGGTCTGCTGGAGCCTGTCAAGGGGCAAGAGGCGGGCTCCACCCTGGATTGGTCGCCAGCCTATCGCAGGGCTAACACAATTGAAATATAAATACAAACAAAAAATGTTTGCAAAATCTAGTAAAAATGAACATAATGACTAGGGGGTACAGTGGTATTTATTTGTAGAGGATTAATTAATGTAGTGTTGAAGTTGGCTGTCTTTTTGTCCAAGTGAGATTGTTGGTGGTGAATTTGTCTTAATTTGTTTTTTTTTTTTTTGGATATTTTTCGGGAAGTTGAAGGTGAATGAATTTGGAATGGGTGGAGTTAAATAAGTTTTGGCTTCTCCCACTCTCTTTCAAACATGTTGAGGTTTTGTTTTCCTCTCATTCTTCTGGGCATGATGTATTATTGTAGTTGATTTGTGATTTATTTCTTGAATGTTTTAAATTTCATTTTCAAAATAAATAAAAAGAAAAAAAAAAAAAACCATAAACAACCATTCACAGTCAATTTAGACTGATCAATTCACCTAACAAGCACGTCTTTGGACTGTGGGAGGAAACCAGAGTGCCCAGAGAAAACCCATGCATGCAAGGGACAACATGCAAACTACGCACAGAAAAGCCAGAGCCGAGACTCGCAAACCGAACCTTCTTGCTGTGAGGCGACGGTGCTAACTACTGCACCATCGTGCCGCCCACGCACAGCAGTCATGTGCTATAAAAGTTAATATCTGGCGCATCCTCATCAGCCTGAAAGTGTTGCACAGATATGGATTTCGAGATCTCGAAAGGCTCTGATCGTAACAGGAAATGTATTTCTCAGTCCAGTATGACTAAATCTTTTGGGTATTTTTGGCAAACAAGAGGATGATGGAGATGCTGTCAGCTCAGCTTTGAAGGACTTGTCCCACCTCCTCCAACGCTTGGACAGACTCTCCACCGGCACTTTGCGACCGAGCAATACCGCCGCTCCTTCCTACTCGTGTCTGTCAGGCTGTGTTATCAGCGCATCTGATGGATGGATGGATGGATGGATGGATGGATACTGTAGCTTTATTGTCTGTTCCAGGTAAAAACAGAAATGTGTCTTTTGTCACAGCTTTTGATTTAAAAACACACACACATTTGGGCATTAAAGACAACCCCACACAAATACAGTGGTTAAAAACAGAGTACAGTGGGTCAAAACAAATCAAACATACAAAAATAGCTAAAAGCAGCGGAGTCTATTTTATATTATTGAGAGCAGCTATTTCAGAGGGGATGAAGGATTTTGCGTAGATGTTTTTCTGGCCAGTGGGGTTCTGTAGCCTCTGCCTGCTGGCAGCAGCCTGGAGGAACGGTGGAGCGGGTGAGAAGGGTCCTCAGTGATGAGGGTGGCTTTCCTCATCACTGAGCAACGGTACAGTTCAGATTGGGGGGGGTTGGGCTCTTTGGGTGATTTTGCTGCCCTGATTTATTATTCGGGGGAGTTTTGTTTTGTGCTTGAACCAGGTTCAGACGTTATAGGTAAGGATAAATTTAATGAGTTAAAATGTCTTTGCTGATGTCAAAAGACCTGAGCTGTTGAGCCTTTTGGTGCACAGACGCAGAGTCCTCATGTGGTCCAAAGGACAGGCAGGTGTCCATCTCCATCCTCAGGTATTTAAAACTCTTCACCTGCTCTACACCTGGACCATGGATCTGCAGGGGTTCAAACAGGTCTGGGTTTTTCCTTGAAGGTCCACAGCAGAGCTCCTTCGTCTTTGATATGTTGCGCTCTAGTGAGCTCTCAGCAAATATGCATGAAAACTTGTGTGCAATAAAGTATTCGATGCAATAGCTGTTTACTCTCCGAACTATATGCAGTAATGCATCATGTAACTGCTTATACAGAGCTTCCCTCTGTACTGTATATATTGCTGTGCAGTTCCTGTTTCTTTCCCCCTCCCTTTTTTTGCTCTTCCTCCCTTGTTTCAATGAAAATTTCCCCATTGCAGAACAATTAATGGCTCATCTTCCTTATTAAGGCCTCTGTGTTATTTATTTATATTCCTAAATAGTCCAAAAAAACAATAGGCATCATAGGCAAATAGATTTTTGTTGCTGTTGTACATTTTCTGAAGCCTTTTTTGGTTTAATTGTGAATGTAAATTCTTAGGATTGATGTGCAGTTTTCGTCACAGGTGCGTTTATAGATGCTAAAGGTGAAACCCACTGAAAATCTGCCATGTTTCTCCCACATTCCCCGGGCCATCCAGCCATACCAGCACTGCAGCTAATTGGCGGTGTGGGTGGGTGTGTTTGCGGAGAAAATGTTGTGTACGGAACTCAGCCCGGTGACGTCAAAGGAGGGGGCTGCTGACGCGGAAGCACGTGAATGGGGGGGCGGGGATCTGAAACAGCTGCAACAACCACTGAATTAGAGAGAGAGAGAGAGAGAGAGAGAGAGAGAGAGAGAGGGGGGGGGGGGAGGGAGAGAGAATAGAATTTCCAAACAGAGAAGGGGAGAAGAGAAACTCCAGCAGTGACGACACAAGCGCAAAAACAGACGGTCTAGCGCGAGACTCCGATTTCAGCGTGCACGAGGAGAAAGAAGGCGGAAGCCCCCTGCTGCGCTGAACTCCAAGTAAGTGAGCAAACTTATGTCTTTTGTATTTAATATATCAACACGCATTTTTCCTCATTAGAATCCTGCGGTGCATTGTTTGTTAATGGTGTTTTTCAACAATTTGACGTGAACCAGCGTCAGAGCAAAAAAGTGTACTAATAAAATTTCCAGTGAACATTTTAGTGATATATGTGATGTCAATTATTATTTTCACGTGTCTTTTTCAAATACAAGTAATCACAAATCTCTACTCTTACAATGAAACGACGTTTAAGTGTTTTTTTTTTTATTATTATTATTTTCTTGTAATTGTCACTTGATCTTTATTTGTCATTACGCCTGTGGTGATTGCTCACGTGATTCTTCCCCATCGACAACATCGTCATCATCACCATTATGCTCGAAATTAGCGTCATTTTCCGCCATCACCGCCGCAGCTTATTTTACCAAACAAACAAAACAGCGCAAATCAATGAGCGAAGCTGCGTCAACAGGACCTTTCTGTGCACGCAAGATACAATCGTGTAAAATGCTCTGATTCTGGTCCTTTGTTGTGTAAAATGTCTGCAGAAAACTGATAATTGTCTTTGAGGACACATTCAAACAGGTCTGGAGTTAGATTAAGGTTTGCAGAATTTGACTGATTTTTGCTTCTCAAAGACACCAGCTTTACTTGTATAAACTGTAAAAAAAATATATTTCAGGTCAATTAACTTTTATACTGAAGCCCTAAGCCAGCATGTTTTTTTTTTGTTTGTTTGTTTTTTGTTTTTTTTAACCCGTTTTCTCGAGATCGCAAGCTAATTTTGCGCTGGATTAGAAACATTGGGCTGATTGTTGTAGGTGGTGTGTGGGTGGGTGTCCGCGGTGTCTGCCCTCTGACAAGTTGCACGGAGATGCACATTCTCTGAACTTTACAGGAACGGATCACCTCAAAATTATTCATAGTCATCCAAGCCCGTAGTGGTTAATCGGGAGCACCGGGAGGATTCCCGGCGGGCTGGCTGCTTGGAGGGCCGGTGGGCCGCCCTATAGTGTCAGTGTGTGACAATGCATACAGGCTGCCGCTTTGCTACGTGCACAGCAGGTATCGAACAAAACCGTGGGCCGTTGGCTTCGCTGGCGTTCGCGAAGGAGGGAGAGAAAGAAACAGAGAGAGATTTACTCCGGCCGCACGCCGCCCGCCCCTTTGCTTGACAGTGCGTGTGCAGCACCTAGTCATAGGTGAAGAGAGAGGAGAGTGGACATATAAGAGAGAGAAAATGGAGTAGAAAAAAAAAAACAAAGGTGTGGCAGAAAAAGCCCCCATCAAAAAACGAAAAGCCCTGGAGGCTGATGCAGGGAAATGTGAAAAACCGGAGAAGTTTTTCAAAAGAGAGTCAGAGGGTGACAATAATGACACAGGTACGCTAGCAGTATAATATGACGATGGCAGACTGCTATCGTACAAATAAAACACATCTACATTACATGCATGTTAAAACGTCATGATTTGGTGCTGTGAATAAAACTAACAACTATCATTTTAGAAGCTCCTTATCTTAATGATGTCTTGGATGATTGCATATGAACTACATTCCAGGAATTTTTACATTGTGCCTAATACTGCATTAGTATCGTGTAGCAAATGTTTTGCACGTTAGCTTTTCACTACATAAAAATAACCCTTGTGGTGTCACTGGACCTGTTGCTGCAATGATCAGAACCACAGACAGCGACATACCCTGTCTCCAACCACTTGTTTCATAACATTTTTGAGAACTGAACTAACAATGATAATGATAATGATGGCTGTTATTATTATTACCACCTTATCGTGGTGGAGGGGTTTGCGTGTCCCAATGATCCTAGGAGCTCAGTTGTCTGGGGTTTTATGCCCCTGGTAGGGCCACCGATGGCAAACAGGTCTTAGGTGAGGGACCAGACAAAGCGTTGCCCAAGACCTCTTATGATGATGAACAGAAATGGTTTCCCTTACCCAGACACGGGTCACCAGGGCCCCCTCCTGGAGCCAGGCCTGGGGGCGGGGCACAATGGCAAGCGTCTGGTGGTGGGACCTTTGGATGCCTTTGGATGCCGGACAGACCCAGCAGACCCAAACGTATTGTGAAGGTCTGCTGAGAACGCCTGGCAGAGTCTCCTGTCAGAAAGAGCTTCAACTACCACCTCCAGGAGAGTTTCGAGTTTCCAGCTCTTGCTGGATCGGTTCGCAGTCGAGTGTGAAGCGGCTGGGATGAGAATCAGCACCTCCAAATCCAAGGCCATGGTTCTCAGCCGGAAAATGGGGGAGTGCCTCCTCTGGGTTGCAGAGGAGATCCTGCCCCAAGTGGAAGAATTCAAGTACCTTGGGGTCTTGTTCATGAGTAGGGGAAGAATGAAACGGGAGGTCGACAGTCGGATCGGTGCGGCGTCTGCAGTAATGGGGACTCTGCACCAATTGTGGTGAAGAGAGAGCTGAGCCGAAAGGCGTACTACTCAAGGTTTCTTCCTGTTAAAAGGGAGTTTTTCCTTGCCACTGTGCTTACCTGGGGGTTCAGGCTCTGGGTTTCTGCCTCTGTAAAGCAGACAAGACAATTTTTATTGTAAAAGACGCTATAAAATGTAAACTGATTTGAACTGAAATGAATTAAAAATGCCTAAAAACTTGAAAGATTGACTCAGATGGCACATGTACCTAATGAAAATATGGTTGTCAAATGTGTCTAACAGTGTTTTGTCCGTTCTTCAGATATTTCTGATCCACATCAAAGCTCACCACTGGACATATTGTGAACAGCAATGATTGGGCCCCATGTTGCCTCAAGTGGCCTTTTCCTCCTCATCCTCCTAATAGGATCATCATTTCATCATCTGGCCTCGTCCAATCTGAACAATATCCCCAGGAATGTCAATGACCTGCACATGGATACTCTACCCGAGTTGTTGGTGAGGAGGGACGGACAAAAGGTAAATGAAGACCAAGGTACATTTAAGAAAGAAAATGAGGAGGAAGACCTCTTCAAAGATGTGGATCCCAAAGCATTAGCAGCAGTTTTATTGGAGTCACTGAATCACTCACAATTGGCAATAAGGAGGGACAGGGAAGAGCAAAAGGAGAATGCGAAGGTTGAAGCAGTGGAGGGTGATAAAGCACATGTCAACCAAGAAGTGCCAATGATGGAGAGAGCTGACCAGGACAGGCAACTGGAGTTAGAGTTGTTGTTAGCTGCACAAGGGAAGGAGCAAGACAGCGAGAAGGAAGAGGAGTTGAAAAAAGCTCAGGAAGAAGAAGAGAAAGCAACTGAGAAGGTGACTAGTCGCACCACAAGCCAGGACAACCACGTTCAAATGGAGCAGCTACCCAAAGGTCTGGAGGAACGGGAGGACAACCAGCAAGGTGTGTCACCCTGGGAGGGCCCCAAAAGCAATGAAGAAGAAGAAGAACAGCTCAGCCCGGAAGAGCTAAAGAGCCTTGAGACCATGATGCAAGTGTTTCCTCGTTTGAACACTGTTACTAAAAGGGAGGAAAGTTCAGAGCAAAACAAGAGAGACAGTAGGGATTATAGTAGCTATAATGACATTATATCATTGAACAAAGGCAACAACCTGGCAATGACAAAGAAGAAACTAAAATGGCAAGAGGAGACGCAGAAAGCCCTAAACTTCCCAATGTTTGAGACCAACTTAATGGATGAGTTTGAGTCAAACAACTATGCCGGCAGTAAGACAGAGCAGGCCCAGAGCTCAGTTAAGCAAGAATTACTTGCAGATGATGAGCCAGAGGACAATGCCAATGAGGAAGATGAGGATGCACTGAGCCCTGAGGAGGAGGAGGCACGAGCTAAAGCAGAGCAAGAAGAAATGAGGAGGCAGGCCGCTGAAGCGCAGAGGGCCAAGTTGGAGGAGGAGAAATTAGCAGATATTGCTTCCGACATGCTGCTCCGCTACATGGGCAAGCAGGGCAATGGGAACAAGAAGCACAGCTCCAATGCCGTGGAGGATAAGCGGTCGGATGAGGAACAGACGGAGGAAAACGATATTGATCCACAAACAATCGACAAGCTGATTGAGATTTCTAGCAAGCTCCATCTCCCTGCTGATGATGTTGTGGATATCATCAGTGATGTGGAGAAGAAGAAAAAGAAGGACATGCCCTCCGGGATGATGCTCCATCAGCAACCAAACCTTCTGAATCCCTCCCTTTCAACCAAACATGTGTTTTCAGCAATCCCGATTTCGACTGAACAGAATCGATCTCCCATCCCTAAACTTCATTCTCCAGCATTCGGTCAGCTCAAAACCTGGTTCAGAGACAAACCCTTGTCAAAATCACCAGACCTTCGGGGCAGTCTTCCAAAACCTGTGCTAGGCAATCGAAATCAACCCAAACCTTCAAACCCATTAAAACAGGAATTCTGGATCAAATCACTCAAGCCCAGCTCCCCTTTTTACCCCTACACATACTACCAGAGAAACCCCTATCCGGTGTACCCCTACTATTTTCCTCCCCCTCCAAGACCCAAACCTCATTTTTACATTCCCAAATCTTCTCAGAGCGGCAATATCTTTGACAAGAACTCCCGGGATGAATCTTATTACTTCCCTAAAAAACACTTCTACAGCTGGGTTCATCCCCCACCCAGAAACCCCACCATTAGTTTCCAGCAAAAGCCTTACTTCAGCCGTTACCCGCTCCCGTTGTATCCGTTGACATTTCAGTCGATTCTCAGACCCCGTTCACCCCCACGAGTGCCTGCGATGCCTCTGCAACCGAAGAAGTATTACTACTCAGTGTCGGCCCGTCCAGTGATGACAAATGAAGATTATTATGTGTCTGTAAATCAGCCAGACAGTAGAAAGATTCCTATGATAACACAAATATTGGACTGAAAAGTTTTACAGTACAAAAGCAGGGAAAAGGAAAATGATGGACAGAAAAGAGTATCTTTAAAGTTTTGTTATACTGATGTTTGCTCCATGTTTTTTTTTTTTTTTTTTTTTTGCAACTGTAACAACTCTAGACTTTTCAAAAGAACAATTTTCTCGATGGTCTGGATAATGTAGACAAGGAGGAATTCACGACATCTGGTCTATTAAAAGGGACGGAGATAGGCTTAATGGAACCCAAGGTAAACTTTTATCATGCTAAAACTTTTTATTTAAATAACAAGCACGGAGAGCTCTGCTGGGACATTTAAAGAAGGGCAGTTTCTTTATGCATTTTCTTGCAGTAAAGATAGTTAGCATAATTCGCTAACATCCAATTACCTGATTTCAGCTATTTATCAAACAGTGGAATTGAGTATAGTTACTCTAAGCTATCACCAATATAACGGGTAGAAAAATAACTCCACCTTCGGACAATGTATACCAATGATTACCCTGTTAAGAAAATGAAATGTTAAAAGTGTAATTATCTGTGGGTGTGGGGGGGGAGGTACATTGTTCTATAGTGCACATTTATGAATGTAATCTAAAGAAAATATCGCAACACTGTAAATGATGACTCATGCCTTTGCATTCAACTTAAATCTCTTTGTTGCTATGGTGACCAGCCTTGCCGAAACACAGCTATTTTTCTAGAGTTGAGCTATTTTTTAGCATAACCTCATAATCGCATGTGATAACCAGTGATCAAATATAGATTTTTATTCATATTTCACACAGAAGATGACAGTGCAGTACGTTTTTTGTCATTATTTATTCTAATCACACAGAATAAGCACACAGAATAAACGTTTTATAATTTCTTTTTTTTTTTTCAGTAAGCAGGGAAATGCAGCTGAGATTTGACATGACAGACCAGAGGGAGGGAGAACTTTGTCTGCATGTTACGTGTATGTATGTATGTATATTTGTATTTTGTGGAGGAAAAACAAAAGCTTTAAAGGCAAACAAGCATCAATTAAAAAAGAAAAAATAATAAGCAGTGACACTGGTGTTCCTGAAAAGTGGTGTCAATGATTGTGTTGTAACCATCACAATAAACATGCGTTTGCTGGATGTAAGTATGCACATGTCTTTTGCTATACACAGTGAAACCAATAAAGTAATTAGTTTTTTATTAAAAAGAAAACACCTTATGGTGGTAAGATAGATTTTAAGTCAAAAGAGAAAGCATATATAGGCACAGTGACCTGCGGCGAGGTTCATGGCTGGTGAGGCACTGGCATCATCAGATCAGATTATCCAATATTCGATTGGCAGCAGTTAACGGGTTATGTTTAAAGTCTCATATCAGCATTCTTTACACATACAAACTGTAGCACAAAAGAAGCACATTTCATTGAAAGAAAAAGTTGTAGTGTTCTTACATTTACTTACAAATAAATTTACTTTTAGTTTTAAAGGTTTTTAGACATGTAAATCCTCCATTTCGAAAAGTAAGGGCCCTTCTTTTCATGATGTGTTGAGTCATAGGCACAGCCACTTTGATTCACTGAGGCATCAGTCATGACAGATCGGTAACTCCCCATATGAAAGTTGCAAAAATTTAACAGAAAGTCGTTTAATTTATTTTGGATAGACAAACTAGTTTTGTAAGTGTGTAATTAAAGGTGCTCTCTACTCCTTGAGCTTGCTGAATTGTTGCATTCAAGAATATCAAGCTTTGAGAAGCTTAAATGATCTTGGATTTCCAGTCCTAGCTGATCTTCCCACAATATTAACTGTGTTGTGACAATCAGTTAAAGCAAAGTACGCAAAACAAGCAGAAAGATTTGCTGGTATAAACGCAAAATGGATATGCTCAGAGGATGGAGAGATGGTACAACGTGGGGGAAACACATGTCAGAGGAAGCAGGGAGTTGCAAAAAAGAGAAGGGTGAGTGAAGTGGTTAATAGTTTCAGAACTGCTCATGGAGGAGAGCTGCAGTGATTCATGTTGTCACGTGGTAAGGACTGGGTGACTCATCTACGAACATCATGCAGCCACTGCAGAGCGCACACACACACACACACACACACACACACACATACAAAGAGAGAAAAGAGACAGAGAGAGAAAATACACTTTGCACTGCATATTACTCATCTGTCTAATATGTCTACGCACACGTGTGCACAGATGAGGCTGAGCATACCGACTTTGCAAAAAAAGAGTTCTATAAACGATTAGAAAATATATCAGTCCGTTTTAATTCACATGCAAAAGGCTTTCTTTCTTAGAAAGTCAGTTAAAGGATGATGTTGAATTAATGTATTTCTCCACAGTGTATATTGAATTTCTTGCTCTAATATTTGATGACATTCGGTCATGGTGTGTACAGCCGGTAGCGTGGCCGAGCGGTCTAAGGCGCTGGATTAAGGCTCCAGTCTCTTCGGGGGCGTGGGTTCGAATCCCACCGCTGCCAGCTCAAGTTTTTTTTTTCCAGAAAAATGATTGCCTTTTGTTTACTCTTTCAAATGAATGACTACTTTTCTATTTCTCATACCAGTTATTTACAATGTTTGCTGGGTGACAGGCAAGCTTTCCACTTTATTTTCCCGGAAATTCCTTTGAAGAGTGGCTATGGTTTTAGATCTATTCGTAAATTTTACCGTCCAAATTTGCTCACACTGTATATTTTAATATTGGTTGTGTTATTTGTTGTATATCCGTTTTCCTCTATGACGTATGCTGCATCCAACTGCAGACAAGATGGCCGACATGGGGCGGCCATACATCCAATTTATACCAGAAGTACATACCGGAAGTTCCTTCTTCCTGCAATGTATTGCTTGTTCGGTGTCCATACCGATGAGGGCATTGAGTTCCGGAGCACAAGAACCGTAAGAAAAATAGCTTTTTGTTTGTTTGTTTTTAAAATTACCATCCAACGAGTGTGGTATGGTCTCTAAGATGTAATTTGTGCTATTTACAAATGCGATGCATCGAAGGATTAGTAAGCCCAATGATACTTGTGTTTTTGCATGTATAAGGTCATATTCCAACCATTGTTATACTGTGTTTTTTTTTTTTTTTCAGACACATGCTTAAGGTAAGGAAAAATACATTTGTATATACTCTATAGGACATTAAGGAAATATTTGTTTCTCAGGTACTGTATGGTTTTTAAGACACATTTCTCTCACCAACTGCCATTTTAAAGAGTGCTGCATTTGGGTCCAAAATACACCCTTCACAGAATGTTTAGTTAAATACTGTGGAAAAATGCCAGTTCAGGGAGAATTATCGAGAGGAATTATTAATCCCCAATATCACCTGTTTTACAGTAGTGTTAAAAGTAATATATCTGTGTGCTATCCATGTCCATGTCAAATGATTGTGCAACAGTTCCTAGAATCACTGTGGCTGAGTAGTCCAGTTTTTGCAGCTGCTGGCAGTCCTAATTTTTTCATTTTTTCTGCAGTATCATGGATACAGTGTTTTCCAAGACACAGATCAAGGTAACTTGTGAATAGACTGTGCTTTTAGTAGTTACAGTCTTTCTTACTTTCTCTGATGATTACATGTTCACTCTTTGGTTTCAGAGCTTACATGATGATCTCATCAATGGAAGCATATATCTTTGGCAGAATCCTTCCACCTCACTAAACCTCAAACAGCATCTAAAGCTAAGGAGACTGTATTTTAGTGACCAGTGGGTAAATGCCATCAGTCATGTGTATGTGTGTTCACCGAGATATAACTTTAAAAAGGTGAATTTGTTTATTTTGTACTTTTCTTTTCAATAGATCTTTGAGCTCCTGAGAGTAATTGGGGAGGCCACAGGCATAGGAGAAAAAATAAAGAGAGGGGCTATAAGACTCCTGGATTTTGTCTTTAATGTGATGCTCCCAGAGATAAGAAGGTTAATCTAGCTTGCTTGAGAAATGGAAGGAAATTATTGGCTGGTCAATTTTATTCCTTTGGAAAGCCCAAAACCAAAAGAGTGCAGCTTTTACAGGCTCATAAAGTCAGACTGAATCATGTAACTGTTTTTCAGATCTTTATCAAACTCCTTCAAGAAGAAGTTGTGACAAGGCCGATGGCAGAGGTAACAATGGCCAGTGGCAGCCTCTTAAGAGACCCAGGAAATGCCTGTTCTGTTGCAGTAATATCTGGGGCCATTGTGTTGCCTGATGCTTGTCCCTGAAGATCCCTGTTGAATGAAAATACAACCAGCAGGATTGAAGTCATTTTGCTAAGCTGCTCTTCTGTGCCTTCAAAAAAAACAAAACAATGTGTGGGGAGCTGTGTCTGTGCAGTGTTTGAATGATTTGTTGCAGAGGCAGATTACTAAACCAGGAATCTACAATAATTTTCCTTCCTCCCCAGTAATCAAAATCCTTTATTTCTTACATTTAAGAATGAAGTCAAACAGTATATTAAAACTACTGAAAAATCTAATAACATAAAAGCTATCAAGACCCTGAATCTATATGCTCTCTTCAAAGATTTTTTATAGTGCAAACTGTAAAAAAAAAAAAAAAAAATTATGTATGTAACCCCCGTTGATAGTTTTTTTTTGTTTGTTTTTTGTTTGTTTTGTATTTGTTGTATTGTTTTGCACAATTTTTAATAAAGTTTTGTCAAAAAAATTAACTAACTTCCGGCATGGATTTCTGGCATGGATTGGATGTATAGCGGCCCCATCTTGTCTGCATCAAGGTACTCGGCCTATCTTGGTCAGCTGGGGCCCGTTTCAGAAAGCGGGTTTACCAAACTAGGACTCAGAACCGAAGCTCAGGGTAGCCAAACTCTGAAATGTACAACTGAGAGTTTTCGGTTTCAGAACACGTGTTAACAATTGGTTTAATAAACTCTGAGCCACAGTTACCCCAAGTGACGCTCGTGCACGAGGATATAAAAAGCCTTATCAATGGAACGCAGAAAACGTGATTCACTATGGCAACAAGTGCAAAAAAAAACATTGATCGTCACAGTTCTCCCAGTTGGAGATGGAAGATTTCATGACCCCGTACACCGAAAATGTGCATATTTTCAAGGGAAAAAAATAATGCAGCGGCAAAAGAGAGAGATCGTGTGGCTGAAAATTACTGACCGAGTCCTTGCGTGATTAACTGGAGAGAGTTTTTTTTTTAAAAAAGAAATGTTTGTTCTTGTGCGTTCCACTCATTTAACATTTCTATACTCTATGTGTGTTTGAGCCACAGGTGCAACCCAACAGGCACAAAACAGACTTGGCAGAAAGTTAAGATGAAATACAAAAATATAGTTTCAAACATGTCAGATATGATTTAAATACAAGCTATTGTAGTGTTGTTTAGCCTGTTCTCATTAAACAGCGTTCAGTGGATGCATTTAACCTGTGATAACTATATTTAATTAATTAGAGAAACAAGCAAAGAAAAAGCTAAATCTTTAGCCTTCCCATCACTGTCAGTATTTAGTACTGTCTTTATGAAAGCCTTAAATGCCTGCTATTCATGCATGTCTCCAAATTTATGTTTTCTGAATATGTTTAAATTGTATCTCCATTCTAGCCAACAGAAAATAGGCTGAGGTGATCCAGCGCCACCCAGTGTTGGTTCACTAAATGCCATCCGTTAATCACAGACACAACTTGGCAGACTGATTTTTCTTGTAGCAGAAGGAATTCTATGTAATTGGCTGCTGTTGCTTTCAGATCCATCTATTTATTGCTTATTTATTGATGATACCTTCAATTCTGTGGAACACTTCCATAAGATGAATCACAACACAAAAAATTTGCTCAAAACCGAGAGCCATTCCGCAATGACGTGAGGGCTGAGAATGCTGTTAAATAAACTATCAAGGGTGCAAATAAATCTGTAACCTCAAAGAAGTTCCTATCGGGGCTTAATCAAACGTGTAATTGGGGGCGGATCTTCCTCTCCCGGCAGTCTGCAGGCTTTAAGAGGAGCAGAAAGTCGGGCTTATTTGGAACGAACCTGCTTGGGTTCATTTGAAAGCGTATGTTACCCCGGTAACTGACTCAGAGTTACGGTGAACCTGCTTTCTGAAACCGAAAACCCGGAATTTCTCTTAAATCACAACAAATTAACCCAAAGTCTTCGCTAAACCCGCTTTCTGAAATGGGCCCCTGGTCTTAATCTCAAAAGGTTTTATCCATAGACGGTTTTATCTGGTTAAATAATGGTGAAATAATATAAAAATATAAATTGGGAAAAAAATACATACGGTTTAGATTTTGGTTAAATTAATATATTATTTACTAAAATTACGAATAGGTTTTTTAACAAAAACTTGGTAATATTTTATTATGAAAATATTGTAAGGGAAAATTTAATGACGTCACTGGTCCAAGCGGAAGTGAACGCTGAACACGTCTGGGTTACAAACTTGTCGAGTTTGCTAAAATATATTTAGGGCAGTTTGGCTGTTGTTTTTTTGTTTTATTAATATTGCGTGAATAAAATAATTTTATAAGACGAAATGAAGCCGCCACCTCGCAAACGAGCTAAAGTGGATCGGAATCTGGTGGTAGAACCAGTATCACGCAGTTCTTTGTCCAAATGGCAGCAGCCGGAGAAGAGGAAACTCCTGAAAGCCCTAAATAGGCTCAGCAAGGCCAATGGAGGAAACGTCGACATCGATTACTCTTTCTTGAAAACATGTATCCTTACACGGTCCATGTCAGAGGTAGGCTGGTATGTTCAGGAGATATTTGTTAAGTAGACTACGAGTGACAAGTACTCCAGCGACAATGATGTTATTTGTTTCTGTTTATATTATTTTGCAATAGTTTTACTTATTTTCATTGTAATTAGGTTTAAATATTGACTTTGTTAACTCACACATTCTGCTCAAAGGCAAATTTAACCCTCATATCACACGCAACACAAAACATCAACTGTCCCTGAAGTGGCCATCAACCCAGATCCAGCCAGGTTTTTTGTCCTACCAAGGAGACACCAGGTGCCCGTTTCAGAAAGCGGGTTTTCAAAAGTCGAAGTTTGAACCTAAACTTATTCTTGCTAGCGAGCAGGTTAGTTTCACGGAGTATATTACCCGGGTAACTGACTCAGAGTTTTTGCTAAACCTGCTTTCTGAAACAGGCCCTTGCTTTCACCTGGGATTCCAGTTTTCTTTGTGAAACAGATGTCAATCGGAGATTTTTATTTTGACTATGTTATAAAAATTTAGCAGTGATCAAAATCTGTCTCTCCCTTCGTCTAGATACAAGGCGTGGTGGAATTGCTCAAGGAGAAAGTGATTTCAGGTACCATGTTTGAGCTGAACAAGTGGAAATCAGAGAAGAAATTAAGAAAGCCAATTGAGCTTTGGACAGAAATGGCTTTTAGTGTAACTGGAAGCCACGAAGAACACATTTCCACTGCCTTTTCTCAGGTATTATAAGTGATGTGGTTTAGATGTTGGTAGTAAAATTGTGTGCCACCTTATTTATTACCCCACCCCTCTCGTTCTTTTGTTGTTTTCTCAGATGCTGATGGTCTCGTCTATAGAGCCGTGCACCCTGGCAAATTGCGACCCTCCACAGTTCCACAGACCACCTGCAGTCAATCTTGTCGGGCGCACAGTTCCTCCGAGACCAATACCGCACACGCCTGTTCAAGGTAGGGCTCTATTTCTGCTGCTGAGTTTAGGAAATTGAAAAATAGCAAAATCATAACAAATTGTGACTTTTAGGCTAATGCTGATAATACAGCATGTCAGTTTGTGTCTGTGTGTGATATAAATATTGCAAGGATTTTTAGAAACATGAGCAAGGTGTTTTAGTCTATTTTATAATAATGTTAGCCCTGGTGATGTAATGTTATATAATGTTAATAATTTGATGTTTCTGAAACATGAATGACATCATGAAAAAACAAATATGAAGTCATGACTCTCTTAACACCTGTTTTTACTTTTCTTTTTCTTTTTTTTTGGGTTGCACGACGCAGCCCGACCAGTGAACAGCAGAGCATCTCCAGTCAACCAACAGTTGTCAGAGACGACGTCTGCCGCCCGTTCGCTGGCTGCTGAAAAAAGCCCTCGTCCTCTCTCAGGAAACGCTGCTGCTACGACCCGAAGCGCCGACACTTCCTCAGTGCAGCAGCCGGCGTCTCCGCAGCCTTCATCGGCCAGTCCTGGTGGAGCCCTGCCTCCTGCCGCCAGCGTGATTCCAGTCTCCGGTGTCGCGCCTTCGGCTGTGACCCGTAATGGCGTGACAAGCCTTTCCCCGTCTGCAGCAGCCGTTCATGCTCGATTCGGGCGCACAAGCAAATATGCCACAAAAGACACCCCCAGGACACTTGGTGTCAAATGTGTAGTGGACTTTGAAAAGATATATCGCTACCTGAGTGAGATACACAAGCCAGACAAGGAGTTCAATCTCACGCCAATGGGTAAGACCCCCCCCCCCCCACTCATACAAACTGGAAACATGGACCAAAGTGGTTCTGTGGCGGCCATTCTGGTTAAACAAACATGACAGTCATCCGGAGCGCTAGCATAAATTTGTGTAGCTATCAGGGCTTTCTGGAGTAACTGTGTAGCGCAGGAGTGGGCAATTATTTAGCCTGAAGGGCCACATTGGGTTGTAGATCTTGATAAAGGGGCCGGCCAGGTGGTGCAGGAAGCTAACCCCCAAATGAGGATCAGAGGTTAACTAAAAATCCTGCTTGATGGACTATTGACTGAGAAAATAGTTAGAAGAGCCTGTAAACTGGTCCAACTAGAGACTGATGATGAAGCTCCAAATGATGTTTGGGCCCACCTTCTTGAGAGGACATGTTAGCATGCTAGCTGAAGGGGGGGTCTGAACCTTTTTCTAACCAATCAAGCTAACAACCCTCTTCATTTGGCTTTTGGAGAAATGATTGTGAAGGCTCTGCGGGCCGGATTAACTGGATCATCGGGCCACATGTGGCCCCCGGGCCTTAGTTTGCCCACCTCTGGTGTAGCGGTTCGGTTGAATATTTTCTCCTTTGTCCTCTAGAGAGCGCTATCGTGCTGGATCTGCTGATGTCTCTCCCAGAGGAGCTTCTGCTTTTGGACTGCAACCAACTGCACAAGCATCTACTTCAGGTAAAGATGTAGAAGTGCTCTCAATGTGTCAGCTGACCTTTAGCAAACAACAAACATTGTCTGGGCACAGTGTTTTTCTTAAAAACTGCATAATTGCATTTTTCTGGAGGGGCTAGATGACCAAACCAGTAAGGGAGCTAAACGGTTAGAGCAGCGGTTGGCAACCCAGTTCTACAAGGGCCGCGATCCAGAGTGGTTTTCTGTCCCACCAGATGTCTTATCCTACCTTCTTCTTCTCACCTCTCCTTATTTTGAGCATCTCTCTATTCTAAAGGAGTCTTTCCTGGCAACTGTTGATTGCAGTCAACTGATGTCGTAGCTTAAATGGCGGAATCTCTCCCAACAACGGTGCTGTGCTGTGCTCCTCATCTTCAGGTGTACAAGTGCCTGTCTTCCCCCGCTAACTCCGGCGACGCAAAAGAACTGCTGGAAAAACTGAAGAGCACGTTTGCCGGCCAGGCAGAAGCGCGGAGCAGCCGAGCTGGGAATGACACCACTGATCGGCAGAGCGCCTCCGCGAGTGCCGCCGCGGCAGCTGGTGGAGGACGAGAACCGCAGCAAAATGAGTCATCGCTGAACCAAAACACGCTTGACCAGTCCAGCGGCACGGATGTGACAGGATTCAGCCCACCTCCTCTTAACCCGTTTATGATACCTTTGGAACTGTTGATGCGCAAGTAGCTTGTGCTGCTTTGACTTCCTATGTTGAACGTAATCGATTTTGTATTTACTTTTAATATTGTATTTATGTATCTGTTAAATTAATGATGTGTACACGAGTTGGGAATTACTAAATAAAGCATTTAAGGAAATAAGCTTGATAAGAATATAATGGCCTGGAATCAGAATTGCATGTTAAACCAGGGATGGGCAACCCAGTCCTGCGAAGGCCGCATTACAGCCAGATTTTCTTTCCTACCTGGTAGGGCAGAAAACCCGGCTGGTATTGTGGTGCCAGCCTCTCACACTGTGCTGCTCAGACTCTGGAGACCCTGGCAGAATTAACGCGTTACCATATCGGCTTAGGACAGTTAAGGCTGATGTCGAAGCGGTCCTTTGGGAGCGGCAACGATGCAAGTCTCACAAAGCTGCAGCACTTTTTTCACAGCAGAGGCAGAGCGGCTGAATGGCTCTTATTTCTGACAAGCTGTCTGTGGTATTATTACTTATTACCATCTTATTATGGCGCAGATGCAATGATCAGGCACATTAGAGATGACAATGAGAGTACACATCAGCCTCGTTATAAAACCAAATTCAAATATCATGCAGTTCCAGCACTCTGCCACTAGGAGGCACTCTAATATCAAACGAATTCAACTGGTAAAAAGTAACACTAATTGAAGGTTCGCCAAAGAAGTCACATGACAGCTAGGATTCATCTGTCTGTCAGCAATTAAGCAAAATAACTCAAAAAGTTTGAAGGAAATTTTTTAGAAACGCTGATAATGGGCCAAGTAACAGGGACTTTGATCTTTGAAAGACCAAAGATCTTTAGAAGAAGATGGTGATGATCAAAGCCAAGGAGCTTTAAACACAAGTACGTCACAATACATGGAGGTTTAAATAATAAAATCTCACAGAAACCACAACTTAAATGTAAAATATACATTGCTGTTGTTTGCTTTTCAGTTGGATTTACTGTACATAATGATGACCAACTGATTTTGACAAACAATAGCTGAAATGTGATTACTGGGGCAGAAATGCACAAAACTATCATTTTTTCTGTGGGGGTTTTGCCCTTTCCTACTCAAGGTTAGAAATTGTCATCAGGGATGTTGGTTTACATTTTATTCCTGAAAGAGCTACTGAATGGTTGTGAAAATGTAAATGAAATGTTAGTATTAGATGTGTAATATGTTTTAAACTATATACACATATAGGGCAATGCTTGTAAAATCTCAGAGATGCCCTGGTTGAGCCTTGTAGCCAAGTGTGTCAACATGGCTGAAAAGGTATAATAAAGTGCTTTTAATTCCCTTTGAACAGAGCATTTTGTGAGGTCTGAATGGCTGCCAAGACTATCCGAAAGGCACAACTGTTCAGTGAAGGTGTTGCGGTGTTGTGTGTATATGTAAATTGACTATTTTTTGAGGTACAGTATAAACAATGGATGAATCATAGTTTTGTGCTTCATTTCTGTCTAATTTCCCATATACACTGTATGTCGCATACAGTATAAATGGAATTGTTCTCATTGTCTTTAATAGGAAATACAAATAAATGCATCCACAATGACAGAGGACTACTGTAAGAAAAGATGATGATGAATATGGTGTACTTGAGGTTATGACAACACCGCCTAGGGTAATGTCTCGCCTGGGAATTGGCAGGAATTGAAAATTCTTTTCATTTAATTTACTTTTATTTTCATTGAAACATGTATGCATTTGATTTTTAGATATTTATTTTATATGAAAATGATTTCATATAAGATCATCTTTTTTGAAGAAGAAATAGAGTCAAATGAGTGAATAGCAGAACAAGCCAAAGGGCAACCGCACAGTTTAGGGGAGTGCGTACGCTTTTCCTCTGCATGCTCATAAAGTGATACACCACCGGTACCACCAACAGGACACGCGGTCAATCCAAAAGATAAATCAGTCGCCATGGCCAACTATAGTACGGCTGACGGTCCAGTTTGGCGGCTTTGGGTCTGGGTCTCTGCCTTTTGCAGATGATGGGGTTCTCCTGACTTTATTGAGCCATGCCCTTTAACTCCCGCTGGACCAGTTTGCAGCTGAGTGTGAAGCGGCTGGGATGAGAATAATCACCCCCATCGAATTATGGTCCTCAAACTACAAAACAGCCTGGGTACACAAAAGCTAACAAGTGCTAAACAACAACAAGCGCGAGTATAGCTTTCATGGACATGGGTAGCTTGGCTTCTGAGCACACCGGTACAATATAATACAAATTACGCACATGTGCACAAAACCTATAATGTGAACTGAGAATGTCTTTGTCAGCAACGAATGGAGGACAGCGAGGGGGCGGTGGGGGATGAATTGCACAGCAGATACAAGGGTGGAAAGGAAAAAGATTGATGTGGTATGCCCAGTCAGTGTTGCTGCAGTAGCAATTAGATAATAGGTATGGATCTGCAGCATGCAGGCTGCTCAACACCATTAGAGATTAGCCCCGAGAAAGCTCTTTTCGCTGCTCGTCGGATGCTGGACCTGTTTTGGGTCTTCACAGGGTTCACATAAAGGCCTGTCAAATTCTGTTTGCGTGGGGAGGGACCTACGGTGGATATAAAAAGTCTACACACCCCTGTTCAAATACCAGGTTTTCGTGATGTAATAAAAAAAAAAACATCACAAAAACCTAACTCTAACCCTAACTTTTTCCATCTTTAATGTGACCTATAACCTGTACAACTTGAAAAACACACTGAAACCTTTCAGGGGGGGTGAAGTAAAAATAAACAACTGAGATAATAAGGTTGCACAAGTGTTGCAAACCCTCTTATGACTGGGGATGTAGCTGTGTTCCGATTTATTCAAATACATTCAAACTCATGTTTGAACGTATATACACCTTTTTATGTCCACTGTACTCCTCTTTCAAATTGTGTGAGACCTGTAGGGGGTTACAATGAAAGTATATGATTTATTTGCGTAAAGAAAGAGCGCGCACGTGATGTTCTTATAAACAGTGCATGGTATCCATAGGGGATGCCTAATTGAATTGATCTATCGCGTGGCACCAGCAGAATATTGAATTTATGTGCGATCTGGACGGTCTAGGTAAAAGCAGACGACAGTCTCCGAACTTAAGGGGGTAGACGTTATCGATTGTGTAATATACAGTCGCCGGTGGTGCAGCGACTCCTGCTATTTCCTTGAGGGCTCTTAGCTAATAAACAAAGACAAATGGAGTAATGGAGAGAGAGGTCGGAGAGAGGAGTACGGCCGTAAAGAAGAAGGTGACATAATGTGCCTACTCTTGCGAGTTTGTACACCAGTGTTAAGTTTCATCTTTGTGTCGTAGAATATAACACCTTTCTGATGAACGAAAGAGGGCGTGCCGCTTTAATTTGATAATTGTATAAGTCTTCTCTCTATAGAACTCTCTGAGTTCTATATCTTGACCATTGTTGCCTATATAGCCCGTACCGGTGATCATGGACGACTTTGCATATAGTAAAACGTCAGCATGTTATCTTATGCTGAAGACAAAATGCCCTTGAAATGGATGTTTCGATAAGACAACGATCCCAGACACACCGGTTGTCGAGTGAAATCTTGGTTCTAGACCAAACAAAAGCCTAGCCCAATCCCCAGAACCTTAATCCCATAGAAAAAGATCAAAAACGCTGTTTCTGAGGCAGCGGTTTACACAACAAAACATCTGAGGTAAAAAAAGTCAAAAGTCAGCTTTATTTGTCAGATACATGCAGGACATGAAGCATAGCTGAAATTCCAGTTCTCTCAGACCCAGGGTGCAGCAAAGAAATAAATAAAAAAAATACTCTGTGAGATGGGTGGGGTCCCCTGCAGTCCTGGTGGCTTTGCAGGTGAGGCGGGTGTGGTAAAGGTCCAGTAGGGAGGGAAGAGAGACACCAATGATCTTCTCAGCTGCTCTCAAAGTGCGCTGTAGGGTCTTGCGGCAGGAAATGGTGCAGGCGCCGTACCACACGGTGATGCAGCTGGTCAGGATGCTCTCAATGGTGCCTCTGTAGAAAGAGTACACGATGGGGGTCGGGGCTCTTGCTCTTCTCTTTTTCCTCAGAAAGTAGCGTCGCTGTTTTGGCCAATGATGTGGTGGTGGTGTTCCAGGACGGGTCTTGGGAGATGTGTACACCCAGGAACTTGGCGCTGCTTATCCATTCCAATGCAGCACCGTTCAATCAATCAATCAAACAATCAATCAAACGCTTTTTATATAGCACTTTTCATACATGAAATGCAACACAAAGTGCTTTACATATTAAAACAAATTAAAACTGACGCAGATGTACACACACCACATAAAACCTACACAAACACACACACACACACACATACTTAAAATTATTAAAAGAAAGGCTTGGCACTAAGAGGGAGGAAGCACAACCTAGGGGACTGTTCATAACCGGAGACCCCCACCCCTAGACACCGTTGATAGTGAGCGGAGGATGCTGGGCGTGCTCTCTCTTGAAGTCCACTACAATCTCCTTTGTCTTCTCCATATTTAGGTGGAGACTGTTGTCCTTGCACCACATGGCCAGGCGGCTGTTGATGAGACCCACCACAGTGGTGTCGTCTGCGAACTTGAACCGGTTGGAGCTGGATGTAGGTGTGCAGTCGTGGGTCAGCAGAGTGAAGTGGAGGGGGCTCAGCACACATCCCTGGGGGGCCCCTGTGTTCAGCATGATGGTGCTGGAGGTGTTTTTGCCGACCCGAGCTGCCTGTGGTCTCCCGTCAGAAAGTCCAGCAGCCAGTTGCACAGGTAGGTGTTGAGTCCTAGCTGGACTAGTTTGAGGATGAGCTGCTGGGGGATGATAGTGTTGAATGCTGAGCTGAAGTCGATGAACAGCATTCTGACGTGTGGGTCTTTGGTCTCCAGGTGGGTAAGGGCTGAGTGGAGGGCAGTGGAGATAGCATAGTCGGTCGAGCGGTTGGACCCATATGCAAACTGGTAGGGGTCCAGTGCAGGGGGGAGGACGGACTTGATGTGATGCATAACTAGCTGCTCGAAGATGATGGGAGTGAGTGCGACCAGGCGGTAGTCGTTGTAGCAGGAGGGAGACGGCTTCTTCACGACCGGGATGGTGGTGGTGGTGGTGGCTTTGAGGCACGTCGGGACAACAGCTTGGCTCAGCGAGGTGTTGAAGCTGTCCGTGAAGACATCTGTGAGTTCCTGGAGTCTCTCAGGACACAACCAGGAATATTGTCAGGACCCGGGGCTTTCCTTGCGTTAGTCCTTCTGAGTGATCTCCTCACGCTGTCCAGAGATAGCAGACGCACCTGGTTGTTGGGAGGGGGAGGGATCTTCTGCTGGAGTGTTGCTGTCTGCCTCAAAGCATGCAAAGAAATCATTGAGCTGATTCAGCAGAGAAAGAGAGTTGTCGCAAGTCTGTGGAGAGGGCTTGTAGTCCGTGATGGTCTGGATCCCACGTCACAGGTTCCTGGTGTCTCTGCTGTCGTTGAAGCAGTCAGCGATCCTCCTGGAGTACTATCTCTTGGCCTCTCTGATGCCGCGTGACAGGTTGGCCCTGGCTGTCCTTAGGCCCACCTCGTCCCCAGCTCTGAAGGCAGCGTTCCGAGCCTTCAGGTATCTGTGGACTTTCCCTGTCAGCCATGGTTTCTGATTGGCCCGAATGGAGATGGTTCTGGAGACTGTGATGTCATCCACTTCCTCATGTAGGCAGTGATGGTCTCTGTGTACTCCTGGAGGTCTGTGGTGTTGTTGTAGGTAGCTGCCTGGTGGAAAAACAGTCCTGGAGCCCCTCTGATGACCCCTCTGGCCACACATGGATCTTCTTCTTGGCTGGTTTTGTGACCTTAACCAGTGGTCTGTATGCAAGCATTAGCATAACAGTAGTGTGAGCTGAGGTGCCAAGTTGGGGGAGGAGGGCAGCACGTGCTGCCAAAACATCAAATGTGTTGTATGAATATAGCAATAAATCCTGCTGGAGATTGGTCACGGGCTGAGCAAGAAGTGCAGCACAATCCGATAGATAAACAAAACTTTATTAAAGGAAGTAAAGGACTCTGTGTAGATTCTCACTCATCCAGGTCATAGTTATCCAAAGTTAGATCTCTGTGTCAACTGGACTGAAAGGTTTCCTTGAAAACGTTTCGCCCTCTCTCCAGAGAGCTTCTTCAGTTCTAAGTTTGCTGGGGCAGAGCTTGAAAATATAGCCCTGTGGACCATCGGCATGTTAATGACCCCGGTGGTCACCTGAGAGTCCTTGGCAGGGTGGTTGGCAGGGTCGTTCACCTAGTTTCAGTTGGGGTGCTTCCCCTTTGTCTGTTGGGTCACATGTTAATGAGTCACCAGGTCTGGTCAAACGGTGTGAATGTTTGGATTGTTGATGAAAAGAGTGGAGGACTGCTTGTAGGTGGGTGACAGAAAGTGCCTTAGTCACCCACGTACAATGTCTTCTTAAACATCCCATTGTGGACATCAAACTAGCAAACAGCTTGATTTCAACCACTCAAAGACTATACCAACCTTTCCTTGAGAAAAACCCTTTGAGCTCTCCTTCTTTTTTTTTCTCTCTCTTTCTTCTTTTGGAACCCAGACTTTGCTTTACTATACATCACAGCAGCCTCTCTGCACTCTTAGTGCGCAACTCGGACTGTAGCAGGCCAGGCACAGCTGACTAGACTCAGCCGGGCTGTACCATTTGGGTGGGGGGGGGGGGGTAAAAATGAATTTGCCCAAATAAAGTCGAACTCTCTGACATACATGTTATGAGAATATGATTAAATGTGTTTAATTACCTTATTTTTAATCAAATATTAATAATGATTTTGAGGGTCTCCTGTCAGTCATGGGCCCTTAGAATCTTCCTAACTTTTCCCCCTTTACGATGCCCATGATGGTGAGTATGACAGTGTTCCCACTTGAGCAAGGCAATCCAGTGACAAAGTCCAAGGAGATGTGGGACCAGGGCCGACGAGGAACTGGAGGTGATTAAAGGAGCCCTGCTGGAGCCTGAAGGGGTTGTTTATGCTGACTGCAGATGGAACAGGCCTTGATAAAATCCCGGACGTCATCATCTGGGGACGGCCACCAGAACCTCGCAGGCCTCCAGTTCGTTGGCTTCCCGGATGACATGCAACCCGGGAGGAATGTCCCCACTCCAGCACCCCCGACCTCAATTTTTCAGGAACATAGAGGTGATTGTCCGGGCAAGCACTGGGTCCAGGTTGTCCAGCGGTAGCGGCCCGGACCTTCTCCTTGATGTCCCAAGGGCTGTATTTGGGAGTATTTGGAAACGAGATATATCTGTGAAAACAGGGCATGTGGCAGCCAAAGGCAGCATACAGCCGATTTCAGGAGTCTGTCTGACTTGACTCGGTCTTACATAAGCTAATCATTGTCAGTGGGGGTCCAAGACGTTGACCCTTTCCCTCTTTGTGTCATGAACAAGCCCATTCATACAAAACTTTAAAAGTAAAGATTAAGTATATGTTTAATTCACTTAAAGATGTGCTGTTTTTTTTTTTTTGTTTAGATTTCTAAGACTTACAATAATAGATACTTGGTAAAAATTAAAACTAAAATATTGCAATGGAATGTTTCCCTTCTATGTCAAAATGCCATGACCTTTGACTCTCCTGCTTATTAGTTTGCTTAAATGGCATGCGCCAAACACAAAATATACAAAATGCTGTAGCTAGTATCGATAATATTGTCAGTACATGTGTTTCTATGACTAAAAAAGAATCCATAAGCCTTTTCTGACAAACATTTCTCAGCATACACGGTCACACACTGTATCATGCAGTACCATGTATTTCAAGGGGCATGTGTGCAACATGGAGCGGCATTAATATTTTTGGACTACAGAGTAACAAACAGACCTTGTTTGGCTGGCAATGCCAAGTACAGCCTGTAGCGCTGAGAGGTTTCGTTTAATTCACTTGAGGATGTGTTTTGTTTTTGTTTTTTTGTTCGTTTTTAGGTTTTACCACATTAAATTGTCATTGGGTACATACAGGAACATTTCCAGCATGCCTAAAACTTTATTCTATTCAACGGCCAACTTAAATCACATTTCAAAGATACTTATTCACAAGAGGGGCATAGATCTAATTTTAAAAGACTGCTTACTGCTGTTGTTGTTGTTGTTGTTGTTGTTGTGTGGAAATGCAGAGATTTTTTTGTCTGAACTTCTTTTGTCTGTGTTTGTAAAATACAACATAATGTGTTGCGGACCATCAAACTGCTCCTGGTGGTTGTGTAAGATTCTTCCATTGTGTATCTTGACCTGGGGCACACTACATACTGACAAAATGTGTCTCTGTTTATCTTCCTCTACTTACTAAGATAACACACAGTCTTTGGAATTCTTCCAGCCAGCTCACAAAATGCATCAGCTTCAAAAATATGTCCAAAAAGAAAAAATCATGCTTGCCATGCAAGAAGGATAAATGCCATTTTATAATTACGTGCTGACCATCTTTTTCACTGTCAACTTCTACTTGTATATCTTCAGTGAGAGTATCATCCAGCATCTCCTCCTCCAGAATGTCCTCTTGATCACACTGACTATCCTCTGAGGACTGAGAACTGTCAGTGGCACTAAGGAAGAGGCTGAGATCCATGTCATCCTCAATATCATAACAAAAAAGAGTAAATATTTTAAAAAAATATATATAAAGCCATAACATTTAAGAAGAAGTAGTATTTATTACTAGCTTTCGATGAAGTTACAGTCAAGTATTAATTTGAAATACATTTCAAATACATTTCAATACTAAAAAATACAAAAAAAAATCAGGACAATATCCAGGTAACGGGCAACATCACATCAAGTTGGCAGTCTTGCAGGGTGTGATATTCCTCATTCTGTGGTTCTTGGTCATGTTCATGGCCATATACTCTGTTGTTGTTTTCTGAAAGAAGATAGCATTGTTTGATTAGTTTAGTATAGAAGTAGTGTAGAAAAGATTTACGGTTTCAAGTTTAGCTCAGCCATGTTAAGACTGCGTAAAATACGTGGCAAGCCATTAATGTGTGAATGGAAGGAAAGTTAAGTAGTTCACAATTGTTATAATAAAACAATGCTTCTTACCGTGTTCAATTCAATTCAATTCAGTTCAATTCAATTCAATTTTATTTAAAGTGTCAATTCATAACAAAGTTATCTCAAGACACTTTATACATTCAAAAAAAGATAAACAGCTCCCAGGGCAAAGCTCCACACTGAGTAAGCCAACTGGTACTGGCAACAGTGGCAAGGAAAAACTTCCCTTTAACAGGCAGAAACCTCAAGCAGAACCAGATTCGGTGTAGACGGCCATCCGCTGCGACTGCTAGGATGGTGAGAGAGAGGAGAGGGGGAATAGAAAGGGGGGAGAGAGACTGGGAGATGATGAGAGAGACAATGGAGAGGGGGAGATAGAAAAAGGAGAGGGGTAGAGGAGAGACAGGGAGGATAGAGAGAACGTTGAGCAAAAGCTGCAGGATCCAGTCAGGGCAATGGAGGGGGTTCTGGATCCAGCAGCAGTACCAGGCCTCAGGAGGGTGGAGGTAGGAGATCCAGCGACAGGCTCCGGAAGTGCTGTAAAAAAGATGGAGCACAAAAGCTCCAGGGGAGAAGGTGGGTTAGTGCTGAACCAGGCATGATGAGTGAGTCCCCCCCCCCCACTCTGAAAGCTCAGTGTCTATAGATCTCCCCTAGCAGAGCCCGAACGGTCCTAGCTTTACGCTTAGGCATAAAGCATGGTTTTAAGTCTACTCTTAAGAACTGTCTGCCGCCCGGACTGATGCTGGTAAGTGGTTCCACAGCAGAGGAGCTTGATAACTAAAGGCCCTGGCTCCAGATCTACGTTTGGAGATTCGTGGTATAACTAGTAAACCTGGATCTAAGGAACGTAGCGTCCTAGAGGGCTGATATGGTACAACTAGATCAGTGATATACGATGGTGCCAGACCATGCACAGCTTTGTAGGTTAGGAGGAAGAGGATCTCAAATTCTACTCTAAATTTTATTGGAAGCCAATGAGGGAGGCCAACACAGGTGAAATGTGGTCACGCCTCTTAGTCTTAGTCAGAACACGAGCTGCAGAGTTCTGAATGAGCTGTAGAGTTCTGAGGGACTTTTTTGGGCATCCTGATAAAATAGAGTTACAGTAATCCAGCCTGGAGGTAACAAAGGCATGGATGAGCTTCTCAGCAGCATCTAAGGAAAGGACAGGCCTGATTTCTGCAATGTTACGAAGGTGGAAGTAGGCAGGCCTCGAGATTTGTTTTATGTGCGTGTTAAAAACAAGTCCTGATCAAAGCTAACACCCAGGTTCTTTAGAATGGTGCTAGAGGCAGGAGCTAGTCCATTATGAAAGCCTATATCATTTATGCCAGAGTGTGCCCGATTACTAGAGGTGTGTAGCTGTGTTCTGACTCCGAATACAGGTCTTTTCATACAGTGTACCCCAATGTCCGAAACATCCACCTGCACCATGAACTGCCAGAGTCAGGCATCTGGACGATAGGAGCAGAAGTGAAGCGCTCCTTTAGGGTCTGGAAGGTGGTGTTAGCTTCTGGTGACCAGAGGAAGGGCTTCTTAATGCTGATGAGGCTGGTGAGAGGGGCTGCCAGCGAGCTGTAGTTCCAGATAAAGCGGTGATAGAAATTGGCGAACCCCAAGAAGTGCTGCAGCTGCTTCCTGGAGTCTGAAAAGGGCAACTCCAAGACTGCAAAGACCTTGGCAGGGTCCATCTGGACACTCCCCTGAGCAATGATGTAACCTAAGAAAGACACTAAAGGAAAATGGAACTCACACTTCTCCACTTTGACAAAATGTTATCGAGGTACACGAACACAAAACGTCTCTCAGATCTCTCAGCACATCGTTGACTAATGCCTGGAACACTGCTGGGGCATTAGTTAGCCTAAAAGGCATTACTAGATATTCGTAGTGTCCTGCCGGAATGTTGAAGGCTGTCTTCCATTCGTTCCCCTTATGGATGCCGACCAGGTGGTAGGCATTGAGCAGATCCACCTTACTGAAAAGCTTCACCCCCTGGAGCTGCTCAAATGTGGAAGAAATCAGGGGAAGCAGGTACCAGTTCTTGATGGTAATTTTCACGCCGCGGTAATCGTGGGGTGTATCACCCTAAGTCCTTCTTATGCACACACACTTATTCTTTTTCCGCGCATTATTATTTTATTTCCTCTTCGCACCCAATTTCCTGTCCCTCACACGATGCATTGTGCTACATTGTTGCGGCATCCGACCAAAATTGAAGTGTATTTTGTCGGAGGAGGAGCACGCAGCCCTGTCGGAGCTGGAGCCACAGCCGGTGTACTTTAACGCACTGACTTAAATGGAAACAAATTTGCTTTCATTGCCGCTCCGCACTGGTACCTAGCAGCAAGTCAAATAATTGGAAGCAGCAGAGTAGAGGATATTAAAAATGAAACAAAAATACATTAGTGGTGCTCAAAAGCGCCACGAACAGTTGAAAAAAACAACAGAATATAGCCAAGCTTCCAAAAATTTTGGCTATATTTAACCCAACTACGAGTGCAACTGCCACTGAGTTCCCGCACGGAGCCCATGGTTAACACAAACACTGGAGAGGTAGACGCCGGGGTGGGGTCAGGATACCAACTGAAAGCCTGTCTCCCACTCCCAGCATGTATGTGTGTATATATATATATATATATATATATATATATATATATATATATATAGCATTCCAACAGAGCCGTGTTCTCGCATCTCGCCCATCTCAGTAGGACAGTAGTGCCCGTGGTGATCGGAGCACTCGGGGCATTGACCCCCAAACTGGAGGAGTGGCTACAGCAGATCCCTGGAACAACGTCAGACATCTCCTTCCATAAAAGTGCAGTAGTAGGAACAGCAAAGATACTGCGCAGGACCCTCAAGCTCCCAGGCCTCTGGTAGAGGAGCCGAGCTTAGAATGGAGGAGGAACCACCCATGGGGGGTGAGAAGGGAATTTTTTTTTTTTTTTTAGTGTACAAGTTCTTATTGAAGCAAGTACTCATATTAATGTGATGTTGTAGGCTACATTGTCAAAGTGCCCCCACCTCTTTTCTTGCACGGGGGCCCCGGGACTTTCAGCTACGCCAGTGGACGCTCCCCACTCCCAGATGGTTCTGGTCTTCCAGTCGATGTGTGGGTTGTGATGGCGAAAGCAGGGGAACCCTAGGATCAGGGGCAGGTGAGGCTGGTCCTGAATGTGAAACTGTATCTGTTCATGGTGATTCCAAGACAGAATCATCATCACTGGCCGGGTCTGATGAGTAATAGTAACCAGATGGTGGCCATCAAGTGCTCGGGTAGGAACAGGGAAAGGTGAAAGATCCTGATCGAGTCCCAGCTGACGGGCTGCCTCCCCACCAATGATGCAGGTGTCGGCTCCCGAGTCTACCAGTGTCGCCAGCTCATGAAGACCTCCCAGAAGGAGAAGACGGGCGTGGAGTATGGGGGAGATAAGAGGTCGGACTCACCTGTATCTCCCTGCCTACAGGTGATTCCGCCCTTTTACCGGACAGGTGGAGAGTAAGTGCCCCCATTCCATCACAGTACAAGCAGAGATTAGGCTGGCGTCGATGCCCCCTCTCCTCTGGAGTTAGTGATGTACGACCCAGCTGCATGGGCTCCAGCCCAGGCTCGGGTGAGACCTGCGGCGGCGGCGCTGCAAGTTCCGATTGCCAGCACTCCGGAGAGGTGGGCTCTGAAGTCTGCTGCGTCTGTGAGACTGCACCCGCAGATCCACCCAGATGGCCAGCTGTATGGCGTCATCCAGCGATGAGGGAATCTTGTATGCTACCAACGTGTCCTTAACATAATCCGCCAGGCAGTGGAGGAATGTGTCTGCGAGAGCGGCTGCAGGCCAGCCACTCCGGCTGGCCAGAGTCCGAAATTCCATGACATAATCAGTGTCAGTCTTTTGGGCTTGTCTTAGTACCAGTAGTTTGGTTGCCGCACAGGCCTGGAGGCACCCTGACTGAACACCTCGTGGAGCTCCTCAGCAAACACCCGGAAAGAGGAACAGGCAGGCGTCTGACATTCCCACTCCGCTGTTCCCCACCATCAGGCGCGGCCGGAGAGATGAGTACTTGTAAAGGCTACCTTGGCTGCCTCCGTTGTGAAGGCTGTAAGGAAAATAACAGGGAACAGTTGATGATGAAAGTCCTGCACGTCTCTGGATCTCCCGCGAAGCATTCCAGTGTGCCAACGCGGGGTTTGGCACCATCGGCAGAGACTGCTGAAGGTACCGTTGGAAGCGGAGAGGGTGGCGGGGGCGCCTCATTCAGTCTGGTGGAGAGCCGTTATAGCTGCTCGGCTAACGTTGCAAAATCTCCGTTAGCCTCCATGGCCTGCTGAGCCTCCTCCGACTCCATTAGGGCTTTGTGACGCTGAAGTACCTCCTCGATCTTCGACCCGCGGGCGACAGGCTGAGGGCTGGATCCATTTCTGGCCAGACTGTCACGGGCATTGCAAGGACCCACGCGCAGCACAATCAGGTGGATAAATAAAGCTTTATTAAAGGAAATAAGGGACTGGTGGAGTTGACAGTCTGATAGCTCGACAGGAGCTAAAGTAGTGAGCTGGCCGCAAGCAGATGGCGTCCCCGATGTGGCGTCCGATACGTGGAACACAGGCAAAGCCGGCAGTGGCCAAGCAGGAGGCTAATTCTTGTGGTCAAAGACGGAAGGCATGTAGGTTTTCCGAGAATCGGAAGACGAAGACAGGTCAGGAACTGACAGGGTCGGAACCAGGCAGGCAGGAAAAAAGTGCTGGAAAGACTCACATACTGCAGAGAACAATCTGGCACTGGACGAGTCAAAGTCTGAGGCTTAAATGCAGCGCAGATTGGAAAACGAGCTGCAGATGTGGCTGATTGGGAGGCGTGGCGTAGGCAGAAAGGTGACGAGCGGAAAAAGGCTGGTGGTTGTCACAGAGATCATATAAAGACACAGAAAATGCCACAGTAACGGCACTGAGATGTTGGACGAGCCATCCTCACTTTGTAGAAGATGTCCATCCATAACATTAACTACAACTAGCCTTCAAGATGCTCTACCGCTGAAAGTGTAAAAGGTATAAATAAGGTCAGCGAGTCAAAACCCATGCAAGTAATGACATAAGATATTTAACATAAAAATAACTTTATGTTTTTAGATGACTGAAGCCAGACTGTACATCAGTGAAGGTGCAATAAGGTCTTTGGACAAATGCATGTTTGTGTAAAGACGTGAAAAAAAAAATACAAAAAAAAAAAAAATAGTAAAATCCAAGAACGGCAAGACTAAGTCTGTGTAAAAATAAGAACAGCAGCTGAATGAGCACTGAGACAGTTAGAGCAGTTAGTTGTCGTAGTCGGCAAAATTTATGACTGTCTGGCTCATGTTATCATCTGAATGTAAAAGAACGGATTTAAGGGATGAATAACATCTGACATGTATAGATATGGGTGCATACACCGAAGAATGGAGCTAAAATACTGCTTCTGTGTGTGTGTGTGTGTTAGTGTGTGTGTGTGTGTTATATACCCTCTGGAGAAAAAGGTGACAGTTCAGAGTCACTCTGGCACTTAAGCTGATTAAAATCTTTCCCTGCTGCAGTACTCCCAGTCCTCCCCTCTCCTCTCCTCTCCTCTCCTCTCCTTCATCCATTCATAGTTTTAAAAGTTTTTAGATATGTAATCATCCATTTTGAAGGTAAGGCCAGACGAATGGAAAAAATTAATGACTTCACTTATTGCTAATGCTTAATTGACCGCAGTATAGCAGTGTCCTGTCACATACTCTGCAGCTGCTGAATCATAACAAGAATCCTTGGGATCACGAGCGCCCCGTAGTATGAGGCACGAGCACTGTGTGCCTCACCTAGTGCCTTTTTTAGCCGTTTTATGAACGCTCAGCACAAGAAACGCCTTCCACACATAGTTGTTGACAAAAAAAAAACGCTACATTATATATTATATACATCAGCTAAACTATGAAAATTTACTTCATATTGCGAGAGACAGCGATACGGTCTCACTACAGCATGTAAGGCACAGTCAGCCGAGTGATTGCGCAATCCAGGTGAGGCACAGCTGCTCAGTGAACACTTACCATTACTGTTCTTTAAGGTTCATTTGTTATTCATAGCTAGATGTAAGTGTGTCTGTTTGTGTGTGAGTGCGCGTGCATGTGTTTTCATGGTATGGGGAGTCATAAAATGATGTAGTCATTTGCGAACTTTGATTGAGATAAGAAGAACCCTCACAGAACTTTGCCACTATTCCAGGGGTACATTGTGGCTACAGTTGTCTCTTTACAAGCCTGTGCAAATATGCGCCTGTGGGTGTGTGCATGTTCTTGTACTTAGTCTGTACTGATTACCAAAATATTCAATTCAATTCAATTTTATTTCTATAGCACCTTTACAAAAAAGTGCTAGGTGCTTTACAGAGGCAGAAACCCAGAGCCTGAACCCCCAGGTAAGGAAAGGAAAAAATCCCTTTTAACAGGAAGAAACCTTGAGCAGGAGCAGGCTTACAAGGAGGAACCATCCTGCTGAAAGTCAGCTGGGTAAAGGAGGAGAAGAAGAGGGAGACAGGACAGAGAGAATAAAGAGAGAGAGAGGGAGAACAGATACAATCATAAGAACAGATACAATCATAGAACCATAGAAACACAAATAAAATACAATCATAGAAATACAAACAATTCAGATATAATATATATAATACATATATACATAATACCGCATAGCATGTTGTTATAAAAAGAGGAATGGTATAAGCAGGTTTTAATAAAAAAAGGGAATAGCATACTCATTCTACTATGAAAGTGAAGACATTTTTGGGAAGTGAGGACATTTTAGCTGATCCTCATAACGTCAAAGGCCTGTTTGAGGGTTAAGACTTACAAAAGGAGAGTTACAGGAGGATTAGGGTATAGGTTTCAACACCTTAAATGCGTGCCAGCTGGATGTGTCATGACTCTGGTACACCGTGGTTTTCGTAGGAATTGCAACAATGAGCTATTCAAGTTTTACATTGAATTTGGGTGGGTATCCTGAATTAACTTACTTCCCAAAGGAACACCCACTTTTTTCTGACACTTAAATGATCTTAGTTGTCAGTGCAGGCTAAGTACTACCACCATAATCTGGATGGAATCATCACGTTTGTGCGATGATCGCATTCATACGATATAATATCACTTTTGTACCACATAATTATCATGTTTGTACAATATACTTACCATGTTCTAAAGTGATAATGATCCAAAATGGATTTGACCCGGTGGAACATCTGGCTATGTGATATTCATTTATTTACTGTATATCATAAACTTTTTGTCACATTCAGTGATACATACTGAGGCCAGTCCGACGGCTAAAGACGTGCACTTAACTGTGTCATTTTTATTTATCATTCATCATTAGCTGAATATCCTAAAAAGCGTTTGGCAACACTGGCTACATTTTAAACCTAAAGACGGAAAGACGGGGAGTGGGGGGCGCCTTTGGGTGAGCGAGACGTCGATGTTCTCGCGATACCTGCCGCGTATGTACACTGTTTGCGCCGCGCGCAAGTACTTATGTATTTATTCGCGGCGGACAGCCCCTCTCGTCAATGCTCTACGGCCCAACCGAGCGTTCAAAAGTCCGCTCCCACTGTTGATGGGAGGAGGCGCAACCGACATTTGGCCAGCCGGACAGAGAAGCCCAGAGTGGTGAATAAGAGTATTTACCGTCCAGGCGGAAAAACGACACCAAGTAGGGAGCCAGCGAGTCGCTTGTTCGGCAGGTAGGACGCAAAAACGGGCTATTTTGTAGCTGACATGTCATTCGTGTTATTATACCTTCAGATTTTATGTGCGTTTTAATCTTATGTTTCACGTATGTATCGAGGATTCCCTTTAATCTTTGCGACACATCAACGGTATCCATGGTTACTCAATTTCTCCATCTCGCAATAACAGGTATATATATTACAGAGCACCTGCGTATATTTTCGATACAAAATACTCAAAATTGCTTTCAAATTGTGTAACAATGTTGGTGTAATGACAGATTTTGGGGCCTCTCATCATCATCATCATCATCATCATCACCAACAACACCATCATCATCAGTATTAAATTCAAATGACAGTCACTGATACAACAGAGCAGCCATAACGCCTTCATATGCATTTCTAGAATCATCCGAAACATTTTTATGTATGCCTTTTTTCACGTTTTTGTGGAGGAAAAAAAAAAAAACTGACGCAACTGGAAGCAAAATAATCAAATGACTTTCTCAGTAGGCATTTTAGCAACTGGATTAACTAACTAATAGTTAAAAATAATATCTATATGACTATTTTAAGACTGTTAAGTTATAGAATACTTCAATGAAGCAAAATCTAATACTGAGAAGTCAAAACATATTTTCAGTTTTTGATATCTATCTATCTATCTATCTATCTATCTATCTATCTATCTATCTATCTATCTATCTATCACTTCAGAACTCCTGCATAGGGGATGGATGACTTTCTGCAGGAAGGAGCATTTAAAATGCATAAACATAACCTGGAATGTCAATATCAATGTGCCCACATGCACTGCAAGGGCGACAATTCTGCATATATATATATATATATATATATACACACAGTATATATATATATATATATATGTTTTTTTATTTTTGTTTTATTTTTTTTTTAAGTAAGTGAAATTGGCCATTGGTTCTGCGGTCCTCATGTCTCTGGTTGCCAGGATTCACTTCAATGTGTGCATCTGTTTGTTCACCTTTTGTTTCTCTCTCTCTCTCTCTCTCTCTCTCTCTCTCACACACACACACACGCACACACACGTGTGCGCCACTCCAAACCTCACAACAGTTACTCCAACAGCATTGCGTATTACATAACGACCACTTCTTCCATTGCTGCAGGGGATTGTAGCAGGCTTATTTCTTATCTGCACACCACTCGGAACAAGCGCAACGCTGCTGTTTAATTCGGTGGCATGATTTTCTGTTGCCGTTTAAGAGTCCTGGGTGTGGCTCCATTTTGTTTGGAGGATTACATTCACTGCATCTAAATTATTAAGTGAAATGATATGTCATTTTTACACGTCTCCCCTCTTGTGACTCCATTTTGTCTAACTGGACCTGCTTAATTTAGGCATGAATGGCTTTCAAGGGTTTAGTAGCTTGCTTGAGGGTACCTCAGCAGTGTGCTGGTGCACCAGGACCTCCCCTGCTACCAGCACACCTTCCAACTTATGTCCGCAACCGGGTCTTAAACCAAGAACCCTCCGCTTCCCAGCCCAGCACCCCTACACACTTAGCTACCGCTGCCCCAAAAGAAATATATAACATAATTAAAAAATAAATAAATAAATAATATATTTTATTATAGCTCTAAATAAAAGTTTTTTTTTTCGTTTTTGTACTATGCTACCGTTATAGCACCGTTATACCGTTAGAGCCTAAAGGAGACATTGTGTCAGTTGGCTTCCTATGAACTGTCTGACATGTTTTCCCACCCTTTGTGTTTAATTTCTCGTTCTTTTCAACACTTCTGCCATGGCTTGTTCTTTTTTGCCACCTGCACATCATCAAAGTCACTTATCTTAGTATCTTAGCAACACTGACAGCACTTTCCATTGGTCGAGAAATCCGCATTCTCGTAGCAACAGTGACACGGCAAAATAAAGGCGCCTCATTGGTCGATGAGAAGCTCATTTCAGACAGGCCAAGATGCCAGTGGCAGTCAGAATTGCCCGTTTCATCAATAAAAAGTCGCCCAACATGGATTTTCAAAAGCTACAGAACCTTTTTTAGTGTCCAAATACGGGACAAGTCCGTATTTTAAGGGACGGGTGGTAACTCTATACATAAATAAAGATGAATTTGTTTTTTTTTTAAATAATCCGTTGTTTTTTTTTGTTTGTTTGGTTGGTTTTTTTTTTGGAACAGTAAGAATATTTTGGTGAATTGGTGTTTTTCTCAGTAACTGTCAGCAGTACTCCCAATGTTAGCACAAGTCGCGAACAGGGTATCAGACACCCGTTGATCAATGGCTATACATTAAAATCTGCAAGTGGATGTCTCCTAAAGTTAAAAGACTCCCAGTGCAACATTCTTGAGACTGTAGTAGCTTGCTGCCAATGTCATGTCGCAAAGACGTGGATCCGTTTGCTGGCAATTAGATAATTAACTCTTTGCAGTAGACCAGTTGAACTCGGTCCTGTGAAGGCGAATTTACAGGCTCTTTTCTCCTGCAGCTCTTTTGGCACTTGGGGGCTGAAACCGAATAATAATTGGATCATCAGCAGATGGATTTTATGGAACAACTGAAATGTGTGCACAGTGACCAAAATCCTTAGATATTTGTATTGTTATACTGTGTATACCTTCGTTCCTATCCTCATCTATGGTCATGAGCTTTGGGTAGTGACCGAAAGAACAAGATCGTGGGTACAAGCGGCCGAAATGATTTTCCTCATTTAGGGTGGCTGGGCTCTCCCTTAGAGATAGGTGAGAAGCTCTGCCATCCGGGAGGAGCTTGGAGTAGAACCGCTGCTCCTCCGTGCTGAGAGGAGCCAGATGAGGTGGCTCGGGCAGGATGCCTAGTCAGGATGCCTCCCGGACACCTCCCTGGTGAGGCGTTCAGGGCACGTCCCTCCAGCAGGAGGCCCCCGGCTGGCCTGGGAATGCCTTGGGATCCCCCCGGAAGAGCTGGACGAAGTAGCTGGGGAGAGGGAAGTTTGGGCTTCCCTGCTTAGGCTGCTGTCCCCGCGACCCGACCCCGGATAAGTGGATGGATGGATGGATGGATGGATACTGTGTATTGTCCATTATACACGAATGTGTTCCTGGTGTGAGTACTTTTTATGCTCCTGTTCTTACCAAATCGACCAAAATAAATGTGCTTATCGGCTCTTTATTATCGGCTCTTTATTAAGAGCCGATAAGCTACAGTAGAATAGCTACACGCAGACGGGGATAAATTCGGTGCATTTCATGCACTAATGCATCACTTTTAGATTAAAGGTATCAGCGATGCAAACGTCACTATTCTTGGACCAATAAACATAACAGAGCCACCCTTCACTAGCTAGAAGCGTAGTTGGTGTTGAACCCCAGTCCTGTCGTCTGATTGGTTGGGTGCTTTGTTGCGGTTTGGGGGAGTGGGAATGTTTCTTGAAGATTTATTTATTTGTTTTTTCTTTATTTATTTATTTTTGCAAAAAAATCACTAATCCAAGCATAGCTGCAGGAACATATTTTCCCGGGGGTGGTTGGGGGGCTGAAAAATAAACCTGCGCTGCACTCGCAACTCGTTGCATTAATAATAATGGTTAAAAAAAATACTCGCACAATCATTAAGAATGCAAAAATTGTTACTTTAAAGGGACATACATAATGGAACTAGAACAAACGTGTCCGTAAAACTTTCCATGGTGCTGATCACCTTGGCAACGGTAAATAATTTGTAACAGCTGCTGTCCACGAAACGATGGTGCAGAAGTCACCATGTGCTGCGCTGCACAGCATTAGAAAAGGAAATGGCTTACGGACGTCACACAACTCCAAATGTGACCTTCCTCTTTGGGTTGGCGCTGATGAAGCTCCTCATTAGGCTGCCAGTGTCCAGACTGTCCAAAACATCTCCATGAACGTGCATGGGAACAAGGTGCATCAGTCTTTTGTGTCATAGTTGTGAGTAACCATGTCTTCAGGCAGTGAGGAGTAGATGCAGCAGAGATGGGGGAGACATGAGGTTTTCAACTTCTTTGAAAAGAGCCTTTGTTTGTGGATGGAGCTTAGACATCTTTGCATCTATGACTTGTACGGTGTTGCCGGGAGAGTCGCTGAGGACGTCTCCTGTTTCTATTCAGTCGCTGTCAAAGTGCAGGGGAAGGTGCAGGGAATCCACATTCACTGTTTGTTCCTTTTTGGCTGCCATGATGACCACCTGCTCCCTAAGTGTGACAGTTTTCATGCCATCTTGTTCGAATCTCCTCCTTAGTTCTTCTACAGTCAAGTCCACTGCTTAATAAAACTCACACTGCCATGAATGTTGTTCTGCTGCGGCATTGATTAATGTTTCCAGTTTACTTTTAGCATGTTTTTCCACTTTATTTTATGTATTTATTTTTTGGATAAATACATTTTTGGAAATACATAATACACATACATACATAAATACATTTTTGCTGCAGCACCCATACTTCCCGCTGTACTGAATCCAATCTTTTTTATGCTGTCCCCGTTTTAATTTTGTGACCCTATAGTTACACCCTCTGCTATGTCCACTATGTTGCATCTTAAACACAATAATGGTTTATTCACCCAGAAAATACAAATTTCACTGTAAGTGTGCTTTTGAGAAGTAGTCCGGTTCTGCCACATCTCACAAACAATCAGTGATGATTGGTGATGTGGAATTACAATTAACAAGACTGATTGTTTGATTTTCTTTTTTTTTTTTTTTTTTTTGGAAAACGTAATTATACATCCCTTAAGTCAAGAACTTTTGCAGGATGATGCTTTTATTATAGGTTGGTATTCTTATTTACTTTTTGATATTATTCATAAATAAAATGGAAAGATAAATTAGCTTGCGATTGAGCAGCTGTGTTGATGCTAATTTTAGTGGGAAAATAAATATTACTGTAGTACTCATTGAGTCCAGTAGAGGGCAGAGACTGTAAATTAAAAAATACTAAATATAGTATCATATCCTTCTTATCAAAAGTGTTTGATTTGATTGTTGTGTCCTTTTATACTGTGCATGTATATGAATATATATGTGCACATAAATGCCATGCCAAATGCCAATATTATATATACACTGACATTTATGTACATGCACATACAGGTGTGTGTGCAAATATTAATTTTTTTTCTGTCATTATTGTGACTTTTTCTATAACCAGGTTTACTATGTGCTTCTGCTATGTTTGTGACATGTTTATTAATCCATCTCTTATATTAAACCATAACTTTACTGTATTTATAAATATGGATATCTGCCTCCTCCTCTTTCCAGTATTTTATCTTGAGCCACACGTGATTTTCCACCCACCCCCACTGAAACCAATCCTCCTGTGAACTTCATCACACATTCCTTAGTCTAATTTGAGAAGTGACACACTTTTCTCCGCCCAGTCTCCGATCCCCGCCGCTGTCTCTTTTTAACCTCCTGTCTCGTTTCCTCACCAACTGGAATCCTACCTCCTCAGTCGGTTTTGCATTGATCTATATTCTGTCCTTTCATAAATAATCCTTTTAAGGGATGGGACTATTGTAGCTCAGAGTAACTGCTCAGTTGGTTACATAGAGATCTAGTCACAACACAACAGAATTTTTGCACCATTTGGACTGACTTTTTTTCGTCTCAGAAGGGATGTACTTATTTACTAAAGCTATCAATCGCTTATGTTTCCAGAAAAATTCAGTTAATCACAATTAATACCCATTCATCCTGTGTGCCTCCTAGGCGCACAAGTTACTATCCTAGCAGCCCAGACACTAAAATGGGAATAAGTGCACGCCCTTCGGGCGTACCCCACCCATACACCGAAAAGTGCGTCCCGACGAGGCGGTCGAGTGCGTATCTCCTCTTACACCGTTTGTCGCACCGACATGAGCCATATCAAAACGTGGAACATTCAGGAATGGTGTGCTATGACTTTTCTTTCTCAAAGGAGCGACAGTTTCCGAAATATTGGGGTAAAAGCACGCCATATGTATGGTCATTTTGCAAACTGTCGCCTAACTGTTTTCGCGTTATAATGTAACGACACATTTACTACAAGCTGAAGAGCAGAGCCTCTCATCTGAAAAACTGCATTTCCTTGGACAAAATTTGTCATTTTCTTTGTGAAATACTTTCTTAGGGACACCCAATACATAACTGTCTTTGTATTATGTTACTATATTTTGTGTTAGGTATTCGGCTAGGTATTTGTTTGGCTGTCAACGCCCTAACAATCAAGGAAAATGTCTAACGAAACACCTTTTTAAAAGAAAACTTGTATTTTGACGTAGCCAAACAAATGAATAACTTTGTCCACATTTTGTAAAAAGCTGTAGTTGATTTTCCAGGCCTTCCTGCGGTTCAAGCAGTTTGAGAATTTCGCAAAAGAAAAAAGAAAAGAAGATTTTCAGCATCACGCTCAGACAGGATGCTCCTGATCTTGGCAATGTTACGGAAGTGAAAGAAGGCGGTCCTAGAAACCTGTTTAATATGAGGGAGAAATGACATGTCCTGGTCAAAGATAACTTCCAGCTTCCTTGCAGTCATACTGGAGGACAAAGTAATGCCATCCAGAGAATACTGTCAGATAATCTAGTCCTCAAATGTTTAGCTCCAAGAACAATGACTTTTTGTTTTGTCTGAGTTTAAAAGTAAGAAATTGGAGGTCATCCAGTCTTTTATGTCTTTGAGACATGCCTGGAGTCTGGCTAACGGCTCTGTTTCATCAGGTTTCATGGATAAATACAGCTGCGTATCATCAACATAGCAATGAAAATGTATGCCGTGTCTCTGAATAATATTTCCTAGAGGGAGCATGTAAAGAGTGAACAGGATTGGCTCAGGCACTGAACCCTGTGGAACACCATGATAAACCTTTGTACACTCAGAGGAAACATCATTAACATGAAGAAAATGAAATCGATCTGATAGATAAGATTTAAACCAGTCTAGAGCTGTCCCTGTGATCCTAATCTCATGTTGAAGCCTTTGTAATAAAATGCTGTGATCTACAGTATCAAAGACAGCACTGAGGTCCAGTAGAACCAGTACGGAAACAAGTCCATGGTCTGATGCCATGAGGAGGTCATTAGTGACTTTTACCAGTGCTGTTTCTGTGCTATGATGAGCTCTGAAACCAGATTGAAACACTTCAAATAGACTATTCCTGTTTAGGTGATCAGTTAGCTGACTCACAACCAGCCTCTCAAGTATCTTAGAGATGAATGGGAGGTTGGATATTGGTCTGTAGTTTGCTAAAGCCAAGTACACATGGCACGATTTTCGGCATCTTATACGTCACTACTCGCCATCACCCAAATCGGGGTGAGTCAATAATCTGCTTGGTGACTGAGCTTAAGTACCTCGAAGATTCGAGTAATGACCCTGGCGACGCCCTGCATGGAGTTGCAGACACAAAACTGGATATCAAACCTGGTAGATATCCAGTCTGCTCGTAGTGACGTAGAAAGAGCTCCAGCCAATGAGAGCAGACATTAATAAGAATAACTTTCAAGAATAAAATAAGAAAGTGAAATGGAGCAGTACAGCGGCTGCAGCAGAGCAGAGCAACAAGAAACGACAGGAGATAGAAAAATGGTTTTGCAAGGACAGTGGACACAGGAGACTCTGACTCAGCCGCTGTCCGCACCAACCCCACTCCACGCCGACTTTTTGCACCAGTCTGCGCGCCACAATACAAAACTGCGTAGTTGTGAACCTGATGTTGAAACCATTTGAAGTTGTGTCATCCTCTCATCTGTTTTTTTGTAAATTGTAATTTTTGAGCTGTACATAGTTGTTTTGTAGTTTTAATAAAGGTGTAGTCTGTGTTTTTTGGACTAGAAGTCCCCCTGTAGTTGAATCAGTCAAAAAATGTCATGAGTAAGAAAAATGAATTGCCCTAGGCTATAAGTGATCAGGACTAGATGGGTTACTCCCAGTGGCAGCACATTGGCTGTCGTGGAGAGACCTTGATCGATCTTTTCTCTAATGTTAGTGATTTTATTGGTGAAAAAACTCAAAGTCTTCACTGCTAAGAGCTACAGGAATAGAAGGCTCAATGGACAACTGTCAACCTGGCTATGGTGTTAAACAGAAAACGCAGGTTGTTCTTGTTTATTAATGAAATGTAGTAAGCTGTTCTGGCTTTACGAAGGGCCTTCTTATGTCAATAAACTGTCTCCGCAACTGCTTTGGGAAACAGCTGATCTGGCTGAATACCACCTCCTCTCCATCCGTCTTGATGCCTGCTTCAGAGTTCGGATATTTGCTTTATACCATGGAGCCAGTTTTCTATGGTGTGTGAACCTCTTCTTCAGTGGGGCAACCAAATCTTTAACTATACGCAGTGTGGCTGCAGTGTCATTGACAAAGCAGTCAATATCTGTAGGAGTAACATTTAGTAACTGTTGCACCAGTACAAGGTGATAGAGGGAGCAGCGCTGCGATTTCAGCTTCAAATCTGTCTCTGGTATCTTCAGAGAGACACCTGCTGTAGTGAACCTTCCTGACATGTTCATGCTTGGTCCGCTAGAGTGAAATCAAAGGCTATAAGTGAGTGGTCTGAGAGGAGGGGGTTTTGGGGAACAACTACCAGGTTCTCAGTTTCTAGACCATAGGTGAGAACCAGATCCAGAGTGTGATTATGACAGTGCGTCGGTTCATTTACTAACTGAGAGAAACCTACTGCATCTATCAGTGAGTTAAACGCCATCTTAAGACTGTCAGTATCATCATCCATATGGATGTTAAAATCACCCACTATAATGACTTTATCTGTACTGACCACTAAACTAGACAGGAAATCTGAAAACTCAGCCAGGAACTGTGTGTAAGCAGCTGCAGGTGGCCGATACACCACAACTAATAAAACTGGCTTTTCTGACTTCCAGTTGTGGTGAGAGAGGCTGAGAGTGAGACTCTCAAAGAGCTACAGGTAGCTTTAGGTTTGGGATTGACTTGAAGGCTGGAGTGGTAGATTGCTCCCACTCCACCTCCTGCCTGTTGCGTGAACCACGGGCCTTTGTTTCGGGCTATGCTTCCTTTGAACCGCCGCCCAACCACCCTGACTACCCAGCTGCTCAGGGGCTGCAGGGGAACAGCTAACGGCAGCTAAACGGGGCCGGTCTGGTCTGCACAGACTAACTGCTGCTGGCTAGCTGCAGAGACTACAGTGCTATCTCGTGTACAGAGCCAAGCCTCAAGCTCGCTAAACCTCATCTCCAGAGCTATAAATAAGGTACACTTTCTACAGGCTTGACTCTCACTAAAGGAGGCAGAGGAGTAGCTAAACATTTCACACACTTTGCAGAAGATCGGAGGAGAATCAGCCATACTAACAGTGAGCTCAGCTGAGCTGAGTGAAAGAGACGGAGCGAAGTATAGAACCCAGAGGATCGTGCAGATACTAAACTTTCACCAAGGTGCATGTGTACTTCTTTGTCAAGAACAGGATCGGTAAAAAAATAACAAAATAATCAACAGCAGTAAATCCACTGTTGCAAATACCAGAAGAAGTGAATAAGCAAGATGGAGCAGAAACAGGAAGTGACACGATACGCACCCCCCCCCCCCCCCCCTCAGGGGTTCTGGGCATGTCCAGCTCGGAGGAAACCCCGAGGAAGACCCTGGACACACACCAGGAAAGCAGGTTTAACAAACTCGGAGTTAAAATCTAAACTCAGAGTTCAAAACGGACATGGCAAAAACTTAAGATGAACTGGGTATGATTTAATAACAAGATATTGTGGTGTTGTTTAGCCTTGCCTCATGAAACAGCATTCAGTCAGCTCATTTAACCTGTGATAACTATATTTAATTATTTAGAGAAATCCTCTAAACAAAGAAAAAGCCAAATCGTTAGCCATCCCATCACTGCCAGTATTTAACATTGTGTACATGAAAGCCACACCTAAGTATGTCTCCATATTTGTGTTTTTCTGGATATAATTACATTTTAGCTCCATTATAGCCAACACAAAATGACTGAGGTGGTCCAACGCCACCTGCTGTTAGCTCACGAATTGCCATCCCTTTTTCACAGACACAACTTGACACACTAATTTTCAAAATTGACCAGATGACCAGATTTTCAAAATTATTATTATTATTATTATTTTTTTACAAAAAATCAAATACACACAAATTCTCACCAAATATAAGAGATTTTATTTTACTCAACTGAGGTGATACAACTTGTAAACATTTAATTACTCTTTGTTAAAAATAATAAATAATTGCAGTAGTGGATGTAAAACACCATTGCTTGGCCAATTCAGTTCAATTCATTTTTTTTAAGTGCCAATTCATAACAGTTATCTCAAGACACTTTACAGGTAAACAACACATTTAAAAGAAAAAAGACAGACAGAGAGAAACAGGTCCCAGGGCGAAACCCCACACTGTGTAAGCCCAAGTAAACGTGGCCACTAAAAACAGGCAAAAATGTATAACCTTTTAACGTTAAACTGTTTGGAACATCAACATGTAGTGCACGAACAAAATAAGTGTTATCTTTCTGACCCTTAGTATTTCATGCTGGAGTGCACCTTTTTCAGGAAGCTATGGTTTGCAGTATTCCTTTCATAGAACTCAGAGCAACCATCATCAAAGTTAACCTGAGTAATGAGCAGTGCTTTCAAGGTGTCCAGTCCCATGCGGTTTTATGGACCAATGAGCATCAAGCTACAGACACGCGGACAATGGTGGAGCTTTTTAAATGGTTCAGATTACAGATTGCTATGACAACTGTGTGATTGACATACACATGTGTGATTGACATACACAGTGCATTCCGAGTTTTAAACCAGAATGCACTGGTATGGCTTTAAATGACTTGCTGCCATGTGTAGTGTGTTGATTAAAAAAAAAAAAAAAAAAAAGAGAAAACATTGGGACGCCTGGGACGGAGTTTGCGTAAAACTGGAACAACACAATGGGTTCGTTGAAATCCGCCGGGACACGGGACACAAGAGTCAAAACAGGGACTGTCCCGGGTAAACCAGGATGTCAGGTCACCCAGCATTAAACCGATATCTGCATTTCTGTGAAACACTTCCATGAGATGTCTGGGGTGTCTATGACTTTTGATCACTACAAACGTGCTTAAACATTATTTGAGTGCAAGAGTAGCATTTCTGACATCCCAACAGTTACCTTGGACACATGCTCTGCGTCACCAATATTATATAAAACAACAGTTGGCAAAAAAAAGCGCAATACAAAGAATTTGCCCCCTTTCTGCGATATGAGGGCTGAGAATGTTGTTCAAATAAATTATTGAGGGTGCAATTAAATCGGTAACGCTCAACGATGGTGCTCATCTGGGCTTGATAAAACATCTTCCAAAACATTTGTGTCCGATTGGCTTGAACTGTCCTCATAAAAGCTCGTTTGGTTATTTGTCATCCGCCTATGCAGGAGTTCGCTGCCGCTTTGCTAACACAGTGTCACGTCTCGTCTTGTGTTTGTGGATAAATGTGGGACAGTGTCTGCAGACACCTGTCAGGTTGGAGCTGCTGTTTATGTTTTGCAATGTATGGTTGTCATGGTGACAGGATTAAGTCAGAGGTTCTCTAAGGGATAGGGGCAGGTGTGTGTGTGTGTGTGTATACGTGTGTGTGTATACGTGTGTGCGCGTTTTTGTATTTGGGGACATGACTTGTGGAATTCCCTCATGTCGTGGAGTCTGATAATATTTGTGGGTTATTTATGGGACCTATGTTTCTGGGTTAAACTTCAGGACAAAGCCTTTGACTTTAAAGGAACGTTGTGGTTTTATTTTATTATTATAAGGGGTATGCATAAATAATAGTAAGCATAAGCATAGAAAATGAATGGAATTCTTTTTGAAGGCCTTGTAAAAATGGTTGTGGCAAGTGTGTGTGTGCATGTGTGTATTGATACTATTTATGACCACACTTCCTCTGTTATAGAGCATCTATTTTGGTTACATTTTCCTATTTTGACAGTGTTACAAAGAAGCACGTTAACATTTATGCTAGGGCTACACGATATGGAAAAAAAATTCATATCTCAACATTTATGCTCAATATCTTGATATCAATACAATATGACAACTGTTATTTGATATTTTAACTTTATTTAAAAAAAAAAACTACATAAAAATTGGACTTGGAAAAGTGCTTTTTTTTTTTTTTTTTTTTTCTTTTTTTTTTTAACAGACCAATAACTATCAAATGTGCATGGACAATATTGCCCTCAACTGACACTTAGAGAACCACTGGAAAAAAAAATACAGCAAATGTAAAACATAACAGAAGATGTGGCTCAAAAAAATATATATATAAAAATATATTGGGCCTTATTAATTCAATTCAGTTTTATTTATATAGCCTTATAGGCTATAATAAGCCTATAAATATCAAACTGAGTGTTTTGGATTCTTCATACCCACGTTACTGAACAAAATATTTTACTCATCGGAACAACAGCACAGTCATACCTTACTATCTTAGGCTGCATTACAAAACATTAAAGAATAAACAGTCCACAACATATCAAAGAAAATCAGTAGAACCTGCTTTTGTATTAGACAGTGTAAGTAAACGATCTAATTGTTTTTCACATTCAGAAATCAAAATGAAAAAACTGCATTTATATTTGTGCGCAGCGCCCAACTTCTACAGATTCAGCGTCAACCTGTGTCTTTATTGTTACTGTACATCCTCCTGAAATATCTAATGGCTGGTCTTAGCTGTACATTAAGGGCAAGCGTAAAATCGTATGTGTTCGTTGGCTGAGCTGTACTTACGATATGATATATTGTGCAGCCCTAGCTTAGACACTACAGAAGAATATATAAATTAGATTATACTAATTCAGTGCCAATATTCCTGGTGTAATGAGCCTAACAACAGCACAAATACAGAATTGTATACATATCAATTTTAATCGTTTTCTTCTTTAATCATTTCCTTCTTGATAATTATTTTACCAATAGCCAATTTAGGGTATATATTAATTTAAAACACAGCTTTTCTGTTGACCGTTTATTCAGAATTTTATTTGGTCACCCTCCTTGCACCGAAATGCACTTGTTTCGGAATCTGATGCTGACGTGTTTATCTCCAGAACAGAAGGACTCGGCATGGTGTTTTGATAAATATTTAATGAACTTTTTTAATTATTTATTTATTTTTAGAATTTTCTTCCTGGGAATCTTACGTGAATCCTGGATGTGTTGATTCAAAATGTGCTCTACTGTGCTCTGTGTACCATGATCTAATAAGGAGCGCTGCTTAAATACTGGTATACCTGTTATTAGTTACTCATATAAACACAATCGCTGTCAATATTTAAATTTTACACCATTACTGTAATAATTATTGTTGGGTTTTTTTTATCAGTGTTTTCCTAATTTTTAAACACAGTTAACCTCTCACTGTCCTAGAAACAAAACATGACACTGTGAAGATTACATTTTAATGTGGGTTTAAAAGAGTATGCTTAAGTATGAATGTCTGTCTTGGTCTCCTTGTACCTTGATGCTACTTGAAGAGCTTCTACTATGCTGTCATTTCATTCCTCATATGATTTCTCCTTTCCTATTTTCGTCTGTTCCCCATCACTCGCCTTTATTGACATCACATGACTCTCTCGCTCTCTCTCTCTCTTTCTCTCTCTCTCTCTCTCTGTCTTGCTTCCACTGCAGAGCCTAGGGGAAGCAGAGCAGAATCTGCCCTCCCTGAGCAGAGAGGGAATCAGACCCACACAAGCCACCTTTGCCACCACCATGCCAACCTCCGTCTTCATCTTTTTCTCCCCAATCCTGCTGCTGACCCTCTTTATACCCAACGGCTCCTGTCAGACCGAGGCGGACCTCTTTGTCCAGACACGTACAGGCCGCATCCGTGGCATTCATCTGCCAGTGCCCGATCGCGGCTATGTTACTGCTTTCTTGGGCATCCCCTTTGCTGAACCGCCAGTAGGGAAGTGCCGATTCCGTCGACCTGAGCCAAAACGTCCGTGGACGGGATTGTACGAGGCCAATGCCTACCCCAACGCCTGCTACCAGTATGTTGATACTTCATTTCCCGGCTTCCAGGGCAGCGAGATGTGGAACCCTAACAGGGAAATGAGTGAAGACTGCTTGTACCTTAATGTGTGGGTTCCCTCTTCACCAAGATCTCACAATCTTACGGTCATGGTGTGGATCTACGGTGGAGGTATTCAGTCACTACTTATTCACAATCAGTACTTTTAAATGGATTTGAGTACTCCTTTTTTAAAATTTTCGTGCACTTAAAAATAATATGCCAGTATCAGAAGCCAGGATACGGCAGTATTCTGGTTTTGAGAAACCCAGTTTTGCTACCTGGAGATCCTGTGGCATGTATACGCCTTTTCCTGGTTTCTGGTTTACTATTTGCGCAGGCAAGTGAGGGAGAAACATAATTCGAAGTTTTGATTGGAAAAAATGACCTATTAAATTAGGCTGATGTATCTACATAGTCGCTGCCTTCTCCAGTTGCTATAAATAACTTGAATTAGCGTAGGTTCACGATATTAACGGTAATTTGTAATTAAAAAGTGCTGTAATGTGTAATTTAAAAGTGCTAAGCTGGTAAAACAGCCATATGACTTTGACAGATGTCAAAATTTGCCGCAGTTTGTGTTGTAAAGACACGTCAGAAACTGGGACACTGGTATTAATCGTGTAAACAGGGTTTCTCTGTGTTCATGTAAACGCAGTATCCCGAAAATGATCATTACCAGGATATTGCTCATATCCAGGATACTCAAGTCCATGTAAACACACTGAATGAGTCATAGTATAAGTAGGTTAGACATGACTCATCCTTACAGTGAGGACGCATACAAAACAGCAGCTACAAAGTACTTTCTTAACTCTACTAATACCACTCGGGTAATCAAGACAGTAAGTAAAACGTAATGTATAATGTAATACGTAATGCGTATCACTGATATGCTATCAGTGATACGAACACTAAGGGTGTGGTTGTACAGTGCCCAAGAACGCTTGTGCCCTAAAGTCCAAAGTATTTAGCTAGTGAGTGCAAGCATGGTACGGTTGAAAAAGGGCTCAAGCATGGTACAGTTGGTCACGCATATGTACAGGCACGTTTAACGCCGCAGCACTTGAAAACGTGGTCATTTCATACAAACATTCACGCTTCGGGATGGTACGGAATAACTGGCCCTAGCATGAGTGCATACAATATGAGATCACCCTATGCCATTTTTGCAGGGTTTTACAGCGGTTCTTCATCACTGGATGTATACGATGGCCGTTACCTCGCTCATACTGAGTCGCTCATTGTGGTTTCCGTGAACTACCGCATTGGTGCTTTTGGTTTCCTCGCCTTACATGGCTCCACTGAGGCACCAGGAAATGTGGGTCTCCTGGACCAGAGGATGGCGCTGCAGTGGGTACAAGACAATATTCATTTTTTCGGCGGAAACCCCAAACAGGTTGGGTGTCCAATTTTATTTCTCAAGGATCTTAAAACGGAAAAGACATCAGCTGATTTTGAGCAATTTGCTCTTTCTGACACAGGTGACTATATTTGGCGAGAGTGCCGGTGCTGCTTCAGTAGGATTCCACCTCTTATCTCCTGGCAGCCGAAACACCTTTACCAGGGCCATTCTTCAAAGCGGGGTCCCCAATTCCCCCTGGGCATCTGTCACGTCAGCCGAAGCACGAAGGCGAGCCACAATGTTGGGCAAACTTGTAGGCTGTAACATAGGGAATGACACTGAGCTGGTGGACTGTCTGCGTGGTAAAAGTCCACAAGAGCTCATCAACCAAGAGTGGAAGGTAACACACAATACCAGCATTATGAACCCTAAGCCATAGACTTTGTGAGTCAGTCTCTTTGCATGTTTTTGGACTGGGGTAGAAGATAACTGCTGTGGACAGTATGCAACAAATGGCTTCAAGCTTAAATTTGAATCTAGAACCTTCTTGCTGGAAAACTTGCTGTACAAATGTGCTGCCAATCAAGTACAGCATTTGAATATTATTATAAAGTCCTGTACTTTGACTTGACTATTTCCGTCCTTTCATTTTCTACCACTCTTTCTTTTCGGGGTCGTGGGATCCTGTTCTATCTCCTATCAGGCGAGGGGAGGCACCCTCACCCTGGAAGCCAGAGTACCTAAAGAGAACTCATGTGGACAACGTGCATAAAACAACCCATAAAACAAACCAGTTCTCACCCCCTGTGGGGCCAGTTGACTATTTCCAGTTTTTACTCTCGTAAACATCCACTCTGCTTCATTTGGTGGAAAAAATTGAGTTGGTTAATGTCTGTCACAGGGTTTTGCACATTTACGTACAGCGACACTGAGTGAAGTAGTAGTTAGCATGATCACCTCATGGCGTTCCATTCCAGGCTCGTGGCCTTTCCGTGCTCTTACTATGTCTCCCACAGTAAATTGCCACTAAATGCCACTCGGTATAAGTGTTTGAGGGACTGGTCTGTGTGCTTTGCAGTAACACTTTATAATAAGTACACACTATGAAGAAGCATTAATAAATCCTGAATTCATCATTTACAAAGCATATTTCCGACATGAATACTTAATATGTGGTGTAACAGCACTTAAATCCAGGAGGATCCAAGCAGAAAATATGGCAATGTCATAATTCAACATAATTCTAGATCTCAAAAGCCTCAAAATTACTAAAAATATATTGTCAGAAGGGAAGCAGCTTTCCGGAGGCCTTATAGGATTCAACTGTGTGTACTTTTACCGGATCCTCCTGGATTGAAGTGCTTATAAACCACATATTAATGAGTATTTTTGTCAGAAATATGCTTTGTAAATGATGAATTCAGTAGTAACTAATGCTTAACCAATGCTTTATATTGTGCACTTATTTGTTACTGTTTTCTTGGGTGAAAGTTTTGTTTGTGACATTTTCCGTATCTCCCATTTCAACTGTGGTACATGTGAGACATTTGTCTTGCTTTTGAGCAGGTCCTGCCATGGCCAGCCCTCTTCAGGTTTTCATTCGTCCCCGTTGTGGATGGAGACGTCCTGCCAGACAGTCCCCAGGCTATGATGAACTCGGGTAGCTTTAAAGACGCTCAGCTCCTGCTCGGCTTCAATCAGGATGAGGGGTCCTACTTCCTGCTGTATGGAGCTCCAGGCTTTAGTAAGGACAACGATAGTCTCATTTCTAGAGAAGACTTCCTGGAAGGTGAGGACCACCTCATTACTATGTAATTTGTGGTGTGTTTTGGCCGCGAGACTACGATCATATCATGATTTTACCTAAAAATGTAAAGAAAATTGTTTACTTTTTTTTCTTCCAGGTGTTAAGCTGAGCGTTCCTCACGCTAATGATATTGGCCTGGAGGCTGTGGTGTTGCAGTATACCGACTGGTTGGATGAGAATAACGGGAAGAAGAACCGCGATGCCTTGGATGACATCGTGGGCGACCATAACGTTATATGCCCATTGGCTCACTTCGCTCGTTCCTACATCCAGCACCTGGGAGGATCCAGCTCCGTGATGTTAAACAGCGCAGTAAATTTGCAAGGTAAGGATTTATATGTAGTTGGGGGGGCGGGGGGGGGGGGAATGAAAGAAAATCCGATTATATTTGAACTGACTGCCCTGTTTTTGGTTTGTTGTGTTTTTTGCAAGGAGGCGTGTACGTCTACCTCTTTGACCACCGAGCCTCAAACATAGCATGGCCAGAGTGGATGGGCGTGATCCACGGCTACGAAATCGAATTTGTCTTCGGCCTACCGTTGGAGAAGAGGCTGAATTACACCCAAGAGGAGGAGAAACTGAGTCGACGCATGATGAAATACTGGGCGAACTTTGCAAGAACCGGGTGAGATCAATATAGATCATTGCCAGTGTTTCCTCTTGCTTTTTTGTTGTTTTTCCTAATCCTTACCATAGTTACAAATCATAATCATCATAAACGATCAACGCTAATTTGTGTTTACATTTTTTTTATTTAACAATCGAACTGTTTCAATACAACACAATATATAATTACTTTATTTTTTGTAGTAACTATAGTTCTCTTTCCTAATACACGCTCGATGTCTCAATATGGAATGCACGCCCTCTAGTGCCAGCCCTCAGAAGCATTAATCTCATTACGCCAATATTAATTGGCTGGTGAATGTATTCGTCCGCTATAAATGCGTCACCACTCTATTCAGACACCTCTTCTCGCCCGAAGCTCTCCTGGCATCCACTACGGTGAGTGTGAGCTTAACTGTCCACAGACGGAGCCGAAAAATCTTGGTCGAAGGGCGCTCACTCCCCGGTCGCCAGTGTTACGCTTGCGCTATTGATAGGTGTTCCGCATTCTGTGCTACTGAGTTAGCTCGTCGAGCGCTGTGCCGGGCACCTCAACGCGGCCCGCGCATATGAACGGCAGCATGACCACCCTGCCCTGTGTGTCTCGCTGCTCAGTCACCATTTCATCGTAGTCCAGGCATGATGGCTGAGAAGGAGTCCCGCACAAAGGGACCCAGAGACTCCGAGCTGCGTTTGTGCAGTTGTGGGAACCTTATTTCCAGCAGGGACCCACACGAAGTTTGCTCCAACTGCCTCAGGCTGGAACATGCCCGTCAGGCTGTGGACAATCCTGGCTTGTGTCGACTGTGTATGGTCTTCACTTTGAAGAGTCTCCGTCGATGGCTAACACGCCAAGCTAGCCTGTCTGGCGTCGATCCCTATTTCCCCTCCACCACTCCAGGAGCCGAAGAGGAGAAGGGATGGGGGAACACAGCTGAAACAGCGCCTCGTCTCTCGACTGCGTGGTGATGGAAAGCCTGGGCCTCCTCCGGATGCCTCCAATGGAGCCCTACGTGGCTGCCCACCTGCATCTCAAGCAGTCTGCGCTGTCCTTCTGCAGCCCGGCTCTCCCCTCTAAAGCAGACCACTTCCAGGCGTTGGCCGAGAGAGCCTACAAAGCGGTGGCGCTGAACGCCAGGGCTCTCAACGTTATCTCCCTGCTCACGGCTTACCAGGCAGAGATGTGCAAGGATTTCGCCCAGTCTCGCGACCCAGCAGTTTTTGCCGACATTCCTGCTGTCACAGACCTCTGTCTCCACATCCAGCACTGTGCCGTCCAGGCCACGTGGAAGGTAATGGGACTCTTGGTGCTACAGGAATGCGAACGGTGGCTAACCCTCGCTAACCTGTCAGACAGGGAAAAAGATGACATCCTTGACATGCCGATCATCCAGGACGGGATTTTCGGCTCAGCACGCCTCCATGCAACGCCGCTACGAGGCGAAAAAGAGGGAAGACGAAGCTTTAAAGCTCTGTTTTCCACTCATACCGCCGGCTCCTCCACAGCCGGCGCAACGCAAGACCTTCGTGAGGCAATGCAAGGCCTTCACAGTCGGCACAACACAAGGCCCCCACCCCCGCAGTTCTGTATCCCAAAGCGTGTGAAGCCGGCGCCTGCGCTGGCCACTTCATCTGGTCGCGCTTGGCCGACCCCCTCCTCCCGGCACATCCTGCTCAAACTGCCCCTCTCCCTCACCGGCAGAGGGCCCCATTTCCCCACAGATGGGACCTCTCGCGGCGGGAAGCTGCCTCGAGCAGAACTGCATTGTGGCGCTCGGGTGCAGCCCTACCCTGTCGCCAGCAGAGGGTTACCTCTTACCAGAATTGGGACCGTCCGTGGCAGGGGAGTCGGCGACGGTGGCCCCGCTGTCCCTCAAAGGAGAGCGCTGGGCCGCGATCGCGGCGTCCCCGTGGGTAATACAGACGGTCACGAGAGGCTACCGTTTGCAGTTCGCCTCTGCCCGACCCTGCTTCACTGGCGCTGTGCACTCCCTGGCTCGGGGAGAGTCGGGCAGGGTTTACAGGAGGAGATCTCCTCTCTGATAAACAAAGGAGCGGTGTGTCGTCCCTCCCTGTCCCATTCTGTCAGAGCGGCTTCTATTCAAGATATTTTCTGGTACCCAAACGGGGGAGCATGTCAATCCAGAATCCACCCGATTCTGGATTGACATGCTTTGAAAAGATTTCTCAGAAAATACCGGTTGAGGATGCTCACGCATGCCTCCCTGCTGCGTCTTGTGCGACGGAACGACTGGTTCACGTCTGTCGATCTGAAAGACACTTATTTCCACATTCCTATTTATCTCCCCTCAGAAAGTATCTCAGATTTGTTTTCAGAGGGGTTTGTTACAAATTCCCTTCGGTCTCTCTCTTAGCCCAAGGGTGTTTGTGCGGTGTTCAGCGGCGGCGATCGCCCCGTTACGACGGTAGGGTATCCACCTGGCCACGTATCTCGACCAGTGGCTGCTTCTGGCGTAGTCTCATCGGGAAGCCGAAGCACACATGCGCGTTTTATGAGGAAGTTCCAGTTCTGGGCAGCTGCCTGCGGACTGGATCCCTTGTGTCTCACCAGACAACGCTTCTTTGCCTGGGCGGGCGAGAAGAGGTGCTTATCGTGAATAGAGTGGTGACGTCCGCGGGTGGCATTCCCCACCTGCCACGGGCGAATACGTTCACCAGCCAGTTAATATTGGCGTAATGAGATAATGCTTCTGAGGGCTGGCACTAGAGGGCGTGCATCCCGTAATGAGACATCTCACTCATATTACTCAGAGAACCAGGGTTATGAAATATAACCTCAGGTTTTATATGGCTGGAACAGGTGTGTTTAGTTCTGACGGGGTGGTGGGTGCAGGAGTTGAGCAAGTGCAGTTGTCGGGGCAGGTAGAGACGCTGTCATTTAAGCTAGTACCTGCTGTAGAGTGAGCGCGCCTGCATCACCACATACCGTCCTTTTAAAAAAGACCGATAATTTTCAGTTGCTGAATGTTCGGGGACATTTTGGTGCTCCAAGACCAGTTTGTTTGTTTGCGGCAAACAAAAGGAACCAGAACCCTGGGCGGTCAACGCCAACCTGCGCAAAACTAGCAGCGTTGCTATACAGAGTGGCAAGCGCTCATGATCAGAACACCGACATGTTTGATCTCAGTGGGCGTGGCCTACCAATATTTAGGGGCGTGTCATGTCAGCATGTGTAACATGAGTGAGATGTCTCATTATGGGATATAGGGGTTAAGTGTATGTTGCGAGAGCCCCGCTTGTCGCAGAGGAGCAGAGAAACACTTTTCATGAAAGTAATGAAACGGTTGAGAAGTGTTAGACTTTAACTGCGCAAATTAGATGTTACAGGCCATTTTGTTAAAAATTATATATATATATATATATATATATTAATCTACGACAGGGCACAGGTATCGGTTGTGGGGGCAGGGCACCATCCCAAATACACTAAAGGGGAAACACTGAATGCAAAACCTGGTATTTGGAAATAGGAAGTTAAGTCTATTCTAACCATAGCTTTAAACTTTCTTCTTTAGTAATCCCAATGTGAACCACGAAGGGCAGGGCGACAGCAAAAAACGCTGGCCGCTGTTCACAATCAGTGAGCAGAAACACGTCGTCCTCAATACCGAAAGTCTGAAGGTCCACAGAGGTATGAGGAACCAGATGTGTGCTTTCTGGGATCGCTTTCTGCCGCGTCTCCTCAATATCACAGGTAAAACTATGCTTAAATACCCAACAACTGCACCTGTTAACAAATCTCTCTGCGTCTGAAAAACGAACCAACTCCTAGCTTAGAGCAATACTAGCCTAACTGATAGACTTTACGATTAGTAAGAGAAAAAAATAGAATTGCCTTGAAGACTGTCGTGATGTATTGCTTAATTATAGGGTAGTGACAGCCAGTGAATACAGTTGCCACATTTGGTCACTTCAGCATGTTTGTTTGCCAACAATCCATTTAATCTATACGTTTAAATGAAAATGGTACTTTAAGATGGTTGCGCTTTAGTGAACTGAAAACTTGTAGTTTCAGCCTCTGTTTCATAGAGTAAACAGCCCCACTTGCAGCACTAAGGCTCTGGGTACTAATCCAAAATGGCTTTTCTGTTTGGAGTTTGCGTGTTGTTTTCTTGTCAGTTACTAGTTACACGAGTAGCTGGTGACTTGTCTAGGTTGTATCCATCCTAGAGTTGCCACCTGTCCCTCATCTGGGTAAAAAAAAAAATGTAAAATTGTATTTTGTTTCTTTCTTTCAGTAGTCTAGAAAGGCTCCTATGCTTCTGTGGCGATATTGTCCATGTTTTATTCCTGTTTATAGGTTATTTTATACATTCAGTCGCATGGTTACCGTAGTGGACCATGCATGCCCCCATGCCGGTGCTCAAAGAAGGAAATCTTCAAGTTGACGCGTGCCTTCGTGAGTGTCTTCCTTTTCGGGTTTTGAAATGGAAGTAGAGGCAAAAAATGAGGAAGGAGATGGCGCAAATACAGGCAAGCTAACCCGCGCAATGACTGCGATCAGCTCGGGGGAGACCATTTTTCATTCGCTGAAACTTGACGAAAATACGAATGACAAAAACCAAAACGGGTTTGCGTTAAAAGTTGCTTTGCATGTAAGGGATTCCACATTCGAGATCTCGTTGTTGCATCGGCAGTTAAAAGAGCATGGCTGTTGGAGTTTCTCACCACCCCCATCCCCACCCCCTCCTCTCGTTTTGTTCAGACAACATCGATGAGGCAGAGCGTCAGTGGAAGGTAGAGTTCCACCGTTGGTCCTCCTATATGATGCACTGGAAGAGCCAGTTCGACCACTACAGCAAACAGGAGCGCTGCACTGACCTTTGAGCGCTCAGAAAGAAGATGGAGGGAGGCAGAGAGAAGTATATCTATATGGCCATTTTTCTCCATAGCCCCCCCCCACCCCTGTGAGTGAAGTCCGCTGGGCATAATTTAATTTTTTTTTTTTTGTTACAGTACACAAACAAGCCACTGAAAGACTTAATTTATATATTTTGTATTATTTATTTGTATGTGGGGGGGGTTGGCAGTTTGGATGTTTTGATTCTGTGGATTGGGGGCTATGGTGGGAGTTTGTCATCCATATGGAGGAAAATGAGCGATCATCATGGTTACCTCTTGTGTGCATGTGTCTGTGTGTACAGTACGTGCGTGTGTGCTCTACACAAAATAACCTTAATCTAAACTGGACAGTCACTTCACCACCACAGCTGTTTTATTTTTTGTTTTTTGTTGTCTCTTGAAAACCCAAACCCTTTTTTCCATCTTTCTAACATATCAGGACATCTTTTTTTAATCTTGTTTAATATATATTTTTTGTTTACTGCAATTACAACTTCTATGTAGCCATAACAGTCACGTTTTGATTACGTTTATATATATATATATATATATATATATTTTTTTTTTTTTTTTTTTTTTTTTTTTTCCCTGACGGTACAACCATAAACAATTTCTATCAGGTAGGTTTTGTGAATGAGTAATGGTTTTTCCACTTCTGCTTTTCTTTGTTGTTGTCTAAGCTGTAATCTTTGTTTTTATCGTAGATACCTCCCCCCCTTTACTGCAGACGCGAACAGGAAGTCAAAAGTATTTCCAAATCAAAACGGTGGCGAACTTTAGCATCAAGTTGGATTACAGTGTAAATAGATGACCACGGTGAGGTTTCCATGACGAATATGACATCAGCAGCATGAGCCACTGCAGTGTCTGCGTTTATGCATTACATGCGCCTTTCTCTTCGCTGTCCCGCCATTTCGATTTTCTACGATTTACCTCTTTTTTTCTTTATTTTTAGCACCGTTTTTTTCGCTCTCCCTATTTAGCGCTCCCATATCAAAGCCATCTCCTCATCCACCGTTTCCAGTCCTCCGTACTGTTTATGGCAGGCCTCGTTTCCCGGTCTCTCCCTCCCTCCCTGACCTGCCTCTCTCTCCCTCTCTGTCTCCCGCTCCTGCGCTTCTTCAATATCCGTCTCCTCCGCGCCGTCTTCGTCTTTAATCAACTTTCACCCACCGTCTTGTCCTCTTTGCTCGACCCTTTCATCCTTCATCGTCTCTCCTCCCTTTGTTATCTGTTGCTTACTCCTCCATTTTCTACCCTTCCCTCTTCGAATCTCTTTCCTCCTTCTCCTTCCACCTCATGTAACTTTTGTCATCTCTGTCTTTCCACATCCATCTCTTTGACCTCAGACTCACCCCCCCACACACACACTCTTCATCCCTGCCCCTCCCCCCTCACATCTCTCTCTCTCTCTCTCTCTCTCTCTCTCTCTGTCTTTCCTGCTTTCCTGTTAGTCTAATGGAGGCTCAGTAATTCACTCACAGCAGTATAAAGTGACAGAGCGCTGGCTCGGCCCCTGGCCTGCTCGCCAAACAAGACGAGATGGATAGAAGAGAAATGGAGGTAGAAAGGTAAAGAGGGGAGGCAAGGAGAAAAAGGACGGGTGGTAGAGAAGCCACGTGGATTGGGTGGGGCGGGGTGGGGGGGAAATATAAGAGAAAAGACCCAGTTGAAATAGAATCCTTTTGTTGGGTTAAATTCCAGTGAACCAGAATTAGAGATTTCATCTTCACGTTAACTTCACCAGAAAGTCCTCCTTTCTGTAGTTTTTGGCTTGACCTATCTCCACCTGTAACTCAAGTACGAATTTAGCAAATACGTACTTGATAGGTTCGCTAACTACGTAAAGACGTAACTAACTACGTAAATACGTAGTTAGTTAGCGAACGTCTGTGCTTAATTGAAGCAATAACAAAAAGGCCCGCTTGGTCAGTGAGCAAACTCCCGGCTGTCAATAGGAAGTTTCACATATCTGAGCAAGCGTTGTTTTTGTTTTTCGTTTTGTTTTGTTTTTGTGACTGCAGAAACTCAAACGGAGGAGCCGGCGCTCCAGTCCGTGTTATTCACCCGCTCGTGTGATTTATGTAACCAGCTTGAACCCGAGGCTCAGCTTGTCTCCCGACGTCCAGACTGTTAGCAGCCCCCGTCTGTTAAATCGTGTGTATATAGCTTTAATCAAGGAGATTATAACGACGATAATAGCGAAAGCATGTTTTTCGCCTCTGCCAACCGCGCCGGCTCGTGCACTCAAACAGACATGACGCAGCTGTTGAGTCCTTCCTTCGCGTGCGTGCGTGTGCTCATTATCTGATGTAATCAGAGTTCTCATTGGCTGTCCCACTAAGGCATCTCATTAGCATGTACAGCTCCTGTATGCAGAGACTGTGGTGTAATCGCGTTTAAGCTACTGGATATGAACGAACTGTTTAACAAATCAATTGTTAAATAAAGCAGAAAAGAAAGCATGCGTGAGTGTCGGGGACCCTACGCTTTCCATTTAGCGCTAGGGCCCCCGTAGGTAACACCAACTACATCCCTGCATGTTCCGACGTCTACCCTGTAACCAGTATATTCAGCCAACCCGGGACTGTTATTTTATTTCAAATTTATATTTAGAAAAAAAAAAAACTCATATTAAAGTAATATTATATACATATAACCTGCAATGATGTGTGTATGTTTTGTTAGCAACAACCTAAATCCACCAGTAAAGGAATTTTAATGCAGTGCAAAATATAACATGATGAAACACCAATGATGATAGAGGTTGTGTTATCAAGCAGTATAATTCTCTGTATAAATTGTAAATGAGTGCCATACATTTTGTTTTTGATTTTGTTTCAGTTGGACTTGTTTTGTCAGTCCTCTGCATCATCATCGCCGGTTGCAGTCACTCATAGGCCTGCTATAAGTGTTCCAGGCTTCTGTAGCTTCTCAGTGCTTCTCTGTGTATCACGAATGCTGACTTGGTTCAACTAGATCAACAGAAATAATTAAAAAAAAAACACCTTGCTGCTTCTGCCTACCTCCACCTCTTATTGTGTCTCAGCGAGTACCATCACTCATTACATGGGAATTCACACACCTTCTGCATCACAGAAACACGCCGTTGCTAGTTTAAAGTGTGATTAATTATATAAAATGTGTACTTGTACCATTGACGAGTAGTATCCGTGTTGATCGTCTTTAAAAAATGTACGTTGTAGTTGTTAAAAAAGACATGAAAACGGTTACATTTTTCCTTTAAACGTCAAATTATATTTTAGGACCAACATAGTTACTTTGGATATCCTCTCAACTTTAACTGAGTCACTGTCTTTTTATGTCAATAATTTAAAAAAAGAAAAAAAAGACAAATAAATAAATGAAAATCTTCATGCTATTTCTTTTGGTCATTCTACAGGACTCTGTTGCCCTCTAGTGGCCAGTTTAGTGTCACTAGTCTTCATGGCGGTGTCCTCTTCCCTGTGGTTTTAATAATAAAAATAATACTAATAATAATTAGGCTGAATTGCATTAAACAACTTCGTTAAATATATTAATATTAATTTATTTGTTCATTTATTTATTTACTCTAGAAGAAGCTGAGACTGACTTGGAGCAGACTAGCTAAAAAGTTTCATCCTTTTTTCTTTTAAAAAGCTTTACTTTTGCATTATTATTTTTTCTATTGATACGTAAATTAATAAGTGTGCAATGTTACATGTTCTTTTTTAAATTAACTAAATAGAGGTTTGTTTGGTTTTTTTTTCTTTTTTTTTTTAAGCAAAGCTGACCGTCCTCTGATCCCAATGAGCGTCTGGACGCTTTTATTTTGGAGGCAACAACAGGAAGTAATTCTGAATAAAATTTTCTTTTCTTTCCAAACTTTTTCCTGTGTGAAATTCCTCAAGTTGCGTCTTTTGTTAGTTTGCGAAAAACTGAAGTCAGTAAAAAAAAAAAACAAAATGTGTCGAGCTATCAAAAGAGAAGGATCTGAGATCTGAGGAGGATCTGACCCAGAATGTTTTAAAACAGAGCAGAAACAGATGTTTGGAGCCGTTTTCTTCGTTCGGATTGTTTTAAGTAGAAACTCCTGATGGAAAAGAAGAGGGAAAGATAACAAGGAGGAGCTGGGTAAACAACAAAAATCTCACTTTGGCCTAAGCCTGAGAATCAGGTAAGTCATTGTTTGATCAACTTACGCTTTGATTTGTTATATTTCCACACGTGGTCGGTCATTTTGGGTGGAATTGGAGTTTTCTTTTAATCCTGAGGGACGATTGCAATAACACCGAAAGCAACATTCCAAGGACTGCTATCGAAAAAAAGGTGTCTTCTCTCCAAATAAATAAAAGGAGACTGCTGGGTTTAATAGATGTCATTCAAACTTAATTTTTAAGCCTCTTTTTGGGTGGTGGGGGTTCGACATATGCGCATTTTCTTCTCATTGTGGGCTCCGCGGTGATTTTAAAACTACATTTCAGGGTTAAAAAAAAAAAAACAGTAGTTGCACAGTTGTAAAGTTTACAGCAACAAAGTTTAATGATATTTGTGTGATACATTTTACATAAACAACACATCAATTGTACATTGTTATTCAGTCATTCTTGAGATAAGGGACAAAACATGTTGTAGATCGACATTTTCTTCACATTAATTTAAAATAGATATGTATTCAAATAGATATACTCATAGGCAAAGGTCTCTGCCACCAAACTATGTAAGGGAACATGTTTTTATAAAAACACTTAAAAAAAATTGGTCTTTATTCCTCAGTAATGTGATTTATGTCAATTCCTTCAGACACACAAAAAAAATCACACTATTTTAAATTGATAAACAACTGATCAAAGCCCTTAAGTGTCTACTTCTGATGTTTTCTAACAGTTAAATCATAAACTGAATTATTTAGAATTTTGTTCTATATCACAATGTGGAAAAACGGAAATGTCAAAGTTGCTTAATTTTGTATGTTCATTTTTAGCATTGAGCATTTAAAATCAGTGTTAAGAAGACATCGTTTTCTGTAGTTAATCAGATGTTTTAGTAGACAAACAATAAATTGAACAAAGGGTAAAGCATTTTGTCATAAAAGCACAAAAACCTTCATCTGACCGAGCTGACAAATAGCTGACAGAGGGTGAAATTCATGACGTTTGTACACATTTTACCAAATTTTGACATGTAAACGTCAAGTAATGGAAAAGAGTTGAAAGCCACAGAACATCTGGCAAAAGGATCTTGAGGCAGAAGCAAGAAAACTCGTATTTACCTGCCATAAACAACAACTGATGGCCACAATCTGTATCCGAAACAGTCACTTTTCTGCAATCACAGCAGATCTGTTCTCATCACTGTAGCCTGTTTCAAAATGCACTCATGCATGAACTCTACTCTCACGTCTTGGTGCTTCCTGTCTACATCCATGCCTTTTGCTGGCCGCCAGTGGTCACCATATACCACTGCTAGCTAGTCTCCCTCCAGAATGCTGTCAACAGATATTTTGCCCTTCATTCTGCAAAGCTCTGCATTTTCTAGACCTTCTCTGAGCATCCCTCCATTAGACGCCCCTGCTCCCTCTCGCCTAGCTCTCCTATTTGCCTCAATTTCTTCTCTTGAACCCTCTTCTTCCATCTGTCTTTCCTTCGTAATGAGTTCCCTTCTGCTGTCTGAGGCACTGTTTAATTTCTGTCTTGATACTCCCTGTCTCTCTTTCTCCACTGACACTGACTGCTTCTTTCCAGCCATGCTTGTCTGCAGTACAATAAATACAAGTTGGACCTTAAGTGGGAGATGACCTACTGATGTTAGCTAGCTAATTAGCATGTTTAGCTGGTACTGGGACGTCAGACAAATAGAGGAATCCGATTGAAGGGCAGCAAGAAAACCAGCAACGAAACAACTACACCCAGAATTACCTGAGACTGGTGTGACCTCCTTGGGACCAGGAGGTCAAGTGGGAAGTGTTCAATCAAAGGCGGAGGTCAATCAGGCAGATCAAAAATTAGATCAAAGGAGCATTTGATGTTTAAAAATCAAAGGGCAAGGTGGTTTGATGTAAGGCAACATACTGTGTTACAATTATTTAGCTAAATCTGCCCTTCAAAAGACACCCACAGCTGCTGGTCAATCAGAAAGTTGCATCTTCCAGTAAACTTTAAATGTTTAATTTAAGATTATAGTATTAACATTTATGGCCTACTTGTATAATCTCATGATTGCATTATCTATTGCCTTTCTATAAGCTTTTTCTATAAGCTTTTTATTGACTTTCTATTAGCACTGGTCAACTCCGTCAGCTTATGTGTCAACAATATCAATGTTGTTTTATTAAGATATCAAATAATGTAAAACTTATCAGACCATGTCTCCCACTGTTGAACCCACCAAAAGCGGGTGAAACACTAATGAGGTCATAAAGTTTATAGCTGACCATGACTTTACCTGATTTACTCATGGTCAGCAAAAACTCTGGCGGAGTTGACAGAATATTATAGACATTTTTTAAATGGATAATAGAATATAAAGTTTTCAAAATATGTTATTTCATATTCTATTTAATGCTCTAGTTCATTTGACATTTATATTTATCCATTTGTAGCACTTTTTAACATCTTTTGGGGAAGTTAACCCTTGTAATGCATATTGCATACACTTTTTCCTGTATTTTAACAAATTGTGATAATTGCTTTTCTAATATATTAAATCAATTTCATGAGTATAGACAGGTGTGACAGCTCTGACTTTTACAGTGTTTTTTATTGTGATTTTTATTTTTTTTTTAACATAAAGAAGACTTATGTGGGACATGTTATGTCCCTTACCTCAAAAATCACTATTATTATTATAATTGTTAATGTTATGATTATGATTAGAATATTCCTGTAATTTCTGGTCCTGGAAAAACCTGGATGAGACACTTCTAAAACTTAATATCCAGTTTCAAGCAACATCTAGTCGTTTATTTGATATATAACGTTCTAGCGGGGTGTTTTCAGAATGTATTACATTCAATCAGGTAGCATTGGCTAGCAATATCCAAAATTAAATCTCTCTGTGTCAACTGGACTGAAAGGTTTCCTTGAAAACGTTTCTCCCTCTCTCCAGAGAGCTTCTTCAGTTCTAAGTTTGCTGGGGCAGAGCTTGAACATATAGCCCTGTGGACCATCGGCATGTTAATGGCCCGGGTGGTCACCTGAGAGTCCTTGGCAGGGTGGTTGGCAGGGTCGTTCACCTAGTTTCGGTTGGGGTGCTTCCCCTTTGTCTTTTGGGTCACATGGTGATGAGTCAAATGGTGTGAACGTTTGGATTGTTGACGAAAAGAGTGGAGGACTGCTTGTACGTGGGTGACAGAAAGTGCCTTAGTCCACCACCTCTGTTTAAAGATGGTTTTTCCAACTTGACGTGGATGGCTTCCTTGACACCCCTCTCAAACCAGCGATCTTCTCTGGCCAGCACACGTACTTGACTGTCCTCAAAGGAGTGTCCGCTTTCTTTTAGGTGTAGGTGTCCTGCTGAGTCCTGTCCTGAAGAAGTGGCACGTCTGTGTTGGGCCATTCGTTTATGGAGCGGCTGTTTGGTTTCCCCAATGTACAGTTCCTTGCATTCCTCCTGGCACTGATCCAGAGACAACATTGCTTTGTTTGTGTCTTGGTGTCTCGTCTTTTGGGTGGACCAGTTTCTGTCCGAGTGTGTTGGAGGGTTTGAACTGTACTGGAATGTCATGTTTTGGGAAGATTCTCCTGAATTTTTCTGAAACTCCAGACAGGTAGGGGATAGAAATGCTGTGATGTTTATTTCTTTCCTCTTCTTTGCTGGGGTCTCGTTTTTTGGAGGTCATTGTGAAGGCCCAGTCTGGGTAACCACATGTTTTGAGTGCTGTTTTTAGATGTTCCTGTTCATTCTTCTTCCCTTGGGTTGTGGTGGGTACTACTTTGGCCCTATGTTGTAGGGTTTTGATAACACCAGGTTTATGTTCCAGTGGGAGTCAAAAAGAAGGTACTGATCTGTGTGGGGAGGTTTTCTGTAGATCTCAATACTAAGGTTTCTGTCCTCCTTGATCTTGACTGCACAGTCGAAGAAGGCCAGACTGTCTTCTTTTACGTCCTCTCTGGTGAATTTGACGTAATCATCTGTGTTATTCAGGTGGTTTAGAACGCTTCCAATTGTTTTGTTTGAATCTTAACCCAGGTGTCATCAACATATCTGAACCAGTGGCTTGGGACGGTTCCTGTGAAAGACAACAGGGCTCTGTTTTCAACCTCCTCCATGTAGAGATTGGCAACCTCTACATGTTGACAGAAACTGGTCCACCCAAAGGACAAGACACCAAGACACAAACAAAGCAATGTTGTCTCTGCTGGACAGTGCCAGGAGGAATGCAAGGAACTGTACATTGGGGAAACCAAACAGCCCCTCCATAAACGAATGGCCCAACACAGACGTGCCACTTCTTCAGGACAGGACTCAGCAGGACACCTACACCTAAAAGAAAGCGGACACTCCTTTGAGGACAGTCAAGTACGTGTGCTGGCCAGAGAAGATCGCTGGTTTGAGAGGGGTGTCAAGGAAGCCATCCACGTCAAGTTGGAAAAACCATCTTTAAACAGAGGTGGTGGACTAAGGCACTTTCTGTCACCCACCTACAAGCAGTCCTCCACTCTTTTCATCAACAATCCAAACATTCACGCTGTTTGACCAGACCTGGAGACTCATTAACATGTGACCCAACAGACAAAGGGGAAGCACCCCAACCGAAACTAGGTGAACGACCCTGCCAACCACCCTGCCAAGGACTCTCAGGTGACCACCCGGGCCATTAACATGCCAATGGTCCACAGGGCTATATTTTCAAGCTCTGCCCCAGCAAACTTAGAACTGAAGAAGCTCTCTGGAGAGAGGACGAAACGTTTTCAAGGAAACCTTTCAGTCCAGTTGACAGAGAGATCTAATTTGGATAACTATGACCTGGATGAGTGAGAATCTACACAGACATCTTAGCTAGCAATACTTATTCACTACCAGTATTTATGCTAACATTCAGTAAATAATGTTTTTATACACCTAGTATTGGGCCATTTTTATGTTTTGAACATTTCACTGTCGCTATCATGCAGAAATGGAGGGGGCAAAAGAGAAATGGAGGCAGGAGCGAGAGGAAAAGGACAGCAACGAGGCCGATGATGGCAGGAGGAGTGACGACAACGATGAGGACGACGAGGAAAGTTCCGAGGTCGCAGCGTTAATTTGGCAGGAGGGCTACGATGAGGACAACCTGAGCTTTCCCATCATGCACTGGGAAGCGCTGAGCTTGCGTATTGCTGAGTTGGAGAAGCAAGAGGAGCTCAAGAAGGAGCAGAAGGCAAAGGTCAGAGATGATGGTGTAGGAGAGGGAGGCTAGAATCCCGTCATCTCAAAAACACTCTATTTTCCCTTACACTAATTCTCGTCACATTTCACTCTTGATTTGTAGATTTTTTTTTGTAGTCTGATAACTTCGGGTTTCCCACTTACGGCCCGCAGACCAGAAACGACCCTGAGGGTCTTTTTTTTTTTTTTTTTTTGGCCCAAATATTAAAATTCCTGAACGAAAACTGCATTTCTTATTTGTTAACTTGAGGAGTGGACAAAAAGCAACGTTCTTTTGCTAGAAAATGTACTGCCTGTCGTTTCTACATTTCTCACATTCTTTGTTTTCATTATTTATGGATTATTATGATTTGATTTTATTGATATTGATGCAGCAGCCGCCTCAAACGGGCTTCCTGCCTCGAACACGGGGGACTCTGTCCGCTACATGCTAAACCGTGGTGTTTGTGTGTGCGCTTCGTCTGTTTCAACCGCTTTCAGAGCACCGCACCTCTGGAGCGAGGCCAGTCTCCTCCCCTCTGCGCTGAAGAGAGAGGGAGACGAGCAGAGAGATGGGAGGAGGCAGACGATGCCTGCAACAGCCACGTGCTCGCGCTCACCTCCCGGTACGACACTTTTTGTTTTGCTAGATGTTTCTCAATCATCCGATCGTGGGCAAAGCTCCACACTGAGTAAGCCATTGGTTGGCGATGGTGTCGAGGGAAAACTTCCCTTTAACAGGCAGAAACCTCGAGCAGAACCAGACTCAGTGTAGACCGACATCCGCTGCGACTGAGAGGAGGAGAGGGGAGATAGAGGGGGAGAGGAGAGACAGGGAGGATAGAGAGGACGGTGAGCAGAAGCTGCAGGATCCAGGCAGGGCCATGGAGAGGGTTGTGGATCCAGGCAGGGCCATGGAGAGGGTGGGTTAGTGCTGAACCGGGCATGATGAGTGAGTCCCCCCCCCCCCACTCAGTGTCTAAAGATCTCCCCCAGCAGAGCCCGAACGGTCCTAGCTGTGGGCTTTGGCAAAACGATTGAAGAATGGTGTATTTATTTACGGAGTTGCTCTTCGCCTGCACCGAACAGCAATTTAACTTTGTGCGTGGAGAAGGAAAACGGGGGGAGGATTTTGGCTGCTACATCGTTCACATTATCGAAGCAGAGGCATCAGAACAGGAAGAGCTTTGAGTTTTTGCATTTTTGTGGCGAGGACGCCAAATTTTTTTTTCTTTTTTTAAAGGCCAGCAGGGGTTATGCCAGGGGGCGTAACCCCTGCTGGCCTTTCTGGCTTTACCACCACGACACCAAACATGTAGGGATGTTCGATACCACTTTTTTCCAGACAGATGCCAGTACGAGCACTCGCGTTTGAGTACTCACCAATACCGAGTAGCGATACCACCAGTATGTTAAACAAAATTACCGCTGCCGTGTGTTTTGTCCTTCTCTGGCTAAACTTCATTCTCCCATCCCGTCCATCAAACAGTTCCACTTTTTAAATAAATATATACATAAAAAAAAAACAATAATAAAGCAGTCTGGAGTATTTTCTTTTTCCATTTTATTCTTGCACAAGCACCATAACATTAACATTAACGTCCGTTTTGTATTTTCCAGCCTGCATACACAAATGAACCTCCAGCTCTGCTTCATCAACAACAGCGAAAGTGAAGATGAAGAGAAACAAGAGGTCAGCAAGAAGGAGCTGAAAAACTCTCAGGTATAATATAGATAATAATAACAATAACTGGGGGGCTCCTGAAACCGGTTTTCTTAGCTTTGTCTCTTTTTGTTTGTTGGGTTTTTTTCGCCTGCGAAGAAAGGTACCGTTCAGGTCCAGCAGAACCCTGAACCTCCTGCTAAAACGCAGAAGTCCAAATTCGGGGGCTTGAGGGACACACTGAAGAGTCTACGGGACCGAATGAGAACCGACAACAAAACTCTGGTGAGAATCAAATGACGACAAAATCTGTAATCGGTTTAAGTTTGATGGCCTTGAATATCCTTCCAGGCTGCAGCCTGTAGCGATCCTCTTGTCCAGAGGCGACATTTGGAGCGCAGAGAACTACAGAATTTCAGTATTAAAGACCTGAATGCTGTCTGCACGTCCCTCAGCCAGTCTATCCAAGGTATGTAGCAGCCAATAATGTCATAAAATAATCAAATACGCCACAAGAACATTGTCATTTTGGCTCATTTAAATCTAACATCGCAGATAACATAATAACCTGCCAATAAGTACATTTTTGATCCGGTAAATAGGAATTATTTATATTAGGGATGGACCAATTATTTGCTTTTAATATCACCGACGTCCGATAATTGTTGAGGTAATTACTCATGCGCCAGGCTGCATCAGCCCGGTGCGGATATTACCACTTCGCAGTGTTTAAAAAGGAGCCTAAAAAAATGACATTATTTGAAATATTTTCCTCCATCCACATCCACGTACGATGATTTTTTTTCCATTATATTCTACTCAAATGTCGATTATTGCTTTTGTATTACTTTTTTTTTATTATTCAAATATATTTTGAAAGTGCGGGTCCCCTTCTGCACGATTGAAATTGATGTGGGAATTTTTTATTTTGAAAGATTTTCCCAGTGTTTTATTTTCTCTTCACACCCGACTTCCTGTCCCGCGCTGTGCTAGCTTGCCGTGCTGCAACGCAGAGGATGTGCCATTCTGTGATAATAAACGCAAATGTGGACTTTAAACGTCGTTTTCGTGTTGGTATTTGTAATATTACTGTTGACAAAAGTGCAAACGTTTATGATAAATTACCGGTTCAGAAATATCGGTTATCGGGTTCACTTTCCATCAGTAATCCGTAGCGGTATCGGGCCCTGAATAAACCTTATTCTTGGCTCATGTTATTACATTACTGGCGGTTGTTGCGTTGTTGGTTATTTATTACGTCACTGCTTGCTAGCATCGATTCTCCTGGATATTCTTGAAAAAAAACTCGCCAATCCGACGTCTAACCACCGCTTTTATCTCTTCTTTTCACCACATTAGAACTGAGCTCCGAACTGGTGGGTCGCCTGCAGGTCCGGGATCAGCTAAGGACGGAGCAGGACGCGATGCTGCTAGAGATTCAGGATCTGACATCATTGTGATCCAGGAACGGTCCCTGCAATGACGTCTACATTCGTTTTTTTTTTTTTAAGCTAGTAGGGGCAAAAAAACAGCCCATGCAGGGCAGCCAAAATTGAGCTCTGGGTGGTAACAAAGGACATCATGGTGGCGTAACGCCTGGCTTAGTATCAAGATATATGTATATTTAAGTTTTTAACTTGTTTACAGCCACATTTAGATGAAAACGTGTGCATCCATTCTTAGATGGTTAAGTTGACAAAAGGAAGCTAATTTGGATTAACCTGCATTTAGTCTCGTTCCAATAAAAGATAAATAGATCAGGGCGCGCGTTCACAGGTTGGTTAGTTATGCGATTTGCACGTTCTCGCCATATCGCCGTAACATTCCTGCTCACCGAACGGTGTCAATGGATACATTCTACATTTTAGATATGTATTTTTAATACAATGGGATACATAAGATGCGTGACAAAGAAAAATAAATCAGAAACATGGATTCTAACACGGTGTACCGTTTAATGTGGAGCAAAAAAAAAAGCAAAGGCTTTTTTTTTTTTTCATAAAAGACATTTTGTTGTACATAAAATTCAGGAAAAAAAGCTGCTAATGTTGCAATCTGAAAACCTGTCTCATTTGTTTTTACTTGTGTTTGATTTATGTCGGTTTTAGTGACTTTCTTCCCCCCCACCCCAGACATGTTTCAACAAAAATAACACAATAATCTGAATTACACGCTCAACACGTATCTTTTCTTTTCAATCTAAGTGTTAACAAAAAACAAAACTGTTGATCAAAGAGGACAACATGTTTGCAATTATTGCCAATTGGTGACTGCACAAAAAAAAAAGAGTGTAAACCTGAACTGGTTAAGAATAAAAGAGTAAAAACCTTTCATGTCCTTGAAATGTCCATGATCTTCTTGATTGTTTGAACTCTTAAACATATCAGGTTTGTCTGGAGGCATGTTACCTGAGCTCTGAGCTAGGAAAAACTCCAGTAACACTTTATAATAAATACACACTATAAACCATTAGCTAAGCATTAATACTTAATTTATCATTTACAAAGCATATTTAAGACATGAATACTCATTAAAATGTGGCTTATCCAGGATGGATCCAGGCAAAAAATATGGCAATGCCATAATTCAACATAAGTCTAAATCTCAAAATTACTAAAAAAGATATTGTCAAAAAGGAAGCAGCTGTCCGGAGGCCTTATAGGATTCAGCTGTGTCCTCTTTTACCAGATCTTCCTGGATTGAAGTGCTTATAAACCACATATTAATAAGCATCCATGTCTGAAATATGCTTTGTAAATAATGAATTCAGTATTTGGTTACTCTTAACTAGAGTTAGAAGACAATGGGAGCTGTGGCGAGGTGGGAAAGACAAGAGGAATAAACAGACACTAAAAAAACAACTGGTTTGTTATTCATAAGTTTATTAGAAAACCTAAGTTAGCAGTGGTGTTGACGACCATATAGGTTTACAAATAGTTTGTAAAATGTAATTGCCGTTGTCATCCTTCATGACAATCTGTTGCAAAACTTCAGCTGAAAACAGCCAGCAAGGATACAAGCTGGCATCAGGGCCAAAGTCTTCTGTCTTTTTCTCTTGGCTTCAGGGGCCCCTAACTTTAGCTTTGTTTCGTTCATATTCATGGAGGGCCACGTGCGTCCTTTGCTGGGCGTGAGATAGTTGTTATCCAAAGCGTTCTCTTGCTCTCTCTCTCTCACACACACACACACACTCGCTCTCTCTCCCTGTCTCTAACATGTATACACACAAACGCTAATATGACGGAGAATCGGATGTCACCCAGGAACAGTGGGAGGGGCCCCCAGATTACCATAGAAACAGACCGGCGAGTCCAGAGAAGCTGTGGAAAAAGGTGAAAGCCTGAGTGCTTCTTACTTCTCGAGGTCAGCAACCAACCCCACACACCACCTCCCATGGACGGTTTCAGCAGTGCACATGTGATCATTTCATTTAAGGGTGGGGGGGGGGGGCGGCTTTATTTTCACTCCTCTAACATACCGCCGCTCTCGCCAAAGAAAGGCTTCGGTGTCCTTCAGGCAGAACCCATATGGACTAAAATCCTCCTCCACACAGGGCAGCTGTCTGTCAGCTAGCAGATTGCGGCGATGCAGGTATTTATGAGTCTGACGCGGTTTCCCTGAACTCCTAATGTGTCTGTTGAAATGTTATTGTAGTTATTTTGCTTATAATATTTGGGTAGTAATCCTATTTTTTTTCTTGTTGTTAGGGTTTAAAAACTTGAGTTGGATCGAAGAGTTGTACTTGGTCATATAGTTAGTTCCAGTGCCACTTTACCATCTTTATAAAAATAAATAGGCCTGCAGCTCTGTTTTTATCATGAAAAGACACTGATAAAGAAAATTAATGATTGCTATATGACCTTTATGAAGTTTATTGGTAGATGTACAATTTTGTGAAAGTCTCAACTTCATTTGCTTTCCCTGCTATAAAATTCATTTCTGTGCTTTATCATTTGACATTTGACCTCCAGAAGGTTCACATTTAAGGCAATGACATAACCTGGATGACTCAGGGAACATAAACACACAACAATGTTCAACATGTATGATGACACTATGTATACTTAAAAAAAATGAATAAATAAAAGATGCTAGCATAAACCATTGCAAAAGAGCTGGGGGTACGCAAAGACACTAAGGGGAAGTGTGGTTACTTATTGCCAAGTTAATGGGGTGAGAAGGACTGAATCAGCAGCGTACCCTTGTACACAGGAAGGCAAACAAGCGCTACAGCTCAGCATCATGTACGCTGAGGCCAAACAGATTGCGCAAAAAGCCCCACGGTCAGTGGTCAGAGACCGGGAAGGGCACTTCATCTCCATTTGTGCTGACAAAAAAATGTAGATGTCATGTTATTTTTCGCCGCTGTAAAATGAGATCTGTAAAAACCTCGTTCAAATGTGTGTTACTCTGCTTCAAAAACAACAACAAAAAAGCAAATTAAGACAGCAGTAGAATAAAAGATCACAAAAAAATGGCCTGACAACAAGAGGAAAGCTGAGATGCATAAAGGTGATTAGATTTCCATTTAATGGTCAGAAAATATGTTTGTTCCCAGATTAAACATTTATTAATACTGGGATGGAATACTGGAATAATCCCCTGTCAGCACCTGCCTATGCTATTCCCTTTTTTTATTAAAACCTGCCTATACCGTTCCTCTTTTTATAACAACCTGCTATGCGGTATTATGTATATATGTATTATATATATTATGTCTGAATTGTTGGTATTTCTATGATTGTATTTTGTTTGTGTTTCTATGGTTCTATGATTGTATCTGTTCTTATGATTGTATCTGTTCTCTCCCTCTCTCTCTCTCTTTATTCTCTCTGTCCTGTCTCCCTCTTCTTCTCCTCCTTTACCCAGCCAACTTTCAGCAGGATGGTTCCTCCTTGTCAGCCTGGTCCTGCTCAAGGTTTCTTCCTGTTAAAAGGGACAACTTATATTGTAAAAGGTCCTATATAAATAAAATTGAATTGAATTGAATGTTTAGCAGTTAGCATTATCATTAGGCAGTAGTTCATGCTCTCCCCCATTTTTTTATTTATTCAAGAAATTGTGTGTTTATTGTGTCTTAAATGACCAAATATCCTGATTTTTGTGTGTTTGTTTTTTTTGTTTTTTTTTGTCTTTAGGGTGACCTCATCTGAAATCAAGGGCTGTTCCTAATCACCCCTGATACAAAAATGACATGCAAAGTGCTCGACGGCACCCCAGCATGAACGTCACAGCTTTGTTCAGCAGCACCCTTATATGAAAACCACATCACCGCTCACAATGTCTTCGAGGGGTGACCTCCCTCCAGGCACCACGCTCCAGGAGTCTGCCCTCGCCTTCTCGCCTCCACCCCCCGGCGCCCTTCAGCCCCCATCTTGCAGCATAGATGAGTCCTACAAGTACATCTTCCTCCCCATCTGCTACTCTTTCACATTCATCTTCAGCATCTCTTTGAACTCCGTCGTCCTCTACCGCTCAGTCCGTCGAACCAAGCGCTGGAACGCCTCGCTGATTTACATGGTCAACCTGGCCACGACCGACTTCATGTACGGTTTGTCTTTGCCGTTCCTTGTGGCGAGCTACATAATGCGCGACTGCTGGGTGTTCGGCGACTTCATGTGCCGCCTGGTGCGCTTCCTCTTCTACTTCAACCTCTACTGCTCCATCTTCTTCCTCACGTGCATCTCCGTGCACAGATACCTCGGCATCTGCCACCCAATGAAAGTCATCACCCTGGAGACCAAAAAGGCCGTCAAGTGCACCTGCGTGGCGGTGTGGATCGTCGTGTTTGCATTAACTTGCCCTATTTTTCGGTTTGCCCAGACTGGTTACGTGACAAGAATACCGGGGATTAACGGCCGGTCCGGCAGTGTGGACAATCAAAGCCACGAGGCTTTATTAGTGAACGATAACTTCAGCTCTTTTAACTTGGGAAGACTTGTCGAGGGGTACCAAAACTGCTGGGATGACGCCATCGATAAAGAGTTCACTGACTACATTCCCTATGGCGTCACGCTCCATTTGCTGGGCTTTTTTGTGCCCTTCTCAATAATTGCCTGGTGTTACTCTCGCGTGGTCCTGACCATATTCCGAACACTGCATTCTCAGCCTTCGTCCTACAGAATCCCGAGGGAACAAAGGTGTGAACGAACTAACAGAAGGGGAAGGAGAGGGAACAATAACCGGCTTATACCACTACGAAGGGATGAAGGGATCTCTATTTTCCTTGGTGCTCACTCCCCTTTCGCCAGCCGAAGGCGCAAATCCATCAAAACGATTGTCACCATCACCTTCCTCTTTGCCCTCTGTTTTTTCCCCTTTCACGTCACTCGGACCGTTTTCCTCCTGCTTAAAGTGGCCAAGGGAGTGCCCTGTCACACCATGACCACAGTCTCCATGTGCTACAAGATCACGCGACCTTTAGCGTCATTCAACGCCTGGCTCAACGCTCTACTTTACTTCCTGACTAAAGACAAGGGGGGAACCCAGTGCTGTCAACCAGCAAACGCCAATGTGCAACACCACCACGGACATGTGTTGCCTCTGAGAATGATGGGGAAAGTCGAGGATGTAGAGGGAGAAAGAATGGAAGACAGGAAGAACAATCAGGAATACAAATCATTTCACGGAGATCTATCATACAAGGACCAAGGCGGGATCATATATGTCGCTGAGTAGATCAACATATAGAAACATTTTTAGCAATACATCGAGACAAAGGTTGTAATCTAATATTCAAACCATCTAACATGACGTGACAATTGTGACTTTTTCTACATACGGACGAGTCAGACGTGAGTTTACTGTTGTCAACAAAAAAAAAAAAGGTGCAAAAAAAAAAAAAGTCCAAAAAGCTTTAAAGAGAGACTCTGGATAGAGTGCATACACGACCTAATAGTTGATCATTTTCGTCCGATAACCAATCTGCTAAAGTTTGGCTTTTCTTTGGGGAAAAGGCCCAAAATAACTAATAAATCTAAAATTGGAAACACTACACAGTATTGCATTTCCAGTTTAGACAGAAGATATAATCCTAGTATGGATTATGTAAAAACAGATTCAAATGTTTGATTAGCTAATTTATTATTTGGGTTCACTTTTTTGAGTACCTTCTGAGCTGATGCTATTATATAAACACTGACCCACTAGACTTTTTGTGGGATCAGACCTGATGAATCTGTCAGATATTGTCCTGAATAACTCTAATCTTGATCTTTTCGACTGCCTGAGAGGACAGATTTTACACTGATATGAATTGTCAGCTGTGAAATATTCAACAGACATTTATTTTTATTTTTTTTTTAGAATAATATGATGACCAATCCATCTAATTTATCACAAGTGGACCGCAGTCAAGGTGTAGAAACATTTTAAAGGCAATCAAGACAAATGAAAGGACCACCAGATGTGAATACTTGTAGTCTATGCAAATTTGACTTTTTCTTGTTTAGTAAAGTTAGTAAACCAAGAATATTTTCACTTTGTCTTTTTTTCTCTTTTCTGCTTCACGCTTATAGCAAAATGTGAAAAAAAAAAGTTTCTCTTTCTCTCCGCACCCACCTGCAGGGGGAGACACTGCCCTCGTCTTTCCCAGACCAGTTCGAAATTCAAAATCCAACCGCCCTCTATCACATTTCCCGTCCTGCACCGCGGCCGAGAAACGTTTGAGGTTGTTCTAATTAAACTTTGAAAAATTAATAAAAATCGGAGCAGCAATATAAATAAAAATTGACCACGGACGCGGATTGTGCTGGTCGGCGGGCGTGTTTTGACAACGAATACGTGTGGTCAAATGTTTGATTTCCATTTTTTTTTTTTTTTTTTTTTTTTTTCGCGTGTCGGCTCGAGGAGCGGAGGAGCCCCGTGCTTGGCGCCACTTTCAAATTCTCCACTGACGCAGAATGAGAGCCTAGCTCAAAATGCACTTTTTTTGTTTTCTTAAGCGTTTTTTTTTTACTGTTAAAACGGATTATATATTTTCTTTTTCGGACGTTCTCTGTGGAAGGTAAGACAATAACTACAAAGGCGATATTTTTTAAATGTTTTGTTTTAAAGGATCGTGATGTACATGTTGTCATAATAATTTTTGTGTAATATAGGGAAAAGGGATTTTTGCATCTGTAGTCTGAGTTCAGAATTACAAAGAAAAAAATCGCCAGTAGTTTAGCCATTTCCTTATGAGATGACGTCGAGAGCAAATTAATAACAATTGAAACCATCGGCTGCCGTTAAGGCGAGAGCTTTTAAAAGATACATAGTATATGTATTTTACTCACAAAAGAATTTAAAAGATAATAGAGTTTAGGGAGGACACTCCCCCAGACACTGCCCCCTCCCCGTATATCACAGCCCACTCAGCTTTACCTCGCCTAAACATACTGGGGTGGGGAAACTCTGCATTTATTTAAAAATAAGACATCTCTTTTAGAGTATCGACTCTTAATTACTTTTAATGATTTTAACTGACTTGTTGGTTCGCGGAAAGGAAGGCAGGCTTTGTTCTGGACTCATTTCTGGACCCCCGGGACACAGTAACTAATTATCCCTTAACAAGCTGCTGACAGTTCCGATATTAAACAACCAACGCGACGAATTAGCTTTTCTTTTTATCCCCCCCCCCCTTTTTTTTTTTTTTAACAGGTCAGGTTATATTTTTTCGCATTTCAGTCGCATTTCAGGTTGTCGGTGAAATTTGACTCCGTGCCAACGTCAAAATTAAATAAAAATCAGCATTAAGATGACTACATTAACAACAAATAAGTGGTAGTTTAAGCAGACAAACAAGTAATTTAGTATAACAATCCACTAGGCTGTTTTGTTTTCCTTTTTTGAGATCAGTATACAGAGCTGTTCATAGTCCAGGTCAAATGCAGATACATTTCCGATAAACAGATGCTGACATAAAAGTAAACTATAATGTCTTTTCGTTGTTTTTTATTGCTACTGACAACTACGGTTGTCAGATTAACAGTTTGAAAGTGGCAAAAAAAGCAATGTTGTAGACAAGAGGAATGCAAGATCTCCCCCCCAAAAAATTACAAAAATTAAATCTGTTGATTATAGCAGTCTTTAAAAGTATCTTTTGTAATATGTGTCAAAACATTTAAAGAGAGAATGAGATGATTATAACTTATTACCCAGTTACTTTAAAGTGCTCTCTCGTCTCAAAATTACATCTTCCTACTTAAAAAAAAATAAATAAATAAAACTTTTTGGCTTCTGTTAGCTTTACCTTTCACCAGTTTAAGGAACAAGTACAATTCCTAGCCTGGAAATACCTAAACAAAAATATCCCCAAAAAATTTTGCCCAACACATTTTATAAACAGTCTATAACTAACACGGAAGCATGCTTAAAACAATTCTGCAGACATTTGCAGACCTACAATTGTGGGGGGGGGGAACAAAACTATCTTAACATGTCCGAACGAGCAGAAATGCAAGAACAAACAACAGTTACGTTTAGAAAGCGTTGTAACCATCTTTGTAGTTGTAACTAAGTAGTAGTTGTGCAGTCTCAGACTGTTTCGAGGCCTCATAAGGGTGTTTTCTGGTGAAATACCAGCTAAAATCAAACAAACATCATTAGACGCTGTCGCCTGCTGTCGAGGTCATGCACGTGGAACAACACCAGCAATACAATTGCTGTCCGCCTGTTACTGATAGTTCCTGATATTAAAAGCATAGTCAGGGTAGAACATTGTTTTTTTTTTTCCTTTCTTTTCTTTTCTTTTTTTTTTTTGATAAACACATTAAATGGAGGGGGTGGGCCCTGGGCAGGGCCTTGCGGTCTTCTTGGTAAAGTAGTGTAGATTAAGAGCAGCACTTTCAGCAGACTGGGGGCTGTCCTCACGACCAAATAACTGGAAATCTCCGGGAGAATACAGAATTCAGCTGTTAGGAGAATTAACAACATACTGGTGGATGGATGACACGCGCCCTGTGGGTGCCCTCTTCCCCCCGCCGCTTTATGTGGGGGGAGGGGGAGTTAAAGCTGACTCACTTCCAACCTGCTTTTGCTCTTATCTCAATTTTTCCTTATTTTTCTCCTTATTTCGCCAGCTTTGATATTGCACGAGAGCGCGGGGGCGCTTTCTCTCCTCACCACACTTTCTCCGGCCAGCAGCTTGGCACGCGCACAGCTTTAGCCGCGCGGCGCTGGCCCCTCCCCTCCCCTTCCCCTCGTTCACAAATTAATTTTTTACTCGGGGACGCCGGCTCCGGCGGACCCCCGGCTTCCGTGCCCGCGCCCCCCGCGCCCGCACCGGGGCAGCCGAATTTTTTTCATATTTTTCGGCCGCCCCGATAAGGTCAATTTGTATCGCAGAAAGTGAGGGTCAGGGAAAAAAGGCTGCAACCCTGTAGGTTTGTGTGCCTGCGAGCCTCCTGGCTGGGGCAGTGTTCGCAGCCGAGGCTCCGGCGAGGCAGCAGCCACCACTGAGGACGGCTGGGGGAGCACTCACATAACTCAGAGGTAAAGCAGTGAAGGATGATGAGGGGGCACGGTCAGCGTTTTTTTTTTTTTTTTTTTTTTGTAGGGGCACCATTTTTGAGAGACCCCCACCCCCCCCACCACCACCACCATTTTCCTCCCTCACCCCTACACCTCCCCTCCTCCTCCCCATTCTTATAGGGACAGGGAGAGAGCCACTAGAGGCTTTCTTTAAAAAAAAAAAAAAAAAACAAAAACTTTTTTATTTATTTATGTAAATGTGTGTTTTTGAGCATGTGTGTGTTTTTTCCCTGTCTCCACGAATTCAAAAAGCTTTGGCATCATTTCATTTTTTTTTTTTTTTTTTTTTTTTTTTTTTTTTTTTTTTTTTTGGTCAAACTCTGACAGCATCCACACGAACTAAGACATTATCACCACCGGTTCTTAGTGAGCGTGTATAGAATGAGTTTGTGTGTGTGTGTGTGTGTGTTTGTTTTTGTCCCCTCCACCTTTCTGGGGTCTGATCTCAGCAACAGACGGTAAGTCAAGACTTTCTCTTTCTTCTTACTGAAGTTTTTCACTTGGCCTTAGTTTCTGTGAATGGAGACAGAGCCGGAGGCCTTCGAGCTTCGTCCTGCTCTCTCTCTCTCTCGCTCTCTCTTTCTTTCCCTTCAACTGTCTTTTTTTCTACCCTCTCCCCTCCCTGTGGGTCCCTCTCTGTTTTATATTTTTCTTCTCTCTCTCTCTCCAAACGTGACTGTTGACGTCTGATGCGACTGTCGCCCTCTCTTCCGTTTATTTCTCTTATTTATTCTTCTATATTTTAGTTTCCCTGACCAGCCGTGGCTCCGCTGCTTCTGGGTTTTCCGCGAGCAGGTCCTGAGGTGTCGGCTGTGATGCTCAGTTGCTGTGATTCCCGCCTCTGCAACTCGCCCACCCCCCCCAAAGTCCAATTCCAGCCACACGCAGATCGGACAGTAAAAAACAAAACCCAAAAAAAGACACACTGTTACCGTACACACTGGAAATTCATCACCAATACTTTTCAGGCCGAAGCAGAAACCAGGATGGCTTTTAGACCACGTGTGCTAAAAATGTTTTCCATTATTGTCATCCTGAAAGTCCTAACTTGACTCAGATTTGGAGGTATTCATTCTTTTCAACTTCTAGTTAAATATTTAATAATACTGAATTAATTACAAATTATTTCGATACGTAATCAACTGAATTTTTAACACATTATTGTACAGTTAATTATCCACACACAGAGCTACACATACACCCTATAATATTCATTATCTATATATCTACAAAATATGATATTTCATAATATTAGAATATTCTGGATTGGATCCACTGAGCGTGAGCTGTTTGATGCTTCCTTTTTAAATAGAGGACACATGTAAAGACTGTTTGCTCGTTATTCTTGACGATGTCTTATGAGCCACATCAGCAGCACGTGACACCCCCCCCCCCCCCCCGGTCTCTCCTCACCAGGGTTTCTGGTGTGTGAAAATGTCGCTCAGCTGATCCTATCTCGACCATTTTTAAAAGAAATATACTTCATTTCTAAACTTTTTTTTTTTTTTTACTGTTTTTTTTAATGCCCACTGCCTTCTTTTTTCAGCATGTAACAGCATCAAATACAGGAAAATATCCCAGTGAATTGAAAATGTATTTTTAAAAGGAAAAAAAAAAACACGTATATACTGTAAATCCTGTAGAAATAGAAATGATGAGATCAGCTGAGCTCTGTCTCTGTGTATGCCTTACCTCCATTTCCTTCCTCTTCTTCCATTTTGTTATTTTGAGTTTTGCTCACGACACACACACACACACACACACAAATCCACATACACACTCACACTTAGATCCGACTGTACCTGTGCTGTAGGGGCCTGTGAATAGGTGTCCATGTCATGTGCGTCCCCGGGGTGCGCTCTAGCAGCACATCATGTTTTGCAGATTTGTACAGGATCACTCCAAATCATAATGTGCTGCCACCGTGAACTCTGGGAGTCCTCACAGAACATCACACGTGCACGATGCGCATGCCCCCCTGCACTCTTATCTGCTTCTTTGAACAACGAGAGAGTGTGGATACCATCTGTCTGTCTGTCATTGTGTTAGCACAGAGTGCTAATGACACTGTCCTGCTGTTTATTTGGTTAATAACAAAAAAATTAATAAAAAAAACTGAAATATCAACAAAATTAAAACATTTAAAAATTAGACATTGAATTTTAGTGTCTTGAATAACATTGAGAAACATGACCTGATCTTTTGTCATATATATAAAATATATATATATATATATATATATAAATATATATATATATATATATATGCTTCTATGCTTACTTAAAGTGTTTGTGTATTTTCTAGAGAATTAATTATCAAAATAACTTTTTTTTTTTTTAACCACCAGGAAATAAAATAGGGGTGAAATCGACCTTGACAAAGACTTAGGTTTAAAATCTAGACCTTAAATTTGTACAACTTCTGAGGCGAAAACATTTCATTTCCCAACCAGAAGTAATTCAACCTATTTTTACACCTGGCGTAACAACTTTTTTTTTTTTCTGAACATAATACCAATATTTTTAACATTTATGTCTAAATTGTTTATGTTTGTGTCGGATGTTGACGGCCGCTATTGGATTTTGAGCATTTTGCAGGACTGAACGTTGAAGGAAGTGCACGGCACGTGTGTGACGGACCGTAGCAGCACATCATTACTGGTATCTGTCCTCTGCGTTGCCAGTGTGACCTGCGCTGCTCCTGTCACTCACATAAATGGACACATGCTGCCTCCTAAACACCACTGTGCAAATGAGTCACTTGGATTTTCCTGTATTCAGGAAATTGTCTTTTAATTCAACATGTGTGTAATTTTAAAATGCTGGAATAATAATAAAATCACTGAACAAGATTATTGTTTTAAGGGTTTTTTTGTTTGTTTGTTTTTATGTAGATAGATCAGCCAGGTGAGGTTTTAGGCAAGAAAATAGGAAAAATAAATGCAAAATATTTTTTAAAAGCTTAAATAGAGGGGCTGGAAATGAAGTGAATTGAAAATAGAGCCCTAATGCATTGATTTTTTTTTTACACAATCATGAAAATGGTTCAGTACACAAATCGGTTTTATTCCAGCGTGACATGATTTAGCTGTTTATCTAGAGAGTAAAAAAAAACACAAGCAGAACATTCAACTGTCAGATCTACAAACTTTTACGTTTCAATATTTCCTCTTGACAACATTTATACAAAGCAAAAACACGAGTAAGACCAAATATGCCAGTGCTAGTTGCTACAATATAAGCCATTAGTTTGTATAGACATTTAATAAATGTCAAACTATATCATTTCAACATCCATAGTATGTGTTATATATAGACTAGTTGTGTTCACGTGAAAGATACAGATGTTATGGAGTATCAAAAAGACTATGTCCTAGTATGAACAAAAACTTGTGGTTATCTATCATCCTATTTTCCATCATCTCAAATGTAGATACGCAGCACTGAACATGAAATTATTATACTGGTTGGAAAAGGAAAAAGAAACACATCCCATTTTATTATAGGTATGCAAATGCAGCTATACAGATGTGCGCGATCTCTACCAAGAGACTTCTCTGCTGCCGCTAGCATGGCATAAAGGCTAGTTTAGGAAAGACAAAACGAACCGAGTCACAGTGTCAGTGGACAGTTAGCTTAAGCCAAATCAACAGACCTGAGGTTTTTTGTTGTGTTTATGACCACAGTGGGTTAATTTATACCATATTTATAGCCAAAGTATCCATTTGCAGAAGTAGTGAGAACTGGTTAGCACGGTAGTAATGAAATTACCCACAGGCCATTGCAGTTCGGGGAAAAAGGAAGTAATCCAATGTCGATTTAACTAGCTATATACTCTATCAGAAAGTAATTAAATTATACTGGTGCAGCAAACTAGTATCAAAATGTCACCAATGTGTTTTTTTTAATATTCAGGTCACGTACATCATTTATTTGAATGCGCTAACGAGACAGCAGAGGCAGTTCGTTGGGATTCATGATGAGACTGGAGTCCAGGTTCAGGTTATCTGTGAAGAGACGACAAAAATGGAAACACACCTCCTCGTCACTGCCTTTGACCTTTGGCTTGTTGGGACAAGCTGCTGCCAAGGCAGCGTAAAACAATCAACAAGCGCAGCGACAGTCCAGGAAGTAATCCCTCTAAACTCCAAACACATGCAAACACAATATCAGGGCAATGTTTTAACGGCTTTATTTATACAGCGTCCGTTACAATCAAAATTGTCTGTAGGCACTTTACAGTGACCTGGAGCCTGATCTTCCAAGGAAATAAACTCCCCTTTTAACAGGAAGAAACCTTAAGCAGGACCAGACTCCCATGGAGGGAGGTGGGACCCTCAGGCTGACGTTAAGTACTCAAAAATACCTTGATTTACCTTGATCAAAGTTATTGAGGTTTTTGGAGTTGGATCCTTCACCCAGCTCGTCGATGTCCACGAGGTCACTGTTGACGTATGAGTCGTTTAGAGCACTGAGGGTAACATCTATACAACACACATTGAAAAGAATCACTACGGTTAGCAAGTAAACAAGTGTGATATAAAGGCAGGGATCTGTAAATTTCACCAGAGGTGATCAAGAACTCAGTAAAGCCCTTTCCACATTGGCCAAAGTAACGTCTAAACCTGCGTGACATCGACCATTTGTGGCCAAAATTGGAACTTTGAGTCCCGACTTTACTATTTCCCCCTTTTTTTAAGATGCTGCATTGGCAACATTTTGAGGCGAGAGAGTTTCTTGTAATCTGCGTTTTTGCTTGCTCTGGCTTTAACCATTTCTGGCACGATTCTTTTGAGATCACATACGCCGTGACCCCAAACATCGATGACGCCAAAATGCCCATTTTAAACGGGTGTATCTGGGTAAAAAAAAAAAAAAAACCCCACCATTAACCCACTGATTTGGGCATGAAAGGGGTATTCCCATTAGAAAACCCCTTATTGGCCCATTATTAGCAGGTTATTCCTGGTTGTTTTATACAACACAGGCCTCTTCAGGAGAATTTGAGAAGAATTTCAATATCCACAACAAAATACTGTAAGGACGTAACGTGTTTTTGGTCTCGCTGACTCACCACTGCCCTTCTGCTTCTTCAGGGATGGCTGGTTGGATGACGAATCCTGCACTTCGGAGGCCCTAGTGACCTGGGTCGACGGTGCAGGGACAACGGCCGGAGGGTCGCGCTTTGCCACAGCCAGAGCGGGTTTTTTCGCGACTTTCTTCGACCCTTCCAAGGAAGCGGGAAGGGGCCCGTCTTCGTACAGCTTCCTCTTGGCCGTACTTTTTGGTTGATTGCTAGGAGGATGGAAACTAAGCTAGCTTCAATTTTCCAATCAGGGCAAGGACAGAATCCACACGAGGAGAAACACCCAATTATTTTTATGCTTTCTTTATTTTTCTTGCAGGAGAGAGCAGCATATATTTTATAATCTCAGTGTACCTAAGAGCATGCCCGTGTGTGTGTGTGTGTGTGTGTGTGTGTGTGTGTGTGTGTGTGTGTGTGTGTGTGCGTTTACCCTGCAGGACTGGAATCTGACACTGGGTGAAGTTGCATGGTCAGCTCACCGAGCTTTGTGAAGGCTGCTCCAGCTGCAGAGAAGATCTCGCCGACCTGTGAAGCACACCCTAGGCTCAATAAAGGTGGTACAAGAATGAAATTATCTTGAGTCTTTGCTATTTTTTGTCTTTCTGTTAACTTTCCTGTTAATCTGTGCTAAATAATAAAGTTAAAGTCTTACATTATATAGCGTTATCAAGTCCTTCAGGTCATTTACTGTGAACTGTATGACAAATAGATCTTTTAAAATGGCTGTGAAATGTATCAAATCAATGGGTGAAGTAGGCTGAAATGAATAATGAATTAAATTATATAAATAATGATAAATATAAAACAGCGTTGAAGACGTTTCACCTTCTCTCCAGAAGGCTTCTTCAGTTCTAACCTCGCTGGGGGTAGAGCCTGAATATATAGCCCTTGTGGACCATTGGCATGCTAATGATCCGGGTGCATGCCAATGGTCCACAAGGGCTATATTTTCAAGCTCTACCCCCAGCAAGGTTAGAACTGAAGAGGCCTTCTGGAGAGAAGGCGAAACGTCTTCAAAAAAACCTCACAGTCCAGCTGCACACAGAGAGATCTAACTTTGGATAACTATGACCTGGATGGATGAGAATCTACGGTGACATAAAACAGCATTATTTTAATATCTTGCCTCACAGCAAGAAGTTTCAGGGTTCAAATCTCGGCTCCGGCCTTTCTGTGGGGAGTTTGCATGTTCTCCCTGTGCATGCGTGAGTTTTCGCTGGGCACTCTGGTGTCCGCAGTCCAAAAACATACTTGTTAGTTGAATTGATCAGTCTAAATTGACCATAGGTGTGTGTGAGTGTGAATGGTTGTCTGTCTTTGTGTGTTAGCCCTGCGATAGGCTGGTGTACCCCGCCTCTCGCCCCTTGACAGCTGGAATAGGCTCCAGCAGACCCCAGCGACCCAAAGTTGGATAACGCAGGATGGATGGATGGATGGCATCATTAACTAGGGTTCCCCTGATGACTTGGTCTGTCTTTACAAATTTTAACATGTACATATACTTACTTTAGTGGAAGCCGATGTCATTTTACTGATCTTTGCAGAACTAGACTGCTTTGAGTAACGATGCCTTTAAAGCCCTCAGAACAGTTGCGAGATGCTAACAGTGTAGCAAGGTAGCATTTGGTGTTCTTGTACTGAACCTCACAGAGAGGGGACAACTCTTCTCTTCTGCTACTTCAGGGAGACGTCAACTTGACACAGACTCATTCATATTGCAAGTTTAAAAAATGCATTTATCAAAAATACAGGACTTGATAAGAACAAATACAACAGCCTATAATTCCAACGAATGGGCAATGCTGCATTCATGACCGTGTCGTAATTTTCACTTTCCTTCAAGAAACTCACAATAGTACATTAAAGTCCATTAAATAATGAAATATAGTTTTGGTCACTCAGAAACATTGCCCTTAGTCATTTCTTCATTCAATTTTAGCATTTGTAGTAGGATAAATGTTGTGTTTTAAAATACTTCAATTTATTGTACAGCCTTTCTATTTTCTCATTAATAGTCCATCTCTTTAAATCTATTTTCATCGCTTATACTCATAAGATATTGTAAATAAAGGATAATTTGCATGTTAAAGATTGTACGCATGTATTTGTTTATGTACAGCAATAAACTAGTTATTTTTTTAAGTTTTCCCAAATTTCAATTTCTTGATTGAGGATTTTTTTTATTATTATTATTTATTTAGTTTGGGTGTTTTGTTTTATTTTCTGAAGCCTTCCACTTTGTGGAACTGTGTATAGCTTCACGTTTTATTTTAGCTTGGAAAAGAGAACAAAAATAATAACCGGAAACTCTATTTATCAAGAGTCTGTCGCCGTCCCTGCTTTTCGAGTAATTTTTTCCCTATGTTTTTGAAGACAGCATCAAGGGAGCCAATGAGAAAAGAGACATGTGACTGTGACATATGATCACCTGATAGGCTTTAAGAACGTGTGCCTATTTTAAAACTTTGACAGAATAAAGACGTTCCCGTCATTAACTTATACCCTGACAATTTCTTGTTACATTAATATAATCAATTTATAATTTATACAAAAATTCGAATTTACGTTATTTATTTCAACTAACTTTGATGACATTCGGGGAACTTCCGGCGTTGCGTCCAGTCACCTGATTCAAACATATGAGCAAACTTACCGCAAAAGTCCGAGTTTTTTCTCCGTAATTCTTTTTTTTTTTTAACTCATATATTTAGTAATTCGTTACAATGTGGGGTCTAATCTGTGGTCCAAAACTTTCCGCCTGTGGATTTATTTTAAGTGTGTGGGGCGTTATAATGTTGGTAAGTGTCAATATTATACTGCACTGTTATGACAACGTCTCCTAACAAGCTGCTTCCAAAATGACGTCAGAAGTTAATAAAGTGTATCTCCGCTGTCTCTGAAGCAGGGAATTGTTACCTTTTGCATTTTAAAGTAGTAGTAGTAGTAGTTAATTCCAAAACGTGTGTTTATTTTAAAGTTTAGTGTTAAAGTAGCTACCATATGACTGGCCGGCTGACTTCCGCTTTCAAAGTGTGGCACAAAATTTTGGTCGATTCGCATTATTTTTAAAACTAAAGAAGCACTTAAAAGTTAAACTCAACTTAAAAATAACTACACGTTTACAAGTACCAGTAGTAAGTAAATAGAGGGTTACATAACATAGTTGCTTTATGATCAAAGCCCCTTGGCTTTGATCAACGACCCCCTGGAATCCAGAACATCATCACATTTTAATTGCCATTGTCAACAGTTCTTGAAACTTTCATTAAAGCCTGTTCATAACTTTTCGCAACCTCCACCCTTGGCAGAGGTAATTAATCAGACTTTAATGAGGATGAACTGTTATTTCTCAGGCATTGTTGGGGATTTTCTTCACCACACATTCAGCCATATTGATTGAAGACGTTCGCCTGACTGATGAAGACTTCCACCAAGAGTAAGGCTGCACACTCCACGCTTGTTCCTTTCTTGCCTGAAGTAATATGTACATTATGTAAAATTAGGAGAAAAGGGGGGTGTGTTCGGTTTATTCAGACCGACAGTTTTTCCGTTTAACCTTGGGATTCAGTCTATTTGCATCAACCCTTTTCCTCAGCACGCTCACTGATCGAAGTATTTAAGAATCGTGGTCGTGGGAGTTGAAATTTTACTACCAATTTTTCCAGATAACAACAACTTGGCTCTCTTTTTACACATAACTTTTTACCAGCAGCATTTTAAACCCTGTTGTCTTAAACAAGTTTTGGCACGTGGTTGCTACTTTTTCTTCTTCCAGTTCAAACCCTCCGCACAGAATCTACGGCGTGTACAACAGCGTGGGATATAACTGCTTCATAGCAGCCGGCATCTACGTACTGGTCGGCGCCTTCTCCTGCTGCCAGATGAGGCTGAACAAACGTAAAGTGGGTGAATAACCAGACAATTGTGTTGTTGGCTGTTACTAAGAACATGTGACCACATCCACTGACACAGATCAGTGGGGGTGGGGGGGGGGGTGGTGGTGCTGTAGATGTTCCTCTTCAGGTTTAATTCACCACATATTTTTTTTTAGAAAGAAGTCAATTGAAATATTAGTCTTTTTTTGTCCCCTCATGCCCGTTTGTGGCTTGTTCTTTAGGCATACCTAGTGCACTAGTACCACCTGCTGGAGGGAGGCGGAGCAGGTCTGCTCATGGGCCACAGGCTGGGGTCAACTTCCTGATCTCTGAACTTTCCAAATGCCTAAATGTATTGTGAGAGGAAATCATTTGTTCTGCTTTTTATTCACATTTTAGTTTTTGTGGGATGTGGTTGATTCTACCTCGACAGATGAAATGAAATGAGAATATGTTTTTAGAATAATTTGCCGACTGTAATGGTACAATGCAAACAGGATAATAATACAAACACAATAATAATAATAATACACAAACAATAAACACAACACAAAAGATTTAATACGGTGTTGTGAATTATCATTCCTATAATAATCCCATTGTAAGCACTTCACTGGTAGCTGATCACTGGATGATGTTTAACATTTTAACTCCAAGTTACTAATTTTTGTAGGTGCAGTTATATTTATTAGCCACAAATTTAACAGTCTGCATTTGATGTATTCATAGTGAAAATAAATTGCGCACTGCCAAAACAGCAATGGTATTAATTACATTTTTTTTCTGTATCTTTAGAATCATAATCTGCAAATGTTTGAAAAGTCCAATGTATTAATATAAATATAAATCTGGTATTTCATGTGTGACAAATACAGGGTTCTTCCAAAAAGAATGAAACAAATTCATTATGCAATATTTTAATAAGGAAAAGTAATAAAATGCGTCATGAAATCATTCTTTTTGAATAACCCATCTTAATGTATTCAAGGTGTACAGAGGTGTAAATACTAGATAGATTTCAGTTCAATTTTATTTAAAGTGCCAATTTATAACAGTCATCTCAACACACTTTACCCGTTCACAATAAGAGGAAACAGCTCCCAGCGCAAAGCTCCTCACTGAGTAAGCCAACTGGTACTGGCAACAGTGGCGAGGAACAACTTCCCTTTAACAGGCAGAAACCTCGAGCAGAACCAGACTCGGTGTAGACGGCCATCCGCTGCGACCGCCTGGAGGGGAGAGAAGAGACGGAGAGATGGTGAGAGAGACAGAGGAGAGGGGGAGATAGAAAAAGGAGGGGTGGAGGAGAGAACCTAGATAGACTAACTGCATCTGGTCGTGGTCTTCCTAGGTACCATGTGATAGCCATCTGCATACAGGATTGGCTGATATCAGGAAGAGTAGCCATGATGGTCTCCATAGTAACGGCGTCCTTGCCTCCTGGCGGGGGTTGCCTCATTGTGCAGGGGGTGTTTGGACTCCAGGAACACCAGTCAAAAGCATAAATAGGAACAGAATCAGAACCACAGCGTGTGACCGCGCTAACCTGTCGTACTGTACCGGTAAAGATGGCTACCGACAAGGTGTCAAGGTTTGAGGGCAGCCCTAAACACACATAACAAAGAATATTATATGTCACGTGGGACCGCACCCCCACACTTTCGCTCCAGTAATGGACGCGTGGCTCCTGGCTCCTCTCGCGCTCCTGCACGCCGTGATTGCAAAGTAATCATAGATGACGTGGCCTAATAAGAACTGTTGTGCGGCTTTGTTAATTATTATATTAAAAGAAAATGTCAAATCAGTTATTGTAAGTCCAGAGTTCCACAAAAATACAGCGAGAGCATTTGGTCCAAACCTAATCCACGGCGTGGTCAAAACAAGAGGTCTCTGGTGTGCGCGCCTGTGGTAATTAGCGTGCTCCTTAAATAAACAGGTAATTAAAGACAGCACCACCTAGTGGTATAACACATATCCGAACTCTTAAGCAGGCATCAAGACGGATGGAGAGGAAGTGGTATTCAGCCAGATCAGCTGATTCCCAAAGCGCCTGGAAAGACAGCTTACTAACATATAAGAAGGCCCTCCGTAAAGCCAGAACAGCTGACTACACTTCATTAATAGATGCAAATAAGAACAACCCGCGTTTTCTGTTTAACACCATAGCCAGGTTGACAAAGAGTCACAGCTCGGTTGAGCCTTCTATTCCTGCAGCTCTTAGCAGCAGCTCTTTATGAGTTTCTTCACCAATAAAATCACTAACATTAGAGAAAAGATTGATCAAGGTTGCTCCATGACAACTGATGAGCTGCCCTTGTTAGCAACCCCGTCTAGTCCTGATCCACCTCTGGTCAGCTTCCTGCCCATAGATCTCCCTGAGCTGACCTCCAGCATTAATGGATCTAAACCAACCACATGTCTCCTGGACCCCATCCCAACTAAGCTTTTCAAGGATGTCTTTCCTCTGATCGGGGCCTCAGTATTAGATCAGATCAACTTATCTTTGACAACAGGTTATGTACCTCAGGCGTTTAAAACTGCTGTTATCAGACCTTTACTTAAAAAACCTTCTCTTGACCCAGGCGTCTTAGCAAATTATAGACCGATATCCAACCTCCCATTCATCTCTAAGATACTTGAGAGGCTGGTTGTTAGTCAGCTAACCGATCACCTAAACAGGAATAGTCTATTTGAAGTGTTTCAGTCTGGTTTCAGAGCTCATCATAGCACAGAAACAGCACTGGTTAAAGTCACTAATGACCTCCTCATGGCATCAGACTGTGGACTTATTTCCGTACTGGTTTTACTGGACCTCAGTGCTGCCTTTGATACTGTAGATCACAGCATTTTATTACAAAGGCTTCAACATGAGATTAGGATCACAGGGACAGCTCTAGACTGGTTTAAATCTTATCTATCAGATCGATTTCATTTTCTTCATGTTAATGATGTTTCCTCTGAGTGTACAAAGGTTCATCATGGTGTTCCACAGGGTTCAGTGCTTGGGCCAATCCTGTTCACTCTTTACATGCTCCCTCTAGGGAATATAATTCAGAAACACGGCATAAATTTTCATTGCTATGCCGACGATACGCAGTTGTATCTATCCATGAAATCTGATGAAACAGAGCCATTAGCCAGACTCCAGGCATGTCTCAAAGACATAAAAGACTGGATGACCTCCAATTTCCTTCTTTTAAACTCAGACAAAACTGAAGTCATTGTTCTTGGAGCTAAACATCTGAGGACTAGATTACCAGATAGCATTCTCTCTTTGGATGGCATTACTTTGTCCTCCAGTACGGCTGCAAGGAACCTGGGAGTTATCTTTGACCAGGACATGTCATTTCTCCCTCATATTAAACAGGTTTCTAGGACCGCCTTCTTTCACCTCCATAATATTGCCAAGATCAGGAGCATCCTGTCACAAAGTGATGCTGAAAAACTGGTCCATGCTTTTGTTACCTCTAGACTGGACTACTGCAACTCATTACTGTCAGGATGTCCAAATTATTCCATTAAAAACCTGCAGCTGATCCAGAACGCTGCAGCCAGAGTTCTGACAGGAACCAGCACCAGGGAGCATATCTCTCCAGTTTTAGCTTCTCTTCACTGGCTTCCAGTGAAATTTAGAATAGACTTTAAGATTCTCCTTCTAACATATAAAGCTCTAAATGGACTATCTCCCTCATACCTGCAGGATCTCATAGTTCCGTATATACCTAAAAGAACACTCAGATCACAGAGTGCAGGTTTACTTGTAGTTCCTAGAATTCATCAAAGCAGACTGGGAGGACGAGCTTTTAGCTATCGGGCAGCTTTACTGTGGAACCAGTTACCAACCTGGGTCCAAGAGGCAGACACCATGTCTGCCTTTAAGATCAAACTTAAAACCTTTCTGTTCACTAAAGCATACAGCTAGCCTCAAACAAAGTGTGTAGGGCTGATAGATCTAGTTTAGTCAGTTCTCTCAGCTACAGCTAGAATAGGCTCATCAGACACAAGCCACTGGAGGCCCCAGTTTGGCCTCCAGTGGCTTGACTGGACGCCAGCGTATTGGTGACAGTGGCCTCTGCCTCGCTGAGGTGCACATTCTGGCTGTTTACGGCTTTATGGACCTTTTTCTTTAGAGGAATATGTAGCGCTGCTGCATGGCTCTGTTTGCTTAAATGTCCAGTATTTAAACATCCAAAGCATGTTCCCTTTTCCTTTAGGAAACTGATTTTTCTTTTGTCCCTGTGCGTGTTTCTGGCAAATCAGTGACGTTTATCCAGAGCGAGATCATCCCGCAAACAAAATAAACAACTTAATGTGCTCTTTGATTTGGGCTCTTTGACTTCCTTACGTTTGACATTTGCACAGACTGAGGTTTATACTAACTACTTTAATTGCAAGCGTGTTTATCCTAACACCCAGATGATTAACTAATTTCACTTAAATAGTAAGGGTGTTTATTTTCACACCAGAAGTTTAACCTCATTTTTGAGATGTTTTAATCAGCTTACATTAGTCTAATGTGGTGTTTCATGATATATAGCTTCATATATCTACAATAATCAGATTTAAACTCCTTTTGTGTTGATTTATTAAAGGATTATGCAGATTACATGTAAATGGTTATATATTTAAAAGATAAATGGCATAATGAATGCCTGTGCTGTGGTGCATTTACTGTCAAGTTTTTGAAGAAGGGAGGCTTTTAAAGACGGAGGCCTGGTGCCCGCCGGAACAGCGGTTATAAGGTACCTCCCCCTCTGGGATCGCTCTTCTGGGCGGTCCCTCACAGCCCCTTCTGACCCCTGGGCCATTCTTGGTCGTGGGGCTCGTCCTGCTGATTGTTCATCCTCGTGGTGAGCTGCCTGCTGAACGGCCTGGGGTTCTGTGATAGGCTCTGCCCCTGACGGCCCCACCATCTCCACCTTCTTCTTTCACCACCTTCACCTTCAAAGGGGGCACTGCAACTGCAGACTGCGCGTCTCAGTACCTTATTTTCCTTAGGGGAAGGCACGGCGGACCTCGACTTTTCTTGACAAGATGTTCCATCGCCAACAAGAACTTCTTCCACAGACAAATCCAGACAATTCTATAGCCACCATTTTGCTTGTCAGAGGCATGCATTTACCTCTGACCTCACGTTCACACAGTCAATTTTACTGGAACAATAAAGTTGTTTTTTTTTTTCTGTGATAACGTAAATCAGATTTTTTTTCCTTCTTTTTAATTGTAGCTTATCTCAACTTTTCGGTGATGTAACGCTCAACTGTCGACACCGATGCCTGAATTTTAGCGTCTTTGTTGCAGGTCTGATTCTTGATAGTCGTCATCTTTCTTTTGGTTGTTTTTCAGCAGCAGGTTTGAGGTTTTTTTTTCTCCTAACCTTTAAATCAGTTTTGGTAAATATTGGAACTCAAAATTGATGCACATCGTTTAGTTTTGGGTCCTGGAAATGAAAAAAACGTAGAAGGAAGAGAGATATATTTAAAAAAAAAAAGATCCAAAGACACATGCTGAAATGAAGTAGTGCATGTCTTCAACCCTCGTTAAAGCTAGCAGTGTGCTAGCAGTCGTCCTCATGAATGCTACATTTTGGTCTTTGACTTTTTTAATTTTTTTTTTAGATAAAGTGTACGTCAAGTGAGGACAAAAACAAAGGGATAATGAATAAAAGATACAGACAAACGCAAGAAAACAAAGACTTCAGAGTCTGAATTTAGGACACATCCTAGGTGAAATGGCATTACAGAGTACTGGCAAACATCACACCGGACCAGGCTTTTCTGGAGCAACAGTATTTCCTTTTTCTTAGCAACAAAACACTTGCTGAGTTATTTACCAGTAAAGTTAACCAGCTCTCACATCCTCAGTGTGGACTGTAAATATTCACGACCGGAAAAAAGCAAATAACACATTTCGCCATTATGCCTTGGACAAAGAAAAGCAACTAAACCTTTGAAATGTCGCTAAAGGTTGCGTTCCTAAAAGTAAATGGTCTCCGCATTAATGTTAATCAGTCTGGCTTGGGGAATATTTACGACTGGTTTGAAGCAGAGGGGCCGTCGTCGTCGTCGGGGGGACAGGCGACAAAATCCGCCAGCATGGAGGCCATGGCGTCCTCGTCAGCCTAAGCGACGGAGAAAAGACGCCTTTAGAGGTGGAGAGGAAGTTCTTTGTTTGGTTTTATTCAGCCGTACTGAGCAGGGAACAGGGAAAGGTACACATTTCCAATCTGGTACCTGTTTGCTGCTTCCTTCCATCTCGCTCTCGCTCTGCGTCTCCTCTCGCTTCCTCTTCACGCCTTTCCCTTCCTCTCCGCTGCCGGCCTGTGACTCCTGCTGCTGTTCTGCCGCGGCCGATTCCCATTTTTCCACCACCTGGTCCGGTGGCTCTTGGGGACTCTGGTCTGAACCGTCAGGGTGGCTCAGGGCGGCGCTTCCTGAGACGGCAGCTTGCTGTTCCTCCTCGTGACTCGATGGCCGATCTTCACTCGTTTGCTGCTCTCCTCCTGGTTTCTCCTAATTCAATAAGCCGTGACAATTATTGGGTTATTTGGACTTTGGCCACAGTGGCAGATGAAGCCTACCTGCTGGATCGCGCAGGCTGCTGCTTCTCCTGAGGGGCTCTCTGGGTCCGTCTCCTTGGCGTCTGGCTGCCATGAGCCTGCGTCCTCCTGACCTCTTCCTCCCTCTTTCTCCTCAAGAGCTCCTCCGGTGACGCACAAGATTTGAGGCATGGTCGGATCGCTCACCCTTTCGGTCTCGTCTTCCTCCGCCTCCCCTTCTCTTGCCTCTTCCAGGACTCCGATGCTCTCCACCTCCTGCACCTTCACCCTGTCCTCTTGGAAGGGAACCCTCTTGGTTTGGATCTCCTCGATGCCTCCTCCGGCTTCTCCCACCACGCTGAAGTCCACTATCTCTGCTGCCTCCACTGCGGCTTGGAGCACGCCTCCTGGCTCTACCTCTTCCTGCTCGCCCTGCTCCTCAGCTCCCTCCAGCGGAGGGATGTCTCCGTCCTCTTCGTCCTCTTCCTCCAGCTCCTCTGCCTCTTCGTCAAACTCCTCGTAATCCTCCCTGTCGTAGAACTCGTCGTCGGCAAAGTCGCTCACTTCGTCCTCTTCCTCCTCTTCGTCCTCCACCCCTTCCTCATCCTCCTCTTCCTCCAGGTCTTCATCATCGTCCATGTCTTCCTCCTCCTCCTCGTCATCGGTGCTGTTGATGTTGATGACGCCCGAGTCTTCGTTGCTCGGCTGGTGCTGCAGGGGGCGCCCCTGCTGGCTGAGCTGACTCTGCAGCTGGTGGATCTGGAGCGGGAGGCTGAGGGGCCCCGGCTGAACGGCGGCAGACGGCTGCATTAGCATCTGCTGCAGCTGCGGCCTGCTGGGCATGGAGTCCCCCAGTCCCCCAGGGGGCGCTGTGAGTGTGCTGGAGCTCAAAGCTGGAACCAGGGAGACCACGGATGCGCTAGGAGGAGGGAAGGAGTTGATAGGGGTGGCAGCGGTGTTGAGCAGGGGGGCGGCGGCGGTGGTGGTGAGGTCGTTGGGCAGCGTGACCCCATCTACTGGGGTCACTGTCGCTGTGGTGGGTACCATGCCCACAGACACGCCCTCAGCGAGGGCGACTGCAGCACCCCGTGCAGGAGCAGCAGCTGTCACGCTCTGAGAGTTTGTTGCCGCCGCCGCGTCGTCCTGCTGTTGAGTCTCCGTGTTGAGCATCCCCGGGGGAACGATGACCACGCTGTCGTCGGAGTCGCTGGCCAGAGAAATCTCCACATCTTCGGCCTCTTCTCTGTCGTAGCGCACAAACACCGGCCTCTGCCCTTCGGGAGGCCCGAGTCCTGCGAGGTCCTGGTGGTGCGCGTGCGGCGAAAGGATCATCTCCCCCGTGGCGGAGGTCTGTCCTCGCAGTCCAGGCACCAGCGAGAGATGGTTCTCCAGAGAGCCGAGCAAAGAGGAGGGGCCCAGGCCCAGCGGGTGCGGCGAGGGGAAGGGAGGGGCGGCCGCGGGCTCTCCGAGGAGAGCTGGCAGTGTGAGACCGGGGGTAGGAGCCTGTGGGGCGGGAAGGGTGGAGGGCAGAGGCGGCATTGGTAGGGCGATGGAAGGGCTGCGTGGATGGAGCAGGGAGTTGCAGATGGTCAGAGCTTCGCTGCAGAATGCGGAGACCTGAAGTGGGCAGAGAAGACACACAGTTGTGGAGAAGTGGCAGAAGCCAACGCGCCGCTCCTCTCCCTGACGGAGAGACCCACCTTCACGTTACGATCGGTGCGCCCACTGCTGAAGATTGACACCACACAGGTCAGGGGAGCAGGCCAGTACGGAGACGGGACGAGCACCAGGGCCAGCAGCAACCTGGGAGTGACATCCACAAATGACATTTCCTGACAAATTTGAGGTTAGAATTGAGGTTAACCACAGCACAGTCACAAATATGGGCTCTTTCCCAACACGTCCTCCTGCTGATGTCATAGGTAAACGCAAATATTTTAACCGTGCGCTAATTTGACTCCTTTTAGCGCAATTTTGGGAGAGTAAATCAGGAGGATTCTGCCGGTTTCAGGTGTACTGGCACAGCATGTGTTCAACGTTCAGACTCCTCAACATCTGATATGATTGTATTTTGTTTGTATTTCTTTGGTTTCATGATTGTATCTGTTCTCCCTCCCTCTCTCTTTATTCTCTCTATCCTGTCTCCCTCTTCTTCTCCTCCTTTACCCAGCCGTCTTTCAGCAGGATGGTTCCTCCTTGTCAGCCTGGTCCTGCTCAAGGTTTCTTCCTGTTAAAAGGGAGTTTTTCCTTGCCACTGTGCTTACCTGGGGGGTTCCGGCTCTGGGTTTCTACCTCTGTAAAGCACCTGGAGACCATTTTATTGTAAAAGCTGCTATAGAAATAAAATTGAATTGAACTGAATTGAAAATTAATGTTAAGACTAAGTTTCCAAACGTGTTAAGAAGTTGCCAAACGTCATACCAAACGGTCTGAACACTTAAATTAGAGCAATAGTCATCTGTTTCCCTTGTGAATAACTTTGCAAATAAAATATTAATTTAAAAAAAATAAATCAATAAATCAAAATTTTCACATCCAGATTTTACCTGTGCTGTATTGAAAGCCTAAAAAAAAAACCCCAGAACTTTTCACATTTCTATTTTGAAATACAGATTTAATGAAAAAACGTGGAGTCTAATAAACGCTGCAAAGTTCAAACAACCCGATATATATTGTCGTTTTCTTCTCTAATCTACCCGCAACCTAAAAACTTCCATCCTACTCGCAAAATCTTTGATGACTAAATTAAAGACCGCTGAATCCGCCTTATCTAAAAAAGAGGAGACGACGACAGTGAGCTGGGTGCGGACGGTACCTGTACAGCTCCCGTCTTGTGAGCGCGCCGCTGTACTGGCCGCTGACGCTCAGCGACGGGTCAGCGGACACGTTGCTGCTCGACTGTTGCTGCTGCAGGCGCACACACAGAGGCAGGAGCAGGTCGTGGAGACGCTGCGGAAAAGAACAAAGAAAAAGATTTTGGGGCTTTTTTTTTTTGTTTGTTTTCCAAAAGAATGTTGCTGCTTTTAATACAGAGCACTCGTTTGTAGAACCTTTAACATATTTTATAGAGCCGATTGCTAAAATGTCCCTGGAAATACTCAGTCCAATTTCAACATTACTAATATAACACAGGGGGTGCGCAATAATTGGCAGATAATTAAATCCATCCATCCATTTTCTACCACTTATCCGGGCGCGATATAGTTAAAAAAATAAAACCCGACGATATAATGGTTCGCACCGCGGTGTGGGTTGTGGTGCGGTGTTGTTTCCAGTGGAGATAGCTCATTGGCTATTTGCAATAAATGTTCCAAGCAAGGAAAATTAGCTTTAATGCTTCAACCCTAAAAAGTCATCTGAAACGGAACCAACAGAGCTTTAAAAGCGTATGAGGACGCCAGCGCCGCTAACGATGCTATCAGTTCCATTCAATTTTATTTCTATAGCACCTTTTTTACAATAAAGTTGTCTCTAGGTGCTTTACAGAGGCAGAAACCCAGAGCCGGAACCCCCCAGGTAAGCACAGTGGCAAGGAAAAACTCCCTTTTAACAGGAAGAAACCTTGAGCAGCACCAGGCTGACAAGGAGGAACCATCCTGCTGAAAGTCGGCTGGGTAAAGGAGGAGGAGAAGAGGGAGACAGGATAGAGAGAATTGAGAGAGAGAGAGAGAGAGAGAGAGAGAGAGGGAGAACAGATACAATCATAGAATGACGTATCAACTCAAAAGCCGGCCGTGAAGAAGCCATCTGGACTTCTACCCACTGGCAAGGCTTTCAAAAAGTCAAAGAAATTAGCCAGAGATGACACAAGAGCTAAAGCCATCGGAGAATTTATCATGGGAATGATGCTGCTGGATGCCTGGCCTTTCACCCTCGCCAAAGACCGAGGCTTTTCTTGTCTCATTAATCATAAACTGGCTTTTACGTTTGCTCATTAAAAAAGAAAAAGCTCAAGCGGGACCAGGCTCATACGGGAGGACCCTCCTCCAGAGGTCAGTGTACAACTATGAAGTCAGAGATGCCCATAGGTAGATTCACAAAGAGACAAAGCAACAGAAGCACAAATTTCTTTTTCTGTTTTCAGGAATTTAGAATGTTTTTTTTGACTTTGTAATTTTGGTCATAGTTTGATGACATTTTCAATTGTTAGCATCGCATTGTCTCTTCTCAATCATAGGTCATGGCCCGATGTCATTACTGCCTTTTACTCTGTAGTGTTGGGCTTCTCCTTCTTTGTATATGTCTGCACACATCACTGGCTTCATAGTTGCAAACTCTCCCTTTCTCCTCCTCCTCCTCTGCTCATTGGGGGGGTCCGGCTCCGGGTTCCTGTAAAAAGCTGAGTAGAACTCGCCACCCAGTACATCTCATACCCCTCCCCCTCAAATAACTGTGTTTCCAGTCATGGTGGGTTCAAAACGTTGGACATTTTCTGACACATTTCAATGGCACGATGACGAGACATTTACCTTGTGTATATCATCCTTTACCAGCGTTCCACTGGCTAGTATGATCTGTCTCAGCACTGTGTAGGGCAAAAGATCGTTCTAATTACGTCAACTTCCACAAAATCGGTTTTCAAAAATTGATGACAGTAAGGGAGCCACGTACCTCTGAGGGCTGCTAGACAGGTGTCCTGATTAGCCATGACGTCTCCTTTCCTTTGCGGCGACGGTCCGACCGTATCGGAAATGACCAATGGCTTTGTCCGCCTCGGTCCCGGCTTTCCTCCAGGGACCACGTCTGCGGATAGTCCCACTCTGAGCTATAAGGCCCAAAACAATCACAGACAGGCGACATCATTTATTATAACAACGCAAAAGGTAAATTCAAGCCATGTGATTGGCTCCTAACTGTGGGGAAATAGGAGCCAGGGCTGCACCTGCTCAACAAATCGCTCTGTGTCTGAGAAAGTGACGAGTGCCTAGCTTAAAGCAATGTTAGCCTAACTGATCGACTTTATAATGACAGTGGAAGTGCTTGGAAGACTGGGGTCACATGAAAGTGTGGTCTGCTGGGCGTGGAGTCCACCAGGGGAAGCTGTGAAGACGGTGTCTAAACAGCAATTTGACTATGTTGTGAGAAACTTTGATGGGCCTTTCAGGAACGCTAAGAGCAATCTACATGGACTGAGCAGCTTCGCTGGTCTGAATATTGTGTATTATTTATCTTAACTGTCGGAAACCATGTTATAAAAGCAATACATCGCGCCAGGCGGAGGGATATGCAAACCTTAACAGACTCTGCCCCTGGAGTGATGTCGCTGAGCAGGTGGCTGAACAGGATCTCGGAGTGACTCGGGCTTCCCTGAAGGATGCTGCTGGAAGCGCCAGCGACCTGGAGCCACAGCTCTAAGGTCCTGTACACCGAAACCCTCACCGAACTGGAGGGGGGGGGGGGGGGAAAGCACACATTATTCAAATATCTCATTTAATGCCATCACCTTACGCCAGGGATGTGCGCCCCCTAGGGGAAGACAAGTGTTATGATAGGGGGCGCTACTGTGAACACTTCCTTTGTCGCGTTATGTAGGACTAGGAGGACTAGGAATACTTCCCTAGTCTTTCAGTATGTTTAAAAGAGAAAACAGAATGTTTAATAAGTGTATTATTGCAACGGTGCACTGATTAGGGGAGTTCTACGTGGTGGTTGTTCATGTTTGTGGGAGACAAGGAAAATAGGAAGCAGTAATGTAGAAAAATAAACTCTCTCTTTCCTTCTAAGGCAGGGGTGGGCAATTATTCTGCCTGAAGGGCCACATTGGGTTCTGGATCTTAATGAAGGGGCCGGCCAGGTAGAGCAGGAAACTAACCCCCTAAATGAGGATCAGAGGTTGACTAAAAACCCTGCTTGATGGACTATTGACTGAAAATATTGTGAAGAGTCTGTAAATTGGTCCAACTAGAGATGGATGATGAAGCTCCAAATGATGATTGGCCCCACCTCCTTGAGAGGACATGTTAGCATGCTAGGTGACGGTGGGGTCTAAACCTTTTTCTAACCAATCAAGCTGACAACTGTCTTCATTTGGCTTTTGGAGAAATTATTGCGAAGGCTCTGCGGGCCGGATTCAATAGTTCATCGGGCCACATGTGGCCCCCGGGCCTTAGTTTGCCCACCTCTGTTCTAAGGGCATCAATTACATATTGTGTAAGAAATATGCATACTAATATGAGAGATGTACCTGAAGGCTCTCTGCTGTCCCAGACTGGCTTCAGCTGCAGGCGTCCATGCAGACAGTGTTTGAGAAAACAGCCTCTGGAGCACGGTGGCGTACTGGACCATGCTGCTCCGCACGCTGCACAGCACATACAGCATCCTTATGCCGACGGCAGGATATTTCCATCGTTTCGGACAAATCGCGCGGGAGTACTCACGCTATTATGAGAGCTGATAAGACCTCCAATATGTGAAGATGGACAATGGGTAAAATCAGCAACCTCACGCTTCCGTCTCCGGTTAGGTTCTGACAGAACAACGTGGAAAAGGGTGAACACCGTGTACTAAACCTGTGCTGCGTTTTGGAGTGTGTATTTGCTCACAATGCTTTTGCAGCTAACGGCGAGGGCTCTGCACACAAGGTTGAGTATTGGTCGAACAGGTATACGAACTGCCAGCGTTGGATCCACCCTGTGGCAACATGTCAATCAATTTAGTTGACAAGGAAAACTGGTGGCGACTCTGGCACAGCTGCGCTCGTCTGCCTCGTGATGAAGACTACGAGAAAACTCCACCTCAGCGTGTGTCTCAGTGCCAAGCAGACGGCCGTTAATCTGTGCTGAAGCTGCAACAGGAACAAAGGGTCTGATTGGTCGAGAGGTGGAAAGGCGAGTTCGACTCCGGGACCTTCGTACGGCATCGTTCCCTCTGTCCAAAATAAATAAATAAATAAATAAACAGAACAGTGGAAAGCTTTTGAACCAATTATAGGAGCTCCTTTAAACCAGCAAATCAGGGCATCGTTAGAAATAAGAAATTAAGCAAACTCCTTCCACGTGTGAATAACTGATTATAGTGCTTTCATGCTCAAATTCAAGCGCTTTTGAGGGTCATTTTCAAAAATTTCCAGCAACTTATCGGTGGGGTAGAATCTATATCTACGGGAATACAAATAATGGTGATTATATTTATCACTTTTTATCACCGTGATATACAATGTATATAAACCTTTAAAATGATCTTTCATAACAGCGAAAAGTTTAGAAATTACAGGAGAACACAAACTTTTATCCAAAAAAGGAAAGCCCCCAGGTCTTCTTCAGGGTTCATTCATTTTTGAAGCACTTAAACTAAACGTCAAGTACTTTACAGACCTTAGAAACACAACAAGTGTTCAAGTGAGAATTTCATGCAGCCGTGGGAACCTGTTACGAAAAGTAACCATCTACCACCAAACTCTGACTCTTTGTGGTTAAAAAAAAAACAATGTAGCTCAGGCGTACCCATTTCTGCCCCCTGAAAAATCAGAGCAAGGTGGTTGTTGGCCGAGGCGAGCAGGCAGTGAATCTGATTTGTCCAACCCTCCGCCCTGCCGGCAGCCGCTCCCCGATCCAGGACGCCCCCCAAGCAGGGCAGGTGAGCGTAACACTGACACGCCATCTAGAAAACAACATCAAGAGGCAAGAAAACATGGTGAAAAACATTAGAACCACTACATTTTAAGAATCAACTCCAAGTAAACGGAGCTAATGAGCAGAAATAACTTTACTGATATTGTTAATTAATGATTGCAGTTGGTATTCGGTAGGCAAGACATCGTTTTCTTGCTAAACTAATTACACAAACTGTATAAAATCAATAACGGTGGGAGTCACAAACCTCTTGTGTTTTCTTGTTTGTGCTGTCCATTTTGGAAAGGAAATAGGCCGCCAGCTTGTCCTAAAATAAATCATTTTTTTTTTTTTTTAGCAAAACAATGAAATGGGTTTCATAGTATTGCAAACAAACAAGAATCCCTTTTCGCATCGCAACGATGCGGCGATACACCGAACCTTCAGAGATCCACAGGCTCGCGGGTAGCGGGTCATACAAGCCGTCATTCCCTCCATGGCTGCCAGCTCACACTGAAACCACAGGAAGTTTAAGTGTTAGTATGGCCAGTTCTAATTATTTAAAAGCCAGATATATGAATAAATAAACTGGAGAAATGTATGGTAGCTCAATTATATTGAGAAACCTACTTTAAAAAAAAAAAAAAAACATACAAAACTGTGTTTACCTCTGTCTTAAGGCCTAGTAGTGACGTGAGTATTCCTAGAACGGAGTTCAATCCAACCTCCCGAGCCAGCTCAGGTATTTGAGACGAGTAATGTAGCACATCTTTCAGAATATTCACCGCAAGCTGGATGGTCTGGACTGGAGCCTGAGACTACAGAAGCACAGCCGCACAGGCAGAGGTGAGTAAAATCGCCTGTCGAGGTCAGAGGTCAGTAGATGGCGGGTCGCCTGTGTTACGTACCTGTATGATCTGCTGCAAGGACCGCAGCCAAGACAGACAGTGCTGCTGGAACAGATCGCTCGAACTGTCCTTCACCAGCATCGAAAGCAGACAGAGACCCTCGAACCTGCTCTCGCACACATAATGCAAAGATTTTACTTACAAAAATAAATAAACAAACACCATTGTCTGACAGCACAAAAACACATACACTGAATGAATATTCACATATATAGAAAAACGTCTCATGAAAGCCACTTAGATTTCCATTTCTAGACGTGTTTAACCGATCATACTTCACCTTTGGGGAGAACTTCATTGAGATAATATTCAATAGTGAAAAGCTTTGTAAATTTTGTGACAGTGCAATAAATTCATAACTCTTAACCTTCAATAATACTTTTGTGAATAAGTGGCGAACTGACAGAACAACGATCAAAATAGTTGTTTTTTTTTTTGTCACCTGGTCTTGCTTGAGCCAAGTTTGGCATTGCTGAAGCCAACGAGACCGGCCACGGCGCTTGCACCCTAAAAAGATAACCACAAAACAGTAAAAAAAAAAAAAAAAATGTGCCTAAGGATGACACCATCAGCTTTATACCCGAAATGTTCTTGTTCTAAAGTTCCTAACATCACCCGGGGGAGTGATGGAGCCTGCAGCACAGCCGCACACAGGTAGCTAGCTCCCGAGCTAATGGGCATTTTCAGATCGGGATATACCTGAGTGTGAAAAACGCCATGCTCTCTGTAGCCTGACAACAGAACCGGGATATAATCTGGACGCTGCTCCTTCAGAACCGACACCAAACCCTCAGTTAATCGCATAGCAGATGGGCCACGCAGCCAAGCCGATGTAGCCATCTTGCCGCAAATCTGACGTCACTAGTGTGCGACGGCAGAGGAGAAGTTCGGAAAGGAGGTTCGTCTTAACGTGAGCTCTTTTTTTATATTAACTTTCTCGCTGAACTCATGGCTAACGAGCGGCTTCGGGCTCTGGAGGAGGCAGAGAAGGAGATAGCGATGGTTATACAGTGTGCAGGTGAGGACAATCTACACTGTGCGACAAACTACAGTGTAGCGCTAGTGAAGTGTAGTGAAGTGCATTTCCTACTGTCCTAAGGCACTTACTAATTAAAACAATTGCTGGATATTTTATCACAGGTAATATAGTTCTGGAACTCTCCAAAGACAAGCACAATGCCAGCCTTCTGGACAGACAGCTGGTCCAGTTCCAGAGTTCAGTCAACCGAGTGGAGAGTGAGCTGAGTGGTCAGATCCGCTACCTTACACAGGTGACAGTGCTAATAATACCGCATAATATCTGTGCGGTATTACTCTAAAGAGCACGACTGCAATGACAGAACTGATCAGAAGGGCTGATCTTGATACAAGTATCATCTGCTGTTGCAATAATGTTACAGATCATTTCATCTGATCAACATTGTATTGCCTCTCCCCCCATCCAGCTGTTTCAATGAAATGTACAGATAAAGAGCTCAATATGCGTCATCCTACTGTAATTCCTGTCCTTTCACAGGTTGCTACTGGTCAGCCCCATGAAGGTTCCACATATTCAGCCAGGAAGGACTGTCAGATGGCGTTGAACAGAGCCGAGTATGCCAGGGTCAAACTGGGAGAACTGGGGCGAACCTGTGAGCTGGTGCTGGAGCCGCAGCAACAGACGTGAAACAACGAGAGCGAGCAGGGTTTTAAACTATCCCTCGTTCATGTAACAACATTAATATTTCTGTGGGCTTGCTCCAATCTATTTAAAAAAAAAAAGTTTGTTACCAAAAAGAATGTCAGTTTATTATCGCGTTATTTTTTTTCTTTTCTTATTGCAAGATTGGAAATAGTTTAATAACATACAGTACATAAGCATCATGTAAACTTATTTCTGTCTTAAAATAAAGAACAATTCTCTAAGCACTCTGATGGTTTGTTTATTCAATAAAACAACACATATCAAATACAATGTTGTTACACAATCATATTTCTATAAAAATAATTTGATGTAATTTTACCACATATTGTTTTGAAATTCTGCAATATCATAATAAAACAAGCAGATATCAGTTTAAAAATAGGCTGGCTGTAAAGAGTTCTTTTGCGATACAGTATTTAGCGTTTTTTTTTTGTTTTGTTTTATTTTTTTACAATCAAGCTGGTATGTCAACAGAAAGTGGTTAAATGCTAATGTTCCCTGCTGTGTTTTACTCTCATTATAAACTATAATAATAATTATAATAATAATATAATAAGAATAATACACACAGTATGTAGTAATTATACCAGAAAAAAGAAAATCCAAAAGCATCAGTATATGATAAAATCAGTTCACTCATCAAAACCCTGAAATACGTCTATCGGGTCAATATTTGAGTCATGAAAGTATTTTCAAACAACAACTGATGGATGTTAGTGAAGACTTAGAACAGTTCCTCTCTGTCCTCCTTGTCTTTCGTCCCTGTTAACTGCAGACGAGCAAAGTCTTCGAACACCAAGTCGCCGACGTCAGACGAGGCGCTGCAGCGTTGCAACGTTATCGTACATCATCACAACACGGAATGTTTGAAAGTTACAGTTTCCTCCGCAAACGCACACACACACACACACACACACACACACACACACACACACACACACACACACACACACACACACACAGCCTCACCTTGCGTTTAACTGTACGAGGTTCGTATCCACGGGAATGCTCACTACAGCGGCTACAAAAAAAAAAAAAAAAAAAAAAAGTTTGACAGTGTGGATTTTTTTTTCTTGTAACTGTATGTGTTTTTAAGTGTAAAGCCTACTTTTTTGTGGGTTGTCGGGCTGGTGTGCAGGTTTGGGATGCATCAGGACAAGAGGAAGTTCCACTGCTACGTCCCTACACACACACACACACACACACCATTGTGCTTTTAGTTTTGTGAGGACTTTCATAGACCTAACACATTTCCCAGCTCCCTACCCTAGCGATCCCTAACCCTAACCTAAACAAAACCCAAAGCCCTCAAACCCTCAAACAGTCCTTTAAAGTCGTGAGGACCAGCCAAAATGTCCTCACTTCCCAAAAATGTCCTCATTTTGCTAGGAGAAGGAGAACTCACTATTACAAGTCGCAATTACAAGAACACATACACAGTGTGTTACTCATGTATGCATTTCTTGCTTGCAACGGATAAATCGGTTGGAATTCTCAGTTACAACACACTAACAATGTATAAACAATAGATAGAAAGATATAACTTTATTGTCAATGGAAGGGAAATTCATCTTGGGCTCACAGTGCTCCAGAAAAACATGGGATTGCATAAAACTCGATAAAGTGCGTGTACGGCTAAAGTGCCATTAGATTGCACCTGCCTGATAAGAATAAATAACACTCATAAAAACAGCTTAAAAATATAAACCCTTTAAAAAGACACCAAGCTCTGTTTGTTAAGAAAATCTAAACCTGTTACTTTGACACTTTGACTCAATAGCGCCTCCCTCAGGGCAAGAGCGCATATTCACCGTGCAGTAAGTGACCAGGCTGTTAAATGTTTTTCGCCTGAGCTAGGACGGAATTTTTAAAGATTTTTTTAAAGAGGGATACTCTTTCCTTCCAAAGATGTTCGTCGCATTTTCGACGAGTTTCTCGATATGTGCATTGCACTGAAGAGTGAGTAGGCTCAACCAGGCAACCATGCCTTATTTAATTAGGCTCTCTAATTAGGCTCCATCTCTAAGCGCCGCGTTAGAGATGGAGATTTCCCACCTTCTACAGCTCTTAATAGATACAGATTTTCATAATGTAAAGATAACGAAAGATAGTTTAGGCTGGGTTGACGCATGTATCGTTAATTCTGAAAAAATGTAAATGAAGAAAAGCATAGAAAAAGTGATTTCACATACCCCCCGAGAGACACCACCAGTTTAATTTTCACTCGATAAGAAACCAAGATGCCCATCATCTCCTTATTGGCTCCTTCTTTAATTCTGTAAAAGGACAGATGTACGCAGGCATTAGAGAAATAACGGAGGCTAATTAGCAGACTGTGGACTCTGCGAACAGGATTCGAAGATTGCATCTTTTTCTATTTTTAATTACATTGTGCTGGAGGCCAAATTAGTGTCTTCATGCTTCAGTTTCCCATCCAGGGCCAGGCCTCTCTTTTCTCGGTTGTTCCTCAGCAGGGGGGTGAGAGTGTATATGTGGCAGGAGGTGGAGCTCGGACAAACCTGGTCACTGAGGTTGGAAGGAATATGTAGAGTGAACAGATCAATTCATTAAATGTTTATGTAACCAATATGTCATCATTACTTCATATTAAAGTTAAAAAGACAATCTGTGATGGCTTCTGTATAAATGTGGACATTATTATTATTATTATTATTATTATTATTATTATTGCCAAGGGAAATTAGTCCTACATCTAAAAAGAAGTTTTGGAGAATATCTTTTGAGGAAATATGCCAAACACAATCTCATCTGACTCTACATGCGCGATATGTCCAAGAACTACGTTATGTACTTTAAATAAAAATGTAAAAAATAAATAAATAAACTTAAAAGGAAATGATAGGCAGATGTCTGTGTAGATTCTCACTAATCCAGGTCATAGATATCCAAAATTAGATCTCTCTGTGTCAACTGGACTGAAAGGTTTCCCTGAAAACGTTTCTCCCTCTCTCCAGAGAGCTTCTTCAGTTCTAAGCTGCTGGGGGCAGAGCTTGAAAATATAGCCCTGTGGACCATTAATTCAATTCAATTTTTCAATTCAATTCAATTTTATTTATATAGCACCTTTTACAATAAAATTGTCTCTAAGTGCTTTACAGAGGTAGAAACCCAGAGCCTGAACCCCCAGGTAAGCACAGTGGCAGGGAAAAACTCCCTTTTAACAGGAAGAAACCTTGAGCAGGACCAGGCTTACAAGGGGGAACCATCCTGCTGAAAGTTGGCTGGGTAAAGGAGGAATAAAAGAGGGAGACAGGACAGAGAGAATAAAGAGAGAGAGAGGGAGAACAGATACAATCATAAAACCAAAGAAATACAGACAAAATACAATCATAGAAATACAAGCATATCAGACATATATACACATAATACAGCATAGCAGGTTGTTATAAAGAGATGAACAGTATAGGCAGGTGCCGACAGCGGACCCTGAGTTTGCCATAGGCCAATGTCCGTACAGCACGAAGGCCTGGAGACGGAAAACCTGCAAAGAAAGAGAGAAAGAGAGAGAGAGAGAAGGGGGGGAGACACACAGAACGACAAGGAAGACTGGACCCAGATAATCCCGGTGAAAATAAAAGGAGGAGAAAGAAGAAGAAAAGGAGGAGAGGACGTGAGGGAGTGGTGAACCTTTGTACACTCAGAGGAAACATCATTAACATGAACAAAATGAAATCGATCTGATAGATAAGATTTAAACCAGTCTAGAGCTGTCCCTGTGATCCTAATCTCATGTTGTAGCCTTTGTAATAAAATGCTGTGATCTACAGTGTCAAAGGCAGCACTGAGGTCCAGGCCACTAACATTAGCATGTTAGTGGCCCGGATGGTCACCTGAGAGTTGTTGGCAGGGATGTTCACCCAGTTTCAGTTTGGGTGCTTCCCCTTTGCCTGTTGGGTCACATGATAATGAGTCACCAGGTCTCGTCAAACGTTAAAAGAACGTCAGACACGCAAATTTAACACCCTGCTTGTAAAGCACACCTTGAACGGAACCAAGCCCCTCTCCTGGATGGGAAAACACATCACACCCTCGTCAGATTCGCAGCGGGAGAAACAACCCGAAGAGGACGTGCTAGCCAAAGGACTGAATTTCGCAGCAACCCCAGAAGAGGTACCGCTTGTTGACCTCATCACAGCCACGGAAACAACCATTAGAAACAACAAACTCCCTGAAGCTGAAGCAGAACAGATTAGACTGAAGGTATCTGCTGCTTTATCCACTGCCAAAGCTCCAGCCTCCAACATCACCATTGAAGAAAAAAGAGCCCTCGCATCATTAGCAAAAGACAAGGACATCACCATTTTACCAGCTGACAAAGGTAGATGCACAGTTGTTCTCAACACCACAGATTACGACACCAAAATACTCAACCTCCTGAGCGACACTAACACATAAGAGAAACTCAAACGGGACCCCACCAGCTCATACAAGAAGAAGGTAATAGATCTTCTCCAGCAATTGGAAAAGGAGCAAGCCATTGACAGACCACAATACTACCGTTTATTTCCATGAGAAGCCATCCCTTGCATCTATGGATTACCCAAGATCCATAAACAAGGGACCCATCTCAGACCAATAGTTAGTAGCATCAACTCTGTCACATACAACATTTCCAAATACTTGGAAATGGCAACACCCCACACCACATCAGTAACTCCAAGGATTTTGCTAAAAAGGTCAGTCGTCTCAAACTACAACCTGAGGAGACCATGGTATCATACGATGTCATTTCCCTCTTCACGTGTATCCCTACCACTGAGGCAACAGCGACCATCCACAAGCACCTTCAATTGGACAACAACTTTCCAGAGAGAACAGCCTTAACAACGACCCAAATCTGAACATGTCTCGTGTGCTACCAGGCCACATTCCACACTTGTTGTGTTGAACCAGCGACCTAAGGATGCCTGGGAGCCACCACTACAGTCCTCCGCTCTACCAGCTGAGCTATCGAAAGGCGCTTTTGATGACAACTGCAAGGAAACACAAGGTAATGGGCTGTCCTCTACCTGTTGATATGCGCCCCCTGCTGTTGAACCCGACTACAACACCCTGATCTCTGACTCTCACCAGGAAAGGGAGCGGATGTTTCCACACCAGGTGTCAGTCAGCAGTTTCCAAGACAACCTGGGCTGTATTTATTAAATGTTTTTCTGGTCATTGCCTTTTCACACGCTGATGGCAGAGTGATAATAAGAATAATCATTTTCAAATTACAGGAAATAACTACTTTTACACGAAAAAACATCTGTAGACAGGCGCTCAGAGGTGAAGGTTTTGGTACTGTGCTCAAAGGTACCTAGGCAGTACTCTGAACATGTCTCGCATGCTACCAGGCCACATTCCACACTTGCTGTGTTAAAAAAAAACCCAAACAAAACAAAAAAATATGGAGATGCCGGGGATTGAACCCAGGACCTTGTACATGCAAAGCACACGCTCTACCTCTGAGCTACATCCCCAAGCCATGGCGCTAGTCATGAAGGGAGCAGATGGCCCCTGTATCAGGGGGCCCGACACTCCATACTCCCGGAGAACCCCCTCCCCAAGCACACGGTCGAATGCCTTCTCTAAATCCACAAAACACACGTGGACTAGTTGGGCAAACTCCCACGCACCCTCAAGGACCCTGCTGAGGGTGTAGAGCTGGTCCACAGTTCCACGTCCAGGATGAAAACCGAATTGCTCCGGCAGACCCTCCTTTCCAGCACCCCCAAATAGACCTTGCCAGGGCGGCTGAAGAGTGTGATCCCCCTGTAGTTGGAACACACCCTCCGGTCCCCCTTCTTAAAAAGAGGGACCACCACCCCGGTTTGCCAATCCAGTGGTACCGCCTCCGGTGTTCACGCGACGTTGCAGAGTCATGTCAACCATGACAGCCCTACAACATCCAGAGCCCTAAGGGACTCCAGGCGGATCTCATCCACCCTCGGGACCCTGCCACCGAGGAGATTCTTAACAATCTCGGCAACCTGTGGGCTGCACTTTGTCTGCTCCCTCACCTAGGACCTGTTTGCCATGGGTGGCCCTACCAGAGGCATAATACCCCAGACAACTGGGCTCCTAGGATCATTGGGACACGCAAACCCCTCCACCACCATAAGGTGGTAGCCCAAGAGAGGAGTGTAACTAATATAATGTATAAATCAGCCTGTTGTCTTGTCACTTCCTCAGAACTGTGAGCTGCACAGAGACTTTTGCTGTGTCCCAAATCACTCCCTATTCCCTACATAGTGCACTAACTAGGATGTATGTCATTTTTCAGGGTTGTCTGAAGGTTAAGTCAGGATTGCTGAATTCTATATAGGACACGTAATGTATCCCATAATGCACTGGGAATACTCATGGACAACTGATGCTCCCTAGCCAAGCAATGTTTCCCATCATGCTTTGCAGCCACAAAGGGAAAACTACAAATGATCAGGATGCGTTTGGAACAACTGATGCTCTCTAACAATAAAAAGATATTTCAAAAAGTTAAATGACTCAACCAGTAGCTATTATGCAACGTAGTCGTGCACTGATCCCTGCTCCCCATGTAGTGAGTTGGGTATAGGGAACAAGTGTCCGACTTAGATGCAGCTCTGTATTTAGAGCAAAAGCTGTCCTTCGAGCCGGAGTTGAACCAGCGACCTAAGGATGCCTGGGAGCCAACACTACAGTCCTCCGCTCTACCAGCTGAGCTATCGAAGGGCGCTGGACTTTACGGCACACAGACAGACACACACACGCATATTTTAGACAAAGGTGGTGCATGCAGTTTTACAGGGATGTCTGGATGTTAAGTCAAGATTGCTGGACTCTATTTAGGACACTTCATTTATCCCATAATTCACTGGCAATAGTAGTGGACAACTGATGCTCCCTAAGCAAGAATATTTCCCATCACCCTTTCAGCCGCAAAGGAGAAGATAAACATGGTGGTGATTAAAAATCAATTTTTATAGTAGTCCATCAAAAATGAAATGTTTGTCTATGATTATTAATCAGCAGAAAAAGGGAAATGACTCAACCAGCACATGATGCTATTTAGTCATGCACTCAACCCTGCTCCCTATGTAGTGAGTTGGGTATAGTTGTGAATTAGATGCAGCAACAGGTGTCTTTCGAGTTGTAGTTGAACCAGCGACTTAAGGATGCCTGGAAGCCACCACTTCAGTCCTCCGCGCTACCAGCTGAGCTATCAAAGGGTGCTGTTAAGTACAACTGCAAGGGAACACAAGGTAATGGGCTGTCCTCTACCTGTTGATGTGCACCCCCTGCTGTTGAAATTGACTACCCTGATCTCTGACTCTCACCAGGAAAGAGAACAGATGCACCACGCTGGACCTCTGTTTGAACACCACCTACTTTCAATACAGAGAGGGCCTCTGCAGGCAGAAACATCAACCATGTTTCTGCCTGCCATGGGTTCACGAGTGTCTCCCATAGTTGCCAATCTACATGGAGGAGGTTGAAAACCTGTCGTCTTTCACAGGAACCGTCCCAAGCCACTGGTTCAGATATGTTGATGACACCTGGGTCAAGATTCAAACAAAACAATTGGAAGCGTTCTCAACCCACTATAATAATACAGATGATTACGTCAAATTCACCAGAGAGGACGTAAAAGAAGACAGTCTGGCCTTCTTCGACTGTGCAGTCAAGATCAAGGAGGACAGAAACCTTAGTATTGAGATCTACAGAAAACCTCCCCACACAGATCAGTACCTCCTTTTTGATTCACATCACCCACTGGAACATAAACTTGGTGTTATCAAAACCCTACAACATAGGGCCAAAGAAGTACCCACCACAACCCAAGGGAAGAAGAAAGAACAGGAACATCTAAAAACAGCACTCAAAACATGTGGTTACCCAGACTGGGCCTTCACAATGACCTCCAAAAAAACGAGACCCCAGCAAAGACGAGGAAAGAAATAAACGTCACAGCGTTTCTATCCCCTACCTGTCTGGAGTTTCAGAAAAATTCAGGAGAATCTTCCCAAAACATGACATTCCAGTACAGTTCAAACCCTCCAACACACTCAGACAGAAACTGGTCCACCCAAAAGACAAGACACCAAGACACAAACAAAGCAATGTTGTCTCTGCTGGACAGTCCCAGGAGGAATGCAAGGAACTGTACATTGGGGAAACCAAACAGCCCCTCCATAAACGAATGGCCCAACACAGACGTGCCACTTCTTCAGGACAGGACTCAGCAGGACACCTACACCTAAAAGAAAGCGGACACTCCTTTGAGGACAGTCAAGTACGTGTGCTGGCCAGAGAAGATCGCTGGTTTGAGAGGGGTGTCAAGGAAGCCATCCACGTCAAGTTGGAAAAACCATCTTTAAACAGAGGTGGTGGACTAAGGCACTTTCTGTCACCCACGTACAAGCAGTCCTCCACTCTTTTCGTCAACAATCCAAACATTCACACCGTTTGACGAGACCTGGAGACTCATTAACATGTGACCCAACAGACAAAGGGGAAGCACCCCCACCGAAACTAGGTGAACGACCCTGCCAACCACCCTGCCAAGGACTCTCAGGTGACCACCGGGACCATTAACATGCCGATGGTCCACAGGGCTATATGTTCAAGCTCTGCCCCAGCAAACTTAGAACTGAAGAAGCTCTCTGGAGAGAGGACGAAACGTTTTCAAAGAAACCTTTCAGTCCAGTTGACACAGAGCTCTAACTTTGGATAAATGATAGACAACACTGACATTTGGCTATACGCAATTCCTATAAATATGACAAAAAGCAGTTAAAAAACAATATTTTAATTTAAAGGTCGCTATATGCTTGATCATTGAATTGATATAATGAAAACCCTAGAGCCACACTTGTTTTCGCATGACGACTTTTTATTCCGTAATCTCAGTATTCCGTATAGATTACGTTTTTTTCGTGATACGCATTGATTTATTTTGTTATCTTGCTATGATAGAAACAGCTGTTTGCCGGGGATAAGTTACAATAAACCTGATAAATGTTAGTTTGTTTCAGACCGTGCGCTGCTCTTTTTCACCAGCTGTGAAACAATAAAATAAAGCAAAAAATAATAAGTATGTATAAGTATAAGACACTATGCAACCAAAAATATTTATTTTAACTTGCAATGGCGGAATTTCTAAACAGAGCGAAGTATAAGGCAATAATTCGGTATTTACATATTCGCTACCTTTGCCTTTAAAATGCATTTGTCTCTAATAAGACAAACTTTAAAAAAATGTTGAACTCACTCTGCTTCCAAATGTGCAACTTGACATTTGTACTGGGCCATGGAGAACAAGCAAATATCTGCGTACTGACGAACTGGCACAAGGAGAGAACGCGCTTAGTGCTTCCTTTATGCTTTATCTCCAATCGATGCATACAACTGTTGCTAGCATGCTTGAGAAGTTGCGTACCGGATATCTTCACCCTCTTGACAGTCTTGACAGAGTTGTTGGTGACATGGACGTTAACGCTAATGGGCTCACCGTGGTAGTACAGCTAGAACGAGAGTAACCCCACACACTTACTGTGTTGTGTGCATTCTAGTCTACAGTAGATCAAAGTGAGTGTCACCTCCTTATCCAGTGAGGCCTCCAAATGCAGAGACCTGTCCGACATCAGGTAGCTGCGACGTGTCTCCACCATTGGCTGTGGGCCTGGCGTCTCTGGGGCGAACTGAACCTTTCTGATCACAAGATGAACTGAATTCCTAGAATAAACAGTAAATTTAAGAACGTATAGGATGTGTAAAGTCAGCTTTTCTACATCCTGCACAGTGCACAACGCTAGCTAAACGCTAGCTGCCAGAAAAATACCCTCCAGGTATTCGTGCAGTTAGCAATTAAATTGTATGAATTCCCTAACAGTGTGGGAATTTACAAAATAGGGCATGCATAATATGTTGGCTTTGGCTGCTTCAAGCCTAGCACACACGGCCCGATTTTCGGCGTCTTAGACTCGCCCTCAACCAAAATCAGGTGAGGCACTAATCCGCTTGGCGACTGAGTTAAGAACCTCGAAAACTCGAGTGATGACCCCGGCGACGCCCCGCGTGGAGTCTCAGACGTAAAACTGGACATCAAACCTGCTAGATATCCAGGCTGCTCGTGGTGATGTAGAAGGAGCTCCAGCCAATGAGAGCAGACGTGGGCGTGGCCGCAAAATAAGGAAGCGAAATGTAGTTGTGACTCTGATCTTGAAATCATTTGAAGTCGTGTCGTCCTCTCATCAGTTTTTTTGTCAATTGTAATTTTTAAGCTGTACATAGTTGTTTTGTAGTTTTAATAAAGGTGTGCTAGTCTGTGTTTTTCGGACTAGGAGTCCCCCCCGGAGTCGAATCAGTCACAAAATGCATCATGAATAAGAAAAATAAATTGCGCTAGACTATAAGTGGCATTTTGTGGGGGAAATTTATTATTACATAATCCAGGAACAACAACAGACATTTCATTCATAAGGGCAAATTACAACAATAACGCTGCGACCTCGTACTTCCCCTGTCAGTCCTTGTTTGGAAACTGGCAGCGCAGTCGGTCACGTCTCCTGACGGAGAGAGTCGCGCCGCGTGGACACAGCCGTCTTAGACGAGTCTTTTAGTGTGAACACCCGGGCGCCCCCGCCGACTCGCAAAAATTGTGCTGTGTGTACTCGGCTTTATGCATTGAATTATGCGATCGCTTAATCCTGTTTTTCTGAAGGTTCTGCTTAAAAGACACATCTGTTCTCTGGAGTTTCATAAAGAACAACAAAGTCTGCAGGACGTGTGGAAAAAGCCGACCTTTGATGAATCTTCTCATCCGCACTCTTGGCACAGAATGCCTGAAGCTCATAGTCCACACCACAAGCCTTTCCAGAGTCCTCAGGGCCCGGTTGGAGGGTCACTGAGCAAGGCAGGTTCTGGGGAATCTAACATGCATCTTCAATTCATATGAAAAGCTCCAAGCTTATGTATACATTAAATATAAATGTTATTACACCTGTCAAATTTGGCGTTATAACCCCCAGACAAATAAAAGAGTGTAGCTGGTCTTACGGTGAAGGTAAAGGGGTGTGCATTCTGACCCAGCTTGGTCAACAGTCTGTCCTGCAACTGGCTCAGCGGATTCTGGTCCTTCTCCGCTGGAGGGAAGACCTTGATTGTCCTGGCAAACAGATCTTTCCGGAAGGAAAGACCCAAAATGTCGAGGTCTTCCCGGCCATAACGGAATGCGCAATTCAGAGTCACGAACACTGAGGATCAGAGGAGACAGATGGCAAATACCAAAAAGAGTGACTGGATGATCATCAGATCCAGATGCGAGACCATTTTCTACCTAATGTAGGCGTCACTTTTTTTTCTTTACCTTTTCTATCTTTTAGGTAATCCGGCTCCACAAGGATGACGCCATCTGTCCAAGGAAAAACCAATCGTGTTTTTACCACATTCAAACGTGGGTAATTAACTGCTGACTTTTCACTTTTAACAAGGTTTATCAACAGGATATCCCGACTATTCCTAAGCTACGAGATTGAAATACTGCAAAGCATGGCTTTTTTTGATAGCTTCGCACACATGTAGCGTCTGTTTTCTACAACATTGTAATGCAGTGTCTAATATTAAGAGAAATACATAATTACTGTATAAGATCTAGGTAGTGACAGGAGTATAAGATTCAAGTATAAGATGACAACCTGCCATGCTTGTTTTGGAATATCTTATGTTTGCAGCATGTTTGTTCCTCTCTCTCTCTTTTATTCTGTCTGTCCTGTCTCCCTCTTTTTCTCCTCCATTACCTGACCAGCTTTCAGCAGGATGGTTCCTCCTTGTAAGCCTGGTCCTGCTCAGGGTTTATTCCTATTAAAGGGGAGCTTTTCCTTGCCACTGTGCTTACCTGGGGGTTCAGGCTCTGGGTTTCTACCTCTGTAAAACACCTAGAGACAATCTTGATCATAAAAGGTGCTATGAAAAATTTAATAAAATTGAATTAAATTATACAGTGGTGTAATAGCACATTTAAAACTGCTAGCAAGATCTGAATGTAGCCTCATTTTACTAATACAGGGGTCGGCAACCTGTGGCTCCTTCATCTTTATGCTGTGGCTCTGCGTGGCTTGGCAATTGAAGTGCATTTTATGTGTTAGTTGTTTTTTTATTGTAGTTGTAAATTGGCAGATTGGTGTGATCTTAAAATATTAGCCATAGTCAGTGAGTAGGACGCATATTTTAAGCGACAAATAAGCGCCACACTTGCCAAAAGCCGGTCTATGCCCGCTAAAACGGCAAGCATTTGTCGCAACTTTCAACCCCAAGTAGGCCAAGTATGATGAAATGTAAGAGAATAAGAATATATTAAGAAAATAGAATATTAATGATGTCTGGACAGACTCATTTGCATTTGCCTCTGACGAGAGCGGCCAGTCTGCCTGATTTGTGGTGAGAAACTGGCCAACAACAAAAGATCAAACGTCGCAAGACATTTCCAAAATAAGCACACAGCTGAAAAATATCCGGAGGGAGAAGAGAGAAAAAAAAGCTGTTTCAGAACTGACGCGGAAGGCTGCTCTGAATCACAAATGGAGTGATATTGAGAACCTTCCGAGACACTTTGGACTGCGTTTGGGGTCCTGTCGATCTTCGGATCCACAGACGTATGTGAGCAGCTGTTCTCCACCATGAACTATGTTAAAAACACGCGCACCGCTCGTGACGACAGCTTACAGTCCTGCGTAAAAATGAAAGTGACTTCCTCCAGCCCTGATTTGCAGACTCTGTGCGCAGAGGTTCAAGAGCAGAAGTCTCATTAACCAGGTGAAATAAATATTTATGTAGGTATTTTCCAAACATTTATTTTTCATTGTTCAGTGAAACAGTCCTCTTTTTTTCTTATTTAGTTTTCAAATTCAGGTCAAAGCCCCGCTGGTGGGTGCTTCTTTGCCACCCAGATCATTAGCACGCTAGTCACAAGAGCTATATTTTCCATCTCTGCTCCCAGCGAGTTTAGAACTGAAGAAGCCTTCTGGAGAGAAGGTGAAATGTCTTCAAGGAAAACTTTAACAAGTCCACTTGCACACAGAGAGCTAACCTTGGAATACCTCGATGCCAATGTCATCTGTTACAAGCGACTGTCCTAAAATTCCACAAAGGGTTAAAGTCGCTCAGAGGCTAAGTAGGGGAAAAGTTTAGTCGCCAGACGCACCGTCCCATCGGCACATCCTCACTCCAAAGCGTTTGTCGTTCACAGATTTATTGGGGAAATTACAAAAACGAACAGTGAAAACTTCCTCCAAAGCTTAGAATAGCATCAATATCCACTGTCAATAAAATTCCAGCAAGCAAAGACAATATGCAAAGCGATCGATGAAGCGGTCAGCAAAAATTGAGACCTCCCCTCTCGCCCTCCCAGTACACCCAACCACCCGGCAAAGAACAGCTGATTTTACTACAACTACGCTTGTGACCTGTCACCCACCACCTGACTCCCACATTCCCCAGTGAAAAATCAAAAAATGTAACGATATCAATAGCTAGCATTTACACCCCATTTATCCTAGCATCTGTAGGGGTCATGAGCACCATCTGCACTGCACCTAATTACTGTGCTCAAGCACACCTCTTCCAACTGTACTGGGACAAGGGAAGTGTACCGTACTCAAGCAAGGTACACCCGCGCTCACGCTAGCCAAATAATCCGGACTTCAGGGGACCTTGCCTAGAGCGAGAGCACCCTGCAGCTCTAGGAAATAGCGAACGAGTGCTGGTTCATCCGTGTGACCTTTAACTCACCCACTGGATCGACACAGGTTAAGTGATCCACAAAGTCTCTTCTCCCCAGGTAAACGGTGAGCTGTGGGCAGGGACAGACAGACAGACAGACAGACAGACAGACAGACAGCGTCATGAGGAGAAATGTAGGAAAGAGGAGAGGTCGGCGAGAATACAAAACCAAAATGATAAAATTCTATACCTTCGAGTTAGGGCTCGTCTTCTTAAAGACTCTGTAGAGATAGAGAACGTGAACACAGGATCTTATTGTGTAGGAAGCCACAGTGTTGTAAGTGACTTTAATGGGGCACGTAGAAGGTCAGTCCGTATATACGTACATAAGATAAACTGTCCAGAACCGGCCTCCCTGTCCGGCTTGACCGCCTCTTTGTTTCTAACCTGACTCTGGCCGTGATTTGCGCTAATGTTTCTAACAGAAAAATGTGCTGCAGCCACAGTAATTAACGGCCTGCTTTGCCAACGGCCACAAGAGCACAAAATGTAAACAGAGCCGCCGGAAATAAACCGAGCTGGGCCACGTCCCCCCACAGCCAGCGAGCCGCTGCAGAAATGTGCTGCTTGTGGACATTCGGAGGAAAAGAACAGCACATCCTGATTTCTTTTTTTTAAATTTTTTTTTATGTGAACTCTCCTTTAACCCATGAGGACCGCTTCCTGTCAGCACTCATCCCACAAGTATGGGGAAGAGATAAGGGAAATGACTAATTTCCAGGTGAAAATTCCAACTAAAGCAAATGACATGCATGCTGGTTTGTTGGTACTTGACGATGAAAGCATTTATCATTTGAGCCTGGAAATAAAATCAAAACTGTCTTAACTTTTCATCGGTTTATAAACAACCACTAAAAATCTATTAAAACCCACAGGACACGAAAGCAGTTAGGAAACTGAGAATGACAATACCGAAATGGATGGATGGGTATTAAAGAATAACGGCGTAAACACCGCTCACCTACCCGCCCGTTGGCCCCGGGGCCAATCACATTCCAGCATCGCCGCTGTGACGTCCGAGTCACGCGTGTTTACAGTTAGTGACATTTTCCTGACCTACTCAGGCAGCGCACATCACAGGCATCACATCATGAACTTCATTGAGTACGTTCATGAAAGCTTAATACAATAAAGTTGGACCCCATCGCAAACATTTATGTCTCAAAACGCTTCTACGTTTCTTTACATACGACATCTATTCGGCTGGATTAGGTTTGTCCGTGTATTCCGGCTAAAAAAAATGGGTTTGAAGAGGTTTTAAAGGGGGGGTTCCACTAATATACGACAGGTTAACGCGCCTACCTGGTCCCGCTTCTGCCGCCCTCCATCTCATCGGTTCTCTGCGCAATAAATGTCCGTAAAAAAATCCGCAAAAGTTCAGGATTAAGCTGCTTCCGCTGTTCGGGGACGTAAGCCACGCCCACATCTTCGTCACGTTAACTTGTTCTCGTTTCCAAACCTCCACCGACGCACGGACAGAGCCGCGCTGGACACCAGTAATTACCGTTATACACAAAAGCTGCCACGGCTGAGCAATCCGGATACAAGGTAGGCAATCTGGAAAGTGTCATTTCTGATGGATAATCGCACCTGCATATATAACAGCGTGACATTAATAAAGCCTATTAATAAGGCTGTTGTTCTGTCACTTGTATGTTTCTGTGCCAAAATAAATGGATGAGCATAATGAACTTAATTAATTATGCGAACTCCTGTTTGCAAGGCTTTCTGTCATAAAATCTCACTTGTATGGAAGCTACCTATTATGTAAACAACTGTGGTCTTACTATATAAATTATAAGGCGCAGACGTGGATGAAAGATGACGCGTGTGTGACATCATTTTACCAGCAGATGGCAGCATACCACAAAAACGGCGTAAACTCCAACTTTATCCACCGTGACAGAAAAAGTGAGTGAACCTTCCGGAGTTTCAGGTTTTCTCCACTAATATGTCACAACATGTGGTCTGATTTGTGCCTAAAATTAAAACAAAAAACAAAGCTTCTGTAAAAACATGAAAGATTTGGATTTTTTTTTTTTTGTGTGTGGCATTATCTTTTTAGGCACAGTATAGTCATCAAAACTCTTGACTTAAATGAACGAATCTCATTTTATGTTGTATGTTATGTCTGTTGTAAAAGCTTACATACTTTCTTACCACATGTACATGATTGTATGGTTAAACTATGAAATTATAAAGTGATTCGTTTCAGCCGATTCTTATAAAACCAATTATTATTTACACTCTCTTTTGGATTTGGTGGAGATTATTATAAGGACCAAAAGAATGTTCCCAAAACGAGCTTTCAGAGGGTCTACTGTCTGATAAAGAAGCACTGAATAATGATAGAAGCTTAGAAAACCTCTTTATCAATCTGTTTACAATATATCTTTGGTTATTTATAATCTTCTTTTTAATGATGAAAAGAATGGTCTTTCGCCAAGTTGCAAAATGTGTTGTCAGATGAATGCTCATCAAATTAAACATTTCATACGGAAAGCATTTTTAAGAGCTGTTTTATCAACATATTTTTTCTAGCAGAAGAGTTTTCTTGATATAAAAAGAAAAAGACATTTAATTGAAACAAAATGGGTCTAGTATGCTACCCTGTTGCACCCCACATCCTACAGTCTTTGATTTTAATGGCTCAAATACAACAAGTACAATTTGAAAGGTACAGCTGCTGCATTGTTAATTGTAGTTTTTCTTTGTTACGGTAGTTTTTTTCTAATTTAGCTTAGTTAAAGTAGTTTAGATTAGAGTAGTTTTATTATTTGTTATGTTGCCGCACCGTGGGTCCGAGAGGACTGCAATTTCATTTCTACTGTATGTCGAACATATACGCATATATGACAATAAAGTTGACTTTGACTAATGGAAAACTTGATTTTGCTTTATCATTCTCAGCCGTTATAATCGGAACGGAAAATTAAAAAAACAGAAATTCATCTGTGGAGATTGTACTCCATGTAACAAATCTATCTGATTTGATGTGATTGTAAACACGTGCATGGATTTATTTGATTTATTTATTTATTTGTTTGTTTATTTGACAGGGACAGTACAATGTGACATTGCCAACAGTAACCAATGTCCATGTACATAAGGCTTCTAACCAAAGGCTAATTTGCAGCCCCCGTCCCTGTTATCGCTGTTGGCAGTCAATAAAAAAATGATTGAGCTTGAAGTGGAAATTTTGTTGATGGAGATGGACAGAGAAAGTCACAAAGAGCTGCATGGTGCTTTTATAGATCTTAAAAAAAAATCCTACCTCCCTTTTCACCTTGCCCTTTACCCAGCCGGCCATCAGTGGGGAGGGTCCTCCAATATGAACCTGGTCCTTCTCAAGGTTTGTCCCTGTTAAAAGGGGGTGTTTTTCCCTTGCAACTTTTGCCTGTTGGGTCAGGCCCTGGGCTTCTGTAAAGAGTCAGATAATAATCTATGTTGAAACAGATGCTACATACAGTAAAATAAGTTGAATTGAATTGAATTGAATTGAATTGAATTGAATTGAATTGAATTGAATTGAATTGAAATCTCAGCTCTGGCCTTTCTGTGCGGAGTTTGCATGTTCTCCCTGTGCATTAGTGGGTTTTCTCCTGGCACTCTGGTTTCCTTCCACAGTCCAAAAACATGCAGGGTGGACCCCGCCTCTCACCCCTTGACAGCTGGGAGAGGCTCCAGCAGGCCCCTGTGACCCAAAGTGTGGCTAAAGCAGGCACAGAAGATGGATGGATGGATGGATTTAATTGAACAGGTCGTGTGAGAGCTGTAAGACAGTGTTGAGGTGTGCCATAGGTGGGACAGAACAGTTCAAGGTGGAGTTGGGACTCTACAAGATGATGGGGCCAGCGATTCTGTGTGGCAGTAAGGAGAAGACAAGAGACAGAGTGATGAACACTTTGTGAGGTTCTCTTTGGGACCAATGAGGATGGAAGGAATAAAGAATGAGGACATCAAAGGGACGGCACATGTTAGCAAAGCGAGAGGCAAGATTGAGATGGTTTAGACATGGCCAGAGGAGGGGACAGTAAAGACATCTTGGCAGAAGAATGATGAGGAGCTAATTATTCGGAGATCCAGAGGAAGAATAAACTCCTAATCAAAATTTTAAGACCAGTTGAAAAATTGCAAGAATTTCCATTTTGCACAGTCGGATCTTAAGAAAGTAGTGCTTCACGGTGCAAAAAGAAGAAATGGGAGTGAGACCAGAAAGAAATTTGAATAAGCAATTTATTGCAAACATTGAGACATTGCAAACATAAACAATCATTAAACTGAAATAGGCTGTTCATCAGCTGATCCAAAGTTTAAAACCACAGCCTTTAAAAGGCCAAATCCTCGCAAAAATGTGGATTCAGTGTCATTTTCTGTCAGGTACCCACACTGTCACGAGCTCCGGATGGCAAAGGCAAAAAGGCGTTCTCTCTTTGAACGCGGTCGGATTGTTGAGCTTGCAATCTGTCAAGACACGGGACGATCCTCGGCCCAAATGAAGCTGGCCAGTGGTGCCAACTGCAGTCCCATCTGCGAGAGGAGGGTTTGAAGAACAAAAAACGTCTCCAACGACCTCGTCTCCTTCAATGGCACAAAATTGCCCGTTAGGAGTTTGCACGAGAGCACCAAACATGGGACATTGAAGCCGGCTATGTGGAGATGTTGCAGGGGGCATCCGTCATGACTGAAGACCCTCGTCTGTGTGGTAATGGGTGACTGGGTGACCAGCTTCATTTGGGCCGAGGATCGTCCCGTGTCTTGACAGGCAGCCATTCGGATCCTCCGGCTCAGGGCCGGGGACATTTTTTTGGGTCTACCACTTGACTTTTCTTCCCCATCACCCTCGGGATCTTTGAAGAAGTTTAAAATGACCGTCTTACTGCGTCCAACCGCAGCAGCGAAGCACGCTGAGGCGAGAGGCCTTGCCGATGCAGCTCAACAATCCGACCGCGTTCAAAGAGAGAACGCCTTTTCGCCTTTGCCATCCGGAGCTCGTGACAGTGTGGATACCTGACAGAAAATGACACTGAATCCACATTTGTGCGAAGATTTGGGCTTTCAAAGGCTGTGGTTTTAAACTTTTGATCAGCTATTGAACAGCCTATTTCAGTTTAATGGCTGTTTGCAATAAATTGCTTACTGAAATTATTGTCTGGTCTCACTCCCATTTCTTCTTTTTGCATTGTGAAGCACTACTTAGAACCTTCTTAAGATCCGACTGTGCAAAATGGAAATTCTTGCAATTTTTCAACTGGTCTTAAAATTTTGATCAGGAGTGTATATGAGAACAATATATGGACATTTACAGACAGAGAAGACATTAAGCTGATTAGTGTGGGAGAAGAGAATGCAGAGAAAAGAGGGAGAAAAAGGGCAAAAATAGGAGGAGGAAGAGGAGGAAAGACTAACAAAAGCCTAGTTGTTCTAACTCAATAATACATTTATTTTGAAATACTGTTCCTTGTTATTAAATCTGTGAAAACAGAAACAGAAAAACACAAAGTAAGCATTTAAATAATTTATCCAATTCAAGGGCAATAAAGAAAAACACTGAAAAAGAGCACGCGGAAAAATAACAGTGCTTTAATCTGAAAGGCGCGGCAGGAAGTGGCGCTGTGAACGCCTCGAATGCGGCTGCTTCGGCAGGGACGCAGTTCGGAGGTGCATACCCAGCAGGCTGCACGCAATCCGGCGTTCTCGTTTCTCCCAGCGGTCCTGGTTCGTCTCCATACTCCGGACTCATGGCTCTCCGGGCTCCTTGGTCGGTCTGTCTCCTGCTGTCGCTGCTGCTGCCGTCTCTGGAAGGTACCCTCACCGGCTTTGTCCCGCGGTCCCAGGCGCTGCCTTTTGTGCCGCATTTTAATTTAAGGCCCATATAACGGTCCGCCGCCCTGCAGGGGAATACTAAACACACTTCTTAGTATCACCAAGAGTGATGATTGAGTTACAAAAAAAAAAAAAAATGTAGGCAATCCAATTTTAATCCTTATGATTAAATCTACAATCTTTTGATTATTATATCTTCCAGATGTTGATGAGGTTCACCAGCAGGACTGATTTCAGTGAACATTTTTTTTTTTCCAACCAGTAAATGATTGTTTATCGCGTTATTATTGCATATTTTAGATGACCGTGACTGGGCACCACCCAGTCTCATAGATTACTGCTGAACACGCTGAAAATGATGTCACCTGCAGCCATGGTGAACATCAACAGATGCTCACATCTTTTTACAGTGTGACAGTGTAAAACAAGCCAGATGTGCACATCCAATATTGAGTATATATATATATATATATATATATATGCAGGCTGTTTTTGGAATATTAGGTTGGCGGCTAATAGATAGGCAGCTTTGAATATATGATGACTTTTGTTCCCCTTTTTAATAAGTCACGTGTTTTAATACTGCGAGTGAATTGACCGCCCCTAACACCAACTCCAGCCTTTGTGTTTACACACTTTACATGTACTTGCCGCCACATTCTGTGGGTAAATATTGTGGTTATATTTCATCACACACAATTGTTTTGTAACTGTAGATAATTTCACCACGGGTTGAAAAAAAAAAAAAAACCCGAGTACATTTTTCTGCGAATTATGACTTTTTCACTCAGAGTTTCTCAAAATAAATTAACGTGTGTTCTTATATTTGCTACATATTGAGTACCAAAATACTTGTTCTACTAGCAAAGTTAGGACATTTTTGGGGACATGAGGCCTTCGCATTTTTAAAGGGCTGTTTGATGAGTCAAATATTTGGTCTCAAGTTTCCCTTGCCCGGACGCGGGACAGCGGGGCCCCCTCCTGGAGCCAGGCCTGGGGGTGGGGCATGCTGGCGAGCGCCTGGTGGCCGGACCTTTGCTCATGTGGCCCGGCTGGGCACAGCCCAAAGAGGCAACGTGGGACCCCCTTCCCGTGGGCTCACCACCTGCAGGAGGGGCCAGAGGGGTCGGGTGCAGTGTGAGTTGGGTGACAGCCGAAGGCGGGGACCTTGGCGGTCCGATCCCTGGCTGCAGAAGCTAGCTCTAGGGACGTGGAACGTCACCTCTCTGGTGAGGAAGGAGCCTGCTGGTGCGGGAGGTTGAGAAGTTCCAATTAGATATAGTCGGCCTCACCTCGACGCATAGCAGGGGCTCCGGAACCAGCCTCCTCGAGAGGGGTTGGACTCTCTCCCACTCTAGAGTTGCCAATGGGAAGAGGCGGCGGGCAGGGGTGGCGATTCTTGTTGCCCCCGGCAGTGCCTGTACGTTGGAGTTTACCCCGGTGAATGAGAGGGTAGCCTCTCTCCGCCTTTGGGTGGGGGACGGATCCTGACTGTTTGTGCCTATGGCCCCAACAGTAGTTCAGCGTATCCACCCTTTTTGGAGTCCCTAGAGGGAGTACTAGAGAGTGCTCCTTCTGGGGGTTCCCTCGTCCTTCGGGGTGACTTCAATGCTCACGTCGGCAGTGACAGTGAGACCTGGAGGGGCGTGATCGGGAAGAATGGCCCCCCGATCTGAACCTGAGCGGTGTTCTGTTGTTGGACTTCTGTGCTTGTCACAGATTGTCCATAACGAACACCATGTTCAGACATAAGGGTGTCCATATGTGCACTTGGCACCAGGACACCCTGGGCCGCAGTTCAATGATCGACTTTGTGGTTGCGTCATTGGATTTGTAGCCGCATGTCCTGGACACTCGGGTGAAGAGAGGGTGCTGACCTTGACTGAGGATGTTGTGGATTGGTGGAGAGAATATTTTGAATACCTCCTCAATCCCACCAACACGCCTTCCAGTGAGGAAGCAGGGCCTGGGGACTCGAAGGCGGGTTCTCTTATCTCCGGGGCTGAGGTTGCCGAGGTTGTTAAGAAACTCCTCGGTGGCAGGGCCCGCCGGGGGGTGGATGAGGTCTGCCCCGGAGTTCCTTAGAGCTCTGGATGTTGTAGGGCCGTTGTGGTTGACACGAATCTGCAACGTCGCATGGACATTGGGGGCGGTACCTCTGGATTGGCAGACTGGGGTGGTGGTTGCCTTTTTTAAGAAGGGGGACCAGAGGGTGTGTTCCATCTACAGGGGGATCACACTCCTCAGCCTCCCTGGTAAGGTCTATTCGGGTGTACTGGAGAGTAGGGTCCGCCGGATAGTCGAATCTCGGATTCAGGAGGTTCGCAGCCAAGTGTGAAGCGACCGGGATGAGAATCAGCGCCTCCAAATCTGAGGCCATTGTTCTCAGCCGGAAAAAGGTGGAGTGACTTCTCCAGGTCGGGGAGGAGATCCTGCCCCAAGTGGAGGAGTTCAAGTACCTCAGGGTCTTGTTCACGAGAGAGGGAAGAATGGAGCGGGAGATCAGCAGGCGGATTGTTGCGGCGTCTGCAGTCATGTGGACTCTGCACCGGTCCGTTGTGGTGAAGAGAGATCTGAGCCGAAAGGCGAAGCTCTCGATTTACCGGTGGATCTTCGTTCCTACCCTCACCTATGGTCATGAGCTTTGGGTGGTGACCGAAAGAACAAGATCGCAGGTTCAAGCAGCCGAAATGAGTTTCCTCCGCAGTGGGGCTGGGCTCTCCCTTAGAGACAGGGGGAGGAGCTCTGCCATCCGGGAGGAGTTCGGAGTAGAGCCGCTGCTCCTCCGCCTTGAGAAGAGCCAGATGAGGTGGCTCGGGCACCTAGTCAGGATGCCTCCCGGACTCCTCCCTGGTGAGGTGTTCAGGGTACGTCCCTCCGGTAGGAGGCCCCCGGGAAGACCCAGGACACGCTGGAGGGACTATGTCTCTCAGCTGGCCTGGGAACGCCTCGGGATCCCCCCGGAAGAGCTGGACAAAGTGGCTGGGGAGAGGGAAGTCTGGGCTTCCCTGCTTAGGCTGCTGCCCTCGTGACCCGACCCCGGATAAACGGCAGAAGATGGATGGATGTTTGAGAGTCAAGGCTTGGTTTTAAGGTTGAGGTTAGAGTTGGGTTTATGTTTGGGTTAGGGGGTATAGTTGGGATGGTTAGGGTACAGGGCAGGAAAATGCATTCTGTCTATGACTGTCCTCGCAAAGATAGAAGTACGGGTGTACTGTATGTAATTAAGTAAGCATGTACGTGTGTGTGATAGACAGAAACTGTCATGACAGAAGCTGCCATTTTGTAACTAAAAAACAAAAGTCTGAAGTCTGTTTTTACTCTAAAATATAATGTAATCATCATTTTATGTTCCGAACAATACTGGAAACTGTAATTTACTTGAAAAGGATAACTGTAAAGTCAATTTGCAACGTATATTAAGTTTTTTCAATGAATAAATGACGCTACAGTGTTAATATTTTATACACATTGCTCTCAAGGTGCCTCTGTAAATGATAGCAATCCTGTTAAAGAGTCTCATCACTCCTCATTGTAATTGTAGACTTTACTAGAATGAGTGTGACTGCGCTCAACATGTAGTCAATGTGGGAACACACACATACACACACTCACACGTTGAGAGGGAGAGCTGAGCTGTTTATCTCTGCTTTTGTTGGCTCTTTAGTAACACGTGTGCTCAGCAGCCCTGGCAACAAACACAGAGGATTAGTGCACAGGCAGCAGGGATTTTTGTATTTTTGTATTTTCTTTTATTTTTTATCATTGTGATGACCTGACAGCTGTGTAAAACATCGATATATACATGACCATGCATCATCATACGGTACAGGAGAAGCACAAACGTCGGGGAGCTTAGTCTTAACGCGACGTTAGCTGTGACCTGTGTCTTGTTTTACTGCATCTGTGTAAAATGTCTGAATCTTTTCTTTCTTTCCCAAAGTCGCGTGCCAGGACTTCAGTTTAGCTGATGCTCTGGATGCGGACGGCGACAAGCCAGGTCAGTACGGCAGAACAACAGTAAGGAAGTCTGCGGTCGAAAAATCAAACCAGTCTTTCAGCGTTTTGAAAATGAGAATGATAGATATAGCTGTTATACGTTTACACATATGATCATGTACTTTTTCTAAATGATAAATATTTCCTCACGTCAGTGACCGCTCCTCCAAAGAATCCAGCAGCCCCAGCGGGAGGTCCTGGAAGAGGTAAAAAAAAAAAAAAAAAACACATTAAAAGTAGATAATTACCTTTTCACCAGTATGTGTGTAAAACATCTATCTTTAATTCTACTTGGGAAACATTTACGTACACACTTTTTAGAGCGGCTGTACTTGTACTTGTTGCGATGTTGTTGTTGTTGTTGTTGTCAGCAGACCTCAGCCTGGAGGATTTTTTTAATCCTGGCGCTGCCACCAAAGCTCCGCCCAAGGTTGTGCCCAAAGCTCCCGCAGGCACAAAGGCTCCGATCAAACCCAAACCCAAACCGGGTAAGAGAGGTTTTTATTTCAAGGCTTAAAACTCCCTTTTAACAGGAAGAAACCTCGGGGGGGGACCCTCCTGCTTACGGCCGGAGGAGCGATAGAACAGAGGGGAAGGACAGAAAGAGGAGGGGATGGATTTGAGATTTGAGTTACTTTCATCATTTATTTAGTTCTTTCTCTCTTCATTTATAACTGCTTTTTAAACCTCATATTTTTCTTTTTTTTTTTTTTTTTTTGTTGCATTAAACAATGATCGCCAACCTTCTGACCTCCGCAGCCGCCGATGACTTTGACCTGGCCGACGCCCTGGACCCCAGCAATGACATTGGCGTCAAGGACAAAAACAAGGGTGGGAGAAACCCCCTCTGTCAGATCAGTGTTTTGTAGCGAAAACGATCGTCAGAGCCGACCCGAGTCGACGGAAGTTCCCGCAGTCCGGAACTTTTAGGGCGCTTTCGCTGCAGGGGGTGTTTTGGCCTATTAATTGCAGAGTTTTGTAAGGGAGTGACATGTGCGTGCCAATCGTTAACCCCCTTTTCTCTCGGGAATCGGGTAAAAACTTAGTGCCCCTCGTCTTTTCCTCCGCTCGTCAAGGATATGTCACGTGAACATGTGTGAACGTAAAACCCCCAGCCCCTAACCCTAGCTGGAAAATGATACGATGCGCCATCCGCATGTGTGAAAGCGCCCTAAAAATGGAGTGATCATCACTCATCCACATGTTCTGAAACTGCACATCTTTAAACACGTCAGCAGCCGTTTGAAGACGCTAGCGTTAGCAAGCTCACTTTCCCTCCAACGCCACTGCGCATAGCTCTTAGCTGCCATTTTGTTTTGCCTTTTTTTTTTTGTTTGTTTTTTACTTTGGAGTTGTGATAGTCGTTTTTTTATTTGAAGCAAATAGTCCATTGCATGAAGCCAAACATAAACACAAATAAGCGTGACGTTTATCACACAAGTGTTCGTTTATGCTGCCTCAGATGGATTCTCTGACAGCGATCTCATCGACGTTAGTAAAGATGACACGTACAAACCTGACAAAGGCAAAGGTAACAGGTGTCACTTTTTGAATAAGTGTACATAAAAAAAAAAACAAACAAACTAACGTTTCTTTCCTTAGGGGGGCACCCGCGCGGAGACAATGACCAGATCAACCAGTATGACGACAACGGTGAGTGGGTTCTGGTTTTGGTTTCCTCCCATTTCCGTACCTGTCACACCTCTTGACGAAGCACGTTTGCAGAGACAACGGCCGAGGTGGGCACCATCGCGGGGATCGTCAGTGCCGTCGCCATGGCGTTGGTGGGAGCAGTCAGCAGCTACATCTCCTACCAGAAGAAGAAGCTGTGTTTCAGTATACAACGTAAGGTTTTTGGTTTTTAATCCTCTGCTCTCCTCTGTCTGCTGCAGGACGGGGGAAATCCGGTCCTCCAGGGGTCGGATTCAAGCCTGGTTTTGTGTCCAACATCCAGAGTACACTTTCACCCGCGGTCCCCGTGTACCTTAGCAAAAGCCTTTTCCAGCTGGTAGGACACAAAACCCCAGCTTGAACCTGGCCCTGGAGGAGTGGACTATTTCAAAGCTGAACCGCTGGGGTGTTTCTGTCCTAACAACAGGCGCAGCACCACTTTTAGCCATTTTCCTTTTGACGCACAGTTGATTGATCGGGAAAAACAAATGCTTCCTAAATGTGTTATAACAGAGAGTCTGAATGCCGAAATGGTGAAGGCAGAGAACCCGGATGCTGTGGTGGCTACAGAACCACAAGGTAAAAAAACCAAGATTGGCGGGGGGGAACGTTGAAATGTTGAAGGTCTCATGGTCAAACCCGCCCTTACTGATGTAAACCCAAACCGGTTGGTAAATGAGGACATTCACTACAGTCAGTTATTGACTCTTTTTTTGTCCTTACAGTCCAGCAGACGCTTCTAGAACCCCCCAATGCTGAACCTCCAACTGAAGAGAATGCTGTGTAACACACACACACACACGCACACTCATGCACACACACCATCCTTGTACTTCTATCTTTGTGAGGACTTTTAGGCATAACTTCCTAAACCCTAACCCGAAACCTAATTCTAACCCCAAACTTAATTCAATTCAGTGAAGTTTTATTTATGCAGCGCCTTTTACTGACCATTGAAGTTGTGAGGCCCTGCCAAAATGTCCTCACTTTCAAAAAATGTCCTCACTTTGCCAGTAGAATAAGTATTTTGGTACTCACCACATAGCAAGTACAAGAACACACACACACACACATCATTGTACTTAAGTCTTTGTGAGGACTTTCACAGACATAATACATTCCCCAGGCCCTTATCCTAACCCTGTCCATCCAGGCTAACCCCCTGACCCCAACCCTGACTTAAGTCCAATATTAAAACCAATTTTTAACCCCTCAAATAGTCCTTTGAAATTGTGAGGACCAGTGAAAATGTCCTCACTTCTCAAAAATGTCCTCACTTGCAAGTAGAATGCGAATTTCTCCTGGAGATGAATAAAGTTTCTATCCATCTAGAATGAATATTTTGCAAGTACAAGAACACACACACCCTTGTTTCTTGTTAGATTTGACAACGTCGGTGAAGAAGATTGAGGTTCAGTCGGAGCTCATCCCTGAGCTCTGACGGAATCTACACAGCCTCTGAATTGGATTACTCAATTACTTGCAGCCTGATCCTGGTTTACCGGCTGTTGTCCACGTGTACTGGGATTATTCTGGGAAGCCGAGCTCCAGGCGAGGAAGGGAGCCCCTATTTATGATGTGGAAGAATTAAAACTGATGTTTGGGCTTTCCCACTTTAGCTCAAACTGTTTATTTGTCAGAAATGTTGACGTTGTTTGACTGAACAATCTACCGTAATTTCTGGACTATAAAAGACTACTTTTCTCACACACTTTGAACCCTGCGGTTTAAACAACGATGCAGCTACTTTATAGATTTTTACGGGCTAACGAGCTTCGTGCAGCCAATACGATCTTCCGGAAATACATTCAAACAAAGTTTCAAGATGAAAGTGTCATTGAGCGCGGCAAAGAAAGAGACTGAGAAATTGTGTGACAAATTCTTTTTTTTTTTTTTTAACCAGCCGTTTTTCTGCCATGGTACAGGCACTGTTTGTTTAAAACAAACAAAAAAAAAATTTAAAAGTAAAAAAAAAAAAAAAAAAAAATCTTTCTGCGTAAATATCTCATGTTGCAGCGTAGACGCCTGCGGCTTATCGGCAAGTGTGGCCTATATATGTACAAATTCTTTTTCTTTTTAAATGTAGTGGGTGTGGCTTATATTTAGGTGCCCTTAATAGTCTGGAAATTACGGTAATGACACGCGGGAAATTGAGATGAAGCTTTTTAAAATGCAACAATAACTAGCATCTCTCCAGTACACAATATGTGCCATTTTATTTATAATCTTTGCACCTACTGCTTAACCAAACGGCCTTTTAATGGATCATTTTACTGAGTGGAATTGGAAATACTGTTGGTAACTACACTTTCCACTGCTAATTGTGTCCACACCATGTGTAAAATGGCCTTGTTCTCATTTGGGCGTTTGTTTTTCTTTTTGTGGTGGGTGCAATGGTTTTGTTTACTTAGGATGTGTGAATTTTTATAGTGTAAATAGCTCCGCGTTTTTAACCCGCCTTTAACAATGCCTAACGGAGGAAACAGGATGTTGCTCAACTGGAAAAATAAAAAAAGACTGACAAGACAAATCCACACTTGATGTAGCATTAGCCTAACACCAGTTAAATGCTGAAGTTAAACCTGGATATTTTTTTTTTTTTTTTTAATTTATGTGCTGCTAACAGAGGATTGGTGGTGGTCGCGTTGAGATGCCTGAAGAACACATTTTCATCTCGCAGTGGGCATTTTCTCTTTATGTACACTGAATTTCTTGGTGGTTCTGGTCGTTCCGGTACGCATCGCCCTGAAAATCTCTGCAAATAGCATAGTTTTATATAAATAAGAATGATGTGGGGGCATTTTAGAGAAATAGAAAACACGCATTCAAACCATTAGCAGAATTGTGCTTTAGACTCGTAGATGAATGTCGTAGCAGTTAGCTGTAGCAGTGCTTTTACAACATTTGTGACGTTGTAAAGTAAATTTTTTTTCTACCTTCCTGTTAACTCTTCTCTGTGTGTAGTTTGCGCTCTTCCTTTGTGCTTTTTGCACTTCATACCCAACTTTTACAGCTACCTTTGAGGATTTCGTAGACGGTATCTTACTTGTTCGGCAGTGAAAATGTCTGACTGTAGCCAGTCTGTGCTTGAAGCTGCGAGCAGCAAAACCTTTTTTCACCGAGATGGTTCCAGTGTTGGTTCCAGAGAGCCGCCCTTCTTCGCCTTTCTCCTCACCAAATGAACTGGGACCTTGAGATGTTCTTCTGTTCAACCCTTCTGACCTGCCATTGAAAGTTAAATACAAATGAAATACAAATTAATTACAGACATCGATTGTAATGAAATAATACATGTCAGGTGACAATTGAGGATCAAATCAGGATAACCAGTTCTCCATTATATTGTCCTAGACCAGTGGTCACCAACCCCAGGTCTACAAGGCCCATAATCCAGCCAGGTTTTCTGTCCTACCACGTAGACCCCGACTTTCACAAAGGAAAGCAGGAATCTACGGCAGGCGTAGCCAACCCCCGTCCCACGAGAGCCGCAGTTCAGCAGGGTCTTTGACGCCAGCTTTCACCTGGCACCCTCGTTCCCTTGGCAACAGCAGGTGGTCTGCTCTCCTAGGGCCCGTTCCAGGTGAAAGCCGGTGTCTGGTTAGACGGCAAGCACAGCCGAATTATGGGCCTGAATGAATGAATTAAAAAAAAAAAAAAAAAACTTAAATGCGTCCCGAACCCCTCTGCGGGAAAAGAAGTCAGTGTAGTGAAAGGCAAAGGTGAGAATGTCGATTTTTATCGGACAAGAGGGCATATTTCTCTGCTTTTCTATAAGTATCTGCGATGTTAGGTTAGTTTTTCGTATACATGTGAAGAACAGTGAAACTATTTAAAAAAGACAAGTGTGTGTGGCGTCAAGGCACCGCTGCGCAGACGAGGTGTGCGTTGCAACAGTTTCAAATGCTGTCAGTGGCCCATAAACCCACTTTCTGAGGCAAAAAACACAAACACACCTCCTTCATCTTTGCCTTCGAAGCAGCTGCTTTTACCCACAATCCCTCTCTTGCTGCTCCAGGAAAGTGACAATGTTTGGCTTTCGTTTCCTCTGCTAAAAAAAACAACTTCCGACTCAATACTGTGATAGTGACACGTGGCTCTTTGTTTGCCTCCCGGAATTCAATTTCACCCTTTATTTTCAAACACTAGTTTCAAACAACAGCTTATCTGACTTACGGAGCTTTGACTCGACAGGACACTGACTAAAAACTCACTGCTTGGTTTCCTTAACGTGTTTCAAATAAGACAACTAGCACAAGAAAACAAGAAAACTAGCACGTAGCAAAAACACAGATCTACCAAAGACAATAGCTGAGAACGATGGGCTGTTCTGTCTTGGGAATAAGGTGGCTGGAAAATTAGGCCTTGAATGTTTTATATTGTAAACGTCTTTTCAAGTAGATTTTTGTATTTTTTTTTTTTTAAATCAGACTTGATTGTAAGAAAGAGAATAAGGGCCACGTTACATGTAGTATTTTTAAAAATTCAATTTGAAATCAACAAGAATTTGGTTTTCCAAAGAAAAACTCTGGGACTGACCAATTTCAGAATTAAAAAATAAATAAATAAAAAAGGACTGAAATAAACACAGGAACCCATATGTGCCCGAGCACCAGTGGTGGCCCTTATCCTTTCCCCTCCCCACGATCTGAGTGTGTAACCGTCCTGTATTTAATGTCTAGTGCTGTGAAAATGACTCCTGTCACGCTGCTGTTTGCAGCTATACACGAATGTACCGAAAATCCACCTCTCTGCAGCCTTCACGCGTCCCGCTATGTTTCAGTAGCTACAATCCCACAAAAAAAAAAAACAAAAAAAAAAAACCCAGCTAAAATCACAATTTCTACCAGGGACAATATTTCAGGTTGGCCGGCACCTTTGTTTTTATGCACACACGACACATTGATGCAAATAATCTGAATGTACTGGTGTGAATAAATCAGAAGTGTTGTGTTTTGTGTTGTGGAATGAATCTGCTTCGGATCTCCATTATTTACAGTGGAGACGGCTTGCCATGTGATCAAGGGACTCTCACACAGTTCAGCTTCAGAGGGGAAAAAAATAAACTGTGAAATTTAAAGATGGGCACATACAATACAGGTACACCAGCTCTGTGTATTGTCGTCACACACACACACAATGATGCATGCTATTCTCTCTTGTGTATCAACTCATTAACAGTAAACTCTTCTGTCTTCTTACGCTATAATCTCCTGATACTTGTTACTTATATTGTCAAATGAAATAAACAAGGAAAAAAAGCTGAGTGTTGACTTCTTTAATTGAAAACAAAAGATTGGCAGTCATAAGACAGGTAAACAGTCTAAAATACAGTAGTTTAAAATGAATTACGTTAAGTTACATGGTCCTACATCAGTGGCTGATGGTGCGTTTATGCTTTATGATCGGCAGCTAAAACAATGTGTGCTGCCAGAACTTGTGTAATTTTTAGTATTTTTTTTTATTTAGGGAGCATTGGCTTGGCAGTACCAAGATCAAAATTAACATTGAACACAATGACAACACTGGAAAAACAAGACACGCCTCCTCGCCGTTGAAACATACAAAAGTAAACAAAAACAAGTAAAGACTCGTTCACTGGCAAAAAAGAGCTGGCCGAACGACCACGACCTCCCTCTTTTTCGGAGAGAAAAATGAAAACATGAAAGGAGAAATGAAAAAGTTGCTTTGAAAGCGATCGTTCAGACTGTAAACATACACCACAGTGTTTGTGGTACGCGAGGGCGCCACAGGTCAGACGGCAGTGTGCAGCGGCGTTCCCGAGGTGTGGGTGGGTGATGGGGTGTGCTCAGAGGAGGACAGCGAGTGGGCGGAGGCTTCTCGTTGCAGCTCCTCCACCCTCCTCTGGAGCTCCGCCCTGAGGAACAGCAGCTCCTTCAGGCTCTGGTGCACGGGCACCTGCAACAGCAATCGTGGACGCGTCTGGGGTCAGAATCTGCCGCCGAAGAAACGACCGCCCTCCGTCAGCTGTGCTTGGGGCATCTTACCTGTGGTCTCATGCGCGGGTTCCAGCAGGCGTAGTAGCTGCTCCACAGTTCGAGGTGTCTGGAAGATACCACCGGGTACAGGACGTGGTGCTCGTAGTCCACGTAAAAGGGGTTGGTGAAGTCTTCGGTCTGGCTGCGAGGAGAGCACCCAGAAACTGTCAGAAACTCTGCGGGGCGCCCGGGTGTTCACGCGGCGCAACTTGCGAGGATCGGCCGGAGAACTGGGTGTTCACACTACAAGACTCGTCTGAGACGGGAGTGTCCACACTCCGTCAGGAGGCGTGACCGGACTGGCACGGAAGCACGTGGCCGCAGCGCATTCATTTGCAAACATGGAGGAGATCGCAGCAGTAGTGTCTGTTCTACTATGTACCGAAAAACCGAAAAGAAAGAAGAGTATGGGTCACGCTCTTGCTAGCTCTTTTCTTTCTCCACTCTTTTTGCTCTTTGTGGTAGAGCAACACATCCTAAAGGGCCAGGGGTTCCTGCCAATGCTCCACCAAGCTTTCCAGAATCTCCTGTATCCACTGAACTCACAAAACCACTTTTTTAATCTCCCGATGCTCTGCTGCAGCCGCTCTGCTGCTCCTTTTCACTTCCTTATTTTGCGGCCACGCCCACGTCTTCTCTCATTGGCTGGAGCTCTTTCTACATCACCAGTTGCAGGCTGGATATCTAGCAGGTTTGACATCCAGTTTTACGTCTGAGACTCGTCGCGGGGCGTCGTCAGGCTCATTAGTCGAGTCTCTGAGGTACTTAACTCAGTCGCCAAGCGGATTAGTGACTCGCCCCGATTTTGGGTGAGGGCGAGTCGCGAGTCTAAGACGCCCAAAATCGTACTAGGCTTTACCCTGATAATACACCGGAGTCGTTTCCATCGCAGACGTGTGTGTGTACTCTGGCTCGGGCTCTGGCTCTGCCAGGGCTGCATGCTCCGCTAGCCCTCCGACGATATACGCGCCACTTTTATTTTGGTTGGATGGCGGAGCACGTCGCAACAATCTGGCACAATGCGTTACGTGCGGGACAGGAAGTCGGGTGAGAAGAGAAAATAAAACATCCAGAAAATTGTCAAAACAAAAAGCCGCGTAGAGTGATCGTTTTGAACAGTGCCAAAAGGCTGCCCCTGAAGTCAACAGGTCATAGGTCTTGTGGGGGTCATCTCTTAATCATTTTAGGCTAAGAAAGACTTGTCATCGAAGTACAAAGCCATACCATTATTTACGATGTGTCACACCTGTTTATAAGGATTAAACAAAAAAGACATAGCGTGGAAAGCCATTTCAGAAGCAATGGGAGTAGATGGCAAGTCACTGAAATTACTCAAATTAATGTTTACAATGTTATGTGTGTGTTTCCGTCCACATAACTACTAATTGGTAATATCTCGCGGTCGTACGTGATTTGGTTTTCAGCTTCCGGTCGGAGTCGCGCTGTGCTGACGGCGGAAACGGAGCAAAAGCTGTAGCTGCGGCGCAAACCCGTTTAGTGGATTAACTGTCGCGTGTTTCACAAACGGAGGACAACCCTACCTGTTGATGTAGGACCACAAGGACACCGTCTTGGTCTGGACCTCCTGCACAACAAGGGGGAACTTTCACACACGACAGGCTAACGTACTTGTGATTGTTGTCGCAAGAAAATGGTACGAACCTTGGCGGTCCTTTCCTGTTCGCTGTTGTAGAGGAACGACCCAAACAAACAGCTGTAGAGGTGCTCCAGCACGGTGACCAGGAACAGCTCGTTGAACTCAAACGCCGACGGGAACTGTAATCAGGCAACCGTGGCGAGCGTCAGTCCAAATTGTGCCGTCTGTCGAATGTGCGGCTGCACTCACCTGTCGCGTCATCTGCCAGACGCAGTCGATGAACTGGACGAAGAGAGGTGAGCGCTCGGCGTTGGCGTGGTTCTCGTCGCCGTGACCCACGCGCTGTGACACAATAACGCGTTCAATCAGTTCTTTTTCGAAAGGAACCTCGTTTTGAGTGGCGTTCAAGTGTAGTGACTTACAGCAGCAAACTTGTGTCCGAAGCTGATCCACTCCTTCTCCACCAGAACCTGCCAGCACACGCACGCACACACACACACACACACACACACACACACACACGGACCTGCTTATTCCAATGTAAACAGGAAAAAAAACAACACTCTAGCTGATGCTGCTGCGAGTTTTTAGAACCTGAAATCCTCTGAGAGTGCGATAATAGCTGTCGAGCATTAGCATTGAGAGACAGGTGAGCTGGGCCGTTCTGTCCCAGCCGTCACTGCAATGGACCACCACCGACGTCTTCCCCGATTCCAGTTTGTCGGCGATCTTTGCTGCTCCTGATAACAACAGCTGCGCGTGGCACATGACAGTCAGTATGGCACATATAGATGACACGTCTCCTAAAGTCAATCCAGTCTATCCTTTATCTTGGAGATTAACGTTTTATTATTGCATAATAATAAATCGTGCTGTGTGTGCTAGGCTTTAGCGAATGCAGCTTCTGTAGCCGCCTACATCACATTGTAGCTGCCTGGGAAAAACCAGAGGCCAGCGTAATAACCGACATCTATAGGACACATTTCCTCCCAGAGGGAAGGCAAATGTTAGCCGTTGCACGTCAACCTCAACACTATTTACTGAAGGGGACAGTGCCTCAACCTATCAGGAACCCCTCAGACCAGAATAGATTTGACTGATAGCTACATAAATCCGGCATACCCCACCTTTTCTGACTTAAAAATGTACTATTTTTATATTTCATTACTGTATTATTGGTAGTAGCGGTAGTGATCGCAGTAGTGTTGATGTTGATTATTATTTATGTATCTTACACGTATGTACTCCAGCCAGTGTGTCTGGTCGACAGATGAGTGCCAGTGAGCTTCATCTATGGTGGGGTAAACAACGTCTTTCATCTTCCTCAGAGACTCCCTCATGACGTGGATGTTGGGGATATCCAGGAAGTTCAGCTCCACATTGGGGTAGAAGCTCTCACTTTCGTACCCTCCATCCTTTGCCTGCATGAAGAATGGACATCGGAGGAGGAACCAAAGATAGCAGAAGAGTAGGAGCGTTTCTACCTGCCTTTATTGTACCTTGTTGGTCATGGCCACACTGCTCTGTCGGGCGTCAAAGATGGTGAGCTTATGAGACTGAGCGTTGGCGTCCATGATGAGTTGGAGGAAGCGTTCATCCTCTTTACAGCGGCGATCGGAAGGTCCGACTAAGGGCTGGCTGCAGCGTACGATCGTAGCCTGGGACTCTGGGTGAATCCAAGACAAGACCTAGAGAAAAGCCAGGATGACTACAGGAGCAGTTCGCAAATAGAAGCACTGTAACGGCACGCTAGTTAGTGTCATGTGACACATTAAAGTACTTATAGTAGCATAAATAGAAAAAATAACTTGGAAATTTTGTCGACTAGTATTATTTATCCAAGCCTTACTCACTGGGATGCGATGCTTGGCTCTAAAAAGAGACACTTGTTTGACATCTTCATCTGTAATGTTGGTAGGGATGACCAGGATGGATGGATAGGTGTCACACAGCTCATAACCGCTGTTGATCTTACTGATGGTCCAGCTCTCATTTGGAAGACCCTAGAAAAACAGATGGAAACTTTCATTTACTATACAGTCCACTTGAAACTGTCGCTAAGCCCCGCCCTCACGACCTTCTCGGACAAACATTCGCTTATCTGTCTACGCGAGACATATCGTGGGATACTATACAGACATTTTGGGAACAGAAATATCTTATTTCACACAGAAACCAAAAAGGTGCTTGCTATGCTGTGGAGGCTCATCTCCGTTGAAGATCAGCATTGTTCTAGCACAGTGGGGTTAAATTACTTTATGATCAATGACATTGTCCAACTTGTATAACTTATATGAGCTTAGTGCTTCTGTAGAACTTATAACAAGAGTCTATGATGAAGACGTTTGCGTCCCCAGGGAGGTGTGGACAAACAGGTACTTAAAACAAATTTCCTCAGTAATTTCAGAATTTATTTATCTTGCTTATTTGAATTATACATATATTTCAAAGTATTTTACTTATTTCGGTCGTTTATTCATTTATCCATCCATCCATTTTTTGCCTCTTATCCGGGGTCGGGTCACCAGCCTAAGCAGGGAAGCCCAGACTTCCCTCTCCCCAGCCACTTCGTCCAGCTCTTCCGGGGGGGATCCCGAGGCGTTCCCAGGCCAGCTGAGAGACATAGTCCCTCTAGCGTGTCCTGGGTCTTCCCAGGGGCCTCCCATCGGAGGGACGTGCCCTGAACACCTCAACAGGGAGGCGTCCGGGAGGCATCTTAACTAGATGCCCGAGCCACCTCATCTGGCTCCTTTCAAGGCGGAGGAGCAGTGGCTCTACTCCCGGATGGCAGAGCTTCTCACCCTATCTCTGAGGGAGAGCCCAGCCACCCTGCAGAGGAAACTCTTTTCGGCCACTTGAACCTGCGATCTTGTTCTTTCGGTCATTACCCAAAGCTCATGACCCTCATGACCATAGGTGAGGGTAGGTAGCAAAGATCTACCGGTAAATCGAGAGCTTTGCCTTTCGGCTCAGCTCTCTCTTCACCATAACGGACCGGTGCAGAGTCCACATTACTGCAGACGCCGCATCGATCCGCCTGGCGATCTCCCGCTCCATTCTTCCCTCACTCGTGAACAAGACCCCAAGGTACTTGAACTCCTCCACTTGGGGGAGGATCTCCTCCCCGACCCAGAGAAGGCACTCCACCTTTTTCCGGCTGAGAACCATGGCCTCAGATTTGGACGAGCTGATTCTCATCCCGGCCGCTTCACACTCGGCTGCGAACCGATCCAGCGAAAGTTGGAGGTCACGGACTGATGAAGCCAACAGGACCACATCATCTGCAAAGAGCAGAGACCTGATCCTGAGGCCACCAAACCGGACCCCCTCAACACCATGGCTGCACCTAGAAGTTCTGTCCATAAAAGTTATGAACAGAATCGGTGACAGGGCAGCCCTGGAGAAGTCCAACCCTCACTGGAAACGAGTTCGACTTCCTACCGGCAATGCGGACCAAGATCTGACACCGGTCATACAGGGCGCGGATGGCCCGTATCAGGGGGCCCGACACCCCATACTTTCGGAGAACCCCCCACAGGACTCCCCGAGTGACACAGTCGAATGCCTTCTCCAGATCCACAAAACACATGTGGACTGGTTGGGCAAACTCCCAAGCACCCTCAAGGGCCCTGCTGAGGGTGTAGAGCTGGTCCACAGTTCCACGTCCAGGAAGAAAACCGCACTGCTCCTTCTGAATCCGAGGTTCAACTATCCGGCGGACCCTCCTCTCCAGTACACCCGAACAGACCTTACCAGTGAGGCTGAGGAGTGTGGAACACACCCTCTGGTCCCCATTCTTAAAAAGAGGGACCACCACCCCAGTCTGCCAATCCAGTTTCACTGCCCCAATGTCCATGCGATGTTATAGAGTCGTGTCAACCACAACAGCCCTACAACATCCAGAGCCCTAAAGAACTCCGAGCAGACCTCATCCACCCCTAAGGCCCTGCCACCGAGGAGTTTTTTGACCACCTCGGCAACCTCAGCCCCGGAGATAAGAGAACCCGCCCTTGAGTCCCCAGGCTCTGCCTCCTTACTGGAAGGCGCGTCGGTGGGATTGAGGAGGTCTTCGAAGTATTCCCTCCACCAGTCCACAACGTCCTGAGTCGAGGTCAACAGCGATGATCGGTTGACAGGGCCCTCTCTTCACCCGAGTGTCCAGGACATACAGCCGCATATCCGATGACACGCCCACAAAGTCGATCATCGAACTGCGGCCTAAGGTGTCCCGGTGCCAAGTGCACATATGGACACTTTTATGCCTGAACATGGTGTTCGTTATGGACAATCTGTGACGAGCACAGAAGTCCAACAACAGAACACCACTTGGGTTCAGCTCATGGGGGCCATTCTTATTTAAAGTTTAACTCATGGTAATGTGGGAAGAGGGAAGCAGTGGGGTGGTGCTCCCTTGCGCCCTCTACGGACCAGCTGCCACTGGAATTATTTAAAACAAAAAAAAAAAAAAAAAAACCAACTCTCTTTTGGTGGTATTGGACTTACCCATTTACCCATGCACACTGTATAACCATATCACCATTTTTTCAGCTTTTTACCTTGATAAATGTCTCTAAATCTGGAGCAAAACCGACATTTCCAGTGTTTTTCTATGGAGTAACAATAGCCAGATGTCTGAATGCACTGCAGCGCAGCAAGGAATGTAATTGGCCGAGACGGATGAGGAAAGTTCAATCCGTGATGAGCTGTTTTTTAAAAATAATTGTGATTAAAGACAATCATACTCAACATTATCAATTTATTTTCCAGGTAGGTTAAAAAAATATTGTTACGCTACCAGTGCTAAATTTTGCATACACAGTTTAAGTGCTCTTACCTGACGCTTATACTCTGATGTAGGGTCGTACACCTTCCAGCCATCAACAGGAAACTGCTCCTTGTACAAGAACGCAAACAGGGGCTGCAAAAAGAACATTTAATCACAAAACACATACACCCTTATGTAATCACCAAATGTGAAAGTGTATAAATGCTACAAGTTTGCAGAATGAGACTGACCAGATTGTGACAGAGGGGGAAAGCATGCTTTGACAGCACTTCCATGATGTCTGGTTGGCTGCTCTCTTTCTTATATGCAAACCTGGGACTCCTCATGTCCTGGTAAAGGGAAACATCAGTAGAACAAATATCACCCCTGTCAATAATAACAAGCAGTTGCAAAAAAAAAAACCCTCCATATCTAAAAGGCGAGCCAAACCTTGCAAACCAACTCTAGTCCTTTGGTCTTCTCCCCCAGGTTGGGAATGCTGATGGTCTCCAGTCTGCTGATGGCTCCCAGGTTAATGTCAAGGATGAACTGAGACTCCTGCGGGTGAACAGAGGTACGTGAGAGCATTAACACAGCCGCGGATGTCGCATTTTTGACGAGATGCGACGTTTGACCTACTCGTTCCACGCTGGCGAAATGCAGCTTGTAGTCTGTAATGGTCAGGGTTCCGTTAATTAGACCGCTGAATGGACAGATGTACATCACATCCTTGACTGCACACACAAACATACATACAGGTCATTTCTGATGTAAATAATGACATTTTATCACGTACAACTTAATTTTGTATTCTTTTTGGCCAATAATTGCATTCAAAGGTCTGTTATTTCTGTATTAGACAACGTTGCTGCTCTGACTTGTTGTGGGCGCAGATTGAATGACGCCTTTTATCCACCAATAAAAGTCACATTTTGACCAATGTTGTGTCTTGAATAATTTATTTCACTGGTAAAGCCTAACTTAAACTCCAAAATCCATCTGAGATTTTTTTTTCTCTGTAAGCTCACTCCACCATATCCTGCTTATTTCTTGGCATCATAGTGAAATAAATAATTTTAGAGGCAACGCTGATCAAATTACAATGAAAATTGATGTTTAAATTGCATCCATGACGATTTTGGTGGCGGATCTGAGCGGCGGTCATAGCTGGGTCTCTAGCATGTTGTGAGATACATTTGGCTGGAAACTGTCAATCTTGACCTTTACAGTTTAACTCAAGCCTGGAGCGAGCCTACAGAGACGTTGGCCCTCATTTATCAACCGTGTGTGCGGCAGAAAACTGTGCGCACGGCCATTTTCACGCAATTGTCTGCAAGGTCTGACATCATATACGCCAGTTAGAGTCAGTGCAGATTTGTGATCTGAAAAAAATCTAAAAATAATGCTTAAACAAACCTTAAACTGGTCATTGAGCACAGGCAGCCACATTTTCCATACAGAATAAAATGTAAAAAAAAATACCATTAAATAAAATCACTTAAATGTTTTTTATGGAGGCGTTCTGCGTTCACCTGAAGAAAACAACTCGTTTTTTCCTGAGTACCGGTAATTCATTTTTATTTTTAGTGAAATTAATCCTGTTCTTCTGACTCTATTCTTTCTGTTCGTTTTGTTGAGTAGCCTCATCCTGTTTATCAGAGTTAATGTTTTCTGTTTTTCATGGTAATTGACAGGACATCTAATAACTAGTGAACCTGCCACAGAGCAGGAGTGTCGTTTTAACAGTGCTCGCGCACGCATGACTGTGCAGGGCAGTGTCAGGGCAGCAAGACGTCCGCTTGTCCACGGCAGCGCTGCTGCCCGCCGCTGTCGTCGCTCTCCAGGCAGCGTTTTTCCGGGCTCCTAGAACACCAGTTTTCATGCTTCCAAAGAGCGCATCCTTGTTAAACTCCACCTCAGAGGTGAGGGGATCAATTTCTAGCTCGGAAAAGTTTGGTTTCTCTCATGTTTCTTCTCTCTGTGTTTGACTTCAGTGGGCGGGGCCTCTGAATCATGAACATTTAAGGGCGTAACATGTTAATGGCCGCCGCATATATCAAGACCCACTGATTCGTACACCATGACTCCTGCACTCCCATCTGTACACGTTTCTACGCAAGATTGATAAATGAGGGCCATTGTGTGCACTTACGTGTTGTCTGAATGGTCTCTCCCGGTAGCAAAGGAACCTGGTACTGGCACATTTTAACCTGAGCCCCATATCTCAATGCTGGGAGATTCTGTACAAGAAACAATATAGTTAGTTTAACCCACACCGCTAAGATCTGATCGAATATTACTGCAGGTAAACAATGATGTAATCAGAACAAACATCGCCCAGTCTGTCAAATGCACTGACTTACATTATTTCAAGAGCCTTAGTTTACACTGTGATTTTATATATTTAGAATGTTTATACAATTACAAGTTTTATTACTGATGTTAGAAAATAAAAACAATGAAACATGTGGAGGGATGATGAGTGTGTTATCATTTGTGTAAAGTGACCTGATAAAGGCTCTTTGCAGAGCAACACTGTTAAACACAGAAACAAAATTAAAAATGGACTGAATATGCATGCGCAGAATCTCTACCAGCAAGGCACATGTGGAGAAATCTGTCGGTACCCTTCTGTTAAAAGGAAGAAAAATCAGCGAAATAACTTGGGACGGATGATAGCAATGGTATGGGGTTTTCTTTTTTAATCACCATAGCAACATGTGACCTTAAAATAAGAAGGGTCCTGTAATTTGCACCATGGGTGTCTTCACATGTCCTCATTAGGGTAAAGGAGCAGAATGTGGATGGATGGACGGATGGATGGACGGATTGAAGTCAAACGGTTCAGGAACAAAATCTGGAATGTAGGCTGGTAGCAGGTGAGATGCTGGGGTATTTTCAAAGCACTGCCTTTCTCTCTTTACTTAAAGGGTACCAACAGCTGTTTACTCCTGTGACATGACAAATAAAAAAATAAAAAATGAAACGATATAACATTCTATAAATGTTATTAGACAGCAGCGAAGGAAGCACAAGACAGAGGGGACACAGAAAATGAGACAAGGTACGCAGGTGAAGACAGAAATAATGAATGAAAGAACAAGAGCAAGACAGTCCAAGACTTGCCAAAGAACTGGAAGAATTCTCAGAATCACTATCTCCATGGTAACAAAGCCCATCATCTTGCGAGTCTTGCTATTTGGGAAAACCAGCATGGAGAAAGTTGGAAGGAAGAGAAAAAAAAAAGAGAGAGACATCACGCGTTATTCTGTAGGGATGATTGTACCGTCATCGTCGCTCCTTTTTGTTCTACGGATACAGCAGGTTGGCTTTTATACACTCACCATCCCATTCATTATTCAAACATCAAACCATAAAAACCATGAAGGCTGCATCCTCTTCCACCCCTTTTTTGCTCCTTTAAGGTGCAGAGCCACTAAATGGCAAGAAATACTTTCACTCAGACACTGAATTGATGCTCAGTATTTGCACCTTTATCAATTCTTTCTGAAATTTAAATGATGCAAACGCGACAGTTTAATTGCTTTGGGTTTACTTCCTGTAAAGTTTGGAGTTATTTATAAACGTATGATTGTGCTTGGTCAGGGTCTACATTATATATTAGTGTACACAAGTGACTTAGAGGATCTGTAAAACAACTCGCACAAATAATGATCAGCAACTTTGCAGATTTTTAAACAAATGCCATGCCTTGCATTTGGGTCCATAAATAAAATAAAATACAATAATAAAATAAAATAAAATACCCTTTGTTGTTATTGTGGGCTATTATTATTCTTATATAATAAGCAATATAACTGTATTTAATCGTGTACACACACACACACACACACACACACACACACACACAGATCCACACTGACAAGCTGCATCCCTTATCTGGGCTTCTGTCACCTGATGTGAAACAGATCCAGCCCACAGAATTACACCACAGTGGGACAAAACTGGTCAGATTTCCTGGAAGGGTTGAAACACATTCAGACGATCACTAAAAACTATTGTAACCTTGCTAAAATTCCTCTCCAGGTGATTAGTCGACGATGGATCTTTCTCCACTGTGTGTAGGACTTAGTTTAAGCAAATTAGAATTTTAGGAATTAAAAGCCGTTTCTTTGATGGAACCACAGTGCCACCTAGAGTCTGCAAATGTTAGTGAATCTTTATCCCTCTCTTGGTTATGATATTTATTTTTGATTAATTTCTATCACGTAATATACCAATTGTATTATGTTGTCCACTTCATCATTGACATTATAAATGAAGGTTTAGGATTTGTCAGATGAAGATTACAATATGTATTTAGTAACTTCTCACAAAACGAAGAACGAGAATATTTTTTCGTTTATTCATGAGTTTTTGAGTTGACTTAATGACGGTGAGAAAATATGTCATTAATACTTTTATGAAAAATCAAGATTCACAACAGAAAGCTGGCTTAACTGCTTCAGGAGAAGGTGATTTATATATTCGAGAGCTCGTTGTGTTCCGTCTCCTCTTCGCCTCTTCACCTTTTTGGCGCTCTTTTTCCTCTTTGTTCCTTGTTGCTCTCTGTTTTCTCCATATCTTTGTCCATTTTTGTTACTTTGTTTTTCAAGCCAATTTTTGAGCGTTAGAATCAAACTTTTTCTTTTTACTTATCTTTGATTTTCAACAGTTATCCGGAAGCTTTGTGGTGAATCCTTTTTCTTTAATTCGTTCAAGTACTGCATCTGTAAGAGACCAGTTGTTTTCCGTTTGGGAAAGTGGAAACCAGCATCACTGCTTTGGAGCTGACGCTTCCACTTAGAGACTGACTACATTTTCTTACATAACAAAATTTCTGATTTTGTTTATTTCCTCCAGGAAGTGGAGGTGGTGCCCCTCGTGATTGTATTCTGAATTAAGAATGCCATCTATTCATTTCAGAATTCCTTATAAGAGCTGAGCTCCGCGCTGCAATCATTTGTTCTTTCCATCTTCAATAGATAGATGGATGGATCGTGGCGGCTAGCAAGCTAACGGGACGCTCATACCAAGCGTCCAGATCACATAAACCCCACCAATTAAACATTGAACTCAACCGATTGAGTGCCAATTGAAAATGTAAAGAACAAACGATACACAAACTGGAGACTACATGAGCGCATTACAGAGAGACAGCAAAAACGATGATAAAACAGCTTGAAAGCAGCTACAGGGAAGAAAGAAAGAAAAGAGGAGCAAAAGTGAGAAGGAGACCTAGAGCTGAAAATAACGGATATGAAGACAAGCTCTTCACTGCAGTGGTTCCAATTTAAAAAAAAAAAAAAAAAGACATTTCTCTCTGCATACTCTCGGCCACAAATGGAACTTACCTACAGAAACCGTCGCACAACTCAAACACATTTGCATCCTCCGCACACAGTTTCATAATTAGTTCAGCCAGGTCGGTTCTGTGACCCGACCGGTGACGAACTTTGAATTGGAACTGTACTTGGGGGGATTGATGGTGTTTCACAAGAATGAGAGAATGCAAGTAGGCGTGTTGAGAAACAGCCTGTGTCAGTGTTTGTCACCTTGACTACCGGGGCCCACATGTGTACAGTTTGTCTTGAATGACACGTACAGTATTTATTAAGCTAAAGGGACTACACCTCTTACCCTAGGTTTCAGTCTCTTGGATACCTGTAGACCAAGAGATTTTACATGCACACCACCAAACAGACACACAAACACACACACAATGGAAACTATCAGTGTCTGTGATCAAACAGTCAAAGTCCAAATACTACTGCGAACATAGCAAATAGCATCAGAAGTAGCAATGCTTATTATATGTTTAAAAAAGGCTCAAAGGCAAATCATCATGAGCAAATCTAATAAAAATATGAGGAGGCTTGTAAGCAGCAGGGGCTTTTTGTTGCAGACAAAATTGGTTTACATTGGCTGGAGTTTGACCAACGCTAGCCACAACTCCAGAAATGTCCCAGCAACACATGGAGCACACCTCTCTGCATTAGAAATCAATTGATAGGCATTGACTGATTATGACACAAACGTAGAAAAGTCTACAGTGCTACTCGGAAAATTAGAATATCGCGTAAAAGTTGTTTTATTCAGGCAGTCCAACATAAAAGGTGAAACCAGTACATTTTATAGACTCATTACAGATGCAAGGTTTTACTTTCAGAGGCCTGGCATTTTTGTATTTAAAATTCTTTTTTTTTTCTTAATGATTTCAAGCAATATTCTAATTTTCTGAGTTTTTGAATTTGAGGTTTTCTGAAGCTGCAAGACCTAATCAGCAAAACCAAAACAAATAAAAGCTTGAAATATATTGATTCGTGTACTATTGTCTATATAATATGTATATTTCACCTTTAAAGTTACAGAAATGCAGGCACTTTTTCAGGATATTCTAATTTTCCGAGTAGTACCGTATGTATGTCAGAAACATGTGAATGCACACCTAAACACAGGCATAACTACAGAAACAATCCAATTACTTAAAGGGGAAACCAGCGAGGTCAGTATATTTGGCATTTTACTTATTTATTTATTTATTCAGACATGCTTTAAGCAGCAATGCTGACAAACATGAAAAGCTCATAAACACGTCGCCATGACCACCGACCTTACCATGAAATCCGGTGTCCTCCCACTCTATCAGTTAAGAAACGATGAGAGACATAGTCAGTGGCGTGTACGTATGCATGCGTGCGTGTGTGTGTGTGTGTGTGTGTGTGTCTGTCTGTGTGTGTGTGTGTGTGCACATGGTATGTCAGGATACCTTGTGGTCAGGTGGAACTGATCCTGAGATCTGGCTGGAGATGGTGGCTGCGATGAGCTGTTTGCACCATTCTACGTGGGAGCTTGACGGACTGAGTGGGAAGACCATGAAAAAGAATAAAAAAAAAATGTACTTATTAATACTTATTCATTCAGTTGCACATCAACTTGATGTAACACTTCTGCCACAAATTATTCTACATTGTAAACTACTGAGTGGTCAACATAACATTTGATGAGCCACACTACACTAGTATGTGCATCTTTACAATAAAATGTAATTAAATATCATATATCATACATGCATGTGTGGGTGTAGAAAGAAAAACAGTCATTTTAGACAGCAGCTCGACTAGTAAGCATTTAGTCTATGCAATTTAAAAATATAATGTACAAAACCTCAGAGTGACGATCACATACTTGTCTTTTACTGTCACATAGCGTTGATATTGGCGTGCGTTTGGCAGACATGTTAATGTTTTCAGGAATTAACTTAGTCATGATTTGTAAACAGAACAATATTCGCAGCTGGATTTTTTTTTTTTTAAATATTACTGTTTATTTTACCGGAAACTTCAAAGCTGCATCGCCGAGAATCATGGCGACCGGAAACGTCTTTGTATGTCTGATGTTCGTCACATTTTCTTTAAGCGATATCTGGCGTTTACCTGTCTGTGCCTTCGCCAGCGCCCGGCCCGCAGGATGGGGGGACCCACGGCTTTCTGTTCGGGCCTGGTCCATCTGCAGCTCCGGTAGCTTCGTCAGCTCCGACCTGCTTCTCCATTCGCCACACAGCTTGTTCGTTCGTTGGTAACTTCCGGCGGGTGTTTTTTTTTTTTTTTTTTTTTAATAATATAAAAAATAGCCTTTGTTCGTTTATGGCCAACCTGTAATCTAAACGTAAACCATGGAAGAAGAGAACCTGATGATGACGTTGTTGTTGAATCTTCTCTGTGGCTCCACCCTCCTTCCCTCACGAGCGGATGGAGCCAGTTTCACTGCGGGCGAAGCGTCTTTCATAGAGAGCTGTCAGTAATAAACGTGTGCATGGGCGCCGTAGAGGGGGGAAAAGTTAGGAAGCTTCTAAGGGCCAATGACTGACGGGGGGGACCTCCCAACCCTAAAAAAAACATTATTAATGTTTGATAAAAAAATAAGGTAATTAAACACATTTAATCATATTCTCATAACATGTATGTCAGAGATTTCGACTTTATTTGGGCAAATCCCCCCCCCCCCAAATGGTATAGCCCGAGTCGAGCTAGACTGCCTGCTACAGTCCGAGTTGGGCGCAGAGTGCAGATGCTGGGCGATGTGTGGTAAAGCAAATTCTGGGTCCCAAAAGAGGCGAGAGAAAAAAAGAAAGCTCTAAGGGCGACTATATGTCACCCAGTTTTTCGCAAGGAAAGGTTGATATAGTCTTTGAGTGAGTTGAAATCAAACCGTTCGCTAGTTTGATGTCCACAATGTGTTTAGCTAATTAAACTAAATGGGCTTCCTCCATGTCACCAGGTGCAATGTCTCCCCATAACCCCCTCCAACCACATGAACCCCCACCAGGTGAGCAACGTGGAATGTCAGTTAGCTTTATTGAAAAGGGTCTGTGTGAATAATGTTTTTGAATCTTTTTTCTCTCTTTATCTGTACTAATTCAAGATAACTAGGCAATTTTTTCCCCTGTCAAACACTTTTTCTTTTTTCACATAATGGTAATTATCTGAATCAAAAACAGGCGATATCCTAGTCTTTTTGGGATGCTGGCCTGGCCATGTTACTCAAATAATACCTTAAACTAGAAAGGAGGAGGCCCGCACTCAGGAACAAAAATGGAGGCTGTCTGATGCACAAAAAAGCCCCAAACCTTTATTTACATAGTGCTAAGTGCACAAAGAGAAAAGTGGAGTGCGGACCTCCTTCTTTCTTGTTTGAGTCTACCTTTCCTGAGGGCCCTGCACCAAAGCAGACATCCACTGCCATCCGGAGCCATTTTTCTGCTTCACATAATACCTTGAAATCAGATATTTTGGCAGTCCTACAAGGGGCAGTTTGTTGAGGTAGCTATTAAATCGCACAGCAATGACATGCATGCAGGCAGAGCAGAATAGGAGAGCTGTGCATATTTTTTGCACATTCCTTGTTACTGTTTCTGGAGCTGAGAGAGCTTTCAGTAAGCTAAAACTAAATATATATATATATATATTTAACCCTATGGTGCATAGTGGTCACTGCAGTGGACAGCTACTAAGAAGTAATTTTCTCTTTAATGCATGAGTTTCTATGGTGGAACTATGTATTAGGCTCTAGAGTGCTCTCTGCTGCCCCGCCCTATTGAGGTCAATTCAGTGGTCAGTCGATGTAATTGCAAGTAAATTTCCTCTGAATCCAAGATGGACGACAAACAGCTACCCCTGCCGACGACAGCTGGCATATCCTGTCAAACCTTCTATGCTGGAAGTAAAAAAAAAAATGCAGTAAAAAAAAAAATATGATGATATACAGGAACATCTAAGGAAGGATATTATCTGTTTTGAATCTCAAATTTTATGTCCAACATATAGAAAATTACAATTAACCATGTGTCCAATGAAGAGAACGTCATGCATTACCCTGTATATTTTTGCTTCACTTTTTCTTGTGACTGTTTTGGTGTATAAATGTTATATGTACAAGCCATTCATTTACAATATACATTTTTGTGCAGATTATCAGGAATTTGAGTTACTATAAGCGGAGAGCAGCCACCAAAGTGCCCCGTGAGGTCATATTCGGCACAGGATGTCACTGGCCCCCAACTCACCGAGGTGAAAAATGCAAACGGATGCTGCATGTACACGGAAGACCAAGTACCTCTGCATGCTGTGCTGTGTGCCACTGTGCCCTGGATGCTTTGCAAACTTTCACACAGCCTAGGTGTGATGAACATACGAGTGTTTGGAGATGCAGCGTCTAAAACGTCGGTTTGTTTTTTTCTTCCATCGTGCCAGTAAGGACTTGGTAATACTGTCCTGCCTCCTTGTCAAACTGTAGGGACTCAGAATAATGTTCCTCTTGTTGGAGATGGTTTGACACATTCAAGTTGTAAGATTTACAGATTTACTTATTCAGTTCTAAACATTGTGCCTATAAAGTTATGGTAAAATGTTTTTCAAAGCATATAAACAAACTAGTGTTTGTATATTTACAACAGAGCATAAGTTAATTTCTATTTTACACTAAGTTTGTACTGTTTTATGTCTAGTGCTGAAGGCGCATGCAGTCCACTGGAGTGGACATGTTTGTAACTTTATGAAAAATATTCATTTGTGGAAAAAGAGTTGAACGTGTTTTTTTTATGTCCTGAGAAGAAGAAAAACATCAGAAAAAAATCTTGACCAAGGATTTCATAATTCATGCATCAGAGGGTTAAGGTCCGTGTCAGCGGCAGGTTATGGAGGAGGAAAAAATGTAGAGACGGTCTTAAAGGCGCAGTTACCTTAGGTGGACTGCTCCACAAGTCACAGGGTCAACTTTGGAGTCTTGCCATGTTATCCAAGTCAGCTGGCTAGAAAGGTGGACTTCAAAGACTTGATCAAAGACTCTGCAGGCAGGAAGGCTCCACGCTGGGCTCTAGGTGAGTCAGGCTAAGCAAGGGCCAGTGGTAGCTTTAAAATAGTACAGCTGGTAATATTAATGCAGCAGGATGCCCGGATGTTGAGTTTGGACTGGGTCGACTGGATTCTGGACATGTGGTTACAGCAGTGGCGCAGGGTTCTTGTGGTCCTTGGTGATGGGGCCCTCAATCCCTGGCGGCGCCCCTGAACATGTGAATGGTTTGTTTTTGTTATGAGCATGTTTAAACGATAAATACTGTATAACAGACTCCACCAATAAGGCGGCTAATCTTTCATCCACAAGAGATTTTAAAATACTTCTGACCTTTAATGTCCTTGGGGGACCGAATGTGATGTACCGCATATGATTTTTCTATATATAGAAATATCTACATATATTTCAAATGATCAGTCAATGTCACGTTTATTTGTGTAACACATTTAGCAGAAACCAACTCCATATTTTTAGCTTGCCCTTTAAAATAAACCATAAACTAAGTGCAGAACTGCTATACTTGTAACCCAACTTGAAGAAAAGGAATATATTCAAATAATATAAGCAAGTAAATCCTTGCTAAAAAAAATATATATATATATATACATTTGTACATCTTAAAATCATGCTGGAATGTGCTGATCTAGAATTCAAAAACCACCTTTAAAGTGTATGGCACAAGAACAAAAAGCCAGGCAGTAGTACTTAAATTAATTTAATGTCATATTTACAAGCAAGAGCCATCCAACAAAATGTGGAAAGAATATAACATTTAAAGATTTATATTTGAAATGTACTCATTTTCACCTTCCCTTGTTGACAACATCCTCAAACATGTGTATGTGTATATATATATATATATATATATATATATAAACGATAATCCCTTACATGGAAGAAAGTTCTCAAAGAGCTGATGAATCATTAGAGAACTGAGAACACTAGAATGCCCTGGGGGGAGGGGGGCTTTTATAAAACCGAGATTTTACACTACATAAAATAATTGTATTTTACAATAGAATTTTAGTCAGTAAAATAGTTTTTATTGAGGTAATTACATCATCGTGCTTGCTCAAGGTAAAGAAAATAAGTTCTATATCTGCACTTCTCTTAAAAAAAAAAAAAAAAAAGACAACCACTTCACCAAAGCACACTTTTCTCATCTCTGCCGCCAGGTCAAACTATCGGGTCCAACATGGGAGTGAGTTATGTCTGCGACTGGGTGCTCGTGTGGGTAGGCTGAGGACGCTCCAGTCCGATTGTATACTGACAGATTTGTTTGTTTTTTAATGAGATTTAAAAGGAAGACGGAGGAGCTTACAAATGTCAGACCAGCAGCAGAAAAATCCAAGCAACCGGACTTAAAGGCAGTCCCTGTTGGGATCGGATCGTCTTGGCCCAGTATTTTCACGTGACCAATGACGGAAATACTCATGAGAACCTCAGAGAGCGTTTCACAAAGGTCGCGTCTCCAGTCCACTCAAGCTTTAAACCGTTCCAAAAAAGAGTTGTGAGGGCTTAAATTTGGGCTGGCTCAGCCAAATCTCATTTATAAATTACAATCAAAATAGAAAAATAAGCCCTCAAATACTTCAAATTTTTTTTTTTTTTTTTTTTTAAATCAAAACTGTGGTAAAAAAAATGACTTGGACTGAAATAAATGTGGCGATGTGAGGGACTTGATCTGTTTGGACTGAGATTTCTCTGATAGCTTGAAAAACAGGACAAGATGTGAAATTAGCCTATTTTTAAAAAAAACTCTGTGGAAAAGAAAAAAAAAAATATGACTTGAAATTTGAGTAATGCTCTGAAACTAAGCTGGAACACCACAGCTAATGTAATGCCTTCATGGCAGGATTCTGTTAATAGAATAGAAATACTTTATTAATCCCAGACATGGGAAATTGACTTGTCCCAGCAGCCTCGCTAGTATTAATGTCAGTCTGGAGTGGAAAAATCTCTGCATTATTCTCCCCAAATCTTGAATTTGCTTCCTCACACGCAGCAAACGTTAGAGGCCTCAAAAAAATCTCTGCAACAACATGGTTGGACAGTATTTATGTATTTTTTTACTCTTGGTCGATTTTATGGAATCCAAAGAAACAAAATAGAAAGTAAAATAAGTAAACAAGACACCGTAAAGATATATTCCCAAAAAAAAAAAAAGTTCGGACTCGTGTACAAAAATCAGTAGCTGTGACAAAAACAGCAGTACAGAAAACACAAGGTGTTACCGTGACAACGCACTGCTGAAACTAACATTTAAACGCTCAGTCGTCACAATATTACACCGTTCAATTCAACCTCTGGTATCAATTCAGGAACCGACAACAGGCGTAATGGGCTAAAGCAAGGACAGGCTAAATATGTAATGGTTTTATACGGCGTAACCACGGTTACTCTCCTCCACCCTGCCACCACAGCTAATCCAAAGGTTCTAGGCGCTACTTACGGACCCTGGCTCCCTTCACTCTACAGCTGTACATTGTTTCTGCCCTCCGGAAAGAAGCAACTGCTGATAAAGAAAGCAAACTTTGTAAGCCAAATAAATAAATGGAAATTTATCATCGACACAACACCGCTTATCGGCTAAGCTCTTCCCTTTTTATATTGTATTCAAATGTTGCGCTCCAAATATTACATTAAAGGCAAAACTGTCCAAAAAAAAAAAAAAAAAAAAAAAAAAAAAAAGTCTTGTTGTCAGGGTAGACGTGTGTGCAGTCACGAAGGTGGAGATGGCGGATACTGGTTTCTGCTGCGCGGCTTCTGAACTCTACGTGCTGGTTGCGGCAGATTACCGTGAAGCAAAGAGCAGTTTCGATTCCACATGACCTGAAATTCCACAGCTGCGTTAAAATGACTGTTTCTTGGCTTGATTGTGCATTAAGAGCAGTTTACACTCACAGCCGCAGCAGGACACGGACACACACACACACACACACGACTCGTCCGCGGGGGAGAAAGGAAAACAAAGCACTTCACCCTAATCTGACACACTGGCTCAGCCCACTCGGCTGCACACTTCAGCTCTAAACAAAAAAAAAAAAAAAAAAAAAAAAAAAGTCAGAGCAACACTCATGAGTATTGCAGCATCTAGGGAGGAAAAGAAGTGAAAACTGGAGAACACCTTTGTTCCACTCAGGACAGGTGGTGCAGCAGGACAGAGGGAGGAGCCCATCTGCAGTCTACAGACTGTTAAACAGCTGACTGCAGGCCTTGAGTTTTATAAACGTCCAGTGCATGAACAAATGTTTTACCACCACATGCAAGGGCCCCTGTAATTAGTCTTACGGCCACAAGGGGGCGAGACAAGTTGTCCTCTGCTGGCTTAAACTTCTCCATACCACAATGTTATACCTGGTTTAATTCAAACTATTTCTGCAATTAAAGGAATTAAATTGAAATGGGGGGAGCATATCACCGTTCAGTATCCTCCATTAATCGACAACAGCTGAATGTTTAACCATTCGTTCAGATATGTAAAAGCAGTGCTGAGATGGTTACAACTAATAATGTTGGCATAATTAGCGCTATTACATCTCCTATTGTGGAAGGTTATACTTTCTTTTCTTGATTTGTGTTAATTACGGCTGCTCACTGTTTCAGGGCCTTGTTTTAGATGTAATGACGCCCCCTAGCGCTTACAGGTAGAATCGCACACAGCCTTCTCTATTTCCACATTCAACAATGTTGTCCGTTAGCTACTTTTATTAAAGCCTGCGTTTACGTAGTTTGAAAATCACCTTTTTGTTTGTATTTTGAATACCAACTTGGAATTAATGACTGTGCATTTATAAAAGTCAAGAGAATGGGGGGGGGGGGGGGAGATCACAAACTAGAAAGAATCAGACCGAATTCCTTGGGAATTAAAAAAAAAAATGGATAACATGTTGGCTCTGCTCCGCTGCTCATTCTCTTTAAGCCCTTTCAGTGTAAGCCACTGCACGTTGTTAAGGCTTCTCTGTACGTGTCTTGTAGACAAGGTGTTGAGACAAGGCTGTACTGTGATATTGCATAAATCATCATCACTGCTGTGGTGTTAGAATGAACCAGTATTTCAAATCGGTCGTTACCACAGTTAGAAATGCACGATACTAATGGATTCCCTGCGTGTTGCCACACTGACATACATCAGAAAAAAGATGACATTAAGTGCAATTCAACGGGTAGATCTGAGTTGGGGGGGGGGTGTGTCAGTAGCCCTCAGAGGGGTGTTTGTAGTTGTGTGTATTGCTGTGATGCTGGGGAAGGAGGGGAGGAGGAGGTGGTGTTCGGGGAAGGGCTGTTAGCCAAATGTGAGGAAGAGGAGGAGTCCGATCGCTGCAGCTCTTCCAGCTTCTTTAAATATTCATCTCTAAGGGCCAACAACTCCTTGTAGCGCTGCTCCACCGGACTCTGCTGCTGCAATACAACACACACAGGGATCATCCACCCCATTCTAAGGAGGATAGACGTGTCCTGGTTAAGGACACAATATAAGTCATAAAATGTTCCGCGACAGTTACGTGCCGTAATTCCCGGACCATAAGCAGTTACTTTTTTCAATAAAGAGGAAGATAGAAATCAATTTTTAACCAGTGGTTTTCCTGCTGTGTTACAGGCATTAATAGGAAAAAAGGATTTATTTAATAAAACTTTAAAAAAAAATCTCTGTAGCACTGTTCTGTGTAAATATCTCACGTTAGTGGGTGGGGCTTATATTCAGGTGCGCTCAATAGTCCGGAAATTACGGTAATGCACTGGAGACTCCAGCAATTGTACCTGGTGTCGTATTCGTGGGTTCCAGCGGATGTAGTACGTCACCCAGAGCTCTAGGTGGCGCATGCTGGCAACGGGATAAAGAACCCTTCCAGACTCTGGGGTGTAGAAGGGGTTTAAATACGTGTCGCTCTTACTGTTAACCAGAGACCACAGCGACACCGTCTTCTTCCTCACCTCCTGCAGACACGGACACAGATTCTCAGCCACTTGCGCTTCTGACACGCGCGCTTGCCTGGCACTTGTGCCCGGTCTTACGTGCTGGTCTCGTGCACTCTCGCAGTTGTAGAGGAAGGTTCCAAAGCGACAGCTGTAGAGGTGATCCAAGATTGTCAGCAGCAGGCGCTCGTTAAACTCAAAGGCTGTCGGGAACTAGAAGGTGACAAAACAAATGGAACAGCTCGGATCGGAGGACAACCGATACCAGTGGCCACGTTACGAACAAGGTTACTAAGTAACCTTGTTAGTAAGGTTACTAAGTAACTAAGTAACCTTGTTAGTAACTCTAATCTGACTACTTTACTCCGCATTATTTTTTCCAACCCAGTAGTCAGATTAAAGCTACTTATCCGAGTCACCGTGCGTTGGAAATTTACGACGGAAATCTTTTTACGACGGAAAAGGACTTATCAATACTTTCTTTTTGTGTTTCTCGGATTGACGTCACGTATTTGCGAAGTCACGTTTTTAGCATGCGGACGACTCGCGTGTCAAGAAGCCGGCGGAACAGAAACGGAGAGAGAGATACGCATGCTCTACCTGCAAATACGAGCACTACTCGGAAAACGGGAATGTCGTGTAAAAGTTGTTTTACACAGGCAATACAACATAAAAGGTGAAACCAGTACATTTTATAGACTCATTACAGATGCAAGATTTTTACTTTCAGAGGCCTGACATTTATGTATTTAATTTTTTTTTTTAATTGATTTCAAGCAATATTCTAATTTTCTGAGTTTTTGAATTTGAGGCAAAGCTGCAAGTCCTGATCAGCAAAATCAAAACCAAAAAAAGTTTGAAATATATTGATTCACATACTATTGTCTATATAATATGTCCATTTCACCTCTAAAGTTACAGAAATGCAGGCACTTGTTCAGGATATTCTCATTTTCCGAGTAGTTCTGTATTTTGAGTTTATTTCCGCTAATAATATCAGAGTTTTCCGTACACTCTGAGCTGGTGGTAACAAAATTGTGTCTACCTCCAAAAACTCCACGTCAGATTTTAGAAAACATCTGGAGAGTTAGCGCGCCACAGTAAAACCAGTGGAGAGGGCCAAGCAGAAAGCAGCACCAGCAGGAGGTGCCCACCAGCCAGACAACAACACATGGACTATGGTGGTGGTGCAGATCCGAAACCCATCAGCAGGGAAGAACTGAAGGGGTGGGTCGGACGGGATGTTGTGGAGGAAAAGCTGCCCTTAAATACGGCTGATCCGCCCTCGGTTTGTGCCATCATTACACAATTTAATAACTTAAAAACAGAATTTTGCCAGTGTTAACAGTTACATATCTAAGTTAAAAAAAGAGTTTCTTTAATTCCGTTTTTTATAAAAACAAACAATTATTAAGTTTAGATGAAAGACAGTTGTAATTTGTTTCATTTAAAAACAGTATTTATGTAACTTTACTAAATGAAGTAAAGTGCATTTTTTAGTAAACAGTGTCGTCGACAGTCGACTACTGAAGGTAATTCATAGTTATTTTTACTCTAACTGCCTGACACACAGTGTAACTGATCAAATTTGGCCACGTTGTACTGGTGTAGGAAATAAACGCGTGAACAAATCACTGACACGCTCACCTGTTTGGTGATCTGCCAAACGCAGTCGATGAACTGAACGAAGATTGGCGACCTGTCCTGATCGGCGTGATTCTTGTCACCGTGGCCTATCCTCTACAAACACACACACACATTCCATTAGCGCTGATGGGTGCGCAGGTAAATGACATTAACAGAAGTATTTACAATCCTTAATAAAGTTAAACTAAGTTCAAATATGTCCTCTCCCACAACCTAACTAACCCTAACCGCAAAATTCGGCATCAGGCCTTTACAAAAAAAACGTCTACAAGCCCAACTGCGGTGAAAGAAATATCAGAAATGATGCTTACTGAGGAAAACTTATGGCCAAAACTGATCCATTCCTTCTCAATCAGCACCTGAAACACAGCAGGCTAAAATGTAACGTTGGCCTACTTGTCCCGGGTGTGGCTTTTATGGTTGCGTCAACCGACCTGGAATCCTCTGAGGGTGCGGTAGTGGCTGTCCAGCAGCAGCATGGCCAGAGAGGTGAGCTGGGCCGTTCGGTCCCAGCCGTCACTGCAGTGAACCACCACTGAATTTCCGTTGGAAACTTTGTCAGCCACCTGTATCGCCCCCGACAACACCAGCTACGCTCGCAGAAGGAAAGGAAACAGCAGAAGAGCGATCGTTTCCCTGAAAGTAACCCCAAATGTGGAGTGAGTCCACCCCGCAGACCTAAAATGTACCTTTAGGTGTTCTAGCCAGTGTGTAGACTCAAGACTGGACAGCCAGTGAGATTCCTCCACATTGGGGTAGACGATATCCTTGAGTTTCTTCAGCGATTCCCTCATGACGTGGATGTTCTGAATGTCCAGGAAAATGAGCTCTGCGTTCTGGTACTCATCGCCCTCATACCCTCCTCCTGTGGCCTGGGAACGGAAAAAAAAAAAAATGCATTACTACACTTTGATGGGTTTTGGATCCGCCAAAGAGAGCTTGTTCCTGGTACGGTCTGACCTTGTTGGCCACTGCGTTGACACTAGGCCGAGCGTCGTAGATGGTCAGCTTGGTGGTGTCGTTTGCCTCTCTGATTAGATCCAGGTAGCGCTCGTCGTCCCTGTTTCTTTTTCCGGACATTCCCACCAGAGGCTGACTGCAGCGAGCGATCGCCGCTTGATTCTCCCTGTGAATCCACGATAAAACCTGACGTGCAGCACAGAGGACGAGCATTACCACACCTGCAGCCGAGCTGCTAACAAAAAGGTTCTAAAATCAGGTTGACATCAGAGAAATATAAGATCAGGAATTTATACAGATTGGTCCAAGTTAGCGAGCGCATTTCATGAGTGTTTTATTTTGCAAGATTTAAGTGTAGTCGTTCATGAAAGGCAAAGGCGAATTCAACCCATCTGATTGGCTCTTGACTGGCACGATGGCCGAATATAACAAAGCACCCCGCCACTGACAAATCTCAGCAAACTCCTAGCTTAACTGATGGACCTTTCAGTGCCGAATAAAGGTCACTCACTGGTATACGTCCCCTTGACCTGAAGGCGGCGACTCGTCGGAGGTCCTCCTCTTTACTTTTCACAGGTACGGCGAGCACAGAAGGGTAGGTATCGCACAGCTCATAGTGCACATTGATGAACGTAAGGCGCCACTTGTTATTCGGTAAGCCCTAGAAAGGGCAAAGCTTGTCATTTTCTACGTTTCCGAGGTGTGTCCTTTTCATTTAGGATCTGCAGTACTACCCGGAAAACTAGAATACTGTGTAAAAGTTGTTTTATTCAGGCAGTTCAACATAAAAGGTGAAACATTTGATAGACTCATTACAGATGCAAGGTTTTACTTTCAGAGGCCTGACATTTTTGTATTTAAAATTTTTTTTTCATTGATTTCAAGCAATATTATAATTTTCTGGAGTTTTTGAATTTGAGGTTTTCTGAAGCTACAAGACCTAATCAGCAAAATTAAAACAAATAAAAGCTTGAAATATCTTGATTTGCATACCATTGTCTATATAATATGTACATTTCACCTTTAAAGTTACAGAAATGCAGGCATTTGCTCAGGATATTCTAATTTTCTGAGTAGTTCTGTATTTGTTCAGATTTCTATGAAAAAAAGAAATAAAAGGTTGTCACTGGTTCTCACCTGCCGTCTGAACTCCTCCACTGGCTTATAAACAGTCCAGCCATTCTCCTCATACTTCTCCTGAGTAACGTATGCAAAGAGTCGCTGAATGGGGGAGATTGAGACAAAACTTTAGTTTAATGCATGCAATGATTCAATAAAAAAATGAAAAAAAAAACCCAACTGCTAACTGTTTAAGTAGCTTTGGGATAAACCCATGCATCCATCATTTGATTGCACTGTGCCTGTTGTGTTCTTAAAGACCAGAATTGTCTTCTCGTTAGCCTGTCTATAACGGACTAGGTCAAACGGTTTCACCAGCTCCGTGGAAAAATGTGAGATGTGCACCGTTAACCAGATGTAGCTCCGGTGTGGGCGTATAGCTGTGTGTCACAGCTTCTGAGGGGGCCAGATCTCTGCTGTTTGACATTTTCATGAATACGCTGCACAGCATTCGGAGAAATAGAGGACCGCCTTGAGCAGAAAAGAGCTTTTTCTCATCAATGCTGAGAGGAAGTAGATTTATTTTCTGCTGTAAACAGACTGTGTTCTAAGAGTCACAATCAAGCCAGCGAAGAACAACAATAGCTTGTTTTCCTATAACTTATTTTAATAAACTTCAAATACAAATATATCCTAACATGCAATTAGGATACAGCAACACTGGTCTGGTAAAATGTAAAAAAAAAAAAAAAAAGCACGATTTTGAATTATTCCCCAGGTTCGTTTGTATGTATCAGGGGAATATTGGGATTTGCCAAGGAGGGTGCAGCCTTGTATTGAACCTACCAAACCGTGCGAGAGGGGAAAGGCATATCGAAAGAGGAGCTCAAAGATATCTCTCCTGCTGTGGCCTTCCTGCTTCAGGGCAAACCTCAAGTTCCTCATGTCCTAAAGACGACAAACAACAAAGAACCAAGCACGTCGTACACAGTATTGTTTATTAACACAGAATTACATATCTAAATAATAAAATATTCATAAAATCATTGTTTTTTTGCACGCACCTTGCAGGTGATTTCCAGCCCGTAAGAGTTTTCTCCTCTACTCGACGCGCCGCCCATCTTCTCCACCCGACTGATGGCCCCCAGAGGAACGTCCAACATCACCACCACATCCTGCGGGAAACGAATCCAACATATCACCACTGTGGTCATGACGTACAGACCATGGAAACCGCTGCCTCGCGCAGTCAGTAAATCTTGAGGTTTACGAGGGCGGACTGTTTTTGAAAACCAAAAAAAAAAAAAAAAAAACAAGTAATGTCTTTCAAGCCTCACTAATCCTTTAATTTGAATGTGAAAAAGGTAAAAGTCACATTGCATATTAAGTGTTCTCACTTAGAGTAATATTCGTTTGCTGTAAAGCTGTAATAAAGCAATAAGAGTCAATCAAGAAACTCTCAGCTGAAAGTGTCACTGCTCCAGATACTCAACGTACAGCTTCTGAACTTCTGAAGTACAGTCTGTAGTTGGTTATCAACACTTTGCCTTTCAAGGCTCCATTGAAAGGACAGATGTAGATGACATCTTTATCTGGAAAAAAAAAGAAAAATGTTATTCATCATTTTAGACATCCTGTGAAACACGTCTACAATCGTACACTAGATTCAGATAGCTGAGTGTTTCAGTGACCACATATTACAAGAATGTAGACAAAAAAAGTAATCATTTAGTGGAGGTACCCAAATTATGTCACTATGTCTGCACTTGTGTCTAACAAAAGTGGTATCATTAAACATTGTTTCACCAACACGAAACACAAACGTGAGTAATGGCACAGTCAACATGCTTAAATACACCCTTTCAGGGCCGCTGGACGTACATCCTGGATCACTGGTATCCTAGTACACCCCCCTTCAGGAGACAAACGGGTTTTAACAGGATAAAACTTCGCTCACACTTACCAATAATTCTTTCCTCCCCTGGAAGCAAAGACACATCAGCTAACAGCTCCATCTTGAGCGACTCTCTGGAGGTCTGCGCAGTAACATCACATTAGCCCAGTCTGAGGGATCAGAATGTTCCGGCATTGAAAGATAAAAGCACATACACTTGAAATATGTGTATCCAATGCGGTGGGGCTGTAGACTGAGACTGGTGAGGCCATCACTCAGGCGGGGGGATGGGGGGGAACGGGCTTCCACAAGCTAGGACAGAGAGACTTTTAAGAAAACTGAAAGCAGAAGTCAAACAAACCGGACTCGTTTGCCAGTTGGAAAGTGACTGGACATGAGGTTAGGGTTCACATTTGTCTGGTTCCGTTTACCGAGCCTTTACGAGACACAGGAAATTGCTGAGAGCGCTCAGGTAGCTCGCAGGCGGCAGCAGAGGTCCAAGGTTAGGCTTCAGGGCCAAGTCGCTGAGAACCAGCTCATGTTAACAAGTTCGTACTTTGGTTCTCTCCTTTTAAGCAAGTACAAACAGCTTTTAATTGAAGCTTTCAGCAAAGATAAGGAAAGGTGGCCTTTTAAAAAACATTTTTCTACCTCAATGTTACCTTCCTGTAGTATTTGTAAAGATTTAGGTTCGGGTTTTTTGTTTGTTTGTTTTAATATAAATCAAGTCAAGGTAGTAGAGCTATATCTGTTACGGATTGTGGTGTGTTGAGGACCCAAATGCAGACGCAAGGCAGGTTCAGGAACGAAAATACCCCTTTATTGGGTGTACGCGAGAGGATCGGGAAAATAAACTGAAGCTCTGCAGCCAAAACAGGAACACAAAAAACCCACAGTGGCAAACGGTGCACTGACAGGCACACACAGAGTCCAACAGGGCCAATGAGGCAAAAAGACAAAAAGGCAAACCGTCCAACAGTCTGACAAACAGACAGGCAGGCAGGCAGATAGGCAGAGTCAAAAGAACAAAAAGACAAACCGTCAAAACCCTCTGACAGGCAGGCAGACAGGCAAAAGAACATTCAATGATTCAGCAAACGGGACCAGCTGTCAGACTCCTCTTATCTGCCGCTAACGAGGTGAATCAGCCGCAGGTGCGTGGTCCCTGCTGGATCCTGGGGACCCGCGCCCTCTGCAGGGCAACTCCGGTAATGTCTTAAAGGGGCAGCAAGCCGGACCCTAACAGTACCCCTCCCTCAACGGGCGCCTCCTGGCGCCCTACCTGGTCCTTCTGGACCACCCCATGTCCATCATCCAGGGTGGGAGGAGGGGTGTCGGACGGAGGGACCGAGTCAGGCCTACGGACCTGCGGAACCCCTTTTACCGGCGGCTGGGATGCCAGCGTCTGAGGCAGGGCCAGCAGGGTCCTCGGCCCTGAAGAAGGAGGAGCAGCCGGCGAAGACGTCGTGGGCGCTGGAGGCGAAGACGGAGCAGGCGAAGACGGAGCAGGCGAAGACGGAGCAGGCGAAGACGGAGCAGGCGAAGACGGAGCAGGCGAAGACGTCGTCGGCCCTGGAGACAGGTGCGGCGACGGAGCTGCTGCCGCTCCGGAAACTGGAGGCGGCGCTCCCCGCGGCGCGGGCTTCGGCGCTCCCCGCGGCGCTGTCCACGAAACCGCTGCCCTCGGAGCAGGCGGGAACGTTGGCGGTGCTGCCCTCGGAACTGGCAGGGGCGTCGGCGGCGCTGCCCTCGGAACTGGCAGGGGCGTCGGCGGTCCCGTTGGAGCCGCCGCCGTCGAAGCAGGCGAAGGCGTCGGCGGCGCTGCCCTCGGAGCGGGCTTCGGCGCTCCCTTCGGCGCTGCCCTCGGTGCTCCCTTCGACGCTGCCCTGGGAACTGGCGGAGGCGACGCTGCCCTGGGAACTGGCGGAGGCGACGCTGCCCTCGGAACTGGCGGAGGCGACGCTGCCCTCGGAACTGGCGGAGGCGACGCTGCCCTCGGAACTGGCGGAGGCGACGCTGCCCTCGGAACTGGCGGGGTTAGCACGGGCGCAGGGACTGACCTCGCTGGAGCGGACACAGAAGCTGGGACTGTCTCGGCGGGTGCAGGGAGCGGGTCAGGGAGAATCCTCGGGCCGACGGGCGAGACGACGGGGCTCCAGACACACGCGGGGACTGCAGCGTGCTTGTCTGAGCCCGGAAAGATGCCCGCAGCACCGGGGCTGGACCACTTATGCCCAGACACTGTGCCGGAAAGACTGGAAGGCACAGTCGGTCTGGGACTTATGAAAAGTGGGGGGGATCTCAGCAGGATTCCATGGGCGAAGTGGCTGGGGGGGGGGGTTTCCGGCCGGCTCCAGTGAGTGGCAGCAAAAGGGGTCTGGCTGCCCTCACCATGGCTCCACGGCACCGCCATCGGGTCACCTGTGTAGGCAGGACTCGGCCAGGCGTTGGCATCCACGGCAGCAGGCGCAGCAGAAACCACGGGCGGGGATGAGAGACTCACCGGCGGGGAGATCATCCTCGTCAACAATGCCATCCGGGCCTGGTGCCGTCGCTCGTATGCCTCGAGCAGGCAGACCGGGACCTTGATGCCCAGGCGCGACAGGGAACGGATTGCGTCTGCTGGTTCCACAGGTGGCTGGATCATTCTGTTATGGATTGTGGTGTGTTGAGGACCCAAATGCAGACGCAAGGCAGGTTCAGGAACGAAAATACCCCTTTATTGGGTGTACGCGAGAGGATCGGGAAAATAAACTGAAGCTCTGCAGCCAAAACAGAAACACAAAAAACCCACAGTGGCAAACGGCGCACCGACAGGCACACACAGAGTCCAACAGGGCCAATGAGGCAAAAAGACAAAAAGGCAAACCATCCAACAGTCTGACAAACAGACAGGCAGGCAGGCAGGCAGATAGGCAGAGTCAAAAGAACAAAAAGACAAACCGTCAAAACCCTCTGACTGACTGACTGACAGGCAAAAGAACATTCAATGATCCAGCAAACGGGACCAGCTGGCAGACTCCTCTTATCTGCCGCTAACGAGGTGAATCAGCCGCAGGTGCGTGGTCCCTGCTGGATCCTGGGGACCCGCGCCCTCTGCAGGGCAACTCCGGTAATGTCTTAAAGGGGCGGCAAGACGGACCCTAACAATATCCAGTCTATGATATTAGTCACGCTACTGTGTTGACTGATGTCTTGGAAATTAAGCTAACAAGCATTTCACAAGCTAAATGCCACTAATGCCAGTTTGGTTCCTACGTGCACGTTTTGACCCATTTCCTGCATTATTTTCGCTGCATCGGACTGAAAAGTTTAACTTCGCTGACTTACCCAAACATACATCATGTCACAAATACACTCAACGTAATAACGACTTTTTATCAAAACACTAATGAAATTTTATTTCCCCCCACTGAGTCACGAGCGGTACCCAACACCCACAGAGCCATTAGCTGCGTGAACACTCTCAAGGTACCGCTATCAACATGAGCTGCAGTAATTCCTTACTGTCATAACCAACAAAAGAAGGGGCACCATAACTAAAGGCATTAAGGTAGCATTTTTGCTACACCTAACGTTGACAAGGGGTGGAGGAAAGACATGAAAGCTTTATCAGATTCCATAATCCTAACTTTTCCAACTTGGCCCTTCCAATAACCACAGCTGCAGTTGAACCAGGAAATAGCAGAGGCCTAGACAGTACGACAGTTGTTACAGCCAAAATTCGGGGCATTTCAGACCCACAGTGCGTACTAGTCATCGGGAAATCTGTCAGAAGAACGCATTACATGTGCGTGGGGTGTCTCGTTGCGGTCTAATATCTTAACTTACCCGCAAAGTGCAATTCTCCCGTCCTGAACGTCGATGTGTTCCCTCAAGCCACAGCAGGAACTTACTCTTTGTCACGTGGCAGTCTGTCATGGCGCGGATTGGCTGGTTAGCCATGGAAAGCTACATGGTATTCTGGGTAATGTAGTTTTTACTGCCCATGTCTGTTTAGCCACAAACCTTTTTCTGCCACTGCACATTTCATGAATAAAACAAACTAAAACAAAATTAAATTAAATTTCGAAAGCAAAAGCTAATAAACATGAGTATAATCAAAGCTGAAAATTTTAATTCCTTATTAAAAGTATCTGTTTAATATTTTCCGGTCTCCTCCGGACTATATAATCCTGCTGCCAGGCGGCGCTGTTTATCCTAAAATGATAGTTCCCCATCCCTGCAGCATCGTTTGGCTTTCAATGTTCTGGGATGATGTTTCAGATTTCTCAAATAAATCTGTCACAATATCATCAATGTCTGTCCATCTGTCTGTCTGCCTTACAGCAAAATAACTTGAAAAATTAGTAACGGATTTTAATGAAAATTTTAAGAAAATGATAACAGGCCAAGGAAGACGTGATTACATTTTTGTGACTTTCTATATTCTGAAGGGACTTTGACCTTCGATCTCCCAAAGATCAGAACCATGGGGCTTTGATCATAATGCAGCTAAGTCTTTTTATTGTTGCGATGTCGCATATGTAGACTTACATACTATATCATATGTTATGAATTAGGTGCGTTGTGGACCCAAATGCAGAAGGCGAGGCAGATTGTGCAGAAAGACTCCCGTTTATTGAGGGAAATCGGGGAGAAGGAGAAGAACAAAAGGCGCTCCGGAAGGGAGGATGAACCACAACAAAAAATACACACGAGACTGATGTCTGTGGAGAATCTGAGGGAGTTACTCCGGCTTTAGGCGGGCGGCGAGGCTATCCTCTCAGGGGATGAGAACGGACCACCTGAAAGGGAAAAAATCACAGAATTTTGCCAGTGCAAACAGGCATCGAGAAGCAGTTCCTACCGACGAAACAATCGGACACCGGTGAACCGGTGGCTGGTCCTTAAATAGGTCCGTAGATGGCGGATTCGCCTCAGGTGCGTCAGTCCTGAGCGGAGATCCGGGCCACAGTGCTCCCTGGTGGATCCAAATGTTATTACAGAAGCCTGTGTGGGGCACCTGTTCCTGACAGTACCCCCCCTTTAACGGGCGTCTCCTGGCGCCCTACCAGGTTTCTCCGGATACTCCCTGTAGAAGGTGCGCAAGAGATCCTGGTCCAAGATGAAGCTGCGGGGAATCCAGGACCTCTCCTCTGGGCCGTATCCTTCCCAATCCACCAGGTACTGCCAGCCGCGTCCACGTCGACGGACGTCCAGAATGCGCTGCACCGTGAATGCTGCGCCACCCTCGATCATCCTGGGAGGGGGGGGAGGGTCCTGTGGTGGGATCAGCTCTGACTCCTGGACCGGTTTCACCCGGGAGACGTGGAAGGTAGGGTGGATCTTGAGTGATGCTGGTAGGCGGAGACGCACCGCTGTGGAGTTGATCATTCGGTCCACTTCAAAGGGACCCACGAACCTAGGTGCCAGCTTCTTACAGTTGACCTGGAGGGGAAGATCCTTTGTTGAGAGCCAGACCTTTTGACCTACCTTGTAGGTCGGTGTGGGAGCTCTGCGGCGGTTTGCCTGTTCCTGGGTCTGGAGAGAGGAGCGTGTCAGCGCGGCGCGAACCTGTTTCCAAACTCCCCTGCAGAGTTCGCGTGTCTGGATGGGACGCCACCTCTCTTCTGGTAGTCAAAAGGGAGGCTGATAACCAGCGGCAGCCATGAGCGAGGACATACAGAGGCCCTTGACACCAACGAGTTTTGGGCATATTCCCACCCAGGAAGAACTCCCGCGGCGCTGGGTTCGCCGCTTGCCGGCATCGGGCGCGTTTTGAACTCTGGTTGGTCGCTTCCGGACTGCCCGTTTGATTGGTGGTAGCCTGAGGACAAGCAACCACGATACCCCCAGGGCGAGCAAATGCTTTCCATACCAAGGATGAACTGTATGGACCTCGGTCCAGACACAATGTCTCTTGTTATCCCATGCAGAGCGGAAGCGTGAGAGACTAGAAGCGCCGCAGTCTCTGCGGCAGATGGGAGTTTAACGAGGGGAACGAAATGTGCCGTCTTGGAGAAGCCGTCCACTATGGTTAATACAACAATGTGTCCGTTGGATGGGGGAAGGGCGGTCACGAAGTCGACCGTGATGTGTGACCATGGGCGGTGGGGAATCGGGAGAGGGTTGAGCAGACCTGCGGGTGCTGGTGGATACGCTCCCCCTGGCACACACTGAACGGCGGCTATGGACCGTGTGTCCTGCGTCATGGTTGTTATGCCACAGCGCTGTCGAAGGAGGTGGAGCGTCGCTGAGCGGATGGCGAGCGAAGTTTCGGAGGAGTGCGCCCTGCAGAACCTCCCGAGCGGGCTGCAGATCTGGGACAAGAATCATCGCTGCTGTCTTCACGGGGCTCGGTCATGGCGCTGTGCTCGCGAACCTTCTCCTCACCTGCCAAACCATGTTTCTGAAGTGCAGGCAGGAGGAGGATGGCGCGAGGCTGGGGATCCGGTGCGTCTGCTGCGGAGCTGGCGGGACAGCGGCGTCGGCCGTGTTCCGAGGCCAGGGCTGATGCGTGGCGAAAAATTAAAGCGGCCAGCCCACGCTTGTCGTGAGTTCAGACGCTTCGCGCTGCGCAGGTAAGCCAGATTTTTATGGTCGGTCCAAACAACAAACGGAACTGCCGAGCCCTCCAGCCAGTGACGCCACTCCCTGAAGGGCGAGGACCACTGCCAGGAGCTCCCGATTTCTCACGTCATAATTTACCTCTGCAGGAAGCAGACGCCGGCTGAAGAGGATGGAGCTTCTGGTCCCTGGGATCCCGCTGTGACAGGACTGCTCCGACACCTACGTCCGAGGCGTCCACTTCCACCACAAACTGACGACTGGAATCTGGATGGGGAGAGAATTGGAGCAGGCATTGAACATCATCTTTAACCTCGTGAAGGGCCTTTCTGTCGTCGGACCACTGGAACTGTCTAGCTGTGGAGGTGGTGGTGAGTGGGACACGCCACCTTACTGCTGGCTCCAGTATAAGCGGCGGTAAAATTGGCAAACTTAGAAACGTTGAGTTCTCTCCGGAAGAAGAGAGTGGGCCAATCCGCCAACCACTTGCGTTTTTGGCAGGGTCGGAACGAGCTGTCGCGCTGTGCACCATAAATCAAGGAAGGAGACTGGCCGAGGCATGAAACTCACATCTCGGGCTTCCACGAACAGTTGATTCTCAAGTGGCGTTGTAGAAGAGCGAATCGGTACATATTGTATGTGTTCCTCACTTGTTTGGAAAAAATCAGGTATCATCAATGAGCGAAGAAGGAAAACTGGTTAAACATGTCATGAAGACGATCATTTTACCAGTGCCTGAAAAACTGCGAGGCGTTGATGAGCCCAGGCATGACCAGATACTCAAAGTGAGGGGTGTTAAAAGCGGTTTTTCCACTGCGTCCCCGCTGCGAATATGCACTAAATGGTAAGCGTTTCGTAGATCCAATTTGGAAAAGAATTGTGCTTTGTGGAGCGGAGCAAAGGCCGCGGGTACTTATTCTTAACCGTGATGTCATTAAGTGCCCGATAATCTATGCATGGCCGTAATGAACCGTCCTTCTTCTTGACAAAAAAGAATCCCCTGCTCCCACAGGAGAAGAAGAAGGACGGATGATCCCGGACGCCAGTGACTCACCAATGTAGTTCTCCATCGCCTCCCGCTCCGGTCGACAGGTTGAAAGCGGCTGGTAGGAAGAAGATGTACGTAGCGAGTCGATTGCGCATCGTATGGGCGGTGGGGAAGTGGTGCCGTTGCTTGCTGAAGACCTGCGCTGGTCGTGGTACTCTGCCGGGACTGAGGAGTCGGTGGCTGGACACTGAGAGACGCCGTGCTGAGCGGGGTAGGGCAGAGCGAAGACAGTGGGAGTGGCAGGCTACGCTCCAGCCCGTGATGGAACCGGCCGCCCAGTCCAGTTGTGGGTTGTGGCGCGCCAACCAAGGCTTAAGAACTGCTGGTGTTGAAACGAGGAATGAGAATGAATGAATGTATTCCCGATGATTTCCGGAAATGATCAGGGTAAGCCGTTTGGTCCGGTGATTGACCTGCGCCACTGGTTGTCCGTCCAGATTAAGGATCAGCCTAGGCTTGGGGAGTTCTTCAACAGGGATTCAAGCTTCTCTGGCCCGTCCTACATCCAAGAAGCTCTCATCTGCTCAGAATCCACACTAAAAAGGTAAGGAGGGACTCTGGCCCCATTGCAGGTGCCAGGCATGATCAGGCAGGAGGAGGAATCGCCAGGATAGGTTTAAGCCCCACCAGTGCTCCTGCGTGTGCTGGCGAGCTCACTCTTTTAGTGGGAGGGCATGTAAGGGCAGGAGGAGGCGAGGTGATCTGCCTGTTCACCCAGTACGGGCAGGCTTTAAGTTCAGCAGTGGCTTTCTCTCCCTCCCGCGGTGAAGTCGGGCTCGTCCCACCTGCATGGGATCGTCTCCCCCAGGGGTAGGAGCGTGCGGCCCGGAAACTGTGGGCTGGGTGACCAAATGAGGAACTGAGCGGAAAGGGGAGGAGGGTGAGAAGGATCCTGTAGTAAACTCCGGCGCTGTTCCCTCATATAGTGTCCCGAATCCGTGGCAAGGGTGATGGCGTGTCGAGGTCATGGACGTCCTTGAAGGGCCAACGTGTGTCCCGAAGCGCGGTTCAAGCCCGGCGGAGAAACTCCCATGAGCGGGGGCTCGTTCCATCCCGCCTCCACTGCCAAAGTCCAGAATTCGATCGAGTAATCAGCCACCGATCGTGGGTCTTGCTGAAGGGTTAGGAGGCGATCGGTAGCGTCGCTCGCATAGTTGGGGCGGTCAAAGACGCCCTTCAGCTCGGTCTCGAGCTCGTCATGCGAGGTGAACCAGCTGTGATGCGTTCATGGCGGGCCCATGCCAAGGCTCTTCCTCACAACAGTCCCACCACATAGTTGACCCTTGCGGAGTCAGAGCCAAAGGACTGAGGTCGCTGGCGAAATACCAAGCGGCACTGAAGCAGGAACCCCCGGCACTTGCCGCTCTCCGTCCGAGGTTCGGTCGCGAACATGAGAATCGCTTGATGGAGAGAGAGAAGGTGAGAATCGTGTGCGCGAAGGCGACCGTTGCTAGAGGAGGAGAGATCTGGGCGATAGGTTGGCGACCTGTTGGGTTAGGTCGGGCTCATTCTCGCGGCGTCGAGCGAAAGCCTCCGACAGAGCCGGATAACGTGACCGTGCTAAGATTGATCTGTTGCGCCGGCTGGGTCCATGCTGGTCCGGTGTTCTGTTATGAATTAGTGCGTTGGACCCAAATGCAGAAGGCGAGGCAGATTTTGCAGAATTAACTCCCTGTTATTTTGGGAATACGGGAAAAGGAGAAGAACAAAAAGCGCTCGGGAAGGAGGATGAACCACAACAAAAAAATACACGAGACTGGTGTCTGGAGAATCTGAGGAGTTACTCGACTTTTAGGCAGGCGGCGAGCTATCCTCTCAGGGGATGAGACCCAGGACCACCTGAAAGGGAAAAAAATCACAAGAATTTGCCAGTGCAAACGAAGAACATCGAAAACGGTTCCTACCGGCCGAACAATGGGACACGGTGAACGGTGGCTGGTCATAAATAGGTCCGTAGATGGCGGATTAGCCTCAGGTGCGTCAGTCCTGGCGGAGATCGGTACAATTGCTCCCTGAGATCCAAATGTTATTACAGGAGCCTGTGTGGGGCACCTGTTCCTGACAGTACCCCCCCTTTAACGGGCGTCTCCTGGCGCCCTACCAGGTTTCTCCGGATACTCCCTGTAGAAGGTGCGCAAAGATCCTGGTCCAAGATGAAGCGGCGGGAATCCAGGACCTCCACTCTGGGCGTATCCTTCCCAATCCACCAGGTACTGTCAGCGCGTCACGTCGACGGACGTCCAGAATGCGCTGCGTGAATGCTGCGCACTGATCATCCTGGGAGGGAGGTCCTGTGGTGGGATCAGCTCTGACTCCTGGACCGGTTTCACCCAGGAGACGTGGAAGGTAGGGTGGATCTTGAGTGATGCTGGTAGGCGGAGACGCACCGCTGTGGAGTTGATCATTCGGTCCACTTCAAGGGACCCGACACAGAGTGCCCAGCTTCTTACAGTTGACCTGGAGGGAAGATCCTTTGTTGAGAGCCAGACAACACGACCTACCTTGTAGGTGATTGTGAGAGCTCGTGGGCCTGTTCCTGGGTCTGGAGAGAGGCGTGTGTCAGCGCTGAACCTGTTTCCAAACTCCCTGCAGTGGCGCGGGTTGGCGGTGTGCGGATGGGACAGCACCTCTCCTTCCTGGTAGTCAAAAAGGGGAGGCTGATAACCGAGCGACGCCATGAACGGAAAAAATCACAGAATTTTGCCAGTGCAAACAGGGATCGAGAAGCAGTTCCTACCGACGAAACAATCGGACACCGGTGAACCGGTGGCTGGTCCTTAAATAGGTCCGTAGATGGCTGATTCGCCTCAGGTGCGGTCCTGAGCGGAGATCCGGGCCACAGTGCTCCCTGGTGGATCCAAATGTTATTACAGGAGCCTGTGTGGCACCTGTTCCTGACATCATATTTCCCAAATCATCACAAGATTCATGACAGTCTTCCACCATTTTAGTGAGTTAATCAAGTTGCTTCTCACTAAATATTTGTGATGAGGACTGAAAGGTGGTGAGAGCAAATAAAGTGGTACTTTCCTTGCTTCTGTCACCATATTTGACCATTAAAGAGACAGACAGTACGATAGCATCTTATTCATCATATAAGTTTTATGGCAGGCAAAAGTGTGCTTGCAAAGTGAATCTTAATCACTTCTGCTTCAGCATTTCTATTTTCACGTTTTGCTTAAAAAAAATGTCATCCAATATCAGAAATAGCTGTTGAAATAAATATGAGATGTTAAATAGTTGACACATACTTCAACAAAGTTAAACAAAAACATGGCAGCAATATGCAAGATTTTATATTTCTTTGGGTTTAAGGCTACAAATATGAATACTGTAAGGTTATAGAGTGATCCCTTGTGAAGACATATAGACAGATTGATCAGATTAGGAAACAGTGAAGTAAACATATTAGAAAGGCGCAGCCTTAAATCAAACACTCGGTTTTGCAGGCAATGACTGGATGAGCCGTCCACGCCCACCGGACAGTCAAACCTGCTTGCATGTGACAGGCACAGTTTTCTGTTTTTGAACGCATTTTAAAGGGGCTGAGGAAGAGATGATTAAATTTTGGTGATGTGAATTGACCTTTGATTATCCAAAAATCAAAGCCAAGTAACCTATAATGTACTATGTAACCTATTATCCGTAATATACTACTGTTACTGGTTAACTGGAAAAGACCACTAAAATCTCTCTATTCAAGCGTCTGCTTGGCAGAGGTCTGCGCTCTCTGAGTGCTTTTAAAATAGAATATATCTTTATTATCTGGCAATGGGGAAATTTCAGTGTCCCAGCAGCAGCATACGGAGCAGAAAATGAGTAGAAAATAGGAAGAAATAAATAATATACAAGACTTTGAAAAAAAAAAAAGAATACAAATAAATAAATATATGGCTAAACCCAAATATTTACAGTCCGGTGCTGTACATGAATAGTTCTAGTTCTTTATGTCATACACTAGGATCTGGAGCCCGAGAAATCAGCTCAAAGACACCAAGAAGGCTCCAAACTAAGATCAGATGAGTGAGAGACACTGGGGTAAAAAGGTGAGGCGACGCACACAAAGAACCCCTCTACAATACATTTTACATTAAAGAAACCTAAAAACCCAGCAATAAGCTAAGTACAATTCAATTCAATTCAATTTTATTTCTATAGCACCTTTTACAATAAAATTGTCTCTAGGTGCTTTACAGAGGCAGAAACCCAGAGCCTGAACCCCCAGGTAAGCATAGTGGCAAGGAAACACTCCCTTTAACAGGGAGAAACCTTGAGCAGGACCAGGCTTACAAGGAGGAACCATCCTGCTGAAAGTCAGCTGGGTAAAGGAGGAATAAGTACAGACCCAGGCATATGCAAAGGCTGTACTGGGTCTTGTGGAACTGGTTGATGGGGTGTCTGTTTCCGTCTCTGGTTCCATTGTGTCCTTGGGGGGCTTTGGCGAAAACAGAAAGAGTTCGTTATCTGCCCTCGGAATAGTTAGCAGGACGTGTGTTTAATGACAATGATCCACTCCTGACCTTGTTTCTAATTTCACAGTCCATACAGACGACTGTATGGACCGAAGGGCATTTCACACACCGAGTACCGTAACGGGGCATTTAGGTGCCATCCATGTTTTAATTAAAGGTATGTTTGTCCTGCACAGAGCAAATTCTAAAATAGTCTGACGGCCAGGACAGCAACAGGACCTCTGCTCGTCCAGCTGTCACTCAGAATTAGGAACAGGTGGAGATCCCGTGAGCTCAGATAACACCAGCTGCACCCCCATTTATGAATTCTGCATTCAGCAAGATAGAAGAAGAAAAAGGAACAGTTCATCATGAGTTGATTTGATTGTAGCTTATTCTGGATAACTATATGAGCCACATTTGTCCATGTGCAACAGAGGTGAGGACGAAGGAATTTCTTCAATTGTCTGGTGTCGGCAAGAGGTGGTGGTGCTGCCTGGTCTCCCTCTCCAAGATTTCCATCTGAGATCAAGAGATACCAAAGCGTTTGGTGATAATGCCAAAGTAGTCGGACGCAGCTAGGGGCAATGATATTTCTGGTGGCGTTAAGTCTGCCTGTGTGGCGTCTTCGTTGACCAGACGATCCCCGACGTTTGTAAAAAAATGTCCTTATGTTTCGGATCCGATGGTTGGAGCCCAGCAGTGGTGCAACCAGATCTTTAGGTAGTGAATTACAGAGGAAAACTGGGAGTTTGGCCTGTAATTACAACATTAATAATGGAAACAATATTCAAGATGGGTGTTAACATACATTAACGTATAATCAGTAATTAAGGACCAATAAAGTTTCGAGCTTAGTTTCACAATTTAAGTCAAAAAGTGTGACAGAACAAAATGTCTTCAAAAGGCAGGCCCGAGGAGGTAAGGAGAGATATAAAGAGAAATAGAGATGCATGCACGCGCGAGAGAGGGAGAGAGAGGAGAGAGGAGAGAGGAGGGGTGTGGGGGGCGTTGTGGTGAGGTTTCGCCTCACCAATGACGGACGCTTGATGTATAGAGCAGCAGAAGGGGCGGAGCTTGTGGTCCGGTCACCATCCTCCTCATCCTCACACTCACGCTCCGGAGCGGTATCCGCGTTTCTTTGGTCCCCCGTCAGCGGTTACCGGCTCAGCGGCCTTCCTCGAGCAGCGACCTGAAGGACACCGGTCATCATCCGCGGTAAGAGGCGCAGAGATGGCGCTCCGGAGGCCGTCGACATAACGCCGGCTCCTCGCTGTCCGATTGGTTGTCGTTCCGTACGGCCGCGGAGCGCGCATGGTGCTCGAAGGGCCGCAGGTCCTTTGTGACGTAGGCCCTATATTTGACAGGGTTATTATATTTAATCAGCAAAAACGGTTTTTGCATCGTTTTCGAAAAGCTTGGAATAATGGAGGAATGAGCTTTTTTATTCCGTTTCTCGGGCTCTGCTGTCGCGATGATATCAGCGGTGACGAAAGCATCACAGTCACTCAACATGTCAGAAATATAGGACACTAAGACATAAAAAAACGTAACTACATTAGTGGGGTTATTGTTAAAATTGTCATTCTGCTGGGCCTTGTCATGGGGCTGTTGAGTAAAGGAAATTAAAAGCCTCATATTTTGAACGGAACACACAACAAATCCATTTCAGGTTGTATTTTTTTGTATATGTATAGTTTTTTTTAATGTCTGCAAAAACCCATTACAGATGTTGGAATTTCTCTTTGGGGGTCTGCCACGTTCTGTTGTGATTAACTAATAGCTGTCAGTGATATTCACCATAAATCTACAATAGGGCCAGTGGTCAATGTACAAGTTATGAAATAACAGCCTAATGGTTAAGAAAGACGAAACAACAAGGGAAAGTAGGAAAAATTATGATTTCATCTTTAAATTCTAGATTTTTTCATTCTTATCCATCAAGAGGGCCTTTATTTAATTCATTAAGAAACAAAACAGTACTTGTGTGTCACAATCATATGAAAATATGATTTATTTAACATCATTTATTTATTTTTAAACACAAACCTCAAAAACTACAATATAACATGGGATCACTAAATCAGCAAGTAATTGTACAGAGTGAAAAACACTTTTTTTCATTTCTACTTTTTCTTACCTTAAGAAGTATGTTTTTTTTTGTTTTTTTTTAAGTTACTATACTGTTTATACATAACATGGCTTCAGTGTTATGCATTTACCCAATGCAGCATTTTTATTTCCTGATGATAGTATGGCAAAAGTTTCTAGTATGTGTGCGTGTGTGTGTGCGTGTGTGTGCGTGTGTGTGTGATGACTGAGCACTGCAGCACCCGGGTAGGAAACAAGGTCATCCTGTACCTCTATTGATATGTTGCGCCGCTATCCCAGATAAAACTAAATGGAAAATCTATGATTCAGTCAGGCTTAAATGATCATTATGTCGCTTTAACGGGGAAATAAAAGAAAGGCATCACTTGTAGGCCCAGAAGAACGGAGGGGACAGAGGGACGACCATGCAGCATCTGTAACGCAGCGTGGTATCACGATAACGCACTTGGTAGATGTTAGCTACCGTGAAGATAACGCACTTGGTAGATGTTAGCTACCGTGAAGATAACGCACTTGGTAGATGTTAGCTACCGTGGAGTGGTTTTAATAAAAGTAACGGACCAGGTCAGATCGGACGGACACGGTCGTACACACCTCTGATGGGTGGAACGCCATCATCAGCCGGGGAAACTTAGGAAAGTACGAAGCGCTCCAATGTGTGATGCGGCGTGCGTTGTCGTCCGTTTTAGAGATGTTTTGTTCAGGGAAAATTCGTTTGGCGCATGATAGACACCCACTTTTGAAGACCCATTTGGAACGAGTAACCACGACGACGAGGGACAACATAGCACCACATTCTGGGAATTTGCCCCACAGCAGTGAGGTGCGCAGTGCATTTCATCTTAGACATAGTTGACGCAAAGAATAGAATTATTGATTGTTTAAACTAGTCAAAGTCTTTTGTGAGATATGCTTTACATGCTTGACATACAGCATGACTGAAGTTACAAGAAATAAAACTACTGTAGCTAAACTAAACTGAACTAAACAATTTACACAAAAATATGTTCATTATAAACTAAATAGAACTAAACTAAATGGAAAAACAACAATTAACAGTATATATACATAACAAGTGCAAATAGCAGGTAAATGAGGTATGAGCAAAAACAATAATAGTGCAGGGATAAAGTGAATAGTGCAGTCCTGAGATTGGTGTGTGCATAGGCAGAGTCTGTGGCCCAGAGTCAGTGGTGGGGGCCACGGGTGGGGGGGTCAGAGCAGGGAGGGAGTTGAGCATCTTGTCCGCCTGGTGGAAAAAACTGTCTTTGAGCCTGCTGCTTTTGGCCCAACTAATACCGTGGTGGCAGCCATCCTCCTCCTCAACATGCCCATGCTGCTCACACGCGGTTCTGGTGTTTTGGGCCGATGGCGCCGTTGTCACGTGACAGAGAGAGAGAGAGCGAGACAGACAGGGAGAGAGAAAGCGAAGAAGAGGTTCGGACGTGATGTGATGCCGTCTGACAGTTTGGTATTTGGGATTGAAAGCATGGTGGCATTATTGTATTAATGATGGGAAGGGAGAGCAAACACGGGGAAGCGCAGCGTGGACGTCCCATTCTTCCCACTTCTGTCAACAGATTGACCCGGGAGTCCAGCTTCTGTCTCCGTCCTTGCCTCTGTGTGTATGCTCGATGAGAAGCACGCAGGTGATGGAAGGTGGTTCGCGTCCCACTGAGCGCGTTATGCAACGTGTGCCACCCTGCTGGATCTCCGTTTGCGTTAGATAACTTCCTCTATGGTGGGGAAGGAAGGCGGGGGGGGGGTTCGCACCCAAGACAACGGGGACAATAGACGCTGCCTGAAGCATTTCAGCACCTGACCCAAATTTATGTTGGTGCTTTTGGTGTGAAAATGTCTATAAATCTGTTTTTAATGTTCACATGACTTTTCAAGGACTGGTTAATGACTTTCGACCCCCCCCGTCCGACCCCCACCCACCCCACTCGCACTCACACACAAGCGTGTCACGCTGAAGGGACCTCGGAGATTAATAGGTGTATAGATGCTGCAGTGCAGAGGGGGAGGATGGGGGAGGATAAGAGTGAGAACAGAAGGGAAGGATGGATTTAAGAGGAGAAGGGGGGGATGGGAGGAAGTCTTTCAAACCCGCTCTCGCATTTGAACTTTATTCGGGCTTACGGGGGCAAACAAATTCCACCAAACACGATTCCAACTCGTCGGCCAGTAATTCTTAAAAAAAAAAAAAAAAAAAAAAAGGAGGTCGATAAACGGTGGAAGACCGCAAACCCTCAAGGATGGAGAGTGGTAATTACACATTATCCCACCACTGGTGGGTACTTATGGAATATTGTTTACAAGTAGGTTCTGAAGTAGAACCAAAGAAACAAGAAGATAGCAGGAGAAGAAAGTATGCTGACGACCCTCTGCTGTGAGGGCAGAGGTCAAACGGGGTGTCGGGGGGTGGGGGGGTGTCATTCGCGTCACCTTTCCCGGATCGTATGTGCGGTGGCTGTTTCCAGCATGGAGAAAGGTGCATAAGAGATTGGAATTAGGTGGTGGACGTCTTCCTGCTTTTTGTCATGAAAAAGTGCATGGGTGTGTGTGTGTGTGTGTGTGTGTGTGTGATGCATCTGTTATCCCAGTTTCTCCTGAAAACCAGACAGCACACGAATTCACGCGCAAATCTCTTGTTTGTGTTTGTGTCACGTGTCACCATTTTCTTCATATTTCTTACACCCCTAGCTGATGGATGGGGGGGTGGGGTCACACTACTCCCCCCCCCCCCCACACACACACACCATGTGACCTGTCACGCATTAATGCTAGAGCGGATCTGCAGAAGCTGCCATCTAATGATAGATAGATAGATAGATAGATAGATAGAAAGATAGATAGATAGATAGATAGAAAGATAGAAAGATAGAAAGAAAGAACTTTAGTTTGTGGCTTGTTTATGGCTTGTAAGTCTAAACTACCCTGATCTGAATTATGGATTATGCCTAATTTGTCCACCTGCTGCTCCTAAATCGTCAATCCCATTTAGTCAACGGTGAGCGCCGCCCCCCCCCCCAGGTAAGAAGCGACAGAGTTCCTTAAATGCTCTTTTTGAGACTTTATCACACAGAAACCACAGCGCAATCGCCCCGGCTGCATGGCTCAGTGTAAAACGACGCCTCCGCTCTCAGTCTGCTCGTCTGCTCCCCGGGAAGCGCGCACATTCTGCTCTCCCCTTTCAAGAATGGATCCGGGGCGGCGGCGGAACCCTTCCATGGGCTTTTTCAGATTGTCAGGTGGTTGATGGCGGGAAGGCTGTTCAAAAGTACCTGAAAGTCTGCCTCATTCATCAGCTAATGAGCATTTAAAGAACAGTAACAACATCTTAAAATGCATTCGGTTCAAACCAGTGAAGGGAATAGTGTGTTCCAGTATCACTTTTGAAGAAAACTAACAAGAACTTTTTAGATATCTTTTTTCTTTAAACGGATAGATAAGTGTAATACAAATAATAGTGTAGTAGTAATCTATCATGTTTTGTTTTGAACAAAATTTTAGGTGACCTGGATTCCAAAGGCTTCTGTAGTTTGGACCAACTAAATGTTGGTCACATGACAAAGACGTGTGGGTACGTGATTGTACATTGTCGCAAGTCAGTTGGTTTGAGTGACAGGGACATGATGGGAATTAATTCTGCCGGAATCATTTTAATTAGCTTACCTTTTAAGGAAATCTGCCAACAGCTGCGATCACCTCCGGGCAGAGGAACCTTGAAGGTCACGCACCAGCTGTGACCTCTGTCTTAATAATGTGACTTTGGACCCGTCAGTGATGCATTCGCTGAACTGCTGCTTTGTCGCGTGAAGGCTAAGATGACGGCCCGTCGTCCGACCCAGAGATGAGAATTGAAGGGACTACACTCGGTCTCCGAAAACGGGTGAGCCTGGTGGAATTTTGCGACATCCTGCCTCACCCTGTCACCAAAAAGTCTTCGCCATCGAGGGGATCCAAAGAGGGCGTCGCCTTAGCGTTAGCGTCAACACAGGTTTTACATCCACCCCTTGTCCATTTACCTCACCAACTGTCCCACGCTAGCCATTAGCCCCACTAGCTGGGAGGAAACTGGCACGAGGGTAACTGGCTCTGACCTCCCTCCCATGAGCATGGCACACAACAGCGCCACAGACGGGAAGTGCATCCTCGGGGACGACCGCTAACCAGCTAATGCTCTGTTCAAAGTGGCGGGGCTATGGCTAGCCTTCCCTCGGACAAAGGGTTGCGTTTTGTTACCGACCGTTCACAACATCTGTTAATCAGCATGTGCAACACATCATATTTTTATGAATTTTGTCCCTCGAGTTCACTTTAATTTATGTTCGGAAAGCTGACGGAAAAGCACACAAATGTAAACATACTTGATGGTGACTATGCAAATATCAATAAACTTCATTATTTTCTATTCTCGCATTTTTGCGTTCTCGTTCACACTGACACTGTACTGTATCCTGTGACATTTCAAATGCAACTTTTAGAAATTTATTTCATGATATTATGGCTCTTTTGCACAATGTTGTTGCAAAAGTAAGTAAATAGAAAATAAATACAAACACCTTTATAGAGAAACTGATATACTGAAATATAATAATATAAAATGAGTGATTGCATAGATACTCCTGGGAATATTTGCTTCAGTAGCTTCATTTCAGTGCTCGGGCCTGTTCGTCTCAGCACTGCTTTGCAAAAGTGACAAAATTGTCAGTTTGGATGATAGTTGGCCCAGAACATCTCTTTCAAGCCCCGTTTTTTTTTTTTTTTTTTTTTTTTTTTTATTCACGTCTGCGCGGTGCATGCCCGGGGCCGCTGTTTTTGCAGAGTCATAATTCTTCAAACTGATTCAGATCGTCGTCAAGGGCTTCTCACGAGTTTGCACGAGTCTTATGTGGTGCATTTGACTTTGGAGTCGCATATCTTTGGGTAAAGTCAAGTGTAGACCCACTTTTTTCTGTAGACCTAGCAGTGTCTATGCAATCATTGAATTTATATTATGTATATATTCAGTTAACCCGATCATTGAAGCCAAAGCAGTTTAAAAACACACATTTTTATTGCTTCGTGGACAATCAAATAGATAATGATAATTTCCTGTATACATTTTTGCTAGTTTTGCAAGATTTGTGATTCCACCTGTGCAGAAAAATGCGCCAAAGTGAGAAATCCTACAACTGCTGATGGGTTAAGCTGCGTATGAACAATTTGCCGGTTGCATTTTTCTCAAAAGAAACTTAAAATAAGCGAATCAAAGCTCCCAGTATAGTTTTTTTTTTTTTTTTTTTTTTTTTTTAACTAAACTTTTTTTTTTTGTTATTGTTGTTGTTTTCATGGCTTCAAGTACAGACGTGTTGCCTGACAGATTTACCGACTAATCATTTTCTGGTGCCTGTGTGTCAATGGTTTGTTTCACGTATAGGCTTGGCAGCGTGGGAAAAATGACACGGATCCTGCTAACACTCTACAGAGCAGTATGCATATGTGTTTGCGTCCATACGGGACCTTCTGGCATGAAGCCGTGGAGCCAAGGATCTACCCTGGAGACATGAATGACTTTGGTGTCCATGTTCTCATCACTTGACCAACAGGACAATCCACTGAAGACATGGTGTGTTCCTTTGGTTTTGTCTATTCAGGTGTGCAAACGACCTTTTTTTTTTGTTTTTTTGTTTTTTTCTTCGCTATGGTGGACCTATCTATTCTGTGCAGACGTGTGGCGGAAGCAGAGCTGACGCGCTACTCCAAAATCAATGGACTTTGTCGGTAGAGACAACGTTCAAAGTTCTAAATTTGAGACTTTCCTTGGAAAATAGTTTAATAGTTCCTTCCCGGGAGTTGTAGGTTACTGGAGCGGGCTTGTGCACATTAAACGAGTACCAGAAAATATGATATAAGCTACAGATGTTTGGAAAGTATAGACATTTACATTTTACCTGAGGCTCTTCACGTGCACAGTCTGTTCCGCTTAAGGTCATCGGTCTGGTTTGTTTTCCAATGGAAGCCATTGTTATTTTCCACAGCCTCCCAGTTTGGTGAGATGGGGGCTCATTCAATAACCAGGGCTCAGGCTCCGCTGAGTACACTGGTATTCGGTGGCTGAGCAGCAGGCTTTTCAGATGCGCCAAATTCCATTTTGTTTGGAGTGTGCTGCCAGCCTGAGAGAGGAAGGAAGCAAAAGCGTGAAAGAGCTAATAGGAGAATGAATCAGTGTGTGTGCCTGCGAGAGAGAGAGAGAGAGAGAGAGGGAGACAGCACGGGGGCAGAATGACAAAAACAAACCAGCGCTGGTACGCGTCCAAGCTGGACACCTCATGGCAAAGAGCATCAAACCATGATGGAAAGCTTACCAGCGTGGACGTGTCAGCAGTTGTTTTAATCACAGAATCCCTGCCACTCAAATAGCCCAGTGATTATTGGAACATATTTTAGTTAAATCTTTCCCAGCCACCACAAAAAAAGCTCAGATCCACTCAAGTAATAACAAAAGGGCGGGCAGAAAACATACATAAATGAACAGAGCTGCAAATATACGCTTTATTTAATGATTTTTCTCTTTCCAACTTTTTCCAGAGCGGCAAGTAAGGTGTCCTGTAAGGATAAAAGATGCACATAAATAGGGATGAACATTTCAGCACCCACCAAACTTAACTTAGATATGTCCCTTTTCATTTCTGTGCTTTTTAGAGAGGTTCAAGTTTTTGGAGCAGCAGCAGCAACAGCACCCCCTATTGGAGAAAGGGGGTGGAGGTTTTAAATACCCTCAGAATAACTTTCTGAGAATCAATAAAAACATAGAGAAACATCTACAACAAATACAACCCCCTAATCAGTGCACCACCATATGTTTACATCTCAATAATATATATATATATATATATATATATATATATATATATATATATACATACATATATATATGTTGCTGCTTCTTCTTTAGCTTCATTATTTTTAATGTATAATTTACAACTATCTTATTTTTAGTTGTAAAAGTACTGGAAAAACTAGGGATTTGGTCACTTTTACAGTTTTATAAAATTAATTTAATGAAAAAATGGAACCTAAACATTTTCCTGCCAGACCTGAGCATCTAATCTTGAATTCCCACGGTCTTTTCAGTGGCTGGGGCCACTAGCTTTGTGCTGCAGATTTTTTTTTTGAGTAATCGGTAGTCCGGTTGCAAATGTGTACATGCTAACAGTAAGAAAGTGTTGTTTACATTTGTGAACGCCCCTTGGCGGTGTTTTTAAGAGGGTTGGCACTATCTGCTTGATGGAACAGCAGTAGCAGTAGCCTGCTTCCCCCTGCTGCCCCCAGTAATAACACCTGTCAGCCCTAGGGGGCGCACCTCCCACTTTGAAAACCACTGGATCACAGTAATCTCCGTTCCACTTTTCATTTGTACACCTGGCAATAATAGTTACTCTTTTAAGGTTCTGCATGAAATTGTTTTCAGTATCTAAAAATATGGTCAGACTTTTTGTTTAATATACATGTATTGGTGAATTATCAGCTAAATGTAAATGTAAAAAAAAAGAACATTATTAGGGTCAAAAAAGACAGGTCCACCTTTTATTGTAATGCCACGTATATAAAGATAGTGAAAGCGGATGACAACTAATTAACATTAATGATTATCTTTTTGTATTGGCCCGTAAAAATTTTGAAACTATTCACTATATTTTACACATTATTTTCTTGAAATATCTCAAATACTATATGTTTGTCTCGTTAGTGACCTCTTGTGGCAGGCTTACGGTAAAGCAGCAGTGAACTTTATCTGGAGGCAAAGACCTGTTGTCTTAAATTCTGTTATTATGAAAATGAAAGCATATTTATTAATTGGACGCCCACGCTTTGTTGGTCTTTGACCTTTGGGTTCAGCTGAGCATGGCATGTTTATTTTGTTTATTTTGTTTTTACTGTGTCCAGTACACTTATATGCTGGGATAATTTCTGCGTTAAAAAGTAGTGTAGAAAATGAAGAGGAGGAGGTGTTCCTTCTGAGGTGTTCTGTTTTATTTGCTCTTTACTTTTCTCTTTGTTATAAGGGAGGTCAGACAGTACTTAGTGCAGGATTAAAACAAACAAGACACTCCATAAAGTTACCCTGGCGAGTGATACAAGCATCACGGGTAATTGCTTCCAGCCCTGGCTTGAAGATTATGCCTTGCCCCTTTTTTTTTAACTGAATGACACACTTACCCATTCATCCATAGAAGCTGAACATAAAATCCTGTTATGTCCAAAATAAAAAAAGTAACATAAATGTGCCCAACTCAGTGTTGACCTCAAATCCTTAAATCTCCCTAAAATGTCTTACCCCTAAAATGAACAATATTTTTTATCAAATCCTTCTGTGAATTGAAGAGTCAGCTTTACAGTTTCCTGTCATTGTCAAATGGCAACACAGAAAAGTGTTTTGAAATAAGTTTGTTAGAAACGTATATTGAGCCCAGCCCTAATGGTCTTTATAATATAATATCAAATAATGTTTTCATTGTTTGTATTTAAATATATTTGTACTTTACTTCACTATTGCTGCTTTTTTTTGTCTTGTGGTTGCCAGCTTGTTTTATTTTATGTTCGCCTTGTGTGTGCCATTTGTCAATGCACCAATTTCTGTGCCATTCATTTGCTAGCAAGTGAGCGTGTCGTTTGTTTTCCCACTGGGAGACAGATTTGAGGTCTTCACTGGCTATGCGAAAAGAAAAGCTTGAAGAAAAGCTAAAAAACAAAAAAAAGAATCATAAAGTTACATCCCTAAAACTACAGATTCCATGTTAATGGTGGTTAAGATGAGGCCAGAACGACATTTGAATACACCTTCTTCTGAGTTTATTTCAGCCTGGTTTTCCAGTGAAGACCTTAAATGGAGATCATGAGTTACCATTGTTAACCTAACAAGGACAGTCGAAGTCAGCAGCCATCATTCGTTTATGTACGTAAAGAAATATATTGTATGTGTGGAAAGATTCTTGTTTTTTTCTGCCTCCATTCTACATTTTTTTAATCAGTCCTCCACACATTATGTGTGTAAATATCTGTCTTAATTGTAGGTGCACCGTACAATCCTGCATGGATTACAAACCACATTCCAGATGGATTTATTTATTTTTTTTAATTGTTAAAAAAAAAACAAAAAGTACATAAAGTCTTAGAATATAAATTTACTCACAGAACAGTTTGAGTTAGCTTAGCCGTCGTAGCGACACAGAGGGAGATTATGTGGTGGAGTCGGTCAAGCTAGCTGTAACTTCCCATCTTTAAGGTGTTGTTCCGCCTCACTGTCAGACCCCTCTCTCTTTCAACTCTCTCAAGAACAAGCCCAGTAAATGCACGTGTTTGGGGTTTTTTGTTTGTTTTAGTTGAGTTTTTATGATTTCACCCTCTCAGATTACAATTAAAAATTTCTTCCTCCCATTGTGCCACTATGCCTCATTTTTGGTTCCTTCGAGACCACTTCAGTCAAACTTGCTATGCTGGTTCGTTCAAACTGCATAATCAGAAGGTAGGTGTGTAAGCAACCGGTATCTGAACTCCCTTCTGCATTTAATCGCACTGATCCGCCTCCTGTGATTTACTGTTTGTTCATGAAATTATGCAAGTAGTTAAAAATGTATAGTCTCAGTCTGTTTGTGCAACGTCCTGAATATCCTGCCAGAGGGCAGCAACTCAAATTTATGGTGTCCCGGGTGTGTGCTGTCTTTTCAGGATGCTGCGTGCCCTATTAAGACCCCGGGTGTTATACATGTCCTCCAGGGACGGGCACCCTCTCCACAACCTCCCCTTTGATATATATGGGCTGAAGAACAGGCTTCCTTTTCCTGTAATCCACGATCAGTTTTTTGCTTTTCAAAGTGTTGAGGACCAGATTGGTTTCAGCACACCACCCCACCAACCTCTGGATTTCAGTCCTCTATGGTGTCTCATCACTGTCCGAGATGAGTCCCACCACAGCAAACTTAAGGGTGACATTGCCTGGGTGGGTGCTAGCATAGCTGTATGTGTGCAGTGCGTACAGAAGTGGGCTTAGCACGCAGCCCTGAGGGGCACCGGTGCTGGTACATGCTCTGATACAACGTTTCTGATTCTGTCTGTTTGGGAAGTGTAGTGTTAAAGGACAAGCTTAAGGCACCCCGTTGTGGCTCGGCACCTTTCGAGGATTTGCGGCCCTCGTTTGTCCTCGAGCTTTCATTTGTAAGCTGTCTTGGATGCCTCTTCCCAGGTTGGCTCTGGCTGTTTTGTACTGTCCCTAATCACCAGATCTGAAAGCGGTGTCATGTTGTTTCAGCGGGACGTGGACCTCTTGAGTCATCCAAGGCGTTCGGTTAGAGCACCCCTTTATGTGATTATCTGCAGTGGCCATGTTGACAAGGATGTTGATGTAGGAGAGCACAGACGGGGTGTGCTCCTCCGGGGTCCTGGTGCTGAAACGCACTCCAGTTTGTGCTCTTGTGCTGGGACTGACATAATGGACATGTGATCTGACAGACCTATAGAGGAACTGTTCTTTAGCCTTTTTGGATGTTGGGATAGGCTGGCGACCTATCCAGGGTGTACCCCGTCTCTCACCCCTTGACAGCTGGGACAGGCTCCAGCAGAACCCTGCGACCCAAAGTTGGATAAAGCAGGTACAGAAAATGGATGGATGGGTTTAGGCTTTGTTCAGTTTGTTTCTCTTAGCCAAGATGAAAGTTCTGCTGACTGCTTACTGCCTTGCACAGCTCGCCATTGGATATGCTAGCATTAGCATCAGGTGTTATATATGTGGCCCTTACCAGGACTGTTTCGGTTTGTCCCGTCTCTACAAACTGGACGGATGAGCCTTACCCGTGCTGACTGGGTCGATGTGGACAGACATACATGCCGTGTGTGGGGTAGCCGTAGCAGTCAAGTCTCGGAGTCTCCCTTCCGTTCCGCTGCTCCCAGTGTTGCTATATGCGTACACCATATCCAGCCTGCTAGCTTGATAGCCATGTCCAGTGTAGATGGCTACAGCCAAGTCTTTGTCTTGTCGGCTGCCGCTTGCAGCTGTAGATTGTCCATCTTGTTTTTCACTTACCTGGCCTTAGAGAGGAGAACACTGGAACGCGGAGACTTAAATGGTTGTCTTTTAAGTCGTGCTAGCGGGAGCCTCCATTTTGTTTCCTTTATTTCCGTTTCCTCCTGAGCCTGCCACCAGGAGGCACTAACCACGTATGCCCCGGAGACATGGCTATGTCCTCCGGAATGTCATGGAAGCGGTGGTAATCCAACGTGACAATCCCTCCACAGTGTGGTACCAAATGACCATCCAGACTGGAGAGCTGCTGTGACTGTGCATACCGCCATTTTACTACAAATATTTCATCTGTATTTCCGCAGCACTAGAAACATTCCCGTTGTTCAGCTCTTAGAAGGATAAAAGTGTTTTTGGGTTTTGTTTTGTTTTTCTCCTATTTTGGTGGTTTTGGACAGGTCCATGATGATTTCCCTGCTCTCCCCTGCCTAAAAACAAAGATAATGCAGTCTCCAATAAGCTCTCCTCTACTTTATATCTCATCAGTTTTTTGAAGATGAAGATTGATACCAGCCTGACTATGCCCCAGCTTCCAGAATCCCTGTCCCAGACAGGTCTTCAGTTCACCTCGGCCACCGAGGAGGACTTTGATGACATCATGGCCATGAGCCAGGATATTTACGGGGGCCTGGACTACCTGCCCACCAGATACAGCAGCTGGCTGAAGGAGGCCAACCGCACTGTCATACTGGCCCGGAAACAAGGAAAAGTGGTGCGTGAAAACTCTTAGAACTCAGGTGAACAGCAAGGGTAACCTTAGGGTTAGCCTTAGTCAGACTTAAGTCTGTAACGGTGCCGTGTGATCGCCCACAGATCGCACTGGAATCGGTGTGCGTGATCGACAATGGAGAGACCATGCTGGTGGAGGGTCTCCGCGTGGCCCCTCAGGAACGGGGCAAGGGCGTGGCAGGGGTCCTCCTGCGCTTTTGCTCCGAGCTGGTCAAATCCAAATTTCCAGACGTCAAAGTGACCCGCCTGACCCGTGACGATCAGCTCGGACCCAAGGACTTCCAAAAGTATCGCATCATAACCAAGCAGGTACCCCCAAACATTGACACAATCAAAACTGGAAGGTTGCTTCACGATAGCAGGCTCCATCTTCATGTTCTTGCTGTCTGCTAATATGCCCGAGCAAATTTGTTTCGTCCTCATTTTGCACCCCTTTGTGCTTTTCTAGTGGCAAGTGGCTGTAAAATACAACTTCTGTCCAGTAGAAAACAAATACATATGTGTGCTCCGCTGCCCCAAAGACAGATAGAGGAGCTCTTTGCTGCCCAGTGCGCTAACCCTGTTCAGCACCTCCCAGCTCTTCATGCTGTGACGAGCTCTGACTATTGTTGTACTTCCAGTTGCACATTTTTCATTTTGCACACTTTGTACTTTTAGCTTTGCTGTAATTTGCCACACCGGTTTTAACCCTAGCCCTCTTGCTGTAAATATTATTGTGGTTATTGTTGACGATTGCTGCTGTAACAAGCGAATTTCCCAGGTCTGGGATACATAAAAGTATTTCTATTCTATTCTACAGTGCTACTCAGGAAATTAGAATATCGTGTAAAAGTTGTTTTATTCAGGCAGTCCAACATAAAAGGTGAAACCAATACAGTGCATCCGGAAAGTATTCATAGCGCTTCACTTTTTCCATATTTTTTTATGTTACAGCCTTATTCCAAAATGGATTAAATTCTTTTATTTCCTCAAAATTCTACACACAATACCCCATAATGACAAGGTGAAAAAAGATTTTTTGAAATTGTTGCAAATTTATTAAAAATGAAAAACCTCAAAAATCACATGTACATAAGTATTCATAGCCTTTACCGTGAAGCTCTAAATTGAGCTCAGGTACATTCTGTTTCCACTGATCATTCTTAAAATGTTTCAGCAGCTTAATTGGAGTTCACCTGTGGTAAATTCAGTTGATTGGACATGATTTGAAAGGGCATACACCTGTCTATATAAGGTCCCAGGGTTGACAGTGCATGTCAAAGCACAAACCAAGCATGAAGACAAAGGAATTGTCTGTAGACCTCCGAGACAGGATTGTGTCGAGGCACAAGGCCGGGGAAGGTTACAGAAAAATTTCTGCTGCTCTGAAAGTTCCAATGAGGACAGTGGCCTCCATTCTTCCTAGAGCTGGCTGGCCATCTACGCTGAGTGATCGGGGGAGAAGGGCCTTAGTCAGGGAGGTGATCAATAACCCGATGGTCACTCTGTCTGAGCTCCAGCGTTCTTCTGTGAAGAGAGGAGAACCTTACAGAAGGACAACCATCTGTGCAGCAATCCACCAATCAGGCCTGTATGGTAGAGTGGCCAGACGGAAGCCACTCCTTAGTAAAGGGCACATAGCAGCCTGCCTGGAATTTGCCAAAAGGCATCTGAAGGACTCTCAGACCATAAGAAACAAAATTCTCTGGTCTGATGAGACTAAAATTGAACTCTTTGGAGTGAATGCCAGGCGTTACGTTTGGAGAAAACCAGGCACCGCTCATCACCAGGCTAATACCATCCCTACAGTGAAGCATGGTGGTGGCAGCATCATGCTGTGGGGATGTTTTTCAGCAGCAGGAACTGGAAGACTAGTCAGGATAGAGGGAAAGATGAATGCAGCAATGTACAGAGACATCCTGAATGAAAACCTGCTTCAGAGTGCTCTTGACCTCAGACTGGGGCGACGGTTCATCTTCCAGCAGGACAATGACCCAAAGCACACTGCCAAAATATCAATGGAGTGGCTTCACAACAACTCTGTGAATGTCCTTGAGTGGTCCAGCCAGAGCCCAGACCTAAATCTTATTGAACATCTCTGGAGAGATCTGAAAATGGCTGTGCACCGTCGCTTCCCATCCAACCTGATAGAGCTTGAGAAGTACTGCAAAGAGGAATGGGCAAAAATTCACAAAGACAGGTGTGCCAAACTTGTGGCATCATATTCAAAAAGACTTGAGGCTGTAATTGCTGCCAAAAGTGCATCAACAAAGTTTTGAGCAAAGGCTATGAATACTTATGTACATGTGATTTTTGAGGTTTTTCATTTTTAATAAATGTGCAACAATTTCAAAAAATCTTTTTTCACCTTGTCATTATGGGGTATTGTGTGTAGAATTTTGAGGAAATAAAATAATTTAATCCATTTTGGAATAAGGCTGTAACATAAAAAAATGTGGAAAAAGTGAAGCGCTATGAATACTTTCTGGATGCACTGTATATTTGATAGACTCATTACATGCAAAGTGAGATATCTCAAGTATTTTTTGTTGTAATTTTGCTGATCATGAATTTTTTATTGATTTCAAGCAATATTCTAATTTCCTGAGTTTTCGAATTTGAGGTTTTCTGAAGCTGCAAGTCCTGATCAGCAAAAAAAAACAAATAAAAGCTTGAAATATCTTGATTCGCACACTATTGTCAATATAATATGTACATTTCACCTCTAAAGTTGAGTTACAGAAATGCAGGCACTTGATCAGGATATACAAATTTTCCGAGTAGTACCGTATTCTATATGTAAAATAAGCACTCTGATAATTAAATATCAAAATATAACGTAAAACTGCAAATGTACAGTAAAAAGTTTAAGTATTCTGCACCTTTGGCAGCAGAGTGGGGCTTAAAGAACCATTATTATTCTTTGATATATATATATATATTTTAGAATATCAAATCTGAGTATTTAAGTTTTATTTTCGCTTTCACAGGGTATTCTTCTGGTTCGCTTCAGAGCCGAAGACCTCAAGCTGCGCTTGTCCAACCTGGGTCTGGATGGAGACATTCAGTCCTCGCTCCCCGACACGCCCCCGGTGCGTTTGGACCACACGGCCATCCACCGGCTTTATCTGACCACCGACCTGATGCGGGGGGTCCTTCCCAATGCCACGATCATACAAGACTGGCAGCCGTTTAAACCGCTGCCCAGCAACATGGCCATCCTCCTGAAAAAGGACATCGACTGGATGGTGGATGATCTGGCCAACCCTACCGTGGCTAGCCTCTGCACCCACCCTTTCAGGGTGCCCATTGGAGATGACTGGTAATCTAGTTATTTCCTTTTTGTTTTTCTTTCTTTCTTTCTTATTTAAAAAACAGAATGAATGGTATTTTTTTAATCAATTAATTGATTTTTTTCCTGTTTTAAAAAGGAGATGACTGATTTTGCTATTGATTTATTTTCATTTTTATTTTTTTAAATGAGATGAATTTTAAAATGTATAAATTAATGGTATTTATTTTTCAGCAGGAGATGATTGGTTATTCTTTTGGTAATTTATTGCTATAAAAAGCAGATGACAGCAAATCTTTTGTAATTAATTACTTTCTTTTTATTTAAACGAGATGATTTTTAAAATAATAAATTCATCTTTCTTCGCCTAATCTTCGTCGGAGATGATTGTTTGTTCTTTTTGGTAATTTATCGTTATTTATTTAAAATTGAATTTAAAAAAGCAGATGACAAAGGAGATTTTAAAAGGAGATGATTGCTTTTATGAATCCATTTTTTTTTTTTTTTTTTAAATGACGATAGGTAATTTTTTCATGAATGAATTTTTATCTAATAGGAAAAGTAGCCTAGTAATTGTTCAACCGTTGTTTCACGCACTTATCATTTAGTGGGATATCATCAACTGGTGAGTTGTAAATTCATGGTGTAAAGGAAGTTGTAGCTGTACGTCTGTAAAACTTCATGAATACATTTTTCTTCCCCCTTCTCTTCATCTAGGTACTATCTGAACATCGATATGTTCGGGAAAGACCTGGCCCTCGTCCGGCAGCAGTTTCTGGCCCACCTACAGCGCCACACTGCCTCCCTGAAGGGTCACGTGATGTGTCAGATGTTCCTGGATCCACCGCTGTGGAAGCCCATGGCCGAGTTCTGCCGCAATACCCTGGGCGTGGAGCTGGTGAAGGAGTACACCGAGCAGTGCGTGGTGGAATCAGAGGTCATCTAGTTTCACCAGGGTGGAAAGGGGGAATGAGCTAAACGAATGAGGACATGGGTCTGAATAACAAAACACATCATTTTAGTCGCACTTAACAGAAAAAAAAAACACATTACTCAAGAAGATAAGCGATAGGAGATAGGATAGGAAACAGAACTCCCCCCTAGATCTATACGCTTTAGCCTCCGTGGGTTGGGGCGATTTGGGAGGTTGACCGCGAGCCACCTGTGGAGCCGATTTTCAAAAGCTCCATTCTCTCCATTCTTGAGGTTGTGGTGACCAATAAGATGTAAGAAATCAATATTTTCCATTAGACCAAGAAAAAAACAAAACAAAAAAAAAAAACCTGCGTTATTGTTTTCTGTGTCTTCAATCAATGACAAAGAACCAGGCAAGGAAGCAACTTATTCTGGACACTTTAGAGCTAAAAAAAAAAAAAAAAAAAAAAAAAAAAAAAACAATTTAAAATATCAGATAACCATAAAAGAGTTTTTTTTTGAAATGTTAGTACTCATTTGGTATTCCTCAGCTGTTTTGAATCATCGTTTTATGTCTATTTCTGTGTTGATATTCACAGTTTCCGGATTCCCGAAAAGTGTTCTAGGTTGACGTCATCCGGACTTTTAGACGCTCGACGACCTTTCACCTCTCGCTCGAGGTACCGCTTCCTTTTGGGTGTTTCTTTCTGTAAATATGGATCTTGTGTAAACGAGTCGAGTTGATTTAGTCACTCTGCACAACTCTGGTGGCACTTTAATAACAGACACCCCGCGAATGTTAGAAACGAAAACAATCAATTGGGATCGATATACGCACCCCAGAATTCACAATATCAATGAAGAAACCCGCAGAATCAGTAAACACAACTCATAAAATAGATCAGTTTTACTCCTTTTTTTGTCAGAATTTCGTCATATAGCTTTTTGCTACAAATATTCACCTGTTTTCGGTTGCTACTAATGTCATATTTTCCTCTAATGCTGCTGAATATTTGTTTTTTTCCTTCATAAATGATTAAGCTGCAGTTAAGGCTTACTTTTGTAAACTACTTACTTAATGTTAAACCAAATGATAACGCTTGAAAGTGCTTCAGACTGCGGTTTACTACTGACTAGCTATCGTGATAGCGCTCAACGCTAATGGCTGCAACGCGTTAAAACAATACTAACAGCTGAGCTAAGGTGAGAGAAGAAGAATAGTTCAGGATTTATCGATAAGCCGACCTAGCCTCTTAGCCTGTTGGAGAGATCTAAACGGCCTGGGTGACTTTGTCCGTGAATTGTTCCGACTTCTTTGTTGACGGTGGTTGTCTGGAGCAGTGCCGTACCATGGTCAGAGTCAATGTCAAACAGAGGTCACAGGAAGCATGTCCCGCTGCTGTCCCTGTTCGACCAGTGGTCTTGGGGGGGGCGGGGGGTGAAGGAGATCAGCTTTATTTCATCGGCTGCAGTAGTGTTATTTAGAAATAATGATGTAAATTGCGGAATTAAACTTTCGGTTAAGGTTTCTTTTCGATGCTTAACAATTGTAACGGTTGCTGAATCATTTTAGCTTATAAAAAAAAAACTATTTAATTAGATGTCTCAATTTTGTACATACATGCATGGTTCCCAGAGGATATATGTTTAAAGAAAAACAACTGGGTGTCATGTACCCACAGCAATGGGGTGAGCCAGTTTTTCTGTTTTTTTTTTTTAATCCTGTATACAAAGAAGCCCAAAACCTTGCACACAAATGTCTTTGTGTATCAGTTTTCATCTTGATGTCAATATATTTGTCTGGGAGCTTTATGAGCTGATGAACTAGTTACTCAGTAGTTGTGTGGCCGTTAAAGTGTCCCAACAACTCCCCAATGTAGCAATGTTACCATGCAACAGCGTTACCCAGCTCCTGAAAATGACACAAAACAGCTAAAACAATGCAATCATGTGTCTTATAGTATTCACAGATCCCAGGTCAGATAGAGGTTGTGTCCCTCTTAGCTCTGACATCCTTTTTCTCCTGGTGTAAGTTGTGTAAATGTTGAGTTTATTTATTAATCAGGGTTGATAGTTAGAATCAAAAGGAAGCTCTAAGAGTTAAATTATCTTTACTAGTTGCCACACACGAACCCCTTTTAAAACAATTCCTTTATATGTCCACCTAAGTGAGGACAGATTAGACCTTTTTAACCTAAAAACCAAAATGTATAAATGTGCGCTATCGGGGGTCATCAGCCCAGTCCTGCCGGGTCCGTAAAAGCAGGTTTCTACCTGGTAGGACAGGAAACTTGGCTGGATTTAGGGCAGGGATGGGGCACCCAATCCTACAAGGGCCACGATCCAGTCGGGGTTTTCTGACCTACCAGGTAGACAAGGGCTCACACCTAGGCTGATAAAAGTGGTTGAGGACCTGGGAAGAAGGAAAACCTGGCTGGATCGCGGCCCTCGTAGGACTGGGTTTCCCAGCTCTGATTTTAGGAGCTTGTCAGACTGGGTTGACGACCACAAACATTCAACAAAAACAGCACCTGGATCTGCGCTGTAAATTGTAGTATTTGTAGAACATTTGATGTTCTTAACGATGATTGTTCTTTTCCTTTACCTATCCATGTTTTAAATAAATGAAGAGAGAATGAAAAAAAAAAAACTTTAAACTTTAGTATTTGAACAAAATAAAGTGGGACTATAAGTTTTTTTTTGATGATGCTGATAATTTCACAGTGGGGGGGGGGGTTTCAGTTTTTTTTTAAAACTGCAATAATTATTGGTAGAAATAGGCAATGTCCTCGTTAGCTTTACAGACGACGTCATCGTTATCAATAGGTTGTACATTGAGAGAAATGGGAGCATTGCATTCCAACAACCACGATCTAACATCAGCGTTGGGCGTTTCACTGCTGTATTCCTTATCTTTTAAGTCGTACCCATTGTGTTACTGTACATTTTCGCAACTATGACAAGCCATTGAGTTTGTGGGTGACGCAGCGTGCACTTTATTTGTCTGTTGCGACGACACCAGAGCAGATCCCATCCCCTCTTCGTTTCCCTGCGTCGTCGAACCCACCGAGCAGAGGTCCCGAACTGAAGCCGATCCATGTCACGCTCGCCTGCCGCAGTTTGTATTATGCATACGCAGAGGAACCGGAAACAAAAGACTTTTTTATCCTGAGGAGTGATTGATGGTTTTTCCACATTGACAACGTTTGGAGAGTATTAACGAACACTGATAACGAAGCGCTATTCAGTATAACCAACTAGAGTTTGTACATACTTTATGTGAGCATTTCCGAGTGTGACCTTATACTTTTGGATTGGATCTGATAGAAATATTTTTAATATACTCCTTTACATTAGATTGACAGCTGTTCTTGCTCGAAACTATAAACGGGATAAGCTTGTAGATTCAAAACTAACCAGTGTGACCATCGTGAAGCAGAAATATTGAAAAAAACATATTTTAATATGCACAAATGTAATTCTCTGTACATCCATCTCATCTGTGCTCTAACGTGTGGTGACCGCTTTATTGTGATGTCATTTTTGTTGTCTTAGACCTACATCAAAGGGAACATGAACAAACCTGTCTTATTTTAATTAAACATGCAGTATGTGACACGTCCGTCTTGTCCTGGGTGTTCATTTTGTCATATCATTTTGGGTTGCTCAGAGCCTTTGATCTTGGTCTTTGTTCTTTGGAAGATCAAAGGTTAAAGTCCCACTGGAATCCGGAACCTCGCCAAAAGTTCAAGTTCTCAAGGAAAACATTGGGTTCTTTTACCAACAGTAAAACAGTAGCACATGTTTTACCTTTAAACGTCAAAAATTTACCCAGGATTCCACCCTGACCTTACTGGATGACAGCAAAATTAGTGTTTTCCCAATTAGGAAGATTTAAGTAGAACTTTAGAAAAACAAATATGCTCACATTTCTCCGGAGTTCATTTTCCTGTTTCTGTTGGTGCAAACAATGATTTTTTTAGAAATTTAGAAATTATTCTATTTACTAAATTCACTATTTTTGCTGTAAAAACCATCTACAGAGCTCGGCTGATTATGGCAGCTGCACTGGGTTGGGAGAAATTAAGACCTGGCTGTGAAGGAAAAACAAACTTTACAATTTATTTATACAATGAATGTATTTACAATGCAACATAAAGTGTTACAGCGACTAACATCATTACTGCTATTATAACTATTTCTAATACAAACGTTAATAACAGTTGAGATAATCATGATTTTCATGATAATCGTAACCACAGTAATCATAATTTGGGGGAGAAGGTGAAAGAGATGAACAGGAGGAAGAAGCACAAGAAGAAAAAAAGTCCTGATAGTCACTGTTGGAAGATGTGGAGCTGCAGTCGGGCTGTGGCAAACTCTCAGCATCTCCCAGAACGCTCTCTGTCGGGATCCATGGAGAAGCCTCTGGATCCAGAGCCTGCAGGAGGAAACCGGGTGAACATGCGCGGCCAAATCTACCAATCCGTCAGTCTGTACAGGGAGTCGTACCTGCTGACAAAGGGTCCCATTTGAGCCCAAACCAGGTGATGCGTTTAGGGTGTCTCCCTCAGGGTTGGACAAAATAGCAAAAGAAAAGGGAGGGTTGTTTTCGCCAATTCTAAACATTAAGAGAAAAAGACATTTTGGAATTCAGAAAGGTCAGGGACCAGTCCTGAAACCCAGAAGTAAGTTGATTTTTATTCTTCATATTGAGTTTTGAGTAACGAGAATCAAACAGAATAAAAAGTGTGACCTGTAGGAGACCTCGCCGGGGTCCACCCACACCGTCAGGTTCACAGGCAGCTCCAGTTCGTGCATCTGAATCCTGCTCTCCTCACAGGCCCGAACCACATCCGAGTCCTGCTGTTGGAATTCATTTATTCTGATGCACCTGCAAATCACACCACTGGGTGCTCATCTGAAGCTTCAGCAATGTAAAATAAACGGCTCCGTGATCAGTCTTGAACTGAAAGTGTGATCGGACAGAGTCTTACCTGTAAGCTTGACCTCTGCTGGGGTTCTCTGGAAACCAGTGACCGCTGAATTTCTCCATCAAAGCGACAGCAAGCCTCTCAAAAAATAGATCTGTTCTCTCAGGATCCGGTCGGGCTCTAGGCATCAGCGTTTTAAAGCAACAAACTGCAGCAGCGATCTCTCTCTTCATATTTGTGATTTCTTGCAGTCTTCTAAACAACAATATAGATTTTAAAGATAAAAATTCCTGTCTCCAGATAATGTATGCATCATTTAAATAAGCAGTGGTCATCCAAGGATACACAACATAGAAAGTTTCTTTATGATCAAAGGCCTTTTCATTCTAATCCTTTGATCTTTGGAAAATCAAAGGCATGGCCTTGATCTCTGCATTAAAGTCACACTGCAATCTGAAACATCACCAAAATGTAAAAAAGTTGTTCCACAGCCCACTGTGGTCATTTCTTGAAAATTCCAGTAAAACCAGCTCATTTTATTTTTTTTTTTGAGGTATTTTGTTCAGTCAGATAAAGGCAGGCTGTCTCATAACCTCCTTGGTGGAGGTAAATCAAAATACTCTTATTACTTTTTATTATTCAACTAAATTATTATCATTATTTCTATTCTTATTCAACATAGCTATTTTTAATTACATTTTATCTTTACAGCATCATTACAAATGCATAGTCTCCCCCTGGAACAAGCACTTGGTGTGACGTTCAAAAAGACCTAAAGGCTTCTGCTTAACAGGAAGAAACCGCGTGGAGAACCTACACTAAAGTGAAGCTTGGCTTAATATTTTTCTTTCCATATGCTAATAAATAACTTTCATAACAAGTCATTAGATCTACTGTACAATAATAACTTTAATAGCTACCAAGTTCACAGCAGGTAACTTGACGGTCAAGTAAACATCAAACAGCAAGTTTAACGTTATAAAAAGCCCCTGTTATACGCTAGCTCCGCCCGCCGGGCATTTTCATTGGTCCAAAGGCGACATGGGCGGGCATTGGTTGAAGAGTAACAAGGGCGATTTTTAAAGGTAAACAATTTACATATTTCTGTTTTAAATTGGTTTTCTTTATATTATCAATCTTTTATTCATTAGATTTTGTTTATGCATTTTTACAGAAAACTGTTAGTAGTTTTACTAATTATTATTTCTAATGTTGCGGACGACAGGAGCTTTGAGTCCGACGTGCCTTCAGCCCCGCCCCCGCTGTGACGTTCACCCCAGCCGCTGCCCAGGAGGGGGTTTTCCGATGAAGGGACGTCACTTTTTTTTGCTGACTTTGTCTGGGGATTCCCGGGACCAGCCACGCCGCCTTCCACCAGCTGGGACGGGGCGGCTCATCCACGGGGATCGACACAAGCAAAATGTCGAGTCTGTGGGACTCGCAAATGCAACAAACTGTTTGTTCTCTTAAGACATCCTAATATTACTCAGAAGCTGCCGGCCTCAGAACTAAATAAGATAAAGCCAGTGACAAACCGTCAGGGGAGGCATCGTGAAAAGAAAAAAAATATGTAAAATGAAAATATATATATATATATATATATAGTGATTATTAAAATCGCAGAATTTTCACATTTACCGGCGTTCAACTACTCCGGTGAGACCTGCAGTGAGGCACCGGCCGGCTGCCTCACCTGGATTGCGCAATCACTCGGTTGACTGTGCCTTACACGCTGTAGTGAGACCGTATCGCTGTCTCTCGCAATATGAAGTAAATGTTCATAGTTTAGCTGATGTATATAATATATATTGTAGCGTTTTTTGTCAACAACTATGTGTGAAACGTGTTTCTTACGCTGAGCGATGATTGTGATTGCGATCATGAAACGGCTTAAAAGAGACTAGGTGAGGCACGCAGTGCTCGTACCTCATGCTGGTGATCTCAAGGATTCTTGTTATGATTCAGAGTTGGCTGCAGAGTGAGAACACCGCTATACAGCGGTCAATTAAGAGAGCAAAAAGTGCAGTCACTAAGTTTTCTATTCGCCTGTGCTTACTTTCAAAATGGAAGATTACATATCTAAAAACTTTTAAAACCAAAAGAAGACAATGAACAATTCTACCAACAAGTTATCGATGACTTTCTTTATAAGTGAATGTAAGAACACATTAACCTTTTTTTTTTATATAATTAAATGCGCTTTTTAGTGCTATAGTTTGTAAAGAATGCTGATATGAGACTTTAAACATAACCCGTTAACTGCTGTCATTCAAATATTGGATAAGATAGTCCATCCATCCATTCATTTTCTGTACCTGCTTCATCAAACTATGGGTCGCAGGGGCCTGCTGGAGCCTATCCCAGCTGTCAAGGGGCGAGAGGCGGGGTACACCCTGGAGTCTGTAGGGTTATTTTTTTATTTTTATTTTTTATCAGCTTTGTGTTCACGTTTTAGTTTTATTTATTTATTTGCTTTAGTCTAGGGTTATATGTTTGTAAATCTGATTGTGATGACGTCAGTGCCTCACCAGCCACGAATCTCACCGCCCGTCACTTAACACAACTTACCTTCTACATCTTCTCTGGCTCTTAGGGGATGAGGGTTGTCGTTATCGGAGCGAATTTGCAACATTTTTACGATCAAAATAGACAATGTAACATCCGACCGCCACTATCTAACTGCGTGTGTGACTGTTGCAGGCTGAGTTGGCACGCCGTTGGTTGCAGTGTTGCTTAACGAGACCTGGGACCTTCTGGAAGGCAAATTCTTATTTATTACATATTGTATAGATCATTATAATTTTATTGTTATTCTATATTAAACATTTATTATTTTTTTCTACGATATTCGTTTAATTCAACAATTTATTCATGAAACATTTTTCTAAACTTAATTTCACTTTCTGTTTATGTTTATCTTCTGTTGAAAACATTTCTAAAAAAAATTAAAATCACTATATTGCCATATCCTTCATCTGAAGCAATATTTTACATTTCCAACTTGTTCCTTGAGTTGTTTGTTTTTATCTTATTAATTCCATTAGGCAGGGCTCTCAAAGAAATTAAAATTAATGCAAGTTAAACAATCGAAAAAATTAGCATTTAATTAGCATTTAACACTCCAGTAATGTTATACAATTTTACAGTAAAATATAAATACACCATTACTCCAGTCCAGAAGGTGGGGGTAAGTCACTAGCAAGTTATTTGTCAACGGCCATAAAACACCAAATAAGAAGAGGAGGAATAAGCAGCAGCAGCGAAGAAGAAGAAGAAATAAAGTTCTGTACGCTTATAACTGCGCATGCGTGTGAACTAGCATGGTGCTACCGGCTGAAACAGCTGTGGACATTTTAGTCAGTGGAGTTTTAATGATTGTATTTGATATTAGTTTGGCATTTTATTACAAACCTACGCCTAAATATAATTTAAGCCAATCTGCAACTCAAATAAACCATGACAGCTAATGAGGATCAAGAGGTATGAAAGAATAAGGCTTGGTTATACTGTATCTGTTATCGTCTGCCTAAATTTTGCTAGCACGTTAAACTACGTTGTTTTACTCAGCATTCCACACGTATATACGTGGATTAATCTATCGTTTATTAATATTTTCACTATTTCCGAACACAAAAACTGTCAAGATAAGCAGATGTTTAAAATTATCTCCTCTGTTTAAAATAGATGGAGCTGGAGGCTCTTCGATCAATCTATGATGGGGATGAGTGTTTCAAGGAAATAAGTCCGATTTCCTTTCAATTTAGGGTGAGTATCTCTTTATTGTCTTCTTTGTGAAAACATAATGTCAGCAGTCCAAAAATCTATTACTTTAATGATGGAGTCTAATCAGTAAACAAAAATAAATTGTTTATTACCCCATTAGTACTTTTTGAGGACTGTATCTCCATCTTGCTGAGAAAAGAGATCATTTACATGGTCTTCAATATAGATATTGGCAAAACATCAAACATTGAATTCAAATGTACGATCTATACATACAGTCCAAAATTTGAATTTGAATTTATACAGTTTAAGACTGCAAAAAACAATCGCCATAATAAAATGAACCCTGACACATGATGGCACATGATGGCAAATAGGAATGTAGTTCTAAAATGATAGGACTATATTTAGTCTTCTTAAGTCTTTTTTTGTACCTGATATTTCTAATGTTCATTTAAAAAAAAAAAAAAAGACTTACCTTAAGTTTTCAATGCTATGCGACAGATAGGAGAGCTGGAGGATACCAAAGCATTTATTCTTGATGTTACATGGCCAGAGATGTACCCCGAGATGGCTCCAAAAATATCCCTTGATGCATTTTTTAACAACAGAATGTAAGTTCCTTACAGCTTGGCACCAATAACATAATTTGTTGACGCATCATTGTTGTTGAATGCGGTTGTGTAATTGTCATGACATGTGTAATTCTCAGATATTACTAAATAGCAAAGACTGTCAGGTCTGTAGCCAGGGATTTAGACTCTGCAAGTGTCTTTTGTAGCTCTGCAGAGACAAAGCAGCTGATCTTGACGAAGCTGGAGGAACAAGTTGAAGCTAACATGGGCACTGCAATGATGTATACCCTGTTTGAGTGGGCCAAAGAGAACCAGGAGACGCTAATGGAGAACCACAAGCCTGTAGTCACTGCTCTGGTCAGTGGCATGCACTTATTCATCAGGTTTTCCTCCCTGGCCCATAAATAAGGCATGAACACCTTATTTATGTCTAGGTATTTTATATTCCTTGGTGTCGTTGTTTTACATCACAAAAATCTCGCATTTTAACAGGTTTGTGTAGAGTTTTTATAACCCATGAAAGAGCAACCACTTCTGTTTTGAGAAATAACTGTCGGTAATTCCCTTTTCTTTTAGAATATATCATCCGGTAGTGACATGGTAACTACTACATCGGCAGCAAAGAAAGACAGAAAGGAGCATTTAACTAAAGCCCAAAAGAGGAGACTTATCAGCAGAAAAGGCAAAACATTTTTCTTTCCTCTCAGACTTGGATCATTTGTTTTTATCATTGGAGCAGTTGGAATCCTCAAGGTAATGAGGAAGATTTTTGATTCCAGATAACAGAGGGGAACTGCCAAGAGGCTGGAACTGGGTTGATGTGATCAAAGTGGGTGCATTTCTACCTTCATTTTAGAACATCAAAAAACCCTGACTGATATTCGTCTTTAACCTTTTCACATTTTGTTCCCTATCATCTGAAAACCTCCAGCATGTAAGTAAAACGATACTTAAAAAAAAATTGAAAATCTTCTCCAACCACATCTGATAGAATTTGTCCGTCCGTCTCTGCAGCTGAGTAAATCTGGGGGAAGAGATGACGAGGCCTGAGGACAGACCGGCGCTCACAGGACACACAGAAAGGCACTGAAGACTGGATTGGTTGCAGCATTTTGATACCGTCGTCCGCTTCTTGCCCTACATCTGCATACTGCAACTCTCCACCTGTCATCTTAAGAACCAAAGCTGGTTGAGTCACAGTGGTGTGTTATTGTAGTGTGAAGCAGAAAACGCCAGATTACACAGCAGAGCAGAGGCGCCTGCTTTTCGTTAGTTCTTCTGTTCAAACAGGCACACCTGCCAGGCCTTAGATCCATAAATGCTGGCTTTGGATCCTAAATATACAGCAAAGTAAAAATGTGAAAGCATTTTTATATATATGTATATATATTTCACATTTTTACTCATGAAATGTTACATCCTTTTTATTTTGGCCAATGTTTTCCCCTAATAACTGAACTAAAACTCAACATTTTATGTATAATTTGAAATAAAACTATGACTTTCGTCTAATATTTACAATTGTTTTGTATGTAGGACTTTAATGGGTAATTCTGTAATGACTGTGTGTCTAGTCTCATTAATTAAAAAAATATATATTTTTTTTGTAAAAATTGATTTGGGAAACATATACCCAGCATAGTTATTTTATTCTAATGAATCAAATCCTAGTGCTTTCACACTAAACTGGTGGTGTGACATTGTTAGGGTTCTGGAATGGAAGATAATTAGGCCTGACTCTATTAAAAGTAAAATTCACAGCTGATTTAGAACTACAAGCCCTAAACCTGACTGGTTGTAGATTAACTCCATACTGATTTACATAAGCGCTTAATAGTAAATAAATGAGTACAGTTCAGTTTAATGAATACAGAATTGAATTTATACAATTTTGAAAAATGGTGAGTTAAAACATTTCATCGCACTCACAGTTACCTTAAAACATATTTTAAAGACAACTAATGAATAACGCCCAAATTATACAAAATGATGGTCAAATATAAAGAAACGTATAGGCTATTTCATTATAAATGAAAGGGGTGAAATTTTAGTTGTAAAAATGCAGTTCACTGGAGAAAAAAAAAAGTCAGCTGAGATCCCTGCAGACTGCAACAAGTTTAGCAATTTCAGTCTCGTGTTGCAGATGAGGAATAAGCACCAGATTATTTCAAAGACGTTTCTTAGATGAGGACCGACTGAGCAGGACAGGCCACTACCTCGATCTGCGGTCCTTTCTGCTCTTGTCCATGGTCTTTTCATTGTCCCCTCTACATTTTGGGCAGTACCATTTACCCTTCGGCTTGTATGTCAGTCCCACGCAGGAAAAGTGGAACCACTCTATAGGGCACTGGTCATTGTCACAGCCAATCATCTCACCGTATGAAACCTGCTCACAAAGGCAGTAGGTGGGTTCGTTTGGGTCGATGGCGAAGTCAACCGGTGAGGTGTCCCTCTCCTGTTTGGCCTTGCGCTTTTTCTTCTTCACAGACTTGGACTTCTTTTCTTTGGCCGGAAGATTAGAGAGCTCCTCGAGCGAGTCGTCCACCAGAGAGCCGTTGGCCGACGGCTGGCTGGACTCACGGCTCTCGCTGTTGCGCTGGCGCCGCGGGCGCCGAGCCGAGCTGCGTTCGGGGGCCAAGGAGTCTTGCAAGCTGGAGCGTCGTTCTGCAGGGAGACGCTCGGGTTCGCTGGGCTCCTGGAGGCAAAGGGAATGGGAGTCCATTTGGCGGGAACAGTTCTCTATTAGCTCGGTCATCTGGGTCACCACGTGGATCTTCTCATCGCCCAGCTCCTGGCTCATGATGAGTGCTCGCTGTAACTGCGTCTGCAGGCGCTTTTTCTGGGTTACATCCTGCTCACCTTGATACTTTTCAAATACTTCATCCACCTCCTTCAGGACATCTACAAAATAGTAAGCAAAAAGTTTTACTCCATTTGAAAAAAAAGAAAACAAGCATTAAAAAATATATAGATCTGTAATCCCAATGTGTGAGCTTTACTCTTCAGTTTTGATGTACAGTTGTGTGATCAGCACAGAAACATATATATATGTGTTTGTCGTCTACAAAGTGAAAACTGTTCAATTATTTAAAAAAAAAAAAGTAACGTGACAGTCAGCTCTTGCCTACAGGAAGCAGGATAAACCTAAAGGGGGAAAAATATTACGATATTACTAGTGGACTCATACGAATTATGTATGTGTATGTAAAAAGTAGCTATCTGAATGTTCCAAAATGCGAGATTTGAGATATATGCTGAAGATCGACTGGCCTGGTGGACATTCGTTCCATCTATTTATTTACACATATTTGGACTGGAAAAGTGTGTTATCGGTTTAAACGACATGGCCTAGTCACATTTTGCAGAATGAAAACACACTGCTCGCCCACGCTACACCAATTTCGCTAGCCATATTCGCTTCCATAAATATAACTGGCATTAAAAGAGAGACATAAACACAGAGTACCTTGATATTTTGCATCGATTTCTCGAAGCAGAGAAACATTTCTTTGTATGTCCAAAGGCAGAGACTCAACACATTCCAGATAATCCTCCACATAGCTGGCCAGTTGTTGTGACTTGTCGGCATTTGGATACTGATGACCTAACATTGTTTCTACGGTGCATAGGGATGAAATGTGAAAGAAAATATACTAGTGGAACCAAAAATCTGACAACTTTGTAGTTTTATCGAGCAATCGTTGGTCGCCGTTTACGTCTAACAAAACTCGAGCTACTGCGCATGCGGAAGTGTTTCCCTTTAATGGCTTTCTGCCGCTTCAATCGGTGACGTCACTGAAGGCGCGACAACACTTCGCAGAGACGTCGAAGCCCAAGGCCTCCAGGTCCATGATCTAACCGGGTTTTCTTACTTACCGAGGAGACAACTCCTCATTTTGCCGTTTTTTTTAAGTATAGTATAGTGAAAACCGTTTTTCTGCCTCGGAGGACAGAAAATGCGGCTGGATTAAGTCCCTTTAGGACTGGGTTCCTTCAACGTTCCTGCTTTAAACGCGACCACGATTTGCTTTGAAAATCTTAACTAAGTGCAATTTTTTTGTAAATAAAAAAAGCTCAGATGTAAAGAACTGGAAATAAAAGTCATTTAATTTAACTACCTAATTTGTCTCTGTTGTTTGACCCGGAAAGAAAAGTTTGACATGCAGACAAAAGTCCAGAATTGAAAGCATAAACAATGCCCAACATTAGGAAAACATTTTTTAATTGCTTCAAAAAATAAAATGTGCTAAGGCCTAAATACCGAAACGTGTTCTCTGATAATAAAACAGTGCATTTTAGCAATCGCAGTTCAACATCTGCCACAAACCCCTTTTCCTACTGTTGAAAAACCATCGTTAATGATTTCACAAGAAATGAGCTAAAGTTTAAATTTAGCAGTAATTTAATTTGACTAATTTTACAGCTTTTGCTTTTTTTTTTTTTTTTTTTTTTTGGCGTTGTAAATTAAATATATTTGCTTTTTGTTTAGCCGCTAGCACGTTTATCAGTCCTTGTCCAACCCCAAAAACAACATCTGGAATCATATTGCAACGGGAGGCAGGACATTGGCGAGGCTGTTGCGACATTTACATCTGCAAGCTGCAGTCACGGGGATAAGGCAATTAAAAGAGGAAGAATACACCCACTACAAACACGTTTGACGAAGTCGATGCTATGGCAGGTATTATTCAACTCGATGTGTTTTATCTATTTTGGTAAAGACTGTCAAAAATGTGCGATTGAGATTGAGATCCGATTTTTTTTTTTTTTTTTCGGGGTGCAAATAAGTTCCAGATGTGTAACAACAGGGCGTCCACACAACTTTGTGTCCACACTCCACATTCCTTTTATTTTTTATTTTTCGTCTAAAACTTGCTCTGTTTTCCTGTGTTTTTGAACTAAATCACGACCACATGGGGACGTCACAGATGAGCCAGTCGTCATGGAAGAAGCAGTCACGGCGGTCCAGAACCCACTGGTGGCGATCACTTTCCAGAAGAATATAGACAGGAAAAAGAAGTACCTGGAGGCTGAACCCAAAGCTCTAGGGGTACCATCTGTCCGTTTTTGTAAAAGACTGGCTCAAATGTTGATAGCTGCAATCCTAGAATTTGAATGTTGTCTTTGTCGTTGTAGATTACTCAGATTGGGCTGAGTGCCTTCCAGATCATCTGCGTGAGCGTGTTTCTGGCCAAAGATCTGAGCTCTTTGGACACAGACATTCCATTTTTCATTTCATCTTTACTGGTGGGTTCATAAAGCACTTTAGATTCTTGGTTATATGACAACTGATCTGTCAAATTTGGTTTTGAGACATTCCAAGATTAGCGCATTGCTTATAAATGCAACCCAGATTCTTGTTTTGTAAAACTATGCAATAAGCCATTGAGACATTTCTCAATTTTGTTACAAAAGCAATTCGGGGTAGAGCTGAACTACCATATAAACCTATTATTCTTTCTTTATAACAGGTGGTAATAGCTGGAAGTGTGGCCATAGCGGCACAGAACCTCCATCTTCCAACAGTGAGTGTTCTGACTAGACACCAGGAAGCAACATTATTATTAAAATAATAAATACATCTCCCAGGAGATCAAAGCCAGCAATATTTCTCATGATTTCCCTCCTTCTTTACACATCTTTAGTTATCATTATGCTAAAAGTTAAATATCATAAATGTAGTACACACAGCTGCAACAATTGTCCATTTTATTTATAGAATAGAAGTAGGTTTATTTTTCCTAAACATGGGAAATTCACTTGTTCCAGCAGCATTGTCAGCATAATATAATAATATTTACAGCAAGATAATGTGCAACTTGAATGAAAATGTGTAACAAGAAAGTACAAACAAATGTGCAACATTAAAAATGTGCAACTGGGAAGTACAGTACTAGGAAGTACAGTACTAGGAAGTAGAGTACTTCTATGGTGCCCGGTTTGCAGCCAATCACGGAGCCAGCCTTCCTGATCAGTTTGTTCAGTCTGTTGGTGCTGCTGCCTCCCCAGCAGACCACAGCAAAGAACAGGCTGGCAACAACAGCCTGGTAGAAAATATCCAACGTCCTGCTGCACACGCAGAAGGATCTCAGCTTCCTCAGGAAGTAGAGTCTGCTCATCCCCTGCAAAAAAAAAAAAAAAGCTGGTCCAAAAAGGGTCCAAAAACCAAAATGTTTAGTGTAATAACTTCTATAGAGCATGTTTAACTTTAGAATTTAACCAGCATTTCAGCTGGGTTGTTCTGATTTACAATTCAATTGTCTGCACGTGTAAAATATATTTCTTAGCCATTAATGGAGGTTAATTGTACAAAGGAAACATTCTAAACTGAACATTCTCCAAGCCCAGTTTCAAATTTGAAATAATCTTTTGTTCTTTTCTCAGTTAAGGGCTTGTTTGGGGATGCAAATTGTGGCCTGCTGTGCTTCGGCTTTCAACATTATCTTCTCTATGGTGAAAATGGATACCATGTTATCTCACTGCTGGTTTCACTACTATGAAAACTTCACTTTTCACTACGGTACAACCTGTCAAAACATTGAGGTAAGTCCTAAACTAACTTCATATGCATCTAGAGTCACATTAATTAACCCAGCTGAATATGACAAATGTGAGACTTCTATAGCTCACACACGTCTTTCACACTTTTAATGTCGTTGGTTGTCTTATGTTCATTTCATTGGTCCAAATATCCTTTCTGCACCTTGTTAACTTTCAGAACAACCAGAACCATTTATTTGCAGAGAGTGTGGTCATTCAGGTGACGCTGATAGCCATCGCGGTCACCCTGGCTGCCTACTGTTGCAAGGTGGCCAACTGCTGTGCTCCATCTCCCAAAATGGTAAACCCTTATCAGAGATTTTGTATGGTAATATAATGAATGTCCATCTTGGGCTTTCATCTACACGTTAACGTGAACGCGCACTTTCGCTCCAGTAATGGACACGTGGCTTCTGGCTCCTCGCGCGCGCGCCTGCATTCTGTGATTGTGAAAAAACGATAGTTGACGCGATTTCCACACTCGAAATTATTAAAAGAACACGTCAAACCATTTTTTTTTTAATCCAGTTCCACAAAGATAAAGCAAGAGCATATAGTCCAAACCTAATCCATACCTCGCCACGCCACGAGCAAAACAATAGGTATTACCTGTTGTATTAGCGTGACCCCTTAAATAACATCGGCCCCACCTAGTGGTCGAAAATAAAATGGCTCCAACAGTTAATACAAGCAGCGCTCTGCTTTTATGAAAGCTATTACCGACGTTTCAATTTGTCCACCAGGGGGCGCATTGTTACATTAAGAGTTGTAGACAAAACACGGCATTCTTTTGCTATAAAATTACTGTCTGCAATTTCTAATACCCTAAATATAACATACACTTGAAGTTCTCATTATTTATGGTTTATTATAACATTTTGGCCCTGGAGTAAAATGCCTTGATTCATATTCTTTTATTATTATTATTCCCTTTCAGCCGGTGATCACGGTACAAGCAGGGCCGGCCCAAACCTGAGGAGACACAAGCAGACAAAGGCAGAGGACAACTGTATCGCTGCATGTTTACTACTGCACACACACATATATATATATATATATTACAGAGTATCAGACGAGAGTATGTGAAAATTGTCTCAAAGGTTTGAACTGTAGTTTTCCTGCATTGATTCCCTGCTTCTTCTTGCTTATTATTATTACAGGCTGCATCATGTTGACACAAAGTAATATTTCTCTTTTTACAACCTCCTGTTGCAACTCATTTACAAAAATAAAATCTAGAACAAAGTCTATACTGGAATGTTAACTGGTTTCTAAAGCACAAGCATGAGCTTCAGTCTGAAAGTTAAGCCCTTACTGCTTAAAACGGGGGACGCCAAACATTTAACTAAAACTATAACACGCTCTAAACATTTATAGGCAGTAACAGGTTACATGATATAATAGGTTACTTGGATTTTGACCTTTGTTCGGTTGAAGATCAAAGGTCAAAGTCCCTCTGGAATCTGGAACGTCAACAAAATTTAATTAAAATCTGTTAATAATTTTTGGAGTTACAGAAAGAGGGACACACAAACAAACGTCGGTGGTCACATAAACTCCTCCCTTAGCGGAGGTAATATCGACCATGTCACTAATCCTAATTGTTTGAAGGTTGTTGGTGTTAAGCCTTTTTCGGTTGGTCGTTGGACAAAAGATAAAAGTTTGTTTGGTTTGTTTCTTGTAACTTTCAGTAGATCTGTTTTGTCTCACTTTGTTACAACCACAAAAGACAAACTAAAATGTACCTTCGGGCAACTTCAGCTCATGTATAGAATAGAATAGAATAGAATAGAAGTACTTTATTGATCCCAGACATGGGAAATTGACTTGTCCCAGCAGCATCGTCAGTATTACCATATTTACAGTACAATAGTGTGCAATATCAGTGCAATGAGGATATGACTGTGCAATATTCAATAAATAATTATGACAATGTGCCACATGAAAGTACTGATGGAGCCCATCACAGCACCAGGGCTGTGAGTCTCAGTCAGACGGACTTGTTGAACAGGGTTGTTGCACTGGGCAGGAAAGATTTCCTGTATCTGTCTTTGTGGCAGCGGAGCTGAATCAGTCTGTTTGAGAAGGAGCTCCGCTGCCTGTCCAGGAGTGGGTGGAGAGGCTGGTCCGGGTTATCTAGAATAGCTAACAGTTTGTTCAGCATCCTCCTCTCCACCACAGCTTCCATGGTGTCCAGTTTGCAACCAATCACGGAGCCAGCCTTTCTGTTCAGTTTGTTCAGTCTGTTGGTGTTGCTGGCTCCGATGCTGCCTCCCCAGCAGACCACAGCGTAGAACAGGGCACTGGTGACAACAGACTGGTAGAAGATGTCCAACATCTTGCTGCACACACCGAAGGATCTCAGCTTCCTCAGGAAGTAGAGTCTGCTCATCCCCTTCTTGTACACAGCCTCGGTGTTGGTCTTCCAGTTCAGTCTGCTGTCTATGTGCACGCCCAGGTATTTGTAGTCCTCCACCACCTTGATGTCCTCTCCCAGGATGCTCAGGGGCTGTGTGGCCGTCCTCTTCTTCCTGAAGTCGATCACCATCTCCCTGGTCTTGGCCACGTTCAGCAGCAGGTGGTTCCTCCCAGACCACTCCACAAAGTCACTCACCAGTGTTCTGTACTCCTCCTCCCGTCCACCACTGATACACCCGACCACCACTGATACACCCGACCACCACTGATACACCCGACCACTGCAGAGTCATCAGAGAACTTCTGCAGGTGGGCCGACTCAGAGTTGTACTGAAAGTCTGAGGTGTACAGGGTGAACAGGAATGGAGACAGCACAGTCCCCTGCGGTGCTCCCACGTCACTCACCACCACATCAGACAGAGCAGCGCCAAGACGGACAAACTGCGGCCTGTCTGTCAGGTAGTCAGTAACCCAGGAGACCGTGGGTGAGTCAACCATCATCGTCTGCAGCTTCTCTCTCAGTAAAAGTGAGATGATGTTGAATGCACTGGAGAAATCAAAGAAGGTGACTCTCACTGTGCAGCCAGCACCATCCAGATGTGAGTGAGCCCTCTGCAGCAGGTAGACGACGGCATCCTCAACCCCCAAACGGGGCTGCTAAGCAAACTGCAGAGGGTCCAGAGAAGATCTTACCTGCGGACGAAGGTGGGCCAAGACGAGCCTCTCCAGAACCTTCATCACATGAGATGTGAGGGCTATTGGTCGGTAGTCTTTGGGGTCGCAGGGACCAGGTTTCTCGGGCACAGGAACCAGACAGGAGGTATACATATTTTCTTAAAAGTCTTTAAATATTAGGTTTATTGTGTGCTGTCTTAACTTGAGCATACAAATTCCTAGAATGGTTCATTAACAACAACGTCTGCCGTGGGTCTCCAACCCAACTGTACATTTTATAACATCATCACAATTTAACTGACATTCCAGACATGTTTGCCTGGTTCGGGGTCAGGGCTCAAGGCCATTCACAGTTGTCCCAAACCCACTCCCGTGCTGCCTTGGCCTTCTCAGAAGCTTAACCTGTGTCCCAGCCTGAGGTCCTGAGCAACCTGGAAGTCATTTTTTGTCCACCCTTCTGCACTGATTTGATTACGATAAAAAAAAAAAAAAAATGAAGGAGCTGATTACATTATACACTTCTATCCCTAATCTAGATTTTATTTGTAAAAAAAAATAGATGGAATTTATTAAACATATTTAAGACATCAAGCAAAATGTACACTGGGGGGTGGGGGGGGAGGAATCAAGTTTTTGGTAAAGAAAAAAAATCCTTTTTGCAATTCTTTTTGACTCACAACTGAAGTTGCTGTGTCCAGTCAGTCTGCAGGAGAGAAGAAAAAACAGTAAGTTTATACAGAAAGGATTCCCATAGACCTGTTTTTGAAGACCATTGTCTGGTTTAAAAACTATGCATATGGTTGTCTGTGTAGATTCTCACTCATTCTTCAGTTCTGCAGAAGTGAAGAAGCTCTCTGGAGAGAGGGCGAAAACGTTTTCAAGGAAAACCTTTCAGTCCAGTTGACACAGAGAGATCTACTTTGGATATGCATATGGTTCTATAGCCCCATATGTGGACTCTATATACAAGGATGAGGCATAACATGATGACCACCTGCCTAATATTGTGTTTGTCCTCTTTTTGCTGCTAAAACAACCCTGACCCTTTGAGGCATGATCTCCTTTAGACCTCTGAAGGTGGGCTTTGGTGTCCAGTGTCTAGCAATCACAATTTGGCCCTTGTCAAACTCAGTCAAAACATTATCCTCTGCCTGATGGGTGTAATGGGTTTTGTTACTGCACACATGCCCTAGAACAGGGGTGCCTAACTTGTGGCCTGTGAGCCATCAACTGCATTTCTGTATTTCTCCACTGGGTGGCGCATTGTTCAATTGAGAGTAGTGGCCACAAATACAGTATGAGCATCTTAATAATATATTTGTACTTTGTAAGAAATGTAAATCTTGCAAAAAGATACATTTGGAGTTAATATGAGATTATTTTAGCACTCTGGCCCCACTTGAGATGAAATTGTGGCGTGTGTGGCTCCTGGGCTAAATCAAGTTTGACACCCCTGCAAACGATGCCATTTTGTAATTCAGTGACCAAATACTAACATAATAACAAAGCATTTTCAGATGTATATCTTACACTGTATGAAGATGGTGTGGTCTCCTCCAGGTTTCTGAAGCAGCCATTTTTGTGGCGGATGAGAGTCCCCCACAGCAAAGATTTAGAACATGCTGGGCATTCACCCTCCACTGGCAAGAGGTACGAGGATTCTGACTTGAGGAAATGTTTGGCGAGGCAGATCACATGGCTGCACATGTCACAGAATGGGTGGAAACAGCTGAGCTTCTCTGGCACCTAGAAGAAAACACGTTGATTTGTTTGACCGTCAGCTCACCCTCATTTTGAAAACTAGTGCTTAGACTTTAAAAGTCTCCGACTAAAGACGACCACCTTAACCAAACCTTTACAAAGGAAGCACTTGAATATCCTCTCCTCCAATGACAGATCCGCTTGCTGTGGCTTTTTTGCAATCACGCTTCCAAAAGCAATCGGAACGTGCATTGGAGGCTGCAGGCTGGGCTCGAAGTCCATCTTAAATTCCTGTTTCAACCAACGGGCTGTTAGTGGCTGCCTGTTCCATGGAGCCACCTGTAGCATGTTGGAGACAACACGCCAGTGGAACTGCAGGCTTGACTCCTTCCTGAAGCGCTTACAGACATGGGAGAGGTGCCTCGAGGAGTGGGGGTGCTGCCATGCCCATTCAAACTGTCCAACACAACAATTAATATTAAAATTAATTACAAAATGACATAAACAAATCCCATAAAATGCTTTTTAATATTAGTAGTAGACTCCTTAAGGATGCACTACATAGCAGTAATTTAGAATATGGAAATAATGCATCTACATAAGACCAAAAAAAAAAAAAAAAAAAGACAGTGAAACACGAATTGTATATATTGGAATTTGCAGTGTAACACAATTTACACATTAACATTAAGCAAAATCCAGTAGTAGTCAAATAATAGTAGAACTAGTCTATTTTATCAGACATTGTTTACTTGCTATACCTTCCTGTATTTCAAAATTTCCACGGTTGTGCATACAGTATGCATACTGTATTACTCACAATTATTACCCTAGATAAAATACAAAATACAGCACACAAACCGTTATTGACAACTTACCCTGAGGGCTGCAATATCTGATGGGAAGCCGTGGATAATGAGCAGCATCTCCCTAACAGAAAATGATGTGGAATATTAAAGGCAGTGTACAGCATGTATAATTGTGTAGTTTATGTGATGTATGTAATACCATGGCCCCCTTCCACTCGTCCTTTTGGCTCCCCCCTTGTTTCGCCCAGCATTGTGCTGTCTGACCCTGCGCTCCGGGTTCACAGTAAAGCCGATGTAAATACGGCCTTTATATTTTGGATTGGTGCAATACAGCATGTACACCCCAAAGAAACTTTCAACTTCGACAACCATAATTAATAGAAAACAAGCAGTTTTCTCAGTGAGCCCAAACCATTCAATAAAAAGGTCAGTAAAATGCACGTTTATATTTATCGACATCAACGAGTACTGATTGATGTCGAACAACGTAAAAAAAAGGCAAAAACATTATGTTATTGCTCTCCGGAATTACAATAAGGATTACATTTAATGTCAAATACATGAAATTAAAAATGGCAATGTTAGTAAGTCAAATGAGTAAAATATATTCGAATTTTACGTTCGCCTTGGGGTCCTTCGCTTGGTAATGACGTCATGGACCTTGGTGTCCACGGCAATGCCTTTAATTTGATTGTCCTGATTAGATTAGAAAAAATGACAATGTTCAGCCCACAGAGCAACCCTCATTAGAAGATGAATAATAATATTTAATTAATTAAAAAAATTAATTTAAGTGAATAATTGTATTTTTTTTATCGGGTTTTTTTTAGAGCACTGACACGGATTCAAATATCCACACACGGTAGTGCGCCTTGTTTACGTGTTGGATGCTGCCCGAGGAAGAAGAAGAAGAGGAGGCGGCGGAGACAGAAAGAGAAAGAAGAAGAAGAATATTGATATTGTTCATTTTTGAGTAAAAATCAAAACGTTATTAAATAGCATTATACTTTTGGTCTCGCAGACATGGCTGTAACAGCAGATCATATTCGGGCAAAGTTAACCAAGGACCTTGGTGCTGTTCACGTGGTAGGTTTGCTACTAGTACTACTAGTATATTATGCACTTCTTATTCAATTAAGCAATAGGGGACATTTAAATAACACATACCAGATGTTTAAAAAATGGAATTATCGTTAAAATATTTTATTGACTGCGTGGCTTAAATCGTTGAGAACAGTAGTGAGTAATATGTAAGCGACATCAGTAACCCATTGAATGATTTATTACCAAATACTTACCACTTAAAAAAGAATCTGAAATCCATTTTAACTTTGTGTCTATACATCGTACAGATTGGAAAAAGTTTCAGTATCAGCGTAGTAGAACATTTAAGATATAGCTTTTGAATGACTGATTTATCCTCTTCAGGATGTGGAAGATACAACAAGCAACAGATGTACTACAAGCTTCAAAGTCCTTGTCGTCTCACCCCAATTTGACGGAAAATCGCTGTTACAGAGACACAGGTATTCTTTTCTGTACTGATTCTGTTATAATCTGTGTAGTTTTAAGTGATCTACCAACAGTAATTATGTAAACGCTGTGGCAGCAATTGGGTAGATTTCTTTGTACAATAGTTGGTACAATATAAGAGTTCTTGGGAGTGACTGATTCCTATGGCTAATGACAGAAAAATGGCTGTAATTTAACAGAATGGTGAACACGTGCCTAGCTGAGGAGCTGAAAGAGATCCACGCCTTTGAACAGAAGACCCTCACACCAGAGCAATGGGACAAACAAAACACACAGTGAAATATACATTATTTTTCACCTCAACAAATGACGCATATCCAATATGGAACAAGAATATAAGTTCAAGTTTTCTGTAAACCACCAAGCAGTCAATCATTCTGTTCTATTATTAAACGTTTTTATGTTGTTTTTGTAATGGTTATTTGAGTCCTTTCTTGCAGAAAATCAGGAAAATCAATACGTCATTCATTATAATAGTATACATTTCTTTCTTAATCTTCCAACAAAGACAAAATAGTTATTTTAAAATAGGGAAAGTGTTGTCCTGGTTAGCCAGACAGCTTTCCTTTCCAAATGCTATATCATGGAATCAAATTATTGTATTTCGTCCCGATGCAGGAACAGATTAGAAATCTTGGTCTTTTTTAGTTCACCATTAAACAGAACAAGTGCTACTTTTATTTGAGTAACATTCCTGTAACTAGAAACATATTGTCTGAAAGTGACACTGAGAAAAGTCTTGTGCTTGTCAATCTGATCTGCTCTACCTGATTTCTCTTCCTGTTGCAAAATCTTTGTTTAGTAATAGATGATGCAAAATCTAAAGTGAAACTGAAGGTGAAAATGCAGGCTGGCCCCTGGACCGAGGAGCTAACAGACAAGACTCACGGCTGAGATAGGATTTAAAGAAATCTTAATCGTCAATAAACGTTTGAAACCGATATTTGTTTGGTTTGCTTGCTCTCGTAGATTATTTGTTCTGAAACTTGTGGAGGAAGAAAATCCCATAAAGGGGTCACGCTGCGTGTGTGTGTGTGTGTGTGTACATACAACGTGTGTATGGATAGATGGATGCTCTTTTATCCATGTGTGAACTGGAGATAAAAACAGAGCGGCAGCATCATATGTGGAGATTACTTCCACCACTTACCATCCCAGGGTCTGCTAATGGAGGTGGTGTGTGGGAGTAGGTTTCATCGTCCAGTTGTGTGTTTGTCCTTTCAGTGCAGGCTGCAAGAGGACGCTGACCTTTTATATAACATCGAAACACAATCTTTAAGAATAGTTGTCAGTAAATGAAAATGATGACCTCTGTGGCACCTTATTTGTTAGGACTGAGTGGGCGAATATGTAGGTTGTTTTTAAAGCGACGGAGCTCAAAGTCAAACTCTTCAGGGACGTTTTATACATGTAGATTACTTGAATCTAACTTGGCATTTGATTGAAGACTTTAACACACTTTTTTTAAAAAAAGGGAAGGAAAAACAACTAAAAACACATTCCAAATAATCCTCTCGACTTGTTTCAGTGAATAAACCTGCCTTGCATATGAAATGAGGGTGGGAATGGAACTGGATCAGCAGAAGCGGAAATTAATCCTCTATCAGGAACCAGAGAACAATACGTCCATGAACCCCTTGCATGATCTTGGATATATTAGACCACTTGATTTCACCGCAGGAGACGACTGCTCCCGCTGGAGCCGTATGTAGTGAAGTTGAAAATTCAGCTGAGCCTGAGCAAACGCATCAATTAAGGTTCCATTAGTCCAGCCATCCACCTGGTCTCTGCTAAAACAGCCCCTGGCAGGGATGCTGCGTTTCTGTGTGGCTACCTCCCACAAAAGCTATCATGCAGGCTGATTCACCACAACATCACGACTGCCTGTCTAATATTGCACTGCCAAAATGGCGCCGACCCATCGAGTAACAGGCTGCGCCACATCCCGGAAGATGCGCTGCGCTATCTGGGCTGAGCATGGGCCGTAACAGTGCTCCGGGGAGGCGGTGCACGTCAAAGCAGTGCACACGTGGACGGCAGGACCCAAGGTTTCCCTGCAGAAAACTGTCCGAATTATCACACGGCATCAGCGTGATTTCGCCAGACCAGGCCAGATCTGCCGTCCAGCTCTTCCTTCCCCGGATCACGTTTTCTATGAACTCACCACCACCCCAGCTGCCACAATTTGGCCCTAGTCAAATTTAAATGTACACAAATCAACTTAAAGGACTAAATGTTCATTTGGCGCCTAATTTGTCCCAAGGGCCGTAATGTCACCGATGAGTGGTCATAATGATATGCCTGTTTATTTGTACATTGAGGGATACTAATCAATCTTTTTATCCTTCCCTAAATAAGTCTGTCTAGCCTATATTGTGCATTTAGAAAGTGAATTAAGGTGCAGATATAGTGACCACCAAGGATTAATGATGTATTTTTTTTTCTAAGGTTACTTAATAAGAGTTTTAGAAGGTTTGCTTGCACCCTTGCAAGACGAATGATTGGGAATTTTATCTTTTTTTTTTGCTATGAAACACAACGGAACAGAGTCTGTATTGTGTAAATTCTCCTTTGTGTCACACAAATGCGTGACTTTTTTTTTTTTAATGTTTCTTGAAATTCTTAATCACAAAGATAATCCAGAGCAAACACACACACACACACACACACACACACATGCACATACGGCTGGATTTATTTATTTATTTTTTTTAATTCAAAAATACAAGACACAAATATGCTTTATTTATAAACTGTAAGTGGTTTCTACAAAAAACAAAACAAAAAAAATGCTTCTGTCTGTTCTGTCATGTCTGCTCAGCGACTGGTGCTGCTAATGTCCAACATGGCGTGCAGCTCTCCGGGCTCATATCCCAGCAGATCCTGCAGGTTGCAGACAAAGCGGTATACGTAACGTTTCCCGACTGTCTTGCGGATAATGTTCTTGTCGTAGTAGTATCGCAGACCGCGGCTCAGCTTCTCGTAGTTCATTTTAGGCTTGTTCTTTCTCCGCCCCCACAGCAGAGCCACCTGGAGACAGTGCACGCCTTTCAAAAATTGCTAGCATTTTAAAGCTAACCATCGGTTTTAGGCTACGATGCATAGAAGATCATTATGTATTGCATCAACAATTGTTATATACCTCATCGGGGTCCATCAGCTTAAACTCCCAACCGTCTCCGGTCCAGCTTATACATGACTGACAGCTCCGGTCTGTAAGGAGCTCCAACAGAAACTGCCAAAGTTGAATTGGACCGCTACCTATTTGAGACACAGCGAGATATATAATTAGACGGGAAACGTGCAACCCTAATCTTGTGGTTATTTCAAATCCTCCTCACCCGTGTAACCAGCAAGGACAGCTGCTGGTATCACAGCTCTGCCCAGTTTGCTTTGGTTGCCTGCATATTCTTTGAAACTCTTGTGCGAGTGCGGGAACGTGAAGATGCCTTCGGACGTGAACGCTGTCACCTGCTCAGTGGCCTGGAATGGTGCGGTCCATGATAGCGAGCTACTGATACGGTCGCTTTGGGGAAGACCTGTCTCCGTCTCTGCAATGACAGGACAATGCACACTGATGATTGAGCGGTACGTAGGTGGGTGGTGGGTGTGTAGTAGAACTCCTTTCTCACTTCACCTTTGTTAAGGGTCTCTTACAGCATGAACTGTTAGACCAACTCTTCATATTAAATTAGCGGTAATTTGACCACAAAGCAAAGTCCCAGAGGCAGTGGAGCCCCTTCTGGTGGTGCTCCACTGACTTTTGGTGGAGTGGCTCTACCGTCGGACTTGGTGTCTGCCCCTAGCTCGGCTAAAGCTGGGGTCAGTGGTCGGTATAATGCCAAACTGTCAAGGTGGAGCAGTACTACCGAGGTCCGACAGCACCCTATACACGCAACATCCGGCGTTCAGTCGAGATTTTCTTACTTCCGCAAAACGTCCTACCGTCAGATCGAGGTAGACCAGATCGGCAGGCATAACTGTCGATCTGTGTAGGACGTTCTGATAGTTATAATTACCCCGTCAGAATATGCTTTTGTTCTGTTATACAAACGAACCTCATTTGAGTAAGCTTTTACGCTGGGTTGTTTTAAACTACCCCCGTATGAATGACTACAGATGATTTTCAAATAATGTATAAGAAAGTCTGTATAATCTATGACAACTTTCGCTCAGAACAGCTGTCTAGTAGGACAAATTCCTGATGAAGCTTCAAGAAATGACGTAATGCGCAGTGAGGCTTGGTAGGATATCTTGAAGGGTAGGATGGATTTACAGAACACCGGCAATCTCCCAAGTACCAGGACCAAACCCTTGGCCCATCGACCTGGGGGGGAAGGCCCCTGTTCCTCTGGACTCTGGGCCTGTGCCCACACAGCCTAGCCTCTTCTCTACAAACAAGATTCATAAACCCGATTCTTTTGAGAGCCACAGTCCGCAACCGTCTGCTGGTGTTCTGGAGCACCGCAATACGAGGACAAGCAAATTCCATAGCCTTGGAACGTTTTCCACTAGTGCCCTCTTGTCTTGACTTGACACGGTACGAGGCTTTTCTACTAGAGGTACCAGTCCCGAGTAGGTACTGATTTTTAGTATCTACTCCAACCGTGCCAAGTCGACACCATTATGTTGTGCAGGTCTGAATGCTGGGGGGAGGTGGGGTGGGGGGGGGGGTGACATCACTGATGAGTCACTGACAATCCCACAACTTTGTTTTTTTTTTTTTTTTGTCTTTTTTTTTCTGTTAAGACTCTTGTAAAGCAAAAGAGCCAACAGACGTTTTGATGCTAACGGCATTGTGACAATTTGGAAGCGCCTTGCTATGAAACTCCGCCCACGTCCACGAGGTACCATGGCGTAATGGAAAAACCACTTCTATCGTACCATCCCCTACCAAGGCGACCAGCGCAGACTCGATGTTGCGTAGTAGAAAGGCCCCCCCATACAGTACCTCCGGCCCCTCGTGTTTCCTGCAGCAGAGTAACAGTACTCCGGTTGCTGCCCAGGTCGTCTGTGCCATAGTACATCTCTTGCTGCTCTGTTACCCCTTCCAGAGGCTGCAGGTCTGGTCTTGCAACGGGATGACACTCATCATAGTAACTGTGTTTGTCTGATTGTTCGTTAACGCAGTCTGAAAAACAGCGGAGCACAGGAAAGGCAATCACAAGCGAAGCAAGTAGCCATTAAAACTTATATTCAGTAGGCTGTAATTGTAGAAATTAAAATAGAGTTGGAACCTTGATTTTGTTTGAGAGGCCGATGTAACCGATCATTTCTCCTACTTTTGGTCCTAGTTTTTAAATAGTGATTGAATTCCACTTCCATGGTCACAGGTATATAAAATCAAGCTCGTCGGCACGCAAACCGCTTCTACAAACATTTGTAAGAGAATGGGTCGCTACCAGGAGCTCAGCTACATCAAGCCGGTAGCATCATAGGTCGTATCTCAGTACCTGCACCTGGAAGTTTAACCCATACGAAATTCCTGAATCATATATATTTCGTTGTCGGTGGTATTACAACAAAGCCGCGGCAATCGAGAAAGACAGCAATGCAGCCAGGAAGCAGGAGGCTCAAGAGCGTGCAGAGAGCTTCATGCGGTGGATTTATCGGTTAAGCGGCTGCAACCAATCCAGCGTTCAAAGTTTACACCTCAATCTCATTTTTTTCCCCCCAATTCAATTCAGTTTAGCTCCTTTTACCATCAGAATTGTCTCTCGGTGCTCTACGGAGGCAGAAACCCAGACCCTGAACCCCCAAGGAAAAACTCCCTTTTAACAGGGAGAAACCTTGAGCAGGACCAGGCTTACAAGGAGGAACCATCCTGCTGAGAACCAGCCGGGTAAAGGAGCAGAAGAAGAGGGAAAGAGGACAGAGGGAATGAAAGACAGAGAGAGAGACAGAGAGAAACATCCAAACACTAAATGAGAAATGAATTAAAATGAGATACACTTCCTCTGACCTCTCCTCATGTCCTCCAGGTGCTCCCAGAGAATTTCTCCTGCGGTGCAGTCAGAAAAGAGGCCTAGGAATGCCTCTTTGTCCAAAACACACAGGTCACGTCCCTGTAGGCATCTCAGGTCAGAATCCAGGTAGTGCAGACCAAACTCACTCTGACACCAGTCCAGCCAGTAATTCACCTCCCACTCAGACCACAGAGTAGGGTCTGTTCAAACACAAACACATCCACTGCTAACGTAGAAACGCACGTCCTACTTCGGGGGATAGAGGTTTTACCTTTTGGGAAACGATGAAGGATTATCTCCTGGGCAAATCCTGCAAAACTGGTCTTCACTGCCTGGCTAATGACTTCCTTACTGGCTGGGGTGAGCGGAGGGACCTCAAGGAGGTCTAGCCCTGGGACGATAGTAATACGAATACAATCCATATGATCTCCAAGCCCTACTGTAAAAGTTGCATTAGTTATCACAACATTGATACCTTTTTTTTTTTACTAGATTTATAGAATAACTACAAATAAAATATCTAATATTATATTTGCAGCAGCCAGATAAAGTTAAATCGGCCTCCTAATGATAGATAGATAGATAGATAGATAGATAGATAGATAGATAGATAGATAGATAGATAGATAAAGATCTAAATTATGCTGAAAAAAGGAACACATTTTTAAAACATGAAAAACACTTGAAAAACAACATGAAATGATCCTAATCAGCGTGATGAAACTGGAGAGAATTGTCCTACCATACATGATGCAGTCCATCCCACGGTGTGAGGAATCGGGGATCAGCTGGAGAAACTGGAGAACACTAAGGCAACGGGGGCTTTATATGGCGTGGCAGGGGTAGAGGAGGATGCCCCCCCCCCCCACCACCACCACCCCGACCCGCTGCTGAGGTGAAGTAAATTTAAGGTTTGTTTCAGTTATATGAGCGACCCAACAAAGAGAACCAGCAGCTAGCTTGTGTGGCGATACCGAATCCTAGATCTGAAACCCAAACAATGGTTCTGCTGGAACATCATGCTTATGATTGATTTCTCCACCTGTTAGGCCTGTTGTGCACCTCATCCCCTGCTTCTGTTGTCCTGTATGTTTATGCTTGTCCATTAATGTTAAACTTAATGTTTATCAGTGCAGAAGTGACAAAACTATGGAAACGTCTAGTCTGCAACGCTTAAAGCAAGCTCCAATTAGACAATATTTGATTTACAGCTATAACAGCAACAATAATAGCCACCATATTTATTCATTTAATTGTGAGTTTGATAGTTGTGATGTACATCACATTTACAATTAAAACCAATCTCGTTGGCTTCAGGTGATCAGCTCCCAGAGGTGGAAGAACAGGGCACAAATGACAGCAAACGAATATTTTGAAACACTGTGAATAGAAATCCATTTTTGTCAAGAGTTCAGGCTCAATTTGAATGAAATATAATGTATTATCACAGTATTAAACACACTACGTTTAGTAGTATAAAACACTGTGCAGTGAATAACTGTGACTTTTCCTGCATCCTGTTTTGTGGGTTCGAATGCATTCACACAATAAACTGACAGACTCCTGGACTTTATCACAAATACTGTAGATTAATCATTTGTTTTCTCCAAAATGATAACGTCATCCCAGGATTATCCTAGAATTTGTATATATTGCCTTTACATACGGCATGGAAAATTTGTCAACTGATTTGGTGTTTCATATACAGTACCTTCCATATAAAAGTGCCAACATTGCCCTCTGCTGGTAGGATGCGAATATTTCGTATTTAATTAATACTTTATTTCAATTAGACATTTTTTTTTTTTTTTTTTTTTTTTTTAAGAAGATCTGCCTTTGTAAACAAAGCTTAAATTGAATTTTTCTGCTGGACTCAAAAGGAAGAACAAAATCAGATGCTGCTATTTTGACATTTATTGACAGACTGATGACGAAATCTGTAAATGAATGACGCATACAGCTTTTTCCTTCTACCACAACTCAAGGTAAAGACACAGCATCAATACAGTCATTTTAGCATGTAGTTACAATTTATGGGATTGGTCTACTGCATACAGATCTCACACATAGCACAGCAGAGGATGCACACTTAAGCTCGACTAAACACTTTTAGACAGAAAATGTTTTGCAATTTTCAGACAGGTCACACAGACGTATACATGCTCAGTGGATGAAGCACTTTGCTGACATTATCAAGAATAAATAAATGTATGAATGGAATTACCATAAAACTCTGATGCAGCGCTTGGGGAATATTGTATATTTTTCACAATATATATCAACGTAAATGTAAATATGCAGTAAATAAGAAGGTATGGCTTCCTTCAAATACCATCTAGGCACAGTGCTGTAATGAGGCCTTGGCGATAAACAGTTTAACTTCCTCTTTTTAATATCAGTGCTAAAAGTTTTTAAATCGTTTTAGTGGGTGTCAAACTGGCTTGACAAGAGTGGATTTGTATCAAGTGCAAAAACTGTCAAATGGAAGATGGTGCCTTTTTTTGCCTTTATTTGATAAAGAAAGTAAAACTAGGGACAGGAAGGTCACCTACAATAACCAGCAAATGTCCCAAACTTAATTTTTGCCCAGGCTGGCTGACCGTCGCATCGGTTTGAGCACACCCGCTAACGACTGTGTTATCGGCCGACCGTTGGTTTTAGTATCAACACAATTTTCTACTGCAAAACTAAAAATCCAACGATTACAAACTGGTTTCTGAAATACTTTTAACCCTGGAATGAGGCCTCTAGTAATAAAAATATGAACTTGGTTTGTTAAGGGTACATAGTAGGAATACACATTCGGAATCGGTTAGCATGTACAGTATAGAGGAGTTACACCACAGTGCACACTGGAAATGCTACACTTCTTTCCTTCAGTGGATGGACAAAAGCTACAGTAAGGCAGAAGAGGCACATGTGTTTAATGAAGATCATCCGGGGCAGCGATCTTCTCCAAGCTGGGTTCCACACCCCAGATCTCCTTGGCGTACTGGGAAATGGTACGATCGCTGGAGAATTTGCCACAGCCGGCAATGTTGCGGATCACCTTCTTGGTCCACTGTTTTGGGTTCTGTTAAATCAGAGGAGGTGTTAAATCCACAAATTAAAGTGAGCAAGATAGATTAAGGCAGTGGTTTTCATAGTGGGGGGCCGGTTCACCAAAGTAGGCCACCAGGGGGCGCCAATGAACCTTAGAAAGTTTGAGGTAAAATGCCAAAATCACAAAATTCTAATTGTTTTTAATATAACATTGCCTGCCTTTCATATATTATCTGATTTGTTCACAAAAATTATTCTGTTTTCAGAAGAGTTCTCGTTCATAGTTTACGTCATAGTTTTATTTATTTTTTCTATTGATTTTTTGTTATAAATAAGCAAAAAGGCAACTCAGTCGAATGAATCAGTCTGGTTAATACTGAATAAGATCAGAGCGTACAATAATAATGATTTGAATACACTGACCTTGTAGAGAGCGTCAACTTTCTCTTGACAGCTGATGTAATCTTCGTAGTCTGCAAACACCTTGAACCTGGGCCAAAACCGAGGCGCCACGTGCAAAAATTCAACAGTTAATCACGTGACACACAGACTCCTCAGCAATGCAACGACTGTGTGCGAACCTGTCGTGGTGCATTAGCAAGTTGACGAGGTCCTTAAAAAGGTCAGGCTGGTTCGGGCTGAACGAGCCCCCGGATATCTGGTCCATGGCCTCCTTCAGCTCAGGGATACGTTTGTAATAGGACACAGCATCATAACTGAGGGAAGAAAAAAAGATTCAAATATTCCTATAATGACCGTTCAAGACACCTTTAGGACAGGATGTTATTGTTGTTGTTATCACCATCACGGTCAGTTACATTAGACCTTAACGTGCTCAGCGACGCAGCCACTGCTCACCCCTTCTTGTCTAAAGCCTCCACGTCCTGGACCCTCATCCCGAAGATGAAGAGGTTCTCCTCTCCGGCTTCCTCCGCCATTTCCACGTTGGCTCCGTCCATGGTGCCGATGGTGAGGGCTCCGTTCAGCATGAACTTCATGTTCCCGGTTCCGGAGGCTTCAGTGCCTGCCGTGGAGATCTGTTCGGACAGGTCGGCTGCAGGAATGACTGAAGGGAGGTGGACGGGGGGAAAAACTGTCATAATTAACCCTTTTTAATTAGATTCTCAAATGCAAAAATGCTTATTTTTTACTTCACCTAAGCACTACCGACATTTTAAAATATAGAGCACCTGGCATGAAATACGGCACAATTACAATGACATTAAATTATAAAAAAAAGAATCTCATCATAGGACCCCTGCAGGGGTCAGGAATGGATTAATCCACTTGAGGTCATTTATTAAGGGACCATGAGTTTCAGCCATGACCTCCTGCATTAGACACCATGGAATTACACTCTCAGGTCCCAGACTATGGCTTATCAGAGCCCCAACGTAGCCACTTTCTAAAGAAAATTCTGTTGAAATTCAGAAATTACAGCAGCTTTTTCGAACATCAAGGGACAAAAAAGCATCAGGCAATTCAAAACGAGGAATAATCAGTTCAAAATGAGGAATAATCAATTCAAAACGAGGAATAATCAGTTCAAAATGAGGAATAATCAATTCAAAACGAGGAATAATCAGTTCAAAACGAGGAATAATCAATTCAAAACGAGGAATAATCGGTTCAAAATGAGGAAGAATCAATTCAAAACAAGGAATAATCAGTTCAAAATGAGGAATAATCAATTCAAAACGAGGAATAATCAGTTCAAAACGAGGAATAATCAATACAAAACGAGGAATAATCAGTTCAAAACGAGGAATGACTATAATTCACAGCGTCTTACCCTTCTCCGCCAGAGTTACTCTATAGTTCTCCAGGAAGATAACTTTCAAGTTGTCTCCAACTACGGGGTCATTGTTGACAACGTCTCCAATCGATGTGATCAGCTTGATGATCATCTTGGCAGTGTGGTAACCAGGAGCTGCCTGGAAACACGGACAGCTGTCAGCATCACGCAGATTTGAATCAAGTCTTCTCTCCAGTGCAAAATAAACTTTATTTAACTTGACTCTGTTGTTTATAATCTTTTCTTTCTTATCTTTTTGGCAACAACAATCTCACCTGTTTTAATCTGTCATTTCTACCACATCCAGATCCGGTCCTCAAGGGCCGTAATCCGGCCGGGTTTTTTTCTGTCCGACCAGATAGTAGACACCTGCTTCCCAGCAGTTTCTTCATGGTAGGACACAAAACCCGGATGGATCATCGCCCCTGAGGACTGGATCTGGAACCCTTTCTGGACTGGATACCTTTTTATTATGATTAAAGCCAATTTTACTTACTTTCCCTCCAATCATGATGGTTCTGGGGGTCCATGATTTTTTGGGTTCCTTCTTGATTCCTGTTGAAAAAGAAGAAAATCCGTTTACCTTAAAACAAAAAGGGAAATACGCAAACAAACAAACACCTACGGTTGTACAGCGTGATGATGTGCAGACAGTTGAGCAGCTGCCTCTTGTACTCGTGGATCCGCTTCACCTGGACGTCGAAAAGGGAGCTGGGGTTGATCTTCACCTTGTAGTGTTCCTCTAGATGGGCGGCAAACTTCATCTTGTTCTCCTGAGAGGCGATGTCGTTGAGGAACGTTACGATAAACGGTCCCGGGGGGGGCCCTCCGGGGTTGTCGTTAGCCGTCTCAAGCGCTCACCTGTTTGACTTTGGCGACGTCTCGAATGAAGGCGTCGTCGTCCACGAAGTTCAGAAGCCCCCTCAGCTGGTCCAGGTCACAGATGTAGTCCTCGCCGATCCGCTAAGGACGTGCGATTAGCAGAATAAAACCAGCATATTAGAATTATCATTATCAGTGATGTGAAATAGAAATAGTTAATCAACCAATCACATGGCCAGCAATGGTCACATGGTCCCGACAACTTGCTGAAGTCTAAACTCCTCTTCTCCTTTTCTTTTCTTCTCACTGGGATTATCAGCGTGTCCAGTCTTCCTTGCTGTTCTGTGTCTGTCTCCCCCTCTTCTCTCTCTCTCTCTCTGTATCTTTTTGCAGGTCTTCCATCTCCAGACCTTCATGCCGCTCAGACCTCCGCCTCTGACAAACCCGGTGTCCACTGTCAACACCTGCCTCTGCTGTTCCCTTTTTTATTAAAACCTGCCTACACCGTTCCTCTTTTTATAACCAACTGCTATGCTGTATTATGTATATATGTATTATATCTGATATGTTTGTATTTCTATGCTTCTATGATTGTATCTGCTCTCCCTCTCTCTCTTTATTCTCTCTGATGGTTCCTCCTTGTCAGCCTGGTCCTGCTCAAGGTTTCTCCCTGTTAAAAGGGAGTGTTTCCTTGCCACTGTGCTTACCTGGGGGTTCCGGCTCTGGGTTTCTGCCTCTTTAAAGCACTTTTTTTTTTTTTTTTTTTTGTAAAAGGTGCTATAGAAATAAAATTGAATTGAAATTGAAAAAAGAGCAAATATCCAGTGGGAGACCAGAGGAGAATGGGCAGACTGGTTGGAGAAGCCTCTCATAATAAGGTCTTGTTTGGTTAAAGTGCCTTGGTTATTTTGGAAAACCCTCATCTAGTAGCCTGGTACAGCCACAACATAAATTCCTTTAAATTGCATTATTTCTGTAATTTTGGTCCCCGCTGCAGTTATAACAACAAAATATATAAAAAAATAAATAAAATAAATGAGTGCCCGTCTCATCATAACTCTCGGCCACAGACGCACCTCTGCAATGACCTCCGCCAGGCCGGGGTTACACATGACCAGCCAGCGCCTTGGGGTGATGCCATTGGTCTTGTTCTGAAACTTCTGGGGGTCGACATCGTAGAAATCTTTGAACCTGTGAGGTAACAGGACAATCTTTGATTCTCTAAAGGGCGAGGAAATGGTGAGATCTCAAAGAAAGCCTTCTGAGGCAACTGGTTGGGTGAGTTTGTACATCAGGGCAGCTGGGGGGGGTGGGGCTGATGCGGTGGTCTTACACGGTGTTTTTGATGATTTCAGAGTGGATGCGAGCCACGCCGTTGACCGCGTGAGATCCCACGATGCACAGATGAGCCATGTTGATTTTCTTTGCGTCGCCTTCCTCAATCAGGGACATTCGGCGCAGGCGGTCGTTATCTCCAGGGTAGAGCTGGTTGATGCGCTGGAGCAACAAAAAATACAGATTTTCTTTCTCTTCCCCCCCAACACCTTTCCGAGCCGTGTCCACACACATCCGCTGCAAAATCCTGACTCAATGAAATAAACAGAGCTGAATAAATGTCATTCAGGTTGTACCTCAAGGTGCCTCCTGTTTATCTCATAGATGATGTCCAAATGACGAGGTAGCAGGGTTTTGAAGAGGTCAATAGGCCAGCGCTCCAGTGCCTCGGGCAGGACGGTGTGGTTGGTGTACGCACAGGTACGCACCACAATGTCCCAGGCCTGGAAAGCAACGGAGAGGGTCAGGTGATACTGGAAAAGGATGGCACACCTGTGTATTATAGTCTCCCAGCAGCTTTAAAACATTGACCTTTTCCCAGCTAAGCTTTTCTGTGTCCACCAGGATCCGCATGAGTTCGGGAATGGCCAGAGCGGGATGGGTATCATTCAGCTGAATGGCCACCTGAAGGTAGACGGGACAGGATAAGTCTCCAGTATTTCTATCAGAGGTCTGTGAGCAAGCTCTTTTTTCCTTTTCCATGTTAAATGTTCCTCAGGTTACTTATGGAGCAATTCTTTGCTTTCCTTAGGAAGTGTAATTAGGCGGTGTGGCATATCATTTGATTGCTACGATACTGAAATGTCGTTTTACTTATTTCTGCCTGGATTTCCTCCTCCAGTAATTGTTCCAGTGTGAACACTGACTAGCAGCGTACAGTAATACTCGGAAAATTAGAATATCCTGAACAAGTGCCTGCATTTCTGTAACTTTAGAGGTGAAATGGACATATTAGATAGACAAATAGTATGCGAATCAAGATATTTCAAGCTTTTATTTGTTTTGGTTTTGCTGATCAGGACTTGCAGCTTCAGGAAACCTCAAATTCAAAAACTCAAAAAATTAGAATATTGCTTGAAATTAATAAAAAAAAAAAAAAAAAGAAATTTAAATACAAACACGTCAGGCCTCTGAAAATAAAATCTTGCATCTGTAATGAGTCTATAAAATGTACTAGTTTCACCTTTTATTTTGGACTGCCTGAATAAAACAACTTTTACACGATATTCTAATTTTCCGAGTAGCGCTGTACATTCTCAGAATGATGCCGAACTAGCCCATGCATTTGTTACGTTTAGGTTGAGCTACTTCAATTCATTGTCTCCATAAATTAATTTTAAGTCACTTTCGCATGTGTGTGGCTGTGTGTGTGTGTCTGGGTTCATGTGCATGATGCGTGTAAGCATTTGTGTTGGTCTTAATATGTTTTAACATGTAAAACACTTTGTGTCGCATTTTATGTATGAAAAGTGCTATATAAATAAAGTTTTGATTTGATTGAGGAGGCTCCAGGTGATCTAAAATGCTGCAGCTAGATTCCTGACAAGAGTTAGCAATGCACATTAGGATTTTGGCTGCCCACAAAATCCAAAATATCCTGTAAAGTGCATTCTCCGGACCTAAAAGCTCCATCATAGCAGCTGCTCCAGTCCCGCTTTACCCGCCATTCCCAGCAGGGGGCAGGCCTCTGGCTGGTCTTTCACCCATTATATGGAGTTGAGGTCACATGATATTTAAGAATAGTGGATTTAACGTCAAAGACTTATACATCACAGTCTGCGTTTGCTTGACATGGGTGAAGTCAACCGCCTTTTTATTTTATTTATTTATTGAATTCGGGGCCTCCAACCTTGTCAGGCAGCGTGGAGAGGTCCAGTCGCACAAAATCCGTGGAGCCGAACTTGGAGGCCTTAAATCGTCGGATGATGTCCTGAAGAGTTGCTGCTACGACAAAGTACTCCTGCTTCAAACGCAGCTCCTTCCCTTCAAAGAACTGAACCATAAATGGACAATAAACAATATTTAAGACTGGGCAACACTAGCAAATACACTATTTATATTTATACTGGATGGATGGATGGATATTTATACTTCTAATTAAAAAAAAAAACAATCCATCCAATTACAGCGTTTGTTATAATACCATCCATCCATCCATCCATCCATCCATCTTCTACCACTTATCCGGGGTCGGGTCACGGGGGCAGCAGCCTAAGCAGGAAGCCCAGACTTCCTTCTCCCCAGCTACTTCGTCCAGCTCTTCCGGGGGGATCCCGAGGCGTTCCCAGGCCAGCCGAGAGACATAGTCCCTCCAGCGTGTCCTGGGTCTTCCCAGGGGCCTCCTACCGGAGGGACGTGCCCTGAACACCTCACCAGGGAGGCGTCCGGGAGGCATCCTGACTAGGTGCCCGAGCCACCTCATCTGGCTCTTCTCAACGTGGAGGAGCAGCAGCTCTACTCCGAGCTCCTCCCGGATGGCAGAGCTTCTCACCCTGTCTCTAAGGGAGAGCCCAGCCACCCTGTGAAGGAAACTCATTTCAGCCGCTTGTACCCGCGATCTTGTTCTTTCGGTCACTACCCAAAGCTCATGACCACAGGTGAGGGTAGGAGCGATCCGCCTGTTGATCTCCCGGTCCATTACTCCCCCAATCGTGAACAAGACCCCGAGGTACTTCAACTCCATTTGGGGCATGATCCCCTCCCCGACCCAGAGAAGGCACTCCACCTTTTTCTGGCCAAGAACCATGGCCTCAGATTTGGAGGTGCTGATTCTCATCCTGGCCGCTTCACACTTTGCTGTGAAGATCACAGAGTAATGAAGCCAACAGGACCACATCATCTGCAAAGAGCAGAGACCCAATGCTGAGGTCACCAAACCGGACCTCCTCAACACCACGGCTGCACCTAGAAGTTCTGTCCATAAAAGTTATGAAAAGAATCGGTGACAAAGGGCAGCCCTGGCGGAGTCCAACCCTCACTGAAAACCTGTCCCCGAGTCCCAGGCCCTGCTTCCTCACCAGAAGGCGCGTCGGTGAGATTGAGGAGGTCTTTGAAGTATTCCTTCCACCGATCCACAACATCCTGAGACAAGGTCAGCAGCACACCATCCCCACTATACACAGTGGTGACATTGCACCGCTTCCCCCTCGGATGGTGGTCCAGAACCTTTTCAAAGTCGTCCGGAAGTCGTTCTCCGTGGCCTCACTGAAGTCTTCCCACACCCTGGTCTTTGCCTCGGCAACCGCCGTGGCTGCACTCCGCTTGGCCTGCTGGTACCCGTCTGCTGCCTCAGGAGTCACAGGACATGGTCCACTCGGACTCAATGTCCCCTGCCTCCCCATGTCTCGGGACATGGTCGAAGCTCTCCCGGAGGTGGGAGTTGAAGCTCCTTCTGACAGGAGACTCTGCCAGGCGTTCCCAGCAGACCCTTACAATACGTTTGGGTCTGCAGGGTACGTGGGCATCCCCCCCACCATTGGAGCCAACTCACCACCAGGTGGTGATCGGTTGACAGCTCCGCCCCTCTCTTCACCCGAGTGTCCAGGACATGCGGCCGCAAATCCAATGACACGACCATAAAGTCGATCATCGAACTGCGGCCCAAGGTGTCCTGGTGCCAAGTGCACATATGGACACCTTTATGCCTGAACATGGTGTTCGTTATGGACAATCTGTGACGAGCACAGAAGTCCAACAACAGAACACCACTTGGGTTCAGATCAGGGGGGCCATTCTTCCCGATCACGCCCCTCCAGGTCTCACTGTTGCTGCCAACATGAGCACTGAAGTCACTCAGGAGGACGAGGGAACCCCCAGAAGGAGCACTCTCTAGTACTCCCTCTAGGGACTCCAAAAAGGGTGGATACGCTGAAATGCTGTCTGAGCCGTAGGCAGAAAGAACAGTCACAATCCGTCCCCCCCCACCCCGAAAGCGGAGAGAGGCTACCCTCTCATTCACCGGGGTAAACTCCAATGTACAGGCACTGAGCCGGTGGCAACAAGAATTGCACTCCTGCGTGTCGCCTCTCGCCACTGGCAACTCCAGAGTGGAAGAGAGTCCAACCCCTCTCGGGGAGGCTGGTTCCGGAGCCCCTGCTATGCGTTGAGGTGAGGCCGACTATATCTAATCGGAACTTCTCAACCTCCCGCACCAGCTCAGGCTTCTTCCCCATCAGAGAGGTGACGTTCCACGCCCCTAGAGCTAGCTTCTGCAGCCAGGGATCGGACCGCCAAGGTCTTTGTCTGCTCCCCTCACCTAGGACCTGTTTGCCATGGGTGGCTACCAGGGGAATAAAGCCCCAGACAACGGAGCTCCTAGGATTATTGGGACACGCAAACCCCTCAACCACGATAAGGACAATACAGAATGATTAACCTGTGACTTAGCATTTTACCTGATTAGTTAGCATACTATACAACACCAGAAATATTAACCCAAATGAAATATCAAAACCGAAACTACACAAGATTAAACATATAAACAACGTGTCCACTTACGTTGTCATTGGGGTAAAGAACCCTGGAGATGTTCTCGGCCAAGTTTCGGTCCAGCACAGCCTGGATGTATCCACCCACATTAACTGCAGGCCAAGCAACAGCGATTAAAACGGGTTTTCAGGAGAATGCTCACGCTTCGGCAGTGCAGGAGAGGACACTTACAGTCTTTCAGGTTGAAGTCGCAGGGGGCCTTAGCGGACCAGAGCCTCATGGTGTTAACAATGTTGTTTCTGTAGCCAGGCACTGGGGTGTCGTAAGGAAGAGCCAGCACCACCTAGACCAAAGTCAAACGATCACCGAACAGGTGGTGGATTGTGTTTGAACGTGTGTTCTAGGATCCTTTCTCTTCTAACCTGTGTATCCACCCACTTCACTCCTTCATCCGTGTACTCCACACGGCCGTAGAAGTGAACCGGGCGCATGTACTCCGGGCGAGCCTTCTCCCAGGGGTTACCATACCGCAGCCAATCGTCGGCTTCCTCCACCTGTGGAAACTGGCATCTGTAGTAGCTCCCAAGCACCCCGGTCTCATACCAAAACTGTAATTGTGGATCACCGAAGCAAACTTACTGATGTTTAAACTGTAATATTTATCTTTTTTTTTTTCCTGCACATAAGCCCCATTTCCACCAACATCCCCAGGAACTTTCATTACCAGGAGGAATTTATTTAACTGGGTGAAGAAAAAGAAAAAAATCCAGGTTTTTTTTTGTGTGGTTTGCATTTCCACCGCATCCTAACGTTCCAGAAAATGTATTAAAAAAAGATTTATTAAAGACTCGTTGCAAGTCACCGACTGGACTGCCCACTGAGTTCGTATCATCGCAAAGATGCTGTAGACAGCCGGGACCGTGTCTTCTTTCCACTTTCCCTTTTAGAGGAATTAGAGGATACGACACAAGGAAGAAAGTCAAAATATGAGAAATAAAAAAGCAGTATGAGAAAAAAGCTATACAGTACTGTGACTTAATTCTCAAAATCTCAATTTTATTAATTAGAGATTACTTTATTCATTAACGTATTTATTTATTTGCAGTCTAGCCCTAAAAAAAATCATCATACAATTGACGTAAAGCTTGCGGAATGGCTGCAAGTGTGGTCCACCAATCAGCTTTCTTCAGCACATAGCTCCGCCCCCTCCAGAACCCCAGGGAACCTGAAAGGTCCCAAACCCTGCCAATGGGTTTTTTCAGGGAAATGACTGCCCCTGGTCATTTTGGAGAGGTTTTTGAATTTGAATTTTGTTTATTATTGCAGTGTTCCAGCAGCAGCATACATAGAAAAATAATATAAAAATATGGCTAACCCTATATATTTACAAATACAGTGCTGCACATGAATTGCATGACCATATTGCACATAGGCAGATATTGCACATGAGGTAGATTGTGTGATGGCTAGGAGTCTGATGGCTGTGGGGAGGAACGGCTGAGGGCGCCTCAGTCAAGTGCTGAAGGAGCTGCCCGGGGCCTCCACAGTGTGGTGCAGGGGGTGGGAGGAGTTACTCCTGATGGATGTCAGCCTGGCCAGCATCCTTCTGTCTGCCACCTCCTCAAAGGAGTCCAGGCTGCAGCCCAGGAGAGAGGCAGCGCTCTGAACCAGTTCGGTAAGTCTCTTCCTGTCCCTGTCTGTGCTGCGTCCCCCCCAACACATGATGGCATAAAACACTGCTGAGGCCACTACAGTGTCATGGAATGTTGCAGTGGAAATCAGGCTAAATGATTAAAAAGGTTAAATTTGGCCTCCCATTCCGGTATTTTTATTATCTGAAGTTTTGTCAGCAGCACAGGGTTTCCTACTCTCCCTGCTGAGACGACATCTGACACATTCTAAGCCCAGTTTCTGCTCCAAAAGAGGACTTATCACTAATCTCTGACCAATTATGAAATAGTTTGTGCTCCACATGGTCTCATTCATTGAAAGCAAGCCCCTGCCAATTATCTACCTGCATACTGAGGTCATCAACCAATCAATAACAAGATTTCCATGTATTCTCTTATCATAATACCATGTATTAAAAAATATCAGCAGAATTACATTTTCGATCAGTAGCCTAGCATGGATCCAAAAACCAAGTAGGGTCCATCTAGTGAACACACCTGCCAGCCATTGACAATCTTCTGGTTGAAGATGCCAAATTCATAACGGATACCATAACCATAGGCAGCAAGGCCCAGAGAGGCCATGGAGTCCAAGAAGCAAGCTGAAGGAAGAGAGACGACAAAACGCGAGATGAGACGGCGATCTATAAACACCGCGTTGATGGAGTGGGATTGTCCAGCGCGAGCTCACCGGCAAGGCGGCCCAGGCCGCCATTTCCAAGGCCGGCGTCTTCCTCATTGTCCTGCAGCTCCTCCATGTCCAGCCCAAGCTGAAGAGGACACAAGCAGGAAAAAGGCGGAGAAATCATGACGAGAAAAACGGATTTAGGACAAGCAGGGCCGACTTTCGCTATGGGCCACGAAGATTAAATAGGGTGCCACCTGCTGGAGACTCTCCAAATAAAAAATAAAACAATAATAAGCTTATTATAACAGAAAGATTATTACATTTCCTTGTGTTCTGCTTATTTTTAAACAAAAAAAGAATAAATATAGAATAAAATGAAGTAGAAATTATCTCGCTTAGGGTAACAAAATGGCTGGAGCCAGTTCTGGTGTCACATATTGTAATGCACCATCCTCAGAGGCATCTATGTGGTCTCATGAGGTCTAAAACATCAAATGACAGAGCCTCTTATAATTTGGCATCACCTGGTATGTGGCTTCGTCGCAGGCGTTTTCCAGTGCAAGGTTAACCATGGTGTTCTGCAGAGTCCGGCCCATGTAAAACTCAAGGGAGAGGTAATACACCCTCTGCAGGCCAAAACAGAGAAGACAACCAGTGTCATTCATTCAAATTAGCTTTATTTTTCAAATGTCTGTTACTATCAAGATTAGTAACAGCTTTACAGAAACGCAATGGCAAGAAAAGGAGGAAACCTTGAGCAGGACCAGGCTCCCACAGGGGGGCCTAATGCTGTCAAATTTCTCCTTAACATGTACATGTGTGCAAAACAAACATAACAAATAAGTAGAAACAGCCCCTATTATGAGAATGTGCAAGCTAACACTGAAACAATGACGTTTCATTACAACAGGAACCGGCGTCCCTGCTGTTATATTAAAAAAAAAAAAAAAAAAAAAAAGTCACGCTGCTTACAAAGCAGATTAATTGTCCATATTTTTTTTAAAAATAAACTTTTTGGAAGAAACGTTACAGCCGTGCTGAGTGGTGTGAAGTGAAAATCTATTCCTTTGTAAATAAATTCAAATAAAGGAATTAAACGAGTCAGGGGCGCGTGCAGCCATTTTGTGACACCTTGACGTGAGCAGGGCAGGATGGTGGCCGTTGCATAATACCCCCAACAACCAGTTGAAGCTCCTGATTGCACACAGCGCAAATTTAATACAGCACCTATATTTTAACGCAAATATGGGGGGGGAAGCCCCCACCAAGGAGTGGCGACATGCCTATTGACGCGCAGTGCTCAGGTCGAGGTCGTTGGAAGGATGCGCGGGCAGATTATGTAACAGACGGAATAATGGTGAGATTAGACAGAATAGGCCAGACGCAAATTCGGGTGGTCTGATTTCAGTATTACATTTAATAATCGAGAGAATTCGAAAAAAAAAAAAAAAAACAAAGCACATGTTAAAACATTTCTTTAAAAGGGAAGGAGAAATCGAGAGGGGCCACTCTGCAGCAGTAGGCTGCACACAGCTCCCCCCTCCTCCTCCGGATCAGCTGTGCGTACGTGAGAGAATCCTGCGGCATCACTTTTCTTACTTTCGGGTCCTTCTCATAGTAATGCTGCTGTGTCCGGATCCAGCGGCCCACCAGGTGGTCCCGGACCGTGTTGGCCAGTGCGAAGTAGTAATCCCGTTTGGTGGCCACATTGCGATCTTTCACCAGGGTAAAGTGGAGATGACGGTTAAAATTTGTTTTCAGGTCCGCGACGTTTTCAAGTCCGGCTAGCCCCCGCACGGAGATCTGCTTTCTTTTTTCCTGGTCTGTCAGAGGCTTGGCCATGCTTCCCGACAAACTGCACCCGCTACACTTTTTTTTAATTTGGAAAAAAGTAATGTTAAATCAATCTCCTCCGCTTCTTGTCTGAGCACAACCAGCGGGAGGCGACGGACCTGATCTTGGATATATACGCATACCGCCGTCCGTTAAATTACAAGAAATGAGCATCTTCCTGTCGCTTTTCCTGCTTCCGGTTTTCAGAATAAAACTTTTTCTCATTCAATATTTTTCTTTAGTTTTACTGCGTTCGACGATGTAGATACATACTGAAGACATCAAAACTATGATGCAAGAAATATGCGATTATGTAGCAAACACAAATTGTGAAATAACTCCAAATGTTTCAAATTTTAGACTCCAACCACCCTTTGTTTTGATGACGGCTTTTGCAAACCCTTAGCATTCTCTCAATTAACTTCATGAGGTAGTCGCCTGAAATGTTTTCACTTAACAGGTGTGCCTCGTCAACTACCGATTTGTGGATTTTCTTGCCTGATTAAGTCAGGTTGATAGACAGTTGACAGCCGTATTTGACAACTACAATCCATAGTATGGCAAGAACCAATCAGCTAAGTAAATGAACTGAAGACGGGCTAGTCAAGAATATTGTAATAACTTTAAATTTATCCCTAAATACAATCGCCAAAGAACCATCAACCAACCATCTACAACGAAACTGGTGTAACTCCCAGATTAGGACCATCAAACAGGAAGTGGTATGCTTGCAAAACAGAAGTCTACCATTTTGTCTGAAAGGACTGTCTGCTTACCTATAAAAAAGCCCTCTGTAACGATAGAATAGCCTGTCATTCTTCTTTCATTAAAATCATCATCCCAACACACTTAATGGACATTTTAAAACTAATTGGCACTTCTATTTCGTTAACCACTCTGTATGGATTTACATCTTCTACGAGTCACCATCCGCAATTAAATTATGTGACAGCGCCATCTGGGGGGGGGGGGGTCAATACCAGGACGATATGCTTTTTAGATGGCGGGACAAAAAAAAAAAAAAAAGTGGGTGCAGTTCAGTATAACAAGGGCATAGCTTTTTTTCTGCTTGGCATCTATTTTTTTTTTTTAGAGCTTTAAAGCACCAAATCACTAGCAGCACGGAGCCAAAACTGGGCAGGTGGTCCAAGCCAGTTGCCTCTGCTGGCAGACACAATGTAGCCACAAAACAGGGAAGTTCAACTTGACTGATTATTAAAGACGAATTCACACTCTGTTTATTGAATAAAAGCAGTAAATAACCTAAATACTGTATATCATGTGCCAACTAAGAGGAGAGGATAAAAACATCAAACATGGCTTCTTTCAATAACTCCTTACCGCTGGCTTCTTCAAGCATCATGGGAACTGTAGTCTCCTTTTAAAGTACTCAACGAAACAAAACACTCCCGTTCTAATCTTATTTCCACACATCTGGCTATTCAATTATTCTTACATTTCTCTGATTAGGGTAATAAATATTAGAGGCACTGGAGTTCTCAGACCTTAATACGTTAAAATCTCTCCGTTTTAATTACAAAATTGGCTCTGCAGTGTCTTGGATTGATTGAAAGAAGAGACCAGACCTCACGATGGCAAAAATGGTGAAACTGATCAGTTTAATGATTTAAAAAAAATATATCGACAGTTATTCAAGCTATGCCTTAAAAGATGGAAAAAGGTAAAAACTTTGCTAATGACTTCAGGGGCAATATATATATATTTTTTTTTAATTTTCATGCAAAAATAACAGCACAGAGTCAGACATATAGAAAACAATTACTCTACGTTTTGGATTCTCACCAGCCTAACAGAGCTCTGACGCTCTTATTCTGACATTTCCACTGCAAGCCTTTTTGTTTTAGGCAGAGAGAGGGGAAAAAGAAAGTTGTATAGTACTTTGGGCAGACACTACTGTACAGTGCACACTCATATTTTGTGGGACTGATGACATATTACAATATTCATTTTTAGGTAGCGATGATGTCATTGTGTGGCCGGTGAAGCATTCGCTTAATTTCCGAGTCCGATCAAAAAGTACTGTGCTCCTCTGAACTGCAGCGCTTAGTTATTGTGACGTGTGACATTTGGGATTAAAAAAAAAAAAAAAAAAAACAAACACACTGAAAGTAATAAAAGTAGCACATATCTTGTAAAAAAAAAAAAAAAAAAAAAATACAATAACAGGTTAGAGATTAAATTTAAATTGACATGTTTAAGGCATGCGAGAAAGCAAAATCCAATTGAAAAGTTTTGGGTTTGAATTAAACATTTTAAAGCCAACACAATGCCAAGCAGGAATTTATTTTCCATGATATATACACACATTTAGTATGATACATACTATGGATATTTGAGCAATGCATATTAACCTGCGGCAGAGCAGTGGAATCTGAACAAATTCCCCAAGATTAAGTTAAACAACCAGACAAACTGAACTCACTGTCGCTTCAAATTATGTCTTCACAATATTGATGACCAACAAAAATAAAGCACTGCTCATCTTTTTATCTGCACTAAGTGTGGAAGTACGATTCCGCAGGGGGCAGGGTTAATTCTGGGGTGGTGGTGGCGGAGGGGCGGGGGGCATTGCGAAGGGAGGCATCCCTGGTACCCCCATTCCCATCATGGTGACAAAATTTGAAGGGTCCATGGGTGGCGGAGGCGGCGGGGGCGCATACAACATGGCACTCGAGCCAGGGGGAGGAGGAGGTGGTGGCGGAGGAGGCGCGCCGGGAGGCAGTGGTGGCTGGACGCCGGGAGGAGGGGGCACCATGGACGGGGTACCCATGGATGGCGGCGGCTGGGAGCCGGAGGCTGCGGGCTGCTGCGGCTGCTGCCATGGCGGCAGCGTGGCGGAGCCGGGACTGGATGTGGTGGTTGTGTCTGCAAGGAAAGGAGGTGGGAGGTGAACTGGTCACCATCACTGTCCCACTGTCAGCTGCAGATTCTCCCAGTAAACCACTGACAATAAGAAAAGCTCCCAGTGTGCACTTAAACCTCACTATTTTAAAGCTTCAAAATAAAATACCCAAGCCTTGAAGCACAGCTTTAACCGTACTAAGCGGGATAAAGTTTTGTAGTCTTACTTTGTTGCCAGGGCAACGGGGTAGATGTGGCCATGCTGCTGGTGGGGGGTGGAGGCGGGGGCTGCTGTTGCCACGGTGGCATGGGTCCGGATGGAGGAGGAGGCGGCTGGTTACCCGGCGGAGGAGGCGGTGGCGGCATCATTCCCACTGGAAAAAGCAGCAGAGCAGAAGTGGAAGCGTCACAGCCCCACCAACACGCTGGCACGTTTGACTCAGTGCTGCCACCTCCCACAGCACAAACAGTGAATATTTACACACACACACACTAAAGCGGCACTTCTAATTGATCAAACAGAAATTATATATTCGAAAAGGGCAAGAAAAGACACTTGGCAGAAATCGGTGTCTCTGCTGCTACACGGAGGACATTAGTTCTTACCCATGGGATGTCCGTGTGGACCTGCACTCTGGCCCATTGGAGGAGGTGGGGGCTGCATCCACGGCGGAGGCATACCGTTGGGGTTGGGGGGCATCGGAGGGCCTCCCATGCTCGGCATCGGGGGAGGGAAGCTGTGAGGTCCTCCAGGACCGCCGGGCATGCTGTGGTAGTTCCTGCTCTCGGCGGGGCCCGAATTCATCCAAGGAGGCCGGTTATGCTGCGCACAACAAATGCAGTCAGACTCCGGTTAAGACTCTCCCTGAGGGGGGGGGGAGTTATTGCCAGCTGACCATTGGTGGCTGGTTATTGTTGGCTCCAGACGCTCGAGGCGCCCCTCCCTGGGCGATGGAATGGCCTCCGGAGGTGGGGACCGGAGCCTCTCCCAGTTCGGCCATTAGGGACAGGTACTCCTTGTCCATACGTGCCTTGTCCTGCGCCGACTGTGGAGGCTCGCTGCCAGGTGCTCGGTGTGTAGTAAATGAGCTTCACACACACACACACACGTACATAGGCGACATAAATAAAGGCCGCAACATAGTAAACTGTGGGGAAAAAACAACCCTGTGTGAAAGCGCCCTCACCTGGTGTACTTGCAGTCAGACGAGATGTGGCCTGCGCCACCACACTTTGTGCAGAGGGTGGTGTTGGTGATGCTTCGTGGCTCGGTGTTCTGCCATGGACGCAGGATCCTGCAGACACAAGAAGGCAGCGACGCTCTGAGCTCCGCGGCAAGCCAAGCGCTGCTGGCGCGGCCGGTGCGCCTACCTGTTGTCGTCCTCCCTGAGAGTCCCGTTGAGCCGGGCCAGCTCTCTGAGCTGCATCTTCCGGAGGTCGTTTTGGTCCTCAGGCGTCTCGATTCCTTGTTTCAGAATGTTGCGAATCTGAACGGATATTTGGCGCGAATAATGGAACATCAAACACGCTCCGAGGGTTGCGATTTCTGTGCGGCCTCGGCTAGCGTAGGCGCCAACCCACCTGCTCCACGGCTTTCTTCACGTTTTCCATGGTGTTGGCGGTGACCAGGGCGTGCAGAGGCTCGTCCTCCCCCGGCAGCATCTGGCCGTCTTTCCGGCCGACCTTCCCCTCCTTTACGGAACCTTTCCCCCTGATCATGATTTTGGCGCAGCATTCCTTTTCGATGTTCTTCAGAGTGTTGCCGCTAGGAAACAGTCGGGAGGGAAAAGTGAATATGGCGGTCTAAACGCGGAGCTGCGGATAAACGTAAGATCTAGCGGTAGGAACAAATTCGGCTCACCGTGGCCCAATTAGCAGACCGACAAAATTGATCTCGGGATATTCATCTTGGGGGATCATAACTTTGTCGCTAACTCTGGTAGCAGGAGGCCTAAAAAAAAAAAGGGGGGGGGGGATAATACAAATTCTCTTATCCAATGATAATTGTTCTAATATTTTAACTTAATTTCTTCTATCAGAGGGCATTTGTGAAATGCACATCGCAGGAGAGCAGACAGAATCCTACTTGTAGTCTGCGGGAGGTTTGAAGTCGGGGTTAAGCCCAACCATCTCAGTGATGAGAGAGTGACGCTCCTCCTCGATCTTCTTCCGCGTGCGATACTCGCGCGTGTTCAGCCTCTTCCCTTCGCTGTTGTAGATGGGCTCTGGAGAGGGGGACCTACAAATGGCGACAGGAGAGAACAAAGGCATCATGGATACCTTGTCTTCAGCTGCTGGCTAGTCATTTCAGACACGCTACGTGAGCTACCTAAGGCTAATCAAACAACTTTAAAACTTCAATGGGGGCAATTCTCGGAATAAATGTGTGTGAATACTGGGACTATGTCTCTTAACCCCTGCAAAGGTAAACCTCTACGCTGGCAATTCAAACTCTGGGATACATTCCTTCATACAGTTACTGATAAATGCAACAGCTGTATGCTAGTACTTCATCCTGTGAACCGTACGGGAGAGGGGCGGGGGACAAATCCATGGCCACAACTAAGCCTGCACGCTGGCTCGTTCGCTTAGGAAGAGATTAAATATAAACGGCAAAAGAATAAATAAATAAATTTGCAATCCTATGCAGAAACGTTGGCTTTGAGAGCTGCTTGGTGTTGATGTGGTGGAAGAGGTCCAGACCTCCCACTGGATGCTGAAACCTGTGCTGCTGTGTTAAAGAGGCTCTGTGCTTAAAAAAGGGGGTTAGGTTGATTTGGGGGTAATTTGGGTTAGACAAAAGGAATTGTGATTAGAGATCCAGGTTTCCTATGCTCACAAATCAAAGCATCACATCTTTGAGCATATGCTGAGAAGTTTTCCCCTTTTAATACACATCCACCAGTGATGACCTGTAACACTCCTGGATGGTTCTGTCGCAACGAGAGATTAATCAAAATGCTGCAACTCTGCCATTAGGAATAGAGCTTGCTCTGGAAACATCTGTTTATGAAGAGAATCTATGAGAAGGCAGATCGCTAGCTAGGAAAGGTCATCTTCACGCACTCTTGAGACCAAGCCACTTCCTGTAGGGACAGATTATGATGCAATCTATGTTAGCAGCTCGCCACGGTTCTTCCAGAATACATACACTTCTGGAACTTTTACTCCAAACCTCCAGGGGCCAGAAGGAAAACATACCCCTCCCCGTCTCCATGGATGGGAATATTTTATGACACATTATGGGAAACCATAATGTGTAAAGAGCAGGACAAAACCCAGCAAAGGTTACATATCCCGTCAGCTAAGTCATCACTGGCGACTACTTCTCCCCCCCAGTTGAGCCAGGTGAAATCCAATTCCTTAAAACTCCAAAAGAGCGTTGTTTTTTTTTTTTTTTTTAAAAGCCATTTCAATTTTGAATTGTAATGGTTATTATAACAAGCCTGAAAATGGTTTGTTAACCTGTTTCGGAAAAATAAAATAAGAAAAAAATAAAAAAATCATCATGTATATGCTCATATATTCACACAGCATACTACATTTAACATAAAACAGAAGCGGTGGGTCAAACCACATTTTCAGACTCTAGAAGACTAAATTTGCACTTGATGCCACTTAAAACACACAGAGCAAAAGTTTTAGTCTGGTGTAGAAAAATGCTGCAAGCGAAGAACACTTGCACAAATACACAGCTTCTTCTCATCAACTCTGAAAACAATGCGCCGGGAAAAACAATTGGCAAATCTAATAAAAAAATATATATTTAGCAGTGATGTGCCATCAGGGGAGGCAGGTGAGGCACGGCCTCGTCTGTCATCATGAAAAGAAAAAAAGGTAAAATGAAAAACTAAATAATATAGTATATATGTATTTATATAGTGATTTGTATTATAAAGTTATTTTCCATTTAACTTCACCAGTTCTAGATTATTTGTTAGTAAAATTGCAGAATTTTGACATTTAGCGGCGTTCAACTACTCCGGCGAGAGCTGCAGCAAGGCACCGGCCGGCTGGGCCCCACTGCGGGTTGCGCAATCACTCGGCTGGCTGTTCCTTACACGCTGTAGTGAGACGGTATCGCTGTCTCTGTATGTAGCGAGATCTGATACCGTTTTGATGGCACACCAAATACCGACTGCTTGGGGGTTTTTTTTGAAGAAATGACCAACACTTTTTTTTTTTTTTAAATGTTCTTAGCTCATAGCATTTTTTTTTTTTCACACCAGCATAAAGGCTTTGCGCAGTACTCTGTGTGTATATATATATAAAAAACACAGAATTGTTAGCTCTTTCAGAGACTTGCTGAATTATCACTGAGTCTTCACTCAGCCATCACTGCCTTATCTTTTGGTTGAATAATTATGACTGTTCATTTCTACGCTTTGATCTGGTCAAAAGGTAGATTTTCAACAAGACCTTTCATTAACTATATTTAATGTTTATAATTAGGGCATTTCGTTCCGCTACCTCTGTTGTAAAGGACAAAGCTGCACTGGGACAAAGTGGCACAAGCTGCAACCCAACTGGTTTTAGTACTTGGATTTAAATCTAAGTGAATACCGATGTCTAAAGCAAATGCACAGCACTATATTTTGAGGTGTTTTGCAAGGCCCTCACTTGCTCTCCGTACTGCACATTATAATATATAAAGGATGCAAAAGAGCTGCATTTGTCTTTTTAGTGCCATGAATACACATTACAATATGCCTAAGTATGTGTAACTCATTTTCTTTACACTAAAATGACAACAAAACAAAAATCTGCAATTATTTCATTCCAAAAGCAAATTACTTGGCCTTACCTGACACTCTTTTCTATATATGAGATAAATGTCTATTAAATTTTGCAAAGGATCCTCATACCTACATCTTTTGAAGAATGCTAGACTTTTATTACAATGTCTACGGCTAATATGATTAACAAATGGAATCATCAGCAGTCTCTGAGAGATTATTGAACGTTGTCATGAACATTTTTATGATTTTCTATCACTAGGTTTTTAAACTGTAAATAACATTTAAAAAATGGACTATGTCAAACAATATTACTTAATTTAGGCTAAACATATGCTATTGCAATTAACAATTTTCTTCAAGAAGGTAGAGAAAGTGTTACTGTTCATGGGTTTAATCATTTTCCAACCTGTCCTCAGGGTTAACAGGGATTCCCAGGTCTCCTGTACGCAGTTTACGAGTCAGGTCTTCGATCTGCAGTTGAACTGGAAGAATTCAGGTTAGGAAAGAAAAACAAGGATGGAGAGAAGTTTGGTTACCACAACAAGAACAGAGAGACAATGCTCTACACATGAGAGCGTCATCTCATGGTTGACTTTCTAAAATTTAAAGAAAGAAAAAAAAAAAAAAAAAGCAAATTTCGACCATTTTCAACTCTAACATGGCACTTTAACAAACTAAACTATTACAATGCGTCGATCAGGCATAACATTATGATAGGCTGGAGTGAACAACACTGCATATTTCTCTCTCATGGGCCAAAACAAACATTTTGTCCACAAAATTGATGTGTTATGGCAAACACTGGGACTTGGATGAGATTGAAAAAAAAAAAAAGGAGGCCTGCACTGATAAATTCTATTTGCTTTGACATCATGTGGGCCCAGGCAAGTGCTACGCTGAGCTGGAGGAGATACAGCACAGGGACGCACTTTGGTGAACCTCTGCCATGCTTTGCTAGATGCTCAGTTGGGAAACCTTTGGCTCTGATGTCCACAGGGATGCTACCACCAACCCAGGGCTGTAGTGGCATAAAAAGCAGGGGGCTGACGGGAGATGGACACAATGTAATGCCTGATCGTTTTATGGTCTAACGTTATTAGGGACTATAATTAAGCATGAGGAAAAAACCCTCAGGACATTTCTAGACCACGTGTCCCAAATCTAAGGCAAATCAGTTCAGAATTCAGTCACTGCACCACACAAAAAAAAAGACAAAAAAAAAAAAAAGACCACAGATCGAGTAGAATCATAAAGGCCCATCCCCAGCTCTACTGTTCATCATAAATGAGATCCTTGTGCCGTACGCTTCTTTTGCGTTTGTAATTGTGTGTACAGACAGACCAGCTTGATAGATGGACAAAGGTATTTGGACCATTGCACCAACAGGGAGGCTGATGACATTGTGTTCAAATACAAACGTTGCTTTTGCAATTAGAACGCTTCCGTTCTTCTTGTAAGGCTTCCCATGAGACTTTTGGTTTCATCAGATTGATTGGTCAGTCCAGAGAACAGTTCCAATGCTCCTCAGGCCACGGTGTCCTTTAAAGTACTCCAGCTGACACTTGTTGGACCTTGACAATACGAGGTTTGCTTGCAGCTGCTTGGCCATGTAAACACGTTCCGTAAAAGCTCCTGCCGCATAGCTTTTGGGGGCTTATGATAACGTAGAAACTCTGAACATTGTGTGATTTTTACATAGTCTTCCGCTTGCTGTTCCTTCCGTGTGTGTGTGTGGTCCGTTTTTTTATCACAAATGTTTGCAGAGGGAGACTGCATGGCTAGGTGGTGGATGTTAAAATACACCCGAGGCAACAGGTCTGATTGAACCACCTATATGCAATGATTACAAGGTGTGTCCAAATACTTTTGTCCATACAGTATAGAGGGTTTTTCCACAAGGTTTTGGCTGTTCAAATCAGCCAGACTGAGAAAAACGATTCGTAGAGAGAGGAACGAAGGCAGTTGTGGTTAACCAGGCTAAACCAGAATCTCCGCAGCAAAACTCTTGACAACATTCTAATTTGGTTGCCGCATTGCTTCTTGAGTAAGTAAAATGCTGATAGTAGCAGCGCTTCACTAATTTTCTGGAACAGCCAAAAACACGGCGTCATTATTCTGACGTTTGAAATCTGCAATCGCAAGTACGCTGATTATCGAATATGGTGACTTTCAGATTAAAAGGAGCTAGAGTGGGCTCAGGGCCTTTAAATAATTAAATAACCCAACCATTGTATTTATTTGAATAAAATGTGATTCGAGTCACATTTTATTCTACAGATTTAAGTCTGGGAGGTAGCAATAACAGATAAACGCATCTAGTAGGCAATGGAAAAAAAATACATTAGTCACCCCATGCATATTAGGAAAGCTGTAATGAGATACACTTTAAAATACACTTAATCTTACAATACCTCACTTTGGGTTGTTTTACAGAATCTATCATATGGGTGAAGGAAATGTTAAGCAAGAGGAATGCAACTCGTTATATACCAAAATGCTACAACATCAATAATTCTGTCTGATAGTGAAGGAACTTCAAAATATTCCTGGTAAAGACCAGCAAATATGTTATTCTGCTGCTACTACATTGCTGCTGTGTAAGGCAGTTGAGTAGTAAAAAAATAAAAACAAAAAACGTAAAAAAGTGAAAAACATTAAGACAGTATAAGATAACATCATGAACCATCACCAATGGACATAGATTTTTTTTTAGAAATTGGGACATTATGGATCACGGCACTACACACAGGAAAAAGATTACAGGTATAGGAATGAAAAAAGAGCAGTTATTTACAACTCAACAAACCTAGCAGCTAGCAGAGGCCATCTATTCAATATTCTCATCACTAGCTGATCAAACAGACTTGCCACAGTAAAACCAATTTAGTTCAAATAATTAATAATTTGAAATTTACCTATATAGGCTCTCTCTTGATCCCGGGTCAGTCCAGGGGGAATGACTGTGGGCATGCCCGGTATAATTGTCTTCTGGTCGGGCGTCTCGCTGCTCCAACGACTCTTTTTCCTTTGCTTCTTCTGACCAAAATCTGCAAGCATGAATGGGGGGGGGGGGACAAGGGATTGACATATACCCGTCTTGTTACTCAAAACATAGCAACAGAAAGAAGAAAACAAAAGGTGGTAGAAAATATTTGAGTCTCAAATTTCCTCGGCCACTTTAATGCAAACTAACGTTCAGGTTTTCTCACATTTTATTAAAACACAGTGCTTTACATCAAGATAATTCATTCATATTAAGATTTAAGAATTTTCTGAATTAGAAAGTTATTTGTGGGATACGTTGCAATACCAATACAAACGGGTTTGTTAGCTTTTGTGTGAGCGCGACTGGTGGACAATACAGGACAAGATAATGGCTGAAGACTATCAGGAAGGCGCTAAATATTCAGAGCAAACAAAGAACAACTGTCTTTGCCAGTAGAATTTATTTTACTTCACTCTGGGGTTAATAATCACTTGACTGGCACAAAAGAAAATCCACGTTAGCATAAATAATGAATATGTGCTGTACTACAACGCTATACTGTCGACTTAACTGGTCGATATAAACAAACCTTTGCCCAATTTTAGTTAACTGTGTACACAGTGTATATTTGCGTTAAGTGTAACCGAGTGATATCAATACGCAAATACCGTTTGCACTACATTTTTTCAAAGTCTTTTTTACAATGTTGATATGGGGCTTCTGGTTATCGCTTAATAGCCGACTAGCACTAGCAGTTAGCATTTTCGGGCCTGAGTTCACCGACATTAAGCTAACTTACCTGGTTTGGCCACCACACCACTTGGAGTTGGTTGTTGTGGAACAGTCGAAAAACCTGGTCCTGGGCCAAACTGGTGTGACTGAATAGATGGGTTCGGCATCGGGGGCTGGAAGCCTTGCAACGACGGAAAAGTTGCAGGGGGCCCAGGTGTGGGCATTAAACCATTCCCCGAACCAGGCCCAGCGTCAAATCCTCGCTTCGCGCCGATACTTGGATGCAACTTCCCCAAAGGAGTTGCATTAGCTCCCGTGGCCATTTTCAGTTTCCTAAAATGCCCGTTTCTCTGTATAAAAAAAAAAAAAGTCGATCCAAGTATATGCTTATTAAATAGATAAATATATCACGGGATATTCGACACAATCCCTTTCACGTTGCTGTAATCAAAATGGCGGCAGGCATTTGGCCACAAAGGGAAACTCGAATGACGTAGCCGCAGAACACAGCAATTCTATTGGTTAAATCTCATCATTGATCGCGCCCACTTCCGTTTTCCAAGTCGATGGATTCTAAACGCGTTTATTTTTTTTTATCACGCCAACATGCATGACTTCATGTAGACAGATTTGGAGTTAAATTTAACGCGCCTGGCAAACCAAATAACTAGAAAAGCCTTTTGGGAGCGCAGATCTCCGACATGCAGCTCACCCCAAAATATCGTCGCTGTTTCGACCCGTGACAGGGGAAGTAAACCTTGAAGATCAAGGATCGAAGTCCATAAAATCGTCATTTGTGCTGTTTGATCTCATTTGTACATGGAAATACCTGGTAATCAAGAATATTAACAGAATTTTGATCTTTTCCTTGTCCCATGATCTACATTTTCTGAAAATTTCATTAAAATTTGTAGCTGTTGGCGTTACTGTTTCAACAGACAAATGAAGGCCACCCAGCACATATCCTTGGCAAAAAAACAAAAAAAAAAAACTGAAATTAAACTCGGATTGTTTTTTTTTTTAAATCAAATGGCAATGTTTTTAAAATTAAACGCACAGCCTTGTATATAAATCCAATTGGGTACTAACTTTCAGCGTTAGCCAGCCAAAGCTAGTCTAATTAGCATCTTATTTTTTCTGAAGTTGCAACCTTTAATTTTTAAAAAACTATTTTTTACTGGAATAAGAGGAACAGGATCTGATTTCATACAGATTTTAATTTTGAACCAATTGTCAGGTAGGTCATTTAACCAAAATAAATGACCTACCTGACAAACATGAAACATTTCCATGATGCATCTTAGTGAAAAAGATTCTATCTAGAGTTCAGGAAAACCATTTTTTATAGAGACAAAACAAACAGCAGTCCTTTGATTTCTTTATTGTGTTCATGAGCTATTGCCATTTTTACATACCAATGTGACAAACTATAGAATATTTAAACTAGTTTTGCCACTGTTTAGATATTTTGCAAAACAAATGCAATTACATAAAAATAAACATCAGTATTATGCTAGAAGCAGCTAATAAATGTATGACATGTAATCACGTTAAGACTAACCTTTAAAGCATGCACCATGCAACAAAACATGTTTCAAGTTGAAGTAGTGTGTAATCTACCTTCACTTGGGCAACAAATATGTTCTTACACGATGGACAGACATTGAGAATAAACAGCGTCTGCACTGCCGCATGGAGGCTAAAGTGGTCTTTGATCTGCAGGGTTAGCAAAATGTAAATGGAAAATTTGAAGATGTTGATTTTCTTGGTTTGTCCCTAGTTGTGTGATAACATGAACACTGAAATCTGTTTTATAGTAACTTACCCATTTACTTTGATGTTTGCCTTTAATATTACCAATAACAAGAAGTTTCTATGATACTCAGACTACCCTTTCCCACTACATGAGACGTCTAACTGGGTAAAATAAAGATTAGTAAGTATAGTGTGCCTGCTCGGTGCCAGAATCCCGTGGATGGTCATAGGTGGAGCTTCTTGGGACGGCGGGCACAGGTGAAATTCGCGAGCGCTCATATGAATAGCCTTCTGCTACAGGGATTCTCCGAATCGGACTTCGGTCGCGTATATAGTATGAGTTGACTGTGGTTGGTGGAGGAGGGATGGGACACTCGTATGGATCAATACTCGAGGGTGGCGCCCGTTCCCTTATTAGAGGTATGTTGGAGGAAGCTGATGGAGCAGGCACGGGGACGGCGCGACTTTCTTCAAAATAACTGCCTCCGTAGGAATTCGCCCTGTACTTCTCGTAGTAATCCACGACCCCGTATGGATCCCTTTCGTCGTAAGGAAACCGTCGCACCGGGAAGGATGGTACCGCGCCACAGACCGAGCCATCGTTTCTGTACACTGCCTCGCCGCCGTACATCCGAGCCACGCTGTGATCCCCGATAGCGCTTATGCTGTAACCTGGATGCATCCCGTATTTGACTGCGCTCTCATAGCCTGCGCCCCTTCTGTACCCTGTCATGCTGCTGTGACCGGCACCCCTGGAAAAACCATGTACTGCCGCGTAGCTGCCACCGTGATCCGGTTCGCCACTGAAGTCGGGATGATAACCTTTGCTGTGACCACGCCCAGCGTATTTTGGAGTATCGTAGCCATCGGACTTTGGCTCTGACCCGTTTTGGTGTTGGCCATTTTGGTCTAGGGGGCATTCTTTGGACCAGTGGCCTTCTTGCCCACAACGATAACAACCCGATCGGTTTCCCATTCCCGGCGCAGTACGCAGACGGCTAGTCGAAAGCTTCACGCTCATCAGTTTGCCTTAAAAAGAAAAAACCCAATAAGGACTTAATCATACACATGATGAACTTCCTGTCACGTCATCCACCAATCTGTATTATGCTCCAAAAGAGTAACAAGACCTGAGATAAAATGAGCACACATTAAAGCTGAAATCCGTAACTTTCCATGCATCTTTTTCTCCAATCGGTGAAGAAAGCTAACAAAAAAAAAAATGTTGAGATGAGAGCCGTTTATACTGGGATGAAGTGCTAAATGGGAAATCCAAAGGATTGATCGTTTGAACAGTCAGTCAGTGCTATACATGTGGGGAAAAAAAATAAAAAAATAACTGCCCAAAATGGATGTCCGCGTTAACAAACCTACAAAAATGTATAGAAAACTAAATATAAGCAGAACCCGAGTTTACGCGGTTGGGTTTCAGTTTTATTGTGGGTTTTCCTATAAATTATTTCTAGTTAATCGTACTTACGTCAATAAATTACCTGATGCGTTGACCGTAAACACATTTATTTGCCAACAGTCCATCATAGGGATGTGTGACACCAAATACTATTACGGATACCAGCTTTAAAATGAATGGCGATTGTTCTTCAGATCAAAATCAAACCATCCGGCGAACGTGAAGGTTTTCATTCATCTGGGTCATAATGGTTCTTCGAGGTCTAACGGAGAGACAACTGGACCACTGAAAGACACTGCCAAGAAGCGTCTTCCAACGCTCCCGTTGCCCCTCAGCTGGACCTCGAAGGAATCATCTATTTCTACTTACCTAAAGCGTGACCATCATTCAGTTCACAATAAAAATAAACATTATTAATAGATGAAAATGTTGTTAAAATTCATTAAGCACAGCACAAGAGTTCACCTTTAAAAGCTGTGTTGTCTAACTGATTAATGGCATCCATGGCGTCTTCCATTCGCTCCATGTGAACAAAAGCATAGTTTTTTACGATGTCGCACTCCAGCACGGCGCCAAACTCTTCAAACTTTGCCCTCAACTCCTGATTGGTACAGGCAATATTGCCGACGTGTAACTTAGTGGACCCTCTAGACTTGCCCCGGCTTAACTCTACATTCATGGGCTGGCCGTTTAACTCGTACTGGTGCAGGTTGCGGATGGCTTCGTCCGCTTCTGCTTTGTCATCCATGTGCACAAAGCCAAAGTTTTTGACGATGGTGCACTCTGCGATCTTTCCATATTGGGAGAAGAGAGAGCGAATCTCATCTGATGTTGTCTCTGATGCCAAGTTTCCAATGAATATTTTCACCATGATTGAGTTTCAATGTTCCTAAGAGCAAAAAAAAAAAAAAACAGAATTAATGAAAAACATCCATACATTCTTTTATTAACTGACTTCAAAACTATCACTTCCAATTGGGAGACTGGATTGGAATGCATATACCCATACTTATATATATATATATATATATATGTAGCTTTGACAATATATTATAGCATTATGACTTATCAATTGTACCTGATCAATTGACCCGGCTTGGCAGTAATAACGTAATATAATAATATAATGTATATCCAAGCTGGTAAGCATGCTTTACGAACCACAACTGCCAGAAAAAACAATACATTAAGAATTAATAAATTAATTTACAAAAAAAATTCGAATTCGATATGCATCGTCTTTGCCTAGCTCACTTAGGCTAGCAGTTAGCTAGCTTTACATGAAGCAATTTTAACTAAGTGACCTTAATTGTTGTACTGGCTGTGGTTACTACCGAATACTAATAGCCGTCTTGACCCACAGTATGCATATTAGTCGACGATTTCGCTATATTATTAAAAATGTAGTACTAATGTAAAAGTAATCCGATTTTGTACATGCACATCTATGGTTCGTAGTTTAGCTTAGCATGCCTGAGGTTATTTCCAAAAAAGAACAAACGCCAATCGACTTTACGCTACATATAAATATAAAAAATAATAGCTTGATACCATTGCTCATTAAAACACCGTTCCGTTCGTGTTCAGTGTGAGAAATCTGAACTTTTACCTTTGTAAGGTTCAGTGAGTCCCGACCCTCGTTGCTAAAAATGACGCCTATCAAAAGACAAAGTAGACGAAGCATCCGGTTCCAAGTATTTCGACATGTCTCCTAACGACCAGTAGGGGGCGACAGCACGCGTGAACAATAAAATCAGATTTTTTTTCTGCGCTAATAATCAAATATTTAACGTTAATTTAAGTGTTTTATCAAGTAGGTTCGCGCTGTAGTGTGGTTGTCCATAAATTAGGTTGTTCATACAAACGTAGTCTAATCCCAAATCCAAATGCAAGGAAAATGAAAGAAACAAACAGAAAAAAGAGAGATCAGTCACGCTGTGGCCTTTTCAAACCACACTGTACTTTTGAAGTACGCTTGTAAAAATGATGATTTACATCTCTGTTATGCATAACGTGCGTTCAATATTTGCAGCCATATCTGTATTAATACCGGCAGGCTGCCACAAAAAGAGGAACAGTACAGGCAGGTGTCGGCAGGAAGCGGTATCCATCCATCCATCCATCCATCCATCTTCTACTGCTTATCCGGGGTCGGGTCGCGGGGGCAGCAGCCTAAGCAGGGAAGCCCAGACTTTCCTCTCCCCAGCTAAGATCAACCGGTAAATCGAGAGCTTCACCTTTCGGCTCAGCTCTCTCTTCACCACAACGGACCAATCCGCCTGTCGATCTCCCCCTCCATTCTTCCCCCACTCATGAACAAGACCCCGAGGTACTTGAACTCCTCCACTTGGGGCAGGATCTCTTCCCCGACCCGGAGAAGGCACTCCACCTTTTTCCGGCTGAGAACCATGGCCTCAGATCTGGAGGTGCTGGTTCTCCCGGCCGCTTCACATTCAGCTGCGAACCGGTCCAGCGAGAGCTGGAGGTCACGGACTGATGAAGCCAACAAGACCATATTTATCTGCAAAGAGCAGAGACACCACGGGGAACTGCTCAGTGCATCATGTTTGTGTCCCCAGCAGTGTAGGCCTATAGCAGCATAGCTACGCTAAAGATTGAAGAATAAAAGTTTGATGACCCTACTCTACCTGTAGATAATAAATCTTATTTTGTGCATACATGCTTCTAAATCACCGTGTCTCTCCCAGTCACTTACTGTGCTGGGTACACTCATAAAGTGGATGGTAAAGTCTAAGTAATCCTCCTCCAACAGGAAAACACCCATTAAACGGTCCCCTGGGCCAAGTGACCTCAATGACCCATCTAAGGTTCTCCCATCCATGAGGTCTTGAAGACCTTGGCTACCCAATTCATATCAGAATTTTTACTTTTAATTTTTATTATAAAAAAAAAAAAAAACCCTCTACTTTCTGCACTGCTTATCTTAAAATGATTTGTTACAACTACAAGATCTTAACCATTGGGTGATTCCTTTTTATTCAGACAGTATGGTGTACACAGAAATTGTTGCATTTATTTAATTTTTTTTTTGCAGTAAACATACTACGGTCTCTGATCTCACCCTTCTCGATGTAGTTTTCCAAAACCATTTACTGAAAAAGGCATCTCATTACGCTAAACTTTGCCAAGTTTGTCCACAAAATAGGCCGAATCACCATGATATATACGTATACCCACAAAGTCCTGTTACATCGCACCTTGTCTATTATAAAAAAAATTAAAAAAAAACTCAGGCAAGGTGAAGTTTTTGGGTTTATTATAAAAAAATGTATGTGGGTTTATTGAAAACAAATGTATGCTTCGATTTAGGATGAATATAAACCCAACGGTGAGAAAACAAAGGCGCTTCCAAAGAAACAAAACGCCTCGTGAAATGAAGAGAAGCAGGTCAAGACTTGAAGCCAGCCTCACACCTTGGCTCTAAGACGCTGGACATCCATTTGGACGAACTCTGTAAAACTGCCAATTGGTGTACAAACATAATTTAGACGTGAGGATTAGGCTAACACAATACTCCGGAATGTCCAAATCCACCCTGGATTGCACTGCTTGGATGTGGAATGATGCAACTGTTTTCATCTGAGTGGGTACGAGGATGTGTGTGATGTCGTAAAACACCCGTTTTGGACAAAACGACCGTTTATCCGTTGGTAGAAAACACCTAAAGTCAGATCTGCGTAAATGAAATGGATCTAAATGTCCAGGTTGCACCAGATGTTTTCGCAAACTAAGCTGGGCGTCCCGTACACGCGCATGGCTCCAAAAATACTAAATAGTTCGGTTAAAACAAGACGGCAACTCTACAAATGACACACAGAAACAAGTAATATTTGCTGTATTTAACATCAGGGAGGGATAACAGAAGTCTTAAAAAAGGGGAACAACTAAAAAAAAAAAAAAAAAGTAACAATTAGAAGTTGGTTTTCAAAATATAAAACAACAGTTTGCCAATCAGCCAAACAGAGATTATATGGATGCAAAAGAACAATCCATTTGCAAGCAATTAAGATGTCTGGAGCCTTAACGATGTCACGGTTTTCTTTTTGAACTTTCGACATCTCAAATACTTTGCAGCACAAGATGGAGGCATCAAGGAATCGTGTAGCTTGAAGAACTGACAGCAGAGGTCCTGCAGTTACATAAAAAAAAAAAAAAAAAAAAAAAAAGATTATTCCCTTTTCAACATCAAGTCCCCCATTACAGCCCCCCCCCCCCCCCCCACAGCTTCCAGTGAATAATAAAAAAAATGGTTACAATGGTTTTGAGCCGGCCGTGCGCTGCCTACCGGGGAAGTTATTGCAGGTATTGTATATGACCGCATTTGAAGTGTCCCTTCAGAGATTAAAATAGATTCATTCTTTATTTCTCACCTTGGCACCACGGCATTTAATAGGTCGAATAGCGTGACACGTAATGATCTTTGGGCTGGGGGGCAGCGTAGGTGGTGCTGGAGGCCGTCACGGGCGACAGGCGCGTTCGCTCGCAGGTGTAACCCGTCGTGGACACCGGCGCCGCTCGGACTGGGCTGCGGTCCCGGGCGAAATACGCACCGGCCGATGACGTTGGAGGTAGGTGCTGCCGTTTGAATGGGTTTACGATGGTGGGGATCTTGGACAGGGTCGGGGGAGGGGGCGGCGGGGGCGGGACGTAGGACATGGGGCGGTCTTCGAAGTAGCTGGAGCCGTACGGGCCGGCTCTGTACTTCTCGTAACAGTCAACGCCGCCGTAGATCTGGTCCCGCTCGTAAACTGCTGACCTCTGCGGAGGGCACGGCGCCGCCCTGGCGTACCGGCCCCCGAGCTCGGAGCTGTAGACGGCCGACCTGTGAGGAGGGGGCGGGAACCCGCCGACGTAACCAAGGCGATTGTACTCGGAGCCCATATAATCAGCTCCCATGGGCGGGGCCATGCCGTAGCTTCCCCTGTCGTACGCCGGGGGGCCGCGCGACGACACCCGACCGCTGCGGCTTCTCACGCCGTCGCCGCTGTTCCGACCGACCGGACAGTCTTTCGACCAGTGGCCGTGCTTCCCGCAGACATAGCAGCCAGTGTGACTTCCCATTCCCGGAGCGGTGCGGAGCCGACTGGTGGACAGCTGTACGCTCATCAGCTTGCCTTTTAAAGAGAGAGAGGGACACGCATAAAGACCACGTCGTGTTTTGGTTTTGTTCTTTTAACGCGATAAGCCTCTGACCTGCCTTCAATACCACTGACAATAAACAAGCTAACCAAAATGAGCCGCAGGCCAGCTAAGTCCACTATGATGCCATGCGTATCCCATTTTGCTACATTTCCTGAGTTTGTCACACCTCTATCTCCTTAAAAACCTGCTGCAAGTGATCTGACACATGTATGCTGCCCCCTTGTGGACAATCGTTATGACTTCGATGTCTGGCAAGGTGCAGAACATCCAGAGAGAGAAAAGTCTGAAGTCGGTGTTACAGGAGAAGTTGTCCTGAAAATGACATGGGGAAGAAAAAAAGAGGAAAGAGGAAAAACATGTTCTATAATCTCAAAATGACAAAACTCTCTGGTCTAAAATTAACATTGTGTGCCAAAAGCGCCCACTGTATCAAGAAAATGTGTCATAAACAACACAATATAGCAAAAATATTTTTGTGGATTTTGTTATAAGGGTTAATAAACATCTCAGTTCTGAAAAAAAAAAAAAAGAAAAAAATCTGAATTGTCTGGCTATTTTTGGATGGGTCAGGTCTTACAGGGCTGCAGAGATGCACTGTCCTTGATTTTTACAAGACATTGCGTCCTCGCCATTTAATGTGGGGGGGAGGGGGGGATACCAGCAAGATGATCATGTGACCAGAGCAATATGGTAGCAATAATCCAATGTGTGTCCCAGTAAAAAAAAAAAACAAACAAACAAGCGGCTCAAGCCACCCCGAGAGTTCACCTTTGAAGGCCGTGTTGTCCATCTTTTCAATAGCCTCCATGGCGTCCTCCATCCGCTCCATGTGAACAAAGGCGTAGTCCTTCACGATGTCGCACTCCACCACTGGGCCGAACTCCTCGAACCTGGCCCGCAGGACGTCGCTGGTGACGCCTTCCCCGAGATTGCTGACGTGCAGCTTGGTGGTGGACTTGGGCCTCCCTTTGCTCAGCTCCACGTTCATGCGCCAGCCGTGGAGCTGGTGCTGATTAAGGTTCTTTATGGCCTCCTCGGCTTCGGACATGTTGCTCATGTGCACGAAGCCGTAGTTTTTCACAATGTCGCATTCTGTGACTTTTCCGTACTTCTCAAACAATTCCCGCAGCTCCTGAGGTGTCGCGGTGCAGGTGAGGTTTCCGATAAAGATTTTCACCATGGTGATCTTCTGGGTATCCTAAAAGACACAGGAAAAAAAAAAACAAAACAAAACAAATTGATGCACAAACTGGAAATATGAGTGTGTGAGGCAAAGAAAAAAAAACCTGAACCTTAAAGATATTCATCTGTTTGAGATTAAACAGATATGAGACAAATTAGCAAAAAATAAGTGTGTAGCATAAAATGTAATTAGAGTTTTGGCGTTAAGTTAGAAGAAAACCTCATGTGCATGCCTTATTTCCTGTCGAAATATACAGAGGTTTTAAGAAATTAACTTTTTTTTTGCCTTGCGATTCTAAGCTAAAAGAGGATCTGGTTTAAAAATCAACAAAAACAGACCTAAAATTTACACAAAAGCTCACGAATGCACCTCAAAGGTACTACAGTAAAGCTGTTTACTGACTGGACTGGACTGGACTAAACCTAAAATATGCCCCCCAAAAAAAACTGCCTTTTAACCCCCAGTGGAGAAGACCTAGTGGTCCATTTAAAAAAAAAAAAGAAAAAAAGAAAAAAGAAAAGTTCCAAAAGCACAGAAATAAAATACATAAAGAAAATAACATGGCTTAGATAGTGCCGCCTACTTTCGTCAAAGTTTGCTCCTGGACAAACTCTAATTCATCCATTTTTAAAGCATGAATTGAAGAGCAGCTCATCTTTAACATGTACCCAGAGACAGTCACTGGCTTGGTGTGTCTGAGCCCAACAGGCCACTAGAAACTATTTCTGATGTGTGAGCATTCAGGGGGTGTCGGTACCAGATCTGCTGGTATCAGGGTCCTGTGCTTCCAGATGACGTCACTTATTGTGACTGGCTCTATGGTAGTGGCCGTTTGTAACCTTGGAACCGTTGAGGCAATGCACAGAAGCGTCAGGAGGAGGAGAATTAAACCAAAACTTCGCAGCCAAACAACGAATACATACAGAAATTTACATTTGTTGCTTATTTGTGTGGGCATAATGTGAATGGATGCACGAAACCTGAATTATTTCGTCCTTTGAACCTCTTGATAAAAGCAAACATTTTGAATGATTTTGTCCTTTGATGACAAAAGCTTGAATTTCAGATGGCATTTGCATTATTTTGTCATTTTTTCTTCTTGATAAACGGATAAATACTTATTTTCCCCTTTACCCTCTTGTCATTTCAATATTTTCTTAAAAGTGAGTTTTAGGGGTTTGTACCATTATATTTTTTGCGATGGATGTACAAGATTTTATCGTTATGATTGTTCAAATTGGCCCATCTCATTATCCACTTGAAAATGACAACTGACAAATATTTAAAACAAATGACACTTTTTCAAAATGACTTTAGTAGTTTTGAGGAAATTGCCATCTTCTGAATTCTTCTTTGATTACAAAAGTAGAAATGTTAAAGGCAGATATTGTTTTATAATTATATATATGATACATCTGAACTTTTTGCTGGGGTTTAGTAACTTTATTTGAGTTTGAAAAATAAACATATGCACACATGCTACGTTCAGGCGCACGCTAATGGTCCCTACATAACGGACAAACCACATCTATCTGGAACTGTATTATTTATACACCGATATTAAAAACATTATTCCCCGACGCATTTTGACTACGTAAGAAGTTTGACAATTAAATACAGTTTAGAGGAAATAAACATATAAATGACGTCATCTGGAAGCGCAGGACCCCGATGCGATCTGCTACCAACAACGGCTTAGAAGCCGTTGACTTAATAACGTTACAGAAGGATCCGTGTGTCACATGTCATACACATTTGTAAAATCCGCCTTCCATAGCAGTTTACGCATTTACCCATTAATGCTTTTTGCAAACGCCCTTAGTCTTATTTGTAAACTTGCCAGGTGAGCCCAACAGTAGTTAACAAATTGTACTTAATACCTAAAACGCTTTCAACCTTTAACCACGTGTCGATGTGCTTTGTATGTCTACCATACATTTTAGCGGAATGTACCTTCCACAAATCAAAACAATGGTAGCAACGTCAGTACTTTAGAGTGCGCAATGCCTCCATGTTTGTCCGTTGTCTAGAGTAAATACTGAAGATCGAAACTTACACACGTTGGGTACAAATTACTTACATACGATCGCCCACCATTGTGAATCTATATCGGAGGAAGTACATTTTCAACTTGTGAAATCGAATTTCATATTATGGAAACAGAAAAGCTTAAACCAACCTGTGCCACAATATTTAGGCCTCGATATCACTGAATGAAAAGCGAAATGGCGCTGCTGCACTCTGGAGGCTGTTACTTCTTTTGCGCTTTATGGTAGGTTACAATCAGGTCACGTCCGCGATTACCACCACCTACAGTCGAAATACTAATACTACATCTCGTCCCCCGGCGTCGAAGTTGCAATAGCGCCACCAACCATTTTTGGGGACTAATGTTTCCACTACAATTGATTTTCTAGGTTGGTCGTTCGTTAATTTTGTGTTAATAAATCCAGTTCAGTCTAACATTTCTTCGATATTTTATTCATTTAATTATATTCACAATTTGGATAGGATAGACAGGCCGCAGTTTGTCTGTTTTGGCGCTGCTCTCTCTGACATGGTGGTGAATGATGTAGGAGCACTGCAGGGGACCTGGACACCTCAGACTTCCTGTACAACTCTGAGTCGGCCCACCTGCAGACGTTCTCTGATGACTCTGCAGTGGTCGGGTGTATCAGTGGTGGTCGGGAGGAGGAGGAGGACAGAGCACTGGTTAGGGACTTTGTGGAGTGGTCTGGGAGGAACCACCTGCTGCTGAATGTGGCCAAGACCAGGGAGATGGTGATCGACTTCAGGAAGAAGAGGACGGCCACACAGCCCCTGAGCATCCTGGGAGAGGACATGGAGGTGGTGAAGGACTACAAGTACATGGGCGTGCACATAGACAGCAAACAAGAAGGGGATGAGCAGACTCTACTTCCTGAGGAAGCTGAGATCCTTTGGCGTGTGCAGCAGGACGTTGGATATTTTCTACCAGGCTGTTGTTGCAGGCTGTTCTACGCTGTGGTCTGCTGGGGAGGCAGCATCGGAGCAGCAGCACCAACAGACTGCACAAACTGATCAGGAAGGCTGGCTCCGTGATTGGCTGCAAACTGGACACCATGGAAGCTGTGGTGGAGAGGAGGACTCTGAGCAAACTGTTATCTATTCTGGATAACCCGGACCACCCTCTCCACCTGCTACTGGACAGACAGCGGAGCTCCTTCTCAAACAGGCTGATTCAGCTCCGCTGCCACAAAGACAGATACAGGAAATCTTTCCTGCCCAGTCCAAGAACTCTGTCCAACACCTCCGTCTGACTGAGACTCTCAGCCCTTCATACTCTGATCTGCTCTGTTTAGTACTTTCAAGTTGCACATTTGTCATGTACTTCTTAGTACTGTACTTCCCAGTTGCACATTTTTAATGTTGCACATTATCTTGCTGTAAATATTATTATATTATGCTGACGATGCTGCTGGAACAAGTGAATTTCCCATGTCTGGGATGAATAAAAGCACTTCTATTCTATTCTATTATATTTGTTAAATCTGACAATTACCATAAAGGCCTTGTAAAGATCCCTGTAAAGTTACTCAGATACAGTTTTGCAGGTCCAATTTCTGAGTCCAGTAAAGACTTACAAATATAAAACCTTCTTTTCCATATAATATAAATATCTTCTCATCCTTTCTAAACCCCCATTGAAATTTCCTTCCTTTTCTGGCATGGCTCTGCGTCTTGTCATTAAATATTATGTCATTCTTGTATTTAAATGTTGCCAATGTGGTTTTTGTACCACTCTTTGTGTGTATGCGTGTGTGTGTAATGTGAGAACGCATTCATCAGTGTCCCTGGTGAATGCATTAACAAAATGACTTGTTGCAGATACAAATGAAGCAGTACATTCAAATGCTATTGTTTGCAAATAAATGTCCATCTACTTTCACATATTACAATTACTTAGATACAGCAGTACACTACAGAAAATACATAAACATCTCATTAATATGGATTCTGTGCTTCTTAAGCACTGTATGCTGCTAATCTATAATTACAGAGAATATGCATGTAAAAACATTTTCATTTCAGATAAATATTTTGTCCTTTTTTCCCTGTCACCTTATGGGATGTATTTTGATGTTGAGTTAAAAACAGCATTGTTAATAAAGGATATGCAGGGAAAAAAATCTATCTCATGGGCTATTACTGAGGCGCAATAAATAGACAGACACAAATATTATTATATTATATGAAATAACTTACATTACCCAAACAGACACATAGTATCACTAAACTAACAATGGTAGAGATTTTTTTAGAATAATTTTTCATCTGTTGTTTTATGTTTTTCTATAACTGTAATTTATAATTGTTTGCTGTCTTGGCCTCTCTCAGGAAAAAAAAAACCTCAAGGGACGTCACAGAAAAGTAATATATACTGTATATACACAGACATGTACACGAGGTTGCCATATTTGTCTTTTTTAAAAAAGTGGGTGACACCATGGAAAATAGCAATTATGTAAGAATTTGTTTTAAAAATTAAAATGCAATCACTTGAAGTCATTTAAATAAAGAGGGCCATATACTCCTATTTTTCATTTATCTTTCCCATACACCGAAAAACATTGGAGTTTGACATCAAAAGGTGAATGTGCGTCAGACAATATGAGATCAACATTTCTGATTTTATTTCAAGGTTTATGGATGGACTTGATACACAACTTGAACAATATCTTTATTTGTAGCAGAACACCAAATTATTTAGTGAGTAAAAGTATTGGAATAGATAGACTAGAATGACTTTGATAGAATAAAGTGAGCTTATAAGGATATGCAATAAATTTTATATCTGCCAACTATAAATGCAGTTGGCAGAAGAAAATTTTGCATATTTAGCAATATTGATCATATGAATAATCAATGTCACCTGTCACATGCTCCAATACTTTTGCTCACCTTGAAACAAAAGGTGCTCTATCCTAATTCTGTGTATCAAATCCAGACGTAAATACCAGGAAATGAAGTCTCATATTCAACTTTTGAAGAAAACAACTAAATGAAGTACTGTCTTTCGCAGCTGGTACTCATGGGAGCAGGTGGGAACCAGGTTTTTACTTCCCAACACTGGGAAACAGTCCAGGTCACCAGTTGGCGTTTTCAGTAGCTACTTTCATGTCCCGTCAAAATGTACAGGTTGCTTTGAGCGGAAGGGTCGTCCGCTGGAGTGCTCTGAAGGATAATGTCACTGTCGAAACCCAACACACTCAAGTCAACGCAGGGAAATCGTGAAGAGCGGAAACAATCAAGTGGACAATTTTTTTATGTCAAGACAGACAACTGGCTCTAAACTAAAGGTGAGAAGCACATATACAGGACTATTAGACACATTTATGAATATTTGAACTCCATTTTACATGAAACTAGAGTACTGAAAACCATTTTGTATGAATAAATGCAGTAGAATTTTTGTTTTGAATAGTGTTCTCTGGAATGACAATTTCTTCTCTGAGTGTTTGAACTTTTTTTAGAGAAGAAGCTGAGATTTCTGGTCTATCTGCTATGCCTGAGATACACACACTTGTGGAAAAATATATAGTCAGTGATAACAAACCTGTTTGTCCCCAAAACGTTAAATACTCTACTCTCATCTGTAATTTCCTGGGTCACCTGTAGGTGGAGATAGAATTATCCATAGTTATAAACATGCACATTCACAATAACAAAAAAAAAAAAACCTCAGTTCTTGGTATATTACTCACCTCATCTGAATAAAAACTTTTCCCTTTAAGTCCATGCTTCCAGAAAGCCAAAACGCTATCCTGCAAGCAGACTGTTAGAAGATGTGACATGTAACTTAGCTGTCAGGAGCAACAGCAGTTGCATTTATTGTCGTACCTATTGTCTCAATGGGGAAACCAAAGTCCAGTTCTGTGATCAATTCTGGGGATGGAAGTCCTTGGAGACTCACAATCCGAACGGTTCCTGTCCAACAAATATCAAGACTTTCTGCTTTCTGCTTACAAGTTGATTTAGATTAGGACAGGCAGGTCAAACATGCAGCGCGCAGCCTGCACGCGGTCCATCAGAAGTGGATGTGGATGTCATACATACGGTGTTTGTTTCACTTCAGAGATTTTTGGGATAGGGAGGAAATTGTATTGGGGTGGTAGACACACCTCACTTTGTGTTTTCCACATAATGGTCTCACTGTGTACAGTGTGCCTTACATATTGGGGCCAACAATATCCCTAACTCATTGTGAGTAATGTATATTTAACCTGTGTCAATAGTGAGCCAAAGACAGATGTAACGAAAAGAATCCGGTAATTTTTCAAAATAAAACACCGTTCAGTTTCAGATAATACATAAAAAGAAGTAATGTAAGTTATTTATTCTCTCTGTGCGGGGGTTGGGGACCACTGAGTTAAATAATGTGGGAAAAGCCGGTCCAAAAGCCGACCGTGATGCTTTCTATCTCCCGCTCCGTTCTTTCCTCACTCGCGACCAAGACCCCAAGATACTTAAACTCCTCCACTTTAGGCATGATCTCATTCCTGACCCGGAAAGGAAACACCGCTCTTTTCCGCCTGAGGACCACGGACTCGGATTCAGAGGTGCTGATCTACATTCCAACCGCTTCCGTGCTCAACTGTGAACCGCTCGAGTGAGAGTTGAAGGTCATGGCCTGATGGAGCTCTTCTTTGTTCTTTATATATATGTTGAATGTGAGTAACCACGTGTCTCAGGATTTTGTAATGTTTTGTTTAACCAGTGACATATAAATGTTTGGTCACTGTGGGGCGCTGTGGTCTAATATTGATGAGTTGATTTAAGTGAAGAAGACGTCAACCAACTTCCTCTTCCTGTTTTGTAAATCAATGTGTCAGTATCCTAAATAAACACTCCATGCCCGACTGAAACACTGAAATCTCGTTATTTATCTTTGTAAACGTATGTTTCAAAATACGCGACCCCAACTTGTAAGCGAGCAATGCGACTCTGCAGTTTGACGTGCCTGGGTTAGGACAGTTGATTAGATGAACTACACCTACTCTCCAGGGCAATAACAACGGTATCTCTATCGATTTGGGTCGCACACACCGCCGTCGCTGCTCCACTTTCTGGAGCAAAAAAAAAAAAAAATTAGTTGGAGATCATATTTCCAATAATCCACAAACAAATCGGGCGGCATACCCGGCGGCGACCACAGCATGTTGTTCAGTTCGACGATATCAAACCCAAACTGTCGCTTGTTTGGATTCGTTGTTGCGGACTCTGTGACGCCGATGCACAGCTGGGGAACCTCGTCTGTGGTCGATACCAGTAGCTCAAATATTGGCAGAGTATCTGGGAGCCTGATTGGGATGAACTGCACATCAAACAAGGGGGATTTGGGGCTTTAAAGCAGATGATGGTATTTTTCACATTCACACAAATGTACAGTACTACTCGGAAAATTAGAATACTGTGTAAAAGTTGTTTTATTCAGGCAGTCCAACATAAAAGGTGAAACCAGTACATTTTATAGACTCATTACAGATGCAAGATTTTACTTTCAGAGGCCTGACATATTTGTATTTAAAATTCTTTTTTTTTTTATTGATTTCAAGCAATATTCTAATTTTCTGAGTTTTTGAATTTGAGGTTTTCTGAAGCTGCAAGTCCTGATCAGCAAAATCAAAACAAATAAAAGCTTGAAATATCATGATTTGCATACTATTTATATAATATGTACATTTCACCTTTAAAGTTACAGAAATGCATGCATTTTTTGAGGATATTCTAATTTTCCGAGTAGTACTGTAGATACACAAAATATCCTTTGTGACGTTGATACAAGTTGGACGTCAGGGGTTTATTGTAAAATGCCACATTCATTTGTTTAATAGAGTAACAGTAATCATATATGCATTATCTGTATGCTGGATTTGTCTCAGCCACCATATACAAACCTTCAGGTGCATGAATTTTTGCAGAGGCTCATACCAAAGCAGCAGAACCACGCCAGATGGGACAGCAGCGCAGAGGAAAGTACTGTCCGTGTATGGGTTCCTCGCTGGAAGGCAGGAGAGTTAATGCCGCGTCAATGGTGTTGTTTTGCTCACAATAAAGCGCATTGGGCAACGCTTACCCGTGCTACATCTTCGACAACCTTTGGTGTGCGGAATCTTCACCGACACGGCAAACTTCCTGCGTAATGAGTGTCGATACTCAGGTTATCATGACACCCACATCATGAGGCTTACACGCGTTCACACCAAGCGGCATTAAAATAAAGACCTAAGATGCAGCTTGTTATCTTTTAGTACCTGGGTTTGAGCCTCTCGCTGCAGTGGCTGCTGAATGAGAGGCTGTCATTTCTCCTCTGGTCAAACAGTGCCATGAGACTGTGGGAATAAAGTTGAGAAGACTTTCCTGCAGAAAGAACACTTTGGGTAAGAAGAAATACTGCCAATAATAAGGGGGGAAAAAAGAAAATAGGGAGTAGAGGGTCCTACCTGATATAGACATCAGGACATTATTCATAACGTACAACCATGTGCATCGCTGAGGGAGCAGCTGGGTAAAAAAATAAATAAAATAAATTAAAATAATACTTTAAAATTTTAATTTCAGTTGATGGATGATATGATCACCAAGCTTGAAAATATCAGTAATGCATGGACTGCTTTAGAGTCTGATCAGAAACTCCAAAGTCCTTCTAGATTTGTAATCGCTGAGATTAGAGATATTAATTATTGAAATTCAAATAAAGAATGTACATATAAATGCAGAAAATGAAATAACTAAAACCCATTTTGATTCTGGTGTCAATTATTTGGAGCACAGTGCCCATGAGTTGCAGAACTGCATCAAGACCGCTAGAAGATGCGGTAGAAGATGGATGGATGAATGGTGATGACCCTGCCAGTTCCAATGCAGGGTTCCCTCTGTAGAACACGTGTAGTTCTGCCTGACTGATGACCCGACAAAAAAACTTTTCTGGTTCTGTTACTTGCTGCTATTGGATGCAGATCCACGCCTGTTACAACTGTCTCACCTATTGGTTACATGTCCTCCTCTCCTCACCTTAATTTTTTGTACTAAACAAAATATTCAAATGCTGCTATTCTGGATTGTACCAGTGAAAATGGTTTTCTATTCTAGTTTAGCAAAGTATGGCTCTGGCTGGTCATTTTTTCCAGAACACACCTCCACAAACCTCCCCAAGGGACACCATGAGGAAACGACCCAGCAGATTTTCACATCAGTGAGCACCAGGATATTGTGGAACCATCTATCCTTGCATATATAACTTAAAGCATGTGAAACAAACATGTTTGTATGTATCAATATGACCACGATACGCTGATTGTTATCTTAATGAAGTCATTTCCTTACCTTCTCTAAAACATCTTCATGGAGCTCATTTAGGTTAAGCCTGTAGATTCCTTCCTCTGCCCCAAGTATAAGATATTGATCTAAGAAGGAAAAAAAGTTTGTTAAAAGTGGAAAAAAGTTTTCTTTCCTGCAATGACAGACGATTGTTACTGCTTGTAAAATGGTTTTATTCTGCAACAAATCTTTACTGGCTAAGGAAGGGTGGAAAAATTTGCCACTGTCTCACCTCTTGTCTTGGGCAAAATCCATGTGACAGCACAGTGAATTTTCAGAGGACAACCATTAAAGACTTTGGAGAAGCAGGCACCCATCTATAAAATTAGGACAGAGGTCATGTGACGAAGGTGTAAGGTCTAAATCACAACCTAGAAATATGCCTAATAAATAAAAACCCGAACTGAAACCCTGCCTAGCAGATGCTTAGCGTTAAGATGCTACGTCAACCTTGTCGTCCAAGACACTCCTCTCCTCTCCTCAGCCAGTTTTCACCAGCCGCTCCAGAGGAAATCCCAAGCTGTTCCCAGACCAGCTGAGGGATATAATCTCTCAAACATGTTGTAGGTGGACATAGTTAGGCCATGGAATGACCAGATGCGTGAACCACCTCAACTGGCTCCTCTTAACGCGGAGGAGTAGCGTCTGGAGGAGTTTACGTGCCCAAATGACCCTAGAAGCTGTTGCCCTTGACACTGGTTTTTAGCTGAAGGCTCAGATAAAGTGTGAATCAAAAAGACCCAAATAAATAAAACCAAAAACAAGGATCAGTTTGGCCCGTCTGGAGGCTTACTGGGGCTCTGCCCTGGAGCCAGACCCGGGGTTGGTTGGGGCCGGGCTAGGCCCAGCCAAAAGCAGTGGTGTGGGTCTGTCCAGGCCCACCACCTATAGCAGTGTTTCTCAAACCTTTTCAGACCAAGGACCACTGAACCCTTAAATAAACACTCACGGACCACCTGACTCTAAATAGCCCCCAAAACAATTTGCTAAGTAACAATCAGTGCTGGTATAACAGATGCATCAGGAAATATACAATAAAGTGAATTCTTTAAATCGTGGGAGTTCAAGAAACACTGATTTTACACTAAATTTTAAGTATTGAAATTTTAAAATTTAAAATGTGATTTGTTACGTGTCACCTCGCTGACCACTAGGGGTCGCCCGGACCACTCTTTGACAAACACTGACCTACAGGAACCATCAACTGGGTCCCAGTGCAATGTGGACTGGGTGGCCAAGGAAGAACCATTGGGGCTCCAATCCCCTGCTGATAAATCTGGCTATCAAAGCCAGTTCGTAGTGCTTCAGCCAAAAAGAAAAGGCTCCATCTTTATTAAAGTGTCCCCTTTCATATCATTGTTAATACATCAACACATCCATCTTGACAACCCTACTTGTTAATAATGTTCAGACTTACAGGGACATGTGGAGTAGGAGGAAGTCCATGACAATTGGCTTTCTGGAATGAGGTTACAAAGAGGTTACAAATATCCAAAAGATAAACATGACCAGGATTCAAAATTTAAATCTGCAAGGACTGCAAGGTTTCACAAGGATATGAATGATTATTGATAAACTCACAGAATCGGCAGTTTTCCTCCTCATGCTGCTCCACTCTGGCGATATTGCGGTACCGCTTTCGTGAAATAAAACCTCGCCAAACGTTCTGCTTTCTGTTGTTGCATGCCGTAACGGCAGATCCAGATCCCTGGTGCACTGGCTGATGTCTTGCGTGGCACAGCACCTAGCCAGCACTACGCGCAACAGCGAGAGGAAATGAATTTAGTCAGCTGATGACATGCTCTGTTGGTCGTAACAGTTCACTTTGGTCATTCCATGTCAGTGGAAGAGTCCATTTCAGATTTTCTTTGGCTCCGAGGTGTCAACCCCAGTTCCTTGTTTTCTGTCCTCCCAGGAAGAAAACAGCTTGCACCAAGGCAAGTGGGAACCCAGCTAAAAAGAGTTGGTTGGAATGCAGCCCTCAAGGCCTGGGTCTCGACACCCCCTATCTTAAATCCACGTATATTCCATGTGACACCCCCAATATATTACACACTTCTCACCCTAGGAGTGAGAGACAAATTAGAACAAAAAAGGAGGATCATTTGATTCCAGCTGCTGCAGCAGCTCAGTTTACCAGTAATTTTAAGCCTTGTTCACACTACACGATTTTAGGCGTCGGCGATGTTGGCGACTCGACCTCCCCCAAATCGGGGAAAAAGCTACAGCCAATGAAACGACATGGGCGTCGCCGCAAAACAAGGAAGTGAAAAGGAGCAGTGCAGCGGCTGCGGCAGAGCAGAGCAACAACAAGAAACAGAAGAATGGACTCAAAAAAGGTTTTGCAGTCTCAGTGGACACAGCACTCACTCTACCACAACCGGCTATAAAAAGAAAAGAGTTTGCAAGAACTTGCAGCTGTTCAAGTGATTGAGAAGAAGACGCTAAATACAGCGCTAATTTAATGCGCAAATACTGCGTACTATAATCCAACCTTTCTGTATTTCAGATTTTCACATTCAAGATGACTGGCAGGGGTCGGCCACGCCTCTTGATGGAGAGAATTGCGCAGTGTGAACGCTCCCGTCGCCGACAAGTCTTGAAGTGTGAACACCCAAGACTCCCGGCCACAGTCAGAGAATTGCGTAGGCGCGTCGCCGACTCTAAGTCATGTAAAGTGAACAAGGCTTTGGCGGCCAAAAGTCTTGATCTGAGACTTCCTGAAGTTCTTCCCAGATCTGAGCTTGTTTTTCAGTAACGATGTCTGTATAGATTCTCACTCATCCAGGTCATAGTTCTCCAAAGTTAGATCTCTGTGTCAACTGGACTGAAAGGTTTCCTTGAAAACGTTCCGTCCTCTCTCCAGAGAGCTTCTTCAGTTCTAAGTTTGCTGGGGCAGAGCTTCAAAATATAGCCCTGTGGACCATGGGCATGTTAATGGCCCGGGTGGTCACCTGAGAGTTTTTCAGTAACTGCCAAAGCTGGAGTGTTGTACCTGAAGGAGAAGGGGAGTCAGCAGCGATGGCGCTGTCAGGCTTCATCGTACAGCTGGATCGAAGCATCAGACCGCTGTCCTCACTGCTAGAGGCCAAAGAAGTGAAGGCTGGCAATGATGCTGTAGATGGGCTGAACAAGGCACTCTTCCTTCCTTCCTTAAACACAAGCAGAAGAGGCGACACTGACGACGTTTTAAGAAAAACGGATCCCCAATCACTAAAAGTTCAATGTCTTATTTTACACCTAACAGAAGGGAAAAAAAAAATGCTGGATCACTGAGGGCAAGACATGGTGATCTTTCACAGACAGGAAGTAGAAAGAAGCTCGCACACAAAAGGAAAGAGGAGGAGACAGAGGTGGAGGACATCAAGGTAAAACAGGCATACTAATTCTGGGCTATTTTTCGCAAAATGGGAAAACACAGTTGTGCTAAAAGATTCAGTGTTTGGACAGCGGACAGTGCAAAGCAACAACAAAAAAAAAAAAAGACTGATTCAGGTACAAGTACATAATAGGAGGTTTTAAACCATCTGAATAAGGTTAAGCGCAAAAAGCACTGAGGGTAAAATTAATAAATACGTTTAAAATTCTGTGTAACTATAAGATAACAGTAACAACTTATGCTCAGAGTTGACACATTAGAAGCAAGAAAGAGTTTGACAAGCGCCAAAGCATGGTAAATTGCTAAGGGAGTTAATGCTTCTCCTAATGGAGCTGCATCCCAGTACATAATGCATTGTGAATTGGGCCTGCAGGCTGCAGAGCAGCAATGGAAGAAGGTGGCAAGTCCGACCTCACTTGTTGGTGACATGTTGGTGCCACCAACACCGTCAATGTTTCAGTGAGGCTTCAGTTCAGTGTTTTAGGGTGATACTCACTTTAACAGAAGGCGTCCTCCAAATTGTCAACCTCCTAAAAGAAAAAAAGATGACGCAGGATTCAAATAAGAGTCAGAATATGATGAGGATGGTTCACTTCTACATACTGAGTGCAACTCCAATCCTATTTATGTTCATTATTCTGCTGATTTGTATTGTATTGATGTAGCTCAGATCTGTTACTTTTATGATTCATTTAGCTTCAGTGGCCAGTATATTTATAGCTAATACCCATAAAGTCTGCAGGGCGGACTTAAAGTGTAGTCCTAAAGCAGCCATGCTAGTCAGTCATCCACCAAACAGGCTCACCCCCTCAAATGGGTATGGTTCTGCTCAGAATTTCCTCTTATTGAATGCAACTATAGCATGATAGACCGATGGATGGATGGATGGATGGATGGATGATTGGATGGATAGGTAGGTACTCATTCTTACGATGAGTTGTCATCGTCGTCAGACAGACTCCAGGTATCATCGTAAAAGCCACGCTAAAAGAGAAAGCGGAGTTCGTAATGATGTAAATCATTATGACGCGGCATTTAAAACAGTATATAAAAACACCTTGCACTACCAAGTCAGGATGAGGATCAGCCATGTTTCTCAAAGGGAGCCCAACTTCAGCTGCAAGGAAAATGAAATCAGAAAAGAATTCTCATAGTTATAGTGCAATATTCCGCATACTTCTCTCGCTACATTTATAGGAAGCACAAATCAGAAATTTTACCAAACACTCATCCTGCTACTAGACTGGCATAATTGTGAGAACGCAACAAAATGAAGGACATTGTCTACAAATGTCACTACGGTGAGTGTATCCTATACTGTATGGCAGTTTGTTCTCTCAAACAATAGGAAGTGGGGGTTCGGACATTTGTTATGCTGGCAAGGAGACTCATTACGAGCATCTCCATTTGGGAATCTCTCCACACCGAGGTAGAGGAAACCCCCATGCAAATCCTGGAATAATATAAAACCTGGATATACAATTGGAGTTAACCTAGATTCAGTTGCACAGCAACAGGCCATGATCACAGTGATCATGTTGGTATCTTTCCTGTTCTAAATCTTTTGAACAGCTTTTCCTAAGCTCAGTTTTTCCACTGATGTTATTTGGCTGTCCAGTTTTGACTTCCCTGATTGAGTCTGCTATGTTCAGCTCGAGTCATGTGCCCATCCTAATAACGAGACCGTTGGAAATTCAGGAAAAAAAAAAAAGCCTTGCTGTCATTGGTCAGTTCCAGCTCCTCACACAGTTGATCTCCAACTTTTCCATGTCCACTTGGGCCATTTGCATGAGCATCTTTCAGTTTCCTGTAAGAGATCTAGTACATATACCCCCTCTTCATTTCCTTACAATGGTCCTTACAATGTTCTTCAGACTGGGTGGTCTCTGCAGGTAGGTGTTTCCCAGCTGAGTGGATCTTATCCGGAGTCGCTTCACCAATCTATCAAAAGATCGCATTTATGCAACACAGACATTCCCAGAATGACTTTACCATTTTGCTTCCTGCGAATAAAAAGAGACCGCGTTTGTATCTGAGGGTGCGTGTTGCCACCCGTGGGTGGTCCTGACCTCTAGCTCGTCGACCCCGTTTGGAGTGTGGATGCTGTGCAAATCGGGGTTGCTGGCCATGTCCAGTAACTCAAAAACCAGATTACGGGTCAAAAGTTGTGTCACGAAGGCATGCTATAGGAGGAAGAAAATGACAAACTCAAACTGGTGGAACACCAGCTCTCAGGTGTGGAAACTGGGGCACCAGTTGGCCTCACCTACATACAGTCAGGCTTATTCATTTAAATTAGAATATTAGAATATTAAATCACCAAACGATAATGTTTTGAAAATGATTAAATGTCAGATGTAGATGCAGACATACATACAAATTAATAGTATATACATGCACATCCATACCCACACACATGCTGAACATGACACATACTATACCCATAATGCAATAGTGAAAATAATAATGAAAAGTACTTAATAATCTTAAAAGAAAACACAGCAACACAATGAGGCACAATGAGGATAGACAGCCATCCCCAGGACAACCAAGACAACCGATGGAGTCCCCACAGCCAAAGGCAACATTGCTGGGTCATCATGGGCTGCGATCCTCAACTCCACCGGAAGCCGAGCATCCCAGGCATGTGCGGGTCCAGGGCAAACGGCCACTCGACGGGTTAAATGCAGAGGTTAAATTCAGAATCACTAATTGGTGTGCAAATAGAACTAGGTCTTCTTGTTCTTCTGCCCTTGAAGGGGCAAGCTGAAGTATAGTCAAGTATGGGTTGGATGATGCAGGATCAAAATGGAGACAGGGTAGTAAAAAATTCAATTTGCTCCGGAGGTAATTCTTTATCCAGATGGACTAAAACTGATATTGTATCTTTGCGGTTGCAAAAGTAGCCTTCACTGCTGTCAAAGAACTATAAAGAGATGCTTTACAGCTAACCTGCAACAGTGTCTCGGCTGAAGGCCTTTTTCGGGGGTTTTTCGTAACAGCCATTTTCACAAAGGTTTGGAAGCACGAAGACCTGTAGAGAAGGTAAGTAGATATCTGATGATGAAGTTTCCGTTTTGTCAGACAGGCAGAGCATTGGATGTGTAGAGCAGATGGATTTAAAGGACTACAAATGGTTGAACTCACCACTTGGATTTGTCTCTCAGCCTCGGAGGATGGAAGTTGCTCTTGGACATCAGCATCAGTGCTCTGAAATACGGTATGAAATCCTTATCAACCTGATCATTCTGTTGTTACCGTTCACAGTCAAATGCTTTGTAAAACAGGTGCGTCTGCGCTGACGCACCTCATTGGGTGGAGGTCAAACATGGGCGGCTGAAGCTCGGCCAGTTCAATGGCGGTAATGCCGAGAGCCCAGATGTCGCACAGGTGGTTGTACCCGCCCTTCTTCTCCACTGCCACTACCTCTGGAGCCATCCTGGATAAAGAAAAGTAGCAAGAATGTTGTCTGTTTAAGATGATACATGAGCCATTCAGCAAACAACAGGTAGCTAGCGTAAATTCCTCTCACCAGTAGGGGGTTCCGATGAATGACTTTCTTTTGGCTACCGAGGCACTGATCTCCGCAGCCACCCCAAAATCGGCTAGAAAGACAATGCACATGGAACCATGAGTAGGACCGCTTGTAATGGTTCCATGTGTCCGTGTGTCCATGAGTGTGTATGTTTGCGTACACTGACCCAATTTCACTTCCCCTCGCTGTGTCAAAAGGATGTTTGCCCCCTACACAGAGACACAGTTCCTTTGGTCCGAATGATACTGTTATCCACAATATCTATTCTAAAAAAAAAAAATAATAATAATAATAAAAAAAGAGGCTTTACCTTGATGTCTCTGTGCATTTTGCCAGTTTCATGCAAGTGATGTAAACCCTGCCAAACACAGAGGCAAAGTTAATCTTTTGTGTATTTTTGTGTAAATTTTGTGTAAATTGTTATTATCCTGTTTGCTTTGGGTAGCTTATTTGTGATGTCCAACATGTTTAGAGCCAAAGATTGTTAGTGTCTTTTAGCCCCTTTTATTAACCACATAGTATTGCTGCGCTATTGCTAGCAGCATTGAACCCTGCAATATATTATGTGTTCTAATATAATAATTGTTGTATAGTTTCTTTTTTTGTAAAGGAGAGCCACATTATGCATCATTCTGGTAGTGTTACTATATTCACTTTGGAAGCAGGGTAGCTTTCACAGACAAAGCCTTACCTGGAGGGTTTCTCTGCACACGTATGCTATCTGCTTCTCCTTTAATGGGCCTGTCACTGCAACAAGTTTGATCAGACATGTTATTTTTGCTCTGAATAATAATAATAATAACAATAATAAAAATTTATATATATATATATATATATATATATATATATATATATATATATATATATATATACATCAATTTTAGGGATTTTTTTGTGCTATATTGTTAGTATACCCTAGCTGCCTAGGTCTATAACAATCACATATCAAATCATTTAACAGGGAAATTGACAATCTATGAGGGTGGGTCCCCCACCCTTTAGGTGTTTTCAGTTCCCCAGATGTGAGATTTAATTTTTTGGCTTAAATTATATTGTCTTGGGGTATTTTTAATATCCATGAAATGCCAGAGGTAACCTTTTGCCTCTTGCTAGCAAACTTGGTTAATTTATTCATTTCAGTGTATAATTTCAAAATTCACTGTGGCACTCCACAGAAGAACAATTAACAAAACAAATAATTATGATGTACTGCTGAATCTAATAGTATGTCCGTGTGTGCACAGTTCATTACCATAATAAATATCCTGGAGTGATCCTCCACCACAGTACTCCATACAAATCCACAACTTGGTGTTCCTGAAAGGACACGTAAAAAACACCTTATTTACATTGTAAAGCCGAGTGTGTTGTCGGGCTGGAAGCACTGGTGCTGACCTGTGGTAGCTGCCGAAGTAGGCCACAATATTTTTGTGCTTGCACTCCTTCATCATGGTGATCTCCTGCTGGATATAGGTGATGTCATCACCTGAACACACATATTAGGGTGTTTATTTTCTGATCAAGTCACGACGGTTATTTAGAACCAACAGCTGAAAGAAAACAAGCCGTCCTAGCATCATCCCATCATCGAAAACAGTTAGCATATAATAGCTGCTTTGCGAATAAGCAGGCAGTGATCAGTGAGTTATTAGTATAGTGAATCAGTGTTAGTGTTCACATACCAGGGTCAAGCTTCATGATCTTGATCGCTGCCAGTTCAGATGTCTCTATGTTACGAGCCTGGGGAAGAGAAAGTAGGATTTTAGAAGTTAAAGTTATAGCAATAGTTATCGATGGTTGAGATTAGAAATGACATATTTCATGGAACTGATGGCAAGGCAATGTCTTTTTTGTCTTTCTTTGTTAAGAAACCTCTGTTTTGCCTATTTGCTTTTGTAAAAAGTGGTGAAAACGTATATAAATGCAGCTGTCTTGGGATAACATTCATTTGATAACAGTCAAGAAAATCACATTTGAATTTATCGCTTGCTAGTATAGCTGGCATGCTTCATTGCAGACTGATGGCTGATGTTGCATTCTTCACAAACTGTTTCCTGGCATATCAGACAAAAAAAAAAAAAAAACATCAATCGGACTTTGGTGAAGTTGAGAGTAATGCTGCATTCAGAAACACTGGAGAAACAACAGCAAGCCACTATCCCACCAACCTTTGACGGTAGGAATTTTGAGAGTTCCAGGGATGATCATAAGATCCTGGGCATTTGGAGTTTGGACTTTAAAGTATGTTGACGGCCCCACAGCATACAGTTTGCAGAAGATGAGATATGTTTACTGCAACATGCTAAACAGGGCTAGGATCATATGTTATTAGAGATTATCAGTGTGTCCAGTCTTCCTTGCTGTTCTGTGTCTCTCTCCCCCTCTTCTCTCTCTCTCTGTATCTTTTTGCAGGTCTTCCATCTCCAGACCTTCATGCTGCACGGACCTCGGCCTCTGACAACCCAGGGTCCCCTGTCAACACCTGCCTATGCTGTTCCCTTTTAAAAAAGCACCTAGAGACAATTTATTTTGTAAAAGGTGCTATAGAAATTAAAAAAAAAAAAACAATGTTGTTCTTCCTCAATTGTGCCCATTCAGCAACTGAACTGATGCCACATGGCCGACTTTTTCGCTCGCAATACCCACCATAAAAGCCGGTGAGCTCGCCAGCTCCTTTTCAACAAAACCGGCAGCTCGGCCGCAGCTCCTGTTTTCTTTCCTGTTTCTGCCGTGAGGCTTCCTGTGATTATGACGACAGGAATGGACCTCTGACAAACCCCGGTGCGACCAGTGTAATGGGGTTACATAATGGAATCCATCACTAAACTTTAGATGAATACAAAAAAAGCTGATCATTTATCGCCACAAAGAAAAAATGAAGGCCTTTAACCCTGATTCCACATGTACGGACCCCAGGAACTGTGAGATCTGGTCAGGTGGTCAAGTCCTGGTCATGTGAGAGTCTTTATGAATGCTTCTACCAATGCAGTAGGTAAAGTCCACCACCTTTACACCTGCTGGCATAACGTTGCACTTAAATGTGCATGTCATAATCTGTAGAGCACATTTATATCATCTAATAATCTGTATATCATATCCATAGCCATCTATGGCTATCCTTATATGTGCTAGTATATTATATATATATATATATATATATATATATATATATATATATATATATATATATATATATATATATATATATATATATGTATATATTCCTATTCCATGTTTATATTATATCAAGGTCTTCTATAATCATATTTATTCAGTACATACGGTAAATTTGTTGCTGCTAATTGCACTTCTGTGACAAACGAAGTTATATATCTGACTGCATTCATATCCATTAGCCACTAATTAGCCAATCTCTGCGTCATTCATTTATAATATCTTACATAATTAAAACATCGTTCCGTTGCCACTGAATGTTCCAGGAAAAGGAGAAATTCTGTAAAGTCAAATACATTTTTAGGGATTTTTTTTTTTTTTTTGTCAAAAATGCTTTTTGCCCATCATTTAAAGTTAGCCTTTATCAGCTTGAATACTTACTTAATTTAGTTATTAACTGTTCTATGATGAGTGCTGAGTCAGTTTTTCAACTTTGCCAGACATTTTAGCAGGAAAATGGGTTAGGAATTGACTCATTCTTTACGTAAATGAAGTACACTTGTAACCACTGTTAAAATCAATAAAAAAAACTTAACATGAGAGGAAAAAAAAAAAAGCTAATATACTATTAGTCCAACAGCCTAACAGTAGAAAACAAATAACATCCTCCACATATTTCATACGTCACAAAACTTTCACATTCTAATTTCTAACAGTGATTCCACCACTGACTGGTGATAACTTCCCTTTAAGAACGTAAAAGTTGTGCTTCCATATTATGGAAGGCTCACCTTAAACACTTCTCCATAGGTGCCACACCCGATTCGGTGCATTAACTCGTACTCCTCCAGAGGGTCCTGGAACGACACTCCTATCCTGTCCATGATCCCAGGTGAAGAAGACGATGATGAAGACGAGCGGGACGCTACAACAGGTCAGCACTCTCGGGCGCGGGCGTCCACGGCTGCATGCGCGTTGTCTGGCAGGTCGGACAGGCGACAGGTTTGAAAAGGACAACAGACAATGCCCCCTTCCCACACACACACACCTTCCCATGTTTCTTCCTATGTGGGGGTTTTCATAGATAAAATACACTACCTAGCTCTCTGCCCTAACCAGCTCCCTAACCAAATCCTAATTCTACCCTCCATCTTAAAACCACCTTTGGACTTGTTTTGGACCATCCAAAACTTTGCATATTTTGGGACTTGATACAGAAAGCACAACACAGGAGCGCACACACACACACACACACTTGATTGTATGGATCTATACTCTCTGCAATTCTGCAAACAAAAAAGACAGAAACAAAGGTTTGTTGTTTGTTTCAACGTAGTAAGTTGAACGTTTGAGGTACATATGCATAAAAAAAAAATCTGAATATATAAAATGCCCATTAAGATATTAGGTTGCTGTGTTGAAAATATAAGCAATTTTTGTAACTGCCCTAACAAAATAAGCTAGAATGCACATTATGATTCTCTATATCTAGGAGTACCATACCCAAGTATTTTCTATGACTGTATTTTGTTTTTATTTCTGATTGTATCTGTTCTTTTATTCTCTTTATCCTGTCTCCCTCTTCTTCTCCTCCTTTACCCAGCCGACTTTCAGCAGGATGGTTCCTCCTTGTCAGCCTGGTCGTACTCAAGGTTTCTCCCTGTTAAAAGGGAGCGTTTCCTTGCCACTGTGCTTACCTGGGGGTTCCGGCTCTGGGTTTCTGCCTCTGTAAAGCACCTAGAGACAATTCTTTTTGTAAAAGTTGCTATAGAAATAAAATTGAAATTGAATTGAATTAAACCCGTCCAAACATCAGTCAGTAATAAGCAAATAAAATAAAGAAACATGTCAATTTTAAACCAAGCTGAACTGATTTGTGCATCAGGCCTCGTAAGGTTGCCAGTCTTTATTACTTGCAGATAGAAAACAAACAAAAGAAGACATTCATGACAGAGGTGGGAAGGCTATGGCTCGTCCTCCACAGTGGACGGTCTTCCTATTCTTCCTCAAATCATTGCTCGAAGGCCTAGCTTGGCTATTCTTGAAACAATAAGCCACCTACTTAAGAACAAAGACAAAGTAAGGCAACGTAGAGCTAGTCAGCTGTCTGGAACTGGATAATGTTACACAGTAACTATTCTAAAAAAAACAAAAAAAACAAACAAAAACAAAACAATTAACTTCCCAGGCTTATTTATCCGTGAATCGGCTCCTAAAACAAAAGTTCATGTTCACGCGTCGTTAAAAGGTTTTAACAATGTGGTTTTGAACATGCGCGTTTAAGGTTGTGCGAAACGTCGTTGTGCAGTAACAAACGGTACAACAGTCCTCCAGTAAACAAGATTTCCCTCCCTGGACCACAATATGAGCTAATATTGCCGGGTTCTAAAATAGCCTGTAAGAAATCATTGGTTTAGCAAACAGAAAGCGGGGTGGGACAGATGGGTGAATCTTCACGACTCCTACAACTGTTGAAAGATGGAGCCCTAGAGTGACTTGCGCTGGCGCTTCATAAAAGCCATGGAGTAATCGCCCACAGGTGTGGTCTTCTGCCTCTTCATCTGCACCTGCGACTGGGCGGTGAGCTGCAGCTTGATGGCGCTGGAGTTCACCTTGGCTGCGCACAGCAGCTCCTTCATTCCCTTCATTTTCTCGCTCTGAAAAACCACCACGGGGCCTGCCGAAGTGGGAGCTGGCTGGTACTGGGGCGAAGGCGAGGCCGGGTCCGGACTCAGGGACGTGGGTTTTTCCTCGGCGTCTCCGATCCACGGGCCTTGGGAGGCACGGCGACGCGTCCCACCCTCTCCTACCTTCCTGGCCTGGGTTACTGCAGGTGGTGCCTGGGCGGATGGGGACGTTGCGAGTGTAAGAGGGGAGCTCTGCTCATCCGTCTTGTACTCTCTTCTGGGGCATCGCCTGCGACCTTCGCGGGGGTCGTCGCTGGACTGGTCGTCATCGTCCTGGACCTCCGAATCTTTCGTGATGATTGTGACCTTCTGACGCACCTTTACGGTCAGAGCAAAAGCCGCCTTCATTAAAGCATATATTTAACACATCCTGGAGCTTATCTTGGCTGCAATTGCACAGAATTTACAGCAAAAAAAAAAAAAAAGAAAAAAATTAGGAATGCACGATAACATTTGTTTTGAAAGCGATGCCGATAACCGATAACATTCTGCTTCCAAAGGCCGACACCTATAGCGATAACCAATAACAAATCTGGAAATATCAAAGACTAATGAGCAAAAAGGGAGTGGGTTTAGCTCCTGGAATGCAACACCACCCTGAAGAGTTTACTCAGTGTCACATCAGAAAGGTATTGGCAACTTATTACTGTTGATTGTTGAGACGACTGAGAAAAGCCTCGGTCTTCGACGAGGGTGAAAGGCTGGTCGTCCAGCGCCGTCATTTCCTTGATTACATTTTGTTATTTTTTTACTTTTCGAAAGCCTCACCAATGGGTAGAAGTCCAGACGGCTTCTTCACGGCTTGTTGCTACCATCGCTTAGCGGCGCTGGCGTCCTCGTACGCTTACGTTTCAGGTGACGAGTATTAAAACTCGTACTGTTTCCCCCCCCTCTCTGTAGCTCTTGCTTGGAATATTTATAGCAAATAACCAGCGAGCCATCTTCTACGGAAACCTTTCTGATTATAAGATGTCTGTGTAGATTCTCACTCATCCAGGTCATGGTTATCCAAAGTAGATCTCTCTGTGTCAACTGGACTGAAAGGTTTCCTTGAAAAGGTTTCGCCCTCTCTCCAGAGAGCTTCTTCAGTTCTAAGTTTGCTGGGGCAGAGCTTGAAATGATTATGTTGCTACCATCGCTTCTGATTATACCAACGCCGCTTGAACGCAGCACTCATTGCAGTCCGTTTAGGTGTCATGTAGGAGCGGGAGCGCTTGATTAAAAGAACAACCCACACTGACTCACCTGAGCATCAAATCGGCTCAATGACTGGACCAAATAGGTGGCCCAGCCTACATGAAGGACAGGGGTAGGGCTGCCCTCCTCCCATTTGCAGATTCCGTCATAAAAACGAAGCAAGTGTGCAAAACATTCAGAATCCTGGAGCGCAGACAGCGCTGCGGCGTGTTTGGGGTGCTCCTAAAAGATGGAAAACAGCGTCTGCTAAGATCTGCCGTGAATTTAAACATTGGGTGTATTAATAGAAAACACACCACTGTACCCTATTTAGTACACTCAAGGTATCGCATAATGCACTGCAAAAGTAGTGTATGTTCCTTAAACAAGAAATATCGGACTGGGCTAATTATTAATAATTAAGTATTATAGTAGCAAATCAACGAACAAAAGAACCATTATTTATATAATTGCATATATATATATCTATACATATATAGATATATATATATATATAATTATGAAGTGATGGCTGCCTTAAAATAACGTGCACAAAAAGATGTCTCTTCAAATGGGACTCCACCTTGTCACCTCCTCCTTCTCCTGTGTACTCGGCACCAGCGGTGGTCTCCTTCAGCAGGTTAGGGATGACGTCATTTGCGACGTCAAAGAACTCTTTGTAGATCTCCTCATCCTCACGGAAATAGTTATATCTGGGAGAAAATCAGGAATCAGAATTCCACACTGTATGACTCTTTTAGAATGGTGACCGAATTATGTGCTAATATATTCACTGAACGTAAAGGGCACTCCAATAATCCAGACCTGAACAACACAGAGAACTGGATTCTTTGTGCCTGAAGCGACATTTTAAGGCCCTTTTCTAGATAATATCCACAAAGGAGGCTAAAATGGAAAAACAATGGGAGAGCGGGAAGCGGAAGTTGACAGAGAGAGGATGTTGTGGCTCAGCGCTGCTATTTTTAGCAGCACCTAATCAACATTGTGTTGAAAAGGGATGGGAGTGTATAAGGATATCGTGCTAAATACTTTGTAAATAAGCACAGTTTAGCTAGTTTGCTAAAATTTCTGTTGTTGTAATGGTCCAATTCTTTATTTTTTGTCTATCACCTAATTGCATCAACCAAACTACATACAGAACCCAAACTTTGGGTAAAGAATTATAGTAGAAAAGACTCACTCTTGCATAACTCGAGCTGCCTCTGCCCAGGCCCTTAAAGCTTCCTGAACATTCCTGTGCCTATAGTGGAAACCGGCCAGGTACATGTAGGGGTAGATGTGCTCGTTATTGTAGTGCCTCTGAGCAGAACTGACGGCCTAAAAATTAAAAAACACAATAAGAATATTTTAAACCATTGAAAATCATCTGGTGCTTCATTTTGCCACTGAAAGGAAAATCAACAATATCAACAAATATTGATTCCTGAATCCTTGACCAGGCTTTTCCTGGTTTGTCTTAAGTTGTTTTTATGTAGAACTAAATATCTGCATTTACATTGAGACCTACTATAGAACTATAAACACCACAAAAGACATCCTCAGTTTACCTTGAGATGGATGGTCAGGGGTGTCTCCTTGCCTGGAATAGGATCCTGATCCTCAAGGTCTGCCAGAGTGCCCAAGGCCATTGGATACCTAATATAGTATAACGTGGAATAAAACAAGCCATTAGAAAACGTGAAAACCACAATTACTTGATGGGCAACGTATACTCATTTGACGACTTTTGGATCTCTCACCTGTCCAGGTCACCTCGGTCGTACAGCAACCAGAGAAGTTTCTGTTTGATCACAGAGAGAGAGAGAAAAACAACTAGCACCAGCCTTTAGCAAATGTAGATTTAAAAACATGACAACCAATGTGGCCGTTTTTTTTTCAACTGGATTGACTTTTAAAATATAACTCTTCAAAGGCAACTGAAAATGTATCACCATGACAACAAAGTATGGATGGTTAGAAACGAACGTCAAGTTAATGTAATACGCATCCATCTGTGCTCATTACATCTTGGTCTTTCTTGCCATTGGCACACATGACCACCAGGTGGGGCTAAATATCCGTAAATGGTACTGACTCAAAAACTCTACTGTGCATAGCTTTCATACTGTTAAACTTGTGTCTAGCGTCATAAAAGAATCGTGTAAAATTTTTTGTTTGCTTCTACATATTTGTCGTTTTGTTTGTGAGGTCATTTGGGGTCCAGTATACTTCAAATGGCAAGCAATTTCTTGCCTTTGTCCTATATTCTCTGCAGCCCATCAGCTCCTTGCCGTGTAGTCCAAATAGGGTGATATAGAGGGATGAATGACTGAATGGTGACTTAACTGGTAGCTTGGGGAGGAAACAAATCTACAGCATAAAGATCTTCCAAGTCAAGGTTCTCACTTGTTGTAGCTGCAGGAGCTCAGAACTATCAGTATGAAGGTCCAGTGAGGGGTTTATGGCACAGACCATGAATGCTACCTCCATGTTTCGGTCACATTTCATGTAAGAGCCCTTCAGATACAGCCAACTCTGGGGAGAATGAACCAACAAAGAGAGATGGCAACAGGAATGTGAATTCTATAATGACAGAAAGTGTATTTCTAAACCTCAGTCCATTTCTATAGCTTTCATCATATATGGTATTGTAATGATGCTTTATGCAATCACTGATTTAAATCTTAAATATCGACTGTAACTGACATTACATTGTATTATTGGTAAACTTAAGGGAATTCATCGTTATTCCATCTTGAGGGAGGCTCACCTTCTCACTTACACCTACTGCAACAGTTTGTCCACGTCGGTCCTCATTTCCCTTCCCATGCCACGTGACTTCAGCAGTTTCTTCACCATTTTTCCCAAAAATGACCCAAGCATGATCCTCTGAGAGGGCCAGATGAACGTCCTTCAGACCTAGAACCTGGCATGCTGCCACCACAGCAAAGGCCACACCAGAACTGTCCAATTTTGTACCTGGTTAGAAATGAGCAATAATAATAAAAAAAAAAAAAAACATTACTTTCATGTTTTTCACGCCCGCTTGAGGCGATGATTGTCCTTGTTAGAAGTGTTGTGAAGACCTACCAGTGATAAGACTAAAGAGGGACTGTATGTGAGCACGGTCCTTGAAGTAAGAGCGACTCAGACTGTTCCAGATCACATCTGACACTTTCTTCACCAGCTCTCTGCTGGACCCTTCAGCAGTTCTGCGGTACTCAGACAGGTCCACAGTGCCGCGGATTTGTGCTGTGAAGCGCTCATACAGTGCAGAAATCATGCCCAGCTCCACAGTAGGAAAGCAGGAATTGGGACAGTCTGGCACCAGGGGTTCAAAACGGACACCTGGAACATTTACAGGGATGACCCTGTTCACAGCTAGGAAGTGCTCAACAAAACCGAGGACCAGGGAAAGAAGGGCAAGGTCGGGTTCGGGTTTGTGGAGCTCCGCGTCGAAGAGCTGAACCACGCCATCGATTCCCCGCAGGGGGAAGTGTTTCTTTTGGGCTGAGTGCAAACCCATGATGCTCTTCAACTGAATCAGACGCTCACCTGAAAAATCAAAAGTGGGACTTATTGAAATAATATCAAACCGGTTTTGAAATTCAATATTTTGTCACGTTCCCCTTATCTTGTTAGCCCTAAGATATACTGGTGTGCAATTTTATATTTAAATATTACACATTTAGTTTCTCCATTAATTATGTAAACGTAATAACAACTGAATCATAATCATGTTTACGTGAACATTATGTTGCATAACATTTGTTACCTCAGTGCCATTCATATAAGCTTGTGGGCGGGGCACTCTACAACATTCACTGCTCAAATTTAATGGAAACTACGACATTTTAAAACTCCAAAGCTTATATGAATACGTTGCTGCAGTATCACAAACACTTTCGACTTTTGTTTTCATTCAGAAAGAAATGCTACGACAAATAAATTACTCTGCTAATCTGGTTGGCCGTCATACATTACGTAGCTAACGAGTTACCGTCGGCAGTGTATTCATGCGTGTCCATGTGTAACGTTGTTCATTTACTAGCCATCTTGAAATAATCGTGAGATATAAAGAACCAAAATATACATCCACATCTTGGAGCTGGGGAGCGCTTGCCAAGTTAGTGGTAGTTCTGCCGCTAAAGAGCTAACTAGCTACTGCTACTTTTGCTAAACACACCACTTCAGTCAACGGCACACAGTGATTATGCTGAATCATTTAGATGTATTACAAACATTAAATTGAATCATGTTGTGTTGTATAACATACCAGTATTTTAGTATTTTCAAATCCTTAACCACATGTTTTTGTTTGTTTCCCCCTTCTTTTGCCGCGCAGCCCAGTATATTCGAAAATCAAACGCACTGTGTATATGACCAAGACTGCGTGCGCGTAAAAATCGACGATCTCAAATCTTCGCACTAGCTCTGCAAAGCTAACAGCACGCAGGCAGCCGCATCCTTGTAGTTACAGATCTTATCCACCATGTTGCGCGGCATGCTGGGAAATGTAGTCTGCATTGTGTTACGTCGTATACTCCAGTAGAGGGAGGTACAACGCCATTTTACCAAAGGCTAAAAAACATCGACCACAGGCTTTGGCCATAAATTATTTCATAAATACAACATCTATAGCGTTATATATAAACAGTAAATAGTTTACCAGTGGTCATGACGTTTATTATAAACGTCGTATGTATGTCCAATTTCTGATTAACACAACGTTTATGTAAATATATATTTCGTGTATCGTATATGTTCCTCGTACACATTGACTTGGAATTTTGTTCAAATTATGTAGTAATTACAGTCTGTAAATGTATAAGAGAATAATACGCCACACTTAGCCTTTGGCGCAACTCAGTTTTTCTCGTGCTACCTTCACCCCTGTCGATTTTTTTTCGAACAGTGTCTACTTTTCAAAAGAAAATGTAAAAATGGCAATAACGTTCAATTAATTGATGCAGATGTCACCGCTACACATTTCTTTATAACAAAATAAGCACTTAAAAATAGTGGGAAAAAAACTGACCCGATCTGCTTTGTATGTTTTGGGTAAACCGAGGCGCCTTATGTCCGTGAACGTCACACAAGCCGACATGTTTTACCAGTCTTCGTCAGCCTTGTTTTCCTCCATCTCTTCCTTTCGCTCGCATTGAAGTGCGGATCTCAGCGTCTCGCTTGGGAAATCTGAGAAGGTTAGAAGGCCCGTTCAAAGGGAAGTGTAACAGTATTTGGGTTGAGATAATAGGTTTGCGATTGTGCAGTTTTCTTTGAAGTTACAACACAATGGATTCAGTGACCCAGTCGTCCCAGATATCGTCATCGCACGGCTTTGCCGATGGACAGAATGCTGCAGTCAAAGAATCTAAACTGTCCGGTATGAAAATGTTGAATATTCCATTAAATACATATTATCTATATTATACCTAAAATGAAGTCATTTGTGCCCATTATCTTTTTATATTTGGGAATTTTAACAGTTGATTCGTTGTTTGATGTCAAGTCACGGTAGAACTGCAGCATAACCAAAAAGAGAAAAAAAACATTTTTGTTGTCTTATTTCGTTAGCGATTCGTACGTGACTGCTCTTTTTATGTTTTTTGTTCCAATGAGAGAATGTCCACATAAAATAGTCGCTCATCCCACCCATATTGAGTCCCTATTGTCATATAATACACAAAAGCTGCTATTGATTGTCAATCAATTACAATATCTTTCTATAGTGTGCATACAATTGTAAATAAAACGTACATGATAGTGACAGAATCCTGGAAAGGTATTGCAAATCATTATTTCTGAGCCAGTGCTTGAAAGTGGCCTCTTAAAGTCGTTGTACACTGGTGTTATAATTTAAATTATATATATATATAAATATAAATGCATCCATACATACATAGACAGGGTGTGGCTAAAAAGAGGGCAAGTGATTAAGAAAAAGGAATGCTGCAATACAAGCCCACGCCAAGGCTAACCTGCCCAGCCTGTATACCCTTTGACCTAAAGGGAGGCCACGCCTTACACCTTTTTTCAATGTATTTATTTATTTATTAAATAAACTACCTCAGCAGCTTCAGCTCTATCAGTCAAGAGTGAACTTTGACCTGTAGATTTTTTTTTTATTTTTATTAATTTTTTTTTTTTAGGGTTGCGATATAACGGCGTCATCGGTTCTGTAACGAGCTTTGTGAACCCAAAAAAATAATCTGCGCGCATTGTGTACAGTGAAGGATCTCATCCACTGGAGGGACCCCAAGAAGTCGGGCCTGGCGTTCGGCCTGTCCATGCTGCTGCTGCTTTCTCTGGCTGCGTTCAGCGTCATCAGCGTCATCTCCTACCTGTTGCTCGCCCTCCTCTGTGTCACCATCACCTTTCGCATCTACAAGTCTGTAATCCAGGCTGTGCAGAAGTCCAGTGACGGACATCCTTTCAAGTCAGTGCCATTCATTATCTACATCTTAATTACCCATAAGGTTAAAATAAATACCAAAAAATACCTTTCCGGACAGTGAATATACGTCATATCTTGGGCAAAATGAAGACTAGTTTGTATGATGTGTGAAGATTTGCAGCTGCTTGCTTTCAGCAACAAATAACAATATCGGACTTTTATTAAATGTTCCGTAAAGTTTTTTGTTTTTTTTTTTTCTTTTTTTTACCGCCGTTTCCAGCACGTTCAGCCCAAAAGGCGTGCTTATTTTAGCGCTCAGCTTATTTCTTCTTCTTTCTCTGCAGAACGCTGATAGAAAAGGATGTCAGCATCCCACCAGAGACCTTCCGGAAGCACGTGGACTGCAGTCTGACCCACATCAACCGAGCCTTGAAGCAAATGAGCCGCCTCTTCCTGGTCGAAGACCTTGTGGACTCTCTTAAGGTGAAGACTAACCATCGCTAGCCACTATTGAATCACTTTACATTGAAATTAAGTTTCAAAATTAGATGTCTGGCTAGCTGCTGTAGGAGTTATGATAAAACAGTATCATCCAAACAGCTCTTTTTTTTATTTTTTTCAGATGCAATTAAACAACTGGAAAATAGATTGGGCACACTCAGCTCTGTAAACAGAACTTTATAAATAACTTCATAATCGTCACGCTTATGCTTAATGTGATTAATCTCAATCTTAACCGAAATAATAGTCAGTTATAGAACTTTTTTTTGTTTTGTTTTGTTTTTTTTTTTTTAAAAAAAAACCAAAAGAAGCTTCTTCTCATGGGGGTTTTGGGGTCCACAGCTGGCGGTGATCATGTGGCTGTTCACTTACGTGGGAGCCGTCTTCAACGGAATCACCATCCTCATTCTGGGTGAGCACACGAGAAGCGCACGGCCCTGATGCTCTACTCGGTTCTGTTTATTATGCCTTCAAGTCCAGCACCTTCAGAGGTTGCATCAGTCGTTTTTTTTTCTCGCCAAAAAGGATTTCAAATGAAGGAGTGAAATTAAGACACCCCTTACAGGAGTCCACAAAAGTAACATTTAAAACAATTTGGATGTTTTTTTTTTTTTTTTTTCTGGCCCGTGATTGTCACAGATCTATAATATACAGATATTATGGGAGATTCTTTTGTGATGTTTTTTTTTTTTTTTGTATTCCCCAGCTGACATCCTTCTGTTTGCCGTGCCTCCGATCTACGAGAAGAACAAGGTGAACGCCGTGTATTATTATTATTATTATTATTATTATTATTATTATAACAGCTCCTGATGGCTGATATGGGTCCCCAAGTGCAGCTATGACATCACCGGAGCCGCTGAGCTCACTTGATGGCTACAGTCGCTCAGACAGTGAAGGCTTTCTGCCTCCTTTGTTGTTGCCTAGTGCCCAGCTGCTATGAAAAGCAGTTTTTGTGGAGCGTTTCATTTTAACGGTGCTCGAAAACATTTTTTTTTTTTTATCGTGACGCAAACGGGCAGAAGGCTTCACCACAGGATACGGTACGAACTGTTTCCTCGAACCAACCTTCGACTTCTTGCGCTTCCATGTGCTCCCAGAAATCGGTAATAGATTACTCCTGATAACGTAAATCCGAGGGTCTAGAGGGGGCTCAGTCTCTTCTAGCGCTGCGAAAAATCCAGTCAGATAAATACGGGGTTGAAAACACTTTCAGCGGGGTTTTAACTCAGTCGCAGAAGAACCTAGCTAGCCACCGTTCTTTCAATTTAGGCTGGTGAGGGATGGAATGATCCACAGATCCATTTGCAGGGTGCAAATGTATGCTGTTGGCAGATTTGAAGGAAATCTCTATTTACTTTTCAAAACACGTAATCCACGTTCTCCACTGTTGTTCGTAAGCAATTCTCGATTTAAGTGAAGCTGTATGTAGGTTTAACCAAAATAGCTACATCACCCCTTTCGTCCCACCTCTCTCACTGACCCCTCCCACCGCCCCGCCTCCTTTCCCCAGGCCCCGCCCACTTCCGAGCTGATACTGTACCTAGCATGTCTGATTCAGAGGCACGAAAACTCTGGCCACGAATAATAGAAAACACCTAATATGTGCTAACATGTGCGTTTGAAAATCTTTTCGGATCCCGAAGCATCCGGATCGCCGGTAGGCCGCACCTACTTTCGCTTTCAATTTGCTTGTTTTTTTTTTTTTTTTTTTTTTGGTTTTTTTTTTGTTTTTTTTAGCTTTGCCTTAAGAAGCAGTTGAAGCCAAACGAGGATTTTGCTAACAACTGCTGGCTATTAGCCGCTATTTCTTGACTCAGACTTCAATAAATTAACGAAATCGGGAGGACAGAGTGGATCCTCCCTCACGACCAATCAGGAGGGTATAGGGTATCAGGAGCAATAGGCATTTGAAAACGCTTAATTAAAAGAGATAATAAAAGTGATGAAGGTGGGAAAACACAAGAAAAACATAGTCAGTTGTTAGTTTTTAAAACAAATCCTTCATACCTTTTATTTAAGGTTGGATTTTTAAGTTCTGCATAGCGCTATAGTCTAGTCTTTATGGAGGATTTTAAGTTTTTTTTTCTTTGAATCCGATCTTTTTTCCAGAATAATTAAGTCTTCAATCCTTTTTTTCTTCCAGACCCAAATTGATAAGTATATTGACTTGGTACGTACTCAAGTCAACACAACGATGGCCAAGTAAGTAAATGTGCACCATCTTCATCATCGTTATTCTCCACCACTCCAGTTTTTACATTTCCGTTATGGCATTTTCCGTTTTCCTTCAGGTTGCAAGAGAAACTTCCCGGAGCTGTGAAGAGCAGCAAAACCGAATAAGCGACCTTCACACCAGCTTGCTCTGTGTTAGCTCATCCTCATCATCTTCGTCACCACCCTCTTTCCAACTCGTATCCCTCTTCAGATAAAAGCAGATCTCTACGGTCTTAATTCTTTTTTTTCCTTCTCCAGCAACCCATCAACACGCATATTACACTGAACCTTGCTACTGTATGTAGAAAATCTCCGAATTACGGGATATTTATTGTAAAACTACTGCAAAACATGAGTGTTGACATGTAAGTGTTGAAAAGTGCTGTTACTATGCAGACTGGGGTGTTGCTACTAAGGAAAAATACCAGAAATGTACCATCAGCTCCTAAACTGCTAGCATGCCGCGAGGGAATGCATGCAGGGTTAAGTGAAGACAAACTAGACACAATCTATGGATGGTAATGGTTGGGTCAAGGGTCATGTAGTAAATCTCTCCATTTAAACGAGTGGAGAGTTTAAGCTGGAATATTAAAAAAAAAAAAATGTAGGTGTTATTCTTGGAGGTTTTGACTCGCTTCTTGCTTTGCTGTTGATATGTGGATGGATAATCTCTGCAACCGAAGTTGGTAATTGGTTCGATGTTATTAACCGGCCTGTCGCTAAGATCGTTTACTTTGTACTTACAGGCACTTGTGTGTTTTTCTGCGATGCACTGAACTGTCATTTTGGTTGTTTTTTTTTTTTTTTTTTTTTTTTTGTTGTTGTTGTTGTTGTTCAAGCCGCAAGTACGTTTAAATAAAATGACTGGAACACTAAATCAGCTGTGATCATTTTCCAGCTCACTCTCCTTTGAGTACTACATTCTGCTCACTGCAGTTTTTTTTTTTTTTTTTATCATATCTGATTAAGGTGTTGCTTAGTTCACATGGTTACTTTGTTATTGTCCAGCCTTTTATTGACGTTTTACTGTGGAGAAGAAAATGAAGGAGGATTTGGTCTGCCTGATTTATATATAAAAGGTTTATTTTGCTGCAAAAATTCAACAACTACATTTAAAATAGAATTCCACATTTGATTTGGTACCATTGAAGGAGAAACAGTTTTGAATTTACAAACTCAACATTTCATAGTAATCAGATTTATTCATGTATCATTAAAGAGATTTTGGCTATTTGCTACCTACCTACTAGTATTTTCTAAATAACTAAATGTTTTCTCGATTGGTACTAGAATTTGTCATGTAGAAGTGTATATGAAATATATAATCAATACAGAAAAATATATGGCAACATTAATAAAACCAGGTAGCTATATAGTGTTTATTTTTTCTGAGCATGAAAAAGACCATTTTACACACTAAGTAAACTTATCCCACATTTATCACTACTTTTTTCCTCAATGAACCTAACTTTAAATAATTGATTGCTAAAATCAAGTGATAGGTGCTTAGTTCTGAGACAAAGTGGAGTGGTGATAAATACCATTTCTCTTTAGGCATGTAATAGCTAGCTTGTATGACATGAATAATAAGACAAATGCATATTTTATGTATCAAAGTATTAAGATGTTCTCATAGTTTTATTCAAATAAATAACTCAACATTTAATACAAATGTCTTCGAATTCTTTACAATTTACATTAAAATTTACATTTTTTTGTTCGCATGATTTAAGCGTTTTGATGGATTTTCTGTCATTCTATTGACTCAAAACCACACCTTTATTTCAAATCAAAATTTAACTGTAACTAAAACTCACATTTCAATTACTATACTAGCTCATCAAAAATATTTTTCATAATATTTGCCACTTATAGAGTAGAGAAGACTGATGTCTATATCAGTATGGAGGATCAAAAATCATTTAAACACAAGTAAATAAATACAGGTGTCTATACAGAAATACATATTTGGGTCAAGAGAATGTTTTTTTGGGCTATATATATTTGTTTACATTTATTTACTTATTTATGTTTACATTTATTTAATTTCTTTCATTTATGGATTTTCAAGATTTCTTCATTTATTTTGTGTCACTATATGCTAATTTGATGGGCGGTGCTAAACTCAACCTGATGCGGGAATTGTTAGCATGGCGCGATCTCTGTTATCGATTATTACTGTCTTTGATTGGAGATTCTCTGATTCTCAAATCCTGGCTGTCTTTTACTACCACTGAGCCACGTCTCAAGTTAGGATCATTAGCTAATCATTTTGCATGCGTAGCTAGCAAACGTCTATACTAACAAGGAGTAAAGTTGATCCACCGCTTCTGGTACCCCTGAGTGAACTGCAGCCCACCAGTCCTGCTTCAGATTGAGTTCAGCACCGCCCACCAAATTAGCATCAAAGCACAAATACATAAATAAATAAAAATGCAGAAAGTAATGATGAAGTAATACATGATTAAATGTAGAAAGAAATGAACATTTAAATAAATAAATGTACATATACATTAATAGCCCAAATAAAAATGTCTATTGACTAAAATACACTGCCTGGCCAAAAGTCCCCACCAAAAAAAAAAAAAAAAAGGTCATACACTTTAATATTTCGTTGGACTGCCTTTAGCTTTGATTACGGACTTTTTTTTTTTTTTTGGCCAGGCAGTGTATATGCATGTATGTATATATGCCTTTATTTATGTATTCCTTTTAAAATTATCAATGCTTTGGGATCATTTTTGGTCCTCCATATATCTGTACGTAATCTGTCAGCAGGTGATGTTTTAACAAAAAAAAATCTGATCTAATTGTTGGTGATAAAAACATAATCCCTGAGTTTTCCCGGAGCGTTACATTTTAGAACTGAATTCTTTGTCGTAGAGGGCTGCCATTTATTTTCAAACTCAACTTTTATTCTTATCAGTTTTTTACAGTGAATTGAGAAATTAAAAATGGTACCAAACATAAAGCAAATGGGGCATTTGAGCGCTGAATGTTGCTGAATTGACCGCCAGCGAGAGAGCAAAAATCCAGAAGCTATTTACAGATATTGTGTAATTCATAAAAGTGCTTATACAATAGAAATAGTTTGTATTTTTCGTGCAGTTTCACTAAGTTGGAGGTGGAGAAAAGGATGAAAGCGGGTGTCACGACAACAGAGATAACGTATGAGACAGAAGGTACATTTCTTTTCAGCTGTAAACGAGAAAATAGAAATATATATGGGCATCCTGACTAGGTGGAAAGCTTGCGGGGATTTGACATTTCCGGTGGATAAAAGTGCTGTTCCGTTTGTTCAGATACACAATAAAATTAATTCACTTAAGACTCTAGAACTAGAGAATAAAATCTCTAGTACCTGAAAATTAAATACACACTGTGATGTCATCGCCCTTGAAGGAGTTCTCATATCTAACCCCGTTTTTTTATATAGTATACTACAAAGTGCAAAAGCAATTTTCGTGTCTTCACAGAACAAGTGGCGCTAAAAGTTTGATACCCTCTTAGTATAGAAGCAACTGTTACCCTGCATCTTATAGGCCTGCAGGCTATAAACAACAAACCTCTGTTGACCCCTTTGTGCATTTTCTACAGTAAATAAATTAGAGTTTAGGGTTAAGCAGCTAAAGTTTTACACTTTATTCTGATTGAGTGCCACAGTTCGGGATCGAATAATTGAACCGTCTTCACAGCGAATTGGACCAACGTCAAAATGGTTTGCACGTGTCCGTCACAGGACCCTGTGTGACCTGAAGGAAGAGGCGCAAAATAAACACTGGATGGGGACATTACACACCCCACATGTGCTCCGAATCTCCAACCTTTTCAGGTTGAATGTCAACTTGTTTTAGAAATGGTTTTTCTTTTATTTATTTTTTTTTTTTTTTAATTTGATGGAACAGGAGTCAACAAACAGGCACCTTAAGTTACACCCGGTGCCTCTCTTGGCATATTAGGTTCTTAAAGTACTCATTATAGTACTGAGGTAAAAGTTAAGTTACAGTTAGAAACAATTCAGTAGATTTAAAAGCTGAACTTGCAGAGCTAATAGGTTAGCGAACATTTGCTAATCCGGCTGTGAAAAGTCCACTTTTTTTACTTTTAGATTAATTTATGAACCATTGAATTTATTCTGAAAATCTGTATGAACAAAATCAAAGATGGAAAAAAATAAGTGTGTGTGTGTGTGTGTGTGGGGGGGGGGGGGGGTGATTGTTTTTTGAGGCAAAGTGAAAGAGACAGGTGAAAGCCCTTTCTAAGTGCTAAACTGTGCCGGGACGGCGGTCCGCTCCGTCTGCCCGTGATCCTGGGACAGGAAGCAGTCGTCCGAGTGGGTCAGCTGCAGGGCTGTCTGCTTGTAGCTCAGCAGGACCTGCTGCTTTTCCTCAGTGCTGTACTTCAGGGAGTGGGGGTGCACCTGAAGGATGTGCCTCTTGATGGTGCTGACCTTCAGCGTGGCCAAAGTGGCCGCGCACACCATGCAGATGAGCCCGTGCCTGCGGCAGTCGTAATCCATCAGGTACTCCATCCGCCAGCGGACCTGGTAGTTCCTCCTCTGGTCCTTCCCGGGGTAGTGGCTGTAGCGCAAGGGTGCGGCCGTGGAGCCGCCATCCCTTCTTTTAGCATCTCCTCCGCCGTTGCTCTGGTCCTTCTTCGCCTTAGCGCCGGGTTTTCTAACATCCGGGGATCGGTCCGTGGCATTGAGGACATTGGGTCTGCTCAGGTCAGTTTCTATTAAAAAGACACGCGAATAAGAGAGGAATTTAATGAAATTACATTAAAACGACATCACTGACTCCCCCCCCCAGTTTCCACCGGATGCGGTGCGTCTCCGTCCGCCCTGATTAGATTCCATTCAAGTCAATGCGTCAGTTTCCACTGGCTGAGGCTCCGCCCACGGCAGGGCTGTGGCTCCGCCCACAACTGGGCTGGAGGCTCCGCCCACGGCAGGGCTGGGGGCCTCCATCACCCCCCAGGAAAAATACGCATCGCTTCTATTTTGGACAAACGGACGGAGCAATAATCTAGCACAAGGCATCGCGTGCGGCACAGGAAGTTGACTGTGAAGAAAAAATAAAACATCCGGGAATTTGTCAAAATAAAAGCTCCCGTATTTGGAGCGATCGTTTTTTTTTTTTTTTTGCATTATTACATGTATGAATCCTCTTTCTCTTGTGCATCACAAGTTAACTTATTGTTTGCAGCAAATCTTGGAAAATATTAAATAAATAACGTAAATAACCAGAATTTACCAGAAATAATCGATCTGTTACACATTTTAGGAAAGATGAATAGAATTCCCCATGGTAGAGTCACCAAAATCCAAAGAAATGGGAGATTTTACTCCTCTAGGAACAAAGGAACAAACGTCTTCTTCTGTGGCTCGTTTCAAAAACTACAAAGTGGTAATCTTGCGCGGTCGTACGTGATTTCGTTTCCAGAGCCCTGTTGTAAAAGATCCCTGTAAATACGGGAGCTTTTATTCTGACAATTTCCCGGATGTTTTATTTTCCTCTTCGCACCCGACTTCCTGTCCGGCACGCGCTGGATTGTGCGAGATTGTTGCGGCGTTCTCCGTCTGTCCAGACGCATCCGGTAGAAACGGCCGAACGGGGACGCACCGCATCCGGTGGAAACCCGGTGTAAGCATGGCATTTTTGGATGGGGGGGAGGGGCATCTCACCATGATGCATTTCTTCTCCAGAACATTCTTTGGTCCATGCAGCAGCCATGGCTTCCCTCTCCTGTCGGCTTAGCGTCGTTGTCTCCGGGTGGCACTCCTGGATGTGGCGGCGGAAGCAGCTGACCTTGGACTTGTGCAACACCTGAGAGCACACCATGCAGAACGTTCCTAGGCCCCGAGGCCCGTACGCCACCAGATAGTCGAGGCGAAGACGCCAAGGGTCGCTGCTGCACAGCTCGCTCTTCCTGGAAGGACGGCAGGGCTGAGATGCCTGTTCCAGTGCACTGATGCCGCCGTCTTCGCCGATAAGAGTGTCCTGAATAAAAGTGCCATTGCCTTCTGGGTACAACTCTGTGTTAATCCGGATCGTTTCCAGCTCTTGAGCGAAGAGGTCCACCTGACAGTCTTTGGTGTTGGGCTCTGATTTAATTGCGTTTTCCAACTCTTCTGTAATGAGACAGAGAATAACACATTATACAATACATGAAGGGGGGGAAAAAAAAACCTAAAACTACATAAAAACTACAGCTGTGGCCAATTACGAAGACTAGGGGTGTCAAACTTACAGACCTGAGGGTCCAATCCAGGCCAAATATACCAAATATGAACAAAAAATGAAAGCGATTGACTGCAGTTTCTTATTTGTCCACAGGGGGCGCCGCATTATCGTCACATCAAAATTAGTGGATTCATTTGCCGTAAGAATTACTGCACCCTTATATAAAACACTACACAAACATGGAAATATGTGTACATTATCAATAATTTCTATATACTGAGTTGTTCATAATGTTAAAGTGATGATAAAGGGAACATCGTAATAATGTATTTGTCCTTCTTTACACAAAAAAGAGATACGTTTAGAGTTGTCATTATTCATGGATTATTATGATACTATTTAAGTAGTCCGGCCCACTTGTGATCAGATTGCACTGTATGTGGTCTCTGGATAAAATGGCATTTCCGAAAGAAAAGACATTTTTTGGAAGGCTAATTATTGACTCTCACCATGAGTCTGAGTCCAGGATTGAAGGATACAGTGCTTCTCCTCTGAACTGTACATCAAGGAGTTGGGGTGGGTGTCCAAAACATGGCTCTTGATGTGGTCGAGGTGAAGCGACGGCAGTTCTCCTCCACACACCATGCAGAGCAGCCGGCCTGCCTCCGCTTCGTACTCCATGAGGAACTCCTGGCGGAACCACGCGTGCAGCGAGTCGTTCAGATAGCGCTCTAGAGTTTGGGCTGACGGTCCGAAGACGTCCTGTTCCTTCTCTTCAGACTTGACTGCTTCCTGACTCTCGGAGCAGGCCGACACGCTGGAAGGCTGGAGCTGCTCTTCCTGCAGGGATGCGGCCCCCGGTGATTCTGTTGTATGTAGAAAATTGAAAGCAAATCAGAATAAAGATGACTTGTTGATGTCACAGAGTCCAAATGATCAAGTTTAACTGACAAACTGACACTCTTCACAGATGCTTGAACTCTTAAATTAGCTCTTAAAACGATACACCAATCTTTACACCAATCTTTACAAACGCAACGCAAAAAACATGAAGCGACACTAGATGGCGACAGTGAGCAGCACTGGCGCTTTTTTCACACAGAAAAAGCCATGCCATTGTGTATTTTAACGGTAATCTCGACCTCACATTTTTATACACCAGTTTCAAGAAAAGCTTCTTAGGGTGCTATAATACTGGTGCGGACAAATGCATTCATTCAGGAGGGGAAAAAAATTCTACATTGTGTCATTTTCTACAGTAGCTAGCATGGTCCGCGTTCACGCGTTTGTTTTCGGCCCAAAACGCCGCCCCAGCAGCAGAGCTTCGTGTTTCCATGACAACCGACGGAAGTAAAAGACAGTTGGTACTGCGAGAAGACCTTCCCCCTAGCAACAGCCGACGCTTTTAGTACCCAGCATGCATCGCCATCGTTCTCATTTTCAAAACAGATGCGAGCCAACTCCTCGTAAACGTACCGGCGGTGTGATGCTCTGACTCCATTTGCTCCTTTTCTTCCTGAGGTGACGATGTCTCCGAGCTGTACGGCTTCTTCCCGCCCTCCATGCTCAGGTGACTCTCCCACACCGAGCGGATGACTTCTTTGTCAGCTGTGCTCCACAACAAAGAGTCCGGGTGCTTCTGACGGATGTGCCTCTTGATGGTGCTCAGTTTTAGGGTGGCCAGCGAGCTGCCGCACACCATGCAGATCATCCCATGCCGCTGGGGGTCAAAGTCCATCAGGTACTCGCTGCGCCAGTACTCGTGGTAGTAGCGGCGGTGGTCGCGGCCCGGGATCCGGCTCAGGCCGGGCCGCGACGCCCTGTGGACCTTGGGTTTATATTCAGACGGCCTGGTCACTGGTGAAAGCAGAAGAGGGTGGTCCGGGCCCTCTGTGATGTTCCAGTAGCTGGTGCACGGAGGCTTGACACCCGTAAGCAAGTCAGCCCTTGTTTCCCCAAGATCGTGGGCCTTGGCCACGTTGCCTCCATCTGACAGGAACAGGACAGAAAAAAAGATCAGTCCTGGTTAAGCCGAGTACACACGGCACGGGTTTGTCGAGTCAACGGGGCGCCCGGGTGTCCACACTACAAGACTCGCCTGAGACGGGAGTGTCCACGCGGCGCGACTCTCTCCGTCAGGAGGCGTGGCTGACTGCGCTGCCAGTTTCCAAACAAGGACTGACACAGGAAGTACGAGGCCGCAGCGTTATTGTTGTAATTTGCCCTCACGAATGAAATGTCTGCTGTTGGTCCTGGATTTTGTAATAATAACTTTCCCCCACAAAATGCCACTTATAGTCTAGCGCAATTTATTTTTCTTATTCATGACGCATTTTGTGACTGATTCGACTCCGGGGGGGGACTTCTAGTCCGAAAAACACGCACTAGCACACCTTTATTAAAACTACAAAACAACTATGTACAGATCAAAATGTACAATTGACAAAAAAACAGATGAGAGGACGACACGACTTCAAATGGTTTCAAGATCGGGGTCACAACTACGCAGTTTTTGCAGAAAACTTTTGTTCTGTTTGTATTGCGGCGGTAGCGGCGTGCAGACTGGTGCAGCGTGGTTGGTGCGGACAGCGGCTGAGTCAGAGTCCCCTGTGTCCACTGACCTCCTAAAACCATTTTTCTATATCCTGTCGTTTCTTGTTGCTCCTTTTCACTTCCTTATTTTTGTGGCCACGCCCACGTCTGCTCTCATTGGCTGGAGCTCTTTCTACGTCACCACGAGCAGCCTGGATATTTAGCAGGTTTGATGTCCAGTTTTACGTCTGAGACTCGGCGCGGGGCGTCGCCGGGGTCATCACTCAAGTCTTCGAGGTTCTTAACTCAGTCGCCAAGAAGATTAGTGACTCACCTGATTTGGGTGAGGGCGAGTCGTGGCGTCTAAAACGCCGAAAATCGTGCCGTGTGTGCTTGATGTGACGTCACTGTTGCTGAAAAGCATAACAGAGGCGTCTGGCTCCTCCCCCTTTACCGACTGTTGTGGCTTGGGGAGCGGGAAGGTTCAGAACAGTTTATGCCTGTTTCTCTGAGCTTTTATGGACAGTAGGTGGCCTACAGTGACCAGCGTTCTACACCAATACAGTCCAGTTTCCTGACTTCTTCACATATTTCTGCCAGACAGTTCTGTTTGGCAAATTTGTTAGGGCAAAGTAAAAATACCGAATACGCATCTAGATCCTTTTGGGATGACACCAAACATTCTAAGCAGTAGAAAAGGGTCAGAAAGGGCAAGAAAGTTGGCCTAACGGCCACTCTGGCTGAGCTCCAGAGAACCAGTGTGCAGGCGGGGGAGAAAACCATCTGGGCTATATGGCGGTAGCCAGACGGAAGACACGCGAGAGCCCATCTGGAGTTTGCGAAAATAAAAAACAAAAAAACAAAAACAAAAAGACCTAACGAACTCTCAGACCGTAATATGCAACATTCTCTGGTCTGATGGAACCAAGATGCAAGTATAGGCCAATCACATGTCCACTACCATCCATACATTGAAGCATGCAAGTTCAGTTTTCTGGCCTAAACCTGAAGATCAAGGACATGATTAGACAGACTAGACCAATGAAGGCTACGGTTTTGTAAAAATAGATCTGGTGGGTGTAAAGGTACAGTCCTGGGTCTTTACCGTAATGTTTACAAGGCTGAATACACCAGTAGTGGTGCTGAAAACAGTTATTATCTGACCTCTTGTCTGTACACAAATGTGTCATTGTGCTTGTAAGATTACCAAACAGGCATCTGGGGTGCCGATGTTTGTGCAGCTACTCTTCATTATAAAGCTAGTATAAAGGCACCTTCATACTAGTAAAGATCTAGTAAAATAAGTAAAGACCTTTTAACATGCTCACTGACTAATCATTTGCCTTGACTTGCCATATTTGCATACTGGTCGTCACTAATAAAATGCAGTAGATAAGGTTTGTGCCAACTCTGCCCCGTCCACTCAGTAATGCAATAAAATGAACAGCACAAAATTACACTCAAACAAAATGCGTAAACTCTCCACTTTATAAATACCCTTTCAACAGAGTTCAAACGATAATTGATGACAAAAAGAAAATTCAGTGCAGGAACACCAATTATATGTTGAAGGCCATTCAAATATGTAAAAGCTCTTAAAAAGTGTAGACTGTAATTTGAGTGAAAATCATTCCGGAACTAATAAACTTTCATTCGAGCTGTCTATTTCCCCTACATTTGGAAATGCCAATCCAATATATGTATATGTTAGAAACAGCTCTTTAATATATAAAACAATAACTCATTTAAATTATGGGTTTTAAGAAATATTGTGTGATTAAAGGAAGGTACATATTTAGATAGGTAGGGATGACTGTCCACTAGGTGGCAGCATTGTATCTCTGTCCGCCAGCCTGGGTGCTGTTGAGCCTTTGTTTATAGGAGCCACTGAAAGAGGGGCCATGCTGCTCCATGGTATTGTCCCTGACACGGATTAGCTGACTGTTTTGTAATAGCTGTGGCCCCGACAGCCAAGCAGACCCATACAAGCGCTCAACAAATAGTTTAACAAAAAATGTCCCCCTGATTTTTAGTTTACCTCGCAGGGCACTTTCGTCTTGCGTCGCGTCCTCTTCGCCGCTTATTACTAATAAGATCAGCTCAGCCTGGTCGCCGCTCCGGAGATCCAACGGTTCGCTTTCCTCCTTTTCTTTCTCTTCCATTACTGACCCGGTGCTATTTGGTGCGTTCAATGTCTCTTCCCTTGTCACCGTATCGCAGCTGTATGGCGGGACATGTCACTATGACAACATGCTACCACAATTGGACTTCCACACTGCTCGGTGCCGTTAGACACGCAACTGGCAGGCACTCTTAACGAGCACAACGCAGAACCCCACCACACGCATACACATAAACACACGCACGCACACAAACACACGCACACACCGTGCGGGATAAGCCCAAGTCAACTTTATAAATACACGCGCTATTGTATTTTTCTATCGAAGCTAGTCCGTATCTACGCACTGTTTAACACAGTAGGGCCTCAGGACAAGTCTATATTAATGTTTTTAATAAATCTTGTCTTCAGGGTGGGGAACCGAACCACTGGGGCCCCTGGGGCACCTTAGGGGGCTCCTGGGTAAATTTAAAGAGACAGTAGCAAAATGTTCGCCAACCTTGGGGGGTAAAAGCGGAGTTAATATGTTGTCTCACATCTCTGTGAGCCATCAATTAATAGTTAAAATTAGCATAACACACAAAGCCTTCAACTGCCTGTTAAATTAGATAGATAGATAGATAGATAGATAGATAGATAGATAGATAGATAGATAGATAGATAGATAGATAGATAGATGTGTCTTTTGGGTATATATTATTCAAAATAAAAATACTGAACTTGCTTTTAAGGGAAGTAGGGTGGTGGCTGTGGTCGCGAGAGAGAGAGAGAAAGAGAGAGAGAGAGAGAGAGAGAGAGAGAGAGAGAGAGAGAGAGAGAGAGAGAGTATATCCAGGTCCCACATCCTGGTACTTCGCCTTCCTGACGGAAAACTGCGGTGTCTTGGCAAAAATATATCCCGTCCTGAAAAGCTCACAGAAATGGTTCCGGATTGTCACCAGAAATATCAGGTATGTCTAGCAAGTTTTCTAAAAGAGACATAAATGTGCGGGTTATCTTGCGTATTTTAGTCAGGCGCTCGATTTCAGACAGGCGCCACAGACAGGAGCAGGAAGATGTGTCTATTGTACTGTAGAGACAGACAGCATTTAAGGCTCAGTTAATGGCCTCGACTTTATTTATGACATGTTACCTGGAGTTGAGGTTTAATAGACACAGAATGGGGACTATTTGCATTCGACAGTATAATTTTTAATAGAGAGAGCCTGGTTCAAAGAGTCCTCTTAGCTTCCTCAGCTTCCTGTGGTTCTCACCTTTTCCTGTGTTTATCAACAGATGTGGAATTGTGCTATCAATGCTTTATGTGATCCAATATGTAACAATATAACCCTCCATAAATATCAGTGTCATAAAAAATGTATTATTTAGCAGATAAATAGCAACTAAAAACTAACCAGTTTGTTTATTTTTGTCAATTTCTTTTGTTATTGAGTTCTCAATAGTTTCCAGGGTTGCTTTGCATGAAACTTTTGTGCAATTTATTTTTGAATCAAAAAAAAAAAAAAAAAACAAGCATGGTCTGACGTTTGTCCAATCTGTCAGTTCTAGTGGTTCATTTGGACTCTTTCTCAGTATGTCCCCAGCCCTACGCCGTGTTTTACAGAAATAAGTGATTAAAATTATATTTTATACTCAAGTTTAATGCAACATCATGGAAATCTAGGAAGTCAGAACGAGAATGACGTAATATTAATTACGTCATTCTCATTATTAAGACATTTTTTGTGTAATTTAGCCACTTAATTAAAAGGTAATCATTTGTGTTACAATTTTTTATACTTATTTATTTTTAAATCAATACATTTTAAAATATATTCGGAACGACAAAAAATATCACATTTTAGCAAATCTGTTTGTGATAAAATTGTTAAGCAGGTTTATTAAGTATTAAGTTGCGAATAAGCTTTCTTCTTTGCGTTTTAGGAAACTGAACATTGATGTGATGTGTGAGAGACTTCAGCTCTTCAGAAGAGAGGGAATGCCTATAAAAGACATTTTATGACGTTGCGACAGCAAGGGTCCTCAGCTGAGATCTGCAGAACAGTGGAGTCAAGACCGTTAAATGAAAAGTATGCAATAGTATGCCAACTGCCAAACGTGAAGGAAGTTTAATGTCCCGACGTTACCAGCTCCCAGGAATAAATGACGATGCCACCCTTGCCCAAAAAAGACATTACTGGAGAACCAAGAAACGAGAACAGAGGGCGCGACTTAAATGCACTCAGGGGAAGAAACTCAATCCTCAAGGTGCTGCAGTTCTTAATTCTCAAGCGACATCTCAGTCACACGTGGCAACGCAGGGAGAATCAGTCGGCAAAGTTCAGCGTAGGGCACACATTTCATTCCGCGTACAGCCCAAACACTTATCTACCAACGAAAATGTAGGTATGATTCAAATTTCACCAGACGCCCCTGTTTTGGCTCACCCGGAGGACCGAGTAATAAACCCGACACTTCAAACTGGAACAAAGTGTAGTGCCTTGATCGCCACACAAAGGGCTAAAGGTGTCGATAAATCCCAGCCTTTGCTGCTGGGAGCGGAGGAAAGAGCGGCCAAGCGCAGGGAACACTGGCGGATCAAAAAGCGGGAGCAGAGAGCAAAACTGGCCGCCCGATTGAAATGGAGAGAGGTGACGTCAGGCGTTGCGTTGCAGAGACAAACAGCGCAACAAATAGGGCTCACTGATGGCACGGGCCTTCAGGTGTTGAAACCTAAGCCGTTGTTAAGAGCAGGAGGGTTTAAGCAGCGTCCTGATGGTAAACTACAACTCGTCGGGGAAGGTTTAGCGCCAGTTTACTCGCAACCAGGGCGGATAAAAGCTGCAAAGTCAAATGGGGAAAGTATAACACAGGTACCCATCGCGTCTGACATGGCTTTAAGAAAGAAAGGCGCGTCACAGAGGAAGCTTCCATCCTATGCCGACCTTTCTAATGTTTTGTCGGGGGTTGCACCGTATCGAACATCTCGACAGAGGTTCGCCGAGGCTCAAAAGAACCTTATGAGTCAGAGAAATACAAGACGTAAAACTGCACTGCATAGAAGTGTCTCTAAAACGGAGCCCGGCAGTACTTACGAGCAGATAATAGCTAAACAGCGAGAGTACTGGAGGCTTAAAAAGCGTGAACAGAGGGCCAAACTGTCATTTAAGGGAAAAGTACGGTTAAAGGAGAACTATTCCAGAACGATAAAACTTCATCAGCACCTCCAGGAGGATAAAGCCAGATTAGGAAATGCTCGTATTGCTATTCCTGAGACCATTGGAGGGTTCATCAAAGAGGACGGGACGGTGAGCGTTAACGTCCCTGCTCAAGGCACCGGCGCGTGTGCGGGTAAAGAGGAGCATCACGTTTGGGCTGAAACTAGCTTCAACAAAACGCCTCATCAGTCCGACACAAGCGTTGTGCCTGTTCAAGCGAATCACAGCCCGCCTCTGTTCCGTCCACCTCAGGTCAAAGTAACCGTCAAGAGGCCTCAATGCCGACTGTCAGCCAGGGCAGCAAATGAACCCAAAAGGGCAGAAGTCTCTCACCTGCATTCGGCGGTCCAAACTGTAGGGACGTTTATAATCAATCCTTTAACTCCTCAAAACGGGGGGCTGAAACTCGGTGACTGCGTCTTGAAAATGACGGTCTCAAACAGTGCGTCACTGGCGCCTGCTGTAGACGCAGAATTGACAGAAAAGGAGAGGATCGCGAGAAAGAGAGAGTACTGGAGGTTAAAGAAACGCGAACAGCGGGCGGCTTGTGCTGCCCGAGTGAAACATAGTTCTCTACAGGTGAGGACTGTTTCGGAGAAGAAAAGTGCCCTAGAACAATTATCTTTGACTGTAAATCGACCGTGCGAAAGCCAGAATTTTCCTGACAACAGCATGCAGGAAATGCCGAACGGAAGTCAGATTAAGGAAGAAAGTGAATCACTTGGCCGATATTCTCAAATAGTAAAAGCCACCTCAGGCAGTATTAAGCTCCCAACTTCCAACCCAGCATCTAAGCCAGAGCCTGACCTGCCTCTGGATCCAGAGCCTGACCTGGCTCTGGATCCAGACAAGCCAGCCTTCCAGGAGGAATCCCCCGAAATTGTGAAAAGTGAAATTAAAACGGAAGCGGGAGCAGAAGGGTTGGAACCTGAAGTTTTTTCAGATTTCACCATAATGGTCTTCGAGGAGAACGAATCCTTTGTCCATCCTCTTCTGAAGGGTGAATCTTCACTTTCACCTTTTCCCTCCTCCTATGAACAAGATCCGAATCCCTTCTGTGAAGGTTCGTTCCAAAACTCTATGGATGTTGCAAACGGCACGGAGCCCTCCGTCGACCTGTCTTCAGAGGACAAAGAACAGAGGATTTTGGACAAAAACCCAAGCCATCAAAAGAACTCTTCCCCTGAGCCGCTAAAGCTCCACCGGCTACATCAATGTCAGGAAGCAAACCTGTGCCAGATCAAACCATCATCCGCACAAAGATTCTACCACATGGGGACCAAGCAAAGTGGGTTGACCGGCCTTCTGAAGCAGAGGGAATACTGGAAGTTGATGAAGAGGCAGCAACGGGCTCGGTTAAAGGCCAGGAAGTCGGCGCCACGGGGCGAAAGCAGCAACCTGCTTTCTCAGAGAAACGTCCAGGTGATGTGACACAATGTTCCGCTTCTACTGTCATCACTTTAGTCATGAGCGTCACTCTTTTCACACTGTCAACTGTCTTTATGCCAGAAAGACCTCAATTTCTTAATACGGTTTAATTTTGTTGGCACGAAAAAAAAATAGAGCTTTTGAAAATTAGCTTAAAGCTAAGAGTCACATCATGTTAGTAAATCTTAGCAAAATACATATGAAAATCTGTTTCCGTTTCCCTGTTGGCCAAAGTATTAGCTATCCTTTTTATGAGTAATAGAGTAATAGGCTGGAAACAATTATACAGGTTAACTATGAAACTGATAAGTTTAACCTCCATGATGTCATTTAGAGCAGTGGTCATCAGCCCAGTCCGACAACCCCAGCCAGGTTTTTTATCCCGCCAGACACCTGCATTCACCTGGAATCCCAGTCTACCCGGTAGGAGAGAAAACCCGGTTGGATTGTGGGCCTTGAAGGACTGGGTGGATGACCCCTTTTTATGGTAGTTGTCAGTAACTTTTCCAGGAAACTATTAATCACATTATTAACTTGTGCAAACATGGGAAACAAGGCTACTCCAGGATGTTCCAGGATCTTTAGAAGCTTTCCTTTATAAAAAAAAAAAAACTGTCAGAAAGCTTTAACAACAACCTTGTATTAGTGTGCCATGGCTATATGACAGAATATACTGTTTGTGCATTGTGCTGTGTTGGTTTTATGTACTCAACTCATAAAGTTGAGGGCGAATCTTGCGTGTAACTTCTTGGTGGCATCTGTTTAAGCCGGAAAGCAAGACGGACGATCGTCAGAGACGATAATTATCCCCCGATTACAAAAGTTTTTGTTACATCTAGATAACCAAATAAATAAAATGCAATGACAAAATGAACGTTGTCATGTGGAGATAACAGAACAATAGCCAATAAGCCAATAGCACAAGAAAACAGACTTTATTGTCCCAAGATAACAAAATGAGTTAATGTTATTAATTAAGTTTATTCAACTGAAAAAATTTCTCGGATTTTCATACAGGAATTTTTCTTTTCTTTATGTTGTCTTTTAGGTTCCAGATCTCGGTCCAGGTGTGAATCCTTTACCACACCAGCATAAACCACTCTTTTCTGCACTGGATGCAGCGTCAGGTTCATCTACAACTGCCGTTGTTAATGTTGCTACATGTAACGGACAGCCATCTGACAATCTTCAGGTCAAATTCCCTCTCGCCGGTTTTTCTCGTACACTCGAAATAAATACTGGACCTCCCCAAATTAACTGTGAGTGTCTAGGATCGCCTCAGAGCCAGCAGGAGGAAGCCACGCCAGTACAAAAAACAGCCAGCACAGAAGTAGACAGTGCATCCTGCCTCTCTATTCTCGAACCTCCAGCCAACCCGCTGTGCAGAATCAGCCTGCAACCAACCAAGCCCTCTCCTCAAACTTTGGATTACGCTCCTCTGCCAGCAGAAATCCCTTGTGCCCAATTTCAGACCACCGCACATGCTAAACTCGGCGATCCCGCCCCTTTGAGCACAATGATGGTCCCTCCAAAACGCATCCCAGGGGAGTGTGAGGAAGATTTTCTGAGGAGGAAACGTGAATACTGGAGGATTAAAAAGAAGGAGCAGAGGGCAAAGAAGGCCATCCAGGATAAAGGAATTACCCTAAACAGAGCCTCAACCGACTTGCCTAGCCAAAATATAAAAACACAGGTAAGGCTAAATGGCTAAAACCCTAAATTTGTAGTTTAACTTGTTCATTTAGGTTATGAATGCGGGTTCACTGAATATTTGAGGATTCTTCATTAAACATTGTATTTGTCTGTCGCTGTTTTTGTCAGGGTGCGAGCTCCTCTGAGGAATCAGATCATCTAGTAAGGTGGTAAATTTTGTCTGAATTAGCATAGCTTAGCTTTCAACTTCAACCAATCATAACGATGCTCTTTCTTGTGTACAGTACTTTGCTGGATGCGGACGTGGGGTCCTTTCGGTACTACACAGCACCAGTCGAAGGTAAACTTAAAACACGCTCTCTGTTACAGCCGCTCTAGACAGCGACGTGAAAAGCATCTCTCGTGTTTCTGCAGACGAGTCAGGGCTTCTGTTTGGCGCGAGTGACGATTGCGACGACGGTCCCGTTTCTGACAAAACGTGGAGGAGCTGCTACCTCATGGATTACGACGCCCTCAACCACCTGCTGGTGTGCATGGTGTGCGGGGAGATGCAGTACCCTCCCAGTCTGACGCGAGTGAGGGCCCACATTGACGAGGCCCACCCCAATAGCTTGACCATGTCCCCGGTGGAGAAGCAGCAAATCCTGGAGGCCTGGGATGAGGAGGTTTCCCGAAGGGAACGCTTCTTCACCAGCCAGCTCCAGCGGCACAGTGGAACTCTGGCGCACAATTCAAAGGAAGACAAATAGACTAGTGCTAAAACTATGTAACTCCACTCATTTAACAGCAGTTCTTTTTGAGTTTAATGGCGCTTTTTGTTTTTTGAATAAAGAAAAAAGGCCAGTGTTGTTTTAAAAGTGGAAATAAACTACCTTCTATATTTCCTTTTTGATATGGTGTTATTGTTTATCCAGCGCATGTTGAAAAAGTAGCATGTTTGTGGGACTTATTTAAGACAGACTCACTGCTTTATTGATAACTACAATTCAGGCAACATAAACCTAACAGATAAAAACCTGACTTAAAATTGGCCTCTTGATTATTTTTAATGGCCATAATTTGAAAATAGGACATTTTGGTTGACTGTTTAAAACTCCAAAATGAATTTAACCGTGCAGACGCAGAGACCAAATCTGAAGATGAGCTTTGCAACGATGTAAATGTGCCAATTTCTTTATTTTAAGCATAAGGACGTGATGGTCCCTAGGCGCCTATAACCAGAGAAGCGCCCCACCTCGATGCCATTAAATATAGTGTCACTATATTATAATTAGAATTCCCGACAAGACAATCCTGCCATGAAAAAGTCGTTTTCTTGTCCCTCTGTAAATATAGCTGAGATGTTGCTCCTGTACAGTTGTATTTAATCCAAATTAACTTGAATTAAAACAATAAAAAAGACAAGAGCCACAATGTCTAATTTAGATGTAAAGAAACAGAGGGTATGTGAGTAAATTAAAATCTACATATAAATGCGAAAAAGTGAATAGGGCTCTCTCAATTTTGCCGTAATAGATATTGTAAAGAGATGAGGGGGGAAAGCTGAATATTCGCTAAGGCCAATAAAGTGGTGCCTAACTGTATAGTCTGGATGGCACGATAGGAGAACACACAAAATTATATCAGTGTCTTTTACACAATTTATTAAACAACTGTGAAGCTTTTATACAGAATAATTAGAACTGCCTCCAAGCTTTACAATCCAGCTGAAACAGCTGAATGTAAGTTAGTTTTTGTTGGTTTTGTTCTCTAGGATGGGCAGGACTTAATTTCACACTCCTGTGCTGTACAGTACGTCATATTTTTTTCACAGCATGTGGCCAAAATTGTGTATTTCATCCGTTGGCCTCCTCTTTGGATCTACTGTCCTCTGACTGGATGTCTTCATTTTTACCGTTCTGGGACCCCGAGTCTCTGTCCGACGAGCTTTGCAGCTTCTTCGTCCCGCCTTTGAGGAGGAACAGAGTGGGAACCTGTCCCAGGATGGTGTTTTTCTGCTGGAGGCCAGAGATCCAGTGGTTTAGGGTGGCTTCATCTCCTCGGTCAGTCATACACATGGCAAAGACGGGACCCTCGTCGCCTGGCGACAAGATGGAGAACTTTAATCTTTCCCATACTTTTATTTTTCTAGACACAGCGGAAACCGTCATCTTTATCTTGATCCGAGTATTAACTGTGCAAACACAGAAAAAGAAAGAAATAAAAGGCAAACGTACAGGTGTCGACATCAAACGTCTCATCGTCCCCAAGATCGCGGTCTAAATCCAAATCTAGAAAGCGAGGATAGTCCAAACAACTCTCTGGGTCATAAGAACACACTTCCTGCGGGAGGACAAACAATGTGAGCGTTAGAATAACAGCTATCCAAGAACTACAGGAGTGCGTCTTGAGTCTAATTTCTTTATATAAAGATAACCTTTTCCTCGTGCGGCGTCGGGTCGGCCCTGAGGACGTAGTAATGCACGCACGTTTTCCTTAGCCACAAAGGGAAGGGGCCCTCTATAAAAACCGGCTGGTTGGGGTCATGCTTGGCCAGGAGCTCCATCTGGTTCGGACTCTGGATACCTGGATACAGAAAGATCCTTGAGAGGCTGAAATTTATGTAACCTTACTCCAAGAACCCTCAAAAATGTTCCTAATCATGGGACTCGAGGCGATATTTACCTACTATGTGTGGAAGAGTGACATGCTCTCCACTCTCTGTAACATCTGTACATGGAAGCTAGTGGGAAGAGCGTGAAAAATATCAAGTTAGGTGTTTGAATAAAAGGCGTAATTAAAAAAAAAAAGTTCCAGTTTAGAACAATATAAACTAAAGTGGCACCATTATTTATGTATTATTAGTGACAAAAATATTGATTTACTCAAGAAATATCACAGATTGTAAGAAATAACAAGTATAATAAATATGGAGGGTTTTTAGTGTTAATAAGATCTGTATTTTATATTATCCAAGGTAAAATGAAAGATAACAAGAAAAATTTGCTACATCTGTACTTGAACCTGCTTGAATGAATTTTTAGATTATGTAAAATAAAAAAAATAATAATAATGTTTTGATTATTGTTTAAGTACGGTGAACATATTTATAAAGTATTTTGGATTCCATGATTTTTCTTAAGAAAAATTACACATTTATATACCGATAGAGACTTTCCATTTAATGATATGGAAAAGAAAGACTGCTGTCTTATAATATTAAAAAAAAATCCCTTATATAAGGAAGTGTAAGCAGCTATATAAACCGTGACCTTTCACCTCAAGAAAGAACTTGGGGGAATCGTAAAGGAAGCAAATGTTTAAATTTACAATTACAAAATAAAATAAATAAAGCCAAATATGAAGGTGGTACCTGATAAACTGTGACCTCAGCATCGAGGTCATCAGCAATACGTGTCAGACTGAAACGAGCCAAGTCCACTGGGTCTGCAGGTAGCTCCTGGGGAACGGGGAACGGGTTCAAATGCTTGAATTTGGGAAACCAGTACAGGATGCGTTGATACTTTCTCATGGGGTGGCTTTTCTCTCCAAAGATCTGGACCAACAGGACTTTCGTTTCCACACTGGGCATGATACCTGAAACAAAATCACAAGTAAGCCACCCCTCCTCATTTACTTACAAGCTAACTGGTACAGTTTTGAACACTCACCATAGTTCTCCATCTGCTCCAGTAATTGCACCCCGCACTCCTGCTGCCTGGGATAGTGATTGAACATCCTCTGGATAAAATTTCTGGGCACAAACACTTCTTTCGGAAATACGTCCAGCAACTTGTTGTAGACAGCCAGGTCTCTCTCTACTCCGAACTCTGGCATCTTCTTCAAAGCGGCGTAGATAAACTCCACGTGGCCGCGCCTTCTCACGTCGCTTTTGACGTAGATGTCGATGGCTTTCTTAAACATGGCCTTTGTTTTGATTGCGCCGGCCACATGGTCAAATAGGTCAACATGGGTAAGTGCGTTGCTGTTCTTCTTCTTCTTGTCCTCATTGAACAGTTCTGCAGCAGGTACTGAGGTTCTTTTAGCACACACTGGGCTGCTGTGGAAATGCTTAATCGCCTAAAAGTAACAATTCAACTGGTAAAATCAACAACTATGGCTTGAAACACTGCAGAATAATGCATGTATAGTTCCTGTACCTGCCGCTGAGCATTCTTTAGCAGGCTGGACTGAAGGCAAAAGGCTGACTGAAGGAGGGTACCATGTTGTGCAGCACACCTTCTTGAAGAGCCCACCTGTCTGAGACCCTGCAGCCGGAGCAGAATGTGGACAGGCGTCATCGTGAAGGCATTAGCCTAACTGTCAAAACAAAACAAAAAAAAAGAGACAAAGACAGAACACAGTCAGTGAATTCAAAATGAAAACAACAACTGTAATTCATATTTAGCTTTATACTTCATGACAGGTGAAGAAAAAAAAAAACTAAATCGGATATCATACATTTGACCCCAAACCATACAATATCCACTATGATACTACTGGCTGCCCAAAAATTGCTGAACATTAGTCATAAACGCCTTTAACGTCACTCTTGTAGAATGTATTTTCCATCAGATGTCACAAAACGCGTGTATATAAGATTAATAAATAAACTCGCAACTTGTAATACGTGACTGTGTATATTAGATATGCAAAACAATGCATCATTACCAACAATGGCTTGTTGAGAAACAAAACGACAACTTGGTCTCCTTCAGAAACCACTTTTCATGGGCATCTCCATATTGTAATGCCGGCTACTATGGCATATAGCAACTTCTCTTCTTCTTCGTTTTTTTTTTTTCTTCTTCTTCGTCTTTTTCTTCTTCTTTGTCGTCTTCGTCTTATTTCTCTTGACATGGCAAACAGCCGTATGGCACATTAGCGCCACCATCTGATATGGCACGTTAGCGCCACCATCTGATATGTGTCGTTGTTCATTTGGAGTTTATTTTATGCCTTTCCCCCTACAAAATATTACGATATATTATCTATGTATTACATTGACTTTTGTTCATTACAATTACATCGATTGTTGTCTTTTCGTCAACATACAACTATATATGATTTTTTTAATTATTTATGTAGAATAGCCACTGTTGATCTCACCATCTTCAGTGAAAATATCTTTTAAACACACGTTGAAAGAGCAATACCAACAGAAAAAAAAAAAAAAAGATTGCAGGACCAGAACTGTTTTAGACAAAACAGACAAAGCAACATTGTTTAATATGTGTCGTTATGTGTGTAATTAACAACAATACTATTTAACAACAATATCTATTTAAGCTTTCGCGCTATCAGACTTGTATTGTCCAACACCGACATCTAGTGGGTCCATCGGCTTGTACTGCAGGCCATGGTTTAATTTAATTCCAAATATATGCATTTTTTTTTGCCATTGTTTGCGTAAGAATCTATCTAAAAGGTCCGTTCAACTATTTATTTGCTTAAAAAAGGAACTTCATAAAAACATTTCTTTCCATCTATCATCTTCCATCGTTATCATATCGGAAATAGCCGATGATTTCCGAAGTTGACGATTTGCCCACGAACGACTGGGCAAGTAAGTGCGTATTATGTGTTTCCGAGTGTGTGTTGAAGTGAGTGGAGGTGAAGAAGAGGAGGACGAGGCAGGGAACAGAGGATGGGAGGAAGAGTAGTGTAGGAGGCAGACTGGCTGTGTGTCAATGAATCAAAGATTAAAAAGGACAAGAAGATTTCCGGATAAGTCGAAAACGAAGAATTAACAGTGCGGCTATCCCCCGGACCATTACTCTTGCTAACTTTGAACATTTTACCCGCCACAGCTCGGCTCGTCGTTCCCGGAGCCGGCTTTGTTCGCGGCCGGGGTGTCTACGATAAATGAAGGAGTAAAATAAACACCTCTCGACTTCTTTTTTTCCATCCAAAGTGGATTGCATTCCGGGGCGATTTTGCTTAGGGTTAAAAGAGTATGGCGGCTAACATGTACCGAGTTGGAGGTAAGTAATATTTTAGATTTATAAGACACCCCAACAACGTGATTGTTCATTTCTATAGCGTGGTGGCTAGCTAGCTGCTAGCTCTCTGTTTGGTTAGCCGCTGTCAACCTTAATGCTAGCTCTTTTCTTAGCCTTCGTACCCTTGGGTGTGATCTTTGCATGTTCAAGGGTCAATCAGCTGGAACAGTCAGATGTGATCCAAATTATATTTGTGCATACATGTTTATTTTGGTAAATGACCCCATCGCTCGGGCTAAGTTTTAAGAAAAATGTATCTACCTATAGAGATCATGGCTATAGAGCCATGATCTCTATAGTTTAACCCGCAAATACAAGTATTTAGTGAAGTTTTCCACGAAAATAACTTTATGATAGCATTATCATAATCCACAATGGATCCGTTTACACGAGTCCTCTCAATTATAATAGTTCAAAGTGAGATAGCTTAACGTTATTTCTCATGTTATGACGTTGGGTTATAGCGTTGTCTTCTATGTAAACATAACGTTGTTTAGTACCAGCCAAGACAAGTTGAACGCAACGTGTTCGTATGTAGAACCTGTTAAACTAGCTTTGTTGGGTTTTATTGGTTGGTAAAACAGTAACTAACCCCAAGACAGCTTTTTTTCCCCCCAGCACAGCTAATACGTATGAAGTTTTAATAGTTTTAAATTAAACTGGTTCTAATCTTGATATTGTAATGCAAAAAAAATATATTTCTTCCACGATTTAAAAATGACTGACTTATCTATTTTCTGTTTTTAAATTGTATTTTCCCACCTTTATAACTGTACACAGATGCTGCCCTCCATTGGTCAAAAATCGGCTACTGCATTTGTGATATTCCTATACTTTCGCCAACCATCCCAGTGTCACTATAACACCACGGTTATTAAATGACTCTAAAATATACCTGTGCCCCGTATTTTTCCTTTTTTTTTTTTTTATTAGAATTTCAGGTATTTGCTTTAGCTTGGTTTGGTGGGTGTTGCTAAAGTCTCGTTGTAATTGAGTTGACAGTTTCAGATTCTTCTTCAAGCAGAGACATTTTTTTTATTGAAGATATGTTCCTTACTAGACTGAAATGATTATATACACTTTTGCAGGTGCACGTGCACTTGCTCTTGCAACAGCTGTAATGAACCAAACCATATTAGATGTTACTGTTAATGAGAATCATGTCTCAAACTATTAGCTGTGTAACTGTTTGCGTTATAATAGTACTGGCCGTCAAGTGCATTTTCTTGGCCACATTGTGTTTAGAAAACAGTAAATTGTTATCTATAGGGAGTTATTTTGGATTCATAAGTAGGTATAAATCATGTGATTATGCCATATACAATTACAAGTGTCCCTACACAAACGTTAGGAGTGAAACCCTAACCCCAACTTGATGCTCCCTCTTCATTTGATATTCTGTATTTCTCCTCAGATTATGTGTACTTTGAGAACTCCTCGAGCAACCCTTACCTCATCCGTAGAATAGAAGAACTCAATAAGGTTGGTAGATCTGCTGCTGGGTCAATATATTTAAATCCAAGACATAACTGCTACGTGCTTGCATCCCTGTAATCTCTCCTTTCACCTTTTTAGTATTTTGGAATCTTAAACAACATAGCAAAAGAGGGAAAAAAAGCAGAAATTTTAACCAGAAAATGTTCTATTATTGCATTATTATGTTGCTAACTTGCTCTTTCGCTCACAGACAGCCAATGGAAACGTGGAGGCTAAGGTGGTGTGTCTCTTCAGGAGGCGTGACATCTCCAGCAACCTTAATACTCTGGCTGACAGTAATGCAAGTGAGTAGAAAGATGCAAAAAAAGAGAGCAAGAACACACAGGCATCACCGATTGTAGGGCTGTACCAAAAACTACAACAGCAGACCAACCAAGTCTCCATGCACTGTATATCCCGAGACCCCTGCTGTCTTGCATAGATCTGAGCGTCGCTAAAATTGGACACGCGTCACTCCTGACCTTCGGAAAACCCCACTGAGACTATTTGTCTGTGTTCCAGGAGAGTTCGAGGAGGAGTCTAAACAGCCGACGCTCTCCGAAGAACAAAAACACCAGCTCAAACACAGAGAACTCTTCCTGTCTCGACAGTTCGAATCTTTACCTGCCACTCACATCCGGTACGTATTAACTGGCAAGAGGCTGCCGCGCTCGCAGCTTCAGGAGCTATTTTGAGGGTCAGCATCTCGCTGAAAGTCGCCTTGATGTGCAGCATCATCATCATCATCTGCTTTCATTTGGACTTGACGACGCTTTTTACGGCAACTTTGCTTTGGACGCTACTCTCCGCAGGGGGAAATGTAATGTCACACTTCTCAATGAAACGGACGTGGTGGTCAACTACCTGGACAAAGACGTAAGGCTTTAAAAGGCAAAGTGTTTAAAAGAGATGTTGTAATAGAGTCAATAGTATTTATTTATTTATTTTTTGATGTTTTTCTTTGTCCAGGACTGCTTCTTTTACTCACTGGTGTTTGACCCAGTACAAAAGACTCTGCTGGCAGACCAGGGAGAGATCCGAGTGGGCTCCAAATATCAGGCCGAGATCCCCGACAAACTAGTCGAAGGTGAGCTGAGCAAAGTCAGGAAATGCATTTGGGACAATAGGAACGTAATTACACAGTTTGCTGTCTTCTCAGGAGAAACGGACACCCGGGTCCAAGAGAAGCTTGAGACGAAGCTTTGGGACCCCAACAATCAGCTGAAAGACCCGCAGATCGACCAGTTCCTGGTGGTGGCACGGTAACACTTCCCCTAATGCTTCACTTCCACTCAGAAGTACAATGTGATGACGTCACCGTTTGATGATGTAGTGTGACATCATCAGAGTGCGACACAGACTAACCTAGTTGATCCAGTCAAGCGTTCTTTCAGATAAAAGGGAGGTTGTTCCTGCTACTGTTGCGTGTACACTAAGTGCTTGCTTGGGGGTCAGCCTCTGGTCTGTCAGAGCTCTTTTATCTACAGTACTGCTCAGAAAATTAGAATATCCTGAACAAGTGCCTGCATTTCTGTAACTTTAGAGGTGAAATGTACATATATAGATAAATAGTATGCGAATCAATATATTTCAGGCTTTTATTTGTTTTGCTTTTGCTGATTAGGACTTGCAGCTTCAGAAAACCTCAAATTCAAAAACTCAAAAAATTAGAATATTGCTTAAAATCAATAAAAAAAAATCATTTAAATCCAAAAATGTCAGACCTCTGAAAGTACAACCTTGCATCTGTAATGAGTCTATCAAATGTATTGGTTTCTTTTGTTAGTGTAATATGCTAAGTGGAACTGTAGATTACATTTGGTGCAATTACATTTGGTGGGACAGAATGAGACTGAAGGGTCGTAAATAACCACACTCATTGGAGCGCAAACCACACTCATTGGAGCGCAAAAGAAAAAAAAAAGTCCACTACCGGCCACAACAAAACATGTAAGTCCGTTTAAGATAATTTAAACAGTTCACTGATAAATGTGTCAACATAGTTTTATTTCGGATCCTAAATGTATCTATTTTAATACACATTTAGTTGTATTTAGAGTGAAAAAATATTGCATGGCTCTCATGGAAGTACATTTTTAAAAAACTTTTTTGGCTCTCTTAGCTAAAAAGGTTCCCGACCCCTGCTATAGAGTGTGTAGAGATGGTTAAATGATATCAAAAAAGTTTAGTTGGATTCAGTTTGTTGATATAGCTGTATAGTCTTCCAAACATTTATGGGATGTTAAAACTCACATGAACATGTGCCTTTACGTTGCACGAGAGACCAATGACTTTCATGCGTGCCGCAGGGCTGTCGGCACGTTTGCACGGGCCCTCGATTGCAGTAGTTCCATCCGGCAGCCCAGCCTCCACATGAGCGCGGCGGCCGCCTCTAGAGACATCACACTGGTAAAAACGCTTGTGCACACGGAAGTAGGACTAGGTTCAAAGGATTTCCGTCTCTCTGTTCTAACGCTTTTTCCCCTCTGTGGCCAGTTTCACGCCATGGATACGCTGCAGAAGAATAACTACGACCTAGCCAGCGCCATGTCCACCCTGGTCCCCCAGGGAGGTCCCGTACTTTGCCGCGACGAGATGGAGGAGTGGAGCGCCTCGGAAGCCATGCTGTTTGAAGAGGCTCTGGAGAAATACGGCAAAGACTTCACCGACATCCGTCAGGACTTTGTAAGTGCCCTTCGCCCATCTCGGCATGGAAGCTATTCACCGCCGATCAGCAGCACTCACCTGTTGCTGTAATTACTGATAATTTGATCGCCTCCTCTCCCTCAGTTGCCGTGGAAGTCTCTAGCCAGCGTGGTTCAATTCTACTATATGTGGAAGACTACAGACCGCTACATCCAACAGGTGGGTGTATGTAGGGTTTGTGTAGGAGCTTGAAGTCATTGAAAACACTTGAAAAATGACAAAGTAAGGGCCAAAGAAAGCTCACCACAGTTGCAGAATCTTGATATAGATCAGGTGTGCCCAATGCATCGATCACGGTCGATCGCAAAGGGAGTGCAGGTAGATCGCATGACTTCCATCTGCACTCTGACGTTTATCTTTCAATTGACACAGTCGACGTCTGGCCTTTAACCATGCTAAGCATGATAAACTCCAGCAGGCTACAGGACCGGTGGCCATTGGGGGGGACCGTGCCTGCCCTGGACTAAAAGCAAAGTTCTCTGTTAATTTTATTTGGGTTTTATTTTTTCCGTCAGAGTAGCCATCTTCTGTTAATCCCATCTATCCTGAGCTGTCAATCAATCAATCCAACCAAACGAAGGCAACGTGTTAGCCAATTACAGGTAGAGGGGGGCGTGGCTCTTACCGGGTCAATACTCAGCGCGGCATCCGCGGTATACAGACTGGTCCGCAACATTACAATGAAAATTCGATTTAATTTTGGGGAAAAAAAGGACGATTGACGGTGCGGACAGGAGCGAGCAGGAAGAAGCGGCAGCATCACTTTGATTAAAAACTTAAGGACCGAAGGAAACGGTGACACTGGAGTTAGCATTCGTGCTATGCTAGGCGCTAGCATGGATGTTAGCGCCTAGCAATCATTGCTCGTTAGAGAAAATAATACTATACTCAAGTACTGGCCACAGAGCCGCTGTTCAGCCTGAGGCAGATAAATGTAGTTTAATAAAAGTGTGCCCCCCTGAAAAAATCCAGTGCTTCCCTCTTATTTTTTTCTGCAGCCGGGTCTGAAGAATGTAAAGTTGTATTGTGCAATGTGGGTTAATGCAGTTATGCAAGATACACCAAAGTGTTATAAATGAAATTCAATAAAAACATTCTTTATCCTAAAAGGGGAAAAAGAGGTCATATGCAATAATAGTAATAATTAAAATAAAAATAATACTATAAATAGATATGGGTTTTGCGTTTTTATTGTAGGTAGATCATTTTGACTTGGGCATCTTATAAGTAGCTCACAAGCTGAAAAAGTGGGGGCACCCCTGGTATAGATGGATCAATAGAAACTTTATTAATCTCCATGAGATTCGCATTTCCAGCAGCTCGAAAAAGGATGCAAGTCTTAGGAAAATACTAAATACTAAAAAACACTAAATGCTAAAACTGCAAACATATTCACAGTAGTAAGCTAACCGACTATAAATTAGTGGCTCCTGGAAATTGTGATGCCCAAATTGTTGATGTTAGCATCATTTGGAACCACGTTCTGTCTTCAGGAATCCCCAATAATGCTGTTATTTCTCTTTTTCTCAAATTCTTTGCCCGTACGAATGTTTTCAGAAACGCCTGAAGGCGGCGGAAGCGGACAGCAAGCTGAAGCAAGTCTACATCCCCACGTAGTGCGTATGAATGCGAACACGGAGCTTGTACTGTTGTCTACTCAGACGGTAATCCCTTCCCTGTTCTTCTCACTCTCACTAGCACGAAACCCAACCCCAACCAGATCATGGTCCCAGGCAGCAAGCCAGGTATGAACGGAGCAGCAGGCTTTCAGAAGGGACTGAGCTGCGAGAGTTGCCACAGTAAGTAAAAAAAAGAAAACCGTACAAATATTCTATAGGAATGTTTTTTGGTTTCTCAAGAAAGCGTCGATAGAATTTTCTAAATTGGATTACAACCTTAACAGATGCGATTTTGTTCTCTGGTTCTCTCTCCCCTGATCCAGCGGTTCAGTCGTCTCAGTGGTACGCCTGGGGGCCCCCCAACATGCAGTGTAGATTATGTGCTTCTTGTTGGAATTATTGGAAGAAGTATGGAGGACTGAAGACGCCCACCCATCTAGATGGCACTGCGCGGGCTAGCTCTGTAAGTCGCGTAATTCTTCCTCTACACTTGGGTCCAGACTCTTAGACACTTAAGATCAAAACACGGCACAAAACACGGCATTTACCATCTAGGAATTAAACCCATTTCATGCAGTTTGCCTCCCATCTACTTAAAAAAAAAAAAAAAAAAAACAGCTGCTATCATTGTTTTTTGCTCTCAACCTCAACAAAACCACGTAAGGGGGGGAAAAAAAACCTGCCATCCTTTGGGATCTGATTTTTGCCTCTGAAAGGGTGTTTTTAGTTCGCCACTCTTCTTGATCAGAACTTGGAAGTCTTTCTTCTCTCCTTTCAAGTCTGCCTTCACTGTTCTGATGCATTCTACGTTGATTTTGGTCACTCCTGTGGATGGGTCTGGGTCTTTCACACTGCACTGGCCCGCACGCCATTCAGTGGCTATACGATTGAGCCAATTTATTATTATTGTTGTTGATGATCAGCATAAAAATAGAATAGAAATACTTTTATTTTATCCCAGACATGGGAAATTTGCTCGTTACAGCAGCAACCGTCAGCAATAGCTACAATAATATTTACAGCAAGAGGGCTAGGGTGGAAACCGGTGTGGCAGATTACAGCTACAGACAATAATTAATAATATTATTATTAATAATAATAATAATAATAATAATAATAATAATAATGGTTTTGTTTCTGTTCATTTTTGCTAATTTCACCAAGGACCAGGTAGTGTAGCCACTACTTTGATGTGTCACACTTCCCTCTCCTTAGTGTTCCTTTGTCGTTTAAAGATTCAACCCCTCGGTGTCGTAATCCTCTGATTTCCCCCTAATTTGTGCTGTAGGGGGCGGTGGGGGTGGGTCCTGGCCTGAATGCCTGGGTCAGTAAACATCAGTGTTGAGTCTTCCATCCATTATCTTTTGCATCCCGCTTGGTAAACTTGTTTTTGTCTGCTTAGATCAGTGTCTCTCAAAGAGTGGGCGACCCCTAGTGGTCAACAAGGTGACACGTAACATCACATTTTAAAATTGAGCATTTCAATACTTAAAATTTAGTGCAAAATCAGTGTTTCTTGAACTCCCACGAGTTAAAGAATTCACTTTATGGTATATTTCCTGATGCATCTGTCATACCAGCACCTGATCATTACTCAGCATATTGTTTTGGGGGCTATTTAGAGTCAGGTGGTCCGTGAGTGTTTATTTAAGGGTTCAGTGGTCCTTGGTCCGACTTAGGCTTCCACCTCTGTAATTTTCAATTTTCATCCAGGTGTCATCCTGATCAGTTTCCTCACCACCAATATGGGGGCGCAGCCACGTTTTTCCCTTGTAGAAACCTTCATTCTACTTGAAGTATATTGCAGAAAGGTCCACCTAAGCTGTTTTGCTGCAAATGTCTCCCCTGTCTCAAAGGGTTTGCGGTTGAAGAGGCCTATGTAGATAAACTTAAGTCATTTTGCAGGCACGGCTGGGTCTTAATGTGATGTTGGTGAAAAGTCGAGCAAATTTATCTCCATCTCTTTACACGAGATCACGAGAGCACTGTCATGAAAGCTAGCCTCTCACAATTTGCTTCAAGGTGATCACCGCTCACTGTGTCGTATCTCCCTTCTCGTCCAGGATTCGGGCCCTCGCGGTCACATGACCCGCCAGGAAGTTCAAGGCCTGTCCCCATTTACCCGCAATGAGGGTCGAGCCAAGCTGCTGGCCAAGAACCGCCAAACGTTTATCCTGCAGACCACAAAGTTGACCCGCATCGCACGGCGGGTGTGCGAAGATATCTTGCAACCTCACCGCGCCGCACGACGCCCGTACGCCTCAATCAATGCCAACGCAGTGAAGGCTGAGTGTGCGTACACACGAGACATATCTCCAGGACACTCTAAATCCATAAATAGAGGGGCCGCACTTAGGTGTTCTGTGGGGGTCTGTGGTACGGCATTGATCAGTGGTAAAGGACTTGCACGCAAGAACTTAAAGCTTCTGTCTTATGTCTGTATCTTCAGGTATGATTCGGCTGCCCAAAGCCACAAAAACTCCTCCTAAAAGCAAAGTGGTGCCCCGACAGTCACTGGCCACCATAGTGAAGGACTTGGGTGAGAACGCATCACGTGACATTCCCCAAGGGGTGTCTAAATCATCATTGTCCATCTGTAGATGAATATACTTCATAATATGGTCGGTTGTCGTCTTTGCAGCTATTTCAGCTCCTCTGAAACTTAAGGCTTCTCGTGGACCGCCAACCCCCATCAACAGAAATCAAGCCAGCCAGCCTCGAGGAGGCCAAAGCATGTTGGGAAAGAGAAGCTTTGACACCGTCAGTAGTCTCGACACACAGAGCTTTTTTTTTTCCTTTTTGTGTTCTGACGCGATATCTGGACGCCTACTTGGTTTGAGTGGATTTTGAGTGGATTTGAACGGCTAGTGATATACTGTATGTATACAGTGGTCCCCCGTTTATAGCGGGAGTTATGTTCTGAACCCCCCCCCCGCGGGATAAACGAAATCTGCGAAATTTTTCACTATTCCAATACATGTTACGTCCTCATAATCCTCGCACTCTTTATAAAGCCCACATTACACTGGCTGCGGCGCCCGCTCCAATAGGGCGGCGGGCTCCGATTGATTTATGACGCTTCCTTTTGGGAAGCATAATATAAAAAAAGACATGGCATGGAAAACGATTTCAGAAGCAAGATGAGTGTATGGTTAATCACTGAAATTACTCAAATTAATGCAGTGTTACAGTGTTTAATGTGTTTTTCATCTACAGAACTACAAAGTGGTAATATCGCGCGGTCGTACGTGATCTCGTCTGGCCGTACAGCTCGTGCAGCTCGTGATGCAGCCGGTGTGCTTTGCCGGACGGCAGAAACAGTTAGAGCTGCAACGCGAACGCATTCAGTGTATTTTCGGGGTGATTCTGGACCAGAGTCCATTGGCCAATCAAGACATAAAGCACAGCTTTGACGTTTACTGACCCAACAGAATTTAGATATGCAGTACTTTATTAAAAAAAAAAAAAAAAAAAAAAAAAAAAAAAAATCCGCGAGAGACCACTGTATTTCTTTTTTGTATCATTTAATGTTCTGGTTTTGACTCAGTGGCCCTCATATATCTATTTTGTTCATCTAATAACAATGACGCGCTGTTTAGAAGCATGAAAACTGGCGTTAAAGGAGCCCAGAAAAACGCTGTCTGGCAGCGGCGCCGTGGACGAGCAGAGGTGCTGCTGCCGTGACGCAGCGCTCCACACTCACGCGTGTGCGCGGACTGTCGAAACGACGCCGCTGCTCTGTGGCGGTTTCGCCAGTTATTAGATCTTCTCTCAATAACCACGAAAAAAACAGAAAACAAAACTGACACGATTAATAAAAAAAATAAATAATGTCAGAAAACCAAATAATTACAGCCAAAAACAAACCAAACGAATTTCTCAGGAAAAAAAAAATATATATTTTTTAAGATTTTGCTGTGCTGCACCACGAATCCGGACTGACTTTTTGCGTACAACATGTCAGATCTACCATGAGATTTGAGCGAATCAGGGGCTCACGTCCAGACTGAAAAATGGCGAGCCTTGTCTTGCCTTGGCGGTTCATAAATGAGGGCCACGATGAGTCGCTCCTTGGCAGCAATAGAACCTGGATCAGGTTCAGGTGCCTTGCTTCTGGGGTGCAAGTTGGTCAGAAGTTTGTTGATAGCCCACAGTCTTTAAATCAAACCTATTCATTTAAGGTTTCTTACATGTTAAAGTGAAAAAAACATTTTTTGGGGGGGAAAATGGCTACAATTCCTAAGTCGTAAATGCCAGTATTTTGTGAAGCCAAGTTAAAGCTGAGATGCTGCGCAGCTAAGCGCTATCTAATTGAATTCTTCCTATTGCTCAGTTCACCCACCTGTACTTTCACTGGTTCCCAGGCAACACCGGTGAACTTTCCAACCAATGGGAGGCCGTATACTTCAGGTATGAGAGCCATGTCTCAGTCGGTCATCAAGCGGCAGAAGATCAGCCAGGGGGAGGCCCCCAACCCTGTTGTGTTTGTGGCTACCAAGGACACAAGGTACGCTTTAAAGACACGTTAAAATTCAAAGTCAACAGGCCCAAACAACTTAAAATTCTACCAAAGGTGGTGAAAAACCTTGGTAGCATTGAGCATTACTTTGGTCGGCCTTAAGACTGACATTCTGGTGTCATCTTCCCACCAGGGCTTTAAGGAAACATTTGACCCAGTCGGAGATGCGTCAGGCCGCAAGAAAACCTCACCTCCTGGTACGAATCAAGCTGCCGCTACCCCCCCGCGCCATGCCCCTGCTTCCCTCCAGCACCAGCGAGCCCATCGTCCTGGAGGACTGAAGATCCGGGAAAGGCGGAGCTGGCCCACCAAGACGCAACGCGTCTCGTTTTAGTCGGAAGAGTCTTCGTTCAGGCGGTCGCTTAGCAAGGCGGCGCAGTACGCCCCCTTCCCAAGTAGTGTTTGATTTCCTCTATTTTTCAGCGTCCCCTTTTTTTAGTCCTCGGTTTATTTTTAAAAGCTTTGTGAGACACAACGCGCAAGTTTTCCACCAGCACAGTGGCAAATTACACTGTGGGTTTCGTAGTTTTTATGACGGATGTCGAATTCTAGCTTCCTTTGTCTATACCGGCTGTTTTAAAAACCATACTTTAAATCAGATATATTTCTTGTATCGAAACCGAGCACATGTTGTTGTTGTTGTTTTTTATTATCATTATCCTTTTGTAAATATTTACTGGATCGGGGGATCTACAGTGTAAAAGGGGAATTGAGGCGGGGAGGTGAAATTGGAAGACTGTTCAGGTCAGGCGGAACGGGCCGAAGGTCAAATTTGAAGAATTTAACTTTACACTCGTTTATATATTAATACCTACCTGCTGTTAGTTGTAGTTCTTGAATGCGCGCAGTTGCTGGTCAAAGTAGAGAAGACTTGTTGACTGAGCCGCCCTCAGCCAATTTAGTGTTTTTCCACTCATCTGTCGTCGTCAGCTAATTCTCCCCACCCCCCCACCAACACCACGCCGTGCATGTGACCTCTCACCCTGCCAGGAGCTTTAAAGATGGCAAGGCAGGACGACTCCTCCCCCGGAGATTCATCCCACTGAACTTGTCTCGAGCCCAACTGGAAGCTCCGAGGGCCAAATCAGTGATGTCAAACTTTCGGTTTCAGTCCCCCAAAGCCTTTCGGAAAAGGGGCACCCGTCAAATTGGGCCTGTTGTTGAATTGAACCGCCGTTTCTTGTAAAACTATTCATCAACCATAAATGAGTGGGATGATAGGACTTTGTCTCGTGCATCATGTTGGAATCATATTTTTGTAAGTCACTGAGAACTGTTGCATATTGTCTATACATCATCTATATACCTTGATTAGACATTTTGCAGTTATTAGAAATCTGGAATTGTATTTGTTTGCATAAAAAAAAAAAATCCCAATTGAACATTGTGCTCAATCAAAAAAAAAAAAAAAAAAGCCTCCTTTGAGTGGAAGCAGCCGCGAATGTCGAGAAGGTGCTGTTTTTAATGTTTTTAACTCATCTTAAATGTAAGGAAACATTAGCGGTCGGTTCTGTCAAGTCTTAAAGCAGCTGCAACCTACAAAAGATCAGCAGGTATTTGTCACACTCTGAGTATGGAACTTCCCCTAAAGGTAAAATTAAATCCTGCTGGGTTCATGGATATGAAAAGAAAGGTCAGATTATGCCATATTTTCTGTTTTGTTTCTTGTTTTTTTCCCCTCACAACACATGCAATCGACACCAGTACAGCTCTACTAAAGGTGAAAACTGGCTCCCTGCAGGGTAGGAGACGTCACTTGAAGTAGGACAGGGTGCTAATTTTTGTATACAGACTAAACAACCTACAGTTTAAATTTTTCATTGTGTCTGTATGCATTAACTTGTATTAGGTGAAAAAATAAAATAAAATTTTCCCTCTATCTCAACGCTTGACTTTTTCTTCAATGTACACAAGGTGATAACTACCAAAATACTTAAAAGTATCATCACTGTTGCTGACCGTGTCGCGTAAAACTCCTTTTTCAGCTACTATGACGTCGCTTTGAGCTGTCCCAGAGAAAAATGTGCATTATGTTTTTAGTTTAAAAACCATATTTACAGTCAGGAGGTCCTACTGGATGGTAAAAAGAAGACGAACTCACCACTTGCAGTTTATATTTAATGTGCATCTGCCAGTTTCACTGGGGATTTATGACTGGCAGCTCATTACAAGGTCTATATATACTGAAAATGTGTGTTTCTGGGCTTTGCCTGATAAAGAAGTCAGTTAATGACGCTATATAGACTGTTGATTTCTTCTAAACCTGTTTTTTTCTCTGTCAGCTGTCATACTTGTCATATTTGTTGACGATTGTACAGTCGGAGGCTTGCTCTCATCACTGCCTATCGGGCGACCGGATAGATGGACCGAACCACTGAGAGGCAAGTCAAGGGGGAACCGGATAGTTACTAATTAACTTCATTATTTTGAGTCTAGTATTATCACAGGTATTTAATGTTTGTTATTCTTAAATATAAGTACTCTAAAGTATAGAAATAAGGACATCACTAAACGATGATCCAAAAACGCTGACGCTAGCAACATTTTTATTCCAGCCACATGAGTTAATCCTTCTAACTCATTATCAGGGAAGTTCACAGCTTGTGACGTGATTGGCTAATTGGTTGCGGAACTCAGCTGATGTTAATTGAACGCGGAAGGCGGGGGATGAAATTCTTTTTAAAAGAAGACAAAGTCAGTGCCGGTTTTTGTAGCTGACTCCGCAATAAACAGGAGCTTTTTTATTAAAACAACTTCTTAAACGGGGTCTCTGTACTGAGACTGGCTTTGTGGCTGCCTTAAGTCAGAGGCGGGCTCCTCAATTGCAAAATTTACCATCTATTTGTCTGCTATAATGCTACAGGTAAGTCAAATGGGCCTGTTATGTGTTTCCATCAAAATTTGCGGTTCATTGGGTATATAATGACTGAGGGTGGTGTAAATATTAATGTAATATACTTCTGATGTAAGCAGGTTAGTTTGACTGGAATCTAATTGTATTTTTTTATTCATTAGGCCAACAGGGATGAATTGTTTCTGCCTTCATGCCAGGACCAAGAGATGGTGGACACCCTGCTTGCCAATGAGGATTCTGAGGGTGACGGTGCAGGAGTCTCCCTGGCAAAGGCCCTCCTTCCCCAGGTGGAAACGGCCGCCTCTCCAACTCTGGTCCCCTGGGTCTGTTCCACTCGTTACAAGACGGAGCTCTGCACCAGCTACTCCGCCACTGGCTTCTGCAAGTACGGTGAACGCTGCCAGTTTGCACATGGCCTCCATGAGCTGCACATCCCATTCCACCATCCAAAATACAAAACAGAGCTGTGCAGGAGCTACCACACAACTGGCTACTGTTACTACGGCAGCCGCTGCCTGTTTGTCCACAACCCGACCGAGCAGCGCCATGCGCAGCGGCGCCGCAGGAACGTCCCCTGCCGTACCTTCTGCTCCTTTGGGATTTGTCCTTTCGGCACCCGTTGCAACTTCCTGCATGTTGAGGGCCGAACCTTCGGTGCAGAATCTCCCGATGGCGTCAAAGAGAAGAGCCCATTCTCCTCCTCCCTGTATGTTCCCCAAGCCAAAGAGTCGAAACCACGTTTGCCTTTCTGCCACACCTTTACCACGTTCGGCTTCTGCCTCAATGGCACGCGCTGTCGCTTTCAACACGGCCTCCCCGACAAGATCAAGCCCTCAGCACGGACCCCAGGGAGCCCCTTCCTTCATCCCCCGCCCGGGTTATCCTTGCCCACCTCTCCTGCTACTCCACGTAATTCTTCCACTTCTTCTTCACCCGTTTCTCCGCTCACCACCCCATCTGGAGAGGTTGGAGCGCACAACGCCTTCACCTTCTCCAGTCAGCACCTCAGTGACCTACTGCTCCCCTTGGCCCTCCACCTGCAGCAGATGGAGAGCGGTAAAGCTCAGGAGGCCTGGGAAAACCGAGCCTTTTAAAAAGTTATCTAGTGAACCAATTTAATTTTTAAATATATTTTGTTTTTTAATTCTATTTTTTAAACGAGGTTGTCTGACTTGAGCTTCTTCAGTGGGTCTGAAACTGTTTTATGGATTTGGCCCTCTGTTGGGGATCGATTTATAATTTAGTACAGTGTTTTCTATTGAAGTGTGACATTTGTAGCTATGGATATAATTTATTAACACTTATAAATACTAATTGTTTCACAACACCAATAAACATTTTCTTCTCTTCAGTCTTTGGTTTACTGACATATTTTGATCCCATGTTGCACTATGCTGAGAATGTGGATTCTAATCTGAAGATGGTGGTATTTAGGGCAGCAGTGTCGCCTTGAAGTTTAAAGATGAAATATTTCATATCCTCAGCACACCTACAAGTAAGGAAATTAAAAAGCAAACCTTGGTATAGATTGGTTAAACAATGAATTAAAGTACACACCCTGACAGAGTGGCAGTCAGGGAAACAGGTGTGAAAGACTAAAAAAATCAACTTTACTTTCACTAACTGCTATTTTCTTCCTCTAATAATTCCAAACTGAGAGGTCATGAGGATCCACAGCATGCACATATTTTTCATAATATGGTTGTAAATCTCTAACATTTGCTTGAATTTTAACTGATTTATGTAACTTGTGTTTTATTTGCAAGGACTCCCTGGGGGAAAAAAAAATCTTAACGGGATACACCTGGTCAAATAATCCAAACAATGCATTGCACATCACTAGAACACACCTATCTGGACTGTTAAGGGGAATGCAGAATAAATAAAATATCTGGAGACAGACTTAAAAACAGTGAAATGTGTGGAAGTAGTACCAAGACACAGACGTTTAGATTCCTGAACGGATCTAAAGAAAGTGTAGGATTACAGACAGTCCACTGGGCGGCGGTAGTTTAAACAAAGAAGACGGCGATTGAGATTAGGTCATACAGGGCTGAACGATACATTATATAAAATAGGGAAACATGTAACAGCTCGAAGTCTGAAACGGTGAAGCACATTTTATTTGAATGTGAGGAATATGAAGCACAAAAGGAGAAATTTTGTCAGGAAACTTAAGAGTACTAAAAGTCAACTTAGTATAGAAATAGAGACAAAAGTTAGAAAGACAAGAGTTTCAAATATTATTTTGGTATTTAAGAGAAATAAAAGCCCTGAGCAGGATATAGACAACTTTTTTTTTTTAATTAGATTGAGCAGATATCGTGACCCACACTCCACGTCAGTTGGTGGCGGTAATGTACGAATTCGTTGCTTGCCAACCGCCAAGAAAATCCAGAGAAGTAGAAGAAAAAGAAGAAGAAGAAGAAGAAGAAGAAGAAGAAGAAGAGGAAGACGACGAAGAAGAAGAAGAAGAAGAAAAAAAAAACCAAAAAAAAAAAAACACACAACTGCGCTGCCAAACTATGTCTGATCAATTTAATTGGATACAACTATAGGAAACATTTGACTTTTGCTTTCAGAAGGTATTGTCCGCTTCCGTTCTAATTTTTTTATCGGGTGCAACCGGTTCCGGTTGTATCATAATTATTCCAGTTTGCTTTTGGTCCTGTACTATTGGTCCTGTCTATGGAACTAGCATCCTAAGGGGGTCTTTCAGGTAGCCATCTGTTGATCAAATACACGATTTCATTAATGCAATCATGCACGTTGTTTTGCTGGCATAAAAACGCACAACTATTCAAAGGGAATTCTGTACAAATTCCATTAGAGAAAGTTGAATGGCACCCTGAAAGTGTTTCGACTTTTACCCTGCAATAACGTAAAAACACAGTGCTAATTGGATAATGGTTTCCCTTCCAGTTTGTGGCGGTGAATATGAATGACCGGGACGAGCGCCGCTTCGCAGAGGTTTCCCATGAGTCCGTCAGACTCATGGCGGAGAGCGCAGGTGTCGAGCTGGACGACAATGTGGCGGCGCTGCTGGCCGAGGATGTGTGTTACCGCCTCAGGGAAGCGACGCAGGTCAGTGCTGGATCTATGAGGGATCGTTTGGGGGCTTATTGCTTATATAACTATCATTGTGATCATGTCTGTTACCCCTACAGAGCAGCTCTCAGTTCATGAGACATGCCAAAAGGAGAAAGCTGACAGTGGAGGACTTCAACAGAGCTCTGCGCTGGAGCAACGTGGAGGTGGGAATTTAGTCATCTTATCCCTCAATTCGGTCCTAATTTATATGGATGTAAGAGGACACATATTTCTTTTGTCTTTCTGTACATCTATTAGGCAATTTTTGGTTGTGGCGCGCAAGATGCAACCTCATTTCGTTCCCTGAAAGAAGGCGAGCTTTTCCTCATTGAGGATCGGGACGTCAACCTGGTGGAGCTCGCTTTGGCTACGAATATTCCAAAGGGCTGTGCTGAAACTGTGGTTCGAGGTAAGACCCGGTTAACCAGTTAATAATTGAATAATCCGAGCCAGAAGTTTGACGTAATATCCTTTTTCTCCTCCTGTTTAAGTGAATGTGTCTTACCTGGATGGGAAAGGAAACCTGGAAAATCAGGGCACGGGTCAGTCTCAGCCACACATTCCACCTGCTCAAGCTCACAACACATCCTGGAAAACCTGGAAAAATGATTGGCCAATTTGATTTGTGGAAAATGAGAAAAAAGGTCAAATTTCCTGGAAACGCACAAGTTATCCTGGAAACTTATTTCACCTCCGTCTGCTTCTCTCTAGTATGTTTCAGAATATGATGTGATAATTATGTCACACTGTAGCAGCTGAAAATGTCCTGGAAATATCCTGGAAAATAATTTCAAGGAAAGAGTGGCAAGTTAAAGACTAGAATAGCTCGCACAACACCTTTAGTTGATTGGTTACTGATACAATTAGTAAGTTCTGTGCCATGCCATGCAAAAAAATACTTGTTTGTATATTTTAGGGTGGGGAGCTTATTTATAACCTAGATTTTTTTGAAAAGGGCTCTTCAAGCGCAATAGATGTCTTTCCCTTCATCCTCGCAGTTCCGACAGCAGTGCAGTCTCTGTCAGACGAGCTGCTGAAGTATTACCAGCAGGTCACACGAGCCATCCTGGGAGACGACCCCTACCTCATGAAGGTATGACCCTGAAAAACCTGGAGCCATCCTGCGGCAGTGTTTCTCAAAGAGTGGTGGTCCGCGGGCGACCTCTAGCGGTCCGCAAGGTGACACGTAACCAATCACATTTGAAAATCTTAAATAACTTTAAAATTCAGTGTAAAATCAGTGTTTCTTGAACTCACAGTATTGAAATAATTCACTTTATTGTATATTTCCTGATGCATCTGTCATACCAGCACCTGATTGTTACTCAGCATATTGTTTTGGGGGCTATTTAGAATCAGGTGGGCCGCGAGTGTTTGTTTATGGGTTCAGTGGTCCTTGGTCTGAAAAGGTTTGAGAAACACTGCTCTACGGTAATTCCCACATTTTTTTTTTTTTTTTTCTTTTTTTGAGGTTGCTCTGTTGGACCTTCAGTCAAACTCCAAGATCGCTGCCCTCCTTCCCTACTTTGTGTATGTCATCAGTGGGGTATGTCTTCTTTTCTGACTGACTCATAAAGTTTACTGTGTTGTACACAGAGGCCTTTAATTTTCCTTGATTGCTACATGTATTTGTTGTTTTAAGAATAATAACATTAATTCTGTATGTTAGTAATAATCCTAGTTATTAAAATGCCCCTGTGACCACAGCGCTATCATGTCTAAGAGACGTTCCAAGTTATCGTCGTAAAGTCCTCATTAATCGAGGTGCTGGCCCCCCGCTGACCCGGGTGGGCTAACTGCAGAGTGGAGAAATGCTTCTTCTCATCTGTGCAGGTGAAATCGGTAAGTCACGACTTGGAGCAGCTCAACAGGCTTCTCCACATGGTGAAAAGCCTCGTCCGGAATCCTTACCTGTACCTGGGCTCCTACGTACGCAGCCTAGTGTCCAGTGTCATGTACTGCATCCTGGAGCCGCTGGCAGCCTCCATCAACCCGCTCAATGACCACTGGACACTCAGGGATTACGCTGCCCTGCTGCTCAGTCACATATTCTGGTGAGGAATTCAGTGACGTACGCAACGTTGTGACCTTGGCATTAACACATTACAGTATAGAGCCTTTGCAGCCTGTGTCAATTAAAACTCTTTTTAATTAGATGGGAATAGATCACATACATTTTCTATTTCCACAGTGTATATGTATTTGTTGTTTGCCAGGATTCACGGGGATCTGGTTGGCGGTCTTTACCATCAGGTCCTGCTGTCACTCCAAAAGGTCCTGTCTGATCCCGTCAGACCGCTGTGCTCTCACTATGGAGCGGTGGTAGGACTTCATGCCCTGGGCTGGAAGGTAGGTCCACTACTCGGGACCAAAAGGCCCACTTTTAACATCAGACAGTGTTAATGCCTGTATAATTACTGTTTTTAATTGAAGTTGCATGTTTTCTGGTTTCAACACACAAAAAAAAAAAAAAAAAAAAAAAAAAAAAAAAAAAAAAAAAAAAAAAAAAAAAAAATCCAATGCTTGTTTATTCCAGTAGATGGCGCTATTTCCCCAAGGCAAAGACGACGTCAATTTATTTTATGAATAAAAGCACAAGTTATATGCAATTCATTTTCAAATTAACATGTTTACTTTAGTATAAACCTGCATATTTTATTTTATTTAGAATTTGCGGTACTGTAGTTGAGTTTCAGTTAGCCAAAACTGTTTAGGAAAATGGAAGGCAGCCTTTATAACAAGATTTCTGAATTGTAGACATTTAAATTAGTAAAAAGAAATCAAATACAATCATTTGACACACGAACAATTCAACAAATAAATCCCTCCCAATTATTGCCATTGTCTCTTATATACAGTATATAACAAGAAGCACTAATGAACTGTGTAATTTAAGAAAGCTGCAGATACAATTTATTTTGATAGTTACATGTACTTTGAAAGTAAAAATTGTCACCAAAAATCATAACATTGCTTTACAGTCTTCATTGAAAGGATATTTCCCCCAGCTGTTTTAGCACTTTTGCACAAATGTATGTAAATGTTTGTATAGATTCGTGCCAAGGTCCTTTAGATGAAACCTGTCAGTATCTGTTGTGTGGCAAATAATGTTTGTTTTTTTTTTTTTTGTTCGTAGGCTGTTGAAAGAGTCCTGTTTCCACATCTTCCTGCCTATTGGGCAAACCTCCAGGCTGTGTTGGACGACAACTCTGTTTCCAATGCTCAGGTCAAAGCCGATGGACATAAGGTCTATGGAGCTATTTTGGTCAGTCTCCATGGCAACAGAGACCCTTTTATATAGCCTATGTAATCATTTAAGAGGCTTTCTCCTGATATGTTTGCTTTTCAAACTGTTGGTCACGGCCTGGGTGGCAAATTGTAGAGGGTGGAAAAATTAATAAAATACAAGATGTTTGACAAATTTATAATTTAATGGTTTTGATCGAATACCTACTTTTCATGGCTTTTTAAAGTGTTTTTTTTAATAAATTTTGCATTGTATAGCATGCATCTAATGCAAAATTACCACCCGCTCTTTCTTGAAAGTGCAATATTCTCTGTCAGTGAGGTTCCTTTCTTCTTCCTGCAGGTGGCAGTAGAGCAGTTGCTGAAGTTGAAGGCTCTTTCTCAGCCAGCAGAGGGCGCCCTGTCTGGTCAGCTGGGCTCTGTGGCAGCTGCGACGGCCTACAACATGAGGTCCCCTGGCCTCAGCCCCCCTCCCGAGTCTCTGTCCGATGCGGCCTCAGGAATAGCTAGCCATCTTCAGGCGGGTGGGGCCTGCTGTCCCTGGGAAGAATGGATCCCAGTCTCTCTCCCCGCCATGTATTCGGAGCTCTACTCCTTCTTCGGCGACAGCTTGGCCGTCAGATTCAGCACCGGGTCTGGGTTTGGGACCTGCCCTCCCTGTACACCGTTCCAACTCGGTGATGCTAAGAAGGAGCCCCCCAGCTCTGCTTCTAACAGTGAGACAACTCGAAAGATGCCTCAGCTGACCGCCAACCTCAACATCAGCCCCAGCCAGGATGGAAGTCCTTGTCCTGATTCCCAGTTGCCCAGCCTTACAGCTGCTGGGTCAGGGAGGTACAACTAAAAAAAAAAATCCAATACTTTTGATACAAGGGTGTTTGGTTAGACGTAGCATTATTATACTGATGCAATTTTCTCTTCCCTTTCAGGTCTCTGGCTCGTTCTTCCTCATCTTCGGTGCAGCGCTCCAGGAACTACGCATCACGTTCAAGCCAGCACTCTTCGGGGCTGCCGCGTGATGTTTTTCCCAAAGCTTGCTTCACCTCTAATCAGATCGGACATCCAGGCTTCTCTTTCCTCATTGGAGGGAGGCAAATGGGTCGCCGCTGCCAAGGCCGACGCCCCTTCCAAACCATTTTTACCCCGACTTCACCTTTTTCTGTCATCCCACCGCGTGTGTTTGCCCATAAACTTCCCGTTATCGGTAGGGTTGGAAAACCTGTGCGCCACTGGACACGTTCCCATTACTCCCTTCACCTGCCACTTTAGCCTCAGACTTGGAATAATGCTCTCCCAAGTGGGTGTGGCACCCTTTAATAACCTGCTTCTGTCTACACATTGTCATACCTGTGGGGATGTTACCTATTTTGTCTAAACGTATCTATTCTAAGGAAGACAATAAAGGTAATCTCAGCTCCACTTATGTCTACTTATACTTTTTTGTTTTGATAATGCCTGGTTCTATAAAAAAAAAGTATTTGCTGGAAAATAATAAACAACCACATTTAATATGGTTTTAAAAAAGAAGTTACAGCCTCAGGTTCTGTCAATCTACCGATCTAAACGACCACAAACAGGAAACTCATTTCGTTCAGGCAATGCGGCCGTTTCCCTTCTGCGACATACATCACGTGATACTTGTCTTCCAACGGAAGCGAGTTTCAAAGCAGTGCGTCTATGGAATTGTAGTTCAGGGATTAAAGCATCTGCAAGTTTCAGTGTACTAAAAATATGGATTATGGGTGCATCCTCAAAGGTGTAAGCAAGCGGTTTGTTTCAAAGCACAACAATATTGAAACCGACCCGTCTGTTCGTGTTCATATATACTAAAATTGATTTATAGTGAGTTTAATGTCTAACGTTCAATGACAATGTCCTGTTTAACTGCTATGGTAAAGTTTCCGGTTGTATTTTAAAAATTAAAGGATTCCTTGGGGAACAACAGCTGTTATAGTCACTAATTACGTAAACAGTAGTTAGAATAGTGTAAACAAATAAACCAAAATCGTTTAATTAATATCAACAGGAGTGTTTAAAACAATCTAAATTGGTACACTATAGATTATACAATTTATACAACCCGGAATATAGTCTAGGTCCGTAAATTCTTTTAAAATCGTCAAGTTAAAAAAGACCGCTACAAGGCAGTGTGTCAAAAATAAGGTAGTTTTTCTCAAAGAAATTAAATTGTCCGCTGAGGCTCGGGCATTGTGACCCCGCGGAACCAGTTTGACAAACCGGGCAGAGTGACGACGAAATGCTAACGAGCTAGCCGGCTAGCTTGTGGTATCTTGTATCTAGTGTGTGCGCGGTGGAGGCAAATTATATATGATATAGACTAGTACTCCACCGTATACAAAGTTTTACTTTAGGCCGCCCCCAGGTAATTAAATAATGCCGAGCAAAAAGAAGAAATATAACTCCAGATTCCCTCCGGTAAGTTTAAACATTGCTCAACCCGGTGTGGTGTGAATCAACTGAGCTAACTTCTTTACCTAGCATGAGTGGCATTTGGCCTGCTAACGAGCAAGCCAAATAAAGACCAAAAGTCAATTATTACCACCTTTTAAGAAACTATACTTATAATACAGCGCGGTTAAAGTGCCTTGTTTTGATATATATGACGTACGTTTACCATATGTTTGCTAGGACACATGTAAGCTACCATCATTACTTAACGAAGTCATTTCGCCGTTGTTTTTAGCTTATAGCGCCTAATGTTTTAAGTCTGTCAGCAAATTTCTTGTTAGCTTGTGCATGTATGCTGCAACAGCTCATGTGTCTAACATTAAAGTTAAGAATCTTAAACAAAGTTGCATAAATTCATTGGAGGGTTAAGCTGTATTATTGTCATTACCTTTTGCGGCGAATAATAGCATCAGAATTATAGTTTGTGTTCTTTCAAGTGGGGTTTCGAAATGACTCAATGTCCTTTTCTCTTTCAGGCAAGAATCAAGAAAATTATGCAAACTGATGAAGAAATAGGCAAAGTGGCTGCAGCTGTACCTGTTATTATTTGTATCCATTTTTGCTGAGGTTTCAGGTTTTGTTTTTCGTTTTGTATCAATGTTTGGAACCCTCTGTGTGTGTGTGTGTGTGTGTGTGTATGTGTGTGTGTGTGTGAGAGAGAGAGAGAGAGAGAGAGAGAGAGAGAGAGAGAGAGAGAGAGAGAGAAATCTTTAACTGAGACATCAGCAAGAGCCCTGGAGCTTTTTTTGGAATCCTTACTTACAAAGGCCTGTCAAGTGACCCAGTCTAGGAATGCAAAGACAATGACAACATCGCATCTGTACGTTTTCACAGAACCCAAGCAAGATCAACAAAACATCTAACCCAATTCACTCTCGATGCCTTGCTTGCTTGTGTGCCCACAGAAAACAGTGCATTGAGCTGGAGCAGCAGTTTGACTTCTTGAAAGATCTCGTGGCTGCAGTTCCGGACATGCAGGGCGAGGGAGAAGAGAACCACACTGAGGCGGTCGGAGAAAAAGTCTCACGGCGGTATGCTTGTCTTTGTTAGAATGAATGCCATATTAAAACGCTAATGCAGCTTATGCTAATCCTCATAGTTAAAACAGGATTGGCTAACGATTAGCTAACATCATTGCGTTGTCATCTATGATCAGGTGTTAGCATCTTTAGGCACTGTCATTTCTAAACAAACCGTTTTACCAATTGTTTTCTTTGCAGGGGTCGAAAACCAGGGTCTGGTCGCAAGAACGGGGGGACTGGAGCGAAAGGAAAGGACAAGAAGTTGTCAGGAACCGACTCCGAGCAAGAGGTGGGAGGCGGTTTTATCATCTGGATACAGCATAAAATGTTTCGGTGGATCTTTCCTGAAAACCGACGTGGGCGGGTTTAGGTATAGTCAGAGCGGATATAAAAACTGATTTACATGTAAAACGAATGATTCAGGGATCCTTTTAGCAGCAGTTCTATGTGGACACATTTAATTTTGGGAAGCTACAATCTCAGTGTATTACAAAACCATTTAAACGTTGTGACCACCAATCTGCAAATGAACATGTCAGTACCCTGTGGTCTTTGAATCTTTTTCAGCTCAGTCTTTTTTTTTTTTTTTTTGACGATGACAGGACGACTCCGAGGACAGCGAGACAGACGGAGACGAAGAGGACAGCTCGCAGTCAAGCACAAAGCTGCAGGCTACGTCCAGGTTCCACAGGTAGGGATTTACACAACCGACAAGAGTCGTTTGCATGTTCCCGAAGCATTGCTAGGGTTTAAATGTTAAATAGTTGTCTCCAAAAAAAAAAAAAAAAAAATGCTTTGATTTACACTGCATGTTTGCATCCTAAGTTGCAAAAATGGTTCATGAAATGAATTTGTGGTTTCCACAGTACAAAAATCCACCTTTTCCCAACTCAGATTTAAAGGGCTAGCAAGTTAAATTAAACAAGAACCCAAAAAACATTTCATGCAATGTTTTGCTGAAAAGAATTGACCATAAAAAGGCAAGGGAACAACTTCTAAGATTAAATTTAAAAGAGAAACCAAAAACTAGTCAAAAACAGCCAATTTGATCTTTGACCCCAGAGGCCTGATTGTCAGACATGTTTTGTGCCTCTTCCTGTTTTTTTTGACTTTACAGCTGTTTGCCAAAAGAGGGAGCTGTTTCTTCACTCGATCCATTAACCTCATCGTTAAGCAGGGTGAAGAAATGTGTTAAATAACCCAGATCTTCTTTAATTTATTCCTTTGTTTCAATCAGGTCCTGGCTTTCATTTGTTTTTATATAAAATATATGGCTTTGCTCCCCTAAATCATTGAATTTTAGGAGTTTTAAAGGTTGTTGGTTCTTGAAGTAGGCCAAAGTAGGTTCTAAAAGTGAACTAATGCCCGGTTTACGGCCCTGTTTGATTTCCCAGCAGCACCTCTGCACCCCATGCGTACATGCCCATGGACAACATGGTGTCAGTGGGCAGCGCCATGGCTCCAGCGTACCCTCAAGGCAACATGGCCTTCCTGCCCCACCCCTCAAGGATGAGCGCCGCCTCAGCGCCAAACAAAAACGAGGATGACGACGAAGATTACGATTCTTAGCTCTCTTCTCTCAGTCCCCCTTTTTTTTTTTGTTCTCTCCAACACACACACACACGTATACAGTTACACACAGAGTTTCAACGTTATTTTCAATTTCTTAAGTTGGTCTTACGGAGCTGCTCTGAGCAGAAGAGAGACTCTTTATCACAGCGCTGCAGGAAATGCGAACCCGGTTGTACATTGTGTTTTTATTTTCTATATTTTTCATTTTTTAAAAAGCAATTTATTGTCGAGGCGAATCCAAAGAGGAATGTTTTTTAACCAGTCGGTCATTTTATTTCGGCAATTAAAAATGGCAGTCGTCGCTTCTTTTCTTTTTTTTTTTTTTTTTTCTTTCCTCCATCTTTGCCACGTTCCACCGGCACACAGGATAGGTGTGGTTTGTGTTTTCCTTTTTAGCTTTCTCATTTTTGCACTTTTCTTTCTTCTCTGAGGGGTAGTTCAAAGTGTTATGGCGGCCTTTGGTGCTCACACAAAGGCAGCTAGCTGAGGCAACTTTAGTCGAGTATTTGAGAGGAGATCCGCACACCAGGAAGTGTTGTATTACCGTGTTATTTATTGGCAAGGAAAGCTAGCATTAAGACGTGAGCTCGACTTCCAACCTTTGTCCCAACTTGGCTCTCAGGCTGCAACGCAAACATCAAGTGTATTTTTAATATACGTCGGCTAACAGCAGCGTTTCTCCAATTGGTTTTTCTATTTTAATTGACATTTTTATCAACCGTAAACTTGCACAACCACGAAGTCAGCTATGCTAGCAAGGTAATACATTTTGTTTTTGTGTTCAGGTCATTTTCAACCATTTGACTTCCGGTAATTTTTGTTTCAAAAGCGTACTGTGATCCTTGGCCCGCAACTTTGTTTTTAAAGCCGTTTTTGTCGTCCAATTTCTGGCCAATGCACCAATTTTGAGTAACTTTTCTCTTGCATCTCCATTTTTTTTTTTTTTTCTTTTAAAGCTTGTTTTAAATGTCTCCATTGAAAGCAGAGAATAGGGCCTCTGGTTCTGTGTACATCTAGTCCTGAAATGTTTCCAGACAGTCGTTGAAGTTGACACTGTAATGTAAACTTTTTAACATTCTTTTTATTTTGTATCGGTGAAATAAAGTTTGTATTTCAATTTAAAATAGAACCCAACTTTTTTTTTTTTTTTTTTTTGGGACACACTTCCTCAGAACTTTTAAGCTATATTCAGACTTTTGCTGTGTCCCAAATAACCCCATTCCCTAAATAGTGCACTAACTATGGTGCACTGATTGTCTGTCTGAATGTTAAGTGAGGATTGCTGGACTTTATTTAGGATTTAATGTATCCCCTAATGCACCGGGAATAGTAGTGGACAACTAACTCTCTGACCCAGCAGTATCTCCCATCATGCTTTGCAGTCGCAAAGGATGAGCTAAACATTATATGACCCTATGATGACATTTAGTAGCGCCCTTAAACCTGCTCCCCGAGTAGGCTAAAGAGAACAAGTGTGTGAGTTAGATGCAGCTCTGCTTGTGGAGCAAAAGCTGTCCTTCGAGCCAGAGTTGAACCAGCGACCTAAGGATGCCTGAGACCCACCGCTACAGTCCTCCGCTCTACCAGCTGAGCTATCGAAGGCCCAGGCCATTACTGCTGCACACAGTCAGACACACACACACACATATTTTAGACAAAAGGGTGCATGCAGTTTTACAGTGATGTGATGATGTGAAGTCAAGATTGCTGAAGTCTATTTAGGACACTTAATGTATCCCATAATTCACTGGCAATAGTAGTGGACAACGGATGCTCCCTAAGCAAGAATATTTCCCATCATCCTTTCAGCTGCAAAGGAGAAGATAAACATGGTGATTAAATATCAGTTTTTATAGTAGTCCATCAATAAACAAATGACTAGTTTGTTTATGATTATTAATCAGTAGAAAGAGTTCAGTCACTCAACCAGCACATGCTGCATGATGCTGTTTAGTCGTGCACTCAACCCTGCTCCCTATGTAGTCAGTTGGGTACAGGAGCAGCAAAAGCTGTCCTTCGAGCCGGAGTTGAACCAGCGACCTAAGGATGCCTGGGCCCCACCACTACAGTCCCTCCGCCCCACCAGCTGAGCCATCGGCGTGCCCTGGTGCCAGGCTGCAAAAGATGTACCATGTAATAGGCATGACCTTACCTGCTGATGTAAAGCCTCGTTGCTGAATCCTCGATGGTCACTTCTGACTACCAGAGCAAACAGAACTTGGGTTTCATAATGGTTACAGTTGATCTCACCAGCAACATTATAGCCTAAGATACCTGGGCTGTAGTTTATTAACTGCTTGTCAATGCTCTCACACTCCGGGCCATGATGGCAGAGTGACAATAAGAATAACAATTTTCAAATGACAGAAATAACACTTTGCTACGAAAATATGTGTGTGTGTGTCTGTCTGTGTACAGTAATGACCTGGGCTCTCGAAGTAGCCCAGCCAGTAGATGGAGGACTGGTGGTGGCTCCCAGGCATCCTTAGGTCGCTGGTTCAACCTCGGCTCAAGGACAGCTTTTGCTGCCCCATACCCAACTGACTACATAGGGAGCAGGGCTGAGTGCAGTGGCTGCATCATGCAGTATGTGCTGGAGTGATTTTTCTCTGCTAGGAACTGTATTTTAACACGACAAACAGAGTGTAGGAAGAGGTATGTGAGTGTGGCCTGTTGCAGACAGTCCCATCCTACGTGGAACTATACGTAGCATGCTTCTTTTAGCCTGGAGCCGAGCTTTAAGGTGCTGCTTCCAAAGAGGATGAAGTTCAGAGGTAGAGCGTGTGCTTCGCATGTACAAGGTCCTGTTCAACCGCATCTCCACAGTCTTGCTTTAAAAGACAGCAAGTGGAATGTGGCTCATAGCATGAGAGATATGTTCAGAGTACTGCCGAGGTACCTTTGAGCACAGTACTCAAAACCTTCACCTCTGAGAGCTCTGCTCACAGATACTGCCATGTAAACATAGTTATTTCCTGTCATTTGAAAATGATTATTCTTATTATTACTCTGCCATCAGCGAAGTTTGAAAAGGCAATGACCAGAAAAACGCTTTTAATAAATACAGCCCAGGTTGTCTTGGAAACTGTCGCTGACAGCTGGTGTGGATCAATACATAAATGCTTCATTGCTTGACCTAGGACACTAACATCCGCTCTTTCCTGGGGTGAGAGCCGGGAGACTTCAGTGTTATGTTCGGTTCACAGCAGGGGGCGTACACTAACAGGCAAAGGTCATGCCTCATTACCTTGAACATCTTTGCAGCCGCACACCAGGGCCTCGATAGCTCAGCTGGTAGAGCGGAGGACCGTAGTGGTGGGGCCCATAGGTATCCAGTCGCTGGTTCAACTCCGCTCGGCGGACAAGCTTGTTGCTCCTATACCCAACTCACTACATAGAGAGCAGGTTGAGTGTATTGACCAATTGTTGGCATAGTCGCATTATAGGTGCTAAGGAGTCATTTAACTTTTTAAATATCTTTTCTGTTAGAGAGCATCAGTTATTCCTAACGATCCGGATTCATTTGTAGTTTCTCAGGCTGCAAAGATCCGCGGCTCACGGGGCAGGACCACCTGCAGGAGGGGCCAGAGGAGTTGGCAGTGTGTTTGGTGGCGTGGATGCCTGGGACCGACTAAGGTCCTCCATTTCACCAGCTGAGCTATCGAAGGGCGCAGACGTTTACTGAATGCACACAGTCAGACACAGTCAGACACACACACACACACATGTAGTTTTACAGGGATGTCTGGATGTTAAGTCAGGATTGCTGGACTCTATTTAGGACACTTAATGTATCCCATAATTCACTGGGAATAGTAGTGGACAACTGATGCTCCCTAAGGAAGAATACTTATCATCTCTTTCAGTGGCAGCAAGCTGTCCTTCGGCCGGAGTTGAACCAGCTGCACTCAAGGATACCTGGAGCTACCACTACAGTCCTCCGCTCTACCAGCTGGAGCTAGTCAAGGGCACAGACCTTTTACTGCGCACAGTCAGAGTACACACACACATTTTGTACAAAAGGGGGTTCATGCAGTTTGACAGGGATGTCTGATGTTAAGTCAGGATTGTTGAAGTCTATTTAGGACACTTGTAATGTATCCCATAAATTCACTGGTGCAATAGTAGTGACAAACTGATGCCTTTACAAGAATATTTCATCACCCTTTCAGCCATGAAGGAGAAGATAACAGTGGTGATTAAATATCAGTTTTTATAGTGTCCATCAAAATGAAATGTTTGTTCATGATTATTAATCAGCAGAAAGGAATACCAACCAGCACATGATGCTATTTAGTCATGCACTCATCCTGCTCCCATGTAGTGAGTTGGGTATAGGAATAAGTGTCCGATTTAGATGCAGCTCCCAAGCTAGAGCAAAAGCGTCCTTCAAGCCGGAGCTGAACCAGCTGACCTAAAAGCCTGGAGTCACCACTACAGTCCTCCTCTACCAGCTGAGTTTGAGTCGAAGGGTGCTGGTGGAGCACGACTGCAAGGAAACACAAGGTAACAGGCTGACCTTGACCTGTCGATGCGCCCTGGTTGCTGGAACCCGACTATAACACCCTGATCTCTGATCACCAGGAAGGAGAACAGATGTTCATGTTTTAGGGGTTTCCATCCATCCATCCATCCATCCATCAATCCATTTTCTGTACCTGTGTTATCCAACTTTTGGGTTGCAGGGAGGGTTTCACTTCACTCTCAAGTCAATTTCAGTTTTATGTGTATAACGCTTTTTACAATAAAAATTGAAATGTATTTGAAATTACACACACACACACACAGTTTCAGAAAATAAATTTCTTTTTTTAGAAACAATTTTAGGACTGAAATAGGACTGTTTTTTAACACATCTGTCAACTGATGTGCTCTCTAACCAAAACAATATTTCCCATCAGTCTTTAGCCTCAAAGGAGAAGATAAACATTATGTGTGCTATGACGCTAGTAATGATAATAATAATACTAATAATAATAGCAATAAGGCATTTTCTAAGGACATAAAATGACTAGATGATGAAACAAGCTGCTCCTAGTCGTTGGGCCTCTCAACGGCTGGTGGTTTGGTACTGTGCTCAACGGTACCTCAGCAGTACTCTGAACATGTCCAAGCACCTCTGGTGCTACCAGGCCACATACTTGCTGTGTAAAGAGACCGTGGCATATGGGGATTGAACCCAGAATCCCAGTGCACGCTGAAGTACACGCCTGCCATTTAAGATACACTAACAGAAACAGCTACACCCAAATGATCAGGCTGTTTACCACTTGTTGGGCATGTAACATAGTACAGCTATTTATAATGTATAAATCAGTTTGTTGTCTTGTTTCTCAGAACTGTGAGCACCCCCTCCTTCCCTCTACACAGTGCACTAACTAGATATGTCATTTTGTGGTTGTTTCTGTGTTAATTGAGGATTGCTGGATTCTATTTAGGACACTTAATGTATCCCATAATGCACTGGGAATAGTCATGGACAACTGATGCTCCCAGCTACAATGTTCCATCATTCTTCGCAGGTACAAAGGGAAAACTACAAATGATCAGGATGCGTTGGGAACAACTGATGCTCTCTAACAAAGAAAAGATATTTAAAAAAGTAATCACTCAACCAGCACCCAGGTATAATGCAATGTAGCACTTAGTCGAAAGCATAAATCGTATGCCCCATGTAGTGAGTTGAGTTAGATGCAGCTCTTGCATTTAGATGTTGTCTTCAGTCAGACTTGGAACTGAGCGACCTAAGGATGCCCTGGGACCCTCCCAGAATACAGTCTCACTCTACCAGCTGAGCTATCGAAGGGCGCTGGCCCTACTGCTGCACACAGTCAGACACACACACACACACACATATTTTAGACAACAGGTTCATGCAGTTTACAGGGATGTCTGATGTTGCTTCAGGATTATGCTGACTCTATTTAGGACACTTAATGTAACTCATGGTTCATCAGCAATAGTAGACAACTGATGCTCTGGCAAGAATATTTCCATCATCCTTTCATCACAAAGGAGAAGTATTAAACATGGTGATTAAATATCAGTTTTTATAGTCCATCAATAATCAAATGACTAGTCATTTATGATTATTAATCAGTAGTAAGTTCAGTCACTCAACCAGCGTGATACCGTATGACAAATTGTTTAGCCGGCACTCCAACCCTGCTCCTATGTAGTCAGTTGGCACAGGAGCAAGCAAAAGCTGTCCTTCGAGCCTGGCTGAACCACACTCCAAGGATGCCTGGGCCCCACCACTGCAGTCCCGCCTACCAGCTGAGCTATCGGCATGCTGGGCACAAAGTGGTTGTCAGATGATCCGCCTCCCTTCCTGACTCTCACCAGGAAAGGGAAGGATGTTTCACACCAGCTGTCAGGGTGACAGTCTCCCAAGACAACCTGGGCTGTATTTATTAAACGTTTTTCTGTCATTACTTTTCACACTGGGCTGATGGCAGAGTGATAATAAGAATAATAATTTTCAAATGACAGGAAATAATTATTTTTACATGGTGTCATGTGTGTGTGTGTGTGTCTGTCTGTGTGCAGTAATGACCTGGGCCTTCGATAGCCTGTAGCTGGTAGAGCGAGGACTGCAGTGGTGGCTCCCAGGCATCCTTAGGACGCGCTGGTTCAACCTGCCTAAGGACAGCTTTTGGCTGCTCCATACCCAACTGACTACATAGGGAGTACAGGTTGAGGCACGACTAGCATCATGCAGCATGTGCTGAGTGATTTTTCTTCTCTGCTAGGAACTGCATTTTAACACGACAAACAGAGGTGGGAAGAGGCATGAGTGTTACCTGTTGTAAGACAGTCCCATCCTACGTGAACTATACTATAATGCTTAGCCCGGAGCTGAGATTTAAGGTGTTGCTTCCAAAGGGAATGTAGTTCAGAGGTAGAGCGCAGTTTCGCAGGTGTACAAGGTCCTGGGTTCAATCCCCTGCATCTCCACAGTCTTTGTTTTAAAAAGACAGCAAGTGAATGTGGCCTGAAAGAGAGATATGTTCAGAGTACTGCCGAGGCACCTTGAGTACAGTACCAAAAAACCTTCACCTCTGAGCGCCTGTCTACAGATGTTTTTCATGTAAACATAGTTATTTCTGTCATTTGAAATGATTGTCTATTATTATCATTATCAGCGAAGTTTTAGTGGCAATTATCAGGAAAACGCTTAATAAATACAGCCCAAGTTGTCTTGGAACTGTCACTGACAGCTGGTGTGATCAACACACGAACAAGCCATTGCTTGACCCAGGACACGTAATATCCGCTCTCTCTTCCTGGTGAGACAGAGATCAGAGTGTTGCGTTCACTGTGTTCAGATGCAGCAGAAGCTGTCCTTCGAGCCGGAGTTGAACCAGCGACCTAAGGATGCCTGCGATTTTCCACTACAGTCCTCCGCTCTACCAACTGAGCTATCGAGTGTCCTGTGTCTGTGGCTGCAGCATGTCTGCTGTAATGAGGCATGACTACCTGTTGATGTAGTGCCCCTCTGCTGTTGAACCCGACTACAACACCTCTGATGTCTGACTCACCAGAGAGAGTTGATGTTTCACACCAGCTATCAGGCGCACAGTTTCAAGCACACCTGGGCTGTGTTTATTAAATGTTTTTCTGATTTTTGCCTTTTCACACTCAAGGCTGATGGCAGAGTGATAATAAGAATAATCATTTTGGTACTGTGCTCAAAAGGTACCGCAGTACTCTTGAACATATCTCTCATGCTACCAGGCCATTCCACACTTGTTGTCTTTTAAAACAAAGACTGTGGAGATGCCAGGGATTGAACCCAGGACCTTGTACATACACACGCCTACCTCTGAGCTACATCCCCTTGGAAGCAGTACATTAAAGCTCAGGCCCAGTTAAAGCATGCTACTGATAGTTCACGTGAGTGATGGGACTTGTCTTGCAACAGCCATACCTCCATGCCTCTCTTCCTGCCACTCTGTTTTGTCGTGTTAAAATGCAGTTCCTAGCAGAGAAAGAAAAATCACTCGAGCACATACTGCTGTTTAGTCGTGCACTAAATCCTGCTCCTCATGTGAAGTCAGTTGGCATAGGAGCAAAGCTGTCCTTCGAAATGGAGTTACAGCGACCCAAGGATACCTGGAGCTACCACTACAGTCCTCCGCTCTACTCAGCTGAGCGCCATCAAGGGCACAGACCTTTACTGGGCGGCACACAGTCAGACACACACATATTTTAGACAAAAGGGTTCATGCAGTTTTACAGGATGTCTGGATGTTAAGTCAGGATTGTTGAAGTCTATTTAGGACAATTTAATGTATCCCAATTCACTGGCAATAGTAGTGACAATCAGATGCCCTGCCAAGAATATTTCCCATCACCCTTTCAGCCGCAAAGGAGAAGATAAACATGGTGGTGATTAAAAATCAATTTTTATAGTAGTCCATCAAAAATGAAATGCCGTTTATCTATGATTATTAATCAGTAGGAAAGGGAATACTCAACCAGCATGATGCTTGCCATGCACTCATCCCCTGCTCCCATGTGAGTTGGGCATAGGGAATATGTCCCACTTAGATGCAGTTTCATTTAGAGCAGGCTGTCCTTCAAGCCGAGTTGAACCAGCGGACTCAAAAATGCCTGGGAGTCACCACCACAGTCCTCTCACCAGCTGAGTCAAGGGGTGCTGGTGAGCACGACTGCAAGGAAACAAGGTAACAGGCTGACCTTGACCTGTTGATGCGCCTGTTGTTGAACCCACTATAACACCCTGATCTCTGACTCACCAGGAAGGAGAGAAATAGAGGTTCATGCCGGGTTTCATCCATCCATCCATCCATCCATCCATCAATCCATTTTCTGTACCTGTAGCATCCAACTTTTGGTTGCAGGGAGGGTTTCAATTTCACTTCAAGTCAATTTCAGTTTTATGTGTATAACGCTTTTACAATAAAATTGAATGTATTTGAAATTACACACACACTCCACACACACACATTTCAGAAATAAATTTCTTTAGAAACAATTTAGACTGGAAATAGGACTGCTTTAACACATCTGTCAACTGATGCTCTCTCTAACCAAACAATATTTCCCATCAGCCTTTGCACCTCAAAGGAGAAAAGATAAACATTATGTGTGCTATGACGCTAGTAATGATGATAACACAATACCTAATAATAATAATAATAATAAGCATTTTCAAGGACATAAATGACTGTATTTAGATGAACAAGCTGCCCTAGCTGCCCTCAACGGCTGGTGGTTTGGTACTGTGCCCAACGGTGCCTCTGGGCAGTACTCTGAATATGTCCAAGCACCTCTGGTGCTACCAGGCCACATACTTCATGTAAAGATCATGATATGGGGATTGAACCCAGAACTCTGTGCACGCTGAAGTACACGCTCTGCCATTGAGATACACTAAACAGAAACAGCTATTCTTAATGATCAGGCTGTTTTACCACTTGTTGGGCACAAAAATACAAAGTTGTTACTATAATGTATAAATCAGCTCTGTTGTCTTGTTTCAGAACTGTGAGTTACCCCCTCTTCTACAGTGCACTAACTAGGATGTATGTCATTTTTCAGGTTGCTTGTGTTAATTGAGGATTGCTGGATCTGTTTAGACACTTCTAATGTATCCTATAATGCACTGGAATAGTCATGACAACTGATGCCCTCTAGCCAAGCAATGTTCCCACTACCCTCGCAGGTACAAAGGGAAAACTACAACATCAGATGCGTGGGGAACAACATTTCTAACAAGAAAAAGATATTTGTTAAATCACTCAACCAGCACCTATAATGCAATGTAGTACTTAGCTTCCAGCACATAACCGTGCCCCCATGTAGTGAGTTGAGTTAGATGCAGCTCTGTATTTAGAGCAAAGTCATTCTCTCGAGCCGAGTTGAACCAGCAACCTGGGCGCGAGGCCTGGGGCCCCACCACTACAGTCCTCCTCTACCAAAGCTGAGCCATCGTAATGGCGCACAAAAGTGGCTGGCTGGGGTGATATCCGCCCTTCCTGACTCTCACCAGGAAAGGGAGCAGATGTCCCACACCAGCTGGTCAGGTGACAGCTCAAGACAACCTGGGCTGGGGCGCATAAACGTCGGTCATTGCCTTTCACACCTGATGCAGAGTGATAATAAGAATAATAATTTCTAAAATGACAGGAAATAATTATTTTTACATGAAAAATATATGTGTGTGTGTGTGTGTCTGTCTGTGCAGTAATGACCTGGGCCTTCACACTGTAGCTGGTAGAGCTGGAGACCGTAGTGGTGGCTCCCAGGCATCCTTAGGTCGCTGGTTCAACGCTCGAAGGATGCTTTCTGCTGTCTTCTATACCCAACTGACTAGGAGCAGGGCTGAGTGCACGACCAAAGGCATCATGCAGCATGTGCTGGAGTGATTTTTCTTCTCTGCTAGGAACTGCACTTAACACGACAAAACAGAGGTAGGGAAGAGTAGTACTGGAGGTGTGGACTTGTTATAAGACAGTCCCATCCCACGAACTATACATGAGCATGCTTTAGTCTGAGCTGAGCCTAAGGTGTTGCTTCCAAAGGGCGTAGAACGAGGTAGAGGTGTGTTTTATGCACAAGGTCCTGCTCAATCTCGGCATCTCCACAGTCTTTGCTTTAAAAGACAGCAAGTGTGGAATGTGTCCTGGTAGCATGAGAGATATGTTCAGAGTACTCCCTAGGTACCTTTGAGGACAGTGTACTCAAACTCTTCACTTCTGAGCGCTCTGTTCATAGATGTTTTTTCATGTAAACATATATTTCCTGTCATTTGAAAAAATGATTATTTTATTATTACCTGCCATCAGCAGTTTGAAAAGGCAAATGACCAGAAAAACGCTTAATAAATACAGCCCAGGTTGTCTTGGAAACCGTCGCTGACAGCTGGTGTGTGGATCAACACATGAATAGGCCATTGCTTGACCTAGGACACGCAATATCCGCTTCTCTTCTGGTGAGAGCTCAGAGATCAGAGGCAGGTTCACCAACAGCAGGGGCGCACATCAACAGGTAAAGGTCATGCCTCATTACCTGAACATCTTTGCAGCCACAGGTAGCAGGGCCCTTCGATAGCTCAGCTGGTAGAGCGGAGGACTGTAGTGGTGGGGCCCAGGTATCCTTAGGTCGCTGGTTCAACTCCTCGCCCGAAGGACAGCTTGTTGCCCATGTACCCAACTCACTAAGTATAGAGAGTAGGGTTGAGGGGATGACTAAATTGCTGGGCATAGCTGGCCGCATTATAGGTGCTGGCTGAGTCATTTGAACTTTTTAAACATCTTTTCTTTGTTAGAGAGCATCAGTTAGCTCCCAACGATCCTCGGATTCATTTGTAGTTTTCCTTTGTGGCTGCAAAGATCCATGGCTCACGTGGGCAGGACCACCTGCAGGAGGGGGCCAGAGGAGTTGGGTGTGTGCAGTGTGTGGTTTTGGGTGGCGGCAGGATGCCTGTGACCCTCCACTACAGTCCTCCGCTCTACCAGAGCTGAGCTATCGTAAGGCGTAGACGTTTACTGCTGACGCACACAGTCAGACACACACACACACACATGTCTTATGATGCCTGATGTTAAGTCAGGATTGTTGGACTCTATTTAGGACACTTAATGTATCCTGGCACCACCGGGAATAGTAGTGGTCAACTGATGCCCCTAAGCAAGAATATTTTCCCCATCATCCCTTCAGCCGCAGCGAGAAGATAAATACAGGATTAAATAGTCCATCAATAATCAAAATGACTGTTTGTTTGGTTATTAATCAAGTGAAAGAGTTCAGTCACTCAACCAGCACATGCTGCATGGATGCCGTTTTAGTCGTGCACTAACCCCTGCCCCCTATGTAGTAGTTGGGTATAGGAGCAGCAAAAGCTGTCCTTCGAGCCGGAGTTGAACCAGCAATCTAAGGATGCCTGGGCCCCACCACTACAGTTCTCTGCGCCACCAGCTGAGCTATCGAAGGGCCCTGGTGCCTGTGGCTGCAAAGATGTTCAACGTAATGAGGCATGACCTTTACCTGTTGATGTGCGCCCCCTGCTGTTGAACCCGAACATAACACTCTGATCTCTGACTCTCACCAGGAAAGAGAGCGGATGTTCGTGTCCTGGGTCAAACAATGGCCTGTTCATGTGTTGATCCCACACCAGCTGTCAGGCGACAGTTTCCAAGACAACCTGGGCTGTATTTATTAAACGTTTCTCTGGTCATTGCCTTTTCACACTCGCTGATGGCAGAGTGATAATAAGAATAATCATTTTCAAATGACAGGAAATAACTATGTTTACATGAAAAAACATCTGTAGACAGGCGCTCAGAGGTGAGGACTTTGGTACTGTGCTCAAAGGTACCTCGGCAGTACTCTGAACATGTCCAAACACCTCTTGTGCTACGAAGCCACATTCCACACTTGCTGTGTAAAAAAAAAAGCATGTGGAGATGCCAGGGATTGAACCCAGGACCTTCTACATGCAAAGCACACGCTCTACCTCTGAGGTACATCCCCCTCTAATTTAAAATATTTTAAATCCATTTAAATTTAAAGTCATCACATTAAAGCTCAGGTCCAGGCTAAAGCGTGCTATGTACAGTTCACGTAGCACGTAACTGTCTTGCAACAGGCCACACTCACATGCCTCTTTCCCCTCCTACCTACACGCTGTTTTGTCGTGTTAAATGCAGTTCCCACTTCCCCACCAGAGCAGCACTGCGCCAGGGCTGCAAAAACAACTGCATCCTTCCTGCACAGGCGTTGACTCAGCGGATTGGGAGGAGGGGTGGGGTTGGCTGAGTGTGGATTGGGTGGGTGAGGATGTAGGTGGTTGACTTTAGGTGTCCAAACAAATGGGGAGAGCTTTGACAGGGGAAACAGGGGTAGCCATCAAAGGGCTAACAGAAGGAAGCATACTGTTTCCACACAGCAGCCAGCTGGGCCAAAGGTGGCCCTCAGACTCCTTTTTCATCTAAGGAAACATTGGCTTTTATTTCTTTGGTGTGCTGACCTCTTTCTTAAAGAATAACAGCCTTTATTGTTGTACTAATAATTTTAATAGTTATTATTTTCTATTGAAAATGTGAGAGAACCCACAACGATAACTGTGTTTGTTATAGTATATGAAGGGCATACATAAGCAGTCACTGAATCTCAAAATACAGAAGTTCTGTATCATTTTTGTGACTTTTGTAGTATTTTATACTTCCATTTCCATTTAAAAGCAAATATTATGGTCCTGCACATAAATTTAAACAAAATGTATTAATATTATTATTTGTTTGAACTAACTATTGGATTATTTTTCTGCACAAGATATAGGGGAAAAATATTTTTATTAGTCAAGGTCAAATTTGTCCCTATATTATTTCCTTTTTTTTGGCCTATGTCTCAAAAGAAAAGCAGACTTGAAAATACCGGAAATATACGTTTTAAGAATAAAATAATTATCCATTCATGCATTTTTACTTTTTATTATTTTTTGTTTTTAAAATGGAAGGATATATGATACCTTTTAACCGGGTATGCGAAATTACATCGGGTGACAAGGATGTTGAGATACAATACAGTGAACCTATTGTCAGACGTTTTACGTTGAAAGAGTAAATGGGATACGGTTTTATGTTATGCGTTCAATATGACTCGCGCTGTGCCGTTGACTCTTCCTGTTGGGACAGAAAAAGTTTGGTAGCCCCACCCTCTCTGCTGATTGTGGTCACCGACGTAGAAGTGGTTCGAGGTGCCGACGAGCGAACACGGACGGAGCAGAGGGACTTAGCGGCGGTTCCGATGGAGTCCGATGGATAGCTGTTGTTGCGGTCGGATGGAACACTGAGACCGCGGACCGAAACTCGACCTCGCACAAACTTGTGAGGGCCAACCTAAGGGGATTTATTTTAGCTGCGTGTTCCTGTTTGGAGAGGAAAGTCTAGCAGTTTGGATTGCTCTTCCTGGTAGCAAGTCCGGTTTTTTTACAGGCCACAAGGTATGGTCATTGCGGGGCAGAGGGATGCGGGATGTCCACCGCAAAGTTGTTGTCCTACGCCGTTACTGGAAACTCGGGCTTATTAATGCGAACTGGTCAGCCCCGAAACCTGTCGTAAAACGGGGGTTGGCTGGTCTGAATGCTCCTTTTCCTGCCATTCTTCTCTGCCTCTCAGAGCTTCCTGCTTGTGGTGGCCACCGCACTTAATGACTAAAAATACATAAAACTCAAAATGTACAGCGAAATGTGGTGGGAACCGTAATTTGGGTTTGAGTCTTTAAAAAAAAACAAAACACACAAAAAAACTTGAACAAGGTTTTGACTAATAATTTGCTTTGTGGATTCAAGATTCAAGAAAAGTTTATTCAGGAGAACAGCAAATTAAGGGATTATGCTAGCCAGTTATTAAATTACAGATACTTTTATTTTTAATGGCACTAAGCTTTGTCCCGCACACTCAAGTGGGTAACTTTGAATGAAAGACACTTGTCATTCAGATTTCTTCTCATCCCTTTCTATAACTAATTGGTCAAGGGTTTGAAAACATTTCACTGGTCCCTGATGAACCACCAAGACGGCCAGGAAAGGGAGCAAGATGCGATAAAGTACTCCTTTGTACTTTATTTTCAAACCCTTGGCGCGCAAAGTCGGATCTTGTCCAAATATCTGCTTTATGCTCCATGGAGCCGCTGAAGAACATATTCAGCCGTAGCCCGCTGTCCAACTGGAAAAACTTGGAACAGTCACAAAAAGGGAACTTCATTAACCCGGTGTGGACGGCGCTGTTTGACTATGAGGCGTCCTGTAAAGATGAGCTCACCTTGCGTAAGGGTGATCTAGTGGAGGTTCTCTCTCTGGACTCTGAGATATCAGGAGATGAGGGCTGGTGGGCTGGAAAGGTTAATAACAAGGTTGGCATCTTCCCTTCTAACTACGGCTCCTTCAATCCAAATGGATATGGGAAGCTTCCAGGCAACGGCGTTGTGCCCGAGCTCGGCCCAGCTGTGGTTCGTGACTTTGATGTCGTGGATTTCAGAGAGCTGAGCCTACAGGAGGTCATCGGGGTTGGGGGCTTTGGAAAAGTATATCGCGGTACATGGCGTGGGGAGCTGGTGGCGGTGAAAGCCGCCCGGCAGGATCCCGACGAAGACATCAGCGTGACGGCGCAGAACGTCACGCAAGAGGCGCGATTGTTTGCCATGCTTACTCATCCGAACATCATTGCGCTGAAAGGGGTCTGCCTGCAGGAGCCCAACCTGTGCCTGATAATGGAATATGCTTCCGGTGGTCCTCTGAGCCGGGCACTGGCTGGACGCCGTATCCCGCCGCATATCCTGGTCAACTGGGCTGTGCAGATCGCCAAAGGAATGCTGTACCTGCACAGCGAGGCTATCGTCCCTGTCATCCATCGCGATCTTAAGTCCAACAACAGTAAGTACTTTTATGACTCCTTGCAATACTTTAGACTCTGTCCACTGTTGACGGTAATCGATGCGCACACATTTACTCGGACCGAAACACAGCCCATCCGTAGCGCTGGAACATTGCACACTACTGTCTATAAAACTGGGTTAGGGTTCAGTGTTTACAGCGCCATATCTGGGACAATGGCGTCTTTACTATTTCGCTCTAAACATAGTAATGACTGTGCTGGTGTTGAATTATTAACTCAAAGAGCTCTTCACCAGAGGAAATTGAATTATCCCTGCTCTGGATTGCCTTCTAATTTTGGTACAGTCCAGCACAACTAGATTTTTAAGTGGGCCGGACCAACAAAATAATATCATAATAATCCAGAAATAATGAGAAATCTAAATGTTTCTTTTATACTCTGTGAATAAGAGATACAGAAATTGTCTATATTAGGTATTGGTCCTGTGGGCCGGATTGGACCCACAGTCGAGCCAGCTCTGGCCCACAGGCTGTCGGTTTGACACCTGAGGTTCAGACGTGTGTGTTTAAAAAGAAGGCTAAAATATCTGTAAACCCGAAAAGATGAAACGCTGCTCCTTATCAGCCAAATTCTGGTATCCAATCGGGATCTCTCCCTCGCTGCAGGAATGCATACGCTGGAAGGGATTTATTGCTGACTATGCCTTTTATGTCCCCCTTTTTTACGTTTGAAGCCGTAATAAGACGTTTGAATGAATGTAAACACCCAGCCGCCCAAATTTAACAGCAGCCTGCAGTCCAAAACAAAAAAAAAAAAAAAAAGAGTCTCAGGCCTCCCTCAGGTCACCCAGTCTGCAAGGGCAGATCTGTAATGAATTTATGGCAGCTGCCCGTCGAACTGAGAATCTCCACAAAACAGTCAGCGCTGAGGCTTCTGAGAATATGACCATTGAACAGGATAATGTTGACTCCCTTGATTTGTGGTCTGTTTTAAACAAAAGGCCCCCTGTTCAGGCTATCCCAAAGGCATATTTCTCCCACAGTACGCCCATTAACCCATAAAATAGTCTTTTTTTTCTCCTATACTTTTGGCATAGCCTTGTAAACTTTTGCACCTTTGGTAAAATTGAAAAAAAAAAAAAAAAAAATCACCTTGTCTGCATCCCATTTGTAATAATGCTGATAAATATATTAATAAAATCTAGGCTTTTTGTACTGTTCAAAGGACTTTGATTTTAAAGGTAATAATACTGCAATTTATGGACATTTAATTGAATTTTTGTGCTTGTGACAGTGAAAAGGTACAGAATCTACTTTGCTAACAGCCACTGGTTTTGGTGCTTTAAGCGCTATCGACTGTGCTTTTTCATTATGACTAATGCAACCTGTTACAATGTTAGAAATGTATTAAATGTTACTTGTGAATCAAAGACTGTGATGAATACTGTTAGCATCGCAATAGAGCAAATCACAATATAACTCATCCTTTAGGGGGGTGGGAATGAAAGATGTCATTACAGTGTTCCAAATGAAATCCAAAAACGGTGTCTGTTAATGACAGAGTCTTGATTTTTCTGCTATCATACAGGATTTATCATATATTCCAACCGCGGCCCCACCCCATCATTTATCACCACCCAGTATGACTTCTCCACAGGAAACACATCTCCTGTTGGGTCAAAGAAAGCAGACTTCAGTCGTTTTTGTTTTTTTTTTTAGGGGAAAAAAAGCCAACAATCTCTCCGTGCTCGGAGATCTTATCAGTCTTCCCCTCCCTTGTTTTTTTTTTTTTTTTTTTTTTAATTCTATGTATCTTTGCCGGTGGCCTGCCCGTACACGTCTCTTTACGGCAACAATCCTGTTGTGCCACTGAGCAATATCCTGTTTTTTTTTTTTTTTGGCGCGGGGGCATGAGAAGAGGGAAAGGCCAGTTCATTTCAAAGGCTACTCTGTTTGACAGTTTGACAGGAAACAAGGCGCTAAAGGGTATGCTACACAGGTATATGGCAACAGCACCACATAGAGGTGTTTGCTAGATCAGACTACGAAAATCTGAGGATAGACTATAGTAAAACACCTGTTCCTCACTATAATGGTGCTTTTTTTTTGGCCCAAGGGGAATCTGCTTTCAATTGTGGTCAGCTAGGTGCTTTAATTGCTAATAATGAGAGAGCAAACAAGTGTAATTTTCAAAGAGACAGCCAAGGAAGTAGAAGTAGGACCACTTACACCTTCATAATGCAAAAATATATTTGAAATATTCCCTTTGTGCATTCGAGCCAGCCGTTGTATTGTTGGGCTAAGGTAGATGGTTGTTATAAACAAGTCGTAGCTAATGACTAGCTGAATGCCATGGCCTGTTTTAGAAGATGTTAATTAAATAGGGGCACCTGGGTCAAAGCCACAGTCTGTAAGTGAAAAATACTCCCCAAATAAATTTGGAACAGCGAGCAGAGGAGTCTCTTTCGCTCACTGAAACAGTCTTGGGGATATTTTCCCCTTCAGTCTATCGCGCACTGATGTTCGGAATCAGATATCAACGCATATGCATCTCTCCAAGTCATATATTTTGCAGCGCAAACTGAATTCTTTAGAAAGCCAGTTAAAGATACATACATTTTTCCCCTGTTGCAGCATACTGATGTGAGCTCTTCACAATAGATCGAATGAAAACTAGCTTTAACTAGCTTTCTTTTAGCTTTAAAGACGATCGGCTACCCATAAAATGTGTGAGGGATTATGCTTATACAGAAGGCACATGAAGCTCTGTTACGTTTTTGCCGCACTCATTTGCAAAAGCAAAATAACCAATCACCGGGCACTCTCTTGGGTCTTTCTGGAAGAACCTTTGATAAGGCGATAATAGCATTGATATGCATGGATGAGCTCCACGTTGCCAGACACCCCAAGCTTGTTTAATTGCTCTTAATGAGACAAGATTGCAGATTATACGTGCTATGTCAGTACGCAAACACAACCCTATAATGGCCAGCTGTATCCAGCATAGCGAACCCACAAACATCATCAGGAGCGTTTCAGTGTAATATTTTCCCTCCGATTTAGTTGACGTGCTATCGGTTCCATAGGACTTCTGTCCAGTGACGTCTGCTCCAACAACCCCCAGTCATCAGTGTTTTAGAGGACAAAGTCCTAAACGAAGCCAGGAATCTCACCATAGCTGCTTTTTGTTTTTAAAGATCTCTGACCAACATGTGTTGATCACTCTACCAGCATATCTTTGCTGCGTTCCCCCTCAGTGCTCCGTCCTACGGCGCACTCATAACATCCCTGCGTGGCTGTGCATGTTTGGCCTTTGTGTCTGAGCGTGCGGTGTTCGCCTGCGTGCTCATATCCTGGTGGGGTTGTGAAGGCAACAGAAGCAATTTTGTGTATTTTGCGACTGGTAAAGCTTGGAACACCCACCCATGGCAGCGTTATCATTTAACATACGTGGTTTAGTCGGAGTAGTAGATAAACGAGCCAGTAGGTCAGATTAGTTTGCATTTAGAGACGTAAAATACCATATTTACAAATGGTAATTGAGCAGGGAATGTCACCATTAGAGTCCCGTAATTGGTGAAGTATGTTCAGAAATGTTAATAGCCCCCTCTTTGCCCACATGCCATTTGGTCATGGACAATGGCGCATTAGCTACATTAGGCTTCAGAAGCCCTGCAAATAGTAGCATTGTTGGTCTTTGTTTTGGACACGGGCGTTTTTAAACTACGCACAGTCACTTGGCCTCGCTGCTTCATTGCATCCCGCTCAGCTGAGCTACACATGATGTAAAGCCAGCATGGGGAGGAATGGAGGTTTTTCCTCTGTAGCGCTGTGATTTCCTAACTGTTTACATTCCTTTGGGGGAGCTTATGTTTTAAAAACGGCACCATGCTAACAGAAAATGCGATAATTTACAATTCAGCAAGCTGGAACTGAATTTGCATAAAAATGAGGAACTTGTTTGGAAATTCTGTTTTGCTCCATTTTCACTGGCCAAAAAAAGAAAATAAATTAAACCTGCATTTGAGGAGAATGTGAACGGAAAAAAAAATCTGCATTTTAACCTGCAGGGTCAAATTGGGGTTTTTATTGAATTAACTCCAACTGGCATGCAAGCGCAGGTGCATGTGCAGATTTTCAGGGTGACCTTACCGTCATCCAACTGCGCTGGAAATTGCGGAACAAACTGGCTGCTTGCGTCATGCTGAGTTTTGAAACGCTTGTACCTGCAACTAAAAAGTGTTAGCCTACTAATTTTCTGCGAAAGGGGCAAACTTGCATATAATTTAAGATATTCTGATTGCTTTAATGCTCTTGACCATACAGCTTTGATTGATTGTTTTGATTGATTGTTTACTCAAAAGGCAAGAAGTTCACTGGAAAAAAAAAGGATATTCTAGAGTAGCCATGAAAGTGGTCGCCTTTAGCCCCCCCTGTCTGCAGAATGGGGTACTCAAAGGCAATAATCACAGGGGTCTGAGCTCAGCTGTGTCGCTGCTGGCTGTTGGACGCTCCTAGCATGGAGGTCAAGCTGCAGGTTGAAGCTCCCCCCCTCCATGCTGCTTGTTTGTCGAGCGCCTAGGGTTTTAACGCTGGAGATGCCGGATTTTTGCAGGCGTCAGCATTTCTCCACGATTAAAACGTTGAGGATGCCGTTTATCATGCCGAGATCAAAGAAAAGTGAAAACACTTTCAGTATAATATAACATATTGATAATAAAGATGTAGATTTGTAGATTATTTCAACTAGTATTTACATTTTGAGATCAGATATTGTTCCAAATGCAGCCTAGAGCACAATGTGCACAAATGTTGTGAAAGAAGCCGCTGGGGCTGGAGTGAACAGGAAGTGCTGAGGTTTCCAGAACTCGGTGTGACTGAAAATCTGCTGCCCTTAAACATTTTTTTTTCCCCATAATCTCTCAGGCCCCAAGTTCACAATTAGATATTTATCCAGCTGTAAATCAGGTGTTTCAGCGCATTGATGCATCGTCTAAAGCAGTAAAAAATGGGAATGAAACGTTGATTTTTTTAAATCTGAAAATCAACTATTTTTCCAAGAAGTTCAGATCTTTTAAACCGGCACGGTTTCTCAACACATACCCAACAGGGAGGCACTGTTTGCTGGGAATCATTCTCTGCGGTTACAAAACGGCTTTATTGTTCTATTAAAATCCCCAGACCACATTTATTATTATTATTATTATTTTTTTTTCCATCTGTTTTTAACAGCCTCGAAAGATCTGGGTCTCCTACCATCTCCACATCACTTCCCTGGGCGTCAGTCCCCTGTCGCTAATGGAGGTTAAGTTTTAACCTGTGAGCGCCGGAGGGTTTGTTAATAGGTCACCGTTTTCTAAGCCGTCCCAGACTTTTACACGGCATCGGATGGGTTTGCACAGAAATCATTTATAACCCCTCTTCTGACAGTGTTGTGTGGATGCCCAGAAACCTGAATTTTTTGGTCGTAGGTGTGTTTTTTTTTTCTTCTCGCTCTTAAAGCACCCACGATCCAAATAACAAAGATTTTATTGGTACTGTTTATATATATATTCTTTTCTGTTTAAGTTGGGAATCAAATATTAATTTATTGTTGAAGTTAAAGTTTGTTAATAACTAATAAACTTGCTGAGATGCGATATAATTGCTTATTAATAAGTGTTTAGTCTATACTCCTCAAATAAACCCTGTAATGTATTATTTAGATATTTTTAATTTTCCATAATAGGCTTTGTTGATTATTCTTTGTTTAAGTACCTGAAAGCCATAAAAAAAAAACAGACAACTGTGATTTTAGCTGGAAGCAGATAGTCAAGTGGGACGCACCCTATCGTATTTGACTTAAAAAGAACTCCGCAGACCGGTTTTTTTGGTAATCAACCAACGCTTTCACAATAACAGCATAGTAAATAAAGGAAGAACACTTTGGAACACATTTAGCACAGATCTTGGTTTCAAAAGTCTTTGGTAAAGTATCGGTACCCCTGCCAGTGTTTCCTAATTTTCAACTGAACTTGGTAAACACCTCATTGCTCACGCGCTCGCTGTCTTTCCCTGTTTCTCTCTCTGTCTCGGTGCCTGGTCAGGGGTTACTAGACTGTCAGCCTGTGGCCTTCTCCCTCGGGGGACAAAGCTCCTGTTCTTCCTGGGGAAAGCCCCCACCCTCTTAGAATTCTCCCTTCGCCTACGGTTGCCGGAGAGGGATCAGAGGGACAGCAAAGTTAAATCTAGATGAGGCCTCAAATACTTGATGTAGAATTTTCCTTTCTAGCAAGAGATTTATATTTGAATTGGCCCTTAAAGGGGACATGAAACACTACAACAAATGCTAACCATATGATAAATGTACATATTTTAAAGCATAATTCCAAAATAAAACATCTGATTAATCAGCTGTTTAAAAGAAAATCCACTTTATATATGTAATTACGGGAGGTTTTGGGGGCATGGTCGCCGCCATCTTTATTTTACGTCACTGCCTACGTCACTTTCTTGATTCCGGGTTTCGGTCTCATAGAAGAACACGTAGGTTCATGTTCATGTTTTTACAATATAACAAACTATCACGTTATAACGTGAAAGGTTTCACATTCTTACAATAAATATCACGTTATAACGTGAAAGTATATTGTCCTAACAATAAACATAACGGAATAACGCGTTACTGATCAATTTTTATTTACATAGAGTGGCAGCAATACGCCATAGGTAATGATGAAAAAACTGCATTTGTTTTTATTACAAAGCCGACAAACATTAGTTTAACTAGTTATCAATTTATTAATTAAATTAATGAATTAGTTCAACTGGATGAGGATCCGAGCCATCAGCTGAGTAGTTCTTGGTGCCCTCTCGTCTCCGTCTAGAGCCACTGCCCCTCCACAATCCTCCGCAAAAATTAGTCTCTCAACCCTCCGCCTTGTCAGTGGCTCAAAGGCATAAGCCATTGGATTTGACGCCCTCCGACATTTCCTTGTTCGTAACTTACGTGTTCTTCTACGAGACCAAAACTCGGAATCAATAGAATGACGTAGGTAGTGACATAAAATAAAGATGGCGGCGACCATGCCACCAGCACGTCCCGTAAAAGTGAATTTTCTTTAAAATGGCTGATTAATCAGATGTTTTGTTTTGGAGTTATGCTTTAAAATATGTATATCTATGCTATGGTTAGCTTTTGCTCTAATGTTTCATGTCCCCTTTAGTAGCCCTCTGTCACTGCGCGCTGGATGTTATCACCACAGACAAGGGGCACATTGGCCAGTTGGACAGTTCATTCATCCCCATAGATGCATAAATATTTATTAGCATGGCTAGCAAGCTAAATAGAATAGCATTAGCCATATAACTGTCATTTCAAGCCAAAGTTATGTTCGAAATCACCCCCTATCCCCTTAACTAGTAAGCATGCCATTTTGCAGGGGTGTCCAAACATTAGGTGAGGATTGCTACACCCTCAACATGTGAAAAGTAGTCTACAACCACTGCTCCTTTACCAAGGAATATATCCCATTATCCTTTACGGTCACACGCGAGAAGCTAGGTATGACTACTTCACCAGCGCATCGATCTGATATGTCTTTCTGGGACACTAGGACTCACTTTAAAGTATGCTAGCTAGCGCTACCTGTTTTAGACAAAAGTTTTCCTTCAAGCCGGATTTGAACCAGCTATCTAAGGATGCCTGAGTTTAACCGCTACAGTCTACTGCTATTGAAGGTCTGACGCCTATCCCGTGTATCCACAGTAAAAGGCTAAAGCTAACACTTCCAAATGAAGCTTTCCTCACTTGGAGCAGTTTTAGTGTATCAGATAAGGTTTTTATTTTTATGTTTATTTTTTTGTACTATTACGGTAGAGTTTCCATAGTCTTTTCAATTCATTGTTACCTGGGGATAGCAAGCAGAGAGAACAATGCCTCATCCTGTTTGCTCCTCCGACTGGTACATTTCCTTCATTTTATAAACCAGCTTTTAGTGGTTTTACTGCATGATACAACGATGCTAATTTATTTAGTTTAACAATGACAACAATAAATACACACGCAAAATTCATGGATGTATCCGCCCCCGGATCCAACCTTGTTATTCGAGCCCTCCTTGACCTTGTAAATCGCGCTCCTGGGTTTTAAGCTAATAAGACAGACACGTTAATGATTACAGCTATCACTCAGATAAACAGTGGTTAATCTGTCACTTAAGTTCGGCTCCAGCGGTTTTGCAAAACTGAAGAATACATTTTGCAATAGCCAAACAAAGGCATCTGTTGACAGGACACCTTCTGCTTCCTCAAAATACAAACCCACTAATGCAAATGTGATGATTTTTAAAGTACGTCTTCCAAATCAAATTTGGAAATTCGAATTTCCACTGAATTATTTTTTTTTTTAGAATTTACTTAAGTAAGTTTACACGTCTGACACGTTGTAAAAACCAGACGGACGAATTGGCTTATATTAGCGATTTGTGGTGCACGTAGATAATTATTATTGTTTGTTTGCACACAGCAGACATGCTCACGCTTAACGGTGTCAAGCCCGAGTACGATCAGTGTCCTAGATACGGTGATTCACGTTGAATCCGTCGCGCCGGCAGGAGTCATTTCTGCAACTGAAAACGCTCTTGTCTTCAAACCCGCAAAACAATGGCAAACAGAGTGCCGTTGCTACGGCGACATGTCACATTGTTTTGGTGGTAACGTTGTTGATTTCACCTCTATCAGAAAAATATGCACTCCCTGGGCAAGACTGATCTAGTCCGGATACCTTTCCTTATCCTTTTGAGAGCTCTGACTCCTGCTCCATTATTTAGAAAAGACCGCCTTGAAAATGCAATACAAGGTAAAAGATAAGAGAATGTAACCTACTACGTCAAATATCACATTTATGTTTTGGTAATTGCCTTAAATGCTGATACCCGGCCTACTGGACCTACAGCTACTATTTGTTTGTTGCTCTTTCTGTAGTTCTGGAGGTCGTCGAGAGTGGGTTTCTTTTCCCATGGTTCTTTCGTCCCACGTTTCCCAAAACGTCCGTTTTGGCAAGGTTTTGAGGCCGCCGGCCGCAGTTTTAGACACACCTCGTGACAACGCGCCGACCCGTGATGTAAAAGAGGAGAAGAATCTGGGGGCTGGACTGCGGATGTGTGCTAGCATTAGGCAGGGAAAGTGAAGAAGAATGTGGCTACAGCTAACCCTCTCACTTGTGTTCGATCGTGTCTGCGCTGCGACGTCTGCGCTTACGATGTCAACGCAAGGCTATGAGAATAGTAATATGTATTAAATCCACGAAATTGAAGTGCAAAATCAAATGTTTTATGCCGTAATCACAGAACGCTACTGCCAATTTATTTAGGAGGGATGATTAAGTCATCTTTTCGTGTGACACGGCATGATTTGCTCTTTTAATATTACCTGTTTTGCTCATAACAAGCAGGCCTAGTTGATACGTGCTTTGCGTATAGATGAGGGCTATTTGCATATCAAGAAAGCTTGATGAACCGTTTGCGCTACGTGGATTACATGACACTTTGGTTTTTGCGGTTTTGCTTTGGGTCTAAATACGCCTATAATGCAAATTACTGCCTAAACTCGACTCTTAATGACACACTAGAAATGATGGACTATCTCAACTACTGACATTTTAGATAGATTACCCAGCTGTGCCCAAGATGCTTTTCTCCTCCGGTCGCCATACAGCTGGCCTTGCTGTGTCTTTCTGTCTTTCTCTTTCTGCCTCTCACTGTTTTTTGTTAAAAAAAAAAAACAAAAAAACCCCAAAACAAAAAAAAAAAACAGCACTCTACATTCTTTTTTCTGTTTTCGCACAACTGTTCTTTATTCTCAAGGGCTTGTCAGTGCATTTGATGAAATTAATCCTTTTCTATCAGTAAAACCACCAATAAGAATACAAAACTACTAGTAGATATGTTATTAAATCAATATAATGGAACGATAAGGATGAAAATACATATCGTACTCGCTAGCTTTACTCATTGTGTTAAAGAGAGGCCACCAAACTTGCAGTGGAAAGTGATAACTCAAAATTGCACATCTCTAAAACATCTCCCGTCCTTTTTCCGCTGTTCACACACACACCGAGAGACGCGGCAGACAACACATTTGCTTGTGATGCATTCCTTTATGACGTCAAACTCGCCGCCCCTGGGCTGCGGCACAGGATGTCTGCGAGAGAGACAGGGCCAGAGACAACAAAGAGAAACAGAGCAGGGATCGCTTGTACGGGTAGACAGAGATAAAAAAAAAAACACCGTTTTTGCGCGGTGAGAGAAAAGCTAGGTGTTTTTTTTTTTTTAAGGAAGGCTAAACTTGAGCTTTGCTGGGAAAGTCGGAAAGTCGCTCAAAGTAGCAGGAGTCTTACTTCCCTATAATATTGCAAATTCTTTGCGGCCTCTCTGCATTTGACGGCCGGCTTTGCTTTGTGATGCCTGATCCGTCAGCCAAGGGGGAAAAAAACAAAAAGAGGCTCAACACACACACACAGACGCGCACGCAGACATGTGATACAGAGTCACACAACAAAACCTGACCAGAACGTGAACTGATTTTGAGCTCATTTTTAAACTCGATGGATCTTGACGTAAAAAAATGACGTGTAACCACCATAGAAAAGTCAATAAAAAAGGAAAATTAGTCTTTGTTTAAATTTTAAATCCTAATCTTGACAAAGCAAGTCCAAAATAAGAAATAAGTGACCGTTAGCAGTGGATCCCGCTATGTTTGTAGTTCTATAAGAGGGTAGAAGCTGCTGAATTGAATGATACCAAACATTTTATGGACTACAAATCCCAGCCGACTTAAAATAATGTAATTTCTTCAGAAGAATTCAGGTTTTACAGGGTCAGTTTAGTGTTTTTGATTTACTTTTTGTGACTAATCATCCGTGTATCATCGTTGCTGTGCTGTTTATAGTGCTGTTTATAAATCTAAATCATTTATAAATCCTTTTTTTTCCCCCTCAGTCCTCCTGGCCGAAGCCATCGAGAACGACTGCATGGAAGACCTAACGCTCAAGATCACCGACTTCGGCCTGGCGAGAGAGTGGCACAAAACCACCAAAATGAGCACGGCGGGCACCTACGCCTGGATGGCCCCCGAGGTTATCAAGTCCTCCACGTTTTCGAAAGGAAGCGACGTCTGGAGGTGAGTGCCGACGGGAGAGTAGACACAGGGAGTCTTTTCATCCTTATAGTTGCAACACTGTTTTGGACAACAGTCAGACAAGACTGTTGTCCAAAACAGTGTTGCAACTATTGTCTACCATAGCTAAAATAGCTAGAATGCAAACTTTTGAGATTGAGGCCATTACATCCGTTCTTGTTTCTTATGAGCTTATGAGAAACCAATTCATGCAATTCATTCTGTTTTCTGGTGCATTGCGGGAACCCAATTTCGCGAGAGCATGGGTTTTTTTTTTTTCCAGTCGTAATGGGCTCAGTGCCGTGTCAATATCTCCGAGACATCTCCCGCAACCCTCTGTGTTTTATCCACGACAGAAACCCACACGAGCTCATTTGCAGCAATCCGCCCCCCTCTCCCCCCCCAAGATCTGGACAGCGGCAAAAAAAACAAACAAAAAAAAAAACAAAAAACGAGCTAGTGGTGGGGGTTGGCAAGGCAGGCATGCGCATGGAGATGACGACCGCCTTGGGGCGAGCCGCCAAGCCCGGTTTCTGCGTACTCACAGTGTGTGGAAGTTGTAATTAAAGATTAAAAGAATTAAAAAAAAAAGAAAGGCCACTTATAAAGCCTCCGCAGTGCGTTTTGCTGAGGTCCAGGCTCGGGCTAATTGATGGTGTGGGAGATCCAAGTTCTGTACTGTACTTCCTCTTCTGAGAACAGCTGCTCCGTTTCTGTGGGCTGAAAGCTCCTATGCGCGACTTTTGCCTTTTTTCTTGTGTGTGCTGGCTTTATACAGCCCATTTTATCTCAGGTAAAACAGTAAAAGTATTTATAAAATATAGAATAACTTCCACCTTGAGACGCTAGCACGTACGCTAAAACAACGAAAAAGCCTAAAAAACAACAATAACGTTGGCGGTAAGAGAAATAAGAGGCCGCTCTTTTAACCGTTCAGCAGAAAATCAATTTTCCTATCGAGCCGGGTCATTGCTTCTGTTTTTCTGTAGGCCTTTTCTGTAGGGGGAGGAGTGGTTTGCGGTATGCGCTAGGCATAAGCATTTTCGACCGCTGACAGGTAAATAGAACAACATTGATTATCTCTTCATCGTGGTGCCTGGGACATTTCAGGCGACAAATGAACATTTTTCTCTTTAAAGCCAGTGTGGTAGAAACAAGGGGAAATAAATTGAGGCGGAACAGCTATAGGGTTCATGGATGACCAAGGCCCACTTTAGCATGTGGAGAGCAACGACCGGCTAGCTAGCTAGTTATCTATATATCCATCTATCTATTCTTTCCTACTGAAATATAAGTGGAATTAAAATAAATAAAAGTAGCCTTGATATCTATTTTTGTTTTCTCCTCCAGCTACGGCGTCCTGCTCTGGGAGCTGCTTACCGGTGAGGCTCCGTACAAAGGGATCGACGGGCTCGCCGTCGCCTACGGGGTTGCTGTCAACAAGCTGACCCTGCCCATTCCTTCCACGTGTCCGGAACCTTTCGCTCAGCTCATGGCGGGTAGGTACAGAGCGGGCAGTACAATGCGCAACCGAACGCCGCTAACCCTCTGTGCGGCGTGCGGAGCGGGGTAAAGCTGCGTGAGAATATTCTCGCATGAGATCAAAATTGTTTCCATTTCCCTAAAGCTGAGCTGCAGTTTGGAAAACAGCTTCCTGTACAGTGTCAGAAACGTGGCCAGGGAGGGGAAGTCTTTTTTAGACCGGCTAGCTTGTGCAATCTATTTTCGCGCATGTTATATTGTTCCCTTTTTAAAAGGACAAATAAATCACTGTGGCAAGATTATTTAATTTACTTTACAGGCATTTGCTTCATAATACAGCATATTATACATCATTCATCCCCTTTAGCACCCTAAAATCAGACAATTAAGTGACGGCATTTGGCTTTATTTAGTGGGCGACTTCCTCGTTTCAGGTGCCTTGTTTCAAAATCACCTATATCACACACTGTTTTCACTCCTCTGTAGTAATGGTCGTGTGTGTGTGTGTGTGTGTGTGTGTGTGTGTGTGAAACAGAGTGCTGGGACCAGGACCCTCACCGCAGACCTAATTTCAGCTCCATCCTCAGTCAGCTTACAGCCCTGGAGAGGCAGGTGAAGGAGGAGATGCCGCAGGACTCCTTTCACTCGCTGCAGGAGGACTGGAAGCTGGAGATTCAAGACATGTTTGATGAACTTCGGGCAAAAGAGAAGGTGATTTAAAAAAAAAAAAAACTTTTGTCATGCTAACCCTTGAATAAAGTTTTGGAATTGATGAGTTTCCAAAAAAGGTTTTGTCATCATGTCCTCCTTCGCACTATTATGCTAGGCTACGTTGTTGTTTTGATAATCAAGGTCTGTCTGCAGAGCTTGTATTTTACATTATATATTTGTACTGTATGTATAAATATTTATAAATGGATTAGCTGCATGCACATTTTTCACATAGTGTTTATTATTTGGTATGCATAAAAATAAAGCTAGCTTCTTTACATGTGATACTTCAAATATGTATCACAAGCTTCAACTTTCTTCTGTATAAACTGTCACCACACTTTTGTGGTGATGTTTTTGTTTAGAATTTAATCACACATTTTTTCACTTTATCAATACATCGCATCAATGTTCACAAGGGTTTTAATTAAAACGGAGACCTGGTATCTCTCAGATGAAGGATAAAATAGGATTCGTAGGATTTGTTCATGTGACCGGGACCTGCCGATACTTGTTATGCCCTCATTTTTTTTTTATCCTGTTGTCCATTTTTTTCTTCTCCAGGAGCTACGGTGTCGTGAGGAGGAACTAAAACGAGCGGCCCTGGAGCAAAAGTCCCACGAAGAGTTCCTGCGGCAGCGTGAGCAGCAGCTGGCCCAGTGGGAGCAGGACGTGTTTGAGCGAGAACTCAGCCTCCTCATCCTGCACCTCAACCAGAACCAGGAGAAACCCAACGTGAAGAAGAGGAAGGGCACGTTCAAAAAGCACAAGCTCAAGGGCAAGAACGGCGAGATCAGCATGCCCCAAGGTCCGCGGGTTTTGTCGAATACCGTAAAAATGTTTGCCCGAAGTCTACATAATCGCAGTAACCGATTCCCTCCACTAATTCACCTGTCCGGGGAAAAATAATCTCGCTTTGAGCCCAAGTATTATAATATTTAGTTGTGCGACATGGTTGAAATGTAAATTCAATTCTAATTTAAACATTTACTTTATATTCACCAGCTGTTTATGAAATTCCGAAGCCATGGTACAAATAATAGTCCGGGGGAATAAAATTGATAATGTGTGTGCCTGTTAAATTGAGTTAATGGTTCATAATATGAAGGCGTGTATTATAAACTTGAGAGAATAAGTTGTTGGAAAATTTCCCTCTTGGTACACATTAAGCCGTTCAGATTAGCTCATAGTAGCCGCGATATTTTTAGCCTGTTCGTGCTGATTGGTTCAACAACATAATTAATTCCAAAGACACTTCACTAGGTATAATAAGAAATCAAACCAAGAATAGAATAAAGGAGAGAAAACTGTGGAAAATTAGCTTATAGAAGCTACTGTGCTAATATAAATATCACTAGCATTCGCTAATTAGCAAGCATGCTAAATAACTAATATTCAGTCTAAGTGCACTGTTTATAATCCTGAGAGAAATTCACAATGATGATTATTAAACTAACACTACTAAAGTACATTTTAACACACATTGACTTGCATCTGAATACTGTTTAATTACAAATTAAATACAAAACAAGTGCTTTTGGAATACTGTATTTTTAATAAATCTTTCATTGCATAGCACTGATTTCTTCTGCTGGTCATGTTAAACTGCCCTCTGTTCTTTTGCTTCAGATTTCATCCACAAGATCACAGTGCAGGCGTCGCCGGGCCTGGAGAAACGGCGGAACTCTCCCGATTTGGGTTTGGGATCGTCACCTTCCTTTGGGCCTCGTTTACGCGCCTTTCAGCGTGAGTGATGCCACACGCAGGCATATATACATGCTAGTATACTCGCATGTATATGTTCAATGCTTCCAGAAACAAAACCTGTATTATTTTCTGTCCAAATGATCCCCTTTTAATGTGCGTCCAACCACCCACATATTTCTGTCTTCCTTTGTTTCCACTCAGGCCTCCAGTCTCTCCCTTGACTTTTCCCCTCCCTGCTTTACTGCTTTCTCTTTCACACACACACCCTTTCCCTTTTTCAATCGTCTGTTCCAGCCCAAATATTATCTGACTTCCTCTCAATAGCTCAGCAGCTTTTTTTTTTTTTTTTTTTTCTATTGCAGCCCGCAGCTGCATTTCCCCGAAGGCAGCAGTGGGGGGCATCGTTGAGCTTTCTTCCTCAGGTAGAAATGCACCAGGAGTTTTAATATGCATGTAGTGGTGCTGTTTACTGAATTAAAAATAAGCAGGGACGGATTTGTTGCTCCAGCAGAGAGGGGTAGTGAAGGGGTGTAGCTGCAGCTGCAAATAGCAGCCGAGCAAACCACACAGGAAAAATACAGAAAAGCCGACCACAAAAAGATTGTTTACACAAAACACGTCACAAGAAGTTGCTGCGAAAGTGTGGCATTAGTTTATGACTCTTGAACTCCGAAGTAGCATGCTGGATTGTGGTGAAGAGGAACCACTTTGTGTTCAGTATAGGATAATTAATATTGTGCAACGAGCTCTGAAAGAGATTTAAATGTGAATTTTAAAACAAAGTGCTCGGAATTGAATAGAGGCAGCAATTTATGCGCTATAAGCCCAGCTAATTGGCATTGAACAGGCTAAGCTGTACAATAGAACAGATGTAAAATAGAAAAAAAAAAGGTTTTTTAGTTAGAAAGGTGATTTAGGTGAACAGAACGAGGGGAATCAAGCAAAAAAAAGGAAACAACAGGTGAAACAACATTACAATGGATTCCATTCCCATTTCCTTTGATCCAGTGATGGAGGCATTGAAAAGCTCCTTTTTATGCTTTTTTTTGTGCAACAGAGGTGCGACGACAAGGAGAATTGCGCATGCATTATGGATGCTCCGCGTGCGAGGAAATGCCTGAATAGCATTAACATGCTGAATGCGGTTAAGTCCTGCGAATAATAGTTGGAGTAAAAACAGCTTTTTTCTGACACTTTTTTCTTTCACACCCCCCCCCCCCTTTTTTTTTTAACGTTTAGGTGTGTTTTTATTCAACCAAAGTTTTGTTCGTGGCACTAAGTATAGATTTCTATCTCCGGGCAGGCTTTGAAGGGGGAGTCCAGCTTGTTTAATTCTGGATTTTTTTTCCATACGGGTCTCGCGAATAAATCGGCTATCTGAGCTGCACAGATTTGAAGAAATTCTCTGTGTTTGACAAAGTTAATCCTTCTTTTTCTTTCAGCAGTTGCAATGTTTTACAATTGATCTTTAGTTTAAGGCCTTTCAAGCATTCTCTTCCACCCCCAGTTAACTGTTTTTCCAGGTATGTGACCGAAAAAGCCAACACAATCATGGCAGGATGTTGATTTTAAGGTATTCCATTATGTAATAAAGTGGTAATAAACTCAATTTATTTAGGTCTGTGTTTATCTCTTTAGTAATTGGCTGATACTTGATTGCATCGGTGGCAGATAAATCCTTTTATAGGCGGGGGGTATAGTTAAATGAAATAGCTTGCGGTTTATGAATGTTTAAGTTATAACCTGAATAATAATGCATAGTTGCCCACCTGAGGAATGACAGATGTCCAAGTAGCTGATGTTTTTTCTCCATTTAATGTAAAATTGAAGCATTTCAATCATGTAGTAACTGTGCCATTGTCTGGCGTATCCATCTATCAGTCTGTTCTTCCTCCCATCTGTCTGAATGGCTACTTTTGCTCACACGTTCTGCTCTATCCAGACAGTCCTATCCAGACAGTGGTCACTCAATTTTAGAATTAATCGAGACCTCAACTTATCAGCAATATAAAGGAAAAATCTCACTGGATTTTCACTACTTCCATGTTTCCTCCCGATCTCGTAATTATGAAAAAAGATCTCGTAATTACAAGAAAAGATCTTGAAAAAAATCTCGTAATTATGAGAAAAGATCTCATGATTACAAAAAAATATGCCGTAATTATGACATTGCGAGATCTTTTCTCGCAATTATGAGATGAGGAAAGGTGTGACATCAGCTCCTGCTTCACTGTATTACCTAATGAGTACATACTATAAAGTAAATCAATAACTTTGTTTATTTACAACTGTGCCTTTGTTACGTTTTTCCATGTGACGTTGTAAACGCAGCGATGGAAAAGCTGACATGGCTGATATTTGTGATTGAGTTGTTAAACTAGCATACGCGTTGCGTAGCTAACAAGGAGACTGCCAATTGTTGATAAAGCAAACATGTGTTTCCAGAAAACCGAGGAGATGGTAGACACGCGCATGTCAACTGTAGTCTGAAGTTTAATCTCAGCTGGGATAGCGCCATGAGTGTCACTGCAAGAGGAGTTACTGGCATTGTATGGATCAAAGAGCTCGTGATTTAGAGATCCTGAAGTCATAATTACGAGACCTAACTTAAAGCAGCTAGTGAGAGATAAACGCAAATACAGTAAAATTATATAATTCACGTCTGCGTTAACGACGCCCGGCTGCGCCAGTCAGAGCTCACTAAGATTAATATGGAGTCGGTGTGTAATTTCGCCAGAACGATGTCGTAGCGTTGTCTGGTCCCCTCCCGAATCTGGCCAGTGATGACATGTTTAGCCGCATGTCAACGCTCCGTCGCTGGTTGTCGCGGTGGTGTCCAGAAAACAACGTGGCCTTCATAGATAATTGGGAGACATTTTGGGGAAAACCTGGCCTTATTAGCAGTGACAGCATTCATCCCACCCGGGGCGGTGCAGCTCTTATTTCTAGCAATATTGCAAAGTTTATTAGACAACCAACCCTCTGACAACCCAGGGTCGAGGCCAGGAGGCAGAGTCGCTGTCTTACACGCTTCTCTGCTGCTTCTGTAAGACTGCCGCCCTCCAATAAAAATAACAATGACTAAAAACGCTCATAGTAACACTAAGTTTAATAATACAATAGAAGTAGTGTCAGTACCTCGTCCTCCCACAGTTCATCTAGTAAATAAGTCAAGAGGCGTTAATAATAATAACCTTATAAAAATACACAGCAGTAAACACTCAAACAACTAAAACAATTAGATGTGGTCTGTTGAACATACGATCTCTTCGGTCTAAATCTCTTCTAGTTAATGATTTAATAACAGATCATCTGTCTGATATTTTCTTTCTCACGGAGACTTGGTTGCGGGATGAAGAATATGTTAGTTTAAATGAAGCAACTCCCTCAAGTCATATTAACTATGGCAGCAATCTACCACTCCAGCCTTCAAGTCGGTCCCAAAAGTAAAGCTACCTGTAGCTCTTTCGAGAGTCTCACTCTCAGCCTTTCTCACCACAACTGGAAGTCAGAAAAGCCAGTTTTATTAGTTGACAGTCTTAAGACGGCGTTTAACTCACTGTTAGATTCAGTAGGTTTCTCTCAGTTAGCAAATGAACTCCCATGCTCCCTCTAGGAAATATTATGCCAATGATACGCAGTTGTATTTATCCATGAAACCTGAAGAAACAGAGCCGTTAGCCAGACTCCAGGCATGTCTCAGAGACATAAAAGACTGGATGACCTCCAAGTTCTTACTTTTAAACTCAGACAAAACTGAAGTCATTGTTCTTGGAGCTAAACATTTGAGGACTAGATTATCGGACAGCATTCTCTCTTTGGATGGCATTACTTTGTCCTCCAGTACGGCTGCAAGGAACCTGGGAGTTATCTTTGACCAGGACATGTCATTTCTCCCTCATATTAAACAGGTTTCTAGGGCCGCCTTCTTTCACCTTCGTAACATTGCCAAGATCAGGAGCATCCTGTCTCAGAGTGATGCTGAAAAACTGGTCCATACTTTTGTTACCTCTAGACTGGACTACTGCAACTCATTACTGTCAGGATGTCCAGATGATTCCATTAATAACCTGCAGCTGATCCAGAACGCTGCAGCCAGAGTTCTGACAGGAACCAGCACCAGGGAGCAGATCTCTCCAGTTTTAGCTTCTCTTCACTGGCTTCCGGTGAAATTTAGAATAGATTTCAAGATTCTCTTTCTAACATCTAAAGCTCTCAGTGGACTATCTCCATCATACCTGCAGGATCTCATAGTTCCGTATATTCCTACAAGAACACTCAGACCACAGAGTGCAGGTTTACTTGTAGTTCCTAGAATTCATAAAAGCAGACTGGGAGGACGAGCTTTTAGCTATCGGGCAGCTTTACTGTGGAACCAGTTACCAACCTGGGTCCGAAGGCAGACACCACGTCTGCCTTTAGGATCAAACTTAAAACCTTTCTGTTCAGTAAAGCGTACAGCTAGCCTCAAACAAAGTGTGTAGGGCTGATAGATCTAGTTGCAGTCAGTTTTCACAGCTACAGGTAGAATAGGCTCATCAGACTTTTACTCTTCAATCTTTAGCACAGCTCTGCTGCTATAGGCTACGCTGCTGGGGACAAACACATGATCCACTGAGCAGTCCCTCACTTCCTCAACACCAACCACTCCCTCACCTCCTCTCCTCCTTTTATTTTCCTCTCACCGGGATTATCAGCGTGTCCAGTCTTCCTTGCTGTTCTGTGTCTCTCTCCCCCTCTTCTCTCTCTCGCTCTCAGTATCTTTCTGCAGGTCTTCCATCTCCAGACCTTCATGCTGCACGGACCTCAGCCTCTGACAAACCCGGTGTCCACTGTCAACACCTGCCTCTGCTGTTCCCTTTTTTATTAAAACCTGCCTATGCTGTTCCCTTTTTTATTAAAACCTGCCTACACCGTTCCTCTTTTTATAACAACCTGCTATGCTGTATTATGTATATATGTATTATATATATTATGTCTGATATGTTTGTATTTCTATGATTCTATGATTGTATCTGTTCTCTCTCTCTCTCAATTCTCTCTATCCTGTCTCCCTCTTCTTCTCCTCCTTTACCCAGCCGACTTTCAGCAGGATGGTTCCTCCTTGTAAGCCTGGTCCTGCTCAAGGTTTCTTCCTGTTAAAAGGGAGTTTTTCCTTGCCACTGTGCTTACCTGGGGGTTCAGGCTCTGGGTTTCTGCCTCTGTAAAGCACCTAGAGACAATTTTTATTGTAAAAGGTGCTAGAAAAATAAAATTGAATTCAATTGAATTTTCTTGTAATTGCGAAATCATCATCTTTATTTCTTTATTATGAGAAAAGGTCTTTAATTTTTTTTTAATGCAGTGAATGCTTTCATAGGATACAGAGATAAAACTCTTATTTCTTTTTTTTTTTTTTTTTTTTAACATTTTCCCTTGCAGTCAGTCCGAGCGACAACAGCAAGACCTTGGGCTTGATTCCGGTCTGGGCCCTAGAAGCCCCTTCTCACAAACAAGCTAATGGCGACCTGAGACTGGGCCCCCATTGGAGACCCCAGAGCCCCAAAAGTCCCAAAAGCCCTAAAGTGCTGCGCCTCAGTTCCCAGGAAAGTGGGTGAGTTTGCACCATTTTTTTTTTCTTTTTTTTGGCTGTTGAAAGATTAGAAATCTTTTCTTTTAATCATCGGATGTTTTGCTGCTTTCAGTTTGTCGATGAGGGCCAAGCTCTTGGAGACCCACAGCAATGACAACGGAGAACCTAACGATGATTTTGAGGAGTACAGGCCCTCCACTCCGACCCCTCCTGCTCAGAATGGTATCCCACGCTCTTTGCTAACGGCGCTATTTCCGTTAGCCGCTGTCAGAATTTCCACTAGCGTGAATGTAAATTATAAATACATCCAAATGAATAATACACGGGTTTTCCCCCACCCCCACCTTCGCCACTTTCTCTTTAAGGGTAATAAATACAGACCTTTTTTTCCCCCCTTGCTTCCAGGATTTTCAGCAAAGGACAGTCTGCGACTCCCTCTGTCTCAGCGGGACTCGAGCAGCGAAGAAGGGGGCTCCTCCCCAGCTGGCTCCCCAAGGCCGGAGAGGGGTTCTCTTGGCGGCGTCATTAGGAGCACCCACCGTGCTCTGCTTGGCAGCGGCTCCCTATTGGCCTCCATAGGACTAGGTCGCTGCCTGGATGTTCCCCCAAGGGTGCCCCCTCGAACTAACGCCTTTTCCCTCGGCGATCGCACTCCTTCAGAGCCGGAGATCTGTCCTGCCAAGCACCTGGTTTCAGACCCCCCAGTAGTGGACGACCTCATCACTTTGTCCCCCTCCGAGCTGCTCCCTAGGCCATTCCTGGATTTACCGCTACAGTACCAGGACATAAAACCATTGCCCCTAACGCCGCCTCCGCCGATCCCCCGCGAAAGGAGCAGCCATCGGAAGCAGCAGACACTGCACAGTCCGCAGAGCCCCAGGACACACCTGCGGCACGGCAGGGGCAGCCCTGGGGACTGGGTCCCAACTTCCACGTCCGCTAACGGGGAGCTGGACTGTGAGGCATGGGCGCGTCGAGCCGAGAGGAGGAGGTCCAGCCAAGGCCTGCTCGGGTCTCAGCTAGGTGATTTCCTATTTCTTCCTTCACCCATTTGGTCACAATAGTGAACACTCCACTCTAAATATAGCACATTGTACTTTTATGCTAACTCTTTGGCAACTACACAGTAAACAAGTAATGTTTTTTTACTCCAAACTGGATCCTGTCGTAAACCTCAAATAATGCACCAATATTCCCTTACAGGGACCCGTTTCAGAAAGCGGGTTTAGCAAAAACTCTGAGTTAATTCGCTGTGATTTAAGGGAAACTCAGAGTTTTTGTTCTCAGAAAGCCGGTTCAAAACTCTTGAGTCAGTTACCCGGGTAATATACACCGTGAAACTAACCTGCTCTCTAGCAGGTTTATTCCAAATAACCCCGAGTGTCGTCTCCTCTTGAAGCCTGCAGACTGCCGGGAGAGGATGATCCGCCCCGATTAGACGTTTGATGAAGCCCCCATGGGAACTTCTTTGAGTGTTACACATTTATTTGCACTCTCGATAGTTTATTTAACAGCATTCTCAGCTCTCACATTGCTCATATTGCGTAAATGGTCTCAGTTCAGAGTAAATTCTTTGTATTGTGATTTTATTTATTTATTTATTTTTAAATATATATCGGTGAGCATGTGTCCAAGCTAACCGTGGGGCTGTTACTCTTGATTTTGAAACATGTTTGTAGAGTTAAAAAGCCACAGACACCCCAGACATCTCATGGAAGTGTTCTACTGAATTGCAGGTATCAGTTTAATCAATAAATTAATAGATATCCAAAAGCAACAGCAGCCAATAACATAGAACTCCTCCTGCTACTAGAAAAATCAGTGGGTCAATTTGTCTGTGATTTAGTGAACCAACACTAGGTGGCGCTGGATCACCTCAGCCTTTTTTCTGTCCAATCCAATTTTAAGTACTTAAAAAAAAAAAAAAAAAAAACACAGTTGACCAAAGTGCTGTACACAGTAGATAAGACAAAATAAATAAGGCTCAGATTGAGCATGATCAACACCACCACAATAGCTTGTATATAAATCATAGCTTACATGTTTGAACTATTTTTGTATTTCATCTTAACTTTTTGCCAAGGTCGTTTTGTGCCTGTTGGGTTGCACCTGTGGCTGTTTTTTATCTCTGTCCAATTAATGATCACCCATGGACTCGATCAGCAATTTTCAGCCACAAAATCTCGTTCTTTTGCCACTGCTGCAGTATTATTATTATTTTTTTTTTTGAAAATATGCACATTTTCGTTGTAGCATAACTCTGAATCAGTGTTCATTAAATCAACTCTCAACACGTGTTCTGAAACCAAAAACTTTGAGTTGGACACTGCAGATTTTGGCAACCCTGCGTTCAGGTTCGATTTCTGAGTTTTGTAAACCCTCTTTCTGAAACGGACTTCAGTTCCTTCTGAGTCATTATTGTCTTTTTTTTTTCTTGCACAGTCTTTTTCCAGAACCAAAGACTCTTGTCTTGCGTAAGCCTTTTCATTTACATCAAAGCTTCCCTACAACCATTTGCATATCACCGGTTACAGCCGGTCCTCTGTACTTCGCCGCTAATACCTGTCCGGCGCAGCTAATGCCGATCCCTCTGATGTGTTCTCCTGTTTTGAGTGGGAGTTTTCTTTTATTTATGGCCGCGAAAGACTCTTTCCACAATTCAAAGTTGGAATAATGTCCTCACTTTGATAGCAGAATGTATATTTTTGTACTCAGTATCTAGCAAGAACACACACACACACACACCCCTCTGTGTCTTGCATGTTAAAAGCTTTTTTCTTACTAAATTATCTCACCACCTTCAATCACGAGGTTGTAAAACTCACCTCATTTCTTTTGACACCTGATAGTCGACGACGGTGATTTGTCTTCTTGTCGTTGTTGTTGGGAACCTACCTGCCCCCCTCCAACCACAACAAAGCATTCCAACCAATCAGAGAGCAGCAGTGGGGTTTCTGCACCAATTACATTTCAAGCTGGTGAGGGGGGCGGGGCCAGATGCCTCTGTTTTGTTTGTCTTAGACAGCCTTGAATATTGCTCCATTTCGCGTAAGCTTATGCTGTCAGACATTTTCTGCAGTTTTGTTTCCATACACTGGTCTTTTTTTCCCCCCTCCAGGGACTAATATTCTTCTTTAGAACTCCCGGCAAAGTTTAGAGCTACAGGGAAAGAGACAGGTGTGTTGGTCATTTTAGGTGCAAGCTCTCAGGGCCCCTGTGTTAATATTTTATATTATTTCTGGTTTCACTTTCAAAACTCTGAAAAGTCTTTCCAACAGAGCCAGGTCTTAAAGCTTAGCTTTCAGGTACCAGGGAAACCGAGTTTCACTGTTCCTCTGCTGAACATGAACACACTGCCACTGTTGGATCAAGGCTGCCGTTTAAATATTTCCGATCGAGCAACTTTTGAAATTCTTGGAATCCATCTATAACCTATGTTTTGTCTCTATTTTCCAGCTTTGGACCTGCCGCTGTGCCAGGACATGCAGGACTGTGACGACAAGCCTTCTATTCCCTACCCTCTGCACCCCAACCCGGCGCTCTGGAGCCCCAAGACCGGCCGCCTGGAGGTCAACGTCATCCCCCGTCCTCGTCCGTCTCCAGTTCGCCCTCGCATCGACCCCTGGAGCTTCATCTCTGCCGGCGGAGGGATCTCGGGCTCCGGCCGCAACCTGAAGTGCTCCGACAGCTACCTCCTAGGCTACCAGCCCTCACCCACCAACCCTTTCCACAACTGCGACCCCTTCCCTTCACCCGACTGCGACCCGTTCGCCCTCAAGGCCGACCCCTCGGGCAGCGCGGACACGGGACCGACGCTTGATCCCTTCTCGGCCCCTTTCCCCACCTCCCGCTCCGCGCCTTGCTCCACCAACGGCTCGCCCACGCTTCCCTCGATCCGGATAGCGCCCCTCAACCCCGCCGACTCCCCGTTCATCGACCTGGGCTGGGCGGCCTGCAGCAAACCCCTGGATTGCGCCAAAGAGAGAGCTCACCCACGCAGGACTCTGGGGCTAAAGCCTTTTAAACCCCCATCCCAGCTGAGAGATGACAGGTTCTAAACCCGTGGCGCGGAGGAACGCTGTTTTGTGACGCATTACCAGGAACTGGATTTGTTCAAAACGAAGCACGGCCATCTTTAAACCCACCGAGGGAAGTATCCTGCCTTCGTCCTTGGAGGGTTTCTTCGTACACCTCCTGCTGCTCTGGAAATCGGGAAGCCAGCGAGGGCTGGTATCTAGGATTTTTTGGACCGCTGCCACTGAACAATATTTTGTTCGCTGCCAATAGTTTTTTTTTTTCCTCCTCCTCTCGGATTACTAGAAGACTACTGCACACATCGCTCCTCCCATTTACAGATGGTTAGACTGCTCACACCACTTACTTTTACTCGTTCAAGCATCGTGACAATGCAGAGTCGGGCGAGGCAACTTTGCACAGCTTTATCCGCCTCTACCTCTCTGCATCAAACTGAACGCTTCGGGACAACGGGAAAAAAATTGGATGTGTTTTTAATATGTTACTTTGTAAGAATCCTTGAATGCTTAATCGGGCGCAAAAGGAAACAAACAAAAACAAAAATACTCTGAATCCGGATTAAATTTGGAAAATCAGCAGTCAGTCGTCAGGGTTTTCTTTTTTTTTTTTTTTTTTTCCCTTTTTTTTTTTTTTAACAGCGCCCCCTTGAAAGTTTTTTGGGAAAAATGCTCAATGCGAATCTACACGACACTGCCAACCAGACATTCCAGCCTGAAAGTGGATAACATTCCAGTCACGTTCCAGAGGAATCGACAGGGATCGTACAGGCTCCATGGCTCGGTAGCCTGCGCAGAAAAACACGACGGGTGGGAAGCCCTAGACATGTTGTGTTGTCTTCATATGCCAAAGAATTCCACAATGGTGGTATAAGTAACGGGATAATGCATTTGACGCATGCAAGTTATTTTAAGTGCCATATGGGTGGTTTGTCACACTGGATAGCTAACAGATAATTGAGAAAATCACACCTAGTACCACTGAAAAGGTTTAATACTGTCCTTTTTTTTTGTAAGCTTCTAGTATAAAATGTAGGATTCTTCCCCTTTTTTTTTTTTTTTTAAGCGTTGGCATACCTGGCCTATTTTTCCTCCTCTTATGCTAATGTAGGCTAGCAGAAGTGATCGTTAGGCTGGCTCTTAATTAGTTCATTCAAAACATTCATCTAAATCATTTAAATTGCCTTTTGAAAAAAAGAATATAGTGGAAAAATCAACATCGACGCCAGCCCCAAATGGATTTTAATAAGCTCTATTTTTCAATAGCATTCTGCACAATTAACCTTTAATGGAGGTATTTAGAAGTAGGTCTCTACCTTGTTTATGAACGTAGCTCCCATTTGTAACATAAAGTGGCGAAAGACTAATTCTAGTTGAAGCATTATGGAGCGTAGCCACCAATTAAGCTAAACTCTTCTGCCAGCCACAGGAATACGACGACGTTGTTGTTGTTCGGGTAAAGCGTGGAAACCTCGTCTCGGAAGGGAAACGACGTCGGATTATTTTAATAATCCAACCGACAGAGGAGGCTGATAATGGTAACTAGCTTCTTGATAATGGGAGAAAGCAGTCACAAATACATGCATATTAATTCAAGCTAACTAATTCACCCTGACGCATTTTATGTGGATTAAATTATTAGATTAGATTTAGAAGAACGGCATACCTTTCCTGCAATCCCTGACAGTTTTTTTTCTCACTAAACATTTCAGGGACATCTGGTTAGCTAAGCTAAGTCACATTATATCAGGAAGTCATGTGGCAGATTTTGCTAGTCATCTACTTAACACTAACAAAGAAGCCCTGATGTTCTTTTTTCCCCAACATCGCATCTAATTTTTAATAGATTACATAATCCAGGAAGCAATAAAAGTCAGGCTTTGCCGTCTGCTTTGATTTAAACCTGAAATCGAGTATTTAATCGACTACATTTAGATGCTAGCGATCTTTCAGCGCAGACTTCCTGTCATCTTCTTTGGGGGTTTCACAGACGTGACAAGTGGCGAGCTATTGCTTTTGCACATTAGTGAAAAGCCACAATGCCACGAGAGCTTCCCATTAGGCCCATATCACAGCTGCCACTGGCAGGGCCCTCAGAGACAAAGGGAAGAGAGATGATCGAAACATCTGGCGGATCACTGCCATTGCACTTTTCACCGCGTCCGTCAAGTGTCTGATTCAACCTGACGCTTGTGTCATCTGTTTGTCGGCTCCACTCCAAGTTTTAATTTTCCTCCCCTGTCTGATCTTCAAGATGTAGCAATTAGATTAAACAGAAAAAAAACCAACCTTGTTCTTTAGCCAAATCTCTAACCTCTAGACCCATAGCTGAAAGAATGAAGAGATGTTGCAGGAATTCTGTTTGTGGACAGAGGGCCCAATTTTTTTTTTTTTTTTTTTTTTGTCTTCGGCTGTCACATTTAGGAATCGCAACTGCCTCTCCTCTGCCGGAGCTGACAACAAGCGCTAATAAGAATGTCCTAAGGGGCTGCTTGCGATACGCTACGCTCCTCTTCCCAACACTCTGCTGTCCATCACCGCAAATCAGACGGGGAGGCCCGTGGGCCACTTTCAGACCATGAGCAGAACATCGATTTCAAGGCTAAAATAATAAAAAAGAATGAACAAGAAATAAAAAAAACCAGCTCTCATCGACTGTTTTGTTTGGCGTTAGCAGACCGAGACCAAAATGATCAAATTTGACCGCTGACGCTGCGCATTTCTCCCAGCGATCTGGACAGTGTGAGTGTTGATGTAATTTCTTTTTCCCAATCTGTGACTCCAAAAATCTTCTCAATTGTTTCTCTGCTCTAGCTATTGACACTCAGTCACCTTAGGCTGTTCACCAGAACATGCAGTTATTTAAAAGAGGCTTTTTGATGATTTTTGCCCCCAGTCCACATCTCTTTAGTGACGCTAATTAACTGTAGGCACGCCGCGACAAATGTTGGCGGCTAATTGGATGCAAGGTTAGGTCAGACATTCCCATCCACCCCATGTCATTGACATTACCATTTAAACCGAATAGCTAATGCCTTCCTCGCGACCTTAATCGCAATCACTTCGATATGAAATCGCAAGGTTTACTGCTAGCTTAGCCCGTAAACAGTTCTGGTTTCATCTCGCACGTTTCTGGTAAACTCGCCCAACCTTTAGTTTGTTTTCTATTAAGGACTGAGCCAAACTGTTCAAAGCAGATGTGAACCAACGCCCGCCACTCACAGCTTAAACAGATGAACTTTAAACGACCCATATAGGCAGTTTTTGAAATGGCTTGGATGGTACAAATCCGGCTGACACACTGGTAAAACATCTTTGGTCTTTCCTCTCGACGGTTTCCTCCCAGCTGCATTTCAAGAAAAAAAAAAAAAAAAAAAAAAAAGACGTATTAAGCTTTGAGTAAGCGGATATTTATGTGATCATCTTTTATTTGTTTTCACACACTGGATTGCTCCCTGTTTTTTGAGACTACGAGTCTACTTTAAGATGATGGAACGCAACGCGAACGAAGCTTTTAAGACGTTTTCACTGGAGTATTGAAGTTGTAGATCTGGGTGCTTTACACGAACAAAAACGCAACCGAATGAACAAAGTCTTACTGTAAACTAGCAAAGAAAAAGCAGAAAAAAAAAAAAACACCGTAAAGTACATTATTAAACTGCTAGACAGACACGAGCTGTCACTTTGTTTGTTTTTGCCTTGGTTGTTATTGTTTCTGATCCGATTCTGTGCCTTTTTCGTGCGCCAGCGCACCCCAGTGGACGTGAAACCGCTGTTGCCGTGTCGCCCCGGCAACCGCTTTTGACATCGCTCTCGGAAACGGCCTCCGTTTTGCCGTGGGTTTCGGGGAGATTTCTCGCTGTCGCGGGGCTTTGAAAACGTTATTATTGTTTCGATTTCTCTTCGAATGTTAACACTGGGCTGGGCCTGTTTGACCTTTTTTTTTTTTTTTTTTTTTTTTTTTTGTAATGTGTCGCGAGGATTGTTCCTGTGTACACTATGTGAAAAAAAAAAAAGTTTTATTTCTCTTGGCTATAATGAGTTTTATCCTGTGGGAAGCGAACATTTTTTTTAAAAAAGTGAAAAACAAAGCTCAAATGAGACAAGACCAAATAAAAGTTAACAATCTTTACCCGGCGTGACCTCATTCTTGGACCGTTGCCAGTACGTCTGATTGAAATTAATTGGATCGTGACGACCTATTGGAAATTTCCAGCAACAAATCGACAGCAAAAAATCAAAACAAAGTTTGATTTGACTTTGGTTAAAGCTAAGCTATCTGTCTTCACAAACTTTAAACATATATTTAAAAAAAAATAACAGGAAATAGCGAAAAATCTGTGTATGCTTTGCTCCAGACCTCAAAGATGAAATCCAGCCACCTCGATGGGCTGGAAACATTCAGTAAAGGGATGAGCAAGCACACGGAACCATCCCGGGTTCTGTCTGTGCGCGGAGATAAAGATGGTCCTGCAGTGGCGACGGACGCAGGCGTGCCGCTGCGTTTCACTCTCCACAGACAGCAGCAGCAAAATGGCGGCATCTGATGACGCAACAAACGGCGCTTTAACTGGACTTTTAGAACTGGTGCTGGGATCGCCAGAAAACAACCTTTATCCACCTCCACTCCACTGGCTGCAGCGTCGACATGCTAATTAATGCTACTACCACGCGGCCGTTATTGATTACATCGAGTAAAGGTCTATTAATCACTACGGAAGTACACATCACGAGCGGTTGCAACCTTTCAGGCTGACGGGCCAGCTTTGTATCGGAATTTCTGCCGGAGAGAGAGGTCGCTGCGTCCGGCATGAAACTGTACGGAGAATGGAGGTGTGTGTGTGTGTGTTCATCAAATGCCCGCAGCCAACTGGATGGCGCAGAATGTGGAATCGGTAGCGTCAGCGAGGCTGTGACAGAGAAAAGCCTCTGCAACGGCTGACCCTACCCCACCCTGGCGAGAGTCTCCCAGGCTCTTGTTGCCATGGACACTGAAAGTCTGATGAAATGAAAGCACACACACACACACACACACACACACACACACACACACACACACACCTGATGAAAGGTTTTTCTTGTGTTAAAGTGAGACCAAAAGAAACTTTTTCCCAGTTTGGCGCATGTCGTCCTGAAAATATTTAGGCGGTCGTCCTCGCTAAGGCGCTAGAGATCAGTCCGATTTCGAGGGCCTCTTACCAGACCCCCCCACCCCCCCCCCACAGATGCTTCATTGGATTTGCCAGAGCTCCAACCTGAATCTTTTTTTCCACTCATTGCTTTGCCCAAAGGTAGAATTTCTCTTCACCTTTAGCTACTGACTTTCTGGTCAGGCCTGAAGGTCCTGAGTCAGAATTAACTGTTCATAATTGCCAGAACCTTGATTACCCTTTTCCCAACTGAAGAGAAACAGCCAGGCACTTCACCCAATCATTTGTTTTTTGCCAAATCGTACCTCTCATAAAGACTTAGACTTCTGGTCTTTTGGAACGGTGTCCGGCTGCTAGTGATGTCACCGTGGTGCCATATTTTTATTTATTTTTTAACCTTTTTTTTCCTCTCTTGACGCAGGTGTGGTGGCCAAGCGGTAAGGCGTTGGTGTAGTAGCTGGCGTTGTAAACCAAAGAGCGTGGGTTCGACCCCCTGTCTATGCCTTAGTCACCTGGTTTTCATGACTTTTCTGTTTTAATGAAACTCACCGTTAACAGGAAGAAATAGCCAGCTGGGTAAAGGAGAAGGGGAGGGATGGACAGATTTTTGTTGTTTTTTTACCCAAAACTACAATTCAAGGAGGTCAGAGCGCAACTCTGTGCTCAGCGAAAAAAAGAATTAATAACTCAAAACATTGAAATGGGAGAAAAGAGACATGTAGCCATGAACCAGTGAGGTGATTAAAACAGTTTGTGGATCATGTTTCTGTACCCACGTGCTACACACGTACCAGTAATTGTAATTATGCCGAGGAAACGCTGACCCAACCCTGTGATTGGTTGCCCAAATGACATAATTTCCGGCGCCATCTTCAAAAGAACGGCTAAAGTAATCATGGCTGTCCTTGACAATTTTGTGAGGAAGAGGACGGACCAAGCTGAAGAGCATCCGGCAGGGGAGGTGCGAATTTGTCCACACCTACGCGACTTTCTCTTTAAAGCAGACGGACCAGACAACAGTCCGCTGACGTATAAATGGGAAACCCAGTCTGCGCAGAAAGCACGTTCATGTTGCCGACAGGCTATCCAGAACCAAATCGGGCCCTTAAAGGTGGATAAAAGGCTTCCTCTTGTTCTACCTGCTTCAAAAAAGATCCTCCCCCCTCCCGTCTCGTGTTTTCGCCGTACCAAGCTTCAACTGCGTGCGTACATCTTAGCGTCGGATGTTCTAACGGGCGGCTCGGTTCAGTAATCAAATCCAGCTCCTGCTAGTCGGGCTCCCTCAATTCCCCAGCAGAAAACTTATCCACGTTAATGAAGTGTGACAATTAAGTTCTTTCTGTCACCCCGAGTTTCCCCGACCCAGAAGCTTTTGCTTTTGAAGGGGAGACGAGCTGTCAGCCAGGGAGGCAAAAATAATAATAAAACGGAGCTTTTCTGGAGCTTTGATTAAACTTGATACGGCAGCTAAAAAAAAAAAACAAAAACAAATTAAAAAAAAAGCATTTTCAGATGCTTACTGTTGCTTACTGCTTAATAATCCTGTAAATACTATAATTCTTTTGGGTGCTGTTCATATCAGTCATCTAAAACTTGTTTTACACAGCTTATTGTCCAAGCCAGCCCAAAAATCCCCAAACAATTTTAAATGAAAGGGAATTCTCTCCATATACAAAGAGGAGATTGAATAGTGTACAAACAGATGGCGTGTAAAGCTGTTCCTATCTACCGAACGGAAATGGAATTTTTGAATCGCAAGTAAATAAGTAAAAATCCTGTTTTTAAGCCTGTTTATAGTGTTACAAACATAAATGGTCTAAACTCTTCCTCATTTAGCTAAGTAAGTCCTTATTTCGCTAAGTTCATAAGCCGTATCCTAAACATCCTGGTTGGTGGGGATCAGGTGACCAGAGCTAGAACGTCAACATCACTGTCACCATTGTCATAATTTCCTGAAATCTTCATCAAAATCCATTCAAGCCTCTTGGTTTCATTGTTGTTTGTCAACAAAAGATAAGACACTAGCATCGACCCTGTAAAGGGTTTAGGCTCAAAACCTTTCTCCTGTACTTTATTTTAAGTCATGTAAAAACAAAAACAAAATTAAACAAAACAAACAAACAAAAAAAAAAAAAACAGGTGAAGCCGAGGTTTCACTCAGTAGCTAAAGCCTAGCACACACGGCACGATTTTAAGCGTCTTAGACTCGCGACTCGCCCTCACCCAAAATCAGGTGAGGCACTAATCCGCTTGGCGACGGAGTTAAGAACCTCGAAGACCTGAGTAATGAGCCTGACGACGCCCCGTGCGGAGTCTTAGACCGAAAACTGGACATCAAACCTGCTAGATATCCAGGCTGCTCGTGGTGACGTAGAAAGAGCTCCAGCCAATGAGAGCAGACGTGGGCGTGGCCGCAAAATAAGGAAGTGAAAAGGAGCAACAAGAAACGACAGGATATAGAAAAGTTGTGACCCCGATCTTGAAACCATTTGAAGCTGTATCGTCCTCTCATCTGTTTTTTTGTCAATTGTAATTTTTAAGCTGTGCATTGTTGTTTTGTGGTTTTAATAAACGTTTGCTAGTGCGTGTTTTTCGGACTAGTCCCCCCGGAGTTGAATCAGTCCCAAAATGCGTCATGAATAAGAAAAATAAATTGCACTAGACTATAAGTGGCATGTTGTGGGGGAAATTTGTTATTACAAAATCCAGGACCAACAGTAGACATTTCATTCGTGAGGGCAAATTACAACAATAACGCTGCGGCCTTGTACTTCCCGTGTCAGTCATTACTGGCAGCGCAGTCGGTCACAGCTCCTGACGGAGAGAATCGTGCCGTGTGGACACTCCCGTCTCAGACGAGTCTTGTAGCGTGGACACCCAACGCTCCCGCCGATCCTGTCCAGTTGCACGGTGTGAACACCCGGGCGCCGCGCCGACTCGATAAAAATCATGCCGTGTGTACTCGGCTTAAGATGATAACAAACTAGCTTGGACATTGGCGGTTCTTGGATTGATGGTTCATGCCCCAGCAAAAGCATGAACCCTATTTTTTTTTGTTTTTTTTTTAAATATTTGACCAAACACACACACAGAAAAGCTCCAAGGTACAACCTACCCTTCTGCCCCCACACTGTTCCACGGGACTACAAGTATGGGGTTTACTGACGCTACACTGTTACCCACACGGCGTTATAGCAACAGAACTTCAACAGGATGGTGACCTAGTGTTGCACCCTCAAAGCAGACATGACTTATTGTCTTCATTCTTGCAACTTTATTCATCCCAGTTCTTTCTTTCTTTCTTTTTTTTTTTTTTTAACGCGATGCCTGAACGCTAACTGATGCGGCGCTAAATCCTAAATGACGCCGTCATCACGATCTCTGACCTCTCGGTAATGAGAATGAAACGAGGCATCAAAACACAAAAGAAACCCACATCGTTTCATCAGTTTAATACTTCCTCCTTGTTCCGCTTTTTTTTTTTTTACTTGCTTTTGTGAGCCTCAATCTCCGTCGATAAATCTCTGCCGAGCTAAAGAAGTTTTTGTTTATTTATTGTTTATTTATTTATTTTTTGTATTTTAAGAGTCTGGAAAGTCGGCCAGCTCTTCCATGTTTTGTTTGTCGGTAATTATCATAATTGGCGATGAAAAGGGCATCCTCCAAAGGCTGAGCGTTTCAAAACAAAATGTTAAGAAAAGATGTATCGTTTGGAGAAAAATGGAGGCAGTTAATAAGACAATTTAAGAAGGGTTTTCTCGGTGTGCCTTTGCAAGGATAACAGAGATTCCGCCGTCTTCACCCTCGAGACATTTTGAAAAAAAATCTGCTGTAGCGCAGCAGATTTGTGGCCAATTACATTCCTCCTCTCCGCGCCCTTTAAGTTCTTACCTCGTAGAGCAGAGTTATAAAGGGTAGCGGTTAAAGTCTCCCCGCAGGAAATGGGGCACCCCCTTTCCCAATAAGAAACTGCACCGGTGCTGTTATGTGGCTTTCATGTGAGCAGACGTGACTTTTTTTTTTTCATCTTCTTTGTAGATCATCATGCCATCATCGGTTTCAGTGTCACTCACATGAGCTGGAGTGCCGATGGTTTTCATGATGAAACCTGAATGGAGCCTGCTGATGAATGGTTCCTCTCCTCTCCTCTCCTTGTTTTCTAGGTCAGTGTTTATTGTCATTAATTCTTTTCTTCCTCTTCCACTATCTCTGCATTCATCTACAGGTTTCACTGACCCCATCGTTGTGCCTGCTGACCTCTGAAATCTCTGACCCGCTCAAATTTATATTTGCACCCTCCGCACATGTATGATGTCTGTGCTCACCCCTGAGCTTTATCGCTCCTCTTCCTCCCTCTTTACCCAGCTGGCTATCAGCAGGAGGGTCCCCCCCTATATGAGCCTGGTTCTGCTCAAGCTTTCCCCCTGTTAAAAGCTACTTTTTCCTGCCACTGTTGCTTGTTTGGGGGTCAGACTCTGGGTTTCTCTAAAGCACCCAGACACGATTTTGATTGTAAGAGATACTTTATAAATAAAGATGAATCGAAACAAATCGAACTGAATGATACTCAACATTCTTTGGACGACCGTAACTAGTAAAATACCCAATTAAATCATGTTGATATACAAAAATATCACTTATCACTGAAACCCGATACACTCAACTTTGGCCTGAAGACAGGAGGAAGTCAGTCACACAAGTTGGCAGCTGTGGCCACCAGGGGTCGCTGTATAAATGGACCAGACCATTTCTTGGGGGACAGCTGCTGCAACACATGATGAAACGCGTGCCACCGTCTTTGAACCTACAGCGCGAATTACACCCGCGGCATACCAATGTGCCCCTTTGTTTCATCACACTCCAGCTGGGGATTCTGAAATCCACAGAGGATCGGGTCAAAAGTCACCCACTTCGTCCTCCTCCATCACTAATCTGAAGCCCCTTTGATAATGAGCTGCTGTTGGAAATAGCTCGACATGGCGGGGGTGACTAATTATGTTTTGAGGAGAAGCGGATCCTCCCAGTGCAGAGAGTTACTCAAGAAGGGCCAGACTGACAGATTGGGATCATGGAGATTACACACAAACATTATTTATGGAAATGTACAAGGAATTAAACTATTACACTGTCTACTGACTTATCATAACGGGGCAATTGTTAAGAAAGGGGGAAAGAAAGCATCAGACTGCTGGTATGTTTACCCAGTCCCTACCCTAATCCTAATCCTAGCCATCCCAGCTAACCCCCTGACCCTAACCTAAACCTTCTAACCCCAACCTTTAACTTTATTTCGGCTTCATTTATCATACAGCGTCTGTCACAATCAAAATTGTCTCTAGACGCTTTACAATAATCCAGGGCCTGACCCCCCAACAAGCAAGGAAAAACTCCCCCTAACAGGACGAAACCTTGAGCAGGACCAGGCTCCTATGGTGGGACCCCCCCTGCCGATGGCAAGCTTCATTTCAGTTTTATTTGTGCAGCCTCTTTTACGATCAGAGTTGTCTCTAGGTGCTTTACAGAGGCAGAAACCCAGAGCCGGAACCCCCAGGTAAGCACAGTAGCAAGGAAAAACTCTCTTTTAACAGAAAGAAACCTTGAGTAGGACCAGGCTTACAAGGAGGAACCATCCTACACCATAGGTAAGAAGGAGAAGAGGGGAAGAAGTGATAGAGAAAAGATCAGACATACTGGATGTCATAAACATAAATACATTATTTGCATTAAGCAATCAAAGCTAGTGGGTCTGCACCCCGGCAGCCTTGGCCTATGGTAGCATAACTAGTTAGTTGCCTAAAAAAGAAACAACCCTGTTCTAGACATGATAATTAGCCCGACTAGAATAGCGAGTGTACCTACAGAATTACTTTAAACCACATCAAACCCTCAAACAGTCTTCTGAAGCATTAGCATGTTAGATGTATCACCTAACGCTGTGTCAAATTGCCTAGCACTCTCGGTTACCCTTAAAATACCCATGCAATTGCATGAAATTAGAATAAATATGTCGTTTTCAAATAACAAACAAACAAACAAACAACGGAAAACGTTAATTTCACAGATGTTTTAAGATAATTTTGTATGAATTCACGCAAGGGATCCAGAGAGAAAACGTTGTCCTCTGTGCCCGTGTGCGTGCAGCAATTACACACTTTGGCGTTGAGCTGTGAAACTCGCTATTTGTTGGTAATTTAGCTTGAAAAGTCCCCACGGAGACGGAATAAATCCCACACCGAACTGTATGCCAGCAACTACTGATATGGTCAGCGGCTGAAAAATGAGCTTGCACGATAATTAAAAAGGACTCATTTGGTGGTGGACGCTACGGTGCTGTCCTGATTGCTACATCGTGCGCCTTACTAATGGATCCTAGCTTAACAGATGTATTTTTCTACTTTGTTCCCTTCCTTTAGCCACTTCTCTAACTTGCGGCAATTACAAAGACAAGGTTTCGGAACAGCTCAGGAGATATCTCTGCTGTTATTGATGATTTCAACCATCTTATAACTCAAGCCGCTTCTGCCTTTTCTTTAAATCTCAGCCTTGCCGTGGCTAATTGTTCTCAAATAGTTATTGATTAGCCGCTCCGCGTGCACAGATTAAGTAGTGGTGACACAAGATAACGCCTCATCAAGCGTGTTGTTAAGGTCTTATCTGAGCAGTTTTCTGTGTTTCTGGTATTTCTAAGCTTCTTATACAGTGATCCCTCTGCAAAATAGTGACCTTTTAATTTTTCACTATTCCGATACAAGTTACGTCCTCATAATCCTCGCACTCTTTATAAAGCCCAAATTACACTGGCGGCGGCGCCCGCTCCAACAGGGCGGCGGGCTCTGAAAGATTTATGACGCTTCCTTTTGAGAAGCATAATATGAAAAAAAGACATGGCATGGAAAACGATTTCAGTGACCCTGGAATAGTTCACATACAGACACACACACACACATCATATTTCAATCATAGTGGGGACTTTCATAGACATAATAAACTACCCAGCTCCATACACTGACAAGTCTGACCTAACCCCTAACCTCTAAGCCTGACCTAAACCCAATTCTAACCCCAACGTTCCAACCTTGAATTAATCCTTAAACAGTCCTTTAGAATTGTGAGGACCAGCCAAAATGCCCGCACCTTGCAAAATTGTCCTCACTTTGCTAGTAAAGTCAAAATGTTGGTACTCAGTATTTAGCACATCCAAGGACACACACCTACACACACTTTTGTTCCGAGAGAGCTTAAGGTGGTGATGAATGGATCTTGCTTGTGTGAACGAGCTGAAGAGTCTTCAAGAAAAAAACAAAAAGGGCAACAAAAAAAACCCCCCAAAACCCGGGAAGCTGGGTGCCACTTCAGTGCCAAAGTGGTTTAATTAGAGTGTGCTCTAATGGAGTCTTATCTGTACTGGTCGTTAATGAGCACCTAGTCATTCCGTGTGTCAATATTTGTTCCACACAACCGAGCTCATGAATATTCTCTTTTTTTTCCCCTCCTTTTCAGAGTCTGTTTTGGAGTCTTTGGAATTCTCCCGCATAGCACAGAATAATGTTGGCGCACCGCCCACGGATGGTCAGGGCCCTGTCGAAACCCCTTTACATTTACGGTGACGAGCGTTGTCACGGCTACGGTGCCAAAAATCATAACTAGAGGGCTGGCGTGCGCACCTGCCGAAGCCTATTTGGAAGCGGCGATGGTTTTGCCGTCTTTCGACGCCCTCCACACATCCCCTCTTTTCGTCTTTTGCGCCTGCATTTCCCCCGACTCAGCTCTGTCTCTTTTCCTCCTTGACTCACTCTGCCGAAGGGTGCGCCGCGTGCCAGTCATCCGGCGTAATCTGCTGACAGGCAGGCTGATAGGTTAGCGTAATGTGTTTGTATGGCTTTATTCCAGCATTTAGAGGCAGCTACCTAACTATCCATCACCCTCTCCCCTGCCCGGATTCTTCTCCGCCCTGACAACCTCTCACTCTAACCACTCCTTTTCCTGAACACTATATACTGATATATGGGCTTGTTTTCTTCCCAACAGACCACTCTGCTCTCAGAGTGATGGCGTACTTGCGGTTCTCAAAACCTTTAAAAGAAGAATAGGCGGCAGAGCCTTTAGCTATCGGCCCCCCTGCTGCTGCAGGCCTAGCCTCGGTGACCTGCTCTATTTTTGCTCAGCGTCTTCAGTCATCTTCCTGTATGAGGTTTGTGTCTGTTCCTCTCTTTTTCTCTATCCTTCCCATCTCCTCTAGCTGTCCTTCTCCTCCACCTTTACCAAGCCAGCCATTAGCAGAAGGGGCACCCCCCTATGAGCCTGGTCCTGCTCAAGGTTTCTCCCTTTAAAAAGCGAGTTTTTCTCACCACCCTCTTGATTGTAACAGACCCTATTTAAACAAATTTAGACTGAACCAAATTGTATCCTAGTAGCCTTCGAACTTTTCATGAATTAAGAGTTGTCAATTTTTGCATCACCCATAAAAAAAAGTGAGGAAATCAGAGATCTTAATCAGTAGAGAGGACCTAACATAGGCATGAATGGGGCTTGAACCTACAATCTTTGGTTTACGAGACCTATTAATATTTCACCATGCTAAATTGAACACAAGGGTGTAAGCTTTCTCCAACTTTTTGCTCTTTTTAAACAGAGATTAAATCTTTTTTGCATTCAAGCAAATGCTAAATTACCTGGCAATTGTTAGCTTGATTACAGAACAAACATATGATTAGTATCACAAGCCACCATTGGGCATAATAATTAAACAAATTTTTCCTGATTAAGGGTGTAGTTGGCCGCATAACCACTAGTAGGCGATATAGTGCTTCCAGTATGAGCCTTGGCATGTATGGAATATGCGTCAAACTGGCATTAAGGGGCCATCAAGACCGAAATGAATCAGTAGTCTACAAGGGGTTAGCTTATAGCTACACTGACACATCCTTCCATGTCAAACCTATCACACATTCGTACATGCATATTACATATAGCGGTTTTTTTTTAGTAGTTTATAGTAGTTCTATTGCTCGTTGGCAGTGGTTTGGCTGACTCCGTCAGCTGGATCACGCTTAGCTTCACTGTCTCTGGAGAGCTGGCAAACACAGGGATGCGATTTTCACACAGCGGCCGTCCAGCATATGGAGGAGCGGCCTACTGGCCGCACCACATGCTGAGTTTGTTTACTTTTTCGGCAAAAGAGGCCGCCTCGAGTGAATAATTACATTTAGATCGTGTAAACATGCAAATGCTCCAGATGGCTTAAAGAACACGGCAGTAACACTGTTTATGGTGAGAAAACAAAAGGAGAAAAATGCACAGTAGGATTGCTTTCCTCCATGAGTAACACGGCCCATTGAGCTGTTCATTGCTGCAAAGCACAAACAAGCAAACACACTCCAGCCAAATATCAAACAAACAAACTTAGACAGTTGATGGAGGAGGAATTAAAGCGGAAAGTAAATGTAAAATCAAAGACAGGCTTAAAAAAAACAACAAAAAAGAAAGAGTACCCTTTGGCTGGTATTAAGTGTATCCGATAATGTGTTGTGAGTAGCTGTGTCCAACCAATGGTCCCCAGCCAAGCAATGTTAGGGTTAGGGTTAGGGTCCATTGCATTTGCGCACGAGAAGCTAGACATGACACTAATTATTGATTGCTAATGAAGTTACGTAATGACGGGCATTGTAGTACACCAACAAACATACGTCCGTTGAGGGTTTTAAGTTCATTAATCTTTACTCCACAAGCGCAGATCTCGATCTGGGTCACTCATCAGCCGGCGCCGTGACGTTGTGTGGGTATTTTACTGCTAACTGGCTAAAGGCAGAAAGAGAAATGAGGGAATCACTGCTAAAGGTTCGAGGGAGGCGCATTAAGAAAAAAAACATATGAGCCATACATATGAGGGTCCTGCTCTAGGGTTCTTCCAGTTAAAAGACGGTTTTTCTTTTTACCTCTTTTTGCATGTTAAGAGACGCAAGTGGAGGATTAAATGTTCTCCAAAAGGCAATACAATCAGCATATAGTTATTAATATCTCGATCTAAAATGGAAGGTGCAAATATTTGACCTAGCACAGAAAATAATAATGCATATCGATGTTACTACTCATCGCTGACATTTGCCAGGCTGCAAGAATTTAACTTTCGTCCAAATTTTCTAGAGTACAATGATGTAGCATAATTTTGTTTGTCCGTTAGCAAAATAACTTGAGAACGTATGAATGAAGATTTTAATGACATTTTCAGGAAATGCTGATAAAAGGGCCAAAGAATTGATGATGAACTTTTGGTTACGTTACACATTCCACATGGACTTTGACCTTTGATCTTTGAAAGATCAAAGCCAAGTTACGTCAATCATAAAGCATCCTACTACGTTATGAAATTGTATTGTATTACTACTGCCTACACTACTGGTACTAGTTAACTTAGTCATTTTTAAGTTAAACAACCTCCATGAAAGGAAGACATCTCAGATCTCTCTCTACAAGCGCCTGTTTGGCAGATCTCTGTGCTCTCCTAGTCCTTTTGAAGGGTTTTTTTTTTTTTTTTTGTTGGGGGTGTTTCTTTTGCGTCAAAAAATGTGCTTTGTTTACATCACAAACATGGCATTTGAAGAGTTGAAAAAAATATGACAATTGTTGAGGATTTGGTATTTTTTTTGTACAGCCCGAGTTGATGAAAAAGCAAAATCAAATAAAAAATGCATTTGAAGGAGCATGTTTTTTGGAAATGAAAATTTGTTATCGTGGATTGTCCCCTCTTGGTGGTTGGGAAGGAATGGTGCTGACTATGCAGGGTACCAAAACTGTTGCTTTGGGCACTTTTCCTTTTCCGTTATTGCGAAGAAACAAAAGATAAAAGAAAAAAACCCTTTAACTTAAAACTTTTTAGAGACTGAGAAGACTGCTGGGTGACCTTTTTTCTTGCTTAAACAGCATCTGCAAGACACTGCACTCCTATTTTCCCTGGCTTTTGCAGACAGTAAATTAGTGCACAACTTTCAACAACTTCCGTAAAGTGTGCACTAAAAACGTTCTTCCATTTGACTTCCAAGTTCCTGTCATTTAGCTGATTTTCTGTATAATAAGCTGGAACAGATATATGTATGTATAATCAGGAATAGATATTAACATCAAGCGCTACTGTGGTGAACTCTTGCAACATCCAAGAGGAAACTGATTAAATGGAGATCATTCTTTTCATTGCCAAAATGTGTTAACTAAGCAGTAAAATCCAATTTATATTCACACTCTAGACAATCCTTTATTTCTATATACTTCTCTTAAAATTTTATTCATTTGAGACGTCGTTCACCTTTGATTTACAAGGTAGATATGATTTCGGGTCATACGCTGGCCTTTAGTCTGGAGTATTTGAGAATTTGAAATGATGGAGAGTATATTCCAGAAAAAAAACACTTCAACATTGCAACACTTACCTCAATCTCCATTTCTGAATTTACAAAAGATGCTGCAACTCCCTGTTGGTCGCGATTGGATAAGTGTGGGGGAACTTGTACTTGAGTTGTGTGATTGCTTAAGTTTGATGTATTAGCATAATTTCATTCTCTTACGCACCAACAGACACTTGAAAAAGCCCTCCTGACGTAGCATCTTTTATTTTTTAGCAGTGCTGTCAAACGATTAAAATGTACAAACCGATTAATCACACGGTTGTGGATTAATTTTGATTAATCACAATTAAATATCATTCGTTTTTTAATCGATGTTACTTGCGTTACATTTTGCATGAGCAACAAAATCAAGAACGAAGGGAGGGTGGTTTGTCGCAAGCTGGGGGACACCTTAGTCGAAGCGCTAGCTGAATCCAGGACTAATTTCTGCTTCTCGTTAATGTGCTATTTTAAGCTGGAAGTGCGTCGGTGAAAAGAAAACTCCACTCGCGTGTTATGCATTTTGCTCACCAAAGGTTTTGTGGGAAAATTTTGAAATTGCCAACTCGAAATCCCGCAGTCTGGGCCTCGTTGTTCATCCACATCTTGTAGCTTATCTTCCATTCCATTTTCCAAATAATCAAAACACAAACATTGACTTACAGCCATACTAACAAAAAAAAAAAAAGTCAAAATATTATAAAGAAAGTCTGAATTTTATATAAATAAAACCAAAAATTACGCAAAATGCCCCACCATATCTAACACTAAGACCAGTAAATATCTACAATAACTTGCGACTTCATTTTTGAAATCGCCGTTTTATTCAGTTTTTCACTTTGGCCCTAACATGGCGTCCAAACAACGTAAAGCTTTGAAACTGAATAAAGGCTGCAAGTATGTTTCACCAATCAGCACAAAGCTCCGCCCCCTTAAGCATTTTGAATATTCTGAAAAGCCCCACCCCATCCCCTATTGGGTATATTCTTCAGGGAACGTTTGTGGATAGGTAAAATCACTGCAAACATGCCGAAGTTTTTGAAATGAATGATTAAAGTTCCTACTGAGGAAAAGAGACTGTTAGCATGTTAGCTAACGACAACTGACAAAATAAAATGTGTTTTAAAGTCCTGCTCTAAAGGTCTACCTGAAGGTAGAGAAAACCGGGTTATGGAGGCTGTATAAAAGGATATCAGGCTGGTTTAGCTGGTTTCTGCGTTTTGTGAATAGTTCTATTGGGACAAAATGTGAATCTTCTTGAATCAAAATCGTCTTAAAATGACGAAGTTGACAAAGAAACACGACACAGGAAGTAAGAAGTATATAACCAAGTGTATTCCCTCTGTTAATGTACACATATTTAGAGTCATCTCACTGGAACACTTTACAATAACATTGAGAAAGAACAGGAAGATACTGGGAGGAGTATGCCTGGAATGGAAAAAGAAAAAAAATAAAGACACATCCGGTAGGAGGGGGAGAGGTCAGCGCCGGCCAAGAGAAATGGTTGGCCATCTTGTCTTTAGCCATCAAGACAGAAATGAAACCAGTAATGAAGAGGATGTATAGAAACGTCTTCCGCCGTTGATTTTAGGAACAAAATCAGGAGGAAAAATCCAGTTGGAGAGATGGAATAATAAAAAAAATTAAGGAGAGGATCGTTTCAACTCCAAATCACACGTGCTCATTTGCCCAAAAAAAAAAAAGAAAGCCGTAGAAATGTTCGTTTCCCACAATTGTTTTTTTTTTCTTCACCAACCAGGAATGATAGCGGGGAAACACATTTCTCTTAGTAATGGAATGAGAGTCAAATATTTAGACATTTCACAAACGCTTTTCGGGATTTTTTTTCATTTCATGTTATAGTTGTCTTTTTTTTTTCCATCTCTGGAAATCAGAACGCGAGAGTTCTCTCGAACCGACATCTGCCATTTGAGAATTCGTGTGCTCTTTGTGAGAAGCCTATTGGCTGCTGTAAGTCCAGTCAGGCTTGAGAGGGACAAAAAAGTAAAATATAAAGGTTACTTTTCTCTCTCCGCAGTCCAGAAAGAACAAATTCCTGAAAATGTCTCTTATTTTTCCAGAGCAAAGAAATAAAAAAAAAGGAGCAAACCAGGCCGAGTCCCATGGCTAGGCCTATTCGTCGGCAGCGCTGTCCATAAAAGATGACGGGGGCGGGGGAGAGTTTGGACGATGAAAGATCCTAAAGATTTTTCGTTACGCGTTAGGTCCATACGTCTCCGCATCGTCTATACATATATTTATAATTAGAGCAAAGAAAGTTTGTCTGGTTGTGCTGGAGAAATTTTTTTTTTTCCCTGTTTTTCGTTTACTAGGAAATGTAAGGATGTGATGCAGTTTCTCGGCTGGATGCTCGGAGCCCAAAAAACACATGACATAGACCTGCTGGAACAGAACGACGACCATGTTTCGGCCTTGGGGTTATTTTTTTGTTTTTTTTTTTGTTTTTTTTTTTTTGGCGGCTAAACGTATAGGTTAGCATCCATTACGAGTGGTGGTATCTCACATAATGCTACTTTTTAACGTTATCGTCGGCATTTTTTTTTCATTCCCCCCCAAAAAAAACTCCACGGAAAGAAAGTTCGTCTTTTTTGTAAAATGAATACTACATGCTTGAAACACGGCAGACTTTACGTTGCATGAGCTACTAAGCACCGTAGATAAGGAGAGAAACAGCACGTGGGTGAATCAGAGGAAGAGAGAGATCAGACATGTCGAACACTTAGAAGAGTTGGCAGATCTGGAAGGCGGCGGTTCCGTAAGCAGGTAGCATATTGATTTTACAGATTGACGCCAACTTCGAAAGTGATTATACTGTTTCGGGCTAGTTCTGATGCCACGTGTTCGCCTCCAAATTAAGCACAGACCCTGATACAAATACTGAGGTGGTGCTTTACAGTACCCCCACCATGAAAAACCTTCTATAAGTGACTTGATTCATCACTTTTTATGAGTGTTAGGTTGTTGGCACAGTGCGTGTAGATCGGAGGTGTCTATATCTGTACTGTGTTCATATTTTTAGAACGTGATCGATCACACTGGAAGGTGCAAACAAAAACCACACAAACGGCTTCTATATTGTTCCCCAACTCTGATTATGCTGAAATTAAGTACCGCATATGTAAATACTGACTTTTTAAGTACTTTATTTTTGTATGGTGTGTTTATCTCATTCCATATGCTGCCTTTTTCCTGTCTCTCTCTTTCTCCTCCTTTTTCTTTCCTTCTCTAAGTGTGTCTGCTGCCTGTCTCTGGGCACTGTGGCAGCGTGCCCTCAGACGTAGTACTCCTTGTCTTTGTTCTTCTTGTTCTTGGTGACCGTCTTGGCAGTGCTGGGCTGTTTTTCCTTGACCAGGGCTCCGTTGCTTTGTGTGGCTGAGTTGCTAATGTAGTTGCGACTCTGGTCCACCTGGTAGGATCCCTCGTCGCGGTTACGGTATTTGTACATGGCGTAGAGCAAGATGAGGATGCAGAGGGCAGCTGCTGCTACGATGCCCACCACCATTCCCGTGGTGCTGCTGGACTGCTGCACCTCAACCGCACCGGGGAGCCCTCTATCCGGAGACGTGGGGTCTGGGGTGGGAACATGAGGGAAATTCGGAGGGTAGGTTATTCCTTGGACCCTGTGGTGGCCTGGGTCTGATGACGGATGGGCTGGCGGCAACAGCACCTGGTCCCGGGTATTCATTTTCCCGGCGGGAATTTTGTTGCTGCTGCTGCCGCCAGCAACTGACTTAAGGTGCGGGCCAAGCTGGTCTGGGTTAGCCGTGGGGGTAGAGGAGAGAGGTGGGCGATGGGAGTTAGGGACACGGGAGAAATGCCGGTCTCGGGGGTTCTGGACCCCACCATCGGCAGCGGGGGGAGGAGGAAGGACCGTCCTGTCAGTGACCAGAGGGAACTTTTTGTAATAGTCCTCATCGTCTGATTCTGTCATCTCCCCTGAGCCATATGCCGACACCTCTATGGTCTCCTCGCAGTCCTCTTGGTCCAAGGGACAGGGCAGCCGACCGTTTGGCAAAGGGAGGGACTCTTTGGTGGTTTCAAGCAGGGTGAGGAAAGGGCGATAGGTCGTGGGGGGAGGGGGAATTACTGGGTAGTGGGTGGCAATGGATGGGGGGTCTAGGGAGTCCACCGTTATTATAGGCAACACTAATTCACCTCCTAGGACAAGAAAGAAACAAGAGGAAATGAGTGTTAGGGACCACTAGAGAGAGAGGGGGTCATCTCCATATCAGTAAAGGATCAATTAATACAGCATCATCAGTATAGAGCAGCACTAAATCCTCACATGAGGTTAGTTATGTAAGTTAGTCTGAAATATTTAAACAAATTATTATTCTGACTGAAATATCTCCTATTCATACATACACAGAATACACCTATTCTGACCTACAGTATCTTACAGAAATGTATACATTACTAGTACAAGAACAACTGGAATACAAATTACACTGAAAACGTTAACATCTGCTGAACTAGACAAGCTATTCTTCAATGCTAACTCTGTAATGTTAACCTTTGCTTACTACGCTACTGCTCAGAAGCCTTTGCTGTCATTGTTTAAGTAAGATAGCAAACCACGAGGTTCAGGTCACTTACATCAACAAATTGGCCGCATGATTTTTGCATGAAAAAAAAAAATTACAAAAGAAAGCTGTGTAAGATTGTTCTTGGATAGTGAGAAACAACTTCCCCCTCATTTACCTCATTTTTAACCGCTTGAAAAAAAGTAATAAAAATATACATTTGAGTTATTCATTGATCCATGATGTTTATGATGAATGGTATCAGTCCCATTAGCCACCCCCCATGGCTGTTTCTGTGTTGTATTCCCAAAATAACCTAAAAGCCCCTGGAGCTGCTGGGGGAAAACCGATGCCCCCTTTTTTCCAGCTCATCCTCAAACTAAAATGAAAGGTGGTGTCCCCTTTTTTTCCCCCTTTTTGTTTATAAGAGCCAGAATGTGTGACAGTTTGGTTGAAGTAAGAGAAGCACCTTGTAAATTTTGGCCAGAATTCAAGTTATCACATCCCCATATAATAATAATAATAATAATAATAATAATAATAATAATAATAATAATAATAAATAAACAGCTTATCACTATGGCTTTATTCCCAGGTGGTCATGAAACTCTTAGCAGCGTTTGTGTTAGCGGTGGAAAGCCGGAAAGTTTGTGGAGATATTTATGGCATCAACTCGCCACCAATTGGACTAGGTCGGAATTACAATTACAACAGCAATGTCAATAGTTGCCATTGATTTTTAAAATATTATTTGCTTACCATGACCTCTCATTCTACAATAAAAGTCCCTCCAGCTTACCATTTTTTGTTCAGACATTCTGTTTCTATTTTTTTTTTTTTCTGTTTTTATACGACTGCCACTACTACAAAAGTCACAACTACTACTATGACTAGTACTAATAAGAATAATCAATTTAAAACTAATAGAAAATAATTGGTTTCAGAATTCTGACCATGATTTACAACTGACTTCCGACATACTGGGGCTGTAAATATCAACGTAGTGGTAATACACTACTTTTAGTACTTTATAATAATTGTTTTCCCTTGAAAACATGTGAATGCTCTACGTTGCGTGCACATTTGTTGATGGGCAAAATTGTTAATTTGATGAGCTACAAAAACGGGGACTCAGAGGGGCGGCGGCTGAAAGGCAATTCAGGGAGGATATAAAGGGGAGTGATGTAACTGGGAACAAAGCTTGGATGTTAAACAACCCACACATTTTCAAAAAAAAAAAGAATGACAGAGACTTTGTTATACACAGTGTTGAGCTGAGGTAAAGCCAGTAAACAACATCAGTATTTGACAAGAGAGAAACAAGCCTTGAAGTTAAAATGAGAGCTGTAAAGGAAAAATATCTTGTGACTCTTCAACCCTTCATTCCAACACCAGAAAAGGCCACTTTCAATGTTAAGATGTTTATAGAACACAGTGGAGGAACAAGGGACACAATGGGACAAAGCGCAACATCGTGAGTTTGCTAGTGTTTGCTTGCCGTTTTACAATACCAGTTTCAGGGTTGTGTTATCGAAGGATCGCACATTCTGTGATAGCATCGCTATTTATTACTCAGCAGAGTAGAGATGTTTTGAGGTTCATTTTCAAGCTCTGTACCCTTGAGATTGCTAATAATAATAATAATAACAATAATAATAATAATAGCTTGTGTACTATCACCACTCGCCGTGTCTCTGTTCCGGAACCTGTAACTGGCATTGTAGGGAAAACCTCCTGATAGACCCATGCTAACCTTAGCTGACACAATACAATTAAGAACCCACAATATTTGATTCTTACCTATATAAACTGTTTGGGCACATTTTTGGAGAATAAAACTATCAAGATGTCATCAACCTTTAAGTTTTTTTTTTTTTTTTTGTAATATGGCATTTATCAATTGGGAATTTCAGCCCTTGGTGTTCATGTTTGGAGGGCTACAATGGAAAAAGTGGAGCTGGATGATAATTAATTTGCTTTTCAATGTTGAACTTGTGATCATGAACTGTGGGTGTGGCCAAAAGAATAAGGTCATCAGCTGAAATGATTTGATGTCAGGATTGTAATGATGTGGGTATGAGGATACCTCCTGGAGGTCTCCCTGCAGAGGTGTTCCAGATATGTCCAACTAGGAGACCATGAGGTACACCTGGGACGTGCTGGAGGGTTTGCATTTCCCCATCTAGCCCTGGAACACCTTGGTGTTCTCCCCAGAGGGGCTGGAGGAAGCTGGCTGTTAGAGGACTGTCTGGGTTTTCCAAGAAGGAATTCCTGCCCCCGACCAAATGAATTATAGAGTTACATTAGCGCTGCGAGTAAAGGCAGTTCTCTTTTCTGCAAAGCCAGTTGGATGGCGCTACAAAGGTGCACCAGGGAAATGAGCTGCGAATCAAGAGTTCATGAAAGCAAAACAAAAAAAAAAAGGAAACTTCTTTCACTACCGAGTCGGTCATCCAGCCTTATTGTCGATTTGGCAACTTTAGAGTTACCGAGTACAAAACTGAAGACTGAAAGCCCCACACATCTGCAGAAATTGAAGGAAGCTGACAGAAGCTGCCAGAATTTCGGCATTTTGGCAGCTACAACCCTCCCCCAGCCATGAACAGCTAAAGAGGTTTGCTTGTGAATTAAAACTACCGCTGGATTTGTAATTCGGGTGTTTGTCAAACAGCCCGCCGAGAACCGAGGTACTCTGTATAAAATGGTTTTACAGGGTAAATGCCATGTTTCTTTCAAAACAAAAAGGTTTTTAGCTACATCTTGATTGTTTTATTGTACCAAATCTCTCATTACTCTGATGTCGAACCAAAACTATAGTCGGTAATTGGCGAGTATAAAAAGAGAAACAATAAAAAGGCACTAACCATCTAAATAATCCCAGAATTTCAGTTGGTTTTTTTCATTATTATTGTCTTTCGATCATTGCTCACTCCACCTTTGCACTGTTCCTTTTTTTTTTTGCTTCTCCACAAATGCACCATCTGCTTCTGTATGCAGCTATAATTAGTCCTTAAACATCTACTCTTCCCTCTAAAAATCCTGCCAGGTTGTCCAGGTTCCCTCAATGCTGTCAATTTCATCAAATAAGGAATTTTTATTCTTTTTTCTTTTTTTTTTTGTCAATGTGCGTTGGATGTGTTCACCCGAAACTGCCAAATACCAAAGATGACCACCATAACCTTTTATCCAACATTAACTTCCTTTATTCTCCAATCTAAAAATCTGACAAATGAGAGTAATCAAATATTTGTCATCATCTGAGGATAAGGACTGGGTTTTTATGGTCGTGCAAAAGATCCCCTGATTGGCTGAGACAGTGGATCCGTGTCCTCATGATATTTAATGAGATAGTGACCAGCTTCCACTCTGTTTTCAATAAGGTTTTGCACATGTAGAAGGTCGGCAAGGAATCCTTGAAGTTTTACACCAGATAATCTACGTAACACTGTTTTTGTCTTGGACGGAAATTTAAATTAAATTGAGTAAGGATACCCATTGAAAGGGTCATTGCACTTCTACCCGTTTGGGCCGAGCAAATTCAAGGGTCAAGAATTGGACATCAAGGAAACAGCCCCCCTGATTAACAGCGAACCCGTGGAACCTGTTTGGTGAACCCGAGGCAGTTTATCGGAGATAAACAGATATCCCAAAGATGTGAAGAAGGCTCAATAAATTAGAACGTGACCAGAGTTGCTTCGGTCCCTGGGTCATCTAAATAAAAAAAAATAATAAAATAAAATAAATAAATAATAAACTTGCAGGTTCCAACTGCATCTTGAATTATTGAGCAGCCGGTCAAAGCTCTGATCCTATCTAACAAAAAACTGTTGTTAACAACATTCTGGGACTGATAAGAAGCTCAAAGCGACGGAACCAAAGGGAAGTTCATGCTGAGAAAGAAGAAAGACAGACCGAGAAACTTGTCATTGTTAATACAATTTGTGCACGTGTTTTTTTTTTTTTTTTTTTTTTACTTTTCTAGTAAATTAATGATAAAGTCGAGCTGAAGACATCGATTCAGCTCTTTCCAATTATTCCCTCTATTAGGATTTCCCCAAGACACTCCACAACTTTGGCTAAAAATACCCGGTTTTAACCACTCAGCCACTCTGCCTGCAGCTTGAAACCACCGGTTTTAGCTAATAAAGTTGAATGTTATGTTCAGGGATTATTTAGCTGTAAAGGGATTTTTAAGAGGTTAAGGAAAGTTGAGGCCTCTGACAACATTTGAGCCTCATGATGGTAATTTCCTGTTTGTCTCCTTTAGGTGTTTTGAGGTGTGGAGTTACATGTAAAAACGCTTTGAGTCTATCTTTCATTTCCTGGTCCATTTTTAGTAACTGATGTCCTTCTTCTGAGAGCTCCCTTCTCACATCGGCTCATTAGCAACTCTGGAAGAGCTAAACCAAATCTGTAATTGCGGTGGTGTAATTAAGACTCGCTATCAACTCAGTGTTTAATTAGCTTGTTGGGAGGAAACATTCATGGGAATTTTATTCCCGTCACGCCGATTCCCTTACTCTTCTCTTTGAATGCCGAGGAACGTGACACGAATCTGAACGAGCCTCCGTCCCTCTCAGCGCACCTGCTTCCAGTTCTTTCTCCACTCATCTTCTTCCCTCTCCTGACCGTACTGTCCGAAGGCTTCAAGCTGATTATACAAGCGCACGTGACCGGGAGCGTCCCCAAAACAATTATCCGTGCTGGTCGACTGGTGCGCCACCATTTAGCTCCGAAAGTTCCGGATAAAAAGTGGCCACGAGCAAACACGCCACATGCTGGGAATGTTGTGCTTTGGTAGCCCGACGTTAGGTAGACACGTGCGCGACGCGGAGCCGCAGAGGACAAAAACTGCGAGAAGGAACCGGATTGATATCCGCAACGGTCCCATCTTGTCCAGCTTAATAGAAAACCCGTAGCTGTGCTTATTTTTCCCCCGAAGGCCATTCAATACGGCATTCTCAAATGTAATTGAAAAGATTGGGAATTGATCCTACAATGACTGCAGGCCGTTGTCTGCACAGCAACGGCAAAGAGGATCTGTTGACAGCCTTGCTTCATCTTTCCGTGTTGGGAGGATTTATTTTCTCCCTTGCTAGCACATATCTGCCCGGTCCGACCGACCTTGCTAGAGCTGCGGTGGCAATACAGGAGCATGTCTCAGTTTCTCAGGAGAGCTGGTGGCAGGGAGAAAAACGTAACACCCACAGATTGACAGAAGCAAGCGTCTGTGTAGAAAGGTGAGCTTGTCTGAAACCGTGTGTGGGCACGCAGAAAGGGAAAAGGTTGCCTCTCCCATGAGAGATTAAGCCCGGGCACAGCATCCAGCAAAAAACCCTCATTTCTGTTTTCGATAAGAACAAAATTGAAGCTCTATTTCGGTCCTAACCACCTACAGAGAGAAACCACAGGGGGAATGTACACTCCGATCCCAACACTCAGGTTCAGATCACTTTCTTGTCACCAAAACACATTTTATGATCTCCTTCCTCTTCCAGCAGATTTTAAACTACAAATCTCCACACTTAAACACTGCCCGCATCTAATTAATTATCTTATTTTTCTAGTCACTTTAGTCTGTTTTTGTTTGTTTCTAATGACCTCTCTGTGTCCTCAAGGACTCTCAGGTGACCACCCGGGCCATTAACATGCCAATGGCCCACAGGGCTATATTTTCAAGCTCTGCCCCAGCAAACTTAGAACTGAAGAAGCTCTCTGGAGAGAGGGCGAAACGTTTTCAAGAAAACCATTCAGTCCAGTTGACACAGAGAGATCTACTTTGGATAACCATGACCTGGATGAGTGAGAATCTACACAGACACGTTTCTAATGACTTGTGCCACAACATTGATGTACGTTTTGAGAACCTTTAGAGATGAATTGTTATAAATGAATTGCTACATATTAATAGTGATATAAAGGATATAATATCATAAACTGAAACAGCTCTTTTGCTTGAATTCAGAGAATACAGATGTTATATATCATTGAAAAAATAGGCACCATTAAAAGGTATGTTTTGGTTGACCTATATGCCTAATAAATGATCAGCATCGCATTTAAGCGGCGAGGTTCCTCTGCAGGATGTCCTGGCTCTCCTTTATACCTGTTTCACATCAAAATTAGCATGCTAATGTTTTTTTTTTACATGTGGGGATACCAGTTTAAAGTCGGCATTTGGCGACGATCGTTGGAATCTAACGTTGCGTTATGGGCACTTCCATTTGGTAGGCAGTTCCCACGACATGCCATAAGGGGCTGTCTCTCAGCTGACTCTGGCGATGCCTTGGGATACCCCTGGAATAGCTGTTGAGGCCGCGACCCGGATATTGAAAATACTAGTGACCCTGAACCTTGCACAGTTCACCTATCACATCCATAGTTTTCATCAAAGGTCATGAACCTACAACTGAACTTCTGGCCCATTCCTGACCTTGATATGAGGTCACCCACCCACATGATTCCCTGATCAGCACTGCACACCCACACACCAATAGAGGGCAATGGGTCGGCCAGAACGTGAGTACTTTTTGAGCCTTATATTGTGGTCATTTCCTCTCCAACCAAATGGTTTTCGGCAGTTTTCAGCGTGATAAGAACCCCTGGCCTTTAACTCACACCTACAGGCATGGTGTCAGAACATGACTTGACCCGCTGTTTGCTATAGCAGGGGGGCTGCAGCGCCGCAAAACACAGCTGTTTTTGCGTACCAAAAGTGTCCCGCCTTCAGCTGAGGCTGCACAGCTGTTATTATTATTTTTTTTTTTTGTGAAAAACAAATTACAAATCTCGTAAACGTGGCTAATCAAAGCTGCATACAGAAGTTTGTGCAAACAACAAAACAGTTGGATTTTTATTTTTTTTTTTTGCCCTTTCCCATTTCCCTATTTCACAGACTTTTTTCTTTTTTTTGATACCAAGACAAATGAAAACAGAACTCCCTGAGTCGACTCACCATTTCCCGGCTCGCACTCCTCCAAATCTTCGTCATCGCTTGGACACTCTGCCGATGCTACTAAGAGGTCATCCACGTTCTAAACAAAGACAGGAAACAGAGGCGGTGGGGTGGTGATTAATGCGTTGAATGGCTTGCGTATAATCAAAGAAGATTACAACAGAATAAGAATGAATTAATTGTGCAACAAATTGGAAAAGGCTGTACGTGATAAAAAACCGGCGTGCTACGAGTGATACCACGGCTGCTGAAAATGGATGTGGGTGTGTTTGACGTGGTGCTTTTGTATAAGCAAAAGCTTCCTGACCTAGCCTGATGTAAAGTCTGTGCAGAGTTAATACGAGGGACATTGAAAAGAGAATTACCATGTTTCAAGATTTGACTACATTTCGCTTCTCCAAGCTTAACAGTTGCACCTAACTGACCGAAAAATAGCATCTGTTGTCCGCTTAAGTGATTTAGAGGCCACACTGAGTTTTCTTTTTTGTTATTAACACACCGGCTAACGACATTATTGTTTTAGCGCTGTAATGACACTTACTGGACCACAGTGCTGATGGGAGCGTAGCGCAAGGATCAGGCATTGTCTGCGAGGTTATTTTGGTCTATTTGGAGGCCTTTGACGCCTCACCTGTTCTCCTGACTCCATTGGCCCGGCCCCAACTGGTAATTACCCAGTGAGATGTGTCAATGGGCTGTGCCAAATAGACAGAACTGGACAACCTGTCACATCCTGTAACTGGTCAATTATGTGAAGGAAAAAAAATAAGTAAATAAAAAAAAAAAAAATTGACCAGCCCCCATTGGACCCACTGGGGACGTGCCTGGTATGCCAGATGGTTGCAAGCATCCTGGTTACTATGGCAATGTCCTCAAAATGGTCAGGACTTTTCTCATCACAAGATGAATGCATAAAAACGAAGCTTGCACGCGCCAATATAAATTCCAGACAGTTGCCTGGGAACAAGAGACACAGCTTGTAACTTAACATCAAACATCAAATTTGGGTCAGTGCAAGACAAGCAGTGACTGAATGTTTCATAGAAGAACCCCAATATCGAGAGTAAGACGATGGCTGCGCAGGGAGAATTGCACCCGTCTTGCACATCAAAGGGTACATCTTTTATTCTCGACATCAAAGCAAATGATTCCATTTTAATCAAAGTTGCGGTGAGACGGGTAGAGGTGTCGGAAATTGAATATCGGGTCTGTCCGCTTGCTGTCTTGTGTCTCCGCTGTGACTCGGTGAGTGTTTGGAATATTTATCGTAGCGCTTTGATCCCTGTCAGTCTTGCCTCACGCACTTCTGACTCTAAACTTTATCCGTTTATACTTGTGACTACTGTGTTACTAGTTACTAATTACTACTACTAATAATATTAATAACATACACAAACTACTATAATGCAAAATGAAACACCCTTCAATCAAAAGGTCTGCCGACAAATTCCCAACCGCTGCACACCAGTTTTCTTTCAGCAGCAGCAGTTCCCACCTGTTGCTGCTGTGGGGGGATTGAATGTTCTAAGCTCAGGATTTTCATGAAAAGATGGATGGATTCCTTTGATCTCAACCTTCTGATTGGGGTATGTTGAAGTTGAGCGCAAGTAGCCCACAGACTGATCTCAGATAATCTTTGACAGACATGAGCGGCGCTAATGAAGTGGGCTGACCGGCACCCTGCTAATGCTTCCCTCTACAATCAGAAAGTTAATTGCATGGTCCAAATTTAATTATCCAATGAAAAGCTTTAAAATAATAATAATAATGGACAACACTTTAAAACGTGGATGTAGGAATATTCCCCAGTTATACACGTGATTAGGTCTTTTTAATCAGAGTAATGTAGCACTGAATCCCAACTGTGTGGGCATCACAGCCTCCCTACTGGTTGCTAATTGCTCCTTGCTGTGATTGTAATCACTACACTTGCAAATGTGCATAACATCAAAGCCTGAATCATAGCTTTTGCGTGTATGTGTGGGAGCATCATAAATAGACATCGATGGTGGCCAAAGTTGGGCTGCCTCTGATCTTCCGCCAGCGTTTGTAGATCAATCTGGAGCTGGATTTTAAGGTTAACCTGAAAAACTTCCTTTGAAATAAAGCTTATTCTAGTAACTCTCCTTCTTCCAACAAGACCGCTCACCTGCGTGACACTGTCCCTCATGGTGGGCGAGCGTTGTTTGCGGGTGGTGGTCGTGGCCATGGTGGTGGTCGTTTCCATTATTGTGGTGGACATATCAGCCAGAGGGGTGGTGGAGGTGGTGTCAGTAGTGAGCACCGAGGGCACGTCACCCACCAGCCGCAGGTTGCCCTGAGTCTGGATGTTGGGGTCACCCTCGGCTGCCAGCTTAAGCACCTGCAGTCCGTTATAGTACAAGCCAGAGATCTGGCCCTGGAAGTGGCGTCCCTTCTCTCCACCACCACCGATTTTGATGAAGGCTTGGCTGTTAAAGATGGTCAGCTGGCGACCTAATAAATGAGAGTTAGGAGGACAAAGAAATAATGAAGGACAAGGAAAAAGTGGTGGTAAGAACAAAAACAAAAAAAGAGAAATCATGGGAAAACGGAAAGGGGGACAAAAGAAACGGCAAAGTCCTTCGATCAGTCATTGTCCCCGGTTGAGTTTGTGCATTGAAAGACATCGTTGCCCTTTCTCAATACACGGTACGCAGGCGTGCTCCTGTGAACTCTTGTGAACCAACAAGTATGTGTATTGAGAAATGGCACGCTCAAAAATGGGAGACAAGGGACGATTTGAATCACGCGGGATTTCGACGAAATTGCGGTCCAGGATGTGCCGCTTTTGCTGGAAGAAACCTTCAAACGTGGAGGTCGAATAAATTGCAGGGGGGTCAGTTGCAACCTGACCCCGAGATTTAAAGTGCACAACGAAATATATCTCATCGGGCCTGAGATGGAATGCATTAGAACAATGCCGGGCCTGTGCCGTTGACCTCTGGTGTACTTGAGCTGCACAATGATAAAGTACCTCTGCCACAGGGAAATATGTCGCCCGGCTTTTGCCATTGAAAGCGGGAGACCAAGATCCTCATTCCGAGGAGATGTTTAATTCATCGGGAGATGTCCCACTCTGTAGTCTTTACCATTCGCCGGGACAGATGGATGTTGGGTTGACCGTTTAACTGGGGTCCAATACTAATGTGTTACCAAGATCGGTGGTGAAGGCTGGGTCTGACAGGTATCATTTTTCTTCCCGTCTCCCCCTCTACAGATGATGTCAATATTTCAGTTATACACATACTTTCCACAAATATGCTACCGTCTTTTGGGACACCCACAAACATTGACCCCTATTATTATTCATGTCAAGGGGAGTACGAAGGATGAGGAATATTATTGCATGGCGCTGAGGAGAATTACAAAACAGACCAAATTAGGTAATTACACAGAGTAGAATCTGAGAGGACAGAAAAATAGTCATTTCTATGTAGCCTCCTCCTTGACAGATCGGTGGACATCTGAAGTGAGACATCCACTTGGCCTGATGGGAGTGGGCTTTTCTGTACGTGCACATTAAATGCACCTGGTGTTTGCCGTCACCGACATGATCTATGCGTAATTGTGTAAACAATGATGAATGAACCAACCCTCGGAATGGCTCCGCAGTCGCCGCTGTTGTCTCTGTAGGACCATGCAAGCCGATGAGAACAGCCCCCTGCTTGTCAACACCAAGACACAGGGAAGGTGGGGGGTTAGGGGTTGTGGGGGGTTGGGGGCAGCCTGCATCCCATTTGTTTTCAATTAAGGCGGCTGAGAGAGGTACTTTATCATTGTAAGTATGATTTATTCTCAATCTATATGGCTTCACTTGTGCTGACACACGTGTAACACTCCGGTTGGAAGGAGCGGGTTTAACGACGTGCACACACACACACACACACACACACACACAGGTGCCTACGGATAAACGATAAAAACCACATGTTTGGGGTATGAGTGTCTGCGAGTTTTCTGCAGACAGATCTATTCCGCTGAGACACGGGCCATTACGTGTGTCATCCCATTATCAGATCATTAGGTGCATCAGGGACCCACAGAGGATCTGTCTCTATCTTCAGAAGAGCGAGACTTAATCAGTCCCTCCAGGATTTCCAGGCAACTTGAAGAAAATGTCACAAATATTTTTTATTATTCTGTTTTTAAAAATTACAACTTTTTCATTATTTTGTCTTTTGCTGTTCTCAGTTTGACAAGTGTATGCCAACGCATGAACAGGAGCCACTTTGGTAATAGTTATCGCATGTCTCTTCCATTTCTGTCTTGTTCCCAAGAATGTAAACATCCAATCAGCACAAAGGCATGAGGACCATCAGACATTGGTCAGAACTGTTGGAAATTAATGGCGATTGGACAGGTTTATGTGGATTGGTCGGATTTTAATTTAAAAGCTGCGTTCAAGAAAATGCAATTTCCTGGAGGGACTGCTTAATGTATGACACATAAACTCTTGTTCTACAGCTGCGTCTCTTTTTTTGAAGGACAAGAAGAGCATATGGTGCAAATACACAGATCAACATGCAAGACTGCAGTGAGAAATGCACACAGACAGAGTCAGATCACCGTAGCCACGTCGCAATTCCAGTGCCCTCGACCTGAAGACATGGACATTGCACACACACCTCACACCAGCCCAGAGTGTCTCCTGTTCCAAGCAGCCCCAGTCTGCTACCCCCCGCCACCCCCCGCTCCCGACTAAAGTGACATTTTGAATTCAGCTCTCATTGTTCAACAAAGAAGAAGATGTTATTTGCCTGTTATGACCTACAGGCAAATCGCTTCTGCTGCTCGAATGTCCGCTTTTGTTATTTTAGAACCACTCTTTTCAAAATCGTCCAGACTTGTCTGGTCGTGTCAACCACTATGACACCTGTGATCGCAGCGTTAGCTGTCTAACGTGGGAGCTAACAGACCTGCAAAACAGGCCACACGCTGCTGCTGGCCTTTGCTTGTGGTCAGTGCCTTTGCTTGTGGCGCCTTTTTTCTTCCGCTCACATCGTTTTTGAGGAGGTGTTGGTTGTTTTTCATTGTTTACACTAAATAATTTAATAAGTCAGACAAGACAAGAGTGTTGGGGAGTAATCTGGGAGAGTCTATCTAAATTTCTCATAATCAGATGAATCAGATCGCATGAGGCTGTTCACTTGAATAACAGTCCGGAACTGGATAATGATCAGCCTTTTGTGGTTATGTAAATGAGCCCCCTGGTGGAGAAATGTCAAAACACACACACACACACACACACACACACACACACACACACACACACACACACACAAGGCCCTGTTTAATTTAGATTTTTCTTTCCTGGGATACACCCTGACCTATTCGACTCCTCTAAAAAAGGGGGTGGTGGTGGTAAACATTTCAAATCGAGACAAAAAATCTAGGACTGTCAGGATAGACAGGTAGAGTTTGTATCTAAGCAACTTTTCGCATCTCCCCTAAAAAATGTTACAATGACATCTTTGGCTAAAAAAAAAGGTATAAACAGAGTAATTCAGACTTGTGTTCAGGAGAGGGTAGTGCTGGCCATTTGTGTGTTCTCCCTTTCTGGCCAGGAGTGAGTGAGATAGAGAGGAGATGAAAGGTGCCCTCTAGACTAGATGAAGGGAAATCAGTGATTGTTTTTCGAGCTGTCTGCTCATGACAAGACTCTAACAGGGCCTGATGAAGTTATTGCTCCGGGGTCTGCCGGGCTCAATTGAAAGTGACGTGAGGTTTAAGAGCCAATTTTTGGCGGTGGGCATTAGCGGGGGTGGGTTTAAAAAAAAAGCCTCTGTGTTACACTCAGTAGCAATGCTTGAGTGTGCCGCTGCAATGGGAAAAGAGTCTGTGCGAGCATGTATGGGAACTTATGACCTTTGTGTGTGATAGCTGACCTTTTCCAGTGGTGTCATTAGGGGAATGGGCATGCCCCCAAGTTTGAAAACTATGCACTATGGTATGCAGTTCTTGATCAATTACTGGATTTGTTTTCCTTATTATTAAGTGTTTTTTGCTGGTGAAAAAGGTAAAATCTGTTGATGGCATTGTGGCAAACCAACGCCTTGAGCCTGCAGTCTGTAGCTCTGCTATTTTGCTTGCAGAACAGCCTCAATGATCCAGGTTGAGATTTAATGGGCCCCCAGCCTGTGCGCCAGCTGCCGTACAATCTATATAAAAGCTGACATGGATTCCTCCCTGCTGTCAACTACATGTCATTTTCTTGTGAGGGCTTCCTCAGCTATATCCCAAAATGGAAACTGTAATTTACATTAATGGCACCATCGCGAGGTGGTTCAAAGTAAACCGTCACCGTCAACCCACTCATATTTCCTTACTTTTGCTGGCTATGAGATAGAGGGACAGTAAAGGATGGGGTTTGGATGGGGGACTGAGTATGGGGATATGAAAGATGACTCAAGGAAAAGGAGGCAACATAAAAAGGACAGCGAAGGAGGAAGCAAGGACACAATGTCAAATACACTTTGACTACATGGAGTGATTGATGAAGAAAAAAAAGAAAGACAGGAGCTCCCATAATCTGAAGCTATATATCCCATCTGCTTGGTAATTTTAAAAAAGTGTAAAGACGCAATTGGTAGTTGTGTACATTCGAATGAGTCCAACACGCTGCAACATCAGTCAATAAATGTCTTTGCAGCCTGCAAAAGGGTTTCCAAGTTACCTGTTGGATCTCTGTCAACCGATGCCTGGCTACGAAGCACGGCAATTTTCGCTCAGAGGGACTCCTCCTCTCCAGGCACACTTTTGCAGCGGTGCGCCGTCCTCTCGGCTTGTCTCTGGTAATTACAAGATGAACTGAGCCGAGCCGTGCTATGGGTTGGGCTTCGGGCCACGCTTGACTAGCTAATAGCTAAATATAGGTGACAGCTTGACTCTATGCCTTGGCCAGCCTTGTGATCAGCTGATATGGATGAAGTAATTGTAGGAAGGAGATATGAGGGAAGAGGTAGGGGCGATGAAAGGATGATCTAAGTGTATCCCTTAAGGACGTTGTATAAAAAAAGCCTGCAGTAAGGGGAGAAGAACGGCTTTCTCTCTGCGCTGTCAACATTACACCTCTCTCATCCTCCTCCTATTCCTGTTATCTGGAGAAGAAGGAGAGATGCCATATGGCTGCTTCTCTCTCAAACGTTCCTCTTAACTAAGTCGCCAGTACGGAATGCGTCTCCATTGGCGCGGTGCTTTGTGAGGTGTTAGTGCTCGCAAATCCTTTGCCGCTGCGTTCGCACGACTTTGTAGCGCGAGCGCACAGGCGAATAAGAGCTTCCCCAAATTCTGTTTTTCTCCTCACCACAAAGGGAGGGAGACTATGAAGGGGAACTAAAGCGCAGTGGGGGTGGGGTGGGACGCTGCCAAAGTCGATTATGAAGTTTCACCAAGTTATCTCTTCCGACCAAGGCTGTCTTCGGTAATTACTGGCCCTTTGTCTTTTTACTCCTCAGTAGTTGGGCTGTTTTTACACGGACAATTCTATATTATATTTGACAATGGACAAAGTTGCAAAAATCTTCTTGTAAAGCAGCCGGAGTTACGAAGAGTGTGACAATTGAATTTCATCACATGTACCTTTTAGGCTATGTATCTGTATATATATATATATATATATATATATATATATATATATATATATATATATATATATATATATATAGAGGAGCCAAACACCAGCTCCTGGTTGATAGAACAGTTACCCAAGACTGCAAGTCCCAAAAGACCAACCTGTGCACTGCCTGGATTGATTACAAGAAAGCCTATGACTCGATGCCACACACATGGATCACTGAATGCCTGAAGCTGTACAACATCAATAGGACTCTAAGATCATTCGTGGCGAACTCGATGAGGTTGTGGAAAACCACCCTTGAGGCCAATGGCAAGCCAATTGCACAAGTGTTCATCAAATGTGGCATATACCAAAGACATGCTCTGTCCCCACTGCTGTTCTGCATAGGCCTGAACCCCCTGAGCCAGATAATCAACAAGACTGGCTATGGATATCGCCTCAGGAATGGGGCCACGATCAGTCACCTCCTCTACATGGATGACATCAAGCTGTACGCTAAAAGCAAACGGGACATAGACTCCCTGATCCACACTACCAGGATCTACAGCAACGACATTGGGATGTCATTCGGGCTTGAGAAATGTAGTAGGATGGTGACAAAGAGAGGCAAGGTAGTCCACACTGAAGGGGTCTCGCTCCCAGAAGGAACAATAGCAGACATTGAGGACAGTTACAAGTACCTTGGAATACCACAGGCAAATGGCAACCTTGAACAGGCAACAAGGAAAGCGGAAACAGCCAAATACCTCCAGCGAGTAAGACAAGTCCTAAGAAGCCAGCTCAATGGCAAGAACAAGTCCCGGGCAATAAACAGTTACGCCCTGCCAGTGATCAGATACCCTGCAGGAATAATCAGGTGGCCAAAGGAAGAGATACAGACCACAGATGTTAAGACACGAAAGCTCCTCACCATGCATGGCAGGTTCCACCCCAAATCCAGCACCCTGAGACTGTACACAAGCCGTAAGGAAGGAGGCCGAGGACTAGTGAGCGTGAGAGCCACTATCCAGGACGAAATAGCCAAGCTCCATGAGTACATCAAGGACAAGGCCCCAACGAATGACGTGCTCAGTGAATGTCTCAGACAATGGCAAGATCAGGAGGTGCTGAAGGAGGGACCAGCATGGGAGGACAAGCCCCTACACGGGATGTATCACAGGAACATAGCTGAAGTGGCTGATCTCAAGAAGTCCTACCAATGGCTAGAGAGGGCTGGCCTACAGGACAGCACAGAGGCACTCATCCTGGCTACACAGGAGCAAGCCCTGAGCACCAGAGCAATAGAGGACCAGATATACAACACCAGAAAAGACCCAAGGTGTAGGCTGTGCAAAGAGGCACCTGAGACAATCCAACACATAACTGCAGGGTGTAACATGCTGGCAGGGAAAGCATACATGGAACGCCATAACCAAGTGGCTGGCATAGTCTACAGAAACATCTGTGTGGAGTATGGGCTGGAAACCCCAAGGTCAAGATGGGAAACACCTCCAAGCAAAGATCCTGTGGGACTTCCAGATACAGACAGACAGGATGGTGATGGCGAACCAGCCAGATATCGTGGTGGTGGATAAAGGGCAGAGGAGAGCCGTTGTGGTGGATGTGGCAATACCAAGTGACAGCAACATCAGGCGGAAGGAACATGAGAAACCTGAGAAATACCAAGGGCTCAGAGAGGAGCTGGAGAAGGCTTGGAAGGTGAAGGTGACAGTAGTGCCCGTGGTGATCGGAGCACTTGGGGGAGTGACCCCCAAACTGGAGGAGTGGCTACAGCAGATCCCTGGAACAACCTCAGACATCTCAGTCCAGAAAAGTGCAGTACTAGGAACAGCAAAGATACTGCGCAGGACCCTCAAGCTCTCAGGCCTCTGGTAGAGGACCCGAGCTTAGAATGGAGGAGGAACCACCCACAGGGTTGAGAAGGGAATGTTTAATATATATACAGTATATATATATATATATATATATATATATATATATATAGCTTTGGGCTTTTCTCTCTGTATCAATCTAGGGGGTTCAGGTTACTGACCCCCACTCCCCCCAGATTTAATACGAGCTGGTCCTGGTCAAGGTGTCTCCCTGTTAAAAGACAGGTTTCCCCTTGCCTCTCTTACTCCCTTTAAGGGTTTCTGCAAGGTGCAGCAGACGCTATATAAATAAAGTTGAAATGGACCAGGCAATACTGCTTAGCGACTGTTTTTTTTTCTTTTTTTGGGTGCTTTATTAACCTAGCTTTGACCCAGTATGTCTGACTTTTCAGAGTAAGGGAGCATAAACTAACGGATTTTTTTTTTTTTAAGCTACAGAGCTGCTTTCTCAAAATCCCTTGTTTGCTCATGAGCTAAGAAGTCTCCCCAATCCCCCCCCCCCAGAGATATGACCAGAACAGCACAAACAGGCCCAGTGAGAAAACGAGATAGCCACTCAGTGGGACACAGACTTTGGCAGATGAAGGCGCGGGTGTCGCCTGGTGCGAGAGAATCTCGGAAATTAAGCTCGGATCATGGAGAATGACTCCAGAGAATCGGCAGATTCGACTGATTTGCAACTTCGGCCTTGGCACCAAGTGAAAGTACTTCTGAAAAAAAAGAAAAGAAAAAAGTCTTTTGCATCCTGCTGCTTTATTTGCATGCCTGCATGAAGTCCTCAGAGAAATAAGAAATTCTATGCAAACCGCGAGGCTTTTTTTCCTCCACGTGACAGTGAAACAGTCGCTGTCAGACCTGGAGCGACGTGACAACTGATATTGGAAAAAAAAACACTGGCTGTGATTTGGTATGCGACATGTACTCCTCCCTTTTTTTTTTGTTATGGGAAATTTTTAGCATATTTCAAGGATTTGGAAAATAATTACCGTCTGGAAAGAACGTTCCCACAACTCCAAACTTTCCTTGAAAAAAATCAGCTCATAAGGGGGGGTAAGGCTTTCCAGATTTCTTGAAAAAGTATTTCTACCCACCTTGCTTGGTTTGTAGGATGGCATGTTCGGGCAGTACCAAGAAATTTAAAAACCAAAAAAGTCAAAATATTCCAATTTATCGGTTTTCTAGCCCTAAAACTGACCAAAGCGTCACCTCTTGTTCTTTCACTTTGACATTAGTTTTAAAAAACTTTACTTTGGCTTTTCTGCCATTTTTTTAAACGCTGTAGCACATTTGTGTTTTGATGATCTGGAGAAAGGACATGATTGCTTCCAAGATGGGAAAGGAAGAAGCTCTTACACAACTTCCAAATACGTTCTTGACTATCTGCTTAGGGAAACAACCAATTGAAATCGACCATTAGCATCTAAAGAGAGCCAGAACTAGTGTCGGGACCCTATACGTTATGCATAAAATAGGGCGGATTACAGATGTAACTGAGCACACCCACAAGAACTGCTTAAAACTTGTGGCCCCCTCATTTACCCCCCACCTCCACCGAATCCTAGTAACGGCTGCCATTTTGGATTGAGTCGGCGGCCTCGGCGCCGGACAGCGATGCTGCCTCTTATCTGGCTCGGATAACTGGCGTGGCGCTAATAAGAGCTTCAGAGGCAGACACAGTGACACGACACGACAATGTCCGCCTCCTCCACTCTGTCACCATCCGCGTCGCAGCGCCGCTATTGTGATATGAATTTGCAAAAGGGAATACGAGCTGTTTTGTTGTTGTTGATGAGCAGCGATGCTAACGGTATACTTCTGAGAGATGTGGAGGTGCTCGGAGAGGAGACCCGTGGGGCTGGTTGTGTTGGTAACGCAGCTTGGAGCAGCACAAGACAGAAAATCCATGCCGTTTACCATGCAAAGCATTCTCACACCTTCAATCGACAAAACAGTCGTAGCGGTGAAAACAATAAACGTTAAAGGGACCTTCACTTATTTTCTCAAGCACAGTTTGTTTCAGTGACACAGAACAAATGCGGCACGTTTTAACCCTCTGAGTTTTGCTTTCCGGCAGGGAAGAGATGTTGGGAAGCAGTTGTTTCTTTTAGAGAAAGTTAGAACAGAGTTAGTTTTCCATTTAGATTTTTTTTTTTTTTTGCATACGTGTCCCAAGACACTGTTGCAACCTGTCCAAGTTCTTCCAAACACCTACATCCAATCATTTCAAAGATTAAGCATTGATTTATAGATTTATAACAGGTTAGAACTGAGGGCTTGTTGCATGCAGTGAAAGAATTTTAAGAATTTTCTTGAATTGCGTCAAATCTTTTCCCGTGGGGGGCGGGGGTTTCGGGGAGGAAGTTTCGGATGCCCTCAGCAGTTAGTGTGGGTGGAGTTTGATTTGCTGTTGGGTGGTTAGATTCCACTTTGAGGTTTCATTCAGTTCGAACAGCTTCTGTATCCGAATAACAGCTTTAACCCTTTGAGCTCAAACGTCCGATAAACCAGGGGTGTCAAACCGATTCCACAAAGGCCCGTGTGGCTGCAGGTTTTTGTTCCAACCAAGCAACAGCACACCAGACTGAAGTCATTTAATCAACTGATCCGTGTCTTCTGACAGCTGATTGGTCAAACTCTGTGTGCTTGATTGGTTGGAACAAAAACCTGCAGCCAGACGGCCCTTTGTGGAATCGGTTTGACACACCTCTGTGATAAACACTTATTTCAAAGGAATGAAATATATTTAAAACGCCTTCTATGCCATTTTGCCTCCCTAATCCGTACTGTAATTCAACCATGCTAATATGGGACTGGTTAACGCTCCTCAGTTCCAAAACTTAATTGAAGCCCTCGCTTGAGGTCCGATAGAGGATATATTTACTTTTTATGCCAGCGCTTCATTCAATTCAAGCCCATTTACGGCTCAAGAAGAAAGAAAATTATTTATTCAATAAACACATTCTCATTTAAAATTCCCAGGCATACTTAAATCATTTCACAAGCTGTTAAGTCATTCCTTATTGATCTGCTTTTTCACTCAACTTTGATCTCTCGAATCTCATTAACGCGTGATTTGTGCATCAACTAACCTCGATTCAAGTGCAGAAGGAGAAAGAGCTGTTTTCTATCAATGGAACAGAGACGCAGGTGCTTGGATTGTGGCGAATACAAAATCTAAATCTGTCCTTGTTTCTGGAAAAGATGGAGAGAAATCCGCTGCAAGCTGTCTGATCTTTAGCCGTCAAAATAATATCTTAGATGCTTTGCTTGCTGTTGCTCAAGCAATCTCATTACGCACAAAGGTGCGTGAATAAAACCCCTGCAATTCCCACATTGACGGCCGTGCTACTTGGGCTTCCAGGGGTCTGTTTTTTTTTAATTTCTGCATCTTTTCTTTCCTTATTTGAAGAATCCACCACCTTCAGCAGCACAAACCCACGGCACAAGCCGAGACCGGGGATAAAAAAAATGAGGTTTGGGACTTCGGGCACTCAAAGGGTTAAAGAATCGTCGCTTTGATGAGGCCACATTTGCGGGCTAATTCCACGCGAAGTAGGGCAACGATTTATGCTCAGCGATTGGTAATAAAAAAAAGAAGAAAAGACAGTCCCTTTAACTTTTAGTGACATTCAGAGGATTTTTTTTTGTCTGGAAAAACCTCCAGTAATCCCGTAAGAAATAATTTGTTTTTATAATTAACATATATTCAGTGTAATCCACATTCAGTCAAATGAAAAAAAAAAAAAAAACACAGGAAAAGAAGGCTATTTAAATATGATCAGGTTATTGGGGGTGGGGGGAGGGGAGGGGGGTTATGTCGGGTTATTTGAGGATTAACACTCTGAAGAGATGCAGTCCCAGTTTCAAGGACCTTGAATGTTGATAACGTACCAACACGAGGACATTAGTCACTTGATTAAATCATTTCAGTTGGGTAATGCGAGTAAAAAAAAAAAAACATCACCAATTGTGCTGCAAGTTGCAGTGGGGGTTAGCTAATTGTTAGCTATCCACGGGCCAATTGTTGGGTTTCTCCTCGGAGACCGAGGCTGTGGGTGCTGCACCTCCTCCAGAGCGGTGGTTAACGGTAAGTTAGGAGGTTAGATCGTTAGTGGAGTTAAAGTGATTTTATTACCTTTATCAAGTAGCCACTCGTCAACTACTCGACCGAGTCGGTACGGGATTCTTTGTCTAGCAATAGCCAGGCGCTCATTATCAAAGTTCCCTTTAAGAAATTTGGAAAAACAACAAATTAACAGACGTTGCAAAAAAAAAAAAAATAAATAAAAATAAATCTGGAAGTTAAAAGGTTAAAGGTTAGAAGGGCAGCATGGCAAAAGTTTAGCAAACTATGTACTTTAAAACCACTTTAGTTCGGACAGGAAGAACTTGTGTCTTTTGTTTTAGGCTGTTTGTTTGGTTAGACAGTGTAGTTACCTTATGTTTATGATTTCTTTTTTTTTAATGCAATAACAAGTTAAACAGATTTAGGATATATTTAGACTATCTTACAATCTGTCTGCACACTTAACATTACAGATTTGAACAAAGAAAAAAATGCTTTAGTGGTAAACGTACAATCAACAACCAGCATTTGCTAACAGGATTAAAGCAGATGTCAGAAACACAGTCGGATGTTATTTCACATCAACGTCATATCATCACAGTGCTTTTCATGGTTGTTTCATGGAAGACACTTTTGAGTTCTGGGTTTGCACAATAAGCCATTCAAAAATTCCCCCCCACCCCCAGCTCTTAAATCTGATGACTGGATAGCAACCTGCCCATCCCTTTTAATCCCACCCTCCTATTTCAGCTGAAGTGAAAAAGATTTGGTGAAACTTTCAGCAACTCAGGTTTACTCAGGTCTTGTTTTTTTTCCTCTTCTTGGCGGTGCTTGGCAATTAGCTTCACTTCATCAGCAGGGCGAAGAACTTCCATAGCCTCCATAGCGCAAACTTATTATTCCACTTCACTTCAATCAACTCTGTGGGGGTCACGCTGTGTACATTCCAGAGTCTGTCAATAGAGACACCGCTGGTATTAAGAAAGATAGAGTTGGCGGTGGGGCCGGTGGATTGGATCGACTCTAACGCGGAGGCAGTGTCACAAGCTTAATTGGTAGCTATTGTGTATGACCTGGAAGCTAACAAACAGGAGAGATGTGTTTGTGCAAACCTGAAGCAGTAATTCTGCGACTCGATGGTGTGGAAGATTTTTTGATCCACAAACGCAATGTGAGCACTGTCGATGCACCAGAATGAAGCTTGTACAACCAGAAAATAGCCAAGGGAGCTACGTCCTGCATCCTTACTAGTCTGCTTCCTCCATTGATCTGTGCAGCTGCTGCAGGGAACTAAAATAGACCGGCTTTCTGTTTCGCATTACCTACTTCCGCTCCCCAGGGGTCTGTCTAACCGAGTTCGCCAGCATAGTGGCGGCACTCGCTGGGTTCGGGCGGTTTGGGGAGTGGGGTCTGCGTCCCTTACGGGAATACCCATCTTTTGAAAAGATGGCCAAAGATAAACCAAAGATGATGGCTGGCAAATGGTGATGACGGTGCAAGCGTGGGTGATTCCAGCGTAGCATATGATCTATGTGTAGTTATTCTTTAGCTTGCTCATTAGCAAGAAACCAAAAACAGGAAATGGATATTTCCTTGCTTAACAATTTGTGTTTTACTGACTGATGGGGGTTTAAAAAGCGAGATGCTAGTATTTCCTTATATTTCGAGGGTTTTCCAGTGGACTATTGAAAGTTAAGTATATTCCAGCAGCTATGCATTATTCGCCTTGCGCTTGAGATTCTTTCGGCACCCATCTGTAATGCAGCAACAATGGCGCCCCACATGCACACACAACCCAATTCCAATCCCGGAAAGACTGACAAAGATACTCAAGCAGCAATCAATGGCTCAAAGGCAGTTGGGACGGCTAGATATCGCTAGAGACAGACCCCAAAACCATGAGCAGCGCGGCATTCAAAGAAAGGCGATCAAAACTATGGAGATCTGACGATTAACTGGCAACCTTCGGACGAACTACTGCATCTGTAATCCCGTCTGCTGAAATTGCAACAAATCTGCCCTCTTCAACAGCTCTTGCCCGGATGACACCACGGAAGGCATATCTGGTAATTCATTATCACAAACGTTCCATTTTGTAATCAAAACGACGGCTGATAGTCAAGTCTGGACTCGTTCTCCCTTTATTCTGACATCCTGCCCAAGTTTATTTTCATTTCTGTCCCTAATTTGGTCTTGCTTCTTAATTACCCCATAAACTCCATCTTTTCAATTTTCAGATCGACTCCCCAAGTCTTTTCAAACATCTTACTCGGTTCCTATTTCCAGCCATCATTTGAGGCCTTAAAGCCCTTTTGGTTTGCTTCCACACCACTTGAATTCCCCCATCTCTCTTTCTCTCTCTCTCTTTCCTTTTTTGCTTGGTAACAGCCAAACAGCCTGACTAGTACAGCAAGCAGCAAGTACTGTACGTCTGCTAATGTGTTTGTCGTCTTCCCTGTGTGAGTGACAACATGCTAACAACCAAATAAAGAAAGAAAGAAAGAAAGAAAGAAAGATGCCAAGGAATAGTGTTTGGTGTCCTTAGCTAACCACAGAGTTAAACATGGCGGGGGGGGAATTCAGATGGGGACAGATATGGCTTGTTTATATGCATGTCTGTACAAAGATCCTTGGAGAAATAAGAAATTCTTAGCAAACTGCAACCCTCTCCTTTGTCTCCTTTGTCTCCTCACCTGATTCCCTAGCAGCTGAAGTCTACTCTTCGTTAGAATGGTGAGACTGATTAAAACAGCTGGGCCTTTATCTTAGTCCTAATTTCTACCATACTCGCGCGGCTCCCGAGGCTAATTCTTTTGCTTCGCGCGACAACGAAACAGTCACCATTGGACCCGGAGCGACAGGGACAACTGATATTGGAATGCGAGTAATAAATTAGATGTGCGATGTGGTAGGCCTCTTCGTCCCTTTATTGGCTGCAGGAACTTTTATCACCTATGAGGAATTTTGAAAACTGTTCCCCCAACTTTGAAAAAGTAGCTAGTAGTAGGTACGAGGGTAAATCATTTCTGCAAGCTTCACTTGGTTTGTACGGTGGCATTATTAGGGCCATACTGAAAAAATTGAGAATATATTGCAACATTATAGTTCGAATTGCACAAAATAAGTCCAAAAATATCACCAATTGTAATGTTTTGTGAGAGACCTGTGGGACACGCTGAAGGTTTCTGTTTGTGTCCGCAGATCAGCATATAAATCACATGCTGTTTTCTCTCAGTCCCTCAGTATCTGTGTGTGTGTGTGTGTGTGTGTGAGTGTGTGTGTGTGTGAGTAGACTTGCCAAAGAGCTGACTGTATATCATGTAACTCTGCAGGAAACCAGATGCCCTTGTACAGGACACCCACGCAGGAAATCCATCCGCAAGAATGGAGATTACATTTGAGGAGATTGGCCGCCCGTCATCCCTTTTTTCTCTCTCTCTCTGAAACTCTCTTGAGCTACCCTCATTCATTTTCATTTTTCATTCGGTGGTGTTACCACCCGATATCATTCGCACATCCACCTGATATCTGGGCACATGTGGTTGAAGGTGCCCTGCATATAAAAGTGTGCTCAGACTTTTGTCTTAAAGAAAAAAACAATGCTAGGATGTCAGTCGTTAACTGCAACATGCTGCTTTGAAAATTGTGACGATGATCGCTATCACACTTGTGCGGCTCCCGAGGCTAATTCTTTCGCTTAGCGCGACGACGAAACAGTCACCGTCAGACCCAGACCGATGGTGACAACTGATATTGGAAAGCGAGTAATAAAATAGCGACTGCGATGTGGTAGGCTTGACGTTGTTGTCCCTTTATTGGCTACATGAACTTTTATCACCTATGTAGGATTTTGAAAACTGTTCCCCCAACTTTGAAAAAAGTAGCTAGTAGTGGGTATAAGGGTAAGTCATTTCCGCAAGCTTTACTTGGTTTGTACGATGGCATTATTAGGGCACTCATTAGTTTTCAATTTGTCACTCATTAGGTTTACATGATACCCAAAAAACTTGTGCGTGAGTCCAACTAAAAGTGGACTTTTAAAGTGCATGTTAACATGTTTGCAAGTCTGTAATGTCATAGAACAACCAGAAACGTCACATCCCAACTCAACTCAACTTTGTATATGTAACGTCTTCTACAATCAAGTTTGTTTGTCTTGACCCCGAACAAGTATCAAGGAAAAATTCCATTTTAACAGGAAGTAACCTTGAGCAGGACCTAGGTCCGGCTCCCCCCACCCTCCTGCTGATGGCTGGCTGGGTAAACCACCTATCGTAGGACAGGCAGAACGATTTCAATCAACTGATGTGTGCTGGGAAAGGAACAGTCTGATTAAATGGCGCCGGCTGAGCTACAACCGCAGTAGAAACGTATCGACTCACCTGCCTCGGCTTGAAAATGACGAGATAAGAGCTTGATTGTTTGGACTGATTAAATTATAGGACTGATGAGTCAGAGAGAAATAACAGCCTGAGCTGAGTCTGAGTAAGGCTGGAACAAGTTTCTCTGCGGTTACAAAGAAGGGTCATTTCATTATTACAAAAACGAGAGGAAAAAAACTTATCCGGAAAAAAAATTGTTTTTGTGGCTGATAACATTATAAACTCATGCACTCATCAATACCTAGGCTTACGATTACTGGACTTTTTTTTCTTTACCCAGGAAAAATAAATTCCTGGAAAACTTGGCGCCTCTTCTTGCCAAACACGCACCGCAAATTGTTCTAGTTTACATTCTGTACAGGTGTCGTGAAAAAAAAGGTAAAATGGCTCACTACGAACTTGAAATGAGGCCACGCTGAACTCTATCCGCATCCATCATCTGCTCTGAGCGCAATCACAGACACACACACATGGCTGCTTCCAGGCCCTGGCCAGTCAAGGGAAATCTAGTCCACACTCAGATCGTGCCCACCCGCCTTAAGCTTTTTTTACTCTCTTGTAGAGTACCACTCCCATTGCTCTGGCGCTCACTTCTAGCAGTTTTACATCACAGCAGAGTGCCGCTCCCATCTCCCCTCCTCAGATGCTTTTTTATCTACCTCGCTTGTGCACGGTTGGTTTTCCGTCTCTCTGTGTGGAAGTTACGAAGACTAAGATGAATATCTGGAAGCTGCAGAGACAAAAGGCAACGCTAAAAAAAAAGAGACAATAGAGAACGCTAGCAAGCTTGGTAATAGCCTCTTTCTCTCTGACAGCGGGGATATCTTAACAACTCAGGGCTGTAAGAGCTGAATCTCTGCTGGCACAATGCCTTTCCACCTCTGTGATCATACTGTTCTTCTGTAAAGGGTCAGTCCTCCTGCTGAAAACATCTGCTAGCCCCTTTCTTTCACAAAAACTTTAGCTAACGACGCCGATATCGGATTTTCTCCCCCGTATTTTTCTTTGCTCAACGTCTCTGTTCCCAGCCGCGATACAGTCCCATTTCTGCAGCTCTTATTATTCAGTGTGAGGCCCCATCCGTCACAATAGTGGCAACGGCTCCTAGCTCAAAACTCTGGTGCCTCACCCCTGCCTCTGATGTTCCCACCCTCCCACTTCTTTATTGTTTCTCTGCTGTAATGCTTTGCTGCCACAAACCGTTTCTTTCCTGTACTTCCTGGGCAGCCAGCGCATTACCATAACAACCCCCCCCCCCCCACAACCGCCGTCTCAACCGTCGCTTCCTCATTTTGCCCCGAGTGCATCCCAGTTACAGCTTAATATTCAAACTGCCTGCCTGTAAATATTAGCCGGAGGGACCAGAAGCTGTGTGGAGGAAACGTGACACAACCTTGCACCCTCATTGGTCACAATCAAAGTGCACCGAGACGGCGCACTCAATAGCCAGCTAAAGGATAATATTTCAAAGTAGGGAATGGAAGCATGATTCATTGGATGATGCTGATTTTAAAGTTTAAAGGCTGAATGGTGATTTAAATCCTCAGGGTCAAGCTGACTTCCTTTTCCTCTCATTACAATGTTATAACTCAACTTGTTGGGTGAATACTAATAGCTCTAGCTAAAGATGCAGTAAACACTCTCCGTAAGTTAGTGTATGACCGACAGCACTTGCTGGATCTATGATCGTCCTGTGACTTCGGCTCCGTAGACGTGTCTACTTGGGAATGTTTGCTTAGTCTCAGTGTTCTATGCTGGCAGGACCCAGGAGCCTACAGCGCAGCAGCCACGTCTAGCAGCACAAGCCGACAGAAGAGCAAGCGGAGGCGGTGTGACCGATAGCGGAAGCGAAGTTGTCGAGGCGGGCTAAAAGCTAACCCTAACAAAACGCCGATTCTATCGATCTTCCTTTCTAACATCCCTGGAGAACAAAATAGATCTGCAGCTGGAACTAACTACGAGACAAGAGATGATGAACAGCTGTGCACTAATTTTGATGGGGACATGGCTCAACGCGTCTATCCCGGATAGCATCTATTAGCATTGAGGGGCTAGCTACGTTCTGTGCCGACAGGAGCTGCTTACTCAGCGGTAAATCCAGAGGGGGTGGTCTATGCATTTACACCAATAACAACTGGCGTAATAACATTAAACTTGTCTCAAGCCATTGCTCACCTGACACTGAGCTTCTGACTATTAACTGTAGACCAGGGGTGCCCCCACTTTTTCAACTTGCGAGCTACTTATAAGATGCCCAAATCAAAATGATCTACCTACAATAAAAATGCAAAACACACATTTATTTTATAACATATATAATTTTTTGTTTTAATTATTACTATTATTGCATATGCCCTCTTTTCCCCTTTAAAGTATGTTAATTGAATTTGAATTTCATTTATAACATTTTGGTGTATCTTGCATAACTGCATTAACCCACATTGCATAATACAACATAATTCTTCAGAGCCGGCTGCAGAAACAAATAAGAGGCGGGGGCATTGGGTTTTTTTCATGGGGGCACACTTTTTTTAAACTACATTTATCTGCCTCAGGCTGAACAGCAGCTCTGTGGTCAGTCCTTGATCATTGTAATATTTTCTCTCACTAACAAGGGAGTTCATCCTTATATATATATATATATATTAAACAAAATACAGTAGTGCTGTGTTCATTTATTAAACTTACAACTCACTCAAGGGGTCTGAGGTGTTCAGAGAACACTTCTATTAGAAACACAAGCTGATATCAGATGAACCCTGCAGTTAGCATCCATGCTAGGGCCTCGCATGGATGCTAATCCAGTGTTACTGTTGCCTTTGGTCCTTAAGTTTTTAATCAAAGTGATGCTGTGTGGCGCTGCTGCTTCTCCCTGCTCGCTCCTGTCTGCACTCTGATTGCTACTCTGATGGAAAAAATAAAACCCAAATAAATTTAACAGAGAACAGAGAACTTTGCTTTAAGTCCAGGGTTGGCACGGCCCCCCAATGCCCGCCCATGGCGCCGGTTCTGTAGCTTGCCAGAGTTTAGCAGAAGTACGCGCGGTGAAAGATCAGACGTCAGATTGGCTGCCCTGTATGTCAATCGAAAGACCCCTGCTGTAGACCATTCTACCTGCCCAGGGAGTTTACCTTAGCTTCCATCACTGCTGTGTACGTGCCCCCCAGCGCTAACACAAAGAAGGCTATGAGTGTTCTGTACCGGACCGTCAGTGAGTTGCCGTCTGTTCCCACTGAAGGATTTTCCATTGATGCTGGGGATTTTAACCAGGCCAACATGAAGACAGTTCTCCCACATTTCCACCAGCAGGTGGACTGTGCAACCAGAAAAGCGAGAACACTAGACATGGTCTTCATGAACACAACGGGTGAGTTCAGGGCGGCACCTCACCCCCACCTTGGCTCCTCGGACCATTCATCTGTCATGCTGATCAGCGGAAAACCTCCAGTGAAGCAGGTGAGGGTGTGGCAATGGAGGCACTACAGGACTGTTTTGAACGCACTGACTGGGACGTGTTCAAAGTAGCTGCCACGTATGACGAGCACACCAACATAGATGAGTATCCTATGTCTGTTTCAGCCTACATCAACAAATGCATGGAGGACGTCAACATCACAAAGACCACCACCACCCAGGCCAACCAGAAACCATGGATGACTGATGAAGTACAAAAAAAAACTAAAGGCACCGAACTTAGCCTTCAAGTCTGGAGACAGGGAGGCACTGAGAACAGTGAGAGCCGACCTCAGATTAGCAAAACGTGCTCACAGTCAAAAAATCCACAACTCCGCCAATACAAGGAACATGTGGCAAGGCATTCGGACTATCACAAACTACCAGATAGCACCTCCGGCATGTGAGGATGACGTGGACTTCCTAAACACACTCAATAACTTCGTTGGAAGGTTTGAGCCACTAAACAGCACTCCGGGAGAGAAAGCTGTTCCCCACCAAGATGAAAAAGCGCTCTGTCTTGATACAGCAGATGTGCGAAGGACTCTAAGGAGGGTTAACAGGCAGAAGGCCCCGGGCCCCAACAACATTCCTGGGCGGGTGCTCAGGGGCTGTGCAGATCAGCTGGCTTGTGTCCTAACTGACATTTTGAACACCTCACTGGACCAAGCCAAAGTTTCATCCTGCTTCAAAGCCGCCTCCATCATCCCAGTGCCAAAGAAGTCTCAGATCACATCACTGCACTCACCCCTATCATGATGAAGTGCTTTGAGAGGCTGGTAAAGGAGCACATCACCTCCAGTCTCCCCCCCGACCTTCGACCCCTTCCAGTTTGGCTACTGGCCAAACCGCTCCACTGAGGATGCCATCTCCTCTGCTCTCCACCTGGAGCAGCTCTTCACCTCATGTGCAGATGCTGCTCCTGGACTTCAGTTCAGCATTCAGTACCATTCATCATTCCACAGCATCTGGTAGACAAACTGGGATCCCTGGGCTTAAGCACCCCTCTATGCACCTGGTTGCTGGACTTCCTCACTGAAAGACTACAGTCAGTGCGGGTAGGTCAGAACTCCTCCAGTGTCATCACTCTCAGCACAGGTTCTCCTCAGGGCTGTGTCCTGAGCCCTCTGCTGTTCACTCTCATGACACACGACTGCGTCCCCAGAGCTGCCACCAACCACATTGTGAAGTTTGCGAATGACACTACGGTGGTGGGTCTCATCAGGGACGACAACGACCTGGCCTACAGAGAGGAGGTGGAGCCGCTGGGCAGCTGGTAGGCTGGTGCAGAGTCAACTACCTCATCCTGAATGTGGATAAAACCAAGGAAATCATTGTCGACCTCAGGAAGAATCATGCTCCACTTCTGACTTAGTGCTGGTCAGCAGCACTAAGTTCCTGGGGGTGCACGTCACGGATGACCTCACCTGGTCTACAGACACTGCGTGTTTGGTCAAGAAGGCACAGCAGTGGTTGCACTTCCTGTGGAGGATGAGAAGAGCCCACCTGCTCCCGTCCATCCTCACCACATTCTACAGAAGCACCATAGACAGCATCTTGACCAGCTGCATCTCTGTGTGGTGTGGAGCCTGTGGTGCTTCTGAGTGGAAGTCTGTGAAGAGAGTGGTGAGGACAGCGGAGAATATCATCGGGACCTCCCTCCCCATCTTACAGCCATCTTTTGGTCTATACTGGGATTAAGCCACAGATACAGATGCTCTGACCTCTACGCCCACAATCTGAACACCATCCTCACAGAGAAGGCTTAGAGGACAACCCACCCAGTGCTACAGAGTATCGGGATATATCGAGTTTGTAGTAGGTGGGGTTTAAATGAGGAAGCGACAGACAAGATGAATAAATGGTACATTTAAGAACACAGTCTTGCCTCTACAAATAACCACCAGGAAAGTGTCCATATGGATCCTCAACCACTTCCACCACAGGCAGGTGTGCTCTCAATGGTCACCCAGCGCCGATAATTGAGTAAACAATCCTGTTGTCTTCATTTTCTGCTTATCTTTCTCCTTCCTCTCATCTTCTCGCACAACTGTTTTGACAGACTTTCCCAGAGGCGTTCCCTCTTGAATTCAGAAATCTGCATTCCCTCAGAAATCTGCACTCCAACCAGCTGGACTGACATACCACCGGAAAAAAGTAAATAAAACAAGAAATAAGGAAACTGTAGGGGAACAAAATGTGGGTTATACCAGCGGGCCCGTTTAAATGAGCATAAATGCCCGATTGCAATCTGATTACTTGAATCTGGTTATTATAAATGAATAGCAGTTCAGTGTCTTTACTTTGTGGGTGTTTTTTTAAGTATTCACACACACTGAGGGACGAAAAAAAAATTGCAAATAAACTGGTGCAGAAAAAACAATTAGCCGAATCATATCGGCTCGTTCTCATGCAGCAGGTGACCACTGGTTAAAGGGACTCGTGTGTGAAATGGCACAATTAGACTCCATATGGCCCTGCAGCAGACATCTGCCTGTTCATCTGTGAAAAGGCAGAACAGGCACTAGATTGAGGCGCCCGGTGTGACACAGACGCAATCTTTTTTTTTTCAGTCAAGGAAGTCAAGGAAGTCTCTTTAGAGGCATCTCCCGATGCTTGATGATGATCCAAATGTAGCTTAATTTGTACCATTTAGCAAATAACCAATGTATGAATCTCTAATCTGAGTCACAGGAAGCTGGTGTAACCAGGGATCTCCCTATTTCTATCCCATCTCTGTTTTTACCCCCTGACCTTTTGGGCTTCCTGGTGACACCGTCTCCACAGATGGAATAAATCGGTGCTGGTGAAACCCTGCAGAGAAGCTAAGTGCAGGTAGTTTATACAAATAAATGTATAACTTTTCAGTCTACATCCATTGTTTGGAGCAGTATTCCATGAAACAAGCAGGAAGTGACCAGGAAATTTAAAAAAAGCACGAGGAAGAAGGAAACCCGGCTCATCGTTTGGCCAGAAATGAAACTGAAAATCCACCCCTTCGCCTCTTTGCCAGATATTTAACACCTTTTCTACCCCTAATAATCTTTCTCTTTGGGTCTGTGCCGTTGTTGTGCTATCCCACTTCCTTTCTTTGGTTAGCGGGATGATCCGGTTTGCATTCACGACTGGGAGCGGTTTGCGCGGATGGCGCCAGGGTTCACCGAGACCCCGGTGGATGCACCAGAGTTATCATTCTCTCGTTTGAGTCCTCGCTTGAGCTCTGGTCAGCTTTCAAACCTACCCAAACAAAAAGGTCTGATCCCAGCAAGCGAACTCTGGACAGTTTGAAGTGGACCAAAGTCCACTTGCCAATGTGCAGTTTTCTCTGTTTTCTTTCCTTCTTTGCGCTGTGTATGTGTCAATCGAATGCTCTCAAACGGCTGTGATTCCATCATAACCCTTGCAAAAAGGAACAAATTGTCGGAGTATTTCCTCCTCTGGCTGTGATGCATGCCCCTTTAGTTTGGCCTCTATGCCAATGGCAGGATCATTGGTAACATTGATGGGAACAATTGTGTCTTCTTATGAACCAACCATGATCAAAAAAAAAAAAAAAAAAAAAATGGAAACACGATGGAGAGAGAAATTCAGGGAGTTCTTTGCACAGGAAACACCGTCGAATTCTGGTGCAAAAAAATACTAAAAACGCGGAGGGTAAGGTAAGGGGAATTAGCGCACTCCTGGCAGTGACTCACTGATGTCGGCCCTCATTAAAAAGTCTGTGTGTGCGACGCTGCATAGGTGTTTAACTTGACTTCTAAACACCCTGGCGTACTTTCCCAGGGTGAGGTATACTCTCTCCGTATCTTGCCAAATACCTGCGCTCAGCAGCCATACCTGACTAGCATGCTCAGGGGCACGCTGACCTCTATTCCTTTGCTGGCTTTCGCGACACCGGCAGCTACAGCTGCGGATGCTCTCAGATGGGCGATCGCTCGCTTCAGGAACGACGCGCGGCTCTTCCTGCCTTTTAGGCCAAAACCCGGCTTAATCACCTAGAATTATGCAGGCACGCTCTAAATATGCATGCTGTGATTAATAACCCAGAGGCCACGAAGAAGGTTCTGTGAAAAAAATCCAAATTTTGAGACGCTAACGAATTGCTCTCTTTCTTTCTCTTTTCCATCGCGTTTGCACTTTATCCAAAACAATCGGTGCGTGGTCGTTTGTCCTCCTGGCTCCCATGGCGGACCGTTCCTTACCTGAGGGGAAGCGCTCGATGACGGGCTGGTTGTCCACCTGCAGCGTGGCGTTGCCACCACTCCGCGTGAATCGCACCACGTGGTACTTGCCGTCGCTCACCGTCACCGCGCTCTCCTCGATGATGATGTCGTCTGTTCCCACGTTGAAGATCACTCCGATCTTTCCCCGTTCCTACAAGAACAAAGCAGAATTTTGAGAAAACCAAAACAATAACCTCCAAATTTCCGAGTTTTAACCATGTTAGATATGTTAACTTGACTTCCTTTTCTCGCTAACACCAGTAGGTTGCTTCTTTACAAACAGAAATCGGCAAATGGGGCCTTAATTCAACTATTTTAATCTGAATACAGCGGTGACATCGTTTCAGGATGGCCTTAGGGAAGAGAAGTGACACGCTAACGCCACAAAGTCGGAGCATTTGGTGGAGGGAGCAGAAAGAGGTGCTTGGTGATGCACCTTCACTACTCATCAACCTTTTGAACACCCCTCCATCAGTTAATGTAGATGATCGCCCACTGCTTTAAGTTTATAACAGTCAGCCGCCCACTCCGCTCTCGGCTCCTACCGTCTTTTCTGCTCTTCCTCTGCGGTCTGCTCTTCCCGGCGCCGGGAAAAAAGGTCAAAATCATTTACCGATGTACAGTCTGCCAGAGGAGGGGGAGTAGCGAGACAGATGCGGCATGCTTAAACCCCCGCCTTTGAGCTCCAGCAGACGCGAGAGTTAAAATAGCAACTGTCATCAGCCTAATTTCAGGTTGTAGAGGTGACGCCGCGCACCGCTATCTGCTCGGCAACAGCTCTTGCTACCTTCCATGCAATATATATTCAGATGCGAATGTTCGGCTTCAGCCTTACAGCAGTTTTCCATTATTCATGCCTGATTAAGTAGTTTTAAAGTTTTATTAGCAGGACTTAAACTAGCAACCTAATTGAGTAAATAAGTGCAGAGGTTTGTGTGTGAAGGTAATGAGCGGGATAATCGCAGTCAAGGTTTCTTAAGGAGGCCTTAATCTGGTGATGGGCGCGAGATTAGGCCAGTAAATGAGCAAAGTAAATAACGATCAATGTAAACACACAGAAATTAATGCTCCTCAGCACATTATAGAGGCGATTTCAGTCCAGATTTCGCACAAATGGGGCTTGATGGACTGCTCAGAGGATCATTTTCCTGCTGCCAAGAGGGTTAGATGTCTCCGATAGCAAAGCACTCCCATCTTCTTAGACATTTAATCAATTCATTCCCGTCATAGTGTGTAGTCTTTCCGCATCCACTCTCATGAATGCTGAAAGCCGATATTAACGCTGAGGTATAAATACATAACCAAAGAATTGAATCTCCTACCTGACCGGTGTGATAAAAGTCGGGGGGGGGAACCTCTTTTTTTTCGCAAAGCTGTGTGAATCTGCGCCGTCAGGACCGCAAAGCGACGTGAGTTTGACTGATATTTGCAGAGGGATTAGCATTTGTGTTCTGCAACATTAGCGTTTGTCTCGGCGGCGAAGGGGAACGTACTGAACCAGCAGGGAGCCGTAGGGATCCGCTGCATTTCAGACATGATTTTTTTTTTTTAGCGTGGCAGAAATGGCATTTTATTGCCAGTCCCCTAAGTGAGGACATTGCTGGGAACGGGAGGGCAAGGGGAAAAAAAAAAAAACAACCTCTCAGAGCAGTCAAGCTGATGACATTAAAATGAAGGGACCGGTAGGTAAGTGACAATAAACCCCGGCTGAGCTTTAAAACCTTAGCTTCTAAAACTTCTGCTTAGCCTCACTTAATCTGCCACAGCTGTCAGCTAATGCCAGGAGCGAGAGCGTTAGCTCTTCTTTAATTGCAAGCTAACGTTGCTGCAACTCGTCCTGTTGGTCAGCCGGTGGCATAGAGAAAAGGAGATTCATTGTTTAAAACAGCATAAAAGCTCTGCAAATTCAATTACGTCCTTGGGCACCCAAGGATCACAGCCTTCCACTGAATTCTTTGGGTCAGTTAAACATTCGCCAATTTGAAAAGGTCGGAAATTGTTCCGGTCTTGTCATGGCTGCCGGTTTGCCACCGGTGTTTTCTCCTCCTCATCGCCGCACCTGTGCCGCGCCTCCTGATCAGCCGCGCCTGCTGCGTCTGCCTATCTGCACTGGTCTTGGTTGCCGGCTTGCCTCCGGTGTCTTCCCACGTCTCACCACCTGTGCTGTGTTCCTGATCAGCCGCACCTCTTCTTATCTGTAATCGGCACGGCTACTTACACCACAGACTCTGAGAAACTTATTGCCAGATCGTTGCTTGTGACTCGTACGCAGAACATTTCAGCACACAGTTACCTGATTGTATGTTTTCGACCCTGCCTGTACCAGACATGATCCCGTTGTCGTCTCCCGATAAACCTGCCTGCTGTACCTGACCATGAGTTTGCCTGATCCTGTACCTGCCTGTTTGAAGGAATCAAACGTGATTTTGTTCATCGGTTGTCCCACACTTGGATCCTTGCCGCAAACCCTGACAGGTCTGTTTTTTGGGTTTGTTGCAGCCTAATTTAAGGAGTTTATTTTCTGTTATAACAATTCTGTTTCTAGGTGCTTTAGAGATAACACTCCCGTTTAACACCTAAAAACCTCGAGCAGGACCAGGCCCACCTGTAGAATGCCAGGTCTCCTTTCACTGAGGATTCGGCATTGCATTTTTGTTTGTTGCTCTGCATGCCCGATAAACTGGCAACCATCTTGATTTTGGGATGTTTTGAGAAAGCGTCTTAGCACTCGGGCAACCTGTACCCTGTTGCTTTTTCCCTTTATTAATTTCGCTATCTCAGGTTACGTAGCTTCCTCCAGTCGTTCTTGACTTCTTGCCACTAAAGAGCAATCGCGAGATGAGGCAAATCCAATTAAAGGTAAACTAAAGTGAGCCGCACTTGTAGTGACAAAGCGGCTTAATATCTACAATCAGTGCTGCCGATCATGACTACAAATGACAAGCTTCTGTGCCGGAAAAATAGAAATAAAATAGCATCAGTAATAGTAATATAACCGTCCTTTTTCCAAAGACGGAGAAAATTGGCTGGGACGTCTTTGCAACGGGGGGAGGAGCCATTATAAAATATGAAGAGCATTTCCATTTGAAATATGTGAACATGACCTTGCAATGAGCAATGGCGCGCCGAGGTAAGTGCCGCCGGCAGAAGAGGAATGAGAATTAGAGAATCGTTAGGACGCGGCTGGTCGGTGCGTGCCGGGGTTATCAAATTGATCAGCGATCAAATTGAGCCAGAAAAGGGTGGGGAGGGATAGAGTGGGAGGAAGAGGAGGAGCGAGGGCCAAACACGAGTGCCGCATGATAAAAGGCCAGGGGTAACCTTGATGAACCTCCGGGGTCTCAAGGTGCCTGGAGTTCAAAATTTCTTCGACAAATCAGCTTCACATAAAGTTGCAAGGGAGGCAGCCAACAAACTCTGGGGAGGGAGAGGAGAAAAAAAAAGACTCTTCTCCTCAATTTTTAACAAACGTTTTGGCTCAGTCACTTTCCCGGCTTCCTCTTGATTTGTTTTGAAATATCCCTCTCGTTTTTTTTTTCTTTTTTCCCACACATATGCTGCAATTTGCACTTTCCTGCATTGACACCCCTCCAGAAACGTGCTTGACCATTTCAGTTAACATCATTATGCTTTGACACACTTTCTTATTGTGGTCGGCAATAAATGCTGATTGCAATAAGCTAGCCATCGGATCCTTTTATTAAAAATTATGAATTATATAGAGCTTTCAAAGTTTTTGCATCAGTCAGTAAAGCATAAAAGAACCAGAACAGAACATGGAATAAAAATCAAATAAATCTCTACTGGTTTCTTAATGAAAACCAAGAGAAAACCAGAGATGATCAGGCGTGCCATCCGTAACCAGCCTGACAAAAGAACAACGCTAATCCCGAAACGTTATGGAACAATTGTTGAATTATGTGGGCACATTCCCGGATAAATCAACAATAGTGTTCGTTCCTTTGATGCACTCGCATTTTATGTTCTCCAAGTCTCCTGGAAATGACAGAGTGAGGTTCATGCTGCTAACTGGGAAAAATAAAAGGAAATTAGCTTTTTTATTTGTTGTCTCTGTTGCAGTCGTCTCATTGGCAAGGTTTCCGGAAGTCACCTTGAGAGGCCGCCACGTGTCTTTATCTTAATGCTGCTTTCTCTCTTCCGCCCTTATGTGCATTAGTGTCCTCCCAATTCCATGTCAGGGAGCCACATTGCGAGAAAATTCACCTTTGATATCGAGCAGTTGGAAAACGACACGCGAGTATGTAACGACAGGTGGACACACGCATACATATTGAGTGGATGCTAGCACCGCTGAGACTGTTGATGGATGGTCTCCTTCAAAACCACTCGACCTGTGGGTTTCAGATCAGAATCCCTCCTGACCGACCCACTCGCTATAAACACACACCCACGGATATGCAAACGTGAGGACGCCCTTCAGCGAGGACGGGCTGAGCTCTGCCGTGTTTACCAAGCGGCACTGAGCTACTGGACACGTGTGAGCACTTGTAAAAATCATGTTTTACACGGCAAACAAAAGAGTTTCGTGCCTTTCTCTGTCTTGTCCTCCCTTTCTTCCTCTCTATCCATCTACCCTCCCATATGAGCCTGGCCCTTCTCGGGGTTTCTCCCTGTTCAAGGCAGTTTTTATTTGCCACCAGTGCTTGTCCGGGGTTCAGGCCCTGGGTTTTTGATCTTAACAGGCACTATATCATTAAAGACAGATTGAAAATATTAATATAAAAACTCCGGATTGGAGCATCCTCCTGTTTTTGAAAAAGCCGAACATCTTCTACTAGATTTGAAAATCCACTCTCGTTGCCATTTTGCCTTCCTAAAGGCGATAACCTTTCAGTTACATAAGTACCCACTCTGTGCTTTCTACACTTTCTCTCAAGCTGGTGGAAAAGATAAACATCCAACATGTCGCCTACACTCTTCAATAGAAAAATCCAAATCCCGACTGTACGGTGACATCGCTTACATCAAAAGGATGATAAAAGATGACAATTTAAAGAAAAAAAGATATGAAACATCATAACAGTAAAACCGAACTGCAAGTGTTGCATTGAAGTGGGTACTTCTAATGTTTCGGTCGAACCAACCATCTCCAGACATGTGACATGATTGTGATTTTGGTAGTAACTTTTGGCTAACGTGTGAATGCTTTTGATTGGGCCTAGGTCTTCTTGCTGCTAACTACTGGAATGAGATTGAACAGAATGCTGTGACCTTCAAAACGCTCAAAACAATCGACAACAAAGCGCTTTCTGCCTCCATTGTTTTCATCACTCCGTGTTCTCGCCGGCCCTGTTGTTGCTTCCTCTCACAAGCCTTTTCTCTTTTCCTCATAACTACAGAACAAAGTTGCCAAACAGAGACCTTTTTGTAATTGTGAGCCTTTGTAGCTTCTTTGAACTCTACAGTTTCACTTTAGCTCCTCGCTCTCGTTCTCTTCTCCCACCATTTGCCTGTAGGGGTCTCCCTCCCTCAGAGGGTGTGCAGTCAAAGCCTGGGAGAGGGGAACAGTTGCCAAACACGCGGGCTAATATTTGAGCTGAGCTAAACTGAGCAAACACGGATAACGCGGGCACAATCGCTTTCCCCGGCTGTCTGCCTTGTTGTCCTTTCATTGGCTTCCTGTCAGCCGCAGAGCTAACTGCTGCTTAGCCGCTGCACATGCAACGCACACCCCACGCTTTCCAGGAAATCACGAACTGACAGATAAATCTCCAAATCTTAAAGCCTTTTCGACGTTAGCCTGGTTCATTAGGTACATCAAAAAAAAAACAAAAAAAAAAAACAAAGCAAAACAAACCTATGCGTCTGTTTTCACAGGGGCTATAGTGACGCCAGACTGCTGTAATTATACATTTATTACAGTTTGGTTCCGCTGCAATGCTTCAATAAGTATCACTGGGAGCACTTAACGGAAACATAATTAAAAACAGAGCTACATTTGTTCGAGAGCATTCCTGATGCCGTGGATCAAGGCCAAAAACTCGTTTGCTACATTTTTTGTACATTTGGTTGAAAATACATAAATAATTTAGCTCGACTCCAACGCTAAAAACTGAGATATGCTGTCAGGGGTATTTTTCTAGCGGTCCAGACAGATGTGTAATAGATAGAACTAGTTGGTGTAAGAGAAGCGAAATTAACATTTATATTAAATACAAAAGAGCGTCATTCCAAAACCAAGGCAGAAATGCTCGGCCATGATATTGATTCCCTGTCGTTTTAGTGGTTTTGTACATTGAAAAAATATGCTTTGATAAAGTAAAAGTTATAGAAAGATGTAATTTTCAAATGTAATTTTTTTATTTTTTTTTTTAACGCAGTTTTACATTCAAATTATTATCACACTGGCTCTTTACTACCATCATTTCCTGGAACGTTTAATTCCGAGGAATTTATTAACTTCAAAAAATAAATAGATAATATCCTGGTGTGGTTGTACATATGTCAGACCAATTGTAAGATCATAAAAAAAAAAATCACAATGTCTCAAATGGAAAAAGAATAATACTATAAATAGTGTTGGTATGGTAATCACAACAGCAAAAAAAGATCTTCTTTTGACGGTATGACCTCACTCTCGAGCTTATAAACTGTGAACAAAGATAAAAAACAAAGCAGGAGAATAGAAAAATGAGCCAGCAATCAAACTGGTGACGCAGGTAGTGCTCCATGTGTCATTACATAATGTTAATGAGATGTCTCATAAATAAAAACCTTCCTTAAGCGACGGCACCAAAGTCGCTTGTCGAGGCTGTCTGCTGCAGTGATGGCCCAGGTGCCGCCTTTGTTTACTTGATGTTATCACGGTCCCAAAAAAAAAAAAAAAAAAATCCACCTTTGGGACCTGAATGTAAAAGGAAAGAACGTAAACAAAACATCACAGCCGAAGATGTCAAAGCGCGCGTCTCTCTTTGTAACCGACATGATCCCATTCAAACGCACAGCCTAATATTGGCAAACGTGTCAAATGCCAGATCTTCAAGGTAAATCACTCCTGTTACGCAAGACAAGACTGGTGAGAGTCCAGAGACTTCAAACTTTTCGAAATGCTGGCGTATTGGTTTTGGCTGGCACTCGTCGAAGGCTGGCACTCGTCGTTTGACCTTTGAAGCCCCTTTGACTCGGCATGAGAGCTGGCGTTTATCATGAAAACGATAAAAAAGGGCCTCCTGTCACGCACCTGGCGACAACTTTGATTGTAATGGACACGTTATAAATAAAAATGAATAGACTTGAACTAGATGAATAAGGAAATGATATTCAGTGGCCCTGTAATTAATCTGATGAGGAGTTTGAATCATTTAATAGCCCTACTTTTAAGTCAAATTTAAATTTAAGTTGTGTTGGGACTCTTAAGGACTCTTCAAATTTTCCCCCACAGCCAATCACAAATACGCCAAAGGATCAATCTAGATTTATCACAGACTTGCTGATAGCGCTGTCAGACCGATTCCTTGAAGGCTGCAACTCGTTCCGCTTATCTCGCGACAGAAATCAGACCTGCCCTAACCTCGACAATTATGACGCTGGAAAGAGTGCCGCTGCTAAGTTTGACATTCTCGTTAAAAAAAAAAAAAACAAAACAAAAAAAACACACACACACACACTTATTTTCACATTTAAAATATCCACATTGAAATCTAGCTTTAAGTGTATTTGGACTGAAAGCTCTCTAATAAACGTGGGTGTTTGTTCAACCCACCGAGATTTGACTCTTTGAGATTGAACCTTCAGCAGGAGATGAATGCTCCTGTCTTGCTAGCCTCTGGTGATCTTCCCCGTCTTTATATTACCATGGTAACAACAATGTGGCTGCTCTGATCGCTGCCTGCAACAGTCATCAACCTTGATGGATCATGTGGTCAGGAAAAGACAAACCAGCGAGGATTGAGCAGCGTGATTTGGTTTTCCTGTTTGGTGTTTGAACCCACGTTTACAGATATTACCACTTTCAGGTTTAGACGTTTGTGGCTAATATGCAGCCGAAATAGAACTCAAATTTCAATTAAATAAATGAAAAAAAAAACCACTTATATAAACATGCTAGTCTACCCTCAGGTAGAGAAACAAAACTACTGTATCCATTTACGCGTTTTAGCGTTTAGCAGAACGTCCTCCCATGACAGCATGAATGAAATGAGATGATGTTTAATGACTCACACACACACACATACACACACACACAAACATCACTACAGGGTTTACTTCAGTCTGGAAATTTGGAGGAAATTGAAAAAAGCACATTAGCACAGCAAGTCGACACCAGTGGCTAGTATACTAACAGACTTCTGCGGCTTTGAGTGAGCATTGGTGGGCTAAATAAAGTAGGCTGGAGGGACAGCTAGTGTTCCTGTGACCCTGTTTCATTTTAGTCAGACCGTGTCCATTTTTAAAAAATGACTGGCACTGATATTATCGATAACATTTGGGATGATGCATAGAGGCGGCCTGCTGTAGATCACCCTCATGGCGGCCTCTCTCTCATCCACGCGTACAAGCACACGGGATTTATGAGTGCTGTTGATTATTTACAGGTTGCGCTTTGCTCTATTTACTGTCCATAACTGAAGACTGTTGGCCTTGTTCAATGTTGCTGGGGCAGAACCACTTATTGTAGTGTGTGTGTGTGTGGGTGTGTGTGTTTGTGTTAGGGTGTGTGTCTTGTATTTGTTTGCGAAGTGGGGGCCATTCTGGCTGCTTTGGACAAATTCAAAGGACTCTTTGAGAGTTCAGACATTGGTTTAAGGTTGAGGTTAGCGTTTGGCGTAGGTTAGGTTAGCTCCCCTAGCGTCTTGGCTAAGCACGGCCCTGTGCTGAACAGGATGGGAAAGAGAGAAAAGCATAAAGCGCTCTGCGTTCAGATTGGATCGATGTCAGCCGTGATGCATCACGCCCTATTGCGCTCGATGGGGTTGATTCAAACCTGGGTGACAGATGAGCACCTCAAGAAAATGAAGCATGTGTTTCGGAACGACGCTAATTGACAAAATCAAGATCGTAAAGGGGGCCACAGGAAAACTGCTTTTGAAAAGCGGAGCTGACGTTTATTGCGTTTCTACGTCGCCTCTTCAACCCCCGCTGTCAAGCGCCCGGTCACCTCGGTTTCATCGCACACACCCTCTGATATCAGCTGTTCGGAAATCGGAGTATATGAAAAGATTGGTCCAACGATTTACCTTACATGCGCCATCACCTGTCCTTCGCACTGATTTTGAAGAATGTCGGCCATTATCACAGTCTCTGCTGGAGCGTTGCGCAAATGAGGCCCGGCCTCTGACACGACCGCGGAGGACACACCAGGATCTGAAGAATATTTTTCTGTTAGGATGATAGCTACAGCTGTCCTTCTAATGGGAGTTGAACTGATATCAAACATGATTATTTGTGAAAAAGTGAGGATTAGGCAGACTAGTACTGGTTTCAACCATATGTAGTTTACAAGTCCGACCACTAGTTGGCGGCAGAGGGCTACATTAAGATGATTTGAGGCAAATACCCAATGGTGCTTGTATGAAGATAAGTATATCCAATAGTTTTCATTTACCTACACACAACTTCACTGCATAATGGTATCTATGGGTTTTAATGGTCACTCACTCGTAAATTTGTGATTCAAGAAGTTTTTAATCAGGTTAACTCTTTTCAATAACTCTTCAATTTAACTCTTCAATTTTGGGTCTATTCTTTTATTTTTATACTCCAGCAATGAGTATGTTTTTTGTCATGCTTCCTTATTTAAAACCTTTGTAGACGTGAAACGTTTTAGTCAAGATGACTGGCTTTACAATCAGTACGACTGCATTTAAGTTAGGTGGCGAGTTTCGCTTAGTTTCTTAGCGTCGGGACATTTTCAGTTGATCTGCGATGTCACAGGCCGAGAAGAGCTAAGAACGAGCTAGCATGTTAGCAACCCTGACGGCACGAAGTGTGCCTCTTTTTCCTTCCAAAAGCCGACTCTAGCTTCTGCCGCAATGCGCTCATCCAGGAGTAGGTCCGTTTTCAACCTAGTATGCTCATTTGACTTTTTCCACTCAAGCTAATGACAGCTAGCACTTTTAAAGTCCACCTTTAGTCAGAATAAAACAATACTTCTTTTCTTCAGGTGTTACATAAACCTCCCGAACGTGTACAGGAAGTTGAGGGAACAAAGTGCAGAATAGCTTTGGTTACAAAGCAGCCATGGCTGGTAAAAAACTGGAGACAAAAGCCACCATTCATAATAAAGACATCAGTTGAATGATGCAACGTGCCTGACATTTCCGTGCACATTTGGAGCTTATCACAAGTGCGATGGCTCCAAAAACACCCGAAATTACACGGTGCAAAACTGGAACATCCGCACGGTCCACACTGGCGCGTATGTTTGCTTAAATGTCATCGGAAGCGAAGGATGCCGGGAAGGAAAAACAGCAGGAGGGAATGTGCAACCACAGTTTGTTCTCCCCTGAACATTCAGGGAACAACAAGCCTTCCCTCTGCTTGATAATTGATGTGGCGTTCAAAGACGTGTGTGTCTCCTCCTCATTAATCCATTTTTTAAATTAAAGAACCAGGGAAAAATAAAAAAACACGGCTGCTTGCAGCTAAAAGTCTCCTAATGAGCCTCCTCTTTTCCTTTCCTCAGGCTCAAGTCTCCTGATCTGCTTTTCACAGCACCTCTGTCCGTGACTCTGTAGCCTCCTGCACCAAATCTCCGCCAACGTCGGAAGGACTATGCTGCCGGCAACAACTCTTAACTGCTTGGTTAACGTGAATAGGTGTTTGATTTAATTGGTCTGAAAATGTCTTGTAGTTTCGCCTCAAGGCCAGAAAATAGAATTCTTGCGGTGCCGATGTATATTCCACTTAAAAACCTGCGTCCAAGCAAGATTTGTAATCTTTGAGGTGCACCGGAAGAGACATCCACAGCGAATACGGATTTGCTGTCGTAGCACATGGTCTGCACTTGAATTTTGTCTTATAAATACAGGACTTGATTGATGATGAAGAGTCTGAAAGACAGCGTGTGCTCCATGAACACAAAAACCAGGCTTAATGGAGATTGATCACTGCGCTAGCGTGAATGGTAGCGTCTCTTTGAGTTGAGTATATATTTTGAATCTACCTAACCCCTCACAGCCTGAACATACAGTATTTAGCCATCAGCCTGAGAGCTGATATTAAATTACTGTGAGCAAAGCTTGTTAGCAACTGGGAATATTGAATACATATTCCAGTTTATGTAATGTATTTTATTTTATAAATGTGACTATTTCTATTGCTGACCCTGAAATGAAATGCCAACTTTGTTCCTTTAAGACACAGATGAATATTGCACTTTGAGTAATTAAATACAATCTGGTCCCACCCGGATGTAGATTAGACTCCCGTCACTAGGTGGCGGGAAAGAGCCTACAATACGAACCTTGATATGCACGGAATACACATCAAAAGACATTATTTGGACACCTCAGCTGCATCAAGAATGAAAGGGGCGGGTCAAGGAGAGGGTAAACTCATATTTGTGAAGGTCTATATTTATGTTATGTCCTCCTGAGCCGCTCTTATTTATATGTTTCTTCTGTCATTTTCCATACAGTTTGGATTTTGCGATTATTTCTCTGCTAAGAAAACAGATTTTTTTTTTTTTTTTTTTGAAAGACAGCAAAGTATTTCAAACATCTACTCTGAGACTTCTTTGCGTGTCAAAGGCGCCGGGTAAAGGAAAGCTCCCCCACCTCCACCGAGGCCTTGAAATGAAGACGATGGCAGCTAAGCGAGGTGATGACAACCGTGAGATAAACAACTTATTTCCCAGATAACCCTGATGACTCAGATCCAGCCTCTACGCAAACTGTCAAGAGGAGGAAAGTCGTAAATGCTGGCTTCTTTGATGGCATGAGATAGTGTCAAATAGTGCGCCAACGTGACATCGGTCCATATGCAAATAGCGCGCTATTTGTGCCCTCCAGCGCCCATTCTGGCCTAGCATGGTTGCCGTAAACCAAAGCCCTTCTTTTTTTTATCTCTCAAGGAAGATTAGAGAGCGCTATCAATGTCTGGGAGGGACGGGTTTATTCCCATATCAACGACGGCTAACAACTGCTGGACATCAGGGCTGAGCACTTGATCCTCTACTCGTTGAACTAAAGCAAAAGGAATAGAACACAGATCACTGGTTTGATCTTGCAAAAATGCCAATAGTCAGTTCATTTCATGCCTTCACCATGTTGAGCTTGGTTTAGATAAATGACCTTCCCCTGACAGACATAAATCTAATGCTAATCACCTGTGTGTATGCTAGTAGCAGTATGCCAAGGGTGCGCAAATCCAGTTGTTGACAATGCTTTCCCCACATGGAAAGAATCTATATGAACATATATGCCATATATGGCACATATATACGGCATATATGTGGCATATATATATGTGGATATACGTGGCTATATGTGGCTAGATAGAACATATATGTGTCCTATCTAGCCACATATATAACACAGTCATATTCATATATCAACATCATACACACTGCCTCATATATAGCTCATATGTCTGACTTTTTGAACATATGCTAGAGAGCCTAGTTCTCACTTTTATTTTCCAAAATAATGTGTGTGTATACATTCTAACAATAACAACATGCAGATTGAGGTTTGTAGAAGAAAAGTCAATATAGACAATATGGTTTGATTCCATTTTATTTCAGCCTCACAGTTTATGTGAGGCTGAAATAAAACTCATCATCAAAAATGTTGCCTGTGAGAATACCCTTAATTTACATTTTTCAACGCATATTGCTCCAACATTGTACAATGAGGGGGAAAATGATGAAATAATGGATGACATGTCCGGTTTGTTGTTTGGATGGATTTTAAAGATATGCGTCCTCCATTTTAATTGTGTTAATTTCAATACAATACAAAATGACATAACACCCCCCCACCCCCAAGGTTTACACAATATATTTCCCCATAACTTTCACTCAAAACACTCCATATTATAATAAACAATAAAAATAACGGTAAAATAAAACAAAATGACTTGTCAAAACGCCCCTGGTCACACTTGGAATCCAGTTTTTCTTTATCCTGTTTGTATGTGTAGCATACAGATCCGAACTTTGGCATTTTTGCCAGATTAGCCTTCTTGCCCGTTAACAGTTGATAGGGTGTCTGCCCTGTACGTCACCTGTTATGTACTAGTGCTGCTGTTTGTACTACTTCCATAGCTGTTTTGGTAGCCCACTCTCAACCAGCATGCATCCACCCATCTCAAAAAGAGTACGCCATCCACGCTCTGCAGTCCCTTTCTGGTGGGGAGAATATGGAGAAGACGTCTCATGTCTAATTTTGCTTTTTCTCATTAGAGTTTGAAACTCATTGCATGTAAACTCTGTCCTATTATCTGATCGGAGACGTTTCGATTCGCCATATGGAGATACATCTGCTAGAAACTTTTATGTAGCTTGTACTGTGTCGCTTTTCTTCTTCAGAAAATATACAAACACTGTGCCCGAGTAATCATCAATGAATAACTGTGCATATCTGTAACCACCTAATGACTCTGTGCCAACCAGATGCCAGATCTGTGTGTACCAACTGTAAAGGAACTTTTGCTCTGGCATCAGGGTTTCTATTTCTTGTTTGGGTAAATTTTTAAAATTTTCAAACTCTTCCGTTTAACGCGCCCCAAAGTGCTTTTCCTCTTATTTTTTTCTGATCTTATATAATCCCAATTTTACAGGCTTGGAAGAAAGAAAATGAGCTGAAAGGTCTTTTTTCACAAAGATGCCTTGGATGTTAAGTGAGGACTGAAAAATATAAAAGCTAAATTGACTTTGCCAATGCTGCCTGGCTGATGAATATTTTAGCAAGGCTGTAGCATGCTGGTTAGCAGCACCCTTTTAGCTCCTTCTGTTCAGGCCCTCTTTTTCCAGCTCATTTAGAATTGAAGGGGACTTTTTCTTGGATGTTTTAGGGATTGTAGTGGTTTTTGTCAGTAACTGCGCTATTCCTGTCGCATAGCCGCATCTTTACTGCATTAAACAGGGAAGTGACGCTGTTGAACGATAATGTATCTCGGCATGGGGTGGGGTGCTAAGATGCATGGGGGCCTAGTGCTAAACCAAACAAACAAACAAACAAGCAAAAAAGAACAAATCAACGGATGCTTTGACCACCACAACCACCACCACTGGGGTTGCAGAATGGAGCGGGGGGAACGTCATCAGCTCAGAGATGAAAGAAAAGACCAGGGCGTCCCAAGAAGAATTCGGTAATGCGCCATCTTGAATGTGGTTCAGAAGAGATAAAAGACGCTGGAGTTGTGATGCGACTGAAATGTTTTCCAGTTAAAGCATGTGAGTGTGTGTGTGTGAATGAAAGAGTGAAAGACTGATGTTTCGGAGGAGGATTTTGTTGTCTTTTTTCCTCCCTCTTCATTATGGCTAATTTTCCCTTCCACACACACACACACAGATTACCCGATTTTTTTCTTGCTTTCTTTTTTTTTTTTTTTTTAACAAGGTAAATAAAATTCCTGGTAAGAAAAGTTCTTGAAAATGTTGGTGGAAAAGAGTCAAATCTGTCTGTTTTTTTGAATGGGTTCGATAAAGTCATATTAGCAAGAATATTGTCCTACATCTAAGGCCTTTCAAGGTCTTTTTAATGTAAGTATGTTGCCAAAAGGCACTTCTGCACCCTGACTGCAGGGGGCTTCGGATTGCTCCTCTGCTCAAAGGTGTGGGATGTTAACTTGGTAAATGTTATCTTGCCTGCTGGATGCTGCGTCCGGTCTTTAATTACTTGATAATACTAAAGGCGGTTGTAGCCACACAACCGCACCGGTGGTTAGCTGTTGGCGGGAAGATTGTTTTGATACATTTTATGCTAATTAAATGCGACCTCCAGCCCCTGCAGCACTCACCGTTCCACTACTGATGAGGACTCTCGACGTGGGTTGATGATCATTGGGGGGTGAGCAGTGGGGTTAATGACAAAAGCTCGGCTAAATGCTTCATGGTTAGGCCGTGGTAATGCAGTCAGGTTCCCTTGGCTACGTTTCGGAACACCTCAGTGACAGCTCCACTTTTGATCACAGCGAGGCCCTTCTCTTTTGCTTATGTAATACCCCCCTCCCTCCACCCCCTTAACCCATCGCTGCTGAAATGCAATTATAATTTGGCTGACATTAAAATGCATTTTCTCGCCTGTGGACACTCATGATGCTATTTAGAATTTCTCAACTTTAGGCGTGGTGAAAAAAAAAAAATAAAAAATCTCTCTCCCTTGGCTTCACCCGCCTGTCGTCCTACTTTCAGAGGGGGAGCCGTAAAGGAAGAAGGGAAGTGCCATGCTAGAGAGGATGAGTGGGGAAGGGGAGGAGGAGAATGGAGAGAGGAGGAAAGGGATGATAGAACAGGAGCAGAGAGAAGGGGAGGAGAGGCTCTGGGACGATGTGATAATGAGGAGAATTAATTCAAAAACGGGGGTGAGAGGTAGAGATTTGCCCGCTAGCGGAGCGATACAGTCCACAGATTTTCTGCTCCGAATGGCTGTTGATGGGGGAAGGGGGGCACGGCTGCAGGGGCTGGGAAAGGCCGCCCAGCTGAGAGTGGGGGAATGACAGTTTTAATTAAGAATGTGTTTGGGTAAATACATATTTCCAGGTTGATGTGCACCACGGAGGGCACAAACAGGGGGAACTAATTGCTGGCAGGGAGTTAAAACGAGGGGAAAACCTAACACACCGACAGTTAGGTCGAACGCACGCAAATCAGTATTCCTATTTTTTTTAGCAAATTTTTCAGCACATATTTTATTTGAATAGATCCCAGAAAGGAAGGAAAGCCCGTCATCTCCTTCTGAACTGAGGAGAGAAAAGTTCGTTGGGGTGAGAGATATTTTTCTGGTCTGATCTTTTATTTACAGTAAAGGGAATCGTGTAGGCAGCAGAGGAAGGAAACATGCAGCGCGGTGTTTATTATTGAACTAAAGCGCGCACATTCGTGGGTGTGTTTTTTTTCTTACCCCCCCTGCTTTGTGCATGCTCTTTCGAATATTGCACCAATCCGCCGCCTCCTGCGGTTTTAACGCCGAACCACATGACTTTCAAAAGTGTTGGAGGGCAAAACCTTTGCTTCTCAAGCGTTCCTGTCCATCCTTTGCTCCCATGCCTTTATCTCTGCCTCAATCCCTTTTCCAGTTATTCTCTGCTTATTGTTCCAGGCCCGCGCTTAAATGCAGCTCTTTTATCTTTGTTTTTATCTGTCAGTTCAGTGAGACTCAAGTTAGAGAGTCAACCAAATCTAGGCAGATCAATAGATAAGGGTTGTCAGGCCTAGCTAATGGAATGCAGCTTGTGCCCTAGATTAGAAGGTTTGCTTTTTCACTTGGCTGTCCTCAACCCACCATGAGGCCATGAAAAAAGTAGTGGTGATAGAGCTTGCGTTTGTATGGGACGAGCCCTGGTGCATCACGGACTAGCTGCTAGCTGAGACAACGGTTACAGTAGTCGGATGGCTATGGGATTTGAACATTGTTCAAATCCAAACCTGGAAATAATATAGAATTCTTTAAGCTGGGACTAATTTGAAACATTCTGAGAAGAGGTTGCATGTCTCAAAATCTGAAATTTTTACTCTTTAATGGAGTCGCTGAGGAGGGGAAAGAGGAACCAGCTTGTTTCACCAACTTAGCTTATGTCTGTGTAGATTTAAGATGTCTGATGTCTTAAGATGTCTTAGCTTATGCTATCCCTGTTGCTTGTTAGGGGGGTTGCAGTTGTGGGTTTCTGACTGTAACAGAAACTATATCAATAAAATTAAATAAAGCTCAGTATCATTTCCAGCAGGTGCTTGTGTTGAGAATTCTTTGCATAAAATGAGGCTTCAACTGATATTTTTTCCACTGCTGATGGTGAATTCATACAACCTCAGAGAAACAGCTTTGATGGACAACACACCATAGATGTAAGACCACACGCATAGGAAGCGTGCAGGGCAGCAGAAAGTCCAAACGAGGCTTTTCTGATTATATTTCGCTAAATGGGATTGGCGGAGATGATATTCGGTCGGACGCACTCAGCCAGAGCCCTGGCGGAGGAAGTCGAAAAGCCTCATTAAAGATTGATATCTTTCTTTCTCTCCATCTCCCCCACTTTATATTGCCTCAGTAGTGTTTCCGGGCCTAGCCTGAGATGCAATTTGCATAAAACCGAGCACGGGAATCGACTCCAGACCTCATTAGCGCGGGACGAGCTAACGCAGCGGCGTCCCTGGGAGAAGCACAGCCTCCACAGAAGTTTAAATTTGGGGACGCCAATACTTTTCCTCCAAAAAAATCTGCAGGTTGGAGGAGGTGTGGAGAGGCTTTCCGAGCTGTCCTCCGAGTGACTCAGAACGTCGCTGTTTTATTAATTAAAGCTAAAATATCAAAGGAAATGGGATCGGAAAGGAACAGTACGCACCACCGACAATCATTAACAGGAGTAAAACCTTAAAAAAGGATCTCATTACTCTTCTCGTGGTGCCGAACACACAGATAAAGGCATCCGTGCGGCAGTGCGGGCCGCACATAACTTGTATTTCTGAAGAAAATAACATTACAGCGGCGTGACATGCGCAGAAAAGCTGTCTTGGAAATAACTATGCTAATAACAACCATTTCCCAGCAGTCACGGCGGCTGTAGGTGCGGCACTAGGAAGCAGACCCACAAATCTTCAGAAAAGGCGCGTTTTGATGAGTGAGAGAGGCTCCTGGGTTCCACTGATCGCCAATGACGTCCCAGAATATCCAGATTTTTTTTTTTTTTTTTTTTTTTTTTTTTTGGGTGGTGGGGGGATGATAATGTCCTTTATTGTGATGATAAAAGGACATCGACAGCTTCAAAAAAGACGTGCGTGCTAAGTGCAGTGTGAACAGAGCGCTGCAAGAGGATTATTATCTCAATCAGGAGAACTGCTCTTCACTGGAGAGGGTCACGCGCGCTGATGGCTGAAGGAGTGAGGGGAACGGCGCGCCAGCAAGATCAGAACAGAGGAGAGGAACTGGGATCATTTTGGTGGAGCTGTCACACAGTATAAATGTATGTTTGGGATCGCCAGTCTTGTTTTTTTTTCGCTCTGTTTCGACAACGGCGCGGAGATGAGAAAATGTTAGTGGATAGGATTTGTTAGCCAGCAGGTGAGAATATTTGCAGCCTCTGTAGTCCAGATGAAGAGGGGAAATGGTGAGGAAAAGTTTGCACCTGTTAATGGCAACATTTTCGGGTTATCTTGTTAAAATTGCCTCTTTTAATCTCTGTGTTTGGGATGTTTTCGGATCATTATTTGTTTACGGAATCGTATCTGAATATAATACTGCTGTTCCAATAACAGTAGCCGTAACGTTCCTACTGGTTTCATCCACTCTATTCATTAGCAAACCTTCACACTCACAGTGTCCTTGCACCTGTTTCTACCCTTGCCTGCAGCTATGCTTTCCATTCACTTATATAGACATTTCCTTGCTTTTCCTCTCCTTCTGCCCTGTCTCCCCTTTATATCTATCTCTCCCACATTTGGAGGAGGTTTTCCTTTCACAGAAGCGCCAAAATCACGTCACGGCTGGCTGAGCTAATGCTACTGCTAGCCAGGGGTAGCACAAGGGTAATAGAGGGTAGGGTAGGGTAGGGTAATAGAGGGCTGATGTGCACCCATCTATCTATCTATCCATCTATCTATCTATCTATCTATCTATCTATCTATCTATCTATCTATCTATCTATCTATCTATCTATCTATCTACAGCTTTTTTATTGGTGGTGGCTTTTTATTGGAACATTTTTTTGGTCATGACTAATCTGTGATCAATCTGATTAACAATATAGATCATTTTACAGCCATGTGCATGTACTCGTGAATGTGTACACAGGCGTGAGAGGGGCATGAGGCTCCACAGAAGCCAAGAGCAGCAATGCAAGTTTTCTCATGATAATTATTTATATCTAGATATAACAGAAATGTTCGTATTTGTGGTAAAATGATCATCTCTGATAATGGCTGGTTTGGTCCATGAGATCATCCTGATTTTCAGCCTTAAACAGATGCTGTAGCTAGCAGGAAGTTACACTAAAATGCCAGTATAATAAAAAAAAGTATCTGGCCGCACTCTCCTCACTAAGATTCTATAAAATCTACACTACTTTATATATTTGTGAGCAAAATCGATCTATATTTAACCTTCTCTTGCCCCAAATTCAGGTAAATTTAAATTTAGATTACTTGAATGAGTGCCGATGCGTGCACAGTTTGATTACCTCCACCCACCCCCAAAGCTCCATTTACATTCAAGCAGAGAGCTTGAAAGACTACTTATTCATAGCAACGTGAACGGTGGAAAAACCCCTCTTCCTCTCTCCTCTTTGCTGACCGGCCTGTGCTCATCCAGCCCAAACTATCAGTCAAAGCAATTAAAAAGACATGGCTGAAATGCCACTGTGCTGTAATAAACCTTATTAACGGCTCAAAATTCACATCGAAGCCTTTAAATAATGGAGGTCCTGGTGTTTATAGCTCGAGGGAGATTGGCATTAAAAAAAAAAAAAAGAAAAAAGAAAAAAGAAAATGGGATTGCTAATTTCAGGATCCGGGCCTTCTTCTTTTTCTTAAATTGAGGGATATTACAGCCATAAAAATGCATTTGCTTCTGATCTTTTCAGCCCCCTTCCTCTAATTTCCAGGCACCCGAGGCTGAGAATTCGGCGCCACTTTCCGAGGTGCAGCCTCTACAAATGGCAAAGGTGGACAGCGATATCGCTCCGACAGTCTCGGTCTGATAAGGAGGGGTGGTGCCAAATAATGCAATAAGAAAAATGTGTTTGTCTGCCTCTGACGTGGCCACCACGGCAGGCAGCTAAGCTGGAATAAACTTAAAAATACACCCATATTCGTGTGTGGCCATAAAGATTTTGGTGGTGGGTTCTTGACAATGTGTATCCGCACTTTCCCCCTTTTGTGGTGCAACGCTGCAAGATTGCGTCAAGAAGCTAACATGTTCACACTCTTTTAGGGGGTGACAATAGCTCCAGGGAGGGTTGGCAAACACACACTATAAAAAAAAAAGAAAAAGAAAAGAAAAAAAGCATACACTCGCCGGGATGATTTTTGAAAAATGGCTCCGAGGCTCAACTGAAAACATCTGTCTTTGATGAAAACGCCAGCCCAGGCCACGCCAATGGGATGTGGCAGTGTGGGTATAACATTAGCATATTAGCATAGCTTTTTTCCCCTCCAACCGCTTGAGAGTTTGATTGCCCACCTATGCCAAAGTCCCAGGCAGTGTATTAGATTAGTTACAAGAACAACATGATTGCTTCATCCATGGGGAGCATTTGGGAAACAACGGGGAACATAACCAGCATTTCCAGGTTGGGACGGGCACTCTAAGACACACACACATCTGTATTATTTCTTTTCAAAACGTGGGGGCTAAACACAAACAAAGCTCTAGAGTGTGCACATTTTTACAGCCACAGCCCTCAACTCCTCCCCCCAAGCAGTTTTTATAAAAGCATGCGTTATATCTGAGGCGGCAGCAATGGAGCCACAGCCCAGGGCTCATTTATTTAAGAGACAGAATAATGAATTCTTTGTGGCATCTCATTTGGCCATCACTATTAATCTGGGTTTCAGCACGTATCTGAGGGCTAATCCAAGCTGCGATTGCCTTAGACTGTCGCGCCCTGCACCGTCCTATGCAAGTAAATGACGTGTGCGTGCATTTCGGTGAGACCAAAGACTAGCTGGCGGAACTACCCCCCAAATCTTTTTTCCTCAAAATGTCGCTGTGCATCTTGGGTTGGAGTTATTGTTTTGCCATAATTTTTCAATTTTTTCTTTTTTTTTAGCAAGCACAATCGGCACCGGACACACTATATAAGCCAATTTGTGGCAGACAGAAGCACAATTTACACTTTATTGAAAGTTGCTAAAAAGAATTGCAAGGATTAACTCTAGGCCAATTACAGAGGTGGCTAAACTAATCCTGAGTGGAACGAATATATTTCAGGACACTGGCTTCCTGAACGTCCATTACGGTGATCATGTCAGGGGAATCTGAATATGAGTAAAATGAAAATAACTGCCAAGATAGCCAGCGAAAAATAATAATAATGAAAACATGGCTGCATTGACCCGATATGGTGTTGGCCCGATAAGGTGCTGCTTGTTATCCTGCCTCTATGACTTCCTGGAGTCAGCTACGCCACTGCTAATCGAGATTACCACAGCTAGAAAGCATTAGCTAGCTATAAACACAGGCTAGTAATGAATCTGAATTAACAAATAGAAGCTGCTGTTTGGTACAGGCATAGAAAGATAATTGCTGGTGCATAGGAGCTGTTTCCATGGTTGCCATGTCTGCGGCACCATCGCTCCTGAACCTAATATAAATGTCGCACGTGTGAAAAGACAATCGGTGTCTGCACAGACAGCACTGGTGCTACACTGTGTGTGTATAGACCTTTTCCCACAACAACCTGAAATATTTGGCCAAAGTTTACACGTTGATGACAAATGAACTGTCACTGAACTGCTAGAATGACAAACCATCTACTATAAGAACTAGTTTATCTGTGCGGGCTGTTGTGGGCAGAGCTGGCACACATTGGCCCCACTTGAAAAATGTACACCTTGATCATGGCTCAGCGTGACAAAGCAGCTGATGAAAAAGCAAAATTGGTGTCCTGTGCCGAGCCCGAAATATCTAGTGGAAAAGAGCCATAAGAACCTCCACCAGTGCCATGAGTAAAAAAGTCATTGTATTGCCTGGGAAGCAGTAATAGGATAACATTTGCCAGATTTCTAGCTCTTGGCAGGATGAATGGCACCTGTAGCGGTAGACCTATAGTTTAACGCAACTTACCCGACAATATAGAAATATATTTCGAAATTACGGGGCCGTACCGAAAGAGATTTCTAAAATAAAAGTGCCAAACACCAGGAGCAACAAAAACATCCAAAGGAGAGATGTACTGTATATGTCAAGATGTGTCAGTCAGTGGCTCGAGGCAAGTCAGAGCCATCTTGAGGTTAATCGGCAGGGAAAGGTTACACGACGAGAGGAGTTAACACCGACAGGGTGAGAGGGGCTGAAGACGAGGCCCCCGCTGGCGGCCACTCCCGCTCATAACGGTTTACCCAGCCATGATGTGAACGCTGACGACAGCTGCCCCGCATGAGAAATTGATACAAGTTGCGCGGGGAGGTTTCTATGTCCCCCCCCCGCCGTGTGCGCAGCATACGCCTTTTTCCACCTTTCAAGGCCTGTCCAAACCGTGGCTGTCTCCAAATCCAGGACTCACGTTGACAGCGTAGCCTGATTGCGTTGTGGATAGGGGCAGAGAAACCCGCATACTAGTTGGCTAACACGTAAAACCTGCCAGGAACAACAGCACGAGAGGGACATTCGACAGTGCACTTATCGGAGGAGACCCATAGCACTTACATGTTAGCTACTGGCGTCAAAGCACCACCTTAAAGATGTTAAGATGTTTTAAATGTAGTTAGGTCGGGGACTGGGGCGGGGGGCTGGGGGGTTGGGTTGAGCCTGACGCATAGAGGAAAGTGAGCCCTCCAAGGCCCTTATTGGCCAATTTCCATCAGGTCCTGGACGCAACCGGTCCCCTTCCAAAGACATAAAGGCGGTGGGCGAAACTCACATGTGAAGTTTAGCATTTTAGTTTGGCAGCCTGCTCTCTTGCTCTCTGATTAATATGTTTTTTTTTTTTTTTTTTGGCTCTAGGCGGATGGTTTAAGCAAGGAATGCTCTGCGGCGATGTATTTTGTATCAGCTGCAGAAAATAAACTGCCTCATGCCGTGTGGAGGTCGGCTAAGGGCGATGGCAGTCAAATCCCCTTTTGCCTTTAAATGTAGCACTTGCAAATGTAACGCCTACTTCATCACCGGATTCATCATATTTCATCTCATCACATTGCATTACACCAAATATTCTGCTTGCAATCAAATTAAAAAGAAGATACGGTCTAATTTAGGGTGAAGCCCCTCTAAGTGCTTCAGAAATAATGTTTTTGTGGTCGTCTCTCTGGATCAAAAAGGAAGATGTACAGCTAACTGTGACCGCCATGGATCCCGACCCCCCACTGGGAGCCTCCTCCAGCCTACACGCCTGCATGTATACTCGACATTCAGAGGCTAGAATTACCTTTTACATCCCCTCAGAACCCGCCGGCACCCCTGTTGGGATTGTTATGCAGGTGATTTCTGATTTTTGGAAAAAAAAAAAAAACAAAAAAAAACCCACATGGAGGTTTCAGGAACAAGTTTTGCAATAAAACTGGAAATATCCATGAAAAAAAAAAAAATCTCCTCCCACAGTTTAATTGTCACAAATTATATGTAAAACTTATTTTTAAACAATGACATTTGTCGTAAAAATACTCATTTCAACATTTTGTAAACATTAAAGTCTAACTTTTAATCAAGTTTAAAATAAACACCACTGTTTTATGTTTTTTTTTTATAGTGGATGAGAATGTGTGTACCACTGCCCTTGTGTTTGATGCTGGATGGCCAATAAATTCTGTTATTTATGTAATTTATGTAATTATTTAAATTATGACAATTTTGTAATATTTCAACTTTTCTCACTATTTATGACCTTAATCTTCTTATATTTCTCGTTATTTAATTTTTTTCAGCTTTTTTTTCCTTTTAAATCCCAAATTTATTTATTTTTGTCAGTACGGCCATAATACACTATCAAAAGAGAGTGTTCCACCAATCAACAGCCTTTGCTTAGCCCCGCCCCTTGAGAAATCCAGGGAATCTGAAACCCTACCGGATGCATGTCTGTCTGACTGTCATCACAGACATCGTGTCGTGTGTGTGTGTGTGTAACACAGAATTCTGAACCTGCTGTTGATGCGCCATCTTTCTCTCTCTGATTTGACGACTGTCGTCCATCCGCCGTTAATCTCCCGATTAGTTTCCCGAACACTTTTGATACAACGGAACTCCACAAAGGCATCACTGCCGTGCAGTGCGTCCGCCCTGCGACAGCCAACATAAAACATCCCCAAGAACGCCGCTGTGTTGCTGCGATTGCTGTTAATCCATCAAGGAAATGGCCTCCTCAACCTTGCCTGTTGAACATTTCTAATTATTGGTGCTGACAGATTTGATGATGCTGTCACGCGTGTATGGATCGTGCCCCGCATGACTGAGCGAAGACTACGCGGCAATGTAAAACAGTGCACGGATGAAGTAAAGCCTATTTTATCCTCTGCCGGTCTGCATTGCGGCCCAGGGGAACTGTAATTGGTTCCAAAAAACTGCCTCATTCCCGATCCTGCTTCTCTGACTTTACTTTGTATTGTATTGTAGCTTGTATCGTTTGGTCATGTACGAGCAATAAAAGTGAATGGTTGTCAATGAATAAGTAGTTTTTCATTCGTTTGGATCTAAATTCGGGAAGTTGCATAGTGAACCAAACAACAGTCTGCTAAAAAGGGCGCACCCTCTACGGTTTTGGCAGGAAATTGCACAGGGATCCAAACAACTGTCCACTGAAGTATAAACGGTGAACCCCATCCATGTGGGATATGTGCTCACATTGCAAATAGGCTACGCAGACCACAAAGAGCCTTTAAGAAAGAAGAGGAAACTGTCTCAATTATCAACCCAGAGAAGCAAGGCTACTATAGAGGGCCCAAAGTTACCAAAATGCTAATATTCAATAACTGTGCAAGAGGCTTAAATTGCTCTAAGACCTAATTTCCATCAATTTATTAATCAAGCAGGCATGTGGGTTCAGCTAATTGCTCTGGGAAGGTATCCAACTACCCGGCCTTTTTAGTTTCTTTGTCTTAGCTTAGCTCTTTCCAGGAGAGAGAAGAGTAGCGTGATTGAGAAGGAGCAAGGGAGTTTTTGCCTAAAACTAATACATCCGCGCTGCACGTCGAACGTCAAAAATTGACAGATGTGTCGCCACAGTCCCTTCTTCCCTCAGTCTGTTGCCAATCATCTTTTCATCTCCTTTGCTGAATTTATGTCAGCTCTTTCTGTCATTAAAGCAGTTCCCTGCTCTCATCTTACTCAAAATTGGCAACTTCTCTCTCCCCTCGCTCCACCACCGCTCATTTTCTTCAGCTCGGCTTTTTTTGCTACATCAGCTGCGAATACGAGAGATCTTATTCAGCACATCAGTCTGTAGCCTGACTGACTCAGCAGAGGCAGTGGAGGGGAGAAACAGGTGTCATTAGAGGATGGAGAGGTAGCAACAATAGACACCGTGACAATTCCCTGAATTTGTTCTTGTTGTTGATGTGGAAAAAAAAAGCCTAGACTTGATGAGACCATAGAACATATATATATATATATATATATATATATATATATATATATATATATATATATAGCATAGAACCACCACAGTGTGAGGGTATTGTTATTTTACAGGGGGCTGGAGCTAGGATACGCAAACTTGGGGCAAAGAGAAGCTCCCTTGCCTCCAGGGGGATTGGAAACCCGGAACCCTGAGGCGACAGGGCCAACCACTGCACCACCCTGGACTTCAACAAAGAGTTGCCTCTTGCTCTTAACTCCTAGGTCTAAGATCTTGTCGTGTGTGTGTATTCCAATAAAACTCCAACAAATGGACGGTTTTCCCTTCTGCAAAGTGCATGTAAAGGCATCAGATGTGATTGCTCCCTGTTGCTATGGGCTCTTTTACGTAGTAGTAAACCAAGAGCGGAAGGAAGGAGTGAAAGCAATAGTTACAAACTACTCTCAACCAGGATGTTGTTCTTTGTTGCATCTGATTAACCCGGACGCATCCAGACATGCCTAAAGAGTGACACCAAAGCCTGATACCCAACGGACACAGCCGATGAATGAAAGATGAACATCCGCCTCCTCCCGAAATGTGCAGGAATAACATAATGACACCAATCCTTCAATCACTCGCTTTCCCTTGTGGGTCTCCCTTCCCTCGATGTGAGACAGTCGAGCGAGCGCAACGAGAATCAAAGAGCGTAAGGAGCGTCTTGATTCTTGACTCCGCTGAGACATTTTTCTCTTTTTTTAAATTGCTGTTGTTTTGTTTGACGTCTGAAAAACATGTCACAAAAGAGATTACACACTTCTGTTCCGAGCTCTTATTCTGCGCGACAAATGCTAACTTAGCAGCCGGTGCATTTTCCTGCCAAAATGACCTCCCCGAAGAGACGCCGACTGAAATCAATTCTATTGTAATTTACCCACTTTAATTTCCATTAAACAACAAAAACAAGGGCATGACAGGCAGACTGTAGTGAAGAGCAAGATCAGGTGTTGACGGACAGCGCTCGATGCTATGATGCTAAATGGGATAATCATAATGAAGCCCCTTTTTCTATTTTCGATCTCTTCTTTCCCCACACCTGTTGCCAAATCTGTGATTGGCCTTCCTTCAAATGAAACAAAAATGGTCTTCAAAGTAGTTTTACCGAAGCAATATGACCGTGGCAGCAAATACATCCTTTTTACACCTTACTGGATGCGATGCAGCATTAAAGATTCAGTGGAGAACTCCATGGGGGTGGGCTCGGTGACAGGTTGGCGTAGACCTAACACAGACCTCGGGGCCACATCATGCATTGGTTATTGCCGGGGCTGACAACAGGATTTCATTTTCTCCACGGAAACTGAGGAGCGTACAAGACAGTCGACTTCTGTCAGAGCTTGGCGAGCTGCGACCTCGGCCGCTCCTATCACCGAGGATGCCTTATCGCTAAAACTAGCCACTAAAGTGAAATGTTCCCAAAAAAAAAAAAATGAAGAGGAGTGGTGAGTGGTTCAATACGAGGCCCTTCCGAGCCACTAAAACTGCACAATCTGCTCTTAAATATTCAGCATTGTTTTATTTCTATTTTTTTTCCATTTAACCTACTGAAGTTGTCAACAAAAATATCCAATATTCAGAAATTGACAAATATATAATTATATGATTTTTAAGTCTCTAAATGCCTGTAAACACACATTCTTTGGATGCAAAAACACACAAATAGTACTTTTTTTTAGTACTTTTTAATAACATTAATATTAATTTCCTTCATTTTTGATAGGTGCAGCCTGGCTTATGTTAATAAGTACCTCAAAACTGAAAAATAATAATAAAAAAAACCCAGAAAAAAACAGAACACTGTAGAAGAAATTGTGAAAAATGAAATAAATTTGTGCATGTTTTACTGTCAAAACTTTACCGAAAAGACTAACTCTAACGATGTGAAAAGGGAATTCTGCAGTCTTCCTCTTAATTTTTGTTCTTTCCTCTTTTCAGGAATACCAAATTTGTGCTGATGGCCCTACAGATTTATTCTTAATGCCGTTCATTTTCAGAGCAGCCGCAACAGTGAATAATTAACTGTTCCTGCCTCGTTTCTGTCTGCAATGAGAGCTAGCAGATAGCCTTGCAGAGATAAGACCGGTGACTGGAGAAAGGGCCGCATTCATCACCGCTGCCTTGAGTACATCACCAAGGGCTCCCAAACACAGACATGTGCTCTCTGCATGGATGAGCAGATGTAAACATCTTTCTTGCCTCTCTCAGCCTCGGAGACATTCCCTTGCAGTCCATTTATCTCTCTCTCTCTCTCTCTCTCTCTCTCTCTCTCTCTCTCTCTTCTTTGCCTCTGTTGTTTTCTCTCCTCCGGTCTTGGAGTCCATTTGTGCTCATCATTATTTGGCACTCTGCTCTGAGTTCTGACAGAATGTTCTGAGTTTGATGCACACCTCCCAGAGGCGGTGAAGGAAAGTTCACTGAAATCAGTTACAAATAAATAAATAAATAAATAGTTGAAACGTTTGGGCTTTGAGTTGACCATCATTTTAAGATTGAGGATTTAAAAAAAGAAAAAAAAGAAATCCAAAGCCATTGAAGTCAGCGCGGGAGACAGATTGCGCCATATGTCATGCGCTCATTTTGCCAGTCGATTGATAAATTAAAGCCGGGGGGTTCCTTTGGCTCATAGTGGTTCTGCAATCAATAGGAAGCCTTTTATTAAAACAGCACAGGAAGTCAATAGAGAAACTTTCCTGAAAAGGTCAAAGATGAATAATGGATGTGGCGGCAAAGAGAGGGGAAGACAACACAAGCATCAGCAACGGTACAGAGGCAAGTTGGGGACATGATCTCGCTGACCCTTTCCTAGAAATCTTTGATCGGGTTGTGAGGAATGAAATAAGACACCCTCAACCTTGTGGCCCTCCACCGCTTGGGCAACAGTCAACCCTGTGGTTGAGGAATATTTACAGGCAAGCAGAGAGAATCTGGTCCTGGTCAAGGTTTCTTCTTGTTAAAAGGTTTTTTTTTTCCTTGCTAGAGACAGTTTTGATTGTAACCGACACTGTATAAATAAAGTTGGATTGAAATGCCAACTGGTGAACTTTGTGCGAGGGAAAGCAATAAATCCACGGAGCAATCGGGGTATTCTGACGGTATGTAATACTGCCGAGCAACCCATTCATTTGAGAAAAAAAGAAAAAAAAAATTGCCTCCTAATGGACCGCTTAAATTCCGACTGACAAATGAACCAGGCTGCGAAATAAAGTGTAATTCAGCGCTACGTGAATTACACGTCGCATTCAACGACAGTGAGCCTCTTTTTAAATTTGAAATATGACAGACGGCTTTACGTCGGAACAAATTAACAAAAGGCAGCAATGCTGGTGCGGCCTTCGCATGGTAATCCAAAAAGTTGGGTAATCACACCTTCTGAAAATCAATCGCGTCTAACCGTCCATGATGGACCCCTCAAAAAGGCACAATTTCCCCTCTGCCATGTCACCCATCCGACTGCGACAATAATTAATTAGACATGCCAAAAAAAAAAAAAAAAGGGGGAACAATTAATCGATACCTGTCAGGCGTCTGCCAGTTGAAGGGAGGGACCCCTGCCAAAGCCACGGGAACCCTATCCCATTAATAACAGCAAGGTGGACTGCATTCATCAAACCGGCCACCTCTCTTTCCCGTGCCAACTTCGTCCCTCCTCGTGTGAAGTCGGCCTTGCGAAAAGCATCGGTGCACATCTGGCTCCTGCCATCAATCTGTACGAGATGGGCTTTTATTCCAGACCCCCACCCGTGTCTTACAGGGCAGCAGATGATAAAGGCGTTCGCCTCCCTCTGATAGGTTATTTTAATGATTAATCAGTTTACGGCGCAAACATTAGACAGATAACTAGCGGTGGTGGGAGACGGTGAGGGTGATGCTTGTTAACACCCACACATCCACAACATGAAGGCCCCTGACAAGGATAAATTCAATGAGGCTTTTTCATTAATTTGCCAACATAAATTTAGATGGATTTAGGTGGACTTGGTGGAATGTTTAGTCTTGGCGCAGTGAAGTTAGTCTCCGGTCAACCTCTGGTTCGGTGTATGAAACAGGTGCTGCGATTGTGAAACCAGCATATCTCATGGCAGTTGCCAAGTGTTATATAACGAAATGACCAGTACAACAAGTAACACCTGTACTTGAGCGAGTATCTCCGCTGTCAACCTTTGTCTTTCGGGCGTCAAGTATCAACAAACTAATACCCGACTTTTTTTTCTCAGTCAGTTGTCATGGACACAAGACGTTCTGCCGGTGGTGCGGCGTTTGGACAAAAGCGAAAACAAAGCTGTGTGGATGCAGATGTTAAGGGCTGAAAAAGGATACAAGGCAGGATTTTGTTCTCTGATACGGCTCTACTGGTCTGCAAACTCGTAGCTCGGCGATGAGTCAGATGTTCATCTAAGCAGTGACTTAGCGATATGTTGAGTTGGTAAAAAAGAGAGTTGCTTGAACATCTGTAATCATTTATCCAATTAGCAATTACCTCAGTTGAGTCTGGGGGAGCTCTGCGACACGTTGCTGGATGATTAAATATAGCTGAACAAATAAAGTTTCGGGTTGAAAGAGAGATTTTCCTTCAGAATCGTCTGGCAACAGCAGCTGCTCTAAGGTTAGCAATGAAAAGCTCGTGCTTCCAGCTTGAGTTCCCAATGCTGTCAGGCATTTTCATTCAATTCTATCCTGTTTATAAATCTACTACATTTAAAAACAAAATCTTTATAGATTCACGCGTGGTTCATTTTCAAATATGTCAACCAGGATTACGCCCTAAAAATCCCATTAGACTCCGTAAAACACCCTAATCTTCACTGGAAAAAGTTCTTTTTTTGATCTGCCAGCTTAAATAAGACACAACGCATTGAGCACCTAGACCACAGTCATCGAAATGAACGTGGAGTATTTTCTAGTTTTGAGTGGGTCCATGAGGTCCCAGTCATCAGGGATGATCGGGGGGCCCTGGCCCTGGCCCCCTGTGGGGTTCTCAGGTTTAATTCGCCTGTACTTCTCCAAGAGAGATGGGCATAATTAACAGAACCCAAACACCCACCACAGGCAGAGCGGACTCATTTAGGGGAACGACTCAGGAGGAACAGTGGCAAATGAAATGTAATTGCACGGAGAGGAGAGGAGATAGGCTGGTGTGTTGGAGTCACTGATGTGTGGCGGGATGGGGGGGACGGGGATGATGGGAGAACGAGCAAGAATGAACCAGACATGAGGGAATGAAGGAGCAAATGAAATAGTTAATGGGCTGTAGCTGTTTGGCACCCTTTAAGGTATCTTTGACCATTCAAAACACGTCAGATAAGCTGTTCTCCCTCATATGCATGTACTGGTGGTAGTACCACCACCTGAGGTAAGCAATCACGTAGATTCATCCATCAAAAATGCAGCTCTGGGAGCGCTGGCACATAGAGGACAGGCGCTGGCGAACTAATCGAGGACCCTTACTGTGGTGACCGCTCTGCACAGGAGCCACGGCCACCCGACCGGAACAACATTAGTTAGACCGTGGTTGAGGAAAGAGCAGGGGGGAAAAAAAAGAAAAAAACAAGCACTGATGGAGTGATTGGGACGGAAGCGTAAGGACAAGCAGGCAAGGGTAACCGGAGCCTGTCCCAGGTGCAGAGGTGGAGTGTACCTTGGATAAGTCGCCAGCTCAAGGCAGGGTAATAACCCAAAACCCAAGAGAATGCACCCCGTTGACCTTGACCGGTGATGATCAAAGCATCAAAAGCAGCAATGATCAAAGCAGCAGCCTACTGCCAATAATTCTGTCTTCTGGCCCTCTATACCGATGTTACCAGGGGGTCAACTGCATTACTGTCGTACAAGATCGGCATACTCATACTCCAGCGGGTGTGTTTAATCGCCGCGCACTTCAAGAGTGTGAAGGAGCTGTGGGACGCCACAACATCTCTACTGTGTGTATGCGGAGATGTGGAAAAAAGCCCACAATAACAGGAAAATGAGCATCAAATGTTATAATGGCAAGTGGGAGCTGGCGGGTCAATGAGACAATTAGAGCCTGTGTAAATGCATTTTAACTACCTGCTGTCTCTTAATTGCCAGTTTAAGTTCTCGAGAGGCGGTTTTTCATTTATTTTGGAGCCAAATAAATAAAACCAGTTAAAAAAAGAAAAGATGAGGCTAATAATCATGCTGACATTGGATAACTGACTGTTTGATGAGTCGTTCGTGTTGTGATGTCATTGTGACTCTCCTCTCAGTGTCCCTTTACTCGCTTCAACGCCATGTTTCGTCTGCCCTTTGATGTTACAGACCACAAAAAAAGTCAACAGCGGCCTTGCAAGTTAGTAACCCAGAGCTAAACTAGCACTTTGTGTCCGCTCTACTTTTTGTGCTGATGAGATATTTTGTGCTATGTTTCGCTGGTCAGTATACAAGTCAATCATTTTACCTCGCTGTGCTAGCCCGAGTTAACAAAAACCTACATTTTCAGCCAGGCTAACCAATCGTCGGATCGAACTAGCGCAATACTTTGCTATACAGCTAACTGCCATTGTGTTATTGACCTACAATTGACCACAATGCTATGTTATCGTGACTTAGACCTGTATATATAGACAGCAGTAATACAAGGTTACATAACATACTAGGTTACTTTATGATCAAAGCCCCTTGGGTTTAAGACCGATCCACTGTATCCAGAATATCATCAACATTTAATCATCTATTCCTTGGTCTGTCAATTACGTTAAAGATTATAACAGGTGATTTTACGAACAGATTCAACCCGATCTTACTATGTGCAGCTCCAGATAGTCGCCCAGTCCTTTCGCACTCTCCACCCTGACAAGAACAGCCTCCTTCAGCTGCGTGCTGAAGCCCACTGCCAGCCGGTCTGCCCGCGTGCTCGGCCGGTCATTGGGTGGCCAGGTGTATGTGATGAGGGCTCCTCCTCTCCCGAAGATGTAAGTTGTCCCAGCTGCAAAAAACAAAATAAAAACAACAAAACAGAGAAAGTTTAGTTGTACCATCAGTGGGATTTGTTACTTTCGCTAGCTAACAATCCACCATGAGCCCTGTGTGACTCACGTACAACTGTGCTCTTCATTTCGGGTTTCACAGCATCTCTCCCCCATTCCTCAACCCACCTCCCGGTGGGCTAAACCCCGTGCTCAACTTTTGCTGTTTTCTCTAGGCTGTATTATTTTAGGGCCGCGTAATTATCGCAGCCTAGCACAGAGGGTTACTGGAGGTTGCTCGCTGGAGGAGATGAGGAAAAACGTGAGGGTCTTTTTTTCTTTTCTTTTTAATGCTAAAAGGTGACAAAAGAATGTTTCTCGCTAAATAAAGCTGAGTGCACGTTAATGCGCACTTAAAATGAAAGCACATAGATGGCTCCATAAAGGCCCACCTTCACCAAATTTACAAGTCAAATATGCATTTTTTTTTTTTGTGGACCAAAATTTACTGATTTACTGAATCTCCAGAGTTTGGAGATTCAGAAAGGACTTCAGATTATTGATGTTGGCGTGAGACATAACAGGCAAAGTAATTCATGAATGGATGATTTCAACAGCGTGAAATGGGTCAAGAGGACCACTCAGTTTGGAAGAAAGCATCCGCATGTCCACTGGTTCAGTTATCTTTATTTCAGCACCCAGTTACCCAGGCAGTGGCTGCCATTCTGGTGCTCTCTTCTTCTGTGTCTCGAGGTGGAACCAGAGCACCATGTTCCTCTAAGTGGATTTTTGGGTCTGAAGTAATCATAGATTGGATTTAAAAGACGGACAGAGACTTCGGGTCTGAAAAGTGAAGCCGACGTGGAAGTGATTGACCTACAGTATCCCTGAGATCTGCTGGAGGGGGGCAGGCTTCAATCTACTCCCATTCATTTTCAATCATGAAATACTCATCTAAAAGTATTTACATAATTAAATAAATATTGATACTTAAATACTGGGGGCATGTCTATTTGATATTCTTTGGGTGTGGCTGCATAGACTGTGGTCAAAAGTTACACTTGCCCCTTTCTCCTCCTCAACCCCACCCTCTTTTTCAAATGTGCTTTTCTCTGGCTCCATAAACAGTTATTGTGATGAGGATTTGCATGTTTTGTATTATCATTGGTGGGTTTAATGTGGAACCTGACTATAAAAACGTTAGAAATAACATTTTTATTTTGTGTTAATTGGAAACTGGTTGGGGAGGGGCTTTATCTTCATAATGCTCTGGCCTCTAGGGCACTCCAGAGAGAGTTTATGAGACATGATACGGTGAACTGTGGATTTTGCATCACTGCCTTGTGGTTTTATTCTTTTGTTTTCCCGCTGTAAATAAATGGCTAAGAAAACACGCTGGTTAATTACTTGATTGCGTTTTACCAGGCCAGTGATGACATTTGTCAGTGGGATGAGGTTTTAATCAAGTGTTGTTTTCAAAACAATCAATACGCTTTATTCTTCCAAGCAAGTGTTTTTCATCTCGATATTGATTAACACGAACTCTTGCCTCATTCTAGGCCCCACTGACCTGAGGACGACATGCATGACAACCCTGTAGTTTTTGTGCCAGGCCACTAGTTGGCGGTGTGTTTTGTGCAATGCAACAATGCGTCTTTTGGACGGACATGTCCTGCTTAAAGCAAAGACCAACAAGACTGGGAACAGCCTGTTACGGCATTGTGACAGCCATGTTTGATGTCCAGGAAAAAATAATGAAAGTAATGGATTATTTTCCCTTCAAAATGGCAAATGTTTCACGTTAATAAAATACAGTGAGTTATAAATAAAAAGCTTCTGTTGTGTCTGATGTTGTCAGCAAATAAAAACCTGGCAGTTATTGATTTATCTGACCTTCAACCTCGCTGTAGCCTAATCAATCAATTTGCCTTCCTTGCTTTTGCTACATGAACAATAATACTAGAAACGCTCTGGCACAATATTTATTACTTCACTCCAATTAGATCGGGCACCATCGATCCGGCCGATCGATGGTACCTGCGAAGCTGGAAAAAAAAGGGGGAAGAGATGAATGAACATCACACAATGCTGCCTGACGATTATTTGCATACTCCAGGGTACCGAAAATTTGCTTTAAAGGGAAAAACGGAAACAATAGTATTTTCCTTCCCCAAAGTATTTTCCTTTGATGAGAAATTTGTAGTCAACTCTCTAAACTAAAAAAAAAAATGTTGAGGGTTGGATTTATCGTGTGGTATTTTTTCCACTCCCCCAAGCTATTGATTCGAGATAGCGGATTCTAGGCCACTATCTACCATGGGAAGGAAGCGGGGTTGGATAAAATAGGACGTATCGGAGAAAGCAGATGCCACGCTGCATCATTACGGCCTGCGGTAAGTGTTGCGGTAACATATGCGAGTTTTCATGCTTCATGGAAACAGACAGCGTGAAAAATTGCCTGGTGGGGGTGGCCGTTAAAGTGGAAATTCAGTCAGGGAGCCAAGTAACGATGGCGGCATGTGGGAATTGTACAGCCACGTACATTTGTACCACACGTCTTCTTCGTTAGAACTGAAGAAGCCTTCTGGAGAGAAGGCGAAAGGTCTTCAAGAAAACCTTACAGTCCAGTTACAATCTACACAGACACACATCTTTTTGTTAGCTTTCCAGACAGCCTTTCAAAATAAAACTCAAAGATGGTTCCTCCAACCTTCATGTATTATTGCAGGGAGAAAAAACTATTGATTCCTTCTAAACGAGGACAGTGAAACATTCTTTTGGGGGTGACTTTTTTTGACACTGGGTGTTCCAGATACATCAAGTGACATTTAGATTTAGAGATAAAAACATAAAGAGGACAGAGAGGCTGGAAAAAGACATTTCCTCCAAACTTTTCAGACTCACGAACTTTGAAGTCGCTTTAACAATTATAGGCACTTGAAAACAAAGACCTACGCCATCTTTCTTTCCCAGTATTGCCAGTGTTGCCATTCCAGTTGTTTCATTCTATCTACATATTGATACACTCAAAAGATGCGCTTCCTGGATGGAGCAAGGGATCCTCATCTCATGCTGTTGGGTAACGCTTCTCTTCAATCTCCACTGGATTAGATAAGGGCTTTTTGTGAGGCAAAACACTTGATTGCAATAGTAGCCATGCTCATCATGCAAATTTAACTGATTTGGACAATGTTTGCTGAATGTACACCACTTTAGTGTAGCAGACTATTACTGGAAGGAGGTGGAACATTAGATTGTTATCAGATTAATCGTGGATTAATTTTGATTAATCATGATTAAATAGCATTCCTTTTAATCATTATTAATTGTGTTTAATTTTGCATGAGCAGAGTCAAGAAAGAATGGACGGTGGTTTGTCCCAAAGTGGGCGAGGTGTGAGTCAAAGTGCTAGCAGAATCCGTGGCTAACTTATGCTAAAGCTGGAAGTGAAAAGAAAACTCCTTCCTGTAGCGCATAATGCCTTATACTAGTCAACTGTTCCGTCTTGAGGTGTTCCCGTACACTTCCGTCTTTAACGGTTGCTTCTGCTGCCTGGGCAATTGATCTGATAACTCGACTTGGATAAACTGCCCGAAATAATTGCCAGAGATGATAAAAGTCATTGACCCTCATTTACCAATCTTGCGTAGAAACATGAGCAGATTTGAGTGCAGGAGTCATGGTATGAAAAGAAGTAAGTGTGATTCATGAACATTTTGTATATGACCAGTCCCAGCGCATGAATCAATGGGTTTTGTTAAATATGGCAGCTGAAAACGATCGTTATTAACATGTTACACTCTTAAATATTCATGATTTAGAGGCCCCACCCACTAAAGTCAAAGGTTGAGAGGAGAAACCCGAGAAATAAACAAAACAAGAAGTTGATCCCTCACCTCTGAGGTGGAGGTTAACAAGGACGTGCTGTTTGGAAGCATGAAAACTGGTGTTAAAGGAGCCCAGAAAAATGCTGTCTGGAGAACGAATTCAGTGATATTCATTTACTCTTTAATCTGTACGGAATATGTGGCTGCCTGTGTTTAATAACCGGTTTGAGGTTTGCTTAATCATTATTTTTACATTTTTTAAGATTTTTCTGAGCTACACCATGAATCCACACTGACACTAACTTGTGGGCTATGAGGGCCATAGTGTCTAAACTGTAGCGTAGTGTAGCATAACTGTAAATGATTTTATCCAAAGGTCGTTGTAAAAAAAAAAAAATAAAGAAAAGAAAAAAACACCTCCACTGCCTTCTAGTATTTACAGGGGGCGCTGTAAACACTGATCAAGTACACAAACGTGCGTCAGAACACTTGGCCGCCTTCCGCCGATGGACGTCTGCTGAGGAAGCAAATCCAGCGTGACCATTACATCTAAGGGCAGGAAATGTTAATGTATAATGGACACATTTCCACATGTGGTTATGACCCATTAGACTGAATAATTAAAAAAAAAATCTGTGCCTGTGAGGACTAATAAAAAATACATTAAACTGCCATTTCTGAATGTAGCTAAATACAAGACTGACATTCTTAATATGTTGACGTGTACTGTTGCTTTGGTGGAATAACTGCAATTTATTTCTTAATTGATTGATGAACGTTACCTTACTGCACCCATCTACAGGTTATTTGTGTAAAAAATGTGTGTTGTCTTGGACAATGATGGAAAAAGAAAAAAAAAAAAAAACGACGCTCCCCCGTGTTTGCGTCAACACTGGATGGCGAAGTTTTGTCTTGAAAGATTTCAAAGCCTTGCGTCCCTAGAGGGGACGCTGCTATCACAGAGTGATTTTGTACATCTGCTAGTGCGCCGAGGTTTTCTTTGTCCTCTCCCAGATATCTGTTGATGCAGGGAGGGAGCACTGATAATCCCCAACAGGGGTTAAAGAAAGTGAGGAATTTTTATGCATGTAGATGCTTTGTATGTTATCAACTACAACTGTAATAGATGGTGCGCCTAGTATATATGAAGCACTAACCATGAAGTTGCAGTAAAACCCTGAAACGTCATATTTGATGTAACTATGCAACCGCAGTCATTTTATCTCAGAGAGGTGTTAGAATTTCAACAGCCCTGACGTTAAGCCACACAACATAGATTTATATTTCTTTTTACTTACAGTAATTACACTGTCACTACGCAAAAGCCCTTTTCACAGTGGCCCCAAAAATCCATTTAAACCCGCAATATTAGCAAGAGTTAGAAGTGTAATCTGTAAGCTAGCTCGCTCTTGCTGTTTTGCGTAACCTTTTCTGATGTGCTTCCTATAAGACCACATGCGGTATGGTCTCTCGGAGAAATGGATACAGCTATGAGCTACACAGAAGGTGCCTTTTTGTGTAAAATAAATACAAAATATCAGTTTACTGCACGAATAAAAGAACTGGATTTGACATTTATTTTAATATTTTCAATATAAAGACTCGCGGTGGTGCTTATGGGTCAACATCTGTAGGGATTCAGGTGTGGCTGTGGGTTCCTGTCTGGCCAGAGAGCACAAATACACTAGTGAGGTTGGACGATACGGTATGTGGCAATGTTTAATCAATGTAAACCTATTATTGTGGCCACAGTTTTAATAGCAGTAAAATGGCAGAGCAGTGCTAAACAAAAGCTAACCTAGTGAGCCATTCAGTCTCCCGAGAAGTGACCTTATAAACTGGATGCTCAAACGGGAAAAAGGAAGCTGCAGAATGCCTTCAGATCAACTCTTTACACAAGGTGCTGGTTGGAGTTTAAATAAAGGGAAGGTGCTAAAAGAGTGTACTCAAAGCCCTAGAAGAAAACTAAACTCATCATATCAGAAATCAGATTATTAATGTATTTGCCTGTATGCTGTATTTGTACATTCTTCTCTTTCTGCCCTATTTCCTCTTCTCCTCCTCCTTTAACCATCCTTCATTCAGTAGGAGGGTTTCCCCCCCATATGAGCCTGGTCCTGCTCAAGGTTTCTTCCTGTTAAAAGGTAGCTTTTCCTTGATGCTGTTGTTTGATTGGTGTGGGGCTCAAACTCCGGGTTTCTGTAAAGCACCTAGAGACAATCTTGAGTGTAACAAGACCATGATATAAATAAAGTTGAAGTGTCGCTAATGTGGCGTTTCTACATGCACAGCTCATTGGACAAGGGCATTCCCCTTTTTTCCCCCTTTTTGGATTGTAATACAGGTATCATGGCTCCAGGGCTCACCAGAATAAAGGCTAACTCCTTTGTCCGCGCAAATGACTCGCTATAGGTTTAGCAACGTTCTATCTCGTGTGCAACAGACCCGAGCAGCTCTTGAGTGGAGGTTGGAGCAAGGTTCCAAATGGTTCCTTAATTAAATGAGCCGAGAGCACTCTGGCCCTCAGATAACTTGTAAATTAGAGACTTAACAAACAAAAAACAAAAAAACAACAACAACAAAAAACAAATACAAACAAACAAAAAAAACCATTGCCGGCCGGTCTCATTAGCATTGAAGACAGAAGGGAGTTTGCAATTGATGTGTTGTGGAGGTTGACGAGGTTTGAGAGGAGTTGGAGCGAGCGATTGAAGGAAGTGGACAGTGGATAAAGGAGACCAAAAAGACGCAACAGATCAATGGCAAGCCTCTTCCTTGGTGTGGAGAGCACAGATCCACTCTGTTTCATTCCCCAGTACAGCATCGGTGGGACTCCTGGGTCTCTCACATCAAAGGGAGAGGCGGATAAAGCAGTGAGATGAAAGACCAAGACGGTCCGCGGTGGATGTGTGAGGTGCATGCATTAAAAATGACTCACACGTGTGCTGAATGTGCTCTGACACGCACAGTCATACACACATAGGATGAGGGAGCTGGCATGGGTCAGCCAATTCAGGATGCTGGGAATGGTGTGAAACTTTAGGAGATGAGAAGATTAACGTTGGCAAAATGAGTCTTATCCTTCAGTCATCTTAATGACTCAAAGCATCCGACATTGATCTGCCACAACTAATTTTGTCCGTTGTTTATGTGGCTTCCTGTTTATTTTGTGAGTCATTTTGCAATTTTTTTGTTTGTTTTTTTAAATCCTTTAATGACCTGGCACCTGCATATGTTTCAGACCTAATTCATAAGGGTGGGACAATGCACTTGGGTCACGATACGATACGATATACTGGGCTCACGAGTATTTTGGAAAAGTAAAAACAATAATGATGAGAAATTGATCAGAAAAAAAAAATCAATAAAGCTAGTGTTAGCCACTTGTTTTCATCCTGTCACTCTGTCACCGTTAATATCATCTGCTTGGAAACCTAAAATGTTGCCAAACATAAGATTTATATGTGGTGGGGGCGTTTCATATGGATTCAGGTTTTTCCCTTCAAATTCCAAGATGCTCACTGTCCTATACCAGGTACGTTGTTGTTTTACTTCCTGACTTGCCAGAAAGGCTTGTCACTGCCCCCAAAGGTCGGCAGAGAGACTGTGTGTTAACCATACAATGTCTGCAATACAACGACACAACTCTGACCCTAGATGAGACGTCTCGTCGCAATCTTCTGGAATGCTATCCCGTCCCAGGCCTACCAATGCATATTTACACCCCGTTGAGGTGTTTATGGTCTGCAAACCAGCCATACCTTGTCAAAAAATGAGGCTGAAAACTACATACTACTTGCCCTATTCCCATCACTGCCACTGTGGCCCTTTAGCAAGACCCTGAAACCCGTGTGCTGCGTGGCTATGGTCGGCCGGTCTACTGGAACAGGCTGTGCCTTTCTGCAAAGTGCCTTGATTACAATCCTGGTTGTAACAGTCAGTAAATAAAGTTGACGTTTGTATATGTCTTTTATATCAATGTCGAAGAAAATGAAGGCCATGAACTCCAAAAAAGCCATTTGGAATGTTATTATTTGACTTTCCCCCACTTTGCCAGACCAGGGTGGGGGGGGTTCAATTCAAGAAGATCTGACTCAAACCCAAAATGCTTCTCGCATGTTTTTTGAGGCAAATGAGAAGAGAAACTCTCTAAACAAATGGCTGTCCTGAGATTTCCTGAAAAGCCCTTGAATGGAGAGGGAAATCGAGCCCAACCGACGCTGCCATGAGACGGAACCCACGATTGTGGCTGCGCTGAGAGTTGCTGCCGCTGTGTCCAGGACTGGGGCGGGCGCCTCTGTTCTCATTGATGACCTTCTCCTCCCTGCTCATTTTTTCTTTTCTTTGTTTAATCTTTAACCCTTGATTTGTCCCCCCGTGGTGTTTTTAGCAGGTTTGCTGGAAGCTGCCGAGAGGACACTCTCAACGCTGCACAAGCAAGCCTATCCAGCCCTTAACCACAGAGAAAGTACGAACAAAACACACACGCTTGAGCCCTCAAACCAACAAACAAACAAACAAACAAACAAACATGGGCTGCATGAAGACGGAAAACCAGCACTGGAGTTACTATTGCCAGTGCCAGAGTCTGCTGCAAAGACCTCCATCTGCACTTTAATTGAAGGATTTATTTAGAAACCCATATGCAAATTGCTCAAGGCCCATAAACTCTCAGGGAGAAACCAGATGCTGTGGTTTAGCCCAAAAAGTTTCAGAACGTAAGATAAACATAAGGACTGCCATCGATAAGTTCGGGACCACCAGTAGCTTTTAGGTCATAGGCATGGGGGAGTGTTACCGTGGTTTTCGACTCATGTTCTACGTTCAGCTCCGCTATCTTGTTTTAATGGGAAATACACTTACTGTTATGGATTTGGATTGATCTGAGTCCCTTCTTGTTGTTGTGGCACCATCCTGAAGTAGCTAAAAAGCATTTTTAGTTAGTGGTGTTTCTGGATATTTCTCGTGTGTGCGCTAACTCGGCTACGTGCTTAATGGCAGCTCGCCGGTGTGCCTAACAATCTTAATTGGCAAATAAAATTTATTGAAGAAAAATAAGAAAAGACTCATGAGATCTGGGTTTGTAGAGACTTCGGTCTTGTACGACCTGTCCCCCACCTTTACAGGCCCCTTTTTCAGGGGAAAGTGGGACAAAATTTACCCAGGGCCAAAATTCTGGATAAATGATAAAATCCCCTTGCGACATATAAGAAGCTATCAGGTCTATTTTTAGCTCTTTGCAGGGACTGATTTAGATCACTCTAGATGAAAAAAAAAACTCTACCTATGTAAAAAGGTCCTCCCTTGTAAAGACAATCGAAGGTGTCCTCATTATTTTATCTGTATTTAACAGTGCTAGTACTTCCCTTTCGTACTCATCTTTGATATTTTTGCTCTCTTGGAGTTAGCTGATTTTTTTCTTATTCACTCGGGGCAGCCTAACCTTCAAACCAAATCAATCTCATGTGATTTCCTCAGCGCACGTCCCCTGGGGTGCTTGAACCTAGGCAGCGTCAATGGACATGGGGCCATTGCATTTTTATGACCAAGGGGGTAGAAAAAAAAAAAAGCTCACGGCGTTTCTTTTTTTCCTTTTTTTCAGAGCCTGTAGAGTGTGTCTGCACGATGTACTGCAGCACTGTCAGGCAGCCATTTACAGTTCTAAAATGGAGTCGTTCTTTAAAAGGAACATTCCTGGAAAAGATAAAAAGAAAGAGGGAGGGGCAAGAGTTCGGCGTTAGAGCAGGGCTGTCGAGACCCATGCCTCCAGGGTCACTAACCAATGGGGTTTTCTGACCTAGGGTAGGCAAGACTGTCAGCCGGGTTCACATTTGCCTTTTTTTCTGCCTGGGAGGACTGAAAACCTGGCTGGCTTGCAGCCCCTCGAGGCCACGTCCTCTCTCTGTAGCATATTTAACAACCAAAGGGGTATGCTATGGCTAATAAGAAGAACTGCAGAAATATAGCTCATCATTGAGAATAAAGATACCATGGAAACCTGTGCTTACTAGGATTAATTAACAAAACAAGAAAAAATAGGAGTAAATGACAAACTCATTTGATTTTACTGTCCAAACAAAGCTTGTTAGCTTTAATGTGGATCCACTCATCCCTTGACGGAGATGCGAATGGGGCTGGAGCCTAAGCTAGCTGCCTTTGAACAAGGTGGGTTAAGTCTAATGCCGCTGGGAACCACGTCACAGCCGAGTTTTTGGCTTTCCAGTTCCAGGGATGGCCTTGCTACGAAAGCTATTCTATTCTATTCTGTTGCTTGTTGCTGTTGATGTTTAGCCCCTTGTTAGCACGGCCTGCATTGGAGTTTTTGCATACCGCCTAACACTGTAGCGTGTTATGACCCAAAGGCCATAGGTTTTATTTTATTTTAATGTTTCTTATGTTATGTTTTGGAACTCCCTAGAGTGGACGTAAGATAATATATACGCTGAACAATACGAGACAGAAGTGCTAACAAACGGAATATTGGAGGTACTTTGGGGGCAGCCAAAGCGACCAGGGGGTTGTAGGGAATCTATTTCTGAGTGCAATGGAACGCAAACAACATTCACAGCTCAGATTAATTTAGGCTAGCCGCCTCACCTATTGCTAAATGTAATACATGTCTTTGGACTGTGGGAAGCAGTACAGAGAAGCACCTGAGGCCAGGGGGGATTCCAATCTGGGGACCTTCCGGCTGTGAGGCCACAGCGCTAACCGCTCATTTGCTAGCTCTGGGCGTGAGAGGCAGAATGACAGATATCAGCAAAAGAAACAAAACTTCATGCATCTGATTAAACATTTTTGCGACAGTGTTACAAAAAAAAACCCAAAAACATCTACCTCTAAAAGGTAATTTTCCATAAAGAAGAAAACAATAATAAAAAAAAAAAAAATTCAGTCCATTTGTACAGTTTTATTCAGGCGTAAGGGGGGGGGGGGGGGGGGGGCTGAACGGGATGAGAATTTCTGTCCTTGTCCAGGTCAGGGTTACGAGTTCCATGTCCAGGAGACTCCAAAGCCGCTTCTGTCATGAGCAAGCAGATGCAGACTCGTGCACCTTTAACACACGCTGAAGCAATCAAGACCGACGCTCTCTTGTAACCGTTCTGCATATTTCAAACACAATTTCGGTGTTTACCACTAAGTAGGATGGCGAAAAATATGCTAAGTACGACCTGGGTTAGCTACACGTTCTTTAATTTTCTCTGAAAGTACAAAAAGGCTGGGGCTGAGAATAAAAGGAGAGCGTTACAGTCTGGTGAGAAGGAACAGCACAATGTGATTAGTGGTTACGCTAATCATGCTGAATGCGCTATATCAAAGCTTCTCAAGCTATTTTCTTGAGATGCAGAGAATCTGTCCGGTCAACCAGATTTTAAAACGCAAGTAAAATAGACTTTTACATTCAGATGTGCGTAATTTAGGCTTTTAAAATAATAAACTTTGTTTCCCTGGCAGAATTTCCCCCCTTTTTCTTGCCGCATTCACTCAGCAGATTTAAAAATGGACTTCATGGGTGTCAAGAAACATTAGCTATTGTAGGAGGCTACACAGATACAAGTAGAGACCTCTTTCTCTCGCTTCCACTTCCTGCATTAACGCCCCCTGTCCTTGAGTCGGTGAAACTGCACCTATTTCGGCAAAAGTGACTGAAGCGTCTTCGGTGCGATTTAGGGAGAAAATAAAAGGCGACATTTTTTCTCTTTCGTAAAGTTGTAACAATTCAATTACAGACATGAGAGCAGTCATGGCAAGATGAAACACTTGGCACCAGAATTGCATCGGCTGAGAAGGGGAAAAAAATAAAAAGGCAATAAAATCAATGAAAAGTTTGTTTGAAAAGAAATGATTCCACTCAAAATACTGTAGTTGCTAAAGACACGAAGTTTCTGATGCGTTGATAATACGAATAAACCCAAAAATAATTTTGGTCCCATTCATTTAACTGTTTTGTCGGGGGAATGTATTCACAGGTCATGACATATGACTTAGTTTTAGGAAACAAATCGAGGAAAGCACGATTTTCATTAAATTAGTCTTTCCCAAGTTGATATCACATAACAGAATGTTCAGAATATTTATTGCACGGATAGTTTTTTTTTTTCACACCTTTTACTGGCTGCTACTCCAATTTTATGGCAGGAAAAAGACCCAAAACGCACTGAAATTGGGTGTTTCAGGCAATATATTTTGGTGGACAAATTCAGTCCTCGACGGCTGGATTCGAGCTGGGTTTTCAACGCTTTTTTTGAACCTGGGCTCCCACTTTCCTTACTTCCTGGTAGGACACAAATCCAGGCTTGAATCAGGCCCTCCAGGATGGCTTGGACTGGACATCTGCACCTCTGGTTATAGCATCTCTCTTACTTAGCTTGTCTAAGGCTAATGTACGCAGATTAACTTGACAAACCGAACAAAGCTAAGCACAGAGCCGTGCTAAAGAATGATGTAATGGCTCTGTGTTAACACTGCCATTAAAGAGACAAAGCGTGGAGCCGCTGCATGCATCCTATCTGGAAACGAGATTTATGAGAAAATGACTGATACGGGGAGCGAGCCGGTGTCACGTCCAGTGTAAGGGTGCAGATGGGCGCAATGAAATGACATTTTGCTCTTCATTTCCTCCCACAGCTGTTGCTGCGCCACCACCAGCAGGCAGAGAGGGTGGGGGAAGGGGGGTGACACATCAAGAGACAGAGGGAAGGGATGACATGTAATGGGGAGTGAGCGATGAACGATGGCCGATGGCCGACATTCCCCTTCAACTGCTGCTGCCGCATTCTTGCTTCCTTGCCAATCTCTACCCTTGTTTTTCCCTCCCCAGTGTCTCTGTGGAGGTCCGACCCTGGCTCGCCCAAGGTGCGTAGAGGAGGCCGTGCTGTTTCTAATGAGACCCTCTGCGAGATTTCAAAATGTTCACCTAGCCCTACTCCTTTAGCAACACCGGCGCAAGGCGGTGGTGGACGACAAGAGGGAAGGATGGGAGGATTAGGCGGGAGATATAAAAACAGATGAAGCATGAAATGGCAAAAGTGAGGCAAGGAAGGGGAGGGGTCGCAGACCTTTTTGAACCTCAGAGAAAAGTACATGTCAGGTCAAGTCAGGTTGTGAGCGAATGCGTAGACACAGCTTCGTAGCCAGGAAGAATGTTAAAATATTGTAAAACACAGGAACAACAGTCGTCGGACTCTGAATCTCTGGCCGCACGTCCAGGATCCAAGGCTACATATTGGCATGGAGCAGGTTGAAAAGTACGCTATAGCTTGAGGACAAGACGTAGCCACGGCCTGAAAAATTAATCAGCGGCTCTTAAAGCTAAACTTCCAACAGGCAGACAGCAAAGAGAATCTCTAACTGGAGTGACTTTGACAGTTCAAATATGCGGTAGAGCCCCAGAGAAAGAAGATAAACTCAAAAATGAGGATGTAGGCGAAAAAATTACAAGGGAACCAGTGTTCTGAAAGGAGATTTTTTTTTTTTTTTTTTATCCAATAGTGATCAAATTGTTGAGTCACGTGAAATAGCTGATTCGAACTACAGCACCCGTATTGACATTCACAACCCTAATCTGGATTGACCCTGACCCCTAACCCTAACCTGGGGTTGACCCTAACCTGAGGTTGACCCTACCCCTAGCCCCGAACCATAACCTACGGTTGACCCCAACCCTTTTTTTTTTTTTTTTTTTTTGTGAAATGGGGGTTTGCACACAATATTTTAGTGCAAATGAGCTTGACCTCAATGGCAACAAACAATTTGATGAGGTCGAAATTTCAAATGGTCAACCTGTGTTCAGTAGTGATGACAGTTGCCTCAGGTTTGTCTTCAGAAAAGCTGATGCCAAAGTCGTCGTGCAAGAACAAGAAACAGTATGGGAATCACGCCATGATGTCGACCGAAAAAGAGAGCTCGTGACATAATGTCAAACAGCGTGAGGTGGAAGGTCTGATCTGCAAGTGCCATGCTCAACTTTAAATACAAATGGCTGTTTTGATTTAAACACACACACACACACACACACACACACTCACAAAGTGTCTTAATGACTTTTTCTTAAAAAGAGACTCAAAGATTTTGTCCACGGTTCTTGACTCTTCATTAATGTGGCTCTAATTGACTGCTGCCCATTAAAATCTGTCCTCTCCCCACCGACCTGTGACAGATGGCTGAAGTGGAGAGATGTAAACGGGTCTTAATAATCAGTGCACGCGTGTGTGAGAGAGGAAAAGGAAATGAATGAGAATCAAAACTAGTAACTATTCAAAAAAAAAAAAAAAAAAACAAGACCAAAAACCCAACCATCTAGGGGCGGACTTCAGAGATACTATACTATGCATCTATGCTATGCTAACCATGATTCCATCTAGGTAGATACTTTTGATCACCCTCAACAACTCCTACTACTGTACTGAAGTTGATAGAATTTGAGCAAGGGACAATGCCTACCGCTAAAGAATGCTACTAAAAATTTGCTTTTTTCTTGTAATTTTACACAAGTCCTTGTAATTAGGTCCAGCCTGTCTATTCTCCTCCCAGTTAAAAAGTGCTGTGCTGACACCGGCAGCCATTTTGTGCCTGTATTTCCCTGAAGACTCATTGTCGAGCAAATGAGTCGGGACGGGAGCCAGGGTGGCGCTTTGGCAGGCGCAAAACAACCAGGATTTATGAATAACAAACAAGTGTGTCGGATCCATTGTGGAGCGTTGACAAAGACCTGTTCGGACTGCTTTGGCGGTTCTGGCACAAATCAGTTTCACGGAAAATAAACAAAGCAAAGACATAAAGACCTGTAGAAGGAGGCTATGGGGCTGTCCCAGTTTGCTGAAGTTGAGTAAAGCAACTGAAGAGAATGAAGAAAATCACAAAAACTCATTTTCTTTACCGAATGGCATACCGCAAGGTTCCAGAAGAGAACCACTCTTGTTCGCATTGTATAGATGATCTCAGAGTTAGTGCTCTACAGGCGAGCAGTAACATACGGTTGCTAGGAGGTGCTGTGCAGACGGGGGTGTGGCAACCATGGAAACGATTCCTGTGCACTGCCTTATACCCGCAATTTCCTTTTTAAATTACGACCAAATGGCAACATCACCTACTAGCCTGAGTAGTAGTAGTAGTAGCCTGAGAGAGAACGATCTCTGCTGGCGGTCAGCAAACAGGGCGAAACTTTGGAGCCAACTAAAGACTGGACCCAGTTACACCATCCTCCATTGCGCAGAGGTAGTTGTCAACAATGTTGCTGCGCCCTTCACCTGATTGACAGTGTTACGTCACAGTGATACATCAGGAGATGCTCTTTCAACTAAACACATTGAAATTTATTTTGGAGGCTTTTTGTTGAAGGTCACAAATTTTTGACACATTCCTGGTTTGTGTATTTACACGCCGGTGGATGCCATGGACGAGAGAGTGCCTGTAGGCTAATGCTCCTCTTCTGCTTGGTTTGGCGTCACATCCTGCTATAGGTTTAGCCAATCAGCGCCAAGTCAACCTCAAGACCCAGCCGGGACTTGGAGACACGAACTATTTTAGCTCTGCAAACAGACATCGGTGAGATGCAGCACTAATTAAATGGTGGCAGAGAGAAATGCTAAATCATATCCATAATGCCCAGTGTCTGGTCAGCACAGGGTGCTGCAGCACCCCCTCTTGGCTGGAAATGTTGCTGTTTGTTCCAACGCTTGTACCAAATTAATGTGATAAAAGTTATACCATTTTTTCATTTTCGAGAGATCGCTTACTAGCGTTGAACGCTAATTAAGCCTGAAATGACTGTGGAAGGCGAATGGAACTGTGGTCATTTAGGGATAAATAAATGCTCTAAATAGAGGTGAAGTCTATTTTCAACTCCCAAGTTAAAAAAAAAAAAAAAAAAAAAAAAAAGAAACACCAAGTGCAAAAGGCTGAATTATTTATATTCCTGCTAAAGGAGCATTGAGATGTATTCTTTAGGTTTTTTTTTTTCAGGTAATCAAGGCAAATGCGCCACATCTCACAATTTTATTCTTCTGATTCTCTGTGATTAACTCCATATGCCCATGATTGGTCCTCCTTGACCACCTTCCTCATCTGATCTCTGCTAATTGAGGTCATCACCATGGGGAGGGGGGGTATAGAGCATAACTACACCAATCCCAGTCAATGCAACCCTACCGGACTGGGAGACTGACGTAACATCACCCCAGAGGTGCTAGCTTGGTATGAGCAATCACTGAGTCAGTCTTCTGGACTGGAAACTTGGCAGAGGAGGACGGGAAGAGAAAACGAGGGAGAGAGGAACCTAATTTAAAAAACAAAGCCGTGCTAGTGCTGCAGCACCTAAGATACAAAGAAACTTCCAGCTTTGGTAGAAAAAACTTTATAGAGCGCGCAATTTATTTATGTCGCGTTAAGGACTTGTTTGGTTATATCTGTCTCGAAGAAGTAAGAAGTAGGCTCTATCACTTAAAACTATTCCATCTAATTCATCAAAGACTTCAGGACAGAGACCACCCTTGAGGTAGTTCATTAAAAACACAATTTTCTGCAGGGGGGTTAAACGTCCTCTAGCCTTCTAGTTCTATAGAGGCATAAAGTGAAAAAGCCCACTGCTAATTTAGAGCAATTCAGGGGTAAGAGGATTGCACAGAGTGAGGCTTGAGGCTTATGGCAGATTGCAGGGCCCAGTATGTTTAATGCAAGATAGATAGCAGGGTCATTTAAAGCGCCACTGAAACCAGCAGACCCACGGCACCACTCCCCCCCACCCCCTGCGCTTGCCCGTCTCGCAGCTTGCTCCTCTGGCCCCCGGACGTGCGGAGTCTTCTATGTTCACGTCTCTCAGTTTTGCCACGCCAGCTGGTTTCCCCTCATCTTTATCCATTTATGATGATTTTTGCCTCTGATTTTGCTGGTGATTTCATCCTGATTTCATCCCACCGCGGGAAAAGCAAATGAACGTCAACATGCAGACACTGCCAGAAAATAGACAAAATATATTATTAACAATACTTTTAAGTTTCAAAAACATTTGTGTGACACTTTGTATGGGTAGAAGTTGTTATGACAGCCAACTCAGACTTTTCGTATGGAAGTATGTAGCTGACGTTTGAACAGGCCAAGTTCACACCGCTGGTAACAGTAGGTGGGTTGAAGCTGCAAGCGTGGTACCGTCGTTGTTTAATGGAATAACTGCGCTAACAGCAAGTCACGCCGTTGTCCGGGTCCGGGGCGCCCAACTCAAAAGTCACCAAGTCCGCGGCCTGGCCCGATCGAGACCAAGGGAGTGACTGTGAGACCTAGAGTAGTGTTCCGCAATCATGGCTAGGTCCGGGAATTGATGATTGGCACTCTCAAAAAACTGGGCCACGTCTAGCTGTACCGTAGTTCCGTTCAAACAATAACGGTCCAGCATTTGCAGCTAAATTGCAGCTTTTGTTGAATGTCGTTTAAGGTAACCCTCTGACTCTGAAGTCCAGTTGCACACAGAGATTTAACCCTGGATACTATGACCTGGATGATTGAGAACCCACACAGACAGCCCTCTGATGTAAGCAACCCACACGATTACATTTTTTTTTTAAATATTGAAAAAAAAGGAAAATTGTGGGCTTTGAAGAGTTCTGGCATTTGCTGTTTAAATTTAGCTCCTTCATCTGACGGGTGGTGCGGCCGGGGCAATGCGGAGGCCCAATCCGATCAGAAGAAAAAGAGAAAAAACAAAACAGAGAGATCTGAGAGTATGCAGAATGCACCGGGAGGGTCCTGGGGGGCATGTTAGGTCTGCAGAGGAGTCAATGATTAAAGACAGGGGAGAGCACCAGAGAATGTGTGTATCAAATACCAACTGTTGTCTGCGTCTCACTCGTGATGGAACACAGAGGGTCGTCTCTGGCAGGCTTCTGTTTTTTTTAATCAACTGTCAATCGTGGCCGTTCATCACATCCATAAGCTCTATTATTATGAAAGTGCAGTGCATTATCTGCTTAGGTTACATGGCAGCTGGTGAAGAGGAGCCGTCTTGAAGAGGCGCAGCGTCACAGATTCTTATCTCCCCTCGCATCTCCCAATAACCGCCTCTCCTCAGCGATGTCTCCGGCAAGAGTATTGCGCCGTCTCTTGTCAGAAACAACCAATCTCCATTGTGTCCCACTGCCTTGTGAAGCGTCGCATCTTTCAATCTGGCGCCGATGAGATCAATTACAAGACACAGCGGCGATGGAAAAACATCATCGCAATTCCGGTGACACTAGACGTTTTTTTTTTTAACATCATAGTATGGTGGTGGAATAGTAGTCATATTGGAAAATATTTTCCAACTCTTCATACAATTATGATTATTTTAAGGATTCTTTGTCTGTAGACATTGCTAAAGGTTAAGGTCCATTTTAATGTCACGGTAAGAATTTTGGTGCCACCATTTTCCAGGAAAAATTTTGCTGATTTCTGATATTAATGATAATGATTTTCAATAATTTTGATACTATTTTTGGTGGCAATGTTTGGGTTCATGTCTTGCTTGAAGGTGCTGTGGTATGTGTGGGGTCTGAGATTTCACAGCCTGAGAAGCACTACCAGTGTGCAAAACTCAGGTATATAGTGACATCTAACCCCTTGGAGACTAATTCGCCTGCACAATAGATACATTTGTAATTGGAGTATTTTGTCGCTGATCAGTGGACGGACGGTAAACTACACTCGGCTGGCGCAACAGTCACCTATACCTAATATTTTAGATGTAATGTATTTGCCACATTCAAATAAAAATTCCCACTGAATTGCGCACCTGCTTGAATGCAAAAACATTTTTTTTGCTTATATAATTATTGTTATTTGATGCCTGCATATCCAAGAACACTTTTACCCAGTGCCTCCATACCCAGCGGCATCCTGAACCATCAAGACGAGCCACCACGGGTCCGTGCTATTATCTTGCAGCCACATTCGAACCCCTCCTATTTTTGCATCGCAGCTACGGTATTGAGTCGCGCGCTGAGTAAACGGGCCCGCAAATGGAGAATTTCATCTCCAACCTCTGTTTTCTAGATAATGGACAGACCATCTGGCAGCGATTGATGGGGCTTATTGAAAATAAATAAAGAAAGCAAGTGCCATTACTGGTAAAACCCCATGGTCTCCACATATCACAGTAGATTACTGGTAAACTAAAATGGAACTACAACTGGCAGCAGCATCCTGACAACTATTATGAAAACGCAGTCTAACGCTCGCTAGAACAACAGCACTTAAGTGTCTGAGAACTGAGGAAGTCTAAAATGCTCATCGACGAGGCGTTGAGGAACATGGTGGCGATTTTCCTCCTCGCTCATGCTGACATTATTGCCGGCGAGATAAGAGTTCATCCTCGAGGAAAGAGCACAAATGACTCCAAATGCAGACGAGCCCCCAATCTGACCTCATGAATTTAAACAGGCTCGCGTTGCTCAAACAAAGCCAATTGCCCAGATCAAATTGGAAATTCAAATATGAACGTGGAAGCTCAAAAGCAAATGGGTTGCTTTTTTTTTTTGGGAGGTGTGAGCGGAGAGCCACACTGCATACACTCGTAATCATCAGTAAAAAAATAAAAAATAAGATAAACAAAATGGAAAAACATCGTTATTATAAAATAGGAGGGAGGAGACAATAGAGGTAGAAAGAGGGATGGGAAATTTGCTCCTGTGCCGTCAGGAGGGTAAGAGGAGGGCGGAAAAATGCAGAGGTGAGACTTGGCGAGAATCCAGGCATCACAGGCCAACGCGGTGCTAATAAGAAACTGAGGGATCCGCCGCGATACGGAATCACTGTGAAACAAAGTTAAACTTTCATATAACAATATAAAGTGACCCATCAATATCCACCCAGGGTCGAGACACTGTCTTACACGCTTCTCTGCTGCTTCTGCAAGACTGCTGCCCTCCAATAACAATGAGACTAAAAACGCTAACAGTAAGTTTAATAATACAATAGAAGTAGTGTCAGTATCTCGTCCTCCAACAGTTCATCTAGTAAATAAGTTAAGAGGTGTTATTAAAAATAATCTTTTCAAAATACACATCATTAAATACTCAGAAACAATAAATAGAACAGTTAGATGTGGTTTGTTGAATATGCGATCTCTTCGGTCTAAATCTCTTCTAGTTAATGATTTAATAACAGATCATCTGTCTGATATTTTCTTTCTCACGGAGACTTGGTTGCAGGATGAAGAGTATGTCAGTTTAAATGAAACAACTCCATCAAGTCATATTAACTATCACGTTCCTCAAAGTGCAGGCAGAGGAGGTGGAGTGGCAGCAATCTACAACTCCAGCCTTCAAAATCAATCCCAAACCTAAAGCTACCTGTAGCTCTTTTGGGAGTCTCACTCTCAGCCTCTCTCACCACAACTGGAAGTCAGAAAAGCCAGTTTTATTAGTTGTGGTGTATTGGCCAACTGCGGCTGCTTACACACAGTTCCTGGCTGAGTTTTCAGATTTCTTATCTAGTTTAGTGGTCAGTACAGATAAAGTCATTATAGTGGGTGATTTTAACATCCATATGATGATGATGGGTGTGGGTTTGGGATTCTCATTAAAATCTAAATACAAACACTTCCAAAAACTCATGGTTTGGCACCAACGGATGCCACCTCATAGATAAACGTGGACATGAAACTATGTTGTTTATAACATATTTCACATTTCCTGTCTAGTTTAGTGGTCAGTACAGATAAAGTCATTATAGTGGGTGATTTTAACATCCATATGGATGATGATACTGACAGTCTTAAGACGGCGTTTAACTCACTGTTAGATTCAATAGGTTTCTCTCAGTTAGCAAATGAACCGACACACTGTCATAATCACACCCTGGATCTGGTTCTCACCTATTGTTTAGAAACTGAGAACCTGTTAGTTGTTCCTCAAAACCAGATCTGCTCCCTCTAGCCCCTTGTACTGGTGCAACAGATCATTCTAATCTAAATGTTACTCCCACAGAAATTGATTGCTTTGTAAATGACACTGAAGCCACACTGCATATAATTTTAGATTCGGTTGCCCCACTGAAGAAGAGGTTCACACACCATAGAGAACTGGTTCCGTGGTATAAAGCAAATATCTGAACTCTGAAGCAGGCATCAAGACGGATGGAGAGGAAGTGGTATTCATCCAAATCAGCTAATTCCCAAAGCGCTTGGAGAGACAGTTTATTGACATTGAAGGCCTTTTGTAAAGCCAGAACAGCTTACTACATTTCATTTGTAGACGTAAACGAGAACAACCCGCGTTTTCTGTTTAACACCATAGCCAGGTTGACTAAGAGTCACAGCTCCATTGAGCCTTCTTCTTCCTGCAGCTCTTAGCACTGAAGACTTTATGAGTTTCTTCACCAATAAAATCACTAACATTAGAGAAAAGACTGATCAAGGTCTCTCCACGACATCCAATGTGCTGCCATTGTTAGTAACCCCGTCTAGTCCTGAGCCACCTCTGGACAGCTTCCTGCCCATAGATCTCCCTGAGCTGACCTCCAGCATTAATGTGGTCAAGACACGTGGTTGATCTAAACCAACCACATGTCTCCTGGACCCCATCCCAACTAAGCTTTTCAAGGATGTCTTTCCTCTGATCGGGGCCTCAGTATTAGATCAGATCAGTTTATCTTTGACAACAGGTTATGTACCTCAGGCATTTAAAACTGCTGTTATCAGACCTTTACTTAAAAAAACCTTCACTTGACCCAGGTGTCTTAGCAAACTATAGACCAATATCCAACCTCCCAGTCATCTCTAAGATACTTGAGATGCTGGTTGTCAGTCAGCTAACCGATCACCTAAACAGGAATAGTCTATTTGAAGTGTTTCAATCTGGTTTCAGAGCTCATCATAGCACAGAAACAGCACTGGTTAAAGTCACTAATGACCTCCTCATGGCAGCAGACTGTGGACTTGTCTCCGTACTGGTTTTACTGGACCTCAGTGCTGCCTTTGATAGTGTAGATCACAGCATTTTATTAAAAAGACTACAAAATGCAATTAGGATTACAGGAACAGCTCTAGACTGATTTAAAGCTTATCTATCAGATAGATTTCATTTTGTTCATGTTAATGATGTTACTTCTGGGTGTACAAAGGTTCATCATGGTGTTCCACAGGGTTCAGTGCTTGGGCCAATCCTGTTCACGGTTTGCATGCTCCCTCTAGGAAATAATATTCAGAGACATGGCATACATTTTCATTGCTATGTCGATGATAAGCAGCTGTATTTATACATGAAACCTGAAGAAACAGAGCCGTTAGCCAGACTCCAGGCATGTCTCAAAGACATAAAAGACTGGATGACCTCCAATTTCCTACTTTTTAACTCGGACAAAACTGGAGTTATTGTTCTTGGACCCAAATTCTTTGGATGGCATTACTTTGTCCTCCAGTACGGCTGCAAGGAACCTGGGAGTTATCTTCGACCAGGACATGTCATTTGTCCCTCAAATAGGTTTCTAGGACCGCCTTCTTTCACCTCCGTAACATTGCCAAGATCAGGAGCATCCTGTCTCAGAGTGATGCTGAAAAACTGGTCCATGCCTTTGTTACGTCTAGACTGGACTACTGCAACTCATTACTGTCAGGATGTCCAGATGATTCCATTAATAACCTGCAGCTGATCCAGAACGCTGCAGCTAGAGTTCTGACAGGAACCAGCTCTAGGGAGCAGATCTCTCCAGTTTTAACTTCTCTTCACTGGCTTCCAGTGAAATTTAGAATAGACTTTAAGATTCTCCTTCTAACATCTAAAGCTCTCAGTGGACTATCTCCATCATACCTGCAGGATCTCATAGTTCCGTATATTCCTAAAAGAACACTCAGACCACAGAGTGCAGGTTTACTTGTAGTTCCTAGAATTCATAAAAGTAGACTGGGAGGATGAGCTTTTAGCTATCGGGCAGCTTTACTGTGGAACCAGTTACCAACCTGGGTCCAAGAGGCAGACCCCATGTCTGCCTTTAAGATCAAACTTAAAACCTTTCTGTTCAGTAAAGCGTACAGCTAGCCTCAAACAAAGTGTGTAGGGCAGATAGATCTAGTTTAGTCAGTTTTCACAGTTACAGTTAGAATAGGCTCATCAAACTTGTATTCTTCAATCTTTAGCACAGCTATGCTGCTATAGGTTACACTGCTGGGGACGCAAACATGATCCACTGACGAGTTCCTCACCTCCTTAACACCACCCACCTTCACCTCCTCTCCTCCTTTTATTTTCACCGGGATTATCAGGGTGTCCAGTCTTCCTAGCAGTTTTGTGTCTCTCTCCCCCCTTCTCGCGCTCTGTATCTTTCTGCAGGTCTCTTGTCTCCAGACCTTCACGGATCTCGGCCTCTGACAAACCCAGTGTCCACTGTCAACACCTGCCTATGCTGTTCCCTTTTTTACTAAAACCTGCCTATGCTGTATTATGTATATACAGTATGTATTATGTATATTATGTCTGCTATGTTTGTATTTCTATGATTCTATGATTGTATTTGTTTCTCTCTCTCTCTTTCATTCTCTCTGTCCTGTCTCCTTCTTCTCCTCCTATACTCAGCCGACTTTCAGCAGGATGGTTCCTCCTTGTAAGCCTGGTCTTGCTCAAGGTTTCTTTCTGTTAAAAGTTTTTCCTTGCCACTGTGCGCACCTGGTGGTTCAGGCTCGGGTTCTGCCTCTGTAAAGCACCTAGAGACAATTTTATTGTAAAAGGTGCTATAGAAATACAACTAAATTGAATTGAATTTCACTGAGGTGTGGGCCTGAGCCACCCATTACACATTGCGGGAGTAATTTGCCTATAAACAAGTAGTTTTTGGCCCGTTTTATTACTCCGGCATGCACAAATATACCCTATATACACATCGGGGGACAGTAGGAAGGAGTTGAGGCAGAAAATGCTGCGGCTTTAAATACACGATGGACCTCATTCGAATGCAGCTAAGCACTTGTATATGTGTGCGATGCCTGTATTTATGAAGGATTAATACAATAACCAAGAGTATTATGGCTAACGGTATATATGATTTTTCAAAGAACGTGTCAATCTAATGCATAGAAAATGTAAATAATTTATAGTGACTGCATTGTTTGTTTTATGTAATGGCATTTTTAGAATTCATACTGAACAAATAGCTGTAAAAGAAAAAAAAAAAGGGGCCTACAGCACAATAGACAGGGTTGCACATATCCAGTCCAGTCTCCAGTCTAGTCCTTGACGGCCTGGTTCAAGCCTGGTTTTGTGTCCTACCAGGGACCCGGCTTGAATCACGCCCTCGAGGACCGGAGTGGACTGGATATGTGCAAGTCAACTCTGTGTCTAGAGACATTATAATGCCTACAGTGTTAGTTGAAAGATATAGGCAAAATAAATAGAAAGATAGATAAATAGACAGGCAGACAGACAGATAGGGATTTACATACAAGTAGAAGCAATTGTCACTTACCTATTCCGTTGTGATGAAAAGGAGGGTAGAACATGGAAGAGAAAAGAAGAAAAGAAAAAGAAATGCTTAGTTTGGCTTTAGAAAATGCACACCACAAGATGAATTTGTTGCTCGTTTATCACACTTTGTGACAGCGTCTGTTTAGAGGATGTGCTAAATGTCGTCCTGCAAGCAAAGTTGTCCATCCCGGACGAGTGGGCCGTCTGAGGTGAAGATCGAGAGCTGTGCCGGACGCACTTTTTACGTCGGCATACCAAAACTCTGTGTGTGCTGTTTTTGAGACGCCCCATTCATCTCTTGTGGAAAACAATATAAGCACAGATTCAATTCAGCTTTCGGAAACCTCGGCAACTTTAAACATTTGAAGCCCCTTTCTTAACCCAGCAGTTAGGGCCTGGATATCTTGTATGGCTGCCTGGGGTACATTTCAAGCCCTTGCAAAGAAGCCACGGTGAAAATAGACACATGATAAAATGTTGAAAAACAGCCAACCAAAAACATGCCATCATGAATCATGCTAGAAAATTTATGAGCGGTTTGACGTGTGGGCACTTGCATGTGTTCACGGCTGCTTCCTGTGAGACTCTGTGGCCAACAGAGGAGGGTGTGGCCACATGAGTTGGGGCCTCAAGCGGCTATCTCAAACAGGAGCTTCTTTGTCGGGAATATTGGAGCGCCTTCAGCCGAGCCGCAGGGAGTACGGGCCGCGCTTGAAAGGCAGAAAACTGGCGGGAGGCGCCAACTCCTTTTTTTCCCTCCACAGCCCCATCTTCTGTTGCAGGCAGGGTTGAGGAACTCTTCTGTGCTATAGGTTTTTAATTACCGCCATCGCACGCGCATCTTTTCCACCTGCTTTGCTTCTTCCTACTTCTCAGTGCCGTCAGACACCTCCCACTTTTTCCCGCCTAAATCTCATTTGCTGATATATATTTGCGACGGTTCCCACACACACACGCACGCACACCCAGCTGCCTCTTATCAGATGGCACAAGAGTGTCTGGCTCTGTGTACCATCCCTGATTAGTGGCGAGCTCCTGCAAATAGAGGAGAGGAGAAGGGTTGCCTCCTCTGTCATGAGCACAGTAAACAAAATTAGTGCTACGCTGCTACTTGGACAATCTCTATACATGCGTTTTTATCTCCCTGTACCCAGTGGAGATGGTACAACTCCATGCCAAGAGTGCCGTGTGTGTGTTTGTGTGTATGCCAGTGCCCCCAATGGTGAAATCATAGCAAAAACAACCCCCCCCCCCCCCCCCAATAAAGTGGCACCGACAGGGCGCGGACCACTCCATCTGTCTCCTAGCAGGAGGAAACATAGAACATTAGCAGTTGCGATCACGACGCAGTTCCAATGCCACTTTCTGGCATTTTCGGAACTGCAAATCACAGCCTAATTTGATGTTCCAAGGCGCATTCAGCAAATGTCCATGGTTTGCTGTTCTGAATAAGTGTACCTGAAATTTTTTTCCTGTGTCGGTTTTCTAAGAAATAAAACAGAAAACCAACTGCAAAAGCTACAAACAACATAACTGTGGCTAAAATGAATACTTTTCTAACTGAATTTTGATGCCTGTAAAGCTCAATGAATGATTTCAGTATTAATTTTACTTCCTGGGCATTTGGCTTGCAGTTGGTCCTTAAGTGCTCCGCGGAGTGCACAAATCTGTTCCCTTTATGGTGGTGGTTCAAAAACGCCATACTTTTTTAAAAGATGTAAAATTGTCCCATGTTTATTCAGATTTTCTAAAGAGCTTTAAAGCCACAACTTCCCCAACTGCCTTTAAGTTAGACTTTAATGTCACATATTTACCTGATCTGGACATTTCTACCATGAAACAAAACAATGATAAATTGACCTCCGCTACGCACTTGTGGTGGGTTTCATAGTGACATGTCATAAACATGCAGTATCCTGCTTGCCCTCATCAAAACAGGGAACTTGAGGCACCGATTGGTGATAAATTACCAGGCGAGGAATGAATCATGCTACTCATGACATTTGTGTTACCTTTCACCCCCTCACCTCACATTAATAACTTAGATGGACAATGGGAACACCGGAACCTGAGCGTGTGTTCATGAGCAAAGGGGCCAGCTGGAGTGTATCCTTTAAGGCAAGACAATAAATTATTTACAGACTAAAAACCTCTGACAACACCACCACCGTGCTGCAGAGAGTGCCATTGCCTTTGGCAGACAAAGACATTCTTTTTTTTTTATCTTCCCACCTTTCACATTTCTCCTACACTTAAATTAAAAATCCAGCTGGGTTTCGGCCAATTTAATATCAGATAGCATAAATGTTTTGTTGTATCTTCCGGATGCTCCCATCTGGAACCGTGAAAATATCATTATTGCTCATCTCGGATGTCCGTGCATGTGAATTTATGAGTGTGAGTCGCGACAAAGAGCTTGGTCGGAAAGTTGAAAATTCTGGCCGTCCGACTGATTTTATCTCCCTTGAACTTTAACGCTGGTCGAGGTCCCTCTGGCGTAATGTCAGTATATTTCCTGAAAACCTCTGGACTCCTAATGCTGCCGTAAGTTTGGGTGTTAGAGGTGGGTAGGAAAAAAAGATTGGGTCCAAAAAAAGCATCTGAACGGGTCTTGTTTCACGTCCAGGCCTTTGTTGTGCGGCAAGAGTGAAGAGGGAAGAAAGAGGAGGAGGGAATGAAGAGGGTATGCGATGGAGGAGCTGAGGCGGTTTCATTTTCGTGCCAGTACAGGCCTCCTTCCCACAGCAAATTGGCTCCAGCAGATTGAAAGTGTGTGCGATGAGCAAGAGGAATAGGAAGGCCGAGGGCGGCAGGTTCTTTTAACCCCCCCGCCCCCTTCGCTTTCTTTTAGTATCATTCCCCTTCCTGAGTGTTTATTTGAAGATATGATACCGCAGCGGCATCATCCACCCTCCGGCTCGGGTTGAAAAAAACAAATCTTCCCCTCAAAAGCTACGGACTCAAGTTGGGTTTGGGGAAGTTATGGCGTCTATCAGCCGTCACCTTTTCACCCCTTACAAGAACAAAGATTCCAAATCTTCCTTTGGTTTGGTTCACTTTCTTCCTAACACTGACTGCATGATCCCCACAAAAACAAACACTTCTTCGGATTGGTGCAGGTTTCTTTTCCTCTTTTTGTTGAGTCTCTTTGGCTTCACGCTTTAAGCCAACTGCACCAGGATTTCAGGACGACTGGAAGAAACAAACCCAGATCCATTTGTGAACCAAACATCTGTCCTCTTGTTCCTGTTCACCCAAAAGGCCATCCATCCATTTTCTATTCCTGCTTTATCCACACTTGGGTTGCAGGGGTCTGCTAGAACCTATCCCAGCTCTGGACGGGGTTTGTCCAAGTAGGTGTATCCAGGTGGGGTGGTTTGATTTAATAAAAAGAAGTCCAGGGGTTGTTGCCAAGTTTTCAGTCAAACAGTGGAGGTCCAGGTTTTTTTCTGTTATAAATTCATTGAGAATGAGGCCTTTATTGTTGAGGGAGTGGGTATTGAGCAAAGCCAGTTTCAGGTGATGTTTCTTTGTGTTAAACTTTGAGGACTAGGGAAGTGGGTAGAGATTGGCTTTCAGCTCCACCGGTCATGGTGGGAATCGGCCCGGAGATAAAAACAGACTTTCTGCAGATGGCTAAGAAATTTAAAAGACTGTTTAGACTGATCAATTCACCACCAACAAGCATGTTTTTGGACTGTGGAAGAAAACCTGAGCGCGTACACAGGGAGAACATGCAAATTCCGCACAGAAAAGCTACAGCCAAGATTCGAACCCCAAACCTTCTTGGTATGAGGCAACGGTGCTAACTACTGCACCATGCCGGTCCCGAAAAGGCAAACATTTTCCAAATCTACACACACTGTCTTGCCTTGCTGCAGGTACTTTTGCAGCAGGAAGCAACACCTGCTGGTGTGAGAATGAAGAGAAAAAGAAGGGATGGCGGTTGCATCACAGGTGGTGAGGTAGCCGTCAGCTACCTATAAAATGATTTTAGAAGCAAATAGCTTGCAAACAAAACGCTTCGCCAGATGCCAGATGTCAGCGGTGTCTGACACAGTACAGGACACACACGTAGACCCTCAGATGCGCACGCGCTCAGTTTTTCATTACGTTTCAGAGAGACGGGAGAGATGGCACCCATTTTATAAATTAGCGCCCATATCTGCCCATCTCCTCCAAGTGCCGATCTAAAATCTATCCTGGCCGACTGCCGGGGGGAGGGTGACAAGGTAATTAACACCGTTTCTGGTGGACTGTAGAAATGAAAGAATATGAGGAGGCAAGGATGGGGAGGAAATATATATATATATATATATATATATATATATATAGTATGCAAATATTAATAACGCGGCGCCTATCAGATGTGAGGTTAAGTCTCACTGGGCACTTCTCAAACACATCCAAAAGGCAAGGATAGCTACGGAGATTAAAAGTAGACATTCATTTGCAGGGTAAATATACACTGCAGAGCTGGGAGATCAAGGGTCTGGTTTCAGCCATGTTTACAGATCACCAAAGCCTCTCATCATTCTAGCTGCTCTGGTGGGAATATGCAAAAAATCATAGAAGTTCAGGTCAGGAAAAAAAATTTTGAAGAGAAAGATTTTGAGAACCTTTGGGGGTCCCACTGAAATGGCTAGGGGAAGAAGGTTTTCCTCAAACCCCAGAGGTTCCCTGAAAGAAAGTACCAAAACCAGGGCTGGGACTTTTACTTTCTCTGTTCCTGTTTTTTCATTTTCCCTCCTAATTACAAAAAAGGTGAGAGAAAACTATCCCTGAGTGGAAATTTCCTCCCCGTTTTGCATGATTGAAAGAGATCAGAAGTGTGTTGAGCATCAAAGGCGTCCGGTGATCCAGTGGAAGAGAATTAAGCTGTTGTTTGAAAGGGATAACAATCGCCCCTCATTCTGTATTCTGGCAAAAAGCAACAGATCAGAAGGCTGTTGCCGGCCTGCAAATTTAAAAACGAAAGAAAAAACACACGCTTTTGATAAATGTGCACGCGCGGCGGGAGGATTAAAGGAATGTGCGCGTGGCCTCCTCTCCAAATGTCACAACATCGTTATCATGCGGTATCGATCCCGGTGAGAGCGAGCTATTTGAATTCCAATTCGGCTTGATGTGACAGTTCATTGGCCGCAACCGCGGTGCCGCCGCCTCGGCGGGGCCCCCACGGTAAAGTCGCGATTGTTAGTCATTTCACAAATGCAGATGACTGCCAGGTGCCTGGGACTAGCCTGGAAAACATGCAGTGGTTACAAATAAAAGCCCAGATTTTCCATCTCTCTGTAGAGACATCTGTATTCCCCATCCAGATTGACTGACCGCCGCGTGAGGCACTAAACTTTGTTTGTGTAAATATTTGTCTCTATTCTGTTGGTCACAAAGTCCTTGCCATGTGTTTGGCGCGGCCGATCATCTGCAGAGTTGTGAAACCCAGTTCAGAGGTTATCGGAAGCGCTATAAGGCAGGAAAAAAAAAATGATTGCACAGCTCAAAATCATTAACTTACTCAGCTGTCACGATGTTAGCTAAAGTTCCCTCAATGGGTAAACGATCCTTCTAATTCGCAACATTGAGGTTCATGTCGTAGGGGATGTCACGCTATGCGTGCTGTCGCCACGGCCAAGGTTTGCAACTCTCAAGGTTCGTAACTCTGGAAACTCGTTTGCGATGACAAAATCGCGTGACGACTTAGCGTAGGGCACTTTGACAGCAGAGCTGTTCGGTCCGCTGTAAACGCTCCATTTCCTTGGTGTGAAACTTCATCTGAACGCTGGTGTGGACCAAACCGGCGGGTTCTGGTCCGTTGTTACATGCGTTAGTATTGAGTATGCAAACGACCTTTCATTTCGGTAGTTGAAGTTAACGGCTTTGTAACTCCTTTGTGTTCTTTGGTCTTTTGTTTTGTTCTGATGAAAAGCTGACGGGGGTGTTCAACAAGCGCCCGCTCAATCAGGGCATCCTTTCAAGTGCGGATAATTCAACAAAATCACATCTCTTGCCTCAATCATTGCAACCATCAGCCCACCTTTCAGAAAGTCTTTATAATGTCCCAACAGTAGCCGCATCAGCGTAACCAGCGCTTTTGCTAACACTCAAGTTTCTCAAAAAAAAAATCTTTGTCAAAACTGCTGCAAGACAATGTTTATGATCTGTCCACTGTGATGTGGCACATGGCTGCGATATCAAAATGTAAATGTCATTCATGTATGCAGAGTTTGCACATTATGCATTCTTGTGATGTCTGATGCGTCTTTGAGTAAAAAAAATAAAATTATATATATATATATATATATATATATATATATATATATATGTATGTGTATATGTATGTGTATATGTATGTATCTTGCTTGCATTATATATGTATTAAGAATGTATTAAATTTAGATTAACATATCAAACTCTAACTTATCTTGTAGTATCATTTTCCATCACTTTCTTCGAATTATGAGGAACTACTTCATGACAGGCTCTTCTGAAAAAAAACAAAAGAAAAAAACAGGGACTACTTTGTTCCTTGTTGCTAGCACGTTGGCTATTTTCACAATGATATTGCGCATCCGCTAAAAACCACAATTAATATGGCACCTGAGTCCAGTTAGGTTAGCATTACTATAAGCTAGGAACCTGTTGTCGTTTCTCAGGTGTGGCGTGATTTGCTAACGGGACGAAGCAGTGGCTAAGAACCGTGACTTCAACACACCTTTCTTTATATAAAGAGCATTTCTGACTTTCTGCTAAAGCTTCTTTATATTTGGGCAACAACAATAAGCTGGTAGTGAAACACATTGGTGAGTAATATTGGGCCTTACGGCTAAACCCTGAAGAAAAAAAAATGTAGACTCCAACATCTACTTTGCTTCAAAGGCCAACGCGCAGGGATTCTCATTATGGCTCCTCTTCCGTTCCATCACTTTCATCCCAGCCCATCAACCTTCAACGCAGATAACAGAGGCACCCCCAAATATCCCTTTAGAAAAAAAAAAAAAAAAAAAAAAAAAAATTAAAAATCCACAATCAAAGGGAGAGAGCAGCTATGAGGAGCATGAAGATCCTCTCAAATAATTAAGGAGTGGGGCCTGCGTTCCAGAAAATGAGTTTCCAGCAACGCCGGCTGCGCTGTATTCTCTTGTCTTATCACCTGCCGCTGTTGCTTGCTAATGAAGTTGCTATTTCCAATTACTGCTCCCTATTAGGGATCACTATTAGGCGCGGCTTGTTATTGTGGCGGCGCATTAAGTCAGTGATTGTGAGCGCACCTGTCAGTCAGTCAGTTTTTTTTTTTTTTTGTTAGTGCTCAGAACGTTGGCCGTCAAAGGAACAAACAGCCTTGTTGGAGTTTTGACAAAAACCCGCATTTTCTCCCAAAAAAAAAAAAAAAAAAAACAATTAATTTTTCATATTTCTCACATAGTGGTTGTACGTTTACTATCTAATCAGTGCTGGAGCCGCACATCAACCGCATAACGTTTCACATAAACACGCTGCAAATACGTTGATTTAGTAGAGCTTGTGGTGAATTAATGTATGTTTAATCGCATTGGCTAGAGCAGCATATCAGGATACAACACGGAATGAATATTATTTAAATACATTACAGTATACATTAAATTATAACTGACAAAGGAGAAGGTGACTAGCTGCTCGTGTTTTAACGCTAACATCCGTTCGCTTTTGCTGTCCTTTAATCGAGGTCTTGGTTGGCAAAGAAGGTGATCCGTTCCTAAAAGTGCGCCTCTGAATGCACGTGATGAAAGCTCGCGCTAGGGGATATATGTTTATATATATGTTATTATCTGCTAGCTACTCCAAATGTAAGCAGGTTCTACCAAAAGATACAAACCACCAGGCTAGCCTGCTCTTTCTTGAAAAAGGGAACATATACACCATGCAATTAATTACATGATAGAGATATTAGCGCAAAGTTCAACCATCCGCAGACATTCAGTCTTCAGCAATTATAATCAATTAATGACATTGTGAAGGAATAGCTAGTGGTTAATAATAAAAGCGGAGGTGTGATCAACGTCGTCATTGTTATCACTTTAAAGGAAACTTAATGCGGCTAATTCAGATAATATGTTCTACAACGAGGTCCTTGTTGCAACTGAAGGATCACACGATTCCAGACAAGAAAAATCTACCAATCAAAAAAGATGTAAAAACCACAGTCCCGGCATCCTTCTCCGAGTGAGCGAGTCTGCAGGCAAGGGCGGGCGAGGGCACTTGTGAATAATTCAGGACGCAGCTTCGGTGCTGACTCAGTGGCGACGGACGATGGGGCAACTTTTGGCCGAAGTTCAGACTAAAAAATAGATAGGTATCAATCGACAGCTAGTGGGAGACCCAAAAACTTTCTGGAGATGCTTTTTCTTCATAAAAATGAGATCTTTTCCTGCTGATCAATGGTTCTGAATGCATTTACTGTACCTTGCCTTCCGCCTATTGAATTACTTGGCGTAGCCTTATTGATCAATGGGTGCTATTCTGGGCTTCTCTGCAATGGCACCCCTCTTCGGAGCACTGAAGCTAACCCGAATGCCGCCGCTACATGGGAGATGGCGTGCGGGACGCAACGTTAAAAAAAAGTGGGACGTGTGGGTGCTGATAAGGGAGGTCAAGGGGATGAAAGGGCCCCGGCTTTAAAGGGCCACAGCTTGAACTGCTGAGCAAAGCTAGCTGCTGTATACGTCTATGCTGTATGTACAAACACAGTCCCATTTAGCTGATTGGACTCATGTCTTTTGGCCCTTGGTGTGCCGCAAGGTTCCGTTTTCAGTCCTGCTTCAGTTTCTAGCTATATGCTTCATGAAACTCTGAATCAATATGCTGATGACACAAGGATATCCTTTCCACCGAGACCCGGTGACCCAAGAAGCCTGACCGCAGTGGTTAGCCTTCAAGGGTGGTTGCTAATCTGATCATAGCGCACAAGTTCAGGTGTCTCTGCTTTTGACCTTCTGACCTCTGGTTTACCCTTGAGGATCCCACCCCTTGGCAGCAGAAATGTCAACTGCTAGTTTAATTAAATTTGTCCAGGGAAAATGCAAAAATTGAGAAAAAAAATGCACATGTAGATGTAACGAATGTTTTTTTAAGTGTCCTTAATTTCGGCGTGCTGCTGTTAAGCACCTTGGGAGCCTGGGTTTTGAAAGGTGCTACGTAACCAAAAGGTAATTACCCCGTAGATGAGGAACATGCAGCAATCTGTTCGTAAAGCAGGCAATGCAAAAGTACTTCGGCGCTATGACAATCAAGTCCCACGCGACGTTTGTTTGACGGTTGTTAGCGGCTGCCTGTTTGAAAGCGTCATCGCTGCTGACAGAAGTGTGTGTGTGTGTGTGTGTGTGTGGGGGGGTCGGGGGGTGGGTGCAGTTTGTGTGGAAAAAAAATTGTCTGTTTCATGTTTTACCCACCAGGGGTCCACTGGTGCTGACATGTCTGCTGGCTAAAATTGCGTCTTTTGATTCACGCTTTTCTGAGATCTGCTCCGAAACCGACTTGACGAAACACTTTTTTTTGTTTGTTTTTGTTTTATCCCCATGTCACCATCCAGGGAATGAAAGAAACTTAACATGTGTGAAAATTCTGAAAACATCGGGACCGACTTGTTTGATTTGCATAAATGACATATGTGCTATTTAAACAAAGGGAAAAAAAAAAAATCATCAAATATGTGAAACGGAATAAACAGGTGGAAGAAAAAAACAGAAATCACTCAGATGAGGACAAACTTTTGACAGTCAGCAAACTGAGGGAGTTTGTTTTTAATACGTAACACACCGGATTTACACCAGCTGCAGTGCATCTCTGTCAGTCTGGAATGATTAGAGTCTATTGAAGTCGGGTGCGAAGAGAAAATAAAACATCTGGGAATCTGTCAAAATAAAAGGTCCCGTATTTAGAGTGATCATTTTCAACAGATCCTAAGTCTTGTGAGGATCATCTCGAAAGACTCATTGAATTACGAAGCCATAGCGTTATTTATGACGTGTCACGTCCTTTTGAGAACGATAAAATAAGAAAAAAGACACGGCATGGAAAGCGATTTCAGAAGCAAGAGGAGTGAATTGTTGAAATTACTCAAATTAATACTTACAGTTTTTAATGTGTTTTTCATCTACATAACTACAAAGTGGTAATATTGCATGGTCATACGTGATTTTGTTTTCAGCGTCCTGTCGGGAACTACACAGTGCTGACGCAGCCGGTGTAAATTGTCGGACGGCAGAAAGGCAGTGAAAGCCGTAGCTGCAATGCGAATGCATTCAGTGTCAATACGGGGTAACTGCGCCGCTAATGGAACCCATTTGACAGGCCGAGTCCATGTATCAGGAGAGGGTTTAGAGGCAACAAAATGTCGGCTCCGCTCACAGGTGAACGATGAGCTTTGCCAGTCCCCTGATGAACACACCCGAGCAAATTTAGCCGCACTGCATAAATAGTGCCTCCGTAAAAAGGGACGCGGTTCTGTGTTTTTATGAAGCTAATTTGCGTCGTTTTTAAGTTGTCAGAGTCAAAGCGCAAAGCTTCTGTTTCAAAGGTTGGCACTGTCCCTTCACAGCAAGGGTTCAAAACCCCATTGGGCTAGGCATTTTTCTGTTTTGCTCCGAAAACATGCATTTGGGTATTGATGAATGTGTGAGAAGCTTGTTTCGCTTTGTGGGTTAGTGCCACAATGAGGGATGCAATCCGGGGTGTCGCTCAAGGCAGCGGGGATAGGCTCCGACAACCCCCTAACCCAACCAATTGGAACACCCTAACCACAATACCTGGATACACACATTGTAAAGCCTTAACAACTGAAATTACGCTAACGAGGTTCTTTGTCACCTGACACCCTTTCAGCTCTGGTGCTTTTCACCATTTGCATCAGGTACAATTACACATTTTCCTTTTTTTGTGCAGGTTTTATTTTAATTGTTTTACTTTCATCCTGCACTTTGCTGCAGGACCATTTTTTACTGGAGACGCTAAATAATCTGGGACGCCGCTGTCTGCGACCCAGAGGGCTTAACAGCCACTTTAAGCTATGCTGCGGTTGAGTATTACCCTAAAAGGAAGAGTATTGCTCGCTTAAACAATCCAATCTGACGCAAAGCGGTTTCTCGGTATACTGTAGGTATTCAATGGGTGAAAAGTGGATTGTGTGCACAACTGTGACACTTTATTTATTGTGTCACAAATAAACATAAGCTAAATTATGGCGCGTTATTAAATCTGCCAAGGAGATTCTATTAGTTGCATGCGGCAAACAGCTTGTTTATTAAAGTCCATGCTGGGTTTCAATTAGTCTAACTAGTCCGTCCCACCCAGATACATTAGCTATGTTAAGCCCAAGGAGCCAATCCTTTTATTTCTGGTGTCAAAATGTGACAAGCCGCTAATGCTTTAGCATGTTGAGGGCCTGAAACAGGGTCTTTTTTGTGTCCAAGTGAAAGAAAAAGTAAAAGAAAAGAGGTTAATACAGTAGCCAATGAAGGGCAAGGTGCCTTTCTGTCACTTTACCAAAGTGAAAAGAAGACAAAAACCCACGGGCTTTTTAAGAAATGTCGAGGGATATAAAGGCTAAGAGGTACATGTTTATAGTCATCATTTCCCACTCTGTTGAACCCAAAACCTTCACATGTTCCTTTTCTGACTGGAAATTGCAGAGCGGATCATAGCAACCCGGCCCTCTGGTGGTTTGACATCCTCCCCCCAAATCATTTGGATCGGTGGTCGCGCACCCCGCATGTCTGGCCAACCGAAACATCCCAGCTTCTTTCAAAGCACCGCAGAACATGCCATTTTAGCCATTTTTGGTGGCAAAGGTGAAAACGTGACGTAAATAGGGGTAAACTGTGCATCGACCACCACCTGATCAGATGTCCAATTTAAATGAACTTTATTTATAAAGCGTTTGTTACAATCCAAATGTGAAGGTTCTATATAAAAACCCAGAGCCTGACCCTCTCAACCAAACTATCTTTGTCAAGGAAAACCTTTTAACAGGGGAAACCTTGAGCAGGACCTAATGGCCAGCCGGGTAGAGGAGGAGGCGGAGGAGAAGAGGATATAGAGCGAAAAGGAAGAGGAGAGAAACCTACTACTGACAGAGTTAAATTACTAATTCTTTTTTTTCCGGCATTGTGAAAAGGGCTAAACCATACACATTCGGTTGGCCCACAATGGCGCCGACCGATCACATTTGCAGCGACTCAGGACTGGCCCTCTGTTTGGCTTTTTCATTGTGTAACCAAGGTAGAATGAATATAGCTTAAATAGGGGACATTCAGACCTCTCCTCACTTCTTACAGTGTAGGAGGGGCAAGTATGTTATTGTGTATGTCCCTTTAACACATTATTTACCAAAGATCTCCCGACATCCCAGGATATCCGTGCGCTCCATGGCATCACAAAGACGTCTGACAAGAAGACCGGTGGCGGGAAGGAGGAAATAAGCGCCGGAGGGGAATGGGTGGAAACCATAACCGTTGGCAGGGGACTGTGCGAAGCGTTTGGGCCTGACACAACCAGATGGATTTACAGGATGATTTGCCTTAATATTAGCCACCACGTCGGCCATTAAGCCTGCCTCGACTCCTGGCCTTTTAGTCAATTTTCTTCTTCCATCGCCACTAAATCTGTCCGCGCTCTACAGCCTCTACAAAGGAAGAGGAGGTGGGGGGCGCTAATCCCTGGTCTTCCCCTCCACAGTTTCCCTTCAGAACAGACTGATGGCAGAGGCCACATTTTTATTGAAATGAAAATGTTCCAACTGCTGATTACAGAGGCTACTGGGAAAAAAAAAATCAATTCTCATTTCAACGGGAATCATTTGTCTCAGCGCTCGTGCCAATTGGTTAGCTCTGACAGCAAATTTAACCTTAAAAAAGTATGGGGCTGAACGACGCTGACCGCAGAAGCCCGGAGTGGGAAGAGGGGAACATTAGAATGCACATATGTAGCAAGCTTTTTGCAGATGTCTCTGAGGCGGACGGACGATCGAACATTCGTGTTTTTTTTTTTTTTTCTATCATCGATTGCAGGAGAGCCGTAAGGGCTTAGGGGCCCCTCGGGCAGGAGCAGCCACAAGGAAATATTTGGTGAAGGGTAGCAGTGTGTGTATATTAGCGGAGGATTCATTTCTTTGATCTCTGACATTTAAGTTAGAAACACTGCAATAGGAAAAAAAACAAAAAACAGTATCATCAACTGCAAGTATCAACTGTTTAGCGGCAAAACCACTTCCTGTAAAAACTGGACACAAAGACGTTCCTTGTTTTTATTGATGTAGTGCACTTTATATGCATATCGTACCACACTGAACCTTTTCAACGTACCACAGACCTAGCTAGGTTTAGCACGCCCATCATGCCCGTTAAAAGGGCCGCAAAAATCCGATTTATATACGATTTTCTGGATTTATCAGATTATTTGTGTCAGATAAAGGCAGGTAATCAGATTAGCACATATACATTTCATAGATCAGGGCACAACGCATCACATGCGACTATTGCAATTATTGGATTACTCCCAGTTGTTAGATGCGTGTGGTTACAAAAAGGGGCCACGACATTTCGCTAATTTACGCTCTTAGTGAACTAATCACGTAAATATAATCTAGAATTATCTTGAATTTAAAAACTGCCATAGAGAAAATTTCCTAGCTTTGCTTTGTTACTAAGAACATCTGCCACAAACGGACCATAATTGATTTTGATCTTGATTATTTCCTGTTGAAGAAAGGACTGGGTTTTAGATTGCTGAGTCCGGTGCTGTCGAGCTGCGTACATTTTCCAGGGTTTTTAAATGCAAACATCCTTTTTTTAACTCATCCGGCTCAATCAAATACACCTCCAACAGGGGGCGATATGAGGGGGAGACTTTATTGAGTCGCACCTGTGCGTGTGTGTGTGTCCTGGTCGAATGGGAAATGAGAGCTGACGTCAGCGAGATCAGAACGTGTTGAGGAGCGTGCTGCATCCGTGTACCTTGTGCACGTTTGATCTCTCTAGGCCTTGAAAGTGAAATGGCGAGCGTTCTATTGACGTGGTGATTTTCCTAAATTAAATGTGGCTTTGACCTTGCGTGGTGGGCAGCGACCTTCGTTTATTACTCCTCTTACATTATGCATCGTGTGCGTGTCTGTGTGCGTGCAGGGGTGAGGATAACACACTCAATATTGTGTGCATGGGCCTAAAGTCGTCGGTTCTATATGTGAAATGGGGAATGGCATGGCAGGTTGGGAAAACTCAATCTTTGAGTAATAGAGGGTTGATGTGCATCTATCTATCTATCTATCTATCTATCTATCTATCTATCTATCTGCAACTTGTAATAAAGCCAAGTTGCTCTTCCCACCAGGGTGATCAGAGCGGAGAGAAAGATATCAGCACGTGTGTGTGTGTTCTTGTACTTCCTACTGAGTACCAAAATAATGGTAATTGTAATGCATAACATATGAGAAAGTCCTCAGAAAGATGGAAGTACAAGGATGTGTGTGTGTGTAGGAATAGCAGGAAGGTTCATCACCCTGGATATTATCGGCATCTGGGGTTAATAAAAAGGGGGAGGAGCCTCGTGACACAGAGGGGCGGGGCGCCGGAACACTAACGAGCCGCGACCACGTTGACTCCCACGTTTGCTTCCCAATTTGCCTGTTGATTTTTCATTTTAAGGAGAATTTCATATCGGGCCTTGAACTGACAAAGTGGCCACAGGTGTGACGGATTGATTTCGGAAGCGCCAATTCGCAGGAGCCATTTTTAGATGCTCAGCGTTGGAAAAGTAATTTGGTCAATTCCACAAGGGAGATAAAAAAAATAAAATAAACAAACGCAACGACAAGAGTCTGCGGTCGCCCCAGTCAAAGGAGGAAGCAGCATTTTTGATTTGTAATGAAAACAACCCGACGGAAAAAAAAGAATATGGACAGAGGCATGTATAGCATTTAGAAAAGCAGAAACTACATAAAACTTTGATGTATTTGCATATATCTGTCTGGTATTCTCCTCTTTCTCTCGTTCTCTTCCTCTTTTACATGCCCCCGCCCCCCCATATGAGTCAGTTCTTGTTTACTCCACCGGGGGAAGCTATACTTTGCTTATGTCTTACGTTGAAAAGTATGAATCCCCCCTAAAAAAAAATCCTGGCGCTGCCTCTGAAAAGGACTTGCGGTTTCGCGAGAAGTATAGCTTAAGCAGCAGAGCTCCCATCAAATGTCACCGTGACAATGCAAAAGCGTCGCCTTCGGTTAAAATTTGCCTGGAATTGTCCTAGGAAAGGGAATTTTTTTTCCCCGTCGCACTGAGGGACAATCTGGCTTGTTACCAACGTGGCATGATTAAAGTCAAATTGAAATGAATCCTGGCGCCCCAATTAGAATTTTGCACAACTTGATAGGAACTCTACAAAGAGCGGATTTACCCCAAAACTTCACTCTGGGATCCTAATGAAGGACACGCAATGTGTGCCATCAGCACAGGCAACACACCCACGCTCCCGACTTCTGTGTAATCATACGGAAAACAAGCAGGGTTTCTACCAAAACTGGCACACACAAAAAAAACAATCAGGTCCCAAAAATAAAAAGCTAGCTCGGATCATTATTCGTTCCGTTTTCACTTTCTGTATTTCAATCTGAGCCGACACGTTTTTTCCGTCTTTGGGCAGGCAGAGGTGGGAGGAGCCTAAATCAGCGATGAGAGGGTAACCTACCGGAAGTCAGAAAATGAGCTATCTTAACAGAGGGGTGGACGGGAAAACACTATTCTCATTCATGCCCCCTTGGGGTGAAATGAGGAAAAACGATTTCGGAAACATAAACTTCATCCATCAACTGCAACCTGCATTAAAAAACAAAAGACACCATTCCGGTCGCGTCTGGTGCCACAATTGATCAAACAGGAGGCGAGCACATGGAATTAAATATTTTGAGAGCCGCCATAGGTTAACGGCCTTTAAATTAGTATAGACATATGGACGGGATGTATAAAATTGTCCACATGCTGCCTTGCTGCATGTGCACTCAAATGATTGGACGATAGAATCGGAGCGGTGAGCAGAGGCCGTCTCTCTCTGGGAAATTAAGCAGATGAAGAAATAAAATTTAAGAAATGCCTTTTTCTTTGTGCATCTTGTACTAAGATAGTCAAACCAGTATGTGAGGAAGTAGACCACTAAATGAGGAAAAAGGGGTGTTAAACCAGAGGCCCACGAGCCGGAACCGGCCCACCTGAGTGCCCGATCCGGCCCCTTTTAAGAAACAATTTCTTTAAAGATACATTTAAAGATGTCCTTATTAATGGATTACGATGATATTAATAATGAATTTGTGCTGTGTGTGTGTGTGGCCCTTGGAGAGAAAAACAACAATTTGGGGCAAAATCCAGGAATGGAGTGACGGAATATATTGAACAAAAGAACAAAATCCATCCAATCCAAATGGACTGATTTCTGAGGGCAGTTGTGTTCACCATACCCTCAGCACCCGCATAGGATTTTGACAGATGGCTGCTGAAGGCAGAGGGAAAAAAAGCATTGTTAGAAGCTGACGAATGAACACTTTTGTTAAGGTTTTCTTTTGTTTAGCTGGTGGGCATGTTTGTATACAGCGATTGTATAAAAGCTGGAAGTTGAAATGAAAATGTTCCAAATGTAGGAATAAGTATACTTATATATACTATACGTGCAATATGAACAGATACACAGTTAGCAAGCTAAAAGTACTTAACTGATCACAGTAGTTGTTTGTTGTTAATCTAGGAGAATATATGGTAAAATTGAAATAACACACTTCGATAAAAACAAAACAAAAAATCATAAATACCAACATGGAAAGCCTGTTTTGACCACTAGGACAGCTAATGTTAACACAGTATTGTGCCGCTATGTTCAATTAGAGCAGACAGGCTGTTTTGAAGAATGTAAAGTAAGTCTGAGTCTTGCATCACTAAGTACGAATGCACTCTGTAAGAAATCTGTTTTTCCCAAGATAACGAAACAATAAGTTGCTATCGTTAATCAAAGTCTGTCATTTCACCAGCTGGGATACACCTGGTATAAATTGTTTTAGCATGATAATGGCTTGTTTGTTATCTCGGAATAACAATGTCGGTTTTCTCATGATAATACAATGTCATTTTTTTTACAAAAAAAAAAAAAAAAACGGATCTCTTATAATTTCTCGTCAAGGCAACAATATTGGGAGCAGATGGTGCTTCAGGCTGCTGTGCCAAGGCTGCAAACACTCCCCCCACCTCTCCATTTTTAATAGTCATCTAACTGAATACAAAACTTGAATGCAGCTACTTCCATTGCAACCGAATGGGAGCTCGTGCAGCTAGCACAGCGTTAAGCCAGGGCCCCCCCGGCGCTGTTAATCTTTGTTAAAATTTCCACTCTCCTAAACGCACAACAGACAAGAGCGCAAAGGCCGAGGGCGGCGCAGACAACTGGCAGGCATTACTGGAGAGAGAAAACTCGCCATATTTATTTATATCGCCTTGTTAAAATTAGACTAACCTGAAAACAGACTGAGGACGCCCTGGGGGCACTTTCAAGTACTGGGAGGCGTTCGCCGGTTTGGGCAGCAGTTTTTATGCTTGAAAAATTGTCAGAAAGAGTACGAACTCGTCACACGACGAGCTGCCGGGAGCGCTCCTACGATGTCAAGGGCCTGCGCGCTGCGCGGTGAGCTAACAAAAACTGGTAACTATCTATCTTTAGGTATATATCTCTCCGTATATACACACATAAAAATTCTTGTACTTCTTTGTGAGGACTTTCACAGGCATAATGTATTATCCAACCCCTAACCTAAAACCTATTCTAACCCCAACTTTAAAACCAAACCTTAACCCTCAAACAGGCCTTTAAAATTGTGAGGACCCATCTTCAATTCCCAAAAATGTCCTCACTTTGGTAGTAGAATGTAGACTTATGTAGTCAGTATGTAGCAAGTACAAGAACACACACATGCACACCCAGCTCCAAAAGCATAAATATAGAGCACAATTCTTAACAGAACATTAAATTTGGGTAGGTTATGTTAAAATTAAACTGATTGCCATTGATTTAAGAGCATGTAAAGAAAAATATGACCAGATTCACTATAATTAAAAAACCTTCAATTCACATTAGTGTGGCAAAAAAAATCCTTTTTTTCAGACGGAAAGTGCAGAGGAGGCATCGCGTGAGAAAACCTTGCAGCGCGAAGTAGCGGGGAGACGCCGGAGGTGAAAAATAGAAACGGAGGCGGTGACGGATCAGAAAAAAAAAAACAAAAATCGCAGGAGGAAGCCGCGGGAAGAGCCTAGCCTGATTCGAAACGGAAGGTTGGGGGGGAGGGGGTCGTGAATGGCATGAACTAAACATGACAGCGATGAAATATGCAGATCCAGTACAACTTGCACAGCATTACTCGGTGCATTAGTGACCTTGGCCGTAGCACCTTTTCCTGAAGCTAAACGTGCATCATAACAAAATAGAAACTTAAAAATCGAACACCGTTACACACAAAAAAAACAGAACAAAACATGGGAATCCGTGTCCTTTAGAGCCCCCGTTCTATATTTTTCCCTAGAATCTCCAGAAAGTGGTGCTTTGTAGATGTTAGCAAACTAATTCTAGAACTTTGCCTCTCCAGTTTCTTGATTGAGATGCTAAAATAAAGATCCTAATGAGGTGTTCCTTTCCTTTCCTCCTCGGCAGTGAGATAACAGCCTGGTTGCTGATCGTTGACCGAGTAAGAAACCCTGCTGACTGTCATTATCAGGAGCTAACAGCTAACCCCCGCAAAATACTGGCAGAAAAAAAAAAAAACATAAACAAAAACAAACAATCGACTGTGAGTTTATCAAGATATAGAACATTCAGCCTGCCAATTGCATGAGCGTAGCCAGCAAGCTATTTGGCTGGTGGTATAGATAAGCAATGCCGAGTCCTCTCTCTCTCTCTCTCTCTCTGTCTCTCTCTCAAGCATGCTATTTATTGCATCTTGTTGCTAATGGCTATCTGACACGGGATCCCATATGCCTTTGGACGTGAAAAGAAACCTGGAGTTCATCGGCGCTGGCACACTCACCCCCCCCACACACACACGTCGGACAGATCTCCTGCTGTGTATGTCAGCAGGGTGTCAAAAGGAGATCCCCTTTCCTGGAGCTAAGAGGATTGCCTGGCTAAAGACCAGTGACTTTGAAGGCTGCAACCACCCAGATGGGGGCTTCAGAAAGAAAGGAAAAAAAGGAAGGCAGAGAGGAGAGAGATAGAGCAATGCCTGAGAGCCCCAATGGGCAACAGAAAGAGACACTGGTGGAATAATCACGCTATCATCTCACGTTTGTTATCTAACAAAGAGGCGAAACATGGCCTGCTAGTGTACCGATTTGCGCGTTATCTGCAGGTGAGGCTTTTGTCATGGCCTCTCCCTTTTTTTCAGGATTGTAAAAATGACAGAAGTGGGAGAGATGGAAAGGGAATGAAAAAAAAAGGCTCTAGCTTCCAGGCTGCCGCTTGGTGTTTCACAAGATAGCATCTTTCAACAACGGTGTCTATTTCTAGCTCCTCGGCTGTTTCCAAACCTCTCTAACCATCTTTGATCCCTGCTTACAAAAGATTATTAAAAATGCTCGCATTCCAGCTAAGCTAGGTTAGTTTTTTTATGGGCACTTCAGAAGTCGTGCTCCTAGATCGGCTGATGGGGTTGTCACTTTCCCATTCCCGATGAAAATGTTTTTTTTGTTTGTTTCTTCCTCCTGTGTGTGCCAATTTTACAGCCTTTTTGGAGAAGAAATACATCAGAAGGGCTAACGAGGTGTTTAATTAGAAGATTCAACTGGACGAGAGGCAATCAGCACTGAGAGAACCTTGGTGGACACTTCACAGCGCTTGAATAGTATCAAGGGCACTTGATCTTATCCCGCACATGCGGAGTGAACAGGCAACATTACCGATAGATCCTGATCGACATATCGGGTACTCCAAAAAGGATGTCCAGGGCTGCATATCTGTAATCATAAGTACATATATTATCGATTCCTTGTCCTGTGCATCAAGAACAGATCCTCTGTGCCCCTCTCTTTTCACTGAACCTGTTCTATACGGCTACATTCGTCAACAACCCAACCACTGATCAGTGTCGGCGTTACATTCCTTACACTCCAGTCAGGCTCGTAAAACATCCGAGACACCATCGCGCACAAGACAATAAAGACGTTTCAAAGAGGGAAAAATCCCTTATCTCTACAGCAAGAGGAAGCGTGAACGGAATCGTCTGAGGTCACGACTAAAAGGGTCCGTCATGAATGATCGTGCTGACACGGCAGCAGCACTAGTGCTTCAGGTGAGCAAATGCGTTGTAAGAACCGAGAGCCCGACTTTCCCGAACCGTATTTGGCAAGCGAGCGTTCAGGAACAGATAACGTCATTGAGCCGCACGAACTTCATTAAGGTGACATTGGGGGGAGCTGTTCGGAGCATTTGTCATTCTGGCTACAGCTTTTCTAACGCCCTTACCTTGTTAGCCTGGCTGCTTCCAAAAGCTTCACCTCCCTGAGAACAAAATTTTGTAAAGTGTCAATGGCCATATGGCTTCTTGTTCAAGGCAACTTTTACACTTTTGGATAAATGTCTCCAAAAGTCTCAATTTGACAGAAAAGGGTAAATGCTTAATATTCATCCTGATTAATTAGTCAAACATTTAAGCACTCTTGCGCACCCTTTAGCATAATTAGGCATTTGTTGATGCATGGGTCTGGTCAAAGTTAGCATGGTTGATCTTTTGCAGTGAAACTCTGACATTCAGACAGGACCGCTGGGAGCTGCTCAGAAATATTAACACCTCCTAATGACGGCCACTGCAACGGTTGTTTACGCGCACCTCTTTTCCACGTTCTGAAATTGGTGTAAACAATTAAAAAGATCGGTATAAGCAATTAAAACAAGTGGCTGCGTTTTCTCACAATGGCAACATAATATTTTGTTTTCGCAAGATAACAAAGTCTATTTTCTCTGGATAACGCGTTAATGTATTTCATTACCTAGATACTGCAGAAACGTTTGCTTTTTGAGGGATAATAATCGTCTCTGACGATTGGACTCTAGCTGTAAGAGGGGACGAACAGGAATACAGAGGAGTCATTGCTGACTTTGTGGAATGGCGTGAGTAACACCAGTAAAACAAAAGAGGTGATAAGACCTCCGCAGGACATCCACACCCCACACACCGGAGAAAATCCAGGGTTCGGACATTGAGACGGTGGACTCTTTCAAATACCTGTATGGTCACCTCAACAAGAAACTGGACTGGTCCCACAACACCGACGCCCTGTACAAGAAGGGCCAGAATCGCCTGCACCTGCTGCGGAGACTGAGGTCATTCGGTGTGAGCAGGACTCTTCTCAGGACTTTCTATGACACTGTAGTGGCCTCAGCAGTGTTTTATGCCATTGTGTGTTGGGGGGAAGCAGCACAGACAGGGACAGGAAAGAGACTTAACAAGCTGGTTAAAAGAGCTGGTTCTGTCCTGGGCTGCAGAAGGATGCTGGCTAGGCTGACATCCATCAGGCCCTGTGCCATACTGTGGAGGCCCTAGGCAGCTCCTTCAGCACTAGACTGAAGCATCCTCAGTACAGGAAAGAGCGCTACCGCAGGTCGTTCCTCCCCACAGCCATCAAACTTTATAACGCAGTATAGGTATCACACAATTTACCTCATGTGCAATAACTGTCTATGTGCAATATGATTTTCATAATTCATGTACAGCACGGTACTTGTATATATATACTGTATGTTATTTGTGTATATAGGGTTTGCCATATTTATTATTCTTATTTTTTATTTAGATTTTTTTTCTAAAGTCTTTTCTAGTATTTATTTCTTAACGTATGCTCCTGCTGGAACACTGCAATTTCCCCATTGTGGGATTACCGACAGCAGCGACCCCGCAAATTTTAACTACAGCACTGAAACGAGTAGAAGTAGAAACTTCTTTCTGTGATCTTTCCTTGAATATGATTTTGAAATTAGCCAGGAAAACTGATTTGGAGCCATGTTCTACCACAAGGGGATGCTATGTCACAAAATCAGCCAGAAATGCACCAAAATTTGTATTTATTTATTTTTACTTTTTTCCTGATGATCTTAATTTATCAACAATTTGTTACAAACATTATGCCATAATTCCAGTCCTCTGCAGTAGTTTCTCCACTTTTCAGCTTAGGGTTGTGTTCGTAGGACTTGTGCTACCATTGGTTATCAGAAGCTTGTGTAGGTTTGTGTTTGTTTTGGTGTAATTTGGGTTTAGTTTGTGGATGTTTTTGAGTGTCTTTGTTGGCCGGGTTTTGGCTGGCTGAGGCGCTGTTCAGGAGCTGTCATGGGGACTGGCAGTCTCTCCAAGCTGTCACGGAATCATGGCGTCAAAGTGGGCGCCGGCTATCTGTGCAGCATGGAGGAGGTAGCGCTGGCTGTCGGGGAGGTGGTCGGGCACAGCTCCATTAAAACCGCCACCTGGATGAATAAGGTGGTGGTGTTGTTTCTGGAGAAGGTGGAGCAGGTAAACAAGCTGGTAGAGACAGGGATTACCATCAACGGGCTGTTCGAGGAGGTGCTTCCTCTGATGCAGCTGGCAACAAAAATCACACTGTCAAACGTGCCGCTGTTCATCAGCAAAAAATTTCTGATTAATGTCTCTCGGCATAGAAAGGCTGTATCTTCAATGAAGAAAGTTCAGTCTGGGTGTAAATCACCATTACTGAAGCACGGCAGGTGTTTATGATCCTGAACAACAGAACTGAGGCGTTTGACTACCGTTTCATTGTACGGGTAGATGGTTTTGATTACCCGCTGTTTACCACCTCTGCGTTGTTAAAATGTTTTGGCTATGGGGAAGAAGGGCACCTTGTCAGAGCTGGTCCGAACCGCGCCGGCTCGGCCAAGTGGGGACCCGCCTCGGCGGCTTTGTAGCCGGCGGATTCGGGGGAGGTGGCGTCTGCAGTCGCTGCTGGGAGGCCCATTCCTGTGGCACACCGGCAGACAGCCGTCACTGGCACAGCGGGAGGGAGCGCTGAGCGAGTGTCAGGGGAAGTAGAGTATGCATGGTGATCACACTGAGGTGGCTGGTGATGGGGTTAGTGGTAGAGATGTAGAAGAAATGGTGGGTAGGTGAGTCAGGTGAGGTGGTGGGTAACGCGAGTGAGACAGGGAGGGGTGAGACAGGTGAGGCAGCAGACAGGCAGTGTGAGAACGTTGCCACTGTTCAAGTCGGTGTCGTGGAGCTCGGGGGGCCTGAGAGTGTGTCTGCATCTGCTCCTGCAAAAGAGTGGGAGGGCAGGTGGTCCTGAGCCACATTAGCACTGCTGGGGGTAGGTCATTCACTCCTACATCAGTGGAGGTGGAGTATGTAGTGGAGATGTCTTTTAGTGAAAGCATGTTTTGATGAGAGCACTCTGGTTTTTATTAATATTTATGCTCCAATCAGCGGTGTAGAGAGGAAGAGCTTTTTAGAGAAGGTCAGCACCAGCCTGAACTGCTGTAGCTCGGAGGATTTTTTAATCTTGGGTGGGGATTTTAACTGTACTGAGTGTGAATTTTTAAACCACAACCATGCAGAGCCTCTTCCAGGATCCCAACACGCTCTGAGGCAGCTGGTCCACTCCCATGGCCTTGTGGATGCATGGAGGAGGATGCATGCAGACTGCCGTCAGTACTCATGGTGTACTGGCTTGGCCGTTTTTATTGTTTCAAGCACCATTTTAATGTGATTAAAAGCTGCAGCATCATGCCAGCTGGTTTTACTGATCATTCTTTGGTTTTATGTCATATTTTCATCAAGAATGTTTTACTGACGAGCGCTTACTGACATTTTAATTCTGTTTTAACTTTTGATAAAGGTTTTAATTTATTTTTGGACTTGTTTTAGACACAGGAAAGCTGATTTTATGTGTCTTAGGCAGTGGTGTGACCCTGGAAAGACAGAAATCAAACTCCTGTGTCAGCAGTATACACTCAATGTCACACGCGACTCCTGCAGATCTATTAGAGATTTGGAGAGTGAGATTGTGGACTTGGAGACATTGAGTGCGTCCACAGAAAATCGAGGATATATTGAAATCCTCAAGTCTAAAAAAATGGCCTTAAAGGACCTGCTGGGTACCAAAGTGCAAGGTGCACTGGTCCGGTCACGGGTCCAGAACATCGTGGAGATGGATGCCCCTTCTAGCTTCTTCTTTGGCCTGGAGAAACGACACGGACCGAGGAAACTTATTCACTCTCTGCTTTCTGACACGGGGCAAGAACTGACTGAACCCGGCCAGCTCCGAATAAAAGCCAGCGCTGATGGATGCCGGGGCATCGCTGTTCGGGATCCGGTCCACCAGGACAGTACAGAGAGTTCCTGAGCTGTGGAGGAGGAGGCTCACTGCTGGAGAGAAGCTTCTCCTGGCTAGGAACGGCACAAGGACTGAACCTGACCCATAGGACCCCTTTCCGGATCTTCATTTGGCTGCTCGGTATGACAATGCTTCTGGCCTGCTGCTGGAGAAGGCCCGGGAACTAAACCTCCGCACAGGTGGCAAAAAGACCATCTATTTTAACTGTGTGGGAGTGATCTGCAGGAGAGGACTGAGCAACAGGGTGCCGTGTGTGTGAAGCAGCAGGCTGGGTGGAGACGGAGTGGCTCCATGATGGAGGGTCCTTTACAAACCCCCAATCCCAAAAAGAACTACAGACCTTCAATGGAGGATTTTACATGGTGACATTGCTTGTAATGCTGTTGTTTGTGCTTTTAACCCTGCTGTGTAAAACACCTGCCCGTTCTGTAGTCATCCTGAAACGGTCTTTCATTTTTTTAAGCGAGTGTGAGAGTCATGGGTTTCCTCACTCTTTTAGCGGATGTTTTTAATTTATTTAATGTCACCTTTTGTGTAAAAGGTTCATTTATGGTGCAGGGTACAAGAAGAAAATTCAAAAGAAATGGCAGCTCCTCAGCCTTGTTTCGCGCACAGCAAAGCTGGCCATCTATATGTCAAGAAGGAACAAAGTTGAGGTCAGGACTCAGCCACAGTCTGGCGCTGCAATGTCAGCTGCAGATTGAGGCTCGAGTTTAGTTTTTACAAAATGTCAAACAACCTGCAAGCTTTTATTGATAGTGTGTTTTGTGTTCTGTTGCTGACAACAATTTACAATTTTTCCAATATTTTAAACAACTAATTTATTATTAATTGTAAATAATTGTAAAGTGTTTTGTAAAAATCAAAAATCATCTTCTTCTTCTTCTCCGAGCCTTATGGTGAGCTCACCCGTTAGGGCATTTTCAAAGGTTATGTTCAATAGTGCCGCGGCGGTTCATCATATAGCTGAACAAAGAACAACACAAACCGCTAATGAGTGGCTGACCCGGCATTGAAAGAGCAAGTGTCGGATTGATCTGAGCCAAGATAGAACCACACAGATATTTCAAGTGTCCTGTTAATGAACACATTCCAGGACGGAGTACTGACGAATCAGATTTGCTACAATATTACACTAAATAATACCGGCGAGCCTGGGGAACCCAAAAGTATAGGTGTGTGCCGATATCTCTCATCCCAGTCTCCATTTCTCTGGAGAGAATTAGGCTTTATGATGATGCCAATAAATTGCCATAATAGATTGCCAATAAATGAAGTGTTTTTTTTTCCCCCCATTCAGATCACCTGTCTAAAGGATATCGGTCGATAGGTGCAATAATTGCGCATTCGTCTATTTGCCCAACTTTTTTCGAATCCGGGTGCACATCTGCTTGTTTGCTTCAAGGAACAGATGCGGGTGGCTAGTTCTGTAGCTGTGAGCAGCCTTGTTTGTACAGTATGCGTGCAAACAGCCCGGTCCGGTGGCTGCATAATGTGTGTGGATTCGACCCCCCTCCGAGTCCTCGCTTGGTTACTCACCAGGAGAAAAGTCGCAAACAGACACCGGAACCAGCGGCGGCAAGGCATTCAAATGTCATCGGATGCTATGATGATGTCGCAGACAGTTTCCAACGTCACTCTATTAGATGAGATTTATCAAAAATATATCCGAAGTTTCTTTTGATGCTGCGGTTTTGGGGTAATCTGCTTCTATTAGAGCTAAAATGACAACACTAACAACCTGACAGTGTCTGAATTCTATCTATCTGCATGTAAACTAATGGCACAAGAGGCATGAGCTCTATAGCGACGTCTCTTAATGAACTCCGAGCCTGGAGGCTACGGTTGGTGCAACAGAACAAAAGGACATATTGTATTACAACTAAACAACTGTACTCACTGACTTTTTGCTCTTTTTGTCCCTGATTTTTAAAATGACAATAATAATAATAATAAAAAAAGTAGAAAAGACCCGTTCTTGCAGCCCAAAGGCTGTGCTCTGTGGGTCTTAATCCGGTCCTGCACGAGCTCTGGTTCTCTTCATCATGCCTCTGCAGTTAGTGCCCTCCCCTGCTTCACCACGGGGACCGCCCCAGGGGAGCCAATTAGGATTGCCCGCCACGCCGGCGACAGCTGCTCTAACCCCCCACCCTCTCCCCAGCACAAGCCTCAAAGCACCATATCCTTGATGGGAGGAATACTGCAGAAGTAGCTAGGATGGATGAGTTAATAAGAAGAGCAGTTGGCTTGAAATGATTAAGGCATTGCCCTTTGACCCTTGATGAGTGGGGGGAGGGGGGGCACAGGTGATTCAAAGATCAATTACTTCCCAATCAATCTCAACAAATTTATTTTTCAGTCTGATATCTAAAGCTAGAATTGAGCTACCTCAAAATGTTAGCAGAGCGCGCACCAGACATTCGAGCTCGATTTCCAAATCATAAATGCTTCATGAGACTTTTGTGGGAATTTTACTGTCCTATCTAGAAGTCGAGTGGCTCGCAGTTCTGAAAACTCAGTCAAATATGAGTGACTGATTATTCGCTAGCTCTTGAAAAGGTAGCGCTTCAACATCGCGCTTGCGACCCTTAATTCGCAATCACGATAGCACCGTGGAGAGCGTCTGCTCCTGCTAATCAAACCCCCACTTCAGCATTTTCATTTATTTTTTTCCTAGACACAGGGATGCTAGCACTTCTCCCACATGCTTATAGTTGCATTTGTGCCCTCCTACACTTTACAGAGCGAAGACCCTTCTGTCAGTTTCCACTAAATGCAATCTAACGCTATGACTTCAAGGGGAACACTTTCTGAATGCAAACCATGAATTACCTTTACTAACGCTACACAGTCATGCGCTATTGCGCACAAACCAATAAGCAAAATATTTTTATTGTTGCAAGATCACAACCTTTGCCTGGTGTTTCATTTTAGTTTCCTTTTCTGTGTGCGCGTAGAGGACAAATGAGCTTCCCAGACACTCCAGTCCTCCGCGGTGGACGCTGCCACCTTGACAAATGCACATGGCGGAGTGCGGGAAAAGGAAAAATAAAGGCATACTGATCCTTTCTTTACTGTCACGTTCTGTACATTCATCAGTAAAGAAAGGGGCTGTTGTCCATGGTGGCCAAAAAAAAAGCCGTGCCGTGTGACTCGCCATACTGCCGAGCTCGAGGCCATCTTCCCAGCTTTGAGGAAAAACAGCAAGCTCCATGCCTCACCTGCTTATCCACTGTGCTTGCATGCGTCAGACCCTTCTTCCTCTCCATTGTTCCATTTTCTATTATTAGCCGCACCCTGACACATGCTAGCGCACCATCCGTGCAAGCAGGCGCGTGGACGGTGCTTTGATTACTGCATCGGAGTCCCTGGCGTATCCGTTTATGACGACGGCAGAGTTAATGATTTGTAAGGAGCCGGAACTTGCAAATGATTTCGTTATTATATCGCCCAGCAGGGGTTAATAGTGTTATCACTAGCACGTGAAGGCAAAGGACAAACTTCACACTGTTAAATTAACATAATGTGATTAATGTGATTAGCAGAGTGGTATGGAGACGGACTTTATTAGAAAGGTTCATGATTTTTAGCATGCACTGAAAAGCAGGTCTGAAATCATTTGTGCAAGCAGAGCTGATTAAGCATCTGTCGGCGCGTGGGGCTTCCGTGACAATGAAATTGTCTTGAATAGTGAATTTTTTTCAACATCAATCAAATCTGGCTAGGACGGGACACGGTGTCAAGCTAAGCTTGGGCTAAAATCTCAACCGAGGGGGCAAAGAGTGTGTAAAACAGTAAACAAAGGCGCTGTGATAGACGCAGACGGCACCCGCTGAGGGTTCCCATTTGGATGGATAAAGAGACATGGCCAAATCGTGATACTGTCTATTGTTGCTGTATGGGACGTAGTAGGTGCACAAGAAGAGCAGTCCAATCTTGGACCCTAAAGGCGATAAAGTTGATGGCATGAATGTGAAGTTCAACCATCAAGGTAATTCTATTTTAGGTCCTTTTGAATGTGTTTGAACTGCGCAGGATCACGGGAGTCATAGTAGTTCTCGCGCAGGGGGTGTTCTGGAGGGCCTTGATCCAAGCCAAACATCAGTCCAGTTCATTACCCCTCAATAGTTCGGACCTTTGACACCCATGATAAAGCTTGTGGGCAACGGCTCCGGCCTGTGAGGGAAATACTGTCACAAGTGAGACAGATGAGTTTCCTTTGATGAGAGATGTTAGCCAAGAAAGAGAGGAAGGGGGGGAGGGGGGCGCTTTTGTGTGAGTGTTAACAGCATGCATAAGCTTTAGGCTTGGTGCTGCAAATCTAGAGGAAATCAGTTCACAGAGGGTAGAGTACATTCTGAGGTTATTCAGAGTCGGAACATGTGGATAAATTAGCATAATTCAATCATCTGTCTACCTTAACTCAAGGAAATATTTCCTGAAATTAATGGAGTGGGCTCTTGATCACGTCAGGGGCAAATGCATGCTGTTGCTATCGTAGAGCTTAGCATGTGGATAACATAGCTAAAAAGACAGTCTGAGCAACATAAGGCTTAGAAGAAAGAAAGGTTCAAATGGTGTTTTTGTGTTTTGGGACACAACGTGCAATTAATGTCTCAAAACAACCTGGTTTCCAAAACAAAATATAGTAAAATGTCAGTGTCATGTGATGAGGGACTACTTGTTCCTCCAGCGTCAACAAAAACAAAATGTCATGTTTGTTTTTAGATCTATTGGGGAGACATTCTGCACTTAGCTCTGCGGATAAATTTAAAAAAAAAAAACAAAACAAATAAATGAAATAAAAATGTAAGATTGGGAGGAAATCAAGTCGATTCTCTGGTGGGCTTGGAGGCTGAATCCGCCTACGTGCTCTGCTGCTGGTGGTCAATGCTTGGCCTGGATACGTGGGGCTGGACAGGGAAAAGCTGGTGCAAAATGGGTGCGCGAGTGGTTTTACCTTACATATGGGCCGTCAGGTAAACATCTCGACTTGCCCTTTCGGCATATAAAGCCCCAGATTACGGGCTGCACAATACAAGATGACGATGTTCGGCGTTACCGCCGTGGCTTGTATTAAGGTTCCAGGTTTGAATCCCCTGGGGGGCAGGTGCTTAATGGAGTTTGGGTGTTCTCCTGTAGTCCAGGTGGGCTCCGTATTGGCCGTAGGTGTTGCTTTCTGTCCATTATTTATGTTACGCTACGATGGGCTAGTGACCCATTGTAGCCCTCCTCTTGCTCCAAGGTGGCTGGGATAGGCTCCAACTCCCCATGATCCCATGAGGGGAAAAACAGTCGAAAATTGACTGAAATGACAAAAGGGTAATGGCGGCACAGGTGTGTATGATGGTGGGAAGTAGCAGGAGTCTGCTTTTTTTTTTTTTCCCAGCTACCCGTTGTCCTTGCTTCCTCTCCGTGGCCCCGAAAAATGTCCAAAGATGCTGATTTCAGTGTGTCCGGGATTTCTGTGCGCAACACGATGAGTGGGCTTCAAACACGGGATACAGAGACCCTATCTTCCTCAAACTCCCTCCCCTCTCCATCCCCACCTTTCCTTGCCCCCTCTCCATGTGCAAACCTTCTCCATCTCTCCTGCTCTATTAATCTCGTCAGTCTTCCACCTGTCCTGTACGTATCTTCATCTCTCCCCAGTGATATGGAAACGGCATGCAAGAATGAGCTGCACATTAAGGGTCGTGGCATGAGGGGGAAATGATGGATATCACGTCCATCAGTCATCTCAAAGATGTCGACATCGGCGCCAAACGCATTCGCGCCAGAGCCGATGTCGACATCTTTGAGCTTCGCTTGACCTTCTGTAAAGTTATTTTCCAATGGTTCGAGTGTGTGCATGTAACAATATCTCATTATTATTGTTCTTCGCTCGCCTACAACACATCCACATAAGCCATAGATCTACAAGTACATGACCAGGATCTTGCGAATAGGAGGGGAATTTCCTCCATGCAAGGTCATCCATATCCAAACACTTGATTCTATATAGTTGGGGGGGTTAAAAGCTCACTTTAATTCAGTTTGTGAGTAATGTTTTCTGTTGTCCTTGGCGGTGGACTGGAAATCCGTACATCCCCTTCTTCACGTCCAAAAGCTGGGAACTCTGGTTCACCACTACATTTGAAGGACCATTCTCATTCTTGTTCCTTCATAATTGGCCACCCGGGAAACCGACAACAAAGATAAGGACCATGACAAAGAAAAAAAAAAGAAAGGGTTTGACCTATAATGGACTGGCCCTGCTGTTAGCGCTAAGTTTCACTGTATAATAAAATAATTTAAATCAACGCATCCCCCGGTTGAAAAAAAGGAATCTAAATTGCAAAATATACAGGATTTGACCATTAAAATGTCCTTGATATGGCAGCATTATTTTTTTTTTATTATGTTATGCACAAAACACTCTGTTTTGTTATCTTTCAATAACAATTTTATAAATCAATACAGCTTTGTCCATGGTCAAAAGTGAAGGTAACGTTCTTCAGCTGAAAGTTAGGCTGAAGGCACTTATTTTGAAGCCAAACAGAAAACACACTTTTCTTCTTGTCCTTTCGGCTTTTCCTTTCAGGGGACGCCACAGCGAATCAGTTGCCTCCATCTAACCCTGTCTTCTGCATCCTCTTCTCTCACACCAACTACCTTTATGTCTTCGTTCACTACATCCATAAACCTCCTCTTTGGTCTTCCTCTAGGTCTCCTGCCTGGCAGTTCAAAACTCAGCATCCTTCTACCAGTATAGTCACTCTCTCTCCTCTGGACATGTCCGAACCATCTCAGTCTGGCCTCTCTGACTTATCTCCAAAACCTCTAACATGCGCTGTCCCTCTGATGTACACATTCCTGATCCTGTCCATTCTGGTCATTCCCAAAGAGAACCTTAGCATTATCATCTCTGCTACCTCCAGGCAGAGATGAAAACACACTACTAACCAAAATCAAATCAAACAAATTAATGCTAGTTTTGAATGGCAATGAATGGGTTTCACCACCACCACATTTGACTGACAATCAAACCCAAAACATCAGTCAAAGACCACAAACCATGTCCACCTTTTGTTTGAACTGTAATTAGATGTGTACCGTTCCGCGTGATATGGTGACCCGTGTCGTCCACTCTAGCGTAACGATCTGGCGATTGTTTTTCGGTTGGCGCACCTCTTTCCAGGAGAAGGCCTCCCTCTGTGAGCTATGCTTGGATACAGATGAGGTCAGCCACCGCGCCAACCACCGGCCGATGCTCTGAATCCTCCGGCCCACACACCTAAACACCCAGTGTGTGTGTATGTGTTGTGTGTGTGGCAGGGCTTGCTTCTGTCATGTCCTGTCCTTTTCTCCCCCACTAGAAGACCTACACCACTCGCATGTGCGCTAATAGCGGCATTTGTTGTGCGATTATTGTCACTTTATCTCTCTGTGGCAGGAGGGTGGCGCGTCATGCTGGTGGCGGCGGCGTGGAGGGGTGGAGTCGTTAGGTGCTCGCCATTGAGAGTCAAGCCACAGCCTTCCTATTTCACAGTTTACCATTAGTATTCATCACTTTTGTCCCAAACCAAAGTCCAAAGGACACATGCATGGACATGTACGCCAGGAAGAGGAGCCCTTTCTCACCCTCTTTTCAGTTCAAATTTTCTTTATTTACACAGCGTCTGTTACAAAACAAAACGCGTTATTCGCTTGATGTACCATCAGCTAGTACATGCAGTAAAACTGATTCATAATTTCCATGATAAACTGTCTTCTATCCCTCCGCCACCATTTTATAAAAATAGGATAACATTAAACAGCATTTTGTTGGGTTTATCTCCCAGAGTAGCTAATTAATTGCTGCTCTTTCTCAGTTTGCGATTAGCGCTGTCAACTTCTCATTTTTTATAGTGTTTAGGTTAACAAAACTGGGAAGTTAACTAACTGGGAAGGTAAAGTTAGCAGGGATAGCCAAAAGGAATCAGGGATTGATGCTGTTTTTGAATTGATATCTCTTAGCACTTTAAGCCACATTGACCACTGCCAGCAGCTAACAACAACAAAGAGAATTAAAAAGGACAATGGCATTTCTCTTTTTACTGTTAAGATTGAACTATCAAAGGAGACATTGGTGTGGATCCAGCCATGTTTGTAGTCCTTTTAAAAGACTACGATAGCCAGCTGACAGAAAACCGATGGATTATGAGCTGTTTCTTTCCACCAGGCACATTCGCGGTAACGATCGTAGGGAACTATCAAAATATAAGTTGGGACGCATGGATGGATCTTCAGAGGCTACGGCAGTTGCGCACCTGCTTCAATTATTCAGCTGTCAGATATTAAAGCATTGCAACTTGGGTGTGCCCATGGATGCTCACCATTAATAAACAAAGTGGCTTGTATTATGCATGAATGGCGCTCTGAAAATTTGCCACCTCTCACTCTGAAGGGGGTCTTTGAGGAAGTGGTAAAAAAAATGCAATCATGCAGATGTGACCTCAACCCAGCATCACAACTTTCCCCACCTGCAACTGTAGCCGAGAGCTGAAGCGTGTGCACATTCACGAATGGCAAAGTCATGTACTTGACGAAAAGAGCAAAAATGACGCGAGTGAAGGCACGGGTTGGGGTTAGATGGTGCCACATCACCGCAAGAATGCTCTGCTCCTGCTTTCCGCCTCAGATAAATTAGGAATCTTCCAAACTATAATGCTAACAATAGGTGCTTCCAGGGCCCCAGGCCAATGATATCCGTAAACAGCCCGCTGCCGCAGGGGGCCTAGCCTTATATGGTTTTGGTGGGAGGGCTCAAGCAGACGGATGAAAATGTGGGACAAGAGTTAGGCAGTAAGGTGCAAACCTTTGATCTCATAAAGATGATATTTGAAAAGGGCTGGTTGTTGGCTGAAATGAAAGCCTAAAACAGATAATGGGCACTTTCCTTTCCCGCAAACAGTTGGTGCTTTCAGGCTTGGCGGGTGGTCTGACTTCACCGCGATGGCAGTGTATTTATGGGCTGCTGGGTGTCATGACACTGATAACTGGATAAAAAACCAGGAGGCCTTTATCACCTAGCCGAGCCTCTATGCTAATGTGTGGACCGAGAGCTGGCTTTTTTCAGGTGACAATTTATCCGCTCCTCAGTCCCTTGTGATTTCTCGTAGCGGATGTTGCTGCGAAGGTGCGCATTAGTGACAGCTACGGCATGCCGCCAGGTGCAAAAAACAAGCAGCAAAAAAACACAAACTAACCGTGTAACCTCTTTATCATGCCTCGCCCAGGCTAGCACACTTGCTAAGATTGCAAAAACAAAAACGGAGGACAGGCAGAAGACATCCAAAAACCGCAGCGCCTTCTTCTTGCTCAACAAACAATTACTCTCGGAGGCTGATATCTTTTGACAGCCATAAATCCTGAGAGAGCTGGAGGACATTTTTATGTTAATCACGTCAATTTAAATAGCTTAGCAACTTGAGATGTGCGAGGTGCAATCCAATTATCTAAGTCAAACGGAAGAGAAGGCCGGGGAAAAAAATAGGATGGATAAGAGTTTGAGCTTCACTTTTAGATGTTAGCAACTGCCCCTTTGTGTTATGTATCTATAAAAAAGAAAAAAACAAACACAAAAAACTTAATATGTTTTGAATCTTTATCTTAGTTTTTATCAGGAAGATCTAGATGTACGGCCCTGATTAGGTTCTTTGATCTGTGATAATCCAGATTCACCATATGTTTATCACATGGAAAAACATGTGATAAACATATCACATGTTTTTCCACAAACACAAATCAAGTCACGCTCTCAGGCGGGTGAACCTCATCATTGCTGGCAATTTCGAATTGATATCTCCCCCCTCGAGGCTAGGCTGTCTCGAGGGCGGCCAGGCGATACAGGCGACCAGGTGGCCAGGACCCCAAGGTGCGCTCTACGGGGCCCCTCTTTTTGTTCCTAGAGCTGACGGGAAGCCAGACAGCTGGTTGGACAGACAGAAGTGGTGCTAAGCAGATGCAAATGGAACGGCACAAGCGTAAGCCGAGGAATCAATAACATTCTATTAAAGTCTCCTGTCAAAGTAATAGATGTACAGGGTGGAAATGGGGCAAGATAAAAGTAGAGGATAAAGCTTAGTTGGAGAGAACATCAAAGGAACCGTCACGCGAAACTCCCTTGTCGCTGACAGCTTGGGCTGAGAACAACGTTGAAGTCGAGGTATCGGCGAGGTTTTCAGCCAATGGACTCGCGCTGTTAAAAAAAAAAAAACTAGGGCAAAAAAAGTGTTCTGACAAATACTGTGGGCTTTTTTTGAGCACACGCTGTATGGCGGTGCTCGCTATGTGCAATCTGGCATCGCCACTCGCCGTTTTCTTTTCTTTTTCTGGCTCCCGTCATGCATCGATTTCTACAGGCGGCGATTACATGAATCTAAATTGGCCACAGTTCAACACATCAGTCGACTCAAGATGGCTGCTGCCTTTGAAAAGGCGACTAGCTAAGACCCCAGCTGGCTGGGCGGCAACAGAAGGGAGCCCGAGAAGCTCCTTGTAACCATCGCCCTGCCGATTTGGCCGTGCGAATCAAAGCCCTGGCGCTCGGGGAGCTGAGTCAGTCAGGTCGGTCTCGAGGGCCCGGAACCCCTTCAGTCCTTCCAAAGATGACAGAGATCAATAGATGGATGGACCACTTGCTCGGGCTTAAGGACTCTAGGAGCTCGTTGCCGCCATAAATGAAGTCATAAATAAGACAAAAATTAACTCCCGTTGACATCTCAAGTTTACACCGTTCAGAGGGCTTGTTAATTATTGGTGGACCGTTTTCAACGGAGAAAGCAATGAGAGCAGGCATTCTTACCATGGCCCCCACGTGTAAGAAAGGGCATCCGGTTGATGGCAATGGGCACTGTACCGTGCTTGTTGTGGAAGTGGTGGACATGGTGGGTCGTACTGAGGGAGGAGGACACTCTGGCGGCCACAGCTGGGCATGGAAACACCAGCAGTGCCAGAGAGAGCACCAGTCTGAAGAGAAAGGCTGGACTAGCCCACACGACCGGAGACACCGCGGCCGGTTTGGGTGCCAGCACCGACTCTTTGTCCACTTCCAACTCGGCCTCTGCTTGCTGCCCCGCAGGGGCGGGGTCCGTGATGAACAAAAGGCCCCTCCCCCTCATACGACAGAAACAGGAAGAGAGCATCTCAATGGAATCCAGGGCCCATCGTCCCCTGCGTTCCAGCCAGGAGAGTGAAAAAAAAGATGAAAAGCGTTCAAAAAACAAAAGCCAATAATTAAAATGATCCTTGTTTAAAATTGACCCCCCCAACACACCAAAAAAAAAGAAAAATACAAAAAAAAACAAAAAAGAAAACAAACTCCCTCCGGAAGACCTCTAGATTCCTTAGACAGTTTAGAGCAGATATCCAAAAGCTCTTGACTGGATCCCGGAGAAGTAAAGGAATTCCGAGTGATAAAAAGACGCTAGAGTGAAACCGCTCCCTCAAACAAACCTGCTTGCGACAGTCAAGATTTCAGCCAACGCAACACCCCGGCGTAGCTCCTCCACAGATATCCAGCCTACCCCCCTTTGACTGCAAGGTTCTTCAGGGTTTCCCCTTGCCTCAGGGAGATCTTTAGAGGGATCCTCCACCTATAATCCCATCTTTCCCACCGCCGAAACGACACGTCCTTCCGAGATCTTTTGCGGGAGGGCAGAAACGTTAAAAAAAAAACAAAAAAAAAAAAAAAACAGCGCGGAAGGGAGAGGCACCGACACGTAGCAGCCAAATTCCTGTTTCCAAACTCCAAAAACCCCCCCGAAGGAGATGATACAAACCCGTATGATGGAAAACCGAGAAAAGCCGAAAAAAAGAAAAGAAAGAGATGAGGACTAGTTATAAAAAAAACTGGGTTGGCGAGACATCAGTTTCCAAGTGTGGATGTGGCTGTATCCCAATCTGTGGCTCTTCCGGCGAAACGGATCAATATGGGTCGCGGGATGAGCAGAACCGGGGAGACACCTTCGGAGGATAGGAGCCATGAACAAGCCACTGGATCACAGGAGCTGTGCATCCAGTCCGGCGAACCCCTCTAATCATCAGACCCGTAACCGAGGTCGTCCCTCCTTCGCCCGTCGATTGTACGATTCCGTCTTCGCAAAAGAAAAAAAAAAAAACTCTCTCTGGCGCTGTTCCCTGCAGTTGGGAGAGAGATGACAAGGAGTCGCTGGTCCTCTCCGCGGGGCTTTCGACGCGAGGGTGCTGCTCCTCAGCTCGCCGGGCAGAGTCTCACGGTGCTGCTGCCTCCGCTTGGAAATTCATGCTAATTGAATCAGAAGCTGCAGCAACGAGCGCATCCTCCCTGCCCGCGCACTTCTCCCTCCGCAGGTTTTTTCTTTTTTTTCCACCCCTCCTCCGATGGAGACGAATGACCTTTCCCCCTCCCTGCGATGCCTCGGCAAGTGCGGGCTCGGACTTCTGCTCCGGAGCGGTTAGGGATCTGAGTGTGTGCGTCCAGAGCCGGAAAAAGGGAGAGATGGGTGGACGACACTCGGATCCTCTGGATGCATAGACTGTGACTGTTTGTGTCTGGCTGGAGTGTGCGGAACGCGAGGGAGGAGAGAGAGAGAGGGAGAGAGAGAGAGAGAGAGAGAGATGGACAGAAAGAGAGGGAGGGGAAGCGAGAAGGTGGCAAAACAGCACACACGCAGGTTGAGCTCATTGTTTGCTAATGCACAACAGCGCATATGGACTTCTAAAGCCAGCATCTACACCCGCTTTCTCTACCGCATGCTAATAAAAGTGCATTGCTACGCGCTAATGCGCAACAGTCCTGCACAACGATGCCAGATTAATCACAGACCGCATCCTCCGAAGTGTGTTTTGCCAGCTAAACAACGGCAATTTACGAGACAGCAGGACACTGGCATTAACTTGTGTAAGGTGAAGTGGCGTTTGGAGGACAAAAAATGGGAGAAAAGAGAGAGGGAAATGGAGGGAGATCAGACAGGAGATAAATCAGGGTCGATAGAGATCTCCTCTGGGATGGAGGCTCGGCGCTGCAGACAAGAAGTGAGAAAAATGGCCAAAAAAAGATAGAAAAGGTGTCTTTATGCGTATGAAACAAACGGAGTCAGGGACTGTTTTGTGTGCACGCAAGCGAGTGTGTCTTGACAGCTGGAGACATCCCAGGGGGACACTCAGACGTGCTTTTGAGGTGAAGGAGGTGTGTCACTCAGAGCGGCTGGGACATGTGTCTGAAAAAGACACAGAGATTATCGGCTAGCTCGCAAAAAAACAAACAAAAAAAAAATTATCGGCTCTCATGTTCAGTTTTTGTGTTTTTTTGTGGACGTAGCTATGTACAAAGTCCATCATCGACTAATTGAACTTCTTATCGTACATATTGCTGTCTTATAGGGCCGTATTTTTTTAACCTTTTACGTAAACACCAGAATCGCGGGAGTGAATCTCCTGCTACCTGTTGGGGTGACAAAGCTTCTGATACTCAATAACTGTTGGAAATGCAGCAAATGTAATAACATCTAAGGAAGTTGACGAGTTGATGTCTTTATTTCACACCCATGCACTCTTCTAGCATGCCGCTCTGACTAATGTTTTTTTTTTTTCGTTATCTTCAGAGGCGGGACAGTTATTTATTTATTTTTTGTCAAAACCCATCACCCGTCTCCCTCTGTGCACTCATGCGGTTTCTCTTAAAACATGCGCTTTGATTTTATTGTGTAATTTGCAGAAAACCTGGACGCTAGCTGCATTGCCTTTCTATAATTTATTATCTAGATTCTCTTTCGAACGAAGGGAGTTTTCACTTGACTTGGTAGCAAACATTGATTATATTCATTCCCCCCATCAAAAAACACAAACATTAGCAGGTGTTAGCGGGCTAACAGGAGTCTCTTTGAGGCATTTGAAAATGTGAGCCACGGTAGTGAACGTCCTATAGCAAAAATGGAACGAACTTTATTGATGTTTTCTTTAGAGAGTAGAGTGGACTGGGAACTCATTATAGCGAAAAACATGTATCAACACCTGCTACTCCGCTCCTCATGGGGCCAGAAAAAAAAAAACAAAACAAAAGGGCCTCAGAGGTCAGTTGTCCCTTTACACGCACATGCTAATAATACAACATGGCGTGATGCAACACTTGCGTGAAAAAAAAAAAAAAAATGCTCCCCCAGCCCCCCACCACCACCGCCTCCCACCGAATGAAGTCGCGAAACTCTAAAAGCCCTCAGGGTGAAGTGAGGTCATAGATAAAGGAAGTGGGATTAGCTTTCTGACAGACAGGGGATCAAAGCTGCTCCTCTGCAGTCTAATCCTGAGATAAAACTTCACGCGGTTACACGGCTAATTAATTAGACTTCACTTCATGATGTTCAGGAGCCAAGATGACAGAAATATTCAGGGCTTATTCTGTGGAAAAGCAATAAAGTCACTGTCCATATATACCTATAGAACCACTTTAATGTTATATGTATATATTTCATATGACCTGCGAGCCAGCAGAAGAAAAGCTCGGATATCTCGGTTGGACGAGGTCAGGAAAGTAGGACAATCTGTGCGCCTCGGCAGCATGGGGACGCAAGACACAAACCCAAGTCATCAATTTTTTAGCCTGCGCCTCCGTTTGGCGGCTTTCTCACATAGCGTCCCCCCACCCCCCCTTCCCGATATTAGCTGTTTGCGCTAGTGCCTAGGAAATGTTCCTGTCGCATGAATCTCGATAAACGATAACAAATTTCCTCAGCTGATTGCTCAACTGGGAACCGGACCACATTTCAAGCCTTTTGTCTGATTGTTTTCTTCATTTTTTTAGAGACAGAAAGAAGTCTTGTAAAATGTATCATGTGACATTTGTCGTCAACACAAAAGGCCTTAAATATTGATTTAAGGACATCACAGTACATTAACGGTCAATCTGAAGTGCGCCATCCATTTTTCATGCCAAGAAAGCCCCCTTTACGATCTGTGAACATATCTGCGCCTCCGTGTCCATGGAAGTAAACTAACACAGAGATGAGATGTCAGATTAAGTAAAATAAATTGTTTTTTTTTGTTTTTTTTATTAAAAAAGATGAATCGGGCCAAGCCAGGTTGACGGCAAAGTATGAAAAGATGCCCAAATTTCGGAGTTTCCCAGTTTTCGTGAACTCAGATGAGTGTTAAAGATATTTTGCCAGCTGCTGTCAAGTGCAAGACTGATTAACGAAACTGTGTAGTAGAATTTTTAAAGATTCTGAGAGATTAAAGGTTCTGACATTTATTTATTTGAAAAATAAAAACAGACTCAAAGAAATTTAATCTTGCTCAGGGTACTGAGCAAAAATTTAAAATTCCAGTTGTGGCTCGCAACGCGATTCATGATTTAACGCCCATTCATTGAAGATGGTGTTAATGCTAAGGGTTAGTGTTTTAACCCCATGAGAGATACTAAAAGTAAAAAGTACTGAAAGTTACTCCTGAATCACGGGCTGGGATTCCAATTAGCATGTGCGTGTTGCGAGCCCAACGAACCCTTGCGAGATCAGGGGAGGGGTGTAGGTCATGGAGGGGGTGGGTGGGGGCAGAAGCGAGGATCCTTGAACATATCTGAATCATGGAGAATGATATATCCTCGAGCAGAGAGGGTTAGAGAAAGATATCTCCGTCCCAGTTAATTGGGACGTTCAATAATCGCAATGATCTGATATCTTCCCTAACCCCGGCATTGTTGAATATAACAGTCACCGGTACAAGCTGCCTCTTCAGGTGGCATCGCATCGACGCCGTGGCTGAATCAGCAATTTTTTTTTCCTTCACGCACCCAGCTCACCTCGAGACATGTCAACAGGGCCATAAAAGTTCCTGGATCTCTACAGAGGAGAAGCAGCACAAGGGTGTCTTTTCAACTGCCTGTTAGCATTGTAGTTAGCGTGTTTTTCTCCATTTCTGCAAGAGACACACTTATTGGGGTCCGTCTGAGAAGTCAGACCATTTGAAATGGATGTGAATGCATTCATACGTGCGCCACTCAGCTCCTCTTATTCCTGATGCTTAAACAGACTAAAAACATCGTGGCTTTTCCCGCCATTCTCTGACCTTTCATTTTCCGTTTGTTTTTCCTTTCTTTTATCCCCTCCAGCGATCCATTCATCTCCGCAGCCGTGCACTCTTTGGTGAGTCAGCTGTCATCATCTGTCCTTCCAGCTGTGGACCCAGCTGTCTGGGCCAGATGGGCCCGTTTTTTTTTTTTTTTTTGTCTATAGGGGCAGGGGCTATCGGCGGTGTGTGAAGGGGGTCCCTACACAGGAAGCCACGGGTACATGGCCTGCAGACGTGTAACCCAAACTGAGCCAAACCGTATGAGGAAAACAATGAAAAAAAAAAATTTATTTAGGGGGAGGCAATTAAATGGGCCCCTAAATTCTACGCCCCCGCGAATTTCTCCGAGCATTCAAAGCGAAGTTCGGATTTCGGATTTCCATTATGTGGAGTGGGGGGAGTGCCCGCTCAAACTATTCCGGAATAATGCCGGCTGGCGGTAATCTCCGGCGCACACGGGGGAAAATTTTGACAAGGATTTGAGGATTCTTTTTTTTTTTTTTTTTTTTTTTAATGCAATTTTCTGTACGCTGTGAAAGCCCAACAATGGCACCGGGGGGAGTGCAAGAGGAGACATGGCATTAGCTAGAGAAAGAAAGAGCCAGCTTGCAGAGATTTAGGGTATAAGGCGCCCTCGTCTTTAAACGCCTGCTGGATCGCATCTAATTTACCTCAAAAGCCTACGTGAAAAAGAGTGATGGCTAAGGCGGCCACATTAGAAGGTGACAGCAGATACCAGAGCCCACTGGATGATGGCGTGTTTAAACCTGTTGGGATGGCTCTGGTTGGGGGACGCTAGGTCGGATAGATGCTGCCGCTTATTGATTCCGACAGGAGATAAACAGCGCGGGGTTGTCATCTTCCAGGGCCTGACCTCCCCTGTGGTTCGACGCTGCCAGCCATTGATAGCTAGCACAACGCCGACAAAGAAACCAGGTGAGCCACCGAGAGTCCTGTTTAGCAAAGATAGGGAGGTGTAACAGCAACGAATAAAAAATGAACAAATCGTTGCCGAACGAATATCAAACTCCTGTTTCTAGGTTAGCCATCAAAACTTTAGCTAGCGCCTTAGTTCTGCCCCGTCGGCGTGTCTCTCTCTCTCTCTCTCTCAGACGCCCCCTTCACCTATTTCCGTCCTACGCCCCTACCCTATCACCCCCTTCTTCACCTCAAGGATTCTCCTTATTAAAAGAGAGAGGTATTCCTTTTTTTCAGGTTCTGGATTCCTTAAAGCGCCAATAGACAATTGGGACTGTGACAGCAACGTCAATAAACCTAAATGCAATTCAGAAAATCAAGGAATAATTCTCCGTCTGGACCCCCAAACTGGAGAATTTTAACACTCCGGGCAAACATCAACACCAAGTTTAGTAAAAAGTAAAAAATAAATAAATAATTTTTTTTAATATTCCCTCTCTCTGTGAGGCAGTTCCCCCGTGATACTCCTCCTCGTGTCATCTCTTATCGAAAAGGGGAAAAAAAACTTTGGAATAAACGCTTTCCGCCGATTTATCCTCAGAGCGAAAAAAAAAAATTAAAGATATTTTTCCTTGCGGTCCTAGCTTATCACTTGCGGAGTACGACTTTTCTGAAAACACAGGCAGAAAATATCCTTTCATGGTGGGTTTTGGGTGAATTCATGCGTACGTTGAAACCAATTTAGTGTGTGTGTGAGTGTGTGTGTGTTTGCAAGGAGGCTTTGCCGCCACCGAACAAAATCAGGATTATCGAGTTAATGGACAGGATGACTGCCGCCTCCTTTATGTGTCAGCCTCGGTTACGGCAGCCGCCCATTCAGGACGTGACGACGACTACCGAACGTGTTTAAGACACAAAGGAGGCGTAATTGCAGCATCCTTCGTGTGATCGATCCGCCCATTCATTAATATTGTTATTTCTTGTTTTTTTTTTTTGTTGTTGTTCTGCTGCAGTGACTCGTTGCAATTACGGTGAACAAATGGTGTCAGTTTATGTGATACACATCCCTTCGGGGTACATACATACTGTATGTCGTGACAAAAGACTCATGGCGGCACTTAGCATTAGCGTTAGCTGTTTAGATGTTGGACATAACAGACCTGTAACGTATGCTACACGATGCTGCTGTCCTTTATAATTCAACTGATCCCACATATCAGGTGTCATACAGGGGATGATTATGTGTAATTACGCAAAATTCTGTTTTTATTTATTCTTGATCACCTTACCTAATTTTCTGGCATCCCCTCATCAGGAGGAACTCATATTTCCTTTTGTACCCCTACATACCGTTTCAGGAGATCCCCTGGTACCCAAATATGCCCCAATTGTGCCTAAACACTTACTCTTTCTATTACACTCCATAAGAGAGGTTAGCAATCTTTTGTGCCATTTTAGTACTCTTGTTGGTCTTTTCATTCCATGTTAATGGTCCTGTTGTTTCATGTTATCGATCCAGTTCCCTGTTATCGGTCATGTTGTTCCACGTTAGCGATCCTGTTGTTCCATGTTAGCGATCCTGTTGTTCCATGTTAGCGATCCTGTTGTTCCATGTTAGCGGTCATGTTGATCTATGTTAGCGGTCTTTTCATTCCATATTATTGGTCCTGTTGTTCCATGTTAGTGGTCCTGTTGTTCCATGTTATTGGTCATGTTGTTCCATGTTAGCGGTCTTTCTGTTCCACTTTAGCAGTCCTGTTGTTCCATGTTAGCGTTCCTCTTGTTCCATGTTAGTGGTCCTGTTGGTTAATTTTAGTGGTACTGTTTGTCTATATTACCAGTCCTGTTGTTCCACGTTTGTGGTCCTTTTTCTTCCATGTTCTTATACGTTTTACATGGTTCAATAGCATTCAATATTCTCCATCACCTGTCCCAGAAAAATGAGAATCGGGACACATTTTGGAGGAAAATGTAATTTTGTCAATTAAATTCCATAATTCTATACATGAAAAAAGCTGTCTTGCTTCCGTAGCTACATAGAAAATCTTCCCATTTAAAGCTTTTGCCATACAACAAATCACGTGATAATCTAATCACGTGATTAGATTATCACGTGATTAGATTATCACGTGCGCCTCCACGTGCCCATGAATTGGAGCAACGGCCCCTACTGGGGCTTCTTGTCAACTTCTTGTTATTCTTATAATCGTCATGATTTCATTGTTTTTATTTATTTATTTTTAAGTAGAGATAGAGGCTAAATCTCCAAAGCCAACATCTCAGATTCCCCCTGATTCGTAGAAATCTCGTTCCAGTCTTTTCACGTGCTCTTGGCCTGACAGGACATTACTTATTCATTCCGACGCAGGCCGAGGAAACACATCGCATGTACGGACTCAATAATTCAGATGCACTAGAGCTTCCTTGGCGATCTGCTGACTTCAAAATGCCCATCTTGACTTTCAGACGCCGACCCCATCTGACGGGCTTGTCAAAGTCTCTTGAATCTACTGACAGCAGCATATCATATTAAAAATATAGATGCATTTGATTGCCTCCCAGATGTCACTGCTAATTTCCAAAATTCCGTGAAAATTGAAAATGTTTCAGTATGCTAGCCATTTAAAGTCGTATCCTTTTTTTTTTTTAAGCAATCTTTTTTTTAAAAAAAATAAAAAGTAATCAGATTACATTCTAGCCAGGGACGTCAGAACTCAGTCTTTAATCCAGTGGTGTTTTCTGTCTTGCCTCATTTTTGAAATACCAGATTTGTTTTGGTGACATAAACACGGTGCCATATTAGCATTAGCTGTCATGACGTGGGGGACCTTTTTTCCACCGTACGTGTGCAAATGTCAAAGAATGCCATTAATCGGATTAATGGGTACTCCGATAACTCCAGAAATGGGATCATGAACGGATCTATGTACATAAACAGATATGTCAACATTTGAGCGTGATCTAAATCCACTTTTGGCTTTCGCGGACGTGGTGACACTTCCTGCCCCGCCTCCATCCACTCAGCGAGAAAGCTGCCACAGCCGCGGTGCCATGCTACGCTTATCAAATGCCAAGATGACACATTTAATTAAAGACCCTCACGGTCTGCCCAGCATATGAGTGGGGTTTACAGACTATCTCCACGACATGCTCCGATAAAGTCATTAGCCCCGCGTTCTAATAATAGGAAACGGGCAGCGGTGCTCTTTTGTTAGCCGATAGATAGGCCACACCGCAAGTGTTGTAATGCGAGATGAATGCTTATGGAAATGAGGGAGGGCCGAGTAATGCGGGGGTCGCTAATCTGGATGATTGGAACTAGAGATGGCCATTCTTTTAAAAAAAGGGAAAAAGGATTAATGACAGAATGACAGAGTTGAAATTTAATCGGTGGGGGGGGGGCTGATCTCCTCCTCACTGGGATTTGCTGGTGAGGGCACTCAAAGTATAGATTACATACATGAATCAGTGAAAACAGCACGAAGACATTCATGTTGGCACTTGTCCCGCCATGAAAACATAAGATAACGTCACGATTTTCAACAAGCTCCCACCCTTGGAATGCTCATTTCCCACTCCGTGACGTTCATTCACTTTCTTTCTACTGGCTGTGATTACGGTGTGCCTGCTTTGGCAATTTGATTTGCAGTGCCCGGATTTGCTGACACTAGAACTCTCCGAGGGGCATATTTGCATCCCTCTCTTCTTCTGTTCAATATAACAGTCGGTGATCTTAAATTCAATAATAATTGTCTCCATGCACCAATCAGCCTATGCAGCTTAATACTAGCTACTTCTCCTCAGGTCCTTGTATGAAAGGATATTAATTACTGTGACCCACTTGTCACTATCCATCTGTAAAGTGCCCACACTAATGGCTAATCTAAGACAATTGATCAGTGGCGGAAAAAAAAAAAAAAAAAGATATGAATTATTTCTTTAGTCTGCCTAAAACTGGACGTTAAAAGTATTAATCATGTTTATTTGACTAACAAAGGGACACACTTGGTGCCTTCGCGGAAGCTAAGTTACTAGCCTGCCGTTAACTGCCATTAACATCTTTGAAAACGGCCCAAAGCTGAGCACAAACCGCCTATCTACCATTGATTCAACAGTAAATTAATTCCACTAGCACGCTTGATTATCGAGACAAGAACAACAGGCTAACATCGCTGGACTAAGCTGTTGACAAACATGCTGAACATTAGCTTCACAAAAGATAATAAAGCCAGTTTGATGCACAATTGTCTAATATCACAAAATTGACAATCTATCCATATTTGCCTGATCATTAAACGAAAGATCCACAATGTCAACAGTATTAAGGGATTAGTTTTATATCTAAATGTATGAATTTAGCAATTATTGAAATTGTGGAGCATTTCGTTACAGCTTTATGTTGTGTACACATTGACGCATACACTGGTCCTGATCGGGCATCTGAAGTACGCCCGACTGGGAACAGATTGGAACTGAGGATCGCTCGGTGTGAAGGCATACGAGGGGCCACGGTGCAGCAGGGCTTTTCATGGCCCACCCTGGGGCATCATCAGTGAGCTAGCATCAAAGAGGGTTGAGAGTGACGTGACAGTTGCTAGTGTGAGTGTAACGCCACGTGATTGGAAGGTTGTGGGTTTGAACCATAGCTACCACAACCTTTTAGAGTACTCTAGACCATTGTGGTTTGTGACCAAAACGTCATACCCACACTGCAAAGTGTTCCAACCAATCAGAGGGAAGGGGGCGGGGTTCTGCGCCAACTGTATTTCAAGCTGGTGGGGTGCAGGGGGCACTGAATTCACTGCTTTTTTTAAGGTGTTGCATACCAAAAGCCAGATGTTGTTTGTCTTTTAGAGGTTGCAAACATCCTCCTGCGCGAGGACCCTCCCACTGCGGCATGCACTTTGCGCATCCTATATTTTACAATGGATATTCCCCTCTGTGTGCAGTGTTTGGACTACCACTAATTGATTATTCCGTATACCCGACAACGCCAGTTGTTTCTTAAAGCTAAGAACTACCCGGATTAGTCACACACACTCCAGATTTTTGACTAATCAGAATAGCTCTGAGATGCCAGAAAAGAGAAAATAAAAGTTCTACCTGCTTGATATGTCAGGAACTAGCTACCACAATGGCGGAGTGAGAAGGATAAAAAAAAGTTTATCGTAAGTCTGATTTCTACAGTTGGACACATTTCTGTGGTCATCCAATTCACAACTTGTTATTTCCGTATTGCCAAACTTCGCGAATGCATATTCGCCTTATGTTCCCTGACGACCAGCAAACCAGAGTGGTTCGAGGACGCTGGTAGATGGTTTCACCGCTGCATGGCTTTGGCAGGAAAATATTCAAACAGGCTGTCAGCATCTGCAGACAGGCCTTGCTGGCTGATCCATTATGCATCTGCCAACCTTGTTAGCATGCAGAACAAACAGCTCAGAGTTTTACACGGGGGACTTCACTTAACCCCCGCGCAAGGTCGCTGCCGGCAACAGCAAGGCGATATTTCCCTCAGACGGGGCTTCTGCCCACACCTGGGCGGACTTGGCGGTTCAGATGCATCTGTGACGTTATGAGAGGGGACAGCCGCCGCGAATAAACTGGGAGAAAACCGGCAAACTGGCATCGTTTTGTACTGGCAACATATCAGCAGTCTGATGGCCAATTAAAAAGATGAGGCTGGCAGGTGGTGGCTGATCGTGTTACGATTCCGCATCCTTTCATCTCTGTTTTTCCCCTTCCTGTGCCCTGTGTTCTCTCCCTAGCCACCACCTTCTTCCTCCTCGCGGGACCGAACTCGTCCGCAGGCACCGGCAAGAGTCAGATGGTGTTTTTTTTTTTTTCCTCGCAGTTGCGTCAGTGTCTGTGTTTGTATGTTAGCGTGTCTGCGCCTTCCCAGACAACTCACCGCTGGGGCCTACGCAGATCCATGGGACTCATATGGGCTACTGGCACCAAGAAAGACACATGAGGACGTGCCAGGCATTTCGTGCCCGCACACACACATCCTTGAAGCTTCATCTTTGTGAGGACTTTGATAGAGATAATATATTTAGAAGCTACTTACCCTAACTGCTAATCCCCTAACCCTAACCTTGACCTGAACTCAATGCTAATCTTAAACCAAATGGACCTTTGAACTTGGGAGGAGCCAAAATGCCCTCATATTACTAGCAATGCTTACTGACTTCTGCTGCTACTGGCCACACATGGCCAATACCTTAGTAAAACCTTGGTGTTTTACATATTTCCATATTAAAATAAATACAAATTAATATATTACAAATATATATATTGATATATATATTGAAAACCAAGACAAGATCTGGTTTTGTCAGGCGGCTTTTGCAGGTATTCAACTGTAAAAAAGCAGTGTAAAATACTTTTCAAAGGTCATCGTCTCATGTGTGCTCTGAAGTGTCCCTTTGTGATTGGACTCTTATCCAGATATAATCTGTAATCTTATGTAGTCTGCCCTTTTATCCTCTTTCACTCCACACACCTCCATCAGCAGACCTATAGGGGGCTCATTTTCATCTTGCGTAATTTGATTTCTGAGCTAGCTGACACAACGTGGAAATGGCCCGAGAGCAGACCGGGCACCTGCGGTGAATCCCTGATAAGAGACAATGAATAAAATACAGTTAGTGTTGCCACGGCTGGCATAGAATCGAATCAATCCTTCCCTTTGCCCAATTGCGGAGAAGAAAGGAAATATCAACAAAGTTGGTGGCCCCTCCAAAAACAAATTTAGCTAACTTTTTAAACTGCGGACGGCCAGAATCATCACACAGGTGAAGGAGCTAGTTTAGCTACACTCTGGCAAAGAGTAACTGCACTGATTAAGGCTAATCACGCCAAGTTTTTATTCTATTTCAATGAAAGATGCTTCCCTACCTCCATTTCAAGGCACCCGTGCTACATTTCTTTTTTTTTTTTTTTGCTGACCATTAGTCCGACTTCCCCCATCTGTCTCAGAAAAATTCCTACTCTCTCTATCTCTCTCTCTCTCTCGCTTGCTCTCATTCGGATCCTTTGTCTCACTTTACAGGAAATTGGAGTCGTCGTGGTGCAACACTGGTCAGGATTTCCCCCCCCCCCCCCCACTCCATTTCCTGACTGTACCTATAGTCATACTCTCCTTGTCGTCTGTCATGGCTGAAAGATAACCCCTAATCCTAACCCCAACTCTTATGACTACACTTAACCACTAACCTTAACCCCTTACCGCTAACCTTATGTGAAAGAGTAATCTGTCATCTATCCAAACAGATTTAATAGGATATTATGACTTTATTTAACAAAATTCTGAAGACACTTGTGAGTTTTCGCAGAGTATTTCAATAAACCTTTCAAATCTGTAATCAGCGATGGTTTCTTGCGGTTTCTTTTCGACACATACAGACATTCTTGGAACAAGCAGGTCGAACTACCGCAACACACCCGTCAGCCACATTTCAATTAATTATTATGGTGGGTTTTACCCAGGTTATTAATCAGCCTCTTTGGAGAGAACCTGCGTGTTCCCATTAGCGCGTGCTATCAATCAAAATCGGCTAAAACTTCCGTCGAACATTCATCAGCGTGTCTTTTGACGTGTCAAGGAACGACAACCAGACGACCCACTTGAGCGTACGTGTGGACTTAGCTACAACTCCAAAGCAATGTGCATTGTGTAAAATTCCAAAAATATAATTAAAACAAATTGGGGGAGCATTGTTGCCTCAAAACAAGCAGGTTGTGGGTTCAGGGGCGGAGTTGCATGCTCTCCCTGCATTACTGATGCTCCCTGCTTTACTGATGGTAAACGATGGATATTTCGAACATATACACTTGTCGATTTCTTTTAACCATGCCTTGAAAAAGGTTGCACATAAAACTGGGTAACTTACTCCAGATTCATCATAGCTACACCGATTTAACATCACACGGAACGTTTTAAAAACGCCCCAGTTTTTGCGCAGAGAAAAGGAGAAAATTAAAATGCGGGAACACATCCCCCTCCTTAACACCAGGGAGCAATGTGTATCTTTTCAGCGTGCAGACCATTACATCGCATAATAAACAAAAGGAGTCAGGCAGCCGACCGGCACCTCAACAACAGGAAGATAGATAATCGTACAAACGGAAGATGCACGCTGCCTCTGGTGGCTTTATTGGATGTTGGAGTTAAACATTCTGACTGTAGGAGGGCAGTAGAACACATTTTGGTAGTTTTTTAAAAAAAAATGTGCTAGTTATGAAACCCAACTTTTGTTTGTTTCGCACAGTTAGTTAGCATTGCGGCTAAATCAATGGCCCCATGTGACTTGACCGGCCTGATTAGGTGTCAACGAGCGGAACATTTTGATCTTTGGATGCTTAATAATCTTTCATGTCTCGCGCTTCACATGGAATGCATTTGCGTGGAAACCCCCCCCAAACAAAACAAAACAAACACAAAAAAACAGTTCTCTTAAGATCTACTGTGCAAACTCCTACATTGTTTTTTGAGTCAGATTGATGTGCCACAGTTTTTTGTTTTTTTTTTTCCTTCACAGGATATTCATCATATCAGCGTGGAGCTTACAGATCAATCACAGCGGACCCATTGAAGGCGATATCTATTGTATTTATTCATGAAATTACCGTCTAGCCGTCAAGCATGAGCCGGCGGCTGAATGCTAAGCAGAGCCCGAGCCCATGGAGATGCTGGCGGTGCAAAGCGTTTGTTTACACCACGCTGCCAATAGGAGAATAAGCTATCTCTGACGTTTGCTCCAAATTAGCTCGCAGCGTCTAAGATGCATCTTTTACCTTTACCTAGCATTTACCCTGTATCCTGGTCACGGTTCATGAGGTTGCTCCGTTATTGTCAGATGAGCTTGAAAACCGTTAGAAAATAATTTACATTATGAAAAAAATTTACATTATGGCTTATTTTGGGACCAATATTTTAAACATTTGAGAGGGGGTGCCATTGAGGTCATTAGTGTTAACCTCGTATTGGGGAATCATGGGGTAACAAATTAAGGAACGTCCTTCGGGAAGCTACGGATTCTCCATCACCAGTAAAATGATTTGAAACTTCTATCAAGTTGGGTCAGGGGTCATCGAAAAAGGTAGCAGCAGGCTGATTAGAAGTGGCGTGTCAGAGGTAATCTTTTTTTTTGCCTTGCGCTGCTCAAAGCAGCGGGGTTTTCAGGGCTGATCTGCATTGATGAGCGAAGGAGACGGGACAGGCTGGAGATATTTTTCTCTGTCACTTTGCCTATTGGGGTTCCATATGTTACCTCCTAGCGTTGTATGGACGTATTGGATGAAGGTATTCCCTGCAACTCAGACCCTCCCACAACATTTGCAAGTGCACGTTCAAGTTGGGGGGGGGGGATTGACAAATATGATTTTTACTGAGAAAACCGATAAAAACCTCAAGCTAACCAGCTCAGAAAAGCTAACTGGGGTCAAGCATTAGCATGAATGGATTATCTGGGGGCGTGGCCTCCAGCTTTTGTGCCGCTGCATAAAGGAAATAGACCAGAGAAAAACAGAGTGGGCTCAGAAGGTTCCTTTTTTTTCCAGACATGGCCAAGAAAGTGATGTAAACACGGCGCTCGCACTGAGAAAAAAGCAAAGCAAAACAAGGTCGGTGCAGGCTGTCAAATGGATTCTTTCCCGCCGTCCTGCTAGTGCAGAACTGAAAAGGAAGCATGAACATCCATGATCAAGCGTGAGGAGCCAAGCGATGGGGAGGGAGGGGGACGCTCTAGAGTGCCATGCGTGACATCGCGCCTCAGACAACGAGCGCAAACAGCTCAGATCGCCGCCGCAGCAGTGAAGCTGGCGACTCATGACGGGGGTGATGCTGGGGCCGCGGAGAGAGCATGTGGGTCGGTGTAGAAGGGTGATTCATGTCCTCAACGCACTGAAAAAAGCGTCAAGCAAGACACATGGCTGTGTCAACAAAGATAGCTCAAAGAACGGAATATACAAAGATACTAAGTGTATAGCAAAGGTGGTTAGGGTAGACATGTTGAGCTAATATCCATCCATCCCTTCATCTTCATCACGACAATAATTCACACAATCAACCCTAACCCTTAGCCCTAACCCCATAATGCTAACCTTAACCTGGTTGGTTCCTTAATTTTCAGCACAATTCGCCGACCTCGGGCCATTGGTGGGTTTAAACGTGTTGGTGCGGAAGTGATTCTTGGAGTGTCCAAATCACCTAGCCGGCAAACGCATGTCTTCAGACAGTGGGAAGAAGCCGGAGAACCCGAAAGGAGCCCTCACAGAACCAGGAAGAACATGCACTTTCATCTATTTTATAACCATAGCCACATATTCTCCCGAGGGGCGCTGAGAAAAAAACCTATTGGTTGGTGCTGATCATCTTACCAACGGTAAAGAATTTGTAACAGCTGCTGTCCACGAAACAGTGGTGCAGAAGTTGCCGTGTGCTGCGCTGGGCAGCATTAGACAAGGAAATGGCTTACGGATGTTACACAGGACGTTACACAACTCCAGATGTGGCCTTCCTCTCTAGGTTGGCGCTGATGAAGCTCCTCATTAGTGTCACAGCTGCCGGTCTGCTCCAGCTCTCGCCCTCCCCTTTCTGTCACACCTGGCTCGCATTCCTGTTCATTGCACCTGCTTCCCATCTGCAACCGTCGAGGTTATTTATTCCTCAGACTCTGAGAGACTTATCGCCAGATCGTGTGTGCTTTTTGGTGCCGTTCCAATATCGAATATTGCCTGATTGCCTGTTTTCTGACCCTGCTTGTTTTCGACCTGAGACGGCCTGGTAAACCTCACTGCCTTTTTGTATCTGACGACGAGACTGCCTGATCCCAGTTCTGCCTGTGTGGAATTGAAAGTCGAATTTTGATTCACTATTGTGTCGCTCTTGGATCCCAGCCACAAATCCTGACACATTAGGCGGCCAATGTCCAGACTGTCCAAAACATCTCCATAAACATGCATGAGAGCAAGGTGTGTCCGTCTGTTTTGTGTCATAGTTGTGCATAACCATGTCTTCAGGCAGTGAAGAGTAGACAGTGTTCTCTCCAATGATGCAGCAGAGATGGGGAGACATGAGGTTTTCAACTTCTTTGAAAAGAGCCTTTGTTTGTGGATGGAGCTTAGACATCTTTGCATCTATGACTTGTCCGATGTTGCCTGGAGAGTCGAAGGACGTCTACTAACATTTTTAGCTGCGTTTCCAGTCGGACCCTGTTAAAGTGCAGGGGAAGGTGCAGGGAATCCACATTCACGGTTTGTTCCTTTTTGGCTGCCACGATGACCACCTTCTCCCTAAGAGCGGCTGTTTTCATGCCATCTTGGTCGAATCTCCTCCTTAGTTCTGCTAGAATCAAGTCCACTGCTTAATAAAACTCACACCGCCATGAGTGTTGTTCCGCTGCAGCAGAACAATTATAGTGATGAATGTTTCCAGTTAACTTTTAGCATGTTTTTCCATTTTATATCATGTATTTACTTTTTGGGTAAAAATATTTTAGAGCACTGCACTGCCACCAGCAAGGGGTGCTGCAGCACCCCCAGCACCCCTACTTCCCACGGTACTGTTTATAACCTAACTTAGATGCCATGGAGCACAACTTGGGGCCATGGGGCGCAAAAAGTAATGTATCTTTTGAGCTTTGGAGGACACCCAAGATGAAATTACTGGAGCGCAAAGGAGTGATCAATGAAACAGACACAACGAGTATGGAAACAGAAAGAGCAGGATAAGGGATAAGTAAAAAGTTTCTCGCTCATGTGAAAGATGGACAGTTTATGAATGCCGCCTACCAGAGTAATATCATAATAAGCGATTAATAATTTGTCAAATGTGTCTTTTATACATTGAGAAATGTATTTATTTATTATTTTAGTTAGTATCCGTCCCACTGGCCGGATTGAACCCTCAGACAAGCTGGTTCGCTTGACACACCTATTTATCTGGGGAGAAAACCCTGAAAAAGTACCCAGTACCCAGTGGAAATGCAAAACACACGTTACTGGCATTTTTTTTTTTTTTTTTTTTTTTTAAGAATCCAGGTAAATAAATTCCTTGGCAATGGAAATTCCTAGAATTTTTAGTAGAAAAGGGGTGAAAGTCAACAAGGAATGAAATACAAAGGATAATCATAAGAATAAAACTGAACTTAAACAAGACTAGCATACAAAAAAAAAATATATATCAAAAAGGTGATGAAGAGGTGACATGGTGTTAGCATAACACCATGTCAGAAATGTGACGTTGATGGCGATAAGCATTCAATAATACACAGGATAAGATGGTAGAAAATCCCTTGTGCCATAGTCCAAGGTAAAGCACATCCAGAAGCCCCCACCCAAATAAGACAGCAAAATCAGGTCAGCGCTAGCATACTGTTGTCCCATGCAAGAGATCTGGTGCTGGCCGAGGCGGCACCCTACAACTTCCTTAATTTATTCGCAAACTTCCGGGAGCGAAATTCATCCGCTTTGCATCAGCGGATGAATCTGTCCATTGCAATGAGTGATGGATGCGTCTTGTGTCTGGAATTTCTGCGCTATAACGAGTGGCCGCCGACAGGGAGTCAAGCCACTGGAGTTACGCCAGGGAAATAACTTCCCCCCCTCCCCTAAAAACACCCCAAAGGTCCCTCTCTTTGCGACATAATTTCACTTTCGCTCTATTAAACCTCCGGACTTGATCACGGCATTGGCGCTCCAGTGTCGGTCTGGGAATGCACTTTAAATGCTTTCAATCCAGTTCCCTACATTAGCCGGATGAATGGAAAAGAAAGGGAACAAAAAAACATCTGACTAAGCAGATACTTTCTCTGCATGAATTATTCAGCGCTGAGGAGAAACCTTGCATTCGCTGCCGTAATGGGAGAGCCCCCAAAATGGGACACCCGCTACCCCCACCCTACACTAGAAACCTTTCATGTCTATTTCAGACCCTGGCGGATAATTTACCGCGGTGGGAGGGTAGGGGGAACTAGAGGGAGGCGTGATTTGGGCACAAAGCAAAGGCACCCCCCAACTGCTCGACTTGAAGGGACCACCGCCAATGTTCTAATCGCTGCGCATGCATAATGCTAACCACTATCCAAAGTTAGAACCGTTTTCAAGGAAACCTTACAGTTCAGTTGCACACAGAGAGATCTACCTTTGGATAACTATGGCCTGGATGAGTGAGAATCTACACAGACAATGCTAACCACTGCTACCATGTTGCTAACCTTTTTGCCACCATACTATTAACCACTGCTACATTATACTAAGTACTGTGTCACCACAAGTCGGACCACTGTGCCAGGATAATTGCCACACCACCACAGTGCTAACTGCTGTTCCATAATAGTGCTATCCACTTTTATCATAATGCTAACTACTGCTTACACAGTGGAATAATTTCTGTGCCACAATAGCGCTAACAACTGTGCAACAATACTGCTTACCACCATGGTACTAATCACCAACCCACCAAAGTGTTAAGCACTGCGCTGCCATATTGCTAACTACTGTGCCACTGTAGTGCAAACCACTAAAATCATAGTGCTAAGGACTGAGCTGCTGTAGTGCTAACCTGAGAGCCACAACAATGCTAACCAATGTTACTATGGTGCAAAGTACTGCGCCACTATAGTGCTAACACTGCACAACCAAAATGTTAACCACTGCTACCACAGTGCTAACAACTGCGTCTGTGCTAACAAATGTGTACACCTCACAATTGCAAAGCGAGTTTGCCTACGTGAAGAGTGCTAACGTACCGCAATGTCAGTTAGGACGAGAAAATAAACTACAAGCATTGGTTAGTCCTTTCTAGTGTCTGACAAGAACAAAACATCGCACTGGAGTGCAATCAGACTAGCCGAATGCTATGCCATTCATCGCAAAATCAAGCCAGGCAGCGTAAATAAAATGGATTGGGTATGGCGTCAAGTCGACAGGGACACCGGTCAGCCTGCTAAGCTAAACGTGTCCGTGGTTTCTTCGTAGATTTTTGCTGTAATGTATTTGAACTCTAGCTAGCACAGCCTGCTAACCAGCTGTGAAGTACCAAACAGCTTTGATTGTAACAGTCAACAACAGTGGCCTTTCCATCCTACCCTGCCGCTCGGAAGGGAACTCTCCATGCATTACGCAGGGCTAGGCTAATGGGGGTCTGATTAATGTTGAGCGTTCGGCTTGGAGTCATTAATTTGAGTCTGGCCGGACAGACTCAAGGGAGGTGGGGGGGGCGCGAGGGGAAGCACAGGAAGGCAGAAACTGCGGGACAAAAAAGGTGGCAACAGCGTACACTTTTACGCAGTCAGCGGACTTCTAACCAGTTGCACGTTGCAGGCTAGTCGCACACGTTTTAACTGTAAGATGTGTTGGACATCTTTAAACAATAGCACTGACTTGAAACGCGCGACTTGTAAATGTTTATCGAGCATCTCCGCACTCTGGCGGATTGACAGATTTGTTGTGCCGATCCCCCCGAAGCCCAACAGATGCTCCTCTTCTTCCAACAGCTGCTTAAACCCAGCGGCTAATTAGCATGTCCGGAAAAAAAAAAAAGACGTTGTCTGGGGTGCAACGAGCAATCGCGCTGTGTGACGAGACCCTTCACAAGTGGGCACGAAAAGCTGTTGGTGTGATTTAACATGAGGAGACACAACTCAGGTAGTCATAGAGACTGAATCCACAACCTTCTCTTTATGCTAAGCTAAAAACAATACCACCATAGTGCTAACCTGTGGGTGACAATCGAATGAACAACTGCCATCATTGTGCTAACCTCTGCGCCAAAATAGGGCTAACGACTGTGTTACAATAATCTTAACTACTGCACCACCATAGTACTAACAACAGAGCCACCAGTGCTACCCTGCTGCTAACTGGTGTGCCACCATTGTGCTAACCACTGCTCAAACATTGGGCTAACCACTGTCCCATGATAATCTTAATGACGGCTCCACAACTGTGCTCTACCATAGTGCCAACCAATGCACCTCCATAATGCTAAACACTGCTAACATAATTACTAATACTGTATTTTATTGATCACATTCATCTTGTCTTCTTTTAAAACATACTAATACTGTAGTGCTAGAAAGTGAGCAACCAAAATGTTAACCATTGCTATCATAATGCTAACCACTGCACCTTAATAGTGCTATCCACTGCTACCATGATGCTGACCACTGTGCCACTGTGATGCTAACCACTGAACCAACACAAATCTAACCAATGTTACCACAATGCTAACTACTTCTGCCATGATGGTAACTACTGCACCACCATAATGCTTACCACTGACACCATGGTGCTAACTACTGTAGTCTCAGTGATGACAGTTTGTGGGTGAGTTTGTGGGGGATAACTTTGTTGAACGCGGAGCTGTAGTCTATAAAGAGTATCCTGATGTAGGAGTCTTTATTTTCCAGGTGGGAGAGGGAGACATGAAGGGCAGCGGCAATGGTGTCGGAGGTAGACCTGTTGGGCCTGTAGGCATACCTCAGGGGGTCTGTAGTGTCTGGTATGCTGCCCTGAATGTGGGACAGTACCACACTCTTGAAGCACTTCGTAGTGATTGAAGTGAGTGCTACTGGCCTGTAATCATTCAGGCAGGATGGAGGATTCTTCTTAGGGAGAAGGATGACAGTGGTGGTCTTGTAGCAGGTGGGGACAGTGTGTTGGCTGAGGAAGAGGTTGAAGATGGTGGTGAAGACGTCAGCCAGCTTGTTAGCACCTACTCGGAGGGCCAGCCCAGGAATACTGTCTGGACCTGTAGCTTTGCAGGGGTTGATCCTCCTAAGGGCTTTGTGTACCTGGGCTGATGAGATGACAGGCGGGGAGGAGGGGGCTCTGATGGTGGTGGGGCTGGAGCTGGTCCTGAAGTTTGTGATGTGGTCCAGACATTGCCACATCCTCCTGGGGTCGGCAGTAGAGTAGAAACCCTCCGTCTTTTCTCTATGTTGCCTCTTGGCCGCTCTTATGGCCTTCTCCAGTCGGTACTATGCAGCTTTGTACTCAGCCTCATCGCCAGATCTAAATGCAACAGAGCGAGCGTGCAACAAGTGCAGTACCTCTCTGTTTACCCAGGGCTTCTGGTTGGGGAACTTCCTGACTTGTATGGTGGATATGATGTTCTCATCAAAAGTGCTAACGTACCCACTCACATGCTCAGGGGGTCATTTACACTGACAGAAGAGTCCTCCCTAGTAGCTGCAGCTCGAAACACGTCCCAGTCTGTAGTGGCAAAACAGTCCTGCAGAGTGGTGTCAGCCTCTGGTGTCCAAAGTTGAACCTCTCTGGCCACAGGATTTGACTGTTTGAGTCTTTGTCTGTAGGACGGGTACAAGAACAAAGAGATATGGGCCGAATCTCCAAAGGGGGCGCGGGGTGTGGCCTTCAGTGCACCTCGTATGTTGCTGTAGACATGGTCCAAGGTGTTCTTGCCACGGGTGGGGATGTCCACACGCTGGTGATATTTAGTGAGTACAGTCCATAAATTGCACTGGTTGAAATCGCCAGCAACAATAAAAACAGCATCAGGATGAACCGTCTCCCAATCGCTGATGACGTCATAGAGCTTACTGAGTGCTACTGTGTAGTTAGTTGTGGGTGGATGTAAACAGAAGCCAGAAACACACACGTGAATTCCCTTGGCAGATAAAAGGGACAGCATCTCAGCAGTAAGTTTGTCCACCGTCTCAAGGTCCGTCTGGTTCGCCATCACCTGCTTGTCAGTCTGTTTCTGGAAGCCCCACAGGATCTTCGCTAGCCATCTTTGGAGACGTGTCCCACTTTCATGTTAATTCCATTTACCTGTTAGCTTCTTACAGCATTGTTCCCATATGGCCGGGTCACCTTGACGCAAAAATCGGCATCAGAAGCACCACTACAGACTCCTGTGCTGGGGCCTGCGCTGCAAACCTTACCTACACTTGAAATTAGATGTAGCTGTAGTGTGGGTGGGGATTTCCCCCCGGTTATGACTTCCACAGGAGGCCTTGAATGCTGAAAAGCTATCGGGACACTCCTGTGTAGTATTACTATTAAAAAAAAAAAAAAAAAAATGTGGAAAATAAAGAAAAGCAGATAGAACTGCAGCCTATTTGAAATATATTTACACAGAAGGGCACATGTGCAAGCGGAGTCGCCGTCTGGTAGAAGTTGACAATGAGTTATAACATTTTCACTGCATTTTCAACTTTAACTCTCAACTTGAAAGAGGAAAATGAAAAAAAGATGCAATAATGGGATATGTAATTCCTTCTTTGAAGATGACGTGCTGTGCGAGCATTTTATTTTTAAAGTCTGGTGTTATTGTCGTCAGACCTGTGCTTTCATCCTGGGAGTCACCCATCACAACCACAAGGGTGAACAACAAGGGTTTGGACATTTCCGGGGATTCCGGGGCATCTCACTTCAGCAATCAGTTTCCTTGGCAGTAGCTGGATGAGTCTCGGCACACAGGTCGAGAGCCAGAGTGCCAACGAAGTAAAAATTTGGACAGATACTTATGGAAATAAGGTACATGTGTTTGACTTGCCACACGGTATAAGGGTATGGATACCTACATGCAATTTGCATGCAAAACCATGATTTTATGGAAAGTTAGCTAAAATTACCATTTTCAGCTATTTTAAACTGCTGTTTTAATTTAAGCTAGTAGCGCTAACTAAATTGGAGCGAGACTTTACTTTCTGTTTCTGCTCACACGTAAAAGCTTCAATGTAGTGTCATTCAATGGGCAGGAAGGCTAGTAGACTGTCCTCTGGACCCCACCGAGGTGGCGGATGAGAAGAGGACATTAGCCGGGCCAATGTCAATCATGAACGATCCATCTCACTTTCTTGGTGAGACTGTGGTGACTATATATCTTATGTCCGCACCCGCTGCCCGTTGACAACAGTAAACGGCTGACTTTCACATTGGAGTCTCCAAAAATCAATTTAGTTAGCGAGAAAGTCAAGTTTAAACACTCTCTGCCTTGCTGCCAAACTCACAACTCATCATCATTCCTCATCAGGCCAACACCGATATGTATAATATTAGCTAACATCGGCGGATACCGATCTGATTGCTGATATAGCTTCCATCCCTGTTTGCTTTCCTTGATTTATTTTTTCCAGATTTATCATGCTTATCGTACAATAACAAGACAACTCCTCGATTGATCGTGAGATAAATAAACTCTTTTCCTATTTTACTTTATGTCCTTTGATCTTATCGCTATTCCAACCCTACAGTAGCAGTCAATTCAAAAAGTTCTAATCATGAGTCATGAGTAAACGGCTCCAGTACTGCTGCTACTGTTTGTGAAATTCCAATGGTTTGTGGTGCTCAATCTAGCGGGACGTAAATGGGGTTAGGGTCGCGTGACCATGCGGCCTTTTCTTGCCAGCCTGTTATCCCACCGCCCATGGCAATAATGTCCTTTTTTTGCAGATTCTTGTAGGAATGGGAAACGGGAAGGTTGATCAGATCGTTTGTTGCTTCTGCTGTGTTTCTCTGCCCCAAATAAAGATATTTAAGGAGAGAGCCAAGGTGCGCGTGAGTCATTCCAGTAGGGCTGGAAGAAAGTATCGATCCAGTCCAGCTGTGCTGTCCATCAGTAAGGGGTATCTCTCCGGAGAGCGGAACAATGCAAACAACGAAGAAGGAGTTATTTAGGCTGCATGTGCTCGAAGAGCAGGGAGCAGTCATGAGCCTGTATGTATATTTGCACACTGGGGTAGTGTGGGATTTTAGATAAAAAGAAAAAAAAAACACAACCTGCACCGCCGTCTGCCTACGCACTCTTGCAGGCGCCAAGGACAAGCCAATTTAGCCGGGGCACAGAACTCAAACAAATGTGGTTGGAAAGGCTAGAATATTTGGTCAACATGGGGTTGTTTATCGTACAAAAAAAAAAAAAAAAAAAAAACAACGACGGGGGTTATGTCTTCGAGCTAAATGGTACTTAGTGTATAAGTACTATTGCAGTCAGAGGCTCGCGATGGCCTAAAGATTCATTAGCTTTTAAGTGTAGTGGTCAATGTGGTTCATGCTTTAAGTAACTTTCTAGTTGCAGGCAATGTTCGGAAAGTTCTTCAGTTGCTAATGTAGGAAACCTTCCTAGGCAGTGGCGGCGGGTTTTTAAGAGACCCCTAGAGTGCATCCACCCTTCAATGTTTTTGGGTTTTTACTTTTAAAAAAAGGTTAAAAAAGATAAGAACAATCACTCTTTTTGAGTGTGTGTAAATTTGCAAAAATAGCTGATAGATAAAAAGACTTAATTAAGATAAAAATAACAAAAAAAAAAACGGCTTCCTGCGCTTTTCCCGTACAACAGAAAACATCACCCAGTCAGCGCAGCAGCCAGCCAATCACAGACAATAGCGTCACATATTGCAATGGGTAGTTATTCATTGGCAAACCTGTTGCCTCAAAAAGACAACCGGCCCGAGCCGGGGCTGGTGACTGAACAGGATATGTGACGACATTGCCACAAGAGGGCGCTGTTGTACCAATCAATAGGTTTGTGTGTAAAAATGAGTCAACCTGATGAGCTAAGGCTCGAGCTGCTGCGCGGAGACAAATTGATGAATGGAGACAGGCCGGGCGCTGCAGCTTTCTCAGCCATACATTTGTAATTTACAGCCATTTTAACAAAAATTTGATGGTATTTGGGTCATAACGCTACCGAAGAAATCTGAGAAGGCGGCCATTATTACGGATATCCTCTCTAACTTCTGCTAATTGTGGGGTAAGCCTTTCCTCTCAGTCCTTTGTCTTCTTCTCTTTTTGAGGTGCAAGCTGACACCTATAAGTAGTAAACAACTTCTTGTGCTGTTCCCCTCAGGGGTCACTGCTCTTGTGAACCCTTCTTCCCTCGCACCAAGAAATGTCGTGTCCTCTTTTTCTCCACCCATAAATCACTTTGATTTTCCTTTTCGATCTTTCCTGCGGTTCCACCCTCAGCCTCCCGGACATGTCCAAAGTCCGGCCTCTCCGGCTTTATCTCCAAAACATCTGAAAGGGTTGTCCTGATGGACTCGTTCTTGATCCCATCCATCCTCGTTACTCCTGAGAACCTCAACATCTTCAGCTCCCGCCCCTCCAACTCTGCCTCCTTTCTTCTCCTCAATGTCCAACTCTAAACCATACAGCGCCACTGGCCTCACCACCATCTTGTGTAATTTCCCCTTCATCCTTGTTGATAGCCGGCTACCTCTCTAGATTCCACCCTCCCCAGGCCTCGATAGAGATTACAGTGTCATCTGCAAACCATAATGAATGGAGATGCCCGTCTGACCTCATCTGTCAGCCTGTCTCCCCTTCAAGGGCAAAGGAAGTTGGGTGCTGATACTGCTGCAGCACCTCCTGTTGGCAGGAGATGGTGCTGTTTGTTACCTTGCCTGTACCAACTCTTTATCAAGAATTAGCCTTCCAAGTCCTTTATATTCACCTTTACTCTGCACTTCACTAAAATGAAATGACCACTGCTATTTTTTTTTTATAAGATGTTGAGTTAAAAGTGGATCAACAGATTTTATACAACATGATGTTTTTACCACTTAATGCATTTAAGTGACCATGGTTCACTGACATGAGCTGGATCATGCCGTGCGTGTGAACATGTTATTAAATATGTCACCTCCAGGAGGCAAGGGCGCTGGAGACAAATCAGAGTTGGCACGAGTATGGTGTTAGCAGGAGATGGTGCAAATTATAAATAACAATCAACACAAACCCCGGGGAACAAAGTGACAAATAAGGCATGTCGGCGAGCAGAGGTGACGAGCTGCCAAGAGCGAGGTCGGGAATCAGCACAGTCAATGAGCAGAACTGTGCAACAAAGCTAACGCGATTCACGCCACTTCGAGTCACTGGGTCAACAAAAAACATTAACCGCTTATCCAATATCATTTAACCTTTCTTCACTCTTTACTATAGTACCGTTTCCACTGTGGGACCTCTTACTCCCTCGAAAGAGTCGAGCCCTTGTCATCAATCTACTTTTTCTCTTGCAGTTGTTTTTCCAAAACACAAACGAAGTGAAGCAGGAGTAGCCGCACGCTAGCTTAAACATTAAGGGGAAATTCAGGCAGTGTCCACAAGGAGACAGGAGTGCATGCCTGTAATTTAGTAATAAGACACGGAACCTAAATTTTGGGAGCCCAAATACTGATTCTCAGAAATCGGGCATGAATCCCCAAAAGCCACGGCAGGATACACGTGACCCCGTGCAATGCTAGTGTGATCCACCAGTCAGCACCACCACTGCAGCACCTTGCCCCACCTCTCAAGGATTCCAGGAACAGGAAAGTTCCTGAGGTTGAAGACAGCTTTTACATGTGATGGTTTCAAGCAGATTAGGTCAACAACAACCTGCTGTACTGAAAAAAACAAAAAATGACTATTGCGGGCTCTCAAACCGATTCCACAAAGGACCGTGTGGCTGCAGGTTTTTGTTCCAACCAAGCAACAGCACACCAGACCGAAATCATTTTATCAACTGGTCTGAAGCTACAGACAGCTTATTGGTCAAACTCTGTGCTTGATTGGTTGGAACAAAAACCTGCAGCCACAGGGCCCTTTGTGGAATCGGTTTGAGACCCCTGATCTATCGGCTACTTGAACAATAACACAAGTCAGTCCTGATGATCTCCCGCGTCAGCCTGAGTGAAGGGCTCTCAGCTGCCCTCCCTCGGGGAAATGCTGTGATGATGTCAGCATCACAGATTTCTGTGTTGATAAAATGTACGATGACAGAGAGCATTACACTGTCTTGGAGCGCGGTGTCTGTTTTCCCTCTCAAAGCCAAATCCAGCATGAACAGTTCTGCCCAATATTTAATGAATTCTGGGAGTGCATTGTCCCCAAAGTACCGGTTATTGCTCGGAGAGGTCAGCGCAGCTTCTGCTAGCATCAGAGGTGACAGATAAACTGGTTATGAATGGTTCTGCTGACATAAGCCTCATTTCTTTCCATTAAATAAAAATAGTAAAAAAGAAAAAAAAAAAAATGCCAAGTTTACTTATGGGCAATTTGACCTTTTCAGTGGTGTGCAACATGGCCAGCAACACCTTTAGACGTTTTCACAAATGCCACAAATTTAGGTTACAATCCCGTAAACATGTTCACAATTTTTTGCATAAAAGTATGATGAAAACAACTACGATCACTGTTACTTTTGGTGTAGCGAGATGAGGGAAGTAGCTGTCACTCTGTTCCGGGATGATTCAATGTACCTTATCAACAGCTTGATGCTATCTGATTTCATTTTTAGCTCTACTCTTTTAAGACAACTGGCTAACAATACAGTCAGTGGTTAGAATAATGTCAAATGTGAAAGGGATTTTTAATGAAACGCAACAAACACAGAACAGTTATGAACCACAAGGGGGCAAGATGTCTGTAATGCATAAAACAATCACAATAAAAGGTATCTTTATATATGAAAGGGGAATTATCCCTTTTTTTAACATAACTTTTTTAAAAAACAAACAGGCAGAAAAGCAGACACCTAAAGGGAAATGCTAGCTGAGTGGTTGCACCTTCACCTGTGTTTCTAGGGGTTAGCATAGGGATAGGCCAACTTTTACGTTGTGTCTCTGGCCCAAAACTTTAAGAATATGTGCTTGGATTCTGGGATACCTAGCCAAACAAGTCACGTCTGATTCGATACTTGATAAAATGGTCGGAGCACGTACACTCCCGAGCGCTTGGAGTGTACTCAGCAGCTCTTGGGTGGTGACTGATGGTGATACAGAGTTTGCACCATGCAAACAACTTGTACGGACGAAGAGCTGTGGCAAAAGAGCAAGCTGGAGGCTGTGACTAGGAGGACTTCCCAAGAGTTCTGCCTTCAAGTTTCTCATGAATTATGAAACTTTCTGGCCAGACTCAATTGTCTCCTTGTTCTTGGCACCTCAAGAAATCCCTCCCGTAGCCTTCAAATGCTTCAGATTTGTAAGAAACTACCAACTACAGTATACACCCCTTCATGTTTTATTATTATTATTATTATTGTTATCGTTGTATGTCAATACAAGCTAAACAGTCAATCTTGCCTTATTCCCTGTATAGTGCCCTAACTAAGAAACTAAGATGTATGATATTTTGTCGGGATGAAGACCAGGGGCACCCAATATATCCCATAATACTTTGTGAAAAGTAGAACCAACACTCCCTCACTGAGCAATATATCCCATCATCCTTTGTGGTTTCAAATGACGCTAGCTAGCAATTAGTAATTAGGCAGTAAGTGCCCAGCTCAGCAACAAACAAATGACAACAAAGAATTCCTCTTCTTCTTCTGCTATTTGCAGGATTAGCAGTGACTACGAAGGGGATGAGGGGAGGCGGCGAGATGGGGACCGATTAAATATTGGCGGCGGCACAGCCCCGAGCGTACTGCCGTTCAATTAGTATGCCTGGCAGCGCTGCAGCACCACAGCTGGATCCATTGTGTACAAGCACATGTTGTGCTAACAACCAACGCGCGCTGTTCAACAAAGAATTGGACAGACACAGAGCACCCCCCCTCCCCCCTTGCCCATCCTTTCTCTTGGCTGCTATCTCAGTCACATAAATGAGATAGGGAAGGTGAGTGAGAGAGAGAGAGAGAGACCCCCTCAGACTGCCCGTACTTACACAGCATCTCTGTCTGAGCCGGTTCCAGATGAATAAGGCAGAATACCAAGTGCCCCACTTATACACTACGCAGAGACAAATAGACCAGTCAATCACTGCAGGCAGTGGCGGAATAACAAATGCTTTCGGGTGATAGTGTGTGTCTGTTTGTGTGTGTGCGTCTGTGTACAAGACGGTCGTTTTTCTTTTTTCCCAATGCCTTGAATGCATCAGTGTTCATAAACATGGCAGTGCGCTTAGCGAAATCCCAAATGGGAGGTGATGTGTTTTTGTGTCGTCCAAATGCCACGTGTTTCCTGTCAAGGATGACAAAAAAAAGGAGGAGCCTCTCATACTACTAGGACAAAGTTAATGCAGAATACTTGCGACAAGGGCTTTTTTTTTTTTTTTTTTTTTTTTTTTTTTTTTTTAAGTACTGAAGCCACGTCAGAAGGCTAAAACAGAGTATAAAAGATGCCCACGGGAGGCAGGGGGAAGTCACTGCAGAGGTGCCTTACGCTAAACTGATATAGCTACTCGTGTGACATTCGAACCTGACTCCTGACTTCCTGGCAGTGTCGCCATGGAAAACCTTCAGGTCATAAACCGCTTTCATGCAGCCGCTAATGTATAAAAATTCTGGTAATGGGTATGGGTTGCGTACTGCACCTCAAAGTTTCTGGAAACTTCTTCACATCAGGACCAACTGCCACGCAATGATATATCTTGAGTTAGTTTTTTTTTTTTTTTTTTTTTATTATTTGTCCTGGCACATGCCCCTAGATTTAGCTACGTGACTTTTTTAGCTATTCTTCCATAGTATTGGGCTCTCGCCAATCCTAGCTTTCTTCCCCAAATATACTCAAGTGTCCCCAAAAATATCAAGTACTTTGATATTTGATAAAAAGGGTTGAAATGTTGCAAAAGAAGTAAAACTATGCTACAAATCCAATAAACATTTATTGCTAATGCCAAAAAAAAAAAATGACAGTGGCTGTTTCACTGCATTGTTTCATCCGGGCACAATAATCATTTTAAATATCCATTTAATGAGCAAGGCTAATCAAAAATTCTTAACTATCTGTTTACGGGACACGTTTTCAGTGACCTGTCGATGCCCCTCAAAGCAGACGTTTTACAATCAATAAAACAAAAACTCTCAAAAAACAAAACAAAACAAACAAAAAAAAAAAAACACCTGCAAGTTTGATGAGGGTTGAACCACAGGGCAGGAAGCTTTAATAATGTCTGAAAACACACCACGTCCTCGACACCAACTCTCACTAATAGATTCCAGTGTTTGCTAATTTTAATCCAGACTGAAGCCTTCTCTTAAAACAGGAAAATGTAAATTTTTCGATCGGATACATCTGAGGTGGAGATTAAATTAATTTGCTTTGGTTTTCAGGAAAATACGACAGTTTCACACATTTGTAGGGCAATATAGAGTGTTAATAATACGAGATCTGCATTAATTAACTTTAAAAGTGCACATAAACATGTTAGTGCCTGAAACTGAAGTTTTAAAGTTGAGCTAGCATGCTTTATAGATTAGTTGGCGCTTGACAAGGTGTTAGAGGGCTAGAGCTCTGCACTAACCCCAGACACAGTGTAACAAACCATAGCATATCCCCAGTCCACACTCTACCCCAGGGGGGTACAAACAAAAAAACACAAAAACTTGGACACGGGGTAGAGTGTGGCCAAGGTTAGATTATACCCAGGGTATATTATGGTCTAGGGTAGCTCAAAGAGGCCAATGCATGTGTCAAAGACTGAACATTAATGTCCAATGTGAAATATTTGGTTTGTTTGTAAATGTTAGCAAGTAAATTTACCGTGTGAGAGAGGGCTACATTCTGACTTGGAAGGGTATAGGTAGGCCAAGGATGTTTTTAGGGCAGTTTATCCCCCGGGGTACACTCGGGCCAAGGCCAAACTATACCTGAGAACTCAGCAGTACCCCTAAACCTAAAATAAAGCAGACACTCCTTCAAGTACAGTCAAGTACGTGTACTGGCCAGAGAAGATCGCTGGTATGAGAGGGGTGTCAAGGAAGCCATCCACGTCAAATTGGAAAAAAAAACATCTTTACACAGAGGTGGTGGACTAGGGCACTTTCTATCACCCACGTACAATGCAGTCCTCCACTCCTTGTGTCAACAATCGAAACGTTTACACTATTTCACGAGACCTGGTGACTCATCACCATGTGACCCAGCAGAAAAAGGGGAAGCACTGAAAGTGAAAGTAGGTCAACGACCTTGCCAACGACGCCTCCAGCGACTCTCAGGTAACCACCCAGATCATTAGCACGCTAATGGTCCACGCGGGCTATATTTTCAAGCTCTGCCCCCAGCAATCTCAGAACTAAAGAAGCCTTCTGGAGAGGAGGCAAAATGTCTTCAAGGAAACTTAAACAAGTCCAGTTGCATGCAGAGATCCAACTTTGGATAACTATGACCTGGATGAACGAAAACCTACACAGACATCTATACCCAAGTTTAATCTGACTGGGAGTTAATTTGGCCTGTTACACCTGGGCGTCAAACATTGTGCAAAAGGATAAAAGGAGGCCCAAAGTAGATCTCTCTGTGTCAACTGGACTGAAAGGTTTCCTTGAAAACGTTTCGCCCTCTCTCCAGAGAGCTTCTTCAGTTCTAAGTTTGCTGAGGCAGAGCTTGAAAATATAGCCCTGTGGGCCATTGGCATGTTAATGGCCCGGGTGGTCACCTGAGAGTCCTTGGCAGGGTGGTTGGCAGGGTCGTTCATCTAGTTTCGGTTGGGGTGCTTCCTCTTTGTCTGTTGGGTCTGTTGTTCCCAAAGGGGAAGCACCCCAACCGAAACTAGATGATCGACCCTGCCAACCACCCTGCCAAGGACTCTCAGGTGACCACCCGGGCCATTAACATGCCAATGGCCCACAGGGCTATATTTTCAAGCTCTGCCCCAGCAAACTTAGAACTGAAGAAGCTCTCTGGAGAGAGGGCGAAACGTTTTCATGGAAACCTTTCAGTCCAGTTGACACAGAGAGATCTACTTTGGATAACCATGACCTGGATGAGTGAGAATCTACACAGATAAAAGGAGGCGCTTTAACAAGGGATGCTGGATGAACGCGGTGAAAACTGGAGTTCATTTTCCTGCCATCTCAGTTGCTAAACTGCTAGTGCATTGTCAAAATATCCAATAGCTCCATCATCATGGGATAGTTATTTAAATACCACACAGAAAGCAGGCTTTATTCCTGTTTGAAAGCAGCATTAAGATATGACTCATTTCAATAAAAAATGTATTGCAATAAAAATTGAAACAGGTCTGTGTGTGGACAGCTCGTGTCAGCAGTGTTCCTGGCGGGACCTCGCTGCCTCAATTATGCCGACAATGACATCACGTGGGTTGGTTGAGTCACCACGCTCTTGCAACACTTTCAATGCGACCGAGCCGACTGAACGTCTCCACCACCAGTTTTTAATTTTGCGATTAATTTAATTGATGTGGAAGGCGAAACAAGCGCAGGTGGCTATTTTGGTGTGAGGGAATGTGACCTTGTCCACGGGACAGTGAATGAAAGCTGCGAAAACAGACGTCACGACAACAGCGGGTGGTTACGCTAGTGCCTCGGAAAAATCGCAGCATTCCCACAAAAAGAAAAAAAACAAAATCAAACTCCTACCTTGGCTTCATGAGAGGATGCAATGAAAGTTCATAAAGGGCTGCCATCTTGAGGAAAGTGTGTCGATTCATTCCATGATTACAAAAGGCCAGAAAAAGGCCCAAAGACGCGCAAGAAGCAGGAAAGACAATAGAGGACAAAGATAAGGGTGGGCGCCGGGGAGTCGAGCTATGGTCAGGCGCTCAAAGCAAGAGATGAAGTGTGTCTGTCAGCGTTGTAAAGTGATAGGAAAGAATAAACAATGACGAATACGGTGGCTGCCATGGCAGAAGGGAAAGGCTTAAACAGCTCCAACGAAGCATTCGCATCACGTAAGAGGCTGATCATACTGATGTGTGACACGTCTGGAGAAGAAAAGATGGAAACATCCCAGATCCCTGTTAGGGAATAGAAAGGGGGTGGGGGGAAGGACTGAATTTTGTTTTGTTACATCTGCATTTTGCAAATCAACCCTGAGAGAATTGAAGCATCGGGTCCGTTAACGGGATTATAGACGTCTGATCGTGATCTGATTTCTGGAGTCGTCAGATTGTTAACAAGGGATCATGTAAAGAACTGACCTTATTGCGCTGTGCTATCGAAATGCTCCTTTATGGAACAGGCCAGGGTTGTATGGCAGCCTCTTACTCAGAACCACCAGCAGAATTTTTTTAAAGTGAAAGAACATCTAATGGCAGCCGGTAAACCGATATTGCTAAAAATTGCTTTGTATTGAAATTACAAAGGAAATTTGAGTGCATAACGGAGTGAAAACTTGATCCAAAGTAAATTTTTTTTAATTTAAGGCTGCTGGTTAGATCTTCTCCACTCGCATCATTCGTCCAAAACACACACTTGGTGCCACACACGCTTTCCCTCATATATGAAACCAGCACACATTATGAAACCCACTACCTTACCTATCAGCTATAATGTGCTCAATATTCATTTTTATACTCCAGTTCCATATTTGCTCAATAAAATAATTGCAAACTGGCAACATTACACACTTGACAAATCTGCCTCCTGCTCCCTATCCGAAAGTTGCCATCCTACCCAACAAGTGTCCATATGGCCATGATATGGAGCATAAATCCACATTTCCCCTCATGGCGCACGTCAGCATCGCCAGAGGATCAGAAACCCTCGGCGGCTCATCCTAACCTTAACCCTAACCCATGGCGAGAACAAGTTCTCTCCTGTGTCTGTCACGGCCTCCTTTGTCCCGGTAGCGCACCCGTCACAGCAACTTCCAACCAATGCAAGGAGGCGTCGCTGCTCGGAGGACGACTGGCACCAGGCAATCTCACTAACGCTCGTCACTCACACACACTTGAGGTTGCCAAAAAAAAAAAAAAAAAAAAGTTTGACTTACGGTCGTTGCAAAACGAGCCTCCGTAGGACGTCATGGTGCAGTCGCAGGTGAAGCCCTCCCACTGCTGGAGACACACCCCCTGATGGTAGCAGGACTCCTCCGTACAGGTGGTACTGGGTCCTGAGGGGACCATCAAAGTCGTGGGTCAGTAGGGAAACGCTTGTTTACAGATTCATTGGAACCTGAGCTTTGTAAAGTGACCAAATCTGGGTGGGGAGCAGTCGAGCTCTCATACTGTCAGCTGAAATGGGACAAATAAAAACTCCTGTTTCAACCATTGAAGCCTTAAAGTTAACATAAGAACATTGAGAGCTATATCCCCCTACTGGGCGTTAGTGGTAAATGCAGTCTTTATTTAAGCAAACTTGACAGTTCAGCAACATAATCATCTCTTTTATCTAGTTTTTTTTTATTTTTATTTATTCCCTAATAAATTAGATAAATACAAGTCAGACATAGTTTAGGGAAAACTCTGGAACTGTTAAATGTGTTTAAAATGGTATTTGGGGGGAAAAAAAATTAAAAGACTTTAAAATAAGCCGGTCCCATTACTTTTTAACACCAGGGACACCACCATTTTGGAAAAGTCACTTCCTGTCCCAGTCACATGGTTTTCAACTGATCACCACAGCAGGACATCAAGTATACATCAGGGAGGAAGCCGTAAGCGTGGAGGCAGGGGAATGCATGTGATAAATATTTGAAACAAAATAATTGTTTTAACAAAAACATCGTGTGGGTTTGGGATTCTCATTAAAATCTAAATACAAACACTTCCAAAAACTCATGGTTTGGCACCAACGGATGCCACCTCATAGATAAACGTGGACATGAAACTATGTTGTTTATAACATATTTCAGATTTCCTGTCTAGTTTAGTGGTCAGTACAGATAAAGTCATTATAGTGGGTGATTTTAACATCCATATGGATGATGATACTGACAGTCTTAAGACGGCGTTTAACTCACTGATAGATGCAGTAGGTTTCTCTCAGTTAGTAAATGAACCGACGCACTGTCATAATCACACTCTGGATCTGGTTCTCACCTATGGTCTAGAAACTGAGAACCTGGTAGTTGTTCCCCAAAACCCCCTCCTCTCAGACCACTCACTTATAACCTTTGACTTCACTCTAGCAGACCGAGCAGCACATGACAGGAAGGTTTACTACAGCAGGTGTCTCTCTGAAGATACTAGAGACAGATTTGTAGCTGAAATTGCAGCGGTGCCCCCTCTAGCGCCTCCTACTGGTGCAACAGATCATTCTGATCTAAATGTTACTCCTGCAGATATTGACTGCTTTGTCAATGTCACTGCAGCCACACTGCGTATAGTTTTAGATTCGGTTGCCCCACTGAAGAGAAGGTTCACACACCATAGAAGACTGGCTCCGTGGTATAACACACATATCCGAACTCTTAAGCAGGCATCAAGACGGATGGAGAGGAAGTGGTATTCAGCCAGATCAGCTGATTCCCAAAGCGCCTGGAAAGACAGCTTACTAACATATAAAAAGGCCCTCCGTAAAGCCAGAACAGCTTACTACACTTCATTAATAGATGCAAATAAGAACAACCCGCGTTTTCTGTTTAACACCATAGCCAGGTTGACAAAGAGTCACAGCTCGGTTGAGCCTTCTATTCCTGCAGCTCTTAGCACTGAAGACTTTATGAGTTTCTTCACCAATAAAATCACTAACATTAGAAAAAAGATCGATCAAGGTCGCTCCATGACAACTGATGAGCTGCCCTTGTTAGCAACCCCATCTAGTCCTGATCCACCTCTGGACAGCTTCCTGCCCATAGATCTCCCTGAGCTGACCTCCAACATTAATGGATCTAAAGCAACCACATGTCTCCTGGACCCCATCCCAACTAAGCTTTTCAAGGATGTCTTTCCTCTAATTGGGGCGTCAGTATTAGATCAGATCAACTTATCTTTGACAACAGGTTATGTACCTCAGGCGTTTAAAACTGCTGTTATCAGACCTTTACTTAAAAAACCTTCACTTGACCCAGGCGTCTTAGCAAATTATAGACCGATATCCAACCTCCCATTCATCTCTAAGATACTTGAGAGGCTGGTTGTTAGTCAGCTAACCGATCACCTAAACAGGAATAGTCTATTTGAAGTGTTTCAGTCTGGTTTCAGAGCTCATCATAGCACAGAAACAGCACTGGTTAAAGTCACTAATGACCTCCTCATGGCATCAGACTGTGGACTTATTTCCGTACTGGTTTTACTGGACCTCAGTGCTGCCTTTAATACTGTAGATCACAGCATTTTATTACAAAGGCTACAACATGAGATTAGGATCACAGGGACAGCTCTAGACTGGTTTAAATCTTATCTATCAGATCGATTTCATTTTGTTCATGTTAATGATGTTTCCTCTGAGTGTACAAAGGTTCATCAGGGTGTTCCACAGGGTTCAGTGCTTGGGCCAATCCTGTTCACTCTTTACATGCTCCCTCTAGGGAATATAATTCAGAAACACGGTATAAATTTTCATTGCTATGCCGACGATACGCAGTTGTATCTATCCATGAAATCTGATGAAACAGAGCCATTAGCCAGACTCCAGGCATGTCTCAAAGACATGAAAGACTGGATGACCTCCAATTTCCTTCTTTTAAACTCAGACAAAACTGAAGTCATTGTTCTTGGAGCTAAACATCTGAGGACTAGATTACCAGATAGCATTCTCTCCTTGGATAGCATCACTTTGTCCTCCAGTACGGCTGCAAGGAACCTGGGAGTTATCTTTGACCAGGACATGTCATTTCTCCCTCATATTAAACAGGTTTCTAGGACCGCTTTCTTTCACCTCCGTAATATTGCCAAGATCAGGAGCATCCTGTCACAAAGTGATGCTGAAAAACTGGTCCATGCTTTTGTTACCTCTAGACTGGACTACTGCAACTCATTACTGTCAGGATGTCCAAATTATTCCATTAAAAACCTGCAGCTGATACAGAACGCTGCAGCCAGAGTTCTGACAGGAATCAGCACCAGGGAGCACATCTCTCCAGTTTTAGCTTCTCTTCACTGGCTTCCAGTGAAATTTAGAATAGACTTTAAGATTCTCCTTCTAACATATAAAGCTCTAAATGGACTATCTCCATCATACCTGCAGGATCTCATAGTTCCGTATATACCTAAAAGAACACTCAGATCACAGAGTGCAGGTTTACTTGTAGTTCCTAGAATTCATCAAAGCAGACTGGGAGGACGAGCTTTTAGCTATCGGGCAGCTTTACTGTGGAACCAGTTACCAACCTGGGTCCAAGAGGCAGACACCACGTCTGCCTTTAAGATCAAACTTAAAACCTTTCTGTTCACTAAAGCATATAGCTAGCCTCAAACCAAGTGTGTAGGGCTGACAGATCTAGTTTAGTCAGTTTTCACAGCTATAGCTAGAATAGGCTCATCAGACTCTTATTCTTCAATTTTTAGCACAGCTATGCTGCTATAGGCCTACGCTGCTGGGGACAAACACATGATCCACTGAGCAGTTCCCCACTTCCTCAACACCAACCACTCCCTCACGTCCTCTCCTCCTTTTCTTCTTCTTTCTCCTCCTTTTATTTTCACCGGGATTATCTGGGTCCAGTCTTCTTTGTCGTTCTGTGTGTCTCCCCCCCTTCTCTCTCTCTCTCTCTCTTTCTCTCTCTCTTTGCAGGTCTTCCGTCTCCAGGCCTTCGTGCTGTACGGACATTGGCCTATGGCAAACTCAGGGTCCGCTGTCGGCACCTGCCTATACTGTTCATCTCTTTATAACAACCTGCTATGCTGTATTATGTGTATATATGTCTGATATGTTTGTATTTCTATGATTGTATTTTGTCTGTATTTCTTTGGTTTTATGATTGTATCTGTTCTCCCTCTCTCTCTCTTTATTCTCTCTGTCCTGTCTCCCTCTTTTATTCCTCCTTTACCCAGCCAACTTTCAGCAGGATGGTTCCCCCTTGTAAGCCTGGTCCTGCTCAAGGTTTCTTCCTGTTAAAAGGGAGTTTTTCCCTGCCACTGTGCTTACCTGGGGATTCAGGCTCTGGGTTTCTACCTCTGTAAAGCACTTAGAGACAATTTTATTGTAAAAGGTGCTATATAAATAAAATTGAATTGAATTGAAAATAACAACAATTAAAAGCCCCAATAAAGCCAAGAACAACAACAAAAAAACTTTACTTTTTTTCAGCTGTTTTTTTTTGCTTGAAAATGTCAACTTAAATTCACCTTTTAGTAGCTAAGTGCTATACTAATTGCTAATTAATTGCGCACTTTCATTTATGAACTAATTACGCACGTTGCCGTGACAAATGACACTTTCTTGGTTCTGCTTAGGTCAAATGCTACAATATTATTAGCTACTATAATTATTGGCTACTCTGCATTCAACAGGGTGTTCCAGCTGCTCTGAGTTCTCCAGGTGTTGCTATGTCATGTGATTACCTGTGCCAAAAAATTTAACACCGTGTTTTTGGTGTATTTATATGTTATTTTTGACTCTAACGAGCAATTTGTGATTATTTTAGGTAATTTTATTACTTTATTACAATTGTGCAAAAAGTAGTGCATCACACCAAGCTTAGCCAACGAGTTGCGCTAAATGCTACAGTTCTTGGATGGTGTTGTAATTTAATAATACATAAAATGCAGGGAACGATGCAGTCAGGCTAGCTAAATAAGGTGGAAAGGGCGATAATAGGGATCAGAAGTCAATCAAAAAAAAAAAAAAAAAAAAACTAGCACAGTGCCGGAATGAGTCAGTAAAGCCTCTGGGGAAATCAAGCTGGTGACCTCAGACACTCAACGGGCTGCCAAATGGCGGTGATGGCGGGATGATGGGAGACTCCGGGATGGGGGACATTTATGTGGGGGCAGTATTTGCACTCCAAATCTCAGATCGAAGAGAAGAACTAATTCAAGATTGATGAGGCAAAAACAATCCGAGATTAGCTTCGAATGACATCAACATTAACGCAGAATAAAACCTTTCTATCATGGAGACTTTATGGCACATGACAGGATAAGAGGGTTGTGTATTATATAAAATGATTCATCTCCTTTACTAGAATTAACTGAATGCTTCTCTTGCTCACCGTCACAGCCTCGATCCACCTGGCCCACCCTGTGGAGGGCATCCGCGATCAGGTCGGGCAGTCTCCCATTTAAGTCCACCGAGGCCAAACAGCCCTGGTATCCGTCCCGGGACGCGATCAGCTTAGGCAAATTGCTGTACATGCTCTTCGTCACGCCACCGATGTACAGCTCCCCTGAAAGACAGACGTTTTGATATAGAATGTTACGATTAATAACATTTACCAAATATCCATGTACCAAACTATTGTCCTGTTGCAATGTTAAATGGCATATTGATAAATACTGTAGGAACATTCTTTTCTTAAAATTATATTTATACCCGATGATTTCTGATGGAATTTTACTTCCACATTTGAAATTACAAGGGTCAATTTTTAGTGTAGAAAACAATGGAATCAGATGCTAATTCGGCCACGGAAGAAACCTTAAATGTGTATAATTACACATAAGGCAGAGTTACAATTATGAGCCTGTTAGGGAGCAGAGAGAAATCAGGAGAAGAATAAACAGAGGAGAGAGATTGAGCAGTGGTGCCAGGAGAATCAGTGGAGAGTTGAGGCAGGTGTCTTGGCCAGACTCGTGCCATAGTCCAAGGTAAAGCACATCCAGAAGCCCCCACCCACGTCAACCTACAAGCAACCCAGCAGGCAGCATGCCAACTACCAGACAGGAGTCAAACACAAAACCAAACATATTCCTATGACCAAGTGTCACATGAAGACCATTTCATATCTCGTCCAATTTTTCCTCTGTCTAATGCTGGAGTAATATGCAAGCGCACCGTATACTGGGCCTATACATTTCTTCGGCCGACACACCCGCACAGCTCTCTCCCCAATCATTCTAACCCTATTTCCAAAATTTTCCTTTGCCAAACACTGAGACCATGAGCATACAATTCTTATGTAAAATTATAAAGTGCAACAAGCAAAACTGCCAGTTCATGGTCAAACACAGGATCAGTAGTCCATCCACCAGTAGTGTGCAACATCTCTTTGGGATTATCAAGTGGGCACCTTCCTTCATTGATGTTTTGTTAAGTTAGGCCCACGACATCTCAGGAAGGCTTAACAGTGATACCCAGCGTCCTGGAATCACCTTCCTCCATGTTGCTACCACATTACCACAATCTCCAAGCTATTTCCTTAGCTAGCAGCTAACAAGATCTAGCTATAAGAGCATTAGCCAAACAACCCAATCTTAGCTAACAGCACTCCATGTAGCATTAGTTATCTTTATCTACAGCCACTCGCTTGCTTGTTCTGCTGCCAGGGAAAGGTTCTGCCCCCTAATGCCCAACTCACTGAGTAGGGAACCAAAAACCACGGCAGCCTACCTCCAAAGGCCTCAGTTGAGCGCTCCAGCCTCGCCATGCAGCTTCCCCCATCATCTCTAACTATCTATTTTTCTTAAGCTCATAGGCTTCCTCAACTCTATCCTCCCAGGGTACCGTAAGGTCTACAAAACAAACTACCTTCTCTAGGTTGGACCACAATACCAGGTCTGAGTGCTAACAATGTGGGTGGGGACAACAAGCTTTTGCTTAATGTCAGCCCTCATTTCCCATGTACCTCCCGCCCTTAGCTGTTCAAATATATGCTTAGTGCTAGTTGACCTTGCCGTTTCTCCCTCACGTACAAAATTAATTGTTCTAACCCCACTAACAGCAGCTTGTGAATTCACTTCCCTCCGCCTGTCTTCAGTTGCAGCCGCCAAACATTTTAGTCCTTGGTTGTGGCGCCACGTGTACCGCCCCGGGACAGACTAATCTTACACCCTGATAGAATATGGCGAAGGCTACATATACTAGAAAATAGCGAGCAGGCAGCATCTTCACCCAGCTACTGATTTAAATTCTGGGGAGATGGAAGCACATCATACGTTGCACCAATCATAAACCAATCCTGCTAGCTTCCATATTCCATAGTTCTCTCCAATTTATCTTCCTTTCCTCTACCCCCTGGCCCACTGGTTCACCCACTGGCCTTGTTTTCCTGTGATACTGCCTTGCTACATCTTACTATCTCCTCGTGCCTATGTATTTCTTCCACTACCATTTTTCTCTTCTCTACAACAGAAGCTTTACTCCACATGGGTTTCCCAGTGGCCAAGCCTAAGCCACCACGTCCATGCTGAACATGGCCCATAACGTCCTTATGCTTCAGATCTGCCTGTGCTTGCTATACAGCCTGTTTTGCCTTCCACTTCCTCCCTAATTTAACTGTAGGCACTACCGACTTCACCACTGGATCCTTTGACTAAGCGAGAGTCATTTCCAACCTAGCCTTAGCACACTTAAACTCTTCTGTCAAATTAGATATTGGCAGCTCTAAGATGCCTTTCCCATATAAGGCTGCGCTGCTTAGACAGCGTGGGACTCCAAGCAATTTTCTGACAAAAGAGGTATCATCTTTTCTAACTTCTGTACCTTTGAAAAAGGGGCCTCATACACAGTCAATGGCCACATCAGCCGAGGCAATAAACCAAACTGCAGACACCACAGTTTAAGTTTCCCCGCAGCCCTGATTTATCAATATTTCCAATATCCTGAATGCTCTTCTGCCTCAGCTCTACAAACTGTGCTTTATCACTAAGGCTTGCATCATACCACCTTCCCAAACTCTTCACAGGCTTCTCCAACACTGTGGACACCACCTCATCATTTACAACAAACCTCTTATCTACTACCTTCCCCTTAACAATTGAGAGGCTCCTAGACTTACTTGGCTTTATTTTCATTTTAGCCCATTACAAATTACTATTTAACTTATCCAACAATCTACTTGTACATGGAGCTGTCGACGTCATGGTTGTCATGTCGTCCATAAATGCCCTAATTGGGAGGACACGCAGCCCTCCCTGCAGCCTTTCCCCACTCACTACCCATTTTGAGGCCCTAATAATGACCTCCATTGCCAGTGTGGAAGTTAATGGGGAGATTGTACACCCTGTTATAATGCCTATCTCAAGCTGTTGCACGCTGGCGTGTAATCTGCTGTGGTAAAACACATCTTAATATCGGTAAGGTATGCTTTAACTAAACTTTTAAAGCTGCCTGGGACTCTAAAGTAGTCAAAGGCCTCCCATAAAAGATTATGTGGTACTGAACCAAAAGCATTAGCCAGATCTAAGAAAACAACATGCAGATCTCTCCTCTCGCGCTTCGCTAGCTGAATTTGGTGCCAAATCAAACTGGTGTGCTCAAGGCACCCAGAGAAGCTGGAGATTACAGCTTTTTGCACTGAGGTATCAATAAGACTATTCTTTACAAGATAACTGGTCAACCTCCTAGCCACAACACTAAAGACCAACTTCCCTTCAACATTAAGTAAACTAATTGCTCTAAACTGATTCATCTCCACTGCCTCCCCCTCTTTGGGAATAAAAATTCCCCCTTCCCTATGCCATGCCTTGGGGTATACCTGCTTATTCCAAACTACTTTCATTAATTTCCAAAGATATCTTAGCACATCTGGTGCATTCTTATACAGCCGATAGGGCACTCCATTAGGTCCCGGAGCTGAAGAGGCTCTTGCAGTCTTATTACTTCCTGAACCTCTTTCCACCTTGGTGGGCTGTCATCACACTGACTATCTATTTCCCCAATAGGTGGGATATCAGATGGCACAACCAACTCTCTAAGCCTTTCCTGATTTCCTTTATGCACCTTCTCCAAGTACTCCTTGAGTTTCTGTTTAGGTGCCATAAGGCTACCACACTTCTCCTCATCAAATAACAACTTAACAAATTTAAATGGATCTTTATAAAATGCTAACTTAGCTCACACTTTCGTTTTCCTATTTTTCCTAATATTCTCTGCTCTTCTTAACAATGCCAGCCTCTCCTTCACATCTACCTGCAGACAATCAATACCTATCTTCTCATCCTCTGTAGCTTTCCTCCACTGCTTCTTAAGCTGAATCCTCTCCTGGATGAGTTTATCTATCTCTTGTTGGCGTTTTGATCTGATTACCTCACCCTGCTGTTTCTTATTTTTCTCACTCACCCCAAATCTTTCCTTACAATAATTATAAATAATATCTCCCATTCTCTCTAATTTGCTTTCAGCTGTCCCTTTAAGCTGTCCCAGAATTATAGTCAAATCACCATTAATACTTGCCCATATCATTCCTTCTGCTGCACCTGGCCACCTAAATCTAGGTTTATAACCATTACCTTTCTCCCTCTTTGGCTGGCTGGCCTCTCTATCTGCCCGAGTGCTAGGACCTACCTCAACATCAGGGATGCTGATGTCCTGTAAACTATGGGTTATTTCCTGTCGCTGGACTTCATCCAACTGAGTTGAACCACTTCTTAAGAAGTAGCTATCAATACAGGGTCCCTGTTCCCTCTGCCAAGCACCTCTTTTTCCCTTGATGGATTCTAAGGCCCCTTACAGTTGTAACCTTTTTCCAGCCACATACGCAAACCTGCAGTTTCTTTCCAGCTATGCTTGAACCAGAGCTACGGATATGAAATGGTGCTCATATCACAATATCGTATAGGAACTCCCCGCCCCAAACCTTGTCTTGAGAAAAAAAAAATAGAAACAACTATGTAACAAATATGTAATATTTCTGATTTCAAGGCATATATTTTAGCTTTTACTTATACTTACACTATGTGTGTTTGTAAGAATTTAATGAGATTATCTCAGAATTTTCAAATTTCAAAGGCTTTTGTTGGACTTAGTATATAGCATTTATATTTTGGCATAAATAGTGAAAATAATAACAAAAGCCGCCGCCGTGCGCAGGCTGCAAGGGAGTCACTTCTCAAACGGGTGACTGCTGTACAGGGAGTGCTTGCATTAGTCACCTTTTATCGCTGGACAATATCATTTTTACTGTGAATTATATGTGAATTGAATTCACCTAGTTTTTCAGTGTGTCTGTTTTGTGTTGCTTGTCGTGCGTTTGGGTGCATTCTGGAGCTGTCTAATGTCACAATCGCTGCAAGACAGGAGTGACATTTGAAAGATGAAGAGAAAAATGCTGGGTGGGGGGTTTCAGGGACGACACAGATATGCGGATATTCCTGAGAGATATTCCCCACAGTGTGTTTGTCATTGCAGAAGCACTGAAAACATGTTTGAAAAAAAAAAATCATCTAGTTGACATAAATAGAGTGAGGAGTAGCAGGCCTAAAGGGGGCTGAATTGACATTTGAAGGGGTTTTCTCTGCGACGTGTCAACGTGAGGCGCTCTGCTGGGAAAAATAGGAGGAGCAGTGGCATTGAATGGAAGAAGCGACATTTATGTGCATTGAGCAGATTGAGATCCTGCAATTGCCCTGCTGTCAGTACTCGTGCACGCACACACACGGATAAAAGATGTGAGAATGAACACATGAATGCAGATTATGAAATATGTACATGAAGTTGGTTTTAAAAGGTGTGCAAAGGTGTGTTTTTAATTCCAACGGAGCACTTTGGGCGTTGGAGGGTGACATCAGCGCGAAGCTAGCATGAAATTGGTGAATCTCCATGTACTGTACGACAGATCTGTGGATGGATGGATAGATAGTTGACAGACAGAAAGACAGATTCCTCTTCATCTATATCAAATAACGTTAGATAAACGGATGATAGATAGATAGATAGATAGATAGATAGATAGATAGATAGATAGATAGATAGATAGATAGATAGATAGATCATTTTGATGACAAAAAGCGGCTTTGAAGGTTAGCCCTGGTAGAAGCGATGAGCTGCGGGGTTAATTATTTGTGGTCTTTGTGTAATGGAACGAGTCGATGACGTTTGCCCACTTCTCCCCCAAAATTAATCAAGGCCCGACACTTCATATTTCCTCGCCAAGGCTCCATCACAACATAATCGATACAACAAATTCATTAGCTGTCCAACTGACTGATGTGCCAACATCTGAGCTGTGGGGCCTATTTGAAGCCGATGCGCATGTATTAGCGCGGAGTTAATAAGCAAAGAGCAAACCTGAAAGGATTTCCATGGACGGAGGAAACGTGGATCATGGATCGAACACCCTGGAAAGGAATTACCCATGCGGCACTAACTGTGCTGTTTATTGGTGGACTTAACAGAGGAAATGAATAAACATCTGGCAACGAGCCTGGCTGTGGTTGTGTCGTAATTGGCTTAATCTGATTTACAGATTTCTGTAATTGTTCGCCACCATCGTTGGTTCGTTTGGCGGCATACATTATATATAAAGCTTATTAAAATATAAATTAAAGCTTATTAAAGAACCTCCATCGCAATCCATTCCCAACATGTGATCCCGATATATAATCCAGTCCAATAATGGACTGGACTGGATTATTTTTTCAAGTGATAATTTCACTTGTTTGAATAACCCACTGCACCAGGCATGGGAAATGACTTCCTGTTTTGACCATCCTTTGGGAATTTTTCAACTTCTGTTAAGTAAATATAAAGTTTTCTCCTGAGCTTTGAATTTCTCGAATCTCTAAAATTGAGAGCAAAAACAATCCAATTAGAATTTTCCTAATTTTCAATCGCCAAACAATATCTGTCCGACTCCTCAGAGGACAAATCATTATCCACAACAAGACGATTGGCATAGGAAATAATCATCAACGCAGCTTACGGGTTAATTAAACGGTAAGGGAGCACATGAATAATTAGGCAAGTGCTTGTGTCTTTGTTTTCCATGACTACCACAGCACAGATCCAAAGAAGGAAGGTAACTGAGGCATGTAAAACTCAGGTAGAAACCAGCCAAAATTTAAGAATAACAACTCTTCTGTAACTTAAAGTGCATCAGAATTATTGTATAACGTGCTAATCATGTGACACAGATCCACAGCTTCAGAAAGTTGGCATGCAAATCACCTGTTGCTCTAAAACAGTAGTTTTCAAATCGGGGACCTTGGCCCATTGGGGGACCACTAGGGTGGCTGGGAGGAGCCCTCCGAAAATTGGAGGGGGAAGGAGAGAAAACTACAAAACTAACAGAAAATAATCAGTTGACTGATTTTTAGACATTATAAAATATTCATCAGTATCTTATTTTCCATGCTTGTCTTTCTCCCAAGGAACAGCCCTGTCATGGAAGAGTATGATGCAAGATAAAAGAACACCAGGCACATTCCCATCCAAATTACCTGGGGAAAACTCTCTCAACACCAAATGTTCCCCATAAAAATGCACATTGCATGAGGGTAGTGCTTTTTGGATTTCCTAAAATTCATAAATTGTGGGCTATATACTAAAAAAGACTGATTAGTTTTGTTGACATCAAATATCAGCTCCCAAAAGATAAAAACCACAACATTGGAGCAGGAAAAAAATTAGTCCATAACATTATGGAGTGGCCTGTTGCAGCAGCTCCCGTCGTTTTTGTATTTATTTTCTGTACTTAGCTCTTTCTTCCCTCCTACACCTCAACTTATTTCTTCACGGTTGAGCATGGTTTAGAGCAGCAATGGCTACTTTTTATTTGGTCAGTTTTATTTTGGTTTTGCTGTTATTCTTCGTAACGGGAAACCGCACAGAATGGAGTGAGGGCATTGTATACACACAGGACCAGCTGATCGCTGTCACGGTTTTACGGGTAGGACCCAAGAGCGACACAACGTTGAATGAAAATGAGGTTTATTCCAAGCGGGCAGACAGAGGATCAGGTAACCTCTAACAGAAAACAAACAGGTCTACCAGAAGACCACACAGAATCGGTTCCAATACAGCAGTCGAACTCAGGCAATCAGACAAAGAAACTCAGAACTCTCTGTACTCGGAACACACGAGGAAATGAACCAATGATCCGACAAACGGGTCTTTCAGAGTCAGTTGTTTATAAGGCTGCACTGATTACTGACGGGCAGCCGGTGCTGCTCATCAGGTGTGACTGAACCGGATTGCAGGACAAGTGTGACAGAGAGGGGAGGGTGAGAGCTGGAGCAGAGCAGAGCAGAGCAGCAGCTGTGACAGATCACGCTGAGTAAACCAGTGCTACTGCCTGGAGCGTGGCCTGAAATCCCCCGAGGAGTTATGAAGGAGACGTCGTGGATGCAGAGCTGGCACTAAGCTGAAGGCTAAACGGAGGAGATATAAACCTTCGGTGCTGGCGATCATAATGGGAAACGTGAGATCTTTAGGCAACAAGATGGAAGAACTAGCAACGCTTGTAAAAATTCAGAGAGAATTCCGCAAGTGCAGCGTGATGTGTTTCACGGAGATGTGGTTTAACGCATATTTCCCATATTCCAGCATGGCTTCAGGACAATATGGATGGACAGAGATGTGGAGAAGAGCGGTAAGAAGAAAGGAGGGGGGGACTGCGCTGTTTGTCAACAAGAAGTGGTGCAACCCGGGACATGTTACTGTGAAGGAACGCTTCTGTAGCCCAGATGTTGAGATGCTATGTGTGGGGATGCACCCTTACGTACTGCCTAAGGAGCTCACCTCTGCCATTGTTGTTGCTGTTTACATCCCCCCATCAGCTGATGCAGAGGCAGTGTGTGAAACAATTCACTCTGTCAAAACTGCAAACCCTGCACACAAATGCTTTTATACCCATCACTGGAGACTTTAACCATGTCACAGTGGATAAAACGCTACCAACTTTCTACCAGTTTGTTAACTGCCCCACCAGAGACAATAGAATAATGGACCTCCTGTATGCAAATGCAAAGGACGCATACAGTGCCAACCCCCTCCCCCAACTTGGAAGATCTGATCAGAACCTGGTTCTCCTGACACCAAAGTGTGTTCCTGTTGTTCAGCGGCAGCCTGCATACACAAGGACAGTTAGGAGGTGGAATTAGGAGGCCCAAGAGGCTCTGCAAGACTGCTTTGAGTCTACTGGCTGGGAAGTACTTTGTGATCCACATGGGGAGGACATGAACAGGATGACTGACTGCATCACAGAATACATCAAATTCTGTGAACACACCACCCTGCCAGCCAAGACTGTCCGCTGCTTCCCAAACAACAAGCCCTGGATCACCAGTGACCTGAAAGCTAATCTCAACCAGAAGAAGAAGGACTTCCGGTCAGGGAACAAGGAGGAAATGAGGAGGATACAGCACGACCTGAAGGCAGAGCTGAGGAGGGCCAAGGACACCTACAGGAGGAAGCTGGAGGCCAAACTCCAGCAGAACAACACAAGAGACGTGTGGACTGGGATGAAGGAAATAATTGGCTTCAACGTGAAAGACAGGGAGCAAGTTAGCAGTCCAGACAGAGCAAATGAGCTGAACTGTTTTTTTAATAGATTTAGTTCACAGCCCTCAGCTGTGTGTCCCATCCCGTCGCCCCCCCCCCACACACACAGACACACACACTCTGGCCTCCAATCACCCCCGCCCCCAGGAGCTCTCTGGACCCACTCTCCTCACCTTCAAAGTGCACGCTCCCCCCACTGACTGTAACTACCTGCCAGGTGTGGAGACAGCTGGAGAGACTCCACCAAGGCAAGCCCTGATGGCATCAGCCCGAAGGTACTGAAGACCTGTGCCAGCCAGCTGGCTGAAGACCAGCCAGCTGGCTGGCACAGGTCTTCAGTACCTTCCTGTGCCACCTCTTCAACCTGAGCCTGACCCAGGAGAAGGTGCCCACACAATAGAAGACCTCCTGTCTGGTTCCTGTGCCCAAGAAGTCATGCCCCTCCCACCCCAACGACTACCGACCAATAGCCCTCACAACTCATGTGATGAAGGTTCTGGAGAGGCTTGTCTTGGCCCACCTCCGTCCGTGGGTGAGATCTTCTCTGGAACCTCTGCAGTTTGCTTACCAGCCCCGTTTGGGGACTGAGGATGCCGTCATCTACCTGCTGCAGAGAGCTCACTCACATCTGGATGGTGCTGGCTGCACAGTGAGAATCACCTTCTTTGATTTCTCCAGTGCTTTTAACACCATCCAGCCACTTTTAATGAGAGAGAGGCTGCAGACAATGATGGTTGACTCACCCACAGTCTCCTGGGTTACTGACTACCAGACAGACAGTCCATCTTGGCGCTGCCCTGTCTGACATGGTGGTGAATGATGTAGGAGCACTGCAGGGGACCTGGACACCTCAGACTTCCTGTACAACTCTGAGTCGGCCCACCTGCAGAAGTTCTCTGATGACTCTGCAGTGGTCGGGTGTATCAGTGGTGGACGGGAGGAGGAGTACAGAGCCCTGGTGAGTGACCTTGTGGAGTGGTCTGGGAGGAACCACTTGCTGCTGAATGTGGCCAAGACCAGGGAGATGGTGATTGACTTCAGGAAGAAGAGGACGGCCACACAGCCCCTGAGCATCCTGGGAGAGGACATCGAGGTGGTGAAGGACTACAAGTACCTGGGCGTGCACATAGACAGCAAACTGAACTGGAAGACCAACACCGAGGCTGTGGTCAAGAAGGGGATGAACAGACTCTACATCATGAGGAAGCTGAGATCCTTTGGCATGTGCAGCAAGATGTTGGACATCTTCTACCAGTCTGTTGTCGCCAGTGCACTGTTCTACGCTGAAATCTGCTGGGGAAGCAGCATCGGAACAGCAATACCAACAGACTGAACAAACTGATCAGGAAGGCTGGCTCCGTGATTGGCTGCAAACTGGACGCCATGGAAGCTGTGGTGGAAAGGAGGACACTGAACAAACTGCTATCCATTCTGGATAACGCTAACCACCCTCTCCACCCGCTACTAGACAGGCAGCGGAGCTCCTTCTCAAACAGACTGATTCAGCTCCGCTGCCACAAAGACAGATACAGGAAATCTTTCCTGCCCAGTGCAATAACCCTGTTCCACACCTCCGCCTGACTGACACTCACAGTTCTCATGCTGTGATGTGCTCTGACTGTCTTGTACTTTCTAAATTTGTTTTCCTAGTTGCACATTTTCATGTTGCACATTTTCATGCTGCTCATTTGCGCATGTAATCTGCTCTTGTTTTGTAAATAGTGTTAGGTTACTTTTATTGTTACTTGTACTTTCTAGTTTTTTGTTTTTTTTTCCCCAGTTGCACATTTTTCATGTTACACATTTGTACATGTAATCTGCTCTTTTTGTAAATAGTGTTAGGGTTAATGTTATTGCTACTGACTGCTGCTGTAACAAGTTAATTTCCCATGTCTGGGATAAAATAAAGTACTTCTTATCTTATCTTCTTATCTTATGTCATTGAGTAGTATCATACAGGGAGCAGAGAAGGCCGCAGGGGGGTTATGGTTGGTTGAATCAGCGCACAAAACTGAAAATTACCAATTTGGTTCGGTTTTTCTTTCCTCATTAGGTAAAATAAATTTATAGTCAGCAGAGCAGATCTCAACTAGTATCAGTCATAGACAGCATCAATCAGGACTGCTTATATCTGCTGCTTTTAACACCTAAATCAGGGGGTTTCTAAACCAAGTCTGAAACGGCCGCTAAAAGACGCCGAGCTACGACGGTAACCAATCAAGCTAACTCAGCCGACATTTATGGACAGATTTGTGATGATGAGCAGCAATAAAGTGGGATGGAGCTGGGAAAAGGGGGTCTGGAGGGGGCTTTTCATAGGCCGTGCGAAGCAGGTGAAGTTGGGGACATAAAATGTAACCCTTTATGATAGCAGTCGCCATTGAGGTGGCAAGAAATTTAGTAATACAATAAATGCTGCAGTTGCAGTTTAAATGATGCCTAAACAAACAAAGTATTGCTTTAGTCTGACTAAAACTGGATTTTGAGCATGCTTTTTAACATTTTAGCTCAACTGAAACCAAGGCTTCAATGAAAGTCTTGCTAACACACAGATAATGGCCCTGAAAGTCTGCTTTGACCATTTTTATGTGCACTCTACGCCAAGGTAAACAGAGTAGTTTGAACAGAAGAGGCTGGCTGAACATGGCAAAAACTGGATGTTCTTTTTGGGTAGCTAACCCTCCTGAGACCTCAGTTGCTAACTCCCCATGTTTTGTTCAAGGGTAAACTATAGAATGAACAACAAGAACTTTTTTTTTTATTCGTCTTATCGGTCTGACTGAACCTTTTCTGTCTTCAGAAGGGGAGGGGGCACCATCCTCTGATAAAGTGTAAAGCCCGGGAGCCATGACTCATGGCCAAACAGGAGCTCTCACTCTCGTTAAATTTACAGCGACCAGCCTGTGCCATTTGTTATCTAAACAGAACAGTCATCACTTTCTAACTAATAAGTACTGTAATAATCTAAAAAAAAAAAAAAGTTATTTATATATGAAAAATATAGTAAACAAAGAGACATGTAGTTTATCTCAGCAAAAGGAAATAAGTCGAGATGGACTGACCATGTAGAAGAGTGAGATACACTGAAACGACAATCGATTATATACATCATTATCAATCAATCGTGTATATTTCCAATGTATTATGTTTTTGTTTTTTAATCAAATTCATTGGTAAGCTGACCACCTCAGGCGTTACCATAATTAGAGATACTATTAAAACTATTTGGTCATACATAACTTAAGTAGGTAGGTACGTGGGTGGGTGTGTAGGTAGGTTGATGGCTAAGTAGGTAGGTAGGTAGGTAGGACGGTAGGTATATTCTGCCATTGTCAAATTATATGTAAGGGTTATGAGTTTGTTTTTTGGGGGGAGGTGCAGCTATTTTGTTATGCCTGGCCTGTAATGTGGCACACTGAGATTTACAGCTTTTTGACAGGATTAGAACACATTTTCCATCAAGTTCGTCATACGCTGGGGTTAATTTAGACAGAAGAAGCAAAATGAGTGATCAAAACGTCTGATCTTGCAGTTCACTCTTGGCAGAGGCATGGCTTGTTAAAGCCTTATATTCCTCACTCCTCGCTCTCTCTTTGAGAGAGAATTGTGGTTTTGGATGATTTGTTGTGTTTTTGTTGGGTAAGCAGACACATTTAATGTTGTCTTGAGTGGAGCTCATTAGCAACCACCTTCAGATGTCTCAATAGTGCTCCGAGTGATGTCCCAACATGAAAAAAACACATTCGGGCTTTGTCCTTATCCCTCACACGTTGTTGTTGCATGCCTCCTATTTATCAATAAACAAACAAATTTTCTGCAATGCAATTATGACTAGCTTACTTTTTTTTTTTTGTAGATGCAATCCAAAAACAAGTAGCACCAAAATTTATTCTCCTCAGAAAACATTCAGTAATTCCCGAACCTGCCCTTGACTGGATAAAATAAATCAGTTTATCATAATAAATTAACAATAATATTTTGGCATAATTAACATGAACAAATTAAGATTAAGTTAGCCTCTGTCCGTTCTGTAGAAAGTGCTATGATTGTTTTGAAATAAGATATCAAACTTAGACATTTCCTGTCAGAAGGTGCTGCTCAGTGCCTACTTGTTTTTGTTTTTCTTTTGCATGGTTGTTTACTCCGTGCCACTGTTTGCTAGCGTGTGTGCGAAACAGCAGGGAGAGAGGAGAAGCAACAAGGAAGAAATGGCCCTAATATGAGTGTACCGTTGTTGGTCTTTCTAAACTTGGGTATAGTTTAGCCTAGGCCAGACTATACCCCAACAGGTCAGACTATACCCCTCCAGGCCAGAGTATACCCCTCTTGTGTAAAGACTTTTTGGTTGTTACGCTGTATACAGTGTTGCCGCAGTTACATGGAAAAAGTAATCAGACTGATTAGTAATTACTCCTCTAAAAAGTAGCTTAGTTACTTTACTGATTACTTGATTTTAAAAGTAACTAATTTTGAATAAAAGTAACTATTAATTACACTCAGTTGCTGTCAACAACACCCCACAGCCTCCACTTAAAAATGACAACCAGTTTTGCCAACACTCACTTTATTGGAAGTAATGTCAACAATGTATCTCTTTACATTTTAGGTTTAACTTCAAAGCTATTTGCTAAAAAAATGCATTTTATAAAAAAAAAATCAAATAATGACAGTCACTTGACTTCATTTAGTTACATTACATCAATACTGTTTTTAAATTAAAAAAAATCTAATTATGACTGTCTTTCACCTAAAATTAATAATTGTTTTTTCTAAAATAACAGAATAAAGATACTTTTTTTTAACTGAAATACTTAACTGTTAACACTAGCAACACACTATTTTTAATCTACTATTAAATTGTGTAATGATGGCACGAAACGAGGTCGAATCAATCGTATTTAAGAGCAGCATTTCCTCCACAACATACCGTTGTGTTAAATTTGACGTGGAGTTTTTGGAGGTAGATAAACTTTTGTTACCACAAGCACAGAGTGTACTCTGATATTGTTATGATTAGCAGAAATAAACTCAAAATAGTCATTGTATTTCCAGCTAGAAAATGCGTATCTCTCTCCTGTCTCCATTTCCGTTCCACCGCCTTCTTGACACGTAAGTTGTCCGCGTGCTAAAAACGTGACTTAGCGCATACGTGAAGTTACTTTGAGAAACACAAAAAGGAAGAAATTTACATCTTTTTACAATGGAAAACGACTTGTAAATAGTAATGCACAGTGACTCAAATAAGTAACTTTAATCTGACTACTGGTTTCGAAAAAGCAATGCGTTAAATTACTCTTACTGGAGAAATGTAGTCTGATTAGAGTAGCGCGTTACTTAGTAAAGCATTACCGGCATCACTGGCTGTATATCTACAAGCTAATGATTACAAAGAGATAGAACATTTGGCATAGGACAGGATGTGCTTTCTCGGAAACAAGCGTAGGTTACTCCCTGGCTTCTGCTTTCTATTTTTGTCCGCCGGTGATAAGGCTAGGCAAACACCAAAGCTGTACTAATAAAAAGCTCGACCTGTCAACCAGGATGGTCACATCACTGCAGCAATACATTTAGCATTCAGTCTACCCACAGAAGAGAGCCACACCGAAACTACCGCAACTACTGTCTAGCTCGCCGCCAGCCTGGGTGTTTCTTACTCGGCTGAGACTTATCACATTATGAAAAGCCAAATTAATTGAACATTATGTTACAACTGCATTATTTTGTTTGGGGTATGCGTAAATACTACTGAGGATTCTGGCTGGAAAATCTTCGATCATTGAGAGATTTATTTATTTTATTTTTTTTATCAATTGTGGTTTGGTTATACTGAAGTAATAAAACTCTATGTGTTTAGAGTTCGGGTCTTATTGCAAGATTTAAAGTCGTTAGCATATGCAGTTAACTTAAAAGACAAAGCTAAAACCCCAATAAACCAGGAAAAGTAATTTTTTTATGTGATCACTCACACCACAGGGGGCATAATCTAGCCTGGGTTGCTTTAAACCTGGGTATAAAAAATTGGGGGTTTCGTATGGCCTGTTACGCTGGGTAGGCTAGCAGTGTGAACGTAGCATTTAAGTCCTGGCAGTTTGAGGTGTTGAGTTGGTTGTCCATGAACGCCAGATCATGGACATAAAAACTGGATTTAGATCGAGAGAATTCGGAGACCAATTTAGCAATTTAGACCTCGAAGTCTTTATTGTGCTTATTCCTCTCTGTATGTATAATAATCCTGTATGGTTGCAATAAAAGACAGAAGCTTTTATATACTCCGCTAGCCACATCTTAGTTAACTTTTAGGGTATAAAGAAAAGGGAAGATAACAAAAAGAGCTGTATTTAAAATGACATGATTCCATGACAGACAGGGGGCATTTTATTGTATAATTAATTGCTTGGCTCCACTCAGTGAGGGACAGTTAATAAAAGTCGCTGTAAAAAGGTCTGTATAAATCGGTAAATTGAACCGGTAATGAGACACTGCATCAAACCGAACTAAGGATGAAGCCGTACTCTGCGTGTTCCTGAAAGCTCAAAAAAAAAAAAAAAAAGTGTAGCTGTTCTATCCTTGCCTTTCGGTTCTATAAGAGGATCATTATTAACTCATAGAACATAACATATGAAAGCTTAACCGAGCTTGCTGACCCGCAGGAACAAATTTGGCCAAAAACTTTGAATTTGGCCAATAATGTGCTATATAAGAGGTGTAGGGCGTCCTGCTGCTCGTATATATCGCGATTTTCTGTTTCCTATCACGTGATCTGATAATCCAGTTCTGATAGAGCTGTATTCCCAGTATGGCACATGTTCAACACTTCTTCTCCGGAGACATTCTGCTTTTAGAATGTGAGGGGGCTGCCTTAAAGATTTTTGTGTGCCCAAAAAGAGAGAAACAGACAACAGGGGAGGACAAAACCCATTTTCCCCCATTTTCTCTGGGCAATTAAACAGATAAAGCCTGGAAAATTGACGGCCTTTTTTCTGTGAAATGCCAGCATAAACGCTGCTAAATTGGAGCAAAGAGATTGAGGAGGAATGCTTCATTATCACTATTTCTCCTGTGGCTGATGGCCAGGTTTGTTTGCAAATGCTCGGCAGCCACAAAAGCACATAAATAATTTGTTGCATGCCCCGAGTGGAGGCAAAAGAATCCCTGTATTCCACTGAAAAGCTTTAATGTTGTTAGTGCCATTATATAATCTCTGCATTAGGCAGGCATATTAAAAAAAAAAAAGGAGTACAAGAATGTTCCTGACATTGTTGGGAATGCTGTCTCTCTTCACTAATGTGTCAAGGCCACGCGAGAAACGGGCTAATGCTAATATTTCACGACAGGTGGCCCTCTGGGAAAGCCAGAGGATGTGGAAATACAACCTGACATATGTGGGATCAGCGGAACAATGTGCTCTACATTTGAGACAAAACGGTTTTGTCAAATTTGCGTCAAAGGGCGACCCTTTGAGGGTTAACACATGGTTTTAAGGTTGAGGTCAGAAATGGGTTCGGGGTTAGGGTAATGTATTATGTCGCTGAAAGTCCCCATAAAGATAGAAATACAAAGATGATTGTATGTGTGTCTTAGATTTGATTTGATTGACGGGTCTCATATGTGAGGTCTGTCATCGAATGTTTTTAAATGTATGCTATCAAGTCATGTTTCATTTTTGACCTCTATAAGATCTTAAGTGGTCTTTTTTTTTTATTTTTTTGAATTATCGAGTAATTACCAGGATAATTAATGTAGAAAAAGATTGGGAGCTGCTCAGATCAAAATAAATGATCAAAATTTATGAAAATTATTTTAATCAAAAAAGATTAAAACAAATAGACAAGAAAAAGAGGAAGCGACGCACTCTCCTGTGAAAATCCACATCGACACCGTCTCCTAACGATTCTCCCGTTGCGTCCGAGAGTTAATTGACAGCATTCTGGAGGGGACACCACTGATCAAAACCAGGAGCCTTCCAATTAAAGGCATCGATTACTCTCACCTATATTATTGGAAATGATGGGTTTGCTGATACCCACATCGCATTTCAAATATGTTCCACAACCCTGACAAACAGTGACGTCTTCCAAATACGATATGGTACACGAGTTTAAAAAGCCTTGGAAAACAAGGGCACACTCATGTATGACCCTTGTGCAGCTTGGCTGGGGTGGGCATATGTGTCCAATTGTTGAGGGTTTCCTTTGTGACATCGGGAATGTCCTCGCAAAAATAAACCCCTTTAAGGCTCTTTTCACCTCACTTTTTTCACGTGTCTTAGATAAGAACTGCCTTTAGCCTCAAGGGCACTTCAGACTCCGGGACAAGCAAGAGCCGAAGCGACCCAAGTGACATTTTAAATCTTCCTGGGAAATGCCTCTAGCTGCTTTTAGGCCACCCGATATTAACAGAAACCAGGCTAACACTGACAGTTTTTTTTTTTTTGACAGAACTTTTGTTTTTCTTAATATAATATTTTTTTATATAAGTTTTTCCTTCTGCTTGCTCTGACCTATTGGGGCCGGGCTCATATTGGGACAGCCATCGTTCCAGGATATTGCTTTGTTATTGCCTTGTCCCTGCAATGCTAACACCTACTGAAAGGTTTGGGTATCATCTCTCAAGGTGACGACAATGTTAGGCGCAGGTGCTGCCGGGCATTTGTCATGTTTTATTTCACCCAGTGTCCGATCGCCGGACATTTAGTCTAGCGCGTGATTGCTTTTGTTTCCCCTAGACCTCTGCGCTGAAATTCGTGACTCAAGGAAACAATTATTTTTCGGCCTTGAGAATTCTGTTCAGACAAAAAAAAAAAAAAAAAAAAGATTGTAAATGCAGAATTAATGACAAAATGTGTTTTTCAAATAGGCCTATTGTGTTTTTGTTAATTTTTTAAAAAGAGCTGGATTGAAAACTAAAAGCAAATATTACTTGGTTTTAACTGAAACACAGATGATGCTTTAACCTACACACACTGAAACCTTCCTCATTTACCTTTGAGGTCCAGGTTGCGTGCGCCATTGGAGTGCTGAGTAACAGTGCGTGAGTCGATCTTGAGTGTATGTACGTTGTTCGCGTCCCGGGACACCACTACATTGTGCCACTGGTTGTCGTTGAGTGGCTTATCGGAGTTGCCTTTCATCAGCGACGGCCCGTTGCCGAGGTCGAAGACGTAGTGGACATACCTGAAAGAGAAAGAGAGAAACAAGTGACACCCGTCCCAAATTGCCTTCTATTCCTGATAGCGCACTAACTTGGGAGTATGCTGTTGTGTAGGTTAAATGTGGTTTCCACGTCCCCCTAACCAAGCAATAATAAACACCATCCTTTTTTTGCACGTGAGACTCTAGATGTGATGCTAATTATTAATTATTATTACGTCAACAAACAAAGTTTTTGGTATTTATTAGCGGAAAAGAAAAAAACTCAACTAGCGCTGACGTGGGTTTAACACAATCGCTTCAAACGTCCAGATTAGCGAGTAGCTAAAATTCGGCATGAGTGTTTATACGACACATAAAAACAGCAGTTTATTGTTTACTCTGTTCCCACTTGAAGATACAGAAACTTGCTTTCATGTAAAATCCTCCCTTCGCACAGTGGCAGGTGAGGTGACACGATTCCCCTCCTTTGCACAAACATGGCTGTCTTTTGTGTTTTATTTTTAAGGCTATTGTAGCTGTTTAATTCAAGGTGTGTGTGCGTGCGTGTGTGTGTTTTCCCCCTACCTTGATCCTAATTCTTTTATGCAGCCCGCCGCCTTTTGTGTTGCAGAGGCGGCTTGGGCTTTTGTGTTATTCAGGGCAGAATAAAGAGTGCAACAGGAAGTGTGATAGGCCCACGTAAGCGACAGCCTCTTTTTCATCTGGTAATTAGGAATACAGCTTTGCAGGTGATACAGTTCAAACCAGTTTAGGATTTGTGTTGGCTTTGTCGAGTTTGCTTTAGAAAGTGCATTTGTGTACGTTTGTAGTGTTTCCCTGGTCCAGAGTATGCATCGTGCTAACAGCGACTAATTAATGGACTTCACAGAAGAAAAAAATTAAAGAAATGATGCAATTGGTTATTCTTTTATGCGGCGGACACAGGCAACACATTAAGGTATTTATTTGCTGAAGTGGAAAAAATACTGAACATCTGGGAGCAAAAAATCATATCTAGCAAAGCTAAGGGTGGTGGAGGTGGCTTATCTTTCCAGAAGACAGCTCTGGCCTCAGAGGGCCAGGTTTACTTGTGGTTAGTCTGTTTTAAAAGTCATACAGGTGGCTAGGCCATTAGCATTTAGCTCACTGCTGTATATCACGACTCCCTGTCCCCCCTACCTTTGTCTAGACCTTCTCCAAGTTCCTTTTCTGTTACTCGCACCCTTTGTGCCTCATCATTGGGCGGGGGGTTGCTAGCGTATCAGGGTGGCGGTGCTGTTCCATTTACAACATAGCTCTTTTTTGTACGGTTTGGGATATTACACATCCCAACCAAATTTCATTTATATAGATACAACCATATCCTGGGGTGCCTGTGATAAGCTGTAGGTGGCAATATAGAGCCATTTTATAACACCCTTTCTTGGGACCCATAAAATATATAATTTTTTATCTGACCTACTCATAACATAGGTTTTTGTGTGCGTGTGTTTCTGCCGCGCACCCTTTTACAAGTTCCACGACAATGAAGTCGCTCCCATCTCCAGAGTTGAAGAGAATCAGGCCGTCGGGTGTGGTGGTTTTAAACTGAAAAAAGAGGTGCATGGAGGCGTAGGCCTGCAACGTCGCCAAAGCCAGGTAGCTGCCTTTTGTCCGAAACGTCACAGGGTCGGCGATGATGTGGCGCATGCCGAAGCGGGCGTTAAGTTCGCAGTAGGAGATGTCTCCATTTTTGCAGTGGTCTAGATAAGGCACCCCGTTGAAGCTCAGGCCCTGGAGATGGCCAATGAAATTGGAGGGCACCACCGAAATGAAGCGGCGCTCAGTCATGATGCCCGTCTCGATGTTGTGGAACTCGAGCCTGGTATGGGCACCGGTCATCTGGCCTGTGAAGAAGCACACAATATGTACGATATAAGAAGAAGTAGAAAGAAATTGATTTGTACATTTTGGCAGTGCAACCCTCCAGCTGATTGCACCCAGGATGACCCAAGTTACAACTTACCTTCTACTGTCACATTGTCAACAGACAGCTGCAGGTTCTTGCCCCGTCGCACCACCTTCACGGTGTGCCACTCGTTGTCATTCAGCTTCTGCCCCGCGAACAGCATCTCCGGTCCCTTGCCTGTCACGGAGGAAGGGGAAGGAGGGGGTGGGATTCAAAAATCATACACAATACAAAGGGGCACACCGCGCCACATGCACCCGCCCACGCACACCGGCATCATTTTTTACACAGCTGGAGACGACGGAAGTGGAGAAAACCTACGCGCACGACGCCTTCGTACCACATGGCACAGACGCTCTTAGCATAAAAAAAAAGGGGGGGGGGGGGACAATGATTGAAGATGCTGTTTTACATTATAAGATGTCATTTTCTCTTTTCACGGATCCTCGTGTCTCAGTTTGAGGGCGAAAAGGAATCTCTTCATCAGCGCGATGCAGGAGATTGAACTAGCTAATTCCGGCAAACATAGTCTGAAAAGCTTGCTGGTGTGGGAACACCTTTCTACCTTTTTTTCCAGACCTGTGTCAGAGACTGCAAGATACTTTTGCTGGTTTCATAGCTATGGTTGGAATGTTAGATATTTTAATTAAAACGTTTCCATCATCTACCCCTTAACCGGAGTCGGGTCACGGGGCAGGAGCCTAAAAAGAAAGCCCAGACTTCCCTTTGGTGTGTCCTGGGTCTTTCCCAGCGGTGTCTTTACGCCCAGGAAACCTCACTGGGTTGGCCTCCAGGGGGCATCCTAATCAGATGCCCAAACCACCTTATCTGGCTCCTCTAGACGCTTAGGAGCAGCAGCTCTACCATCTGCCCAGCACTCTCTCAGATCCCACTCGTGATCAAGACGCCAAGATACTTAAACTCCTCCACTTGAAGCAGGATCTCATCCCCGACCTGGAGGGGGCAGTCCACCCTTTTTAGGCTGAGGACCAGGTCTCAGATTTAGAGGGGCCTTCACACCTTTCAACTTTATTCACATAGCATCCGTTGTAATCATAATTGTCTCTAGGAGCTTTACAGACACCCAGAGTCTGACCCCCAAACAGGCAACAGTGGCAGGAGAAACTGCCTTTTAACAGGAAGAAACCTTGAGTAGGACCAGGATAAAGACCAGGCATATAGATTATGCATTGCACAGCTCTCTCCTGCACATTTTATCAAAATGATTTAGTGACAAAACCTCTCCGCCCCCGTTTCCCCCGGATGCGGTATGTCTCCGCCCGTCCGTCCTGATTAGATTCCATTCAAGTCAAATCATAAGTTTCCACTGGCCCCAGCCCTGCCGTGACTCCATCCAGGGCAGGGCTGGGGCCCTCGTCACCTTCCGGAAAAATATGCATTGCTTCTATTTTTGATGGACGGAGCATGCCACAACAATCTAGCACAAGGCATCGCATGCGGTACAGGAAGTGGTGCAAAGAAAAAAATAAAACATCTGGGAATTTATCAAAATAAAAGGTTCCGTATTTAGAGCAATCTTTTTTTTACGTTATTACAGGTATGAATCACTTTCTTCTTGTGTCGTTTTATCTCTTGTATGTAGGTGTGTGAAACAACATGACAAGTTCACTTATTGATTGCAGTATATATTCAAATATATTAAATAAATAACGTAAATAACCAGAATTTACAAGAAATAATCGATCTATTACAGATTTTAGGAAAAACTAATAGAATTACCCATGATAGAATCACCAAAATCCGAAGAAAGGTGAAATTTTACTCCTCTAGGAAAAGAGAACGTCTTTCAAAACTCGGCTCGTTTCAAAACTACAAAGTGGTAATATCGCACGGTCGTACATGATTTCGTTTTCAGTGCCCCTGTTGTAAAAGAGTGCTCTAAATACGAGACCTTTTATTTTGACAAGTTCCCAGATGTTTAATTTTCTCTTCGCACCCGACTTCCTGTCCGGCATACGGTGGATTGTACTAGATTGTTGCAGCGTTCGACAGACGGGGATGCACAGCATCCGGTGAAAATCAGGGGTCAGCCGGTTAACGTCAGAGATCTGCGGCGCTAATGCCAACTAGCAGAATGAAAAGCGGTTTGACTGGGCGTAGATGACTTGACAGAAGCGATTAATAAAGATACAACGTGCTGACGACAGAAGGTTAGCCAACATGTCGGTGAATGTGTTTCCTCGACGGATCTGTGACTGGCGTGGGATGAGCTGAGCAAGCTGCAGCAGGCTCTGCAACACCAATGCGGCATGTTGCCACTGAATCTTTTAGCAGCACACAATGCGGCCTGTACAATCTCATGCTCACCCTTGGCTATTACTTAAAACTGATCTTCTCCCTAACTGCCACATCCACTCGACTCTCTTCTTCTGTGTCGTTACGCCTCTTTCACTGAAATAAAATATGGCGTAACAGCCTACCAGCTCGTTTGCACTGATAGAAAAGATGGTTACATAGATCTTTTTTTCAAATGAGACTGTTTAACGACATCGCATTGGCATACACAATGCGTTGGCACCGCTACCAGATTGCGGTAGCTGCCGATTGGCTGCAAATGTCGAGATTTCCACGGAACAACGGGACCCCTCCCAGTTTTGCTGACTGGATCTTTGAAAAATGTTTCCCTTTGTTAGCAACCGAGAGCAGCTGAAACAGGAAAGGAACGCCGCCAAGATTGACAGAATGGGGATTGTCTCGGGTTGCGTGAAGGCTTGTGGCTTGACACAGAAAGCTTCGTGGCATTGTCTGACGATTGCTGAGTGTTCCTGACTGCCTGGTTTAGTGTTATTTGCATACAGCCCTATTGTGGTTGCAAAAGATGTCATGCTCTTGCTTTTTTAAAGCTGGAATATTGAATTCTATTGACCGCAAAAAATGTCACTTTCATCAGTTAATTAATCGGCCTTGCCACAAAGGCAGCCATGACCCACCTGATAATCGTTTCCTTGCAAAGTTGGCGATTTATTGGAGTTTATATTGTGGTTTGACATGGTAAAATAATACTATTAGAGACCATTTTTAACTGGAATTTTTTTTTTATTTTTTTTTTATTTTTACGGGGCAAAAGAAGAAAACTAAAATCCTGGTAATCTGTGTGTTTGCATTTCTACTGCACCCCAAAAGTGCTGGGAAATTGATTCAAAGCAGTCTCGGACACATGGTGGGACTGCTACGGTTATCTAATCTGCTCACAATCTTTGGAATCTTTGGAAGGAAACTGGAGCACTTCAGCTTCCTCCCGCAGTCCAAAGGCATGCGTTTGGGCATCGGTGCACTGGCTACACTAAATTGGTGTAAAAGGCTGTTTGCATCCAGGATATGCCCCACCTCTCGCCCGAAACCTAGCCTTGTATGGTCCATCCTGCTAACTAAAGCGCAGAGTGGAAAGGCCTCTACTTTCCTCTTCTCTCACCCCGAAAATACACTGAATGCATTTGTGTTGCGGCTACGGCTTTTGTTCTGTCTCTGCAGTCCCCTAAAACACATCGCTTGCGTCAGCGCGGTGCAGCTCTGACAGGAAGCTGAAAACAAAATCACGTACGACTGTGCGATATTACCAGTTTGTAGTTATGTAGATGAAAAACACATTAATACTGTAAGCATTAATTTCAGTAATTTCAGTGGCCATCTAGTGGAAAACGTTAGAATTGCAGGAAAACTAAAACAAGGTTTAATATAATCTCTTCCAAGTTCGGCGGGCCGAATTAAAGACCTCAATGGAGCATGTGGCCCGCGGGCCATAGTTCGCCAACCAGATGCTACAAGACTGCAAAACATGGGTGGATGTTAAATAGTAGGATTAGCATTAGATTTCTGAGCTGCTCCCTGGAAACTAAGCCGTCGCAGTTGTGAGGTAAGGATTTACGTTGTAACAAGGTAGCAGGAGCTTCTTTTAATGCTCAACACACTCATTCGAAGGTGTAGGAGCCAGCATAGCTAGCAACTCGTCATGGTCTTTCAAACAAATACAGTGAGCATGTCGCGCAGGAAGTGTTGGCAGATAGCTACAATTATACAAAAGAAGAGCCAGGTTTAGAAGTACGCCTAGCAGGGCTCAGTCACGCCACGTTGCAGTTAGCCGTCCCAAGTTCAACGGGAAAACGTGAAGTATCGCGGAGAAGTCCATTCGGTCAACAACTGGAAAAAGCGCTTTGCTCAAAGCACACACAGTCTCGGCAGTCTCTGTCAGAACAAACTGTTTTTGGAATGAACACGAGTCCGCAAAAGAGCGCGAGAAAACAGGCGGTTGACGGTTGAGGGTAGACAGCAGGTGGCTGTAATTGATTTTGTATGCAGCTCTGTGGGAGGAGAAAGAAAAAGACACTGGATGCTGATTTTTAATGCTCCTTTTTAGGTTTCTGTGTGTGTGTGTGTGTGTGTGTGTGTGTGTGTGTGTTTATGTCTTCGGCAAGAAGACAGATGCTGTAATCAAATCGAGAATATATGAGGCTCTGCAAGGAGAACAGAATATAGGGCACATTGACGGCGGTGATTAACATTTTTTGCCGTAAAGTGATAGATTACATTCCCCCCCTTGTGGATTCATGCGGGAAAGCACGAAGCCTGTTTACACCCTGCCACGCTGCCGTGCATTCATAAGTGAAGGACACCATGAAGGCTGACTGGCTGGATTAGGAAGTTTAGATTATAATATTGTGGGAATGTTTTATTTAGCATCATTTACACACTGCATTGCTATTAAATTACACACATTTAGTCTGGTTTTTTCTCTCAAACAACCAGACTAAGCTCAAAACCACAAGAGCAGGACAACAGCAAACCTTGAAAGGGTCTGAGGCCTTTGTTCCCATATATATGGCATTACCGGTAACTCAGAAACACATCGAAAGAAATCACGATAGTTAAAAAAAAGTCTGAACAGGTGTTTGGTTTTTTTTGAAAAACGAGTGAATTATCCTAATTGAATCAATACCTGTTATAGAGAAGGAAACCATTGCACTAAATATTGATAGAATAGTTAGTAATGGAATTAATAATGAAATATTAACAGCTTGTTAGGTGTTTTTTTTGGTGTCAGACATCTTTTGGATAATTAAAAATGCACTGGGTCAAATTAACCCGGGAACACCATTGACGTTCCTGACAAATGAACATAATAGGAGGGTTAAAGCTATGGTGTGTGGGGCAAGAGGATATCATCTATCCTATTAATGTGTCGCAGTCTGTTTTGAATGTAGGAATATGACATCAAATTGCCTCCATCGTCGCTGAAGCAAGTGCTAACAGCAGCTAACCATTGTCCTCTCCTAAAGTGTGTGTATGATCTCAGTTATCAAAAGTGTATGTCGAACCATTTTTTTTTGTGAGAGCCAGATTAGTGTGACTTTTTTTTTTGGAACGCTGGAGAAATTAAACAGAAATGGCAGCAAAAACAAAAGCTAGCTGCATAGTTTTGCATAATTAGCATTGTTTACGAACTGCGCTACTGTCAAATCATGTTCGATTTGTTTTTTTCAGAAAAGTTTCCCTGACGTCTGCTGGTTGATTTTTTCGTTTCCCGTTGTATATGTGTGGGAGTCACGAGTCTACCGTCGAAAGGCAAAACACATGCAAAGCAGCTCCCACACACACAGAGCTAAGCTTACCGCATTCCCGCCGCGCAAATGGGCAGACTGCTCGCAATTAGGCCACTCACTCCTGCGCACTAATATGCGTACGCACATGGGTGCATTGGGTGAGGTGAGAAAATCACGCAAAACTGCTGAGTCAGCAGAGGAACTTGCCTTTTGCTTTTCGTTTGCATTATGATCCGATTATAAACTCTAAAACCAGGAAAAAAAATGTGGAATATTCCTCAGTGATAAAAATACCTTTCTATTCAATACTCAATACGAAATAAGAATGTCAGTAAGCAACGATCTAATAACCTTCAGGGGTAATAGCTTTGCTTTGGGTTGTTTTTTTTAATCCTTTTTTGTTTTGCCTCTCCATTCTAGACGAGTTCTTCAGAATTACGCACAAACCCTGCCATAATTCATGCCGGTTTTTCTTGAAATTCAATTTAAAAAAAAAAAAAAAAAATCAAACTTCCTATTTGGCTCAAGGTCAATTGTCTTCTTACACACTTGGGAATTTAAAAACACAATTAATTCCACCCCCAAACAACTATAAACATTCAAAATGGTCACACTGTACAGCAGTGTTTAGCATTCAAGCTTTCAGGTCACCAATGTAATTTGGAGTTAAAATCAAGATGAAGGACTGTTGTGATTCTTGCGATAAACCTTTTCTATAGTGCGTGATGATTGGGTGCGGAAGTAAGTGTGTTCTGCCCTCGTACGGCTTTGGAGGTGATTTCCAGCTTGACTAGCCATTAGCTTAACACACTGAAATGTGATTCCACGTGAGTGATTTAGCTTTATTGACTTGTACTGTATAAATACCAATTGGCTTACTCAGTGTGGAGCTTTGCCCTGGGAGCTGTTTCTTTTTTTTTTTTTTTTTTCGAACGTGTAAAGTGTCTTGAGATAACTTTGTTATGAATTGGCACTTTAAATAAAATTTAATTGAAATTGAATTGAAAATACCATTGCATAAGTATTTCTGACAAGATTTTTTACTTTTTTGTAGTTTTTACCCATGAACTCCTTATGTGGCAACCCTCCAAGCAACCACACGGCGGCAGAAATGCTACCGCAAACACACCTGGGCCTTGAGAGGCATTAGTTGAAAAATATAGTTCTGGTACCTATACGGAGGAGTGCGACTCATTTTATAGCTAAACTTAAGGTAAATACTGATATGACTTGATTTAAATGCTGCCATGGCAATGATAAAAAACTAAAAACCAGCCCTTTAGGCTACTTCCTGGAAATAAGGTGGAAATTATTTTCACAACCTTCTGCAAGTTCCACTCTTTCACAGATAATGAGTGATGCTTGCACCTGGAAATGTTTACATTTTTTTTATTAATTTTTTCCCCCACTCCCGGCTTTTACGGAAGACCTTCGTGTGAGGTTCTTTTCATTGCTCATAAATGGGACCTTAAAAAAAAAAAATAAAAATGTTGGCTATGTAATCGAGTTATTTAAAGACGGTCCAAGCGGTTGGGAAAAAAAAAAAAAAAAAAAAAAAATTGAAAATTGGAGTTTTCCCAAATGCTAGCATGAGGCTAGGAGTCAAGACAGCCGGGACTACTGGGAGCCTGTGATTGCTTTGGGACGGTTGAGTCGGTCGAGTCCAGTTCAAAATCTGACAAGGGCACCAAAATCGCTAGAGTCGGCCCTTGGCATTTCTATCTCCACTGACATTGTATTGCTGGTTGAATGAAGTGAAAAATAAAAACACATCACTGACAATCAGTGACTGTCTATAATTTAGTATCGGGTCTTCTCAGGGGCTGTTAGGAGTTTGCCTTGTGTTACCAATTTTATGTGATATACCGGTAGTCCTGTCACAAACTCATCCAAAGCTAGCCGGAAAAGTGTTTTTGTATTCTTTACATTTTTAAATGGCCCTCCTTGGTCGCGGTTTAGGGTGGTAGGTTGTAAAATTAGCACCATCTGCTGGACTTGCCCTGCACGCCTCCTGTCATAAGGCCAGCCCCCCGCCCCCCAGGGGGCGTGCCTAGTTTAAAACCAGTAGAACACTCTGCAAGCTGTTCTTGATAACATTCATGGGTATGCTTTGTGTACCACCCATTCCATCATACCCTTGTTAGTGGTCAGGACCGCGACTTTCGGACGCCTGTCCTTACCAAACCACAAGGTTTGATGTCTCCTTCCGTTTTCGCACCCGCTGAAGAATTCCGGGCTTTGCCAGCTCAGCCTGGGGCAGATGGCGCAGCTCAGTTTGCCAACACAGAAAATAGCAGAGCGGCACGCCAAACAGGCAGCCACAGACCTGCCAAACACGACCACATTGTACCGACACGTGAGAATCATATGTGCTAAGTCTGGGAAACATGCTAACTGATGGGTATCCCAGATAGGACATCCACAATGCACTTCCTAGCAGATAAACCTAGTCAACTCCTCCCAGCAGACAATAAAAACAACACATTTGCTCCCATAGTGGACTTACCAAAGCATGTAACAGCCCTTACATTTGTGCTCTGTCCCACCTTCGTCCTCTGTGGAACGATGGCCTTCCATTTGCGAGGTTAATGGCTGTTCGCTTATTTCAAAACTTATGGCGTGTTCCACCCAGCTGCCTACCCCAGCTGCCATTCGGCAAGTGGTAAACTGGAAAAGTTGGTAAGCTAAGTCGCTAGCTCAGTACATGGTTAATACTAGTTTGATATAAAGCACTTTGCACTGCGTGCCAACCATGACACAGGTTCTATTCAAATAGAAGAAGTCTGGAATTTCTTTAGCTCCTACATGAACGCTGGCCCATTTACGACTAAAGACGCATGTTCGAGACGCATATAAAACTAAACTACGTTCAAAGTTTGCTTGTTCTCCTAGCATTTACCATATAAATGAATCCAGACTGACTGTCACGTCAAGTTGGTCGAGTTTATTGTTGTCTTTTCTGCCTTGTGGCTTCCTGTTTTATTTTGAAATCCTCCTCTCCTCTTGTGTCAGGTGACTTGCCCTTTCCTCCCAGTTTGTCTCCTGTTGCCTATTACCTCAGGTGTATATATAGCCTGCGTTTCCCTTTGACCTGTGCTGGTTTGCTTTGTCTCGTGAGTTTCTGTTAGCAGTTTCTCTGTGCAGTTGTTGTTCTTTGAAACAGGGGGGTGCCTTTTTATGACTCAGGACTGGTAACTGTGTTAACTGCCTTCACTGACTTTCAGATTCCAGCACGTTTTGTTTAAAAACGAGATGAACGATGGCTAAACCGGAAAATAATTTTCCCCTGAGCCGCAGAGGGCGAATACCAGATACACATACGCAATGCGACGGCCGCCTTCTTAGCGGTATTCTGGGGGTGACAACGCAGCAGGCTTTAAAAAGTTAGCGTGTTAATGATGAGAAATTACGTTGTGACAGCCAAGAGGAGGAGTAGGGGAAATGGAAATTCTTCAAAAAAAAAAGTCACCCAAATTATTTGTTTTTAATGTTGCGATGGTTTCAAGAAGGGTAGAGGAATTAATACGGTTACAATGACGAGGCGCAGAATTTGCTTTGTTCTTCACAGATTTTAAGATAAGCTTACTTTGATGATAACACTACTTGGCTTTTATCTTTGATACCTTATTTTTAATCTCAAAGGAGTGCAGAATATCACTGTACATCTAATGAAAGGCTCTCTCTCTTTGGACATGCACATACACGCATCACGTCCAAATTGCAGACATCTGCTAACAGCTAAAGGGTTGCGATGAATACAGAAAAAGCTGACACGCGTGAAGCTAATTCCATCAGCATCGCTGCTTTTCCCTTCCTTCCCCCTGCCGAAGTGCTGCATGATGCCTTCACTTTCGTTGAGTTAACAGAACCTTGCTAACCGCAGAGCCCTGACAGTCGCACGTCACATGCTAACACAACAGCTCTCCTGCGACACCATCCAAAACAGCCCCCACAATGGTACTGCGCCATAAAGAGGGAGAGAGGCAGAGGTTACAGTGCAAGAGAGGAGTGAGTGAGATGAGAAATAAAGGGAATCAAAGGGATTATGACCCTTCTGTCATTATTATTGAATTAACTCTGACCCCTCCGTGCCAATTACAGAGATAAGCTATCCCCTATATATGTTTTGTTTTTTGCTTCCTCTCTTTGCTAGTCTCTCTCTCTCTCTCCTTTGAGCCTCTGTTCCAGAGTGTGTGTGGCAGCAGACTGATTGCCAAAAACTGTAATTCCCACTTCCTGTCCACAACCAAGCTCATCACATTGGTCATCCCAGGAAAACCAGTGGAAAAAGGGAGCGGTGGTTTGAATGTATGACTCAGACCGCATTTCCCAGTGCTCTAGGGTAAGATTGAGGCTAGGGCCAGCGAGAGCCGTCAGTTTAGTGGAGAAGTATGGGTCCGGCTACAGGCTACCCTCATTCTGCTTGTTACGGGGCACTGCCCATAATGAGATAATATCTAACCTGTCGGTGGTGCCATGCACCCACGAAAGGGAACAGAGTGTTTGTGGACTAAGGCCCTACCATCCAACAGCAGGTACTGTTTTTTGTTTAAAAAAAAGGACGAAAACCTTCAAATCTCTTAAATAGCTACAAGAGAGCATTTAAGGATGGTTACCCTCAAGTCAGTTTAGACAGTCCCTGTGACTGTTTTAAGGCAATGAAACAATATATTTTTAATTGTGCACAATAGGAATTCTCACTGGGGCATAACTCTTGATAATATTGAACTTGGTAAGCTCAGAGGGATGCGCGATCCCTTTTAGTTATCCATCACCGAGCGGCGATTGGCATTAACATAAATCTGCTTACCTACTCTACCTTCTCAAACGGCGTTCCCTTGGCAATCGGGGTCGCGCCCATCGCAGATCTAAGGCATTATGTTAATGAGATCCTCCTCCTTTGGCTCGTAGCATCACATTTAGCCCGGAGTTTCGAAGGATAGAATGTGCATTAACTCAAAGATGACCATCCTCCAGTGGAGCAATAAATTGCCTTCACAAAAAAATAAAAAAATCCCAACCCAAGCCTCTGATATTCTGCCTCCCCAAACTTTCATCAATGCTGAAACTTCCCAAAAGGCATGCCATTGTGTGCCTCAGTTATTGGTTTCCTTAAAATAAGATATGATATAAGAAAATAAGTAAATAAATAAAATAAGATATGCACTCTGTAGAAACTTGTTGCTTCGTGAAAATATAGATATGATTGCCGTTTATAACTACCATTAGTGTGATGGAGCATACCTTTGAGTCCCCTAATGACCCCCTCATCTTCAGGGTTCTAAGCCATAATAACTACATGTGATGACAAGGAAATTCTCTGAATATGCTTTGTTTATCATATGGACAACAGGTGCTTGACGCGAGGTCAGCTGGAGTTCGAAGCCAATTAAGGAAATGAACATGGACACAAGCCCTCCTTCAACATGTTAAGTTTGCTATATATATTCTTTCTGAATTCTCCCTTCGGAGAGACACTCTTCTGATGTACAATCTGTGCTGAAGTGTGTTTTGTCCACATTGTGCAATTTAGGTTTTCCCTTTTTGTCAGTGTTTGAGGTTTTTACATTCAAGTTTTGCAGAGTGCTTTTTAAACAAAATGTTCCACGACATTTTCTCATGCATGTGCAGTAAGTGTCTGTTACTTTCCTCTTTCTGTCCAGCAGGGAGCTCTGCCGTTATCCAATTATTAAGCCTGGCTCTGCTCAAGGTTTCTTCCTCTTAAAGGGTAATTTAATCCACTGAAAGGTTTTCTTGGTTGCCTGTTTCCTTTCCTTTCCTTTAAATATCTACAGTTGTCCCTGACCCCATACTTGCTCTGACCTCTGACCCATGACCCCCTCAGGTTTCCCTCCTCATCTTCTGTATACCTAATGTATTTGCATGTCTGAGGAATCTGTTGTTATAAGGAAGTATATCCTAGCCACTGTTTGGTGTCAATTAAACAGCATTAAGAGGTCTGCTTTACTGACTTATCGCCACAGGTGCATTTACAGAATGTCATGATTACATGTCATATGACTGCGATTTGCTCTGGGATTCAACGTTGGTTTAATGGGAGTGATTAAACACCTTATGCAGAGAAAGAGCCTTCAAACCTTGATGCTAAAAGGACAAATTGTGGAGAATGCCTGCTGGGTTTCATAACGGCACAATACTGCAATTGTTCGCCTCAGATAAGCTTTTTGTTCCACCTCTCAAAAATGGATTTCTGACTAGACAGCAGTAGAAGGCCTGATATTGAAAATGGAGCTTTGTTTACTAATAATGGTTCACTTCAGTTCATCTTTTTTCAAAGAGCGTTCGTTGCACTCAGAATTGTCTTTAGGTGCTTTACAGAAACCCAGGGACTGACCCCCAAAGAAGCAGTAATGGCTAGAAAAGCTCTATTTTAACAGGAAGAAACCTTGTACAAGACCAGGCTCATGTGGAGGGGAGGGGACCCTCCTGATGATGGTCAGCTGGGTAACGAAGGAGGAGAAGATGAGATTGGGCAGGGAGGAGGGACAGAAAGAGGAGAGAAACAGTAACTTCAAAGGACGATATTTGGGTTCAGACTTGGATATTAAGGTTGAGGTGGGTTTAGGTTAGGGTCAGGTGGTTAGCTGGGATGGTTAGGGTTAGGGCAGGGAGCAGGGTATTCTATGATGGGTAGCCAACCCAGTCCTGTGAGAGCCGCCTGGAAAAAAACAAAAAAAAAAACTTGTCTTTCTATTGGTTCCAGGTGAAAGCTGTTGTCTACCCAGTAGGATGGAAAACCCTGTTGGATTTGTGGCTCTCATAGGACTGGGTTGGCTATCCCTGCATTATGTCCAGTAAAGTCTTCACAAAGATAATAGTTCAAGGATGATTGTGTAATTAGTCTGCACACTTGCACATGGCCATGCAGACGTTAGCATCGCGATCCTACGCGACATTAAAGCTAACATCCTCTCGAGGTGAGAAAAAGGTGCCGCTTCCTGCCAAAAGGCCACAAAGGTCAAGGCTGTCACCCCATATTGTACCTCGTCACGATAAAACTGGGGTCGCGGCGTGCTGCTATAACGCCTCATAGTCCTGAGATGATGACATCAAAAGCCAATAACCCATCATCAGCTGAAACATTCCAGGAGGAGAGTCACAGCGATGGCTGCCAAAACCACCCGGCAGAATTACACGGGGGAGATCGATACATCACGCCGGCGCAGCGTGAGCGGAGGTCGCGCCCCAGACACAGACACACTTTGCTGTTGTTGACAAGACTCTGCACACATTTAAATAGCAATTTCCTCCATGCCAGTGGCTGAACAGTGTTAAGATTTAGTCACCGCAGGACTCTACAGGGCAATCGTTCTGTGGCTGAAAAATAGCCACACACACACACTCACACGCTTATTCTCCTTCATTAAAAATAACTTTGTCCTGGGTTATTAAGATCATTTCAGATTTCCGTGCCTGGAAAAGGAGTTGGAAAAACTCCTCATGCAAACTACTGCAGCCATCACACGCCTGTTGGGACCATACATATCTCCATTGCTTACAGTCGGTCCAAAATGGAGCCGGCTGACTGCTAATGGGACCAGAGAGCCTGAACACTCCACTTAGTTCTATCATTGTTCTTAATTTACGTCCTATTTCGACTTAGATGGCTGCTATTTCACATGAATGGTGAAACAAGGCTCAGGAATTCAATGTGAAATGAATGTTTGCTATTTCAGTGCTTCACTTCTTGGACTTCAACAGCAAATGTTACTTGCGATTAATTGAATTTATCAAAAAAATATTTTTGTAATTTAGATTATTATAGTGTCCTAGGAGTGACCTTTTTAAATTTAGAAGAACATATCTCAACGATCCATGCAGAAAAAAGAGCTCGCAACTTATTTGGTAATTTATTGTCATCTAGTGTTCACTGTTGGTACTACCGCCTTATATTATGTCTGCAGAATCTAGATTAGAGGTTTGACTGATGATGACTGACCCTGCAGTGAAACTACATTCATATATATTTGCAAAAACAAAACAAAACAAAAACAAAACCTGAGACCCATCCAGAAAAACGTAAAGCACAGACAAATTTATTAACACACAGCTATCACACAAGCAACAGGTTTTCTCCACTTGTGTCACCGTAGCAGCAACACTTACCTGCCGACTGGCTATTTCTGGAATAACACTTTGCAATCATTCCTTCAGCATGGGGCGGGAAAAAAATTATATAAATGTGCTTGTTGGAGCAAGACAGCAGCAGGAGAGGCGGTCTGGGAGCGGACAATCAATTAGCTTTTGAGGAAGGGGGTCTGAAATTACGGTCTGTCCCGCCGATTCAAGCAGCACCTGTGCTCAGCCGAGCGGCGCCAAGGCTTGGTGGCACGAGATAGAAAGTAGGAACATCTGACAAGGACGGGGTGGTGTCAAGCTGCCCTTTGCTGTTTGTGTTTGAAAACGGTTGCGAAGAACATGACTGAATGCAAGGATAGGTAACACAAGGGTGGCGAGATTGGGAGACAGAGTCTGGTAATTAGGAAAACTTTCTCTTAAGGTCCACCAGAAAATGGACTGAAGGTAAAAAATTGGGAAGAGGTGTTTTGATATTTTCCTAGGGAACGCGACTCAGAAATTCAGCACGTACACGTTGAAAACATGTCGGTCGTGAGCTCAAGCGTCAACATGAGATACAAAAGGTACATGAGTTTTGAGGCAGAAAATGGAATAGAACCACTTACTCAGACTACAGTCTATCCTGATACAATCTGGCGGGAGAGAAAGCAAAATGGTGAGATCAAGACAGAAAGAAGGAAGAGAGAAAAAAGAGAGAGAGAGATGTTTATACATCCTTCAAAGTACATTCTGCAGACAACCAAGCATTTTTCTGGGGCCACCATCCGGGGACAGGCTCTGAGTCAGGATCACCCTTTTCCCCCCCTACGTCAGACCCATCGTTTACGCTTTTCTCTGTGGACGAGCAGGAGAAGGCAATACTGAAAAAGACATCATCGTGGTTTCATCATATTTTGATTAACTTTGCAACGTAGAGTGTATCGGATTTAATACAAACAGAGTAAAGTGTCTTACAGGTTAGATTAGAGATCTAAAATTCATTTTTTTGGGGGGGTGCCAAAATTCTCACATATAAAGCTTATAGCAAATGTAAAAAATATAGAAATAACAAACAAGATAGAGCCTATTTGAGCTGAGGAGCTCTCAGTGGCTCAAATGATTTGACAGGCGGCTGTCCTCACAGCTCCGAAATTTTCGTCTTCTTGCTGGAAATGTGAGACATGGTTTGTCTCCTGCCAGACTTTTGGGCCCAAGGATCCCCGACAGGGCAAATGACAAGAAAAGGGTGATCTGCACATCCCAGCCACCTCAGGCCTGTTGCACACGAGCGTGCCGTCCACCTCATTTTAGCAGGCTGCGAAGGTCGAGAACGTGACCTCATCTGACAGAGAAGATGACATCATCTTCTCTTAATGTCATGACCTCCTGATTTAAAAAAGGTCACCCATTACTTCCTCGTTCTAAGTTGGCTGAAATGATTCTTGTAGTAATTAACAAAATACCGCACATATAAACTGTCATTTCTCTGTTTTGAAAATAATTAATGGCTAATTAGCTTCATCTGGTGGCCAAAAACTGTGTGCAAGAGGCCATTTGGGCGGTTGTGGTCTCTCGAGCTGTCAACCGCTACAGAATAGTGGAAACAAACAGCCAGTGACCAGCACCACTCACTCAGATCCTGGTCTAAAGGATTATACTGATGGGCTGTATCCTAGGAAATGGGAAAATTGTATTTTTTTTTTTTTTTTCATATTAACAGGTGCTGTGGAATATTGACATGTTATCGTCAATATTTCTCTCTAATAGATGCAGTTTGGGGCTTAATCTGCGAAATTAAATCTTTCTTAGTGATTACTGACATGGGTTTTAATTACCTGAATGAGGACTATTGGAAATTGAGTGTTCCCTGTTGATTAAGGGTTAATTAATTAATGATTAAGGGTTGAAACCCTTATTTGGCAAGGTGATTGTTTTGAGCTGTGAAAACAGAAAAAAATAAAATGAATAAGGTGCCTGCTCTTTCAATTTTCTGTGGTCCGGCAATGGCACAGACGCACGGTTGGGAGTGGTGAGCTGGTCTCTGCAACTGTTCTCTCCGAGGGCCGCAGACATATAGGCCATTGAAGGGATGAAAAGCTCCATCGTCTGAGTCTCAGCCAGGTGGGAGACCTAACTGACAGGAAGGGGGGAGGAGGAGGATGAGAAGAAATGAATGCCTCTGTTTGCCTGTTACACTGCCTCAGTTGACAGTCCAGCTCTACTTCCTGGTTCACAGCTGGTGCTTTCAAGGGTCAAGAAGCACTTATGGACAGTTTGCTTCTCAAACAACTTCACCCATATTGCAAAGCGTGCTCCTAAATGGGCTCCTACATTGACTCTGACACTTTAAAGTAGGGGTTCCCAAACTTTTCCATGTTATCCCTAGCATTAGCTTATTACATTATTTTTATTTTAATTATTACTATTATTATATATTCCCTCTTTTTCCCCTTTTAGGATAAAGTATGTTTTTAATTGAATTTGAATTTCATTTATAACATTTTGGTGTATCTTGCATAATAATACATTGCTTTACATTCTTCAGACCCGGCTGCAGAAACAAATAAGAGGCGGGGGCATTGGGTTTTTTTCATGGGGGCACACTTTTTTTTAAACTATATTTATCTGCCTCAGGCTGAACAGCAGCTCTGTGGCCAGTCCTTAATCATCATTGTAATATTTTCTCTAACTAACAAGGGAGTTCATCCTTAAATATATATATTAAAGAAAAACAAAATACAGTAGTGCTGTGTTCATTTATTAAACTTACAACTCACTCAAGAGGGCTGAGGTGTTCAGAGAACAGCTCTACTTCTATTAGAAACATAAGCTGATATCAAATGAACACTGGAGTTAGCATCCACGCTAGGGCCTAGCGTGGATGCTAACTCCAGTGTTACTGTTGCCTTCGGTCCTTAAGTTTTTAATCAAAGTGAAGCTGTGTGGCGCTGCCGCTTCTCCCTGCTCGCTCCTGCCTTCACCATCAATCGTCCTTTTTTTTTTTTTTTTTTTTTTCCGAAATTAAATTGAATTTCCATTGTAATGTTGCTTACCAGTCTGTATATCTTGAACGCTGTGCTGAGTATTGACCCGGTAAACGGCACGCCCCCTTCTACCTGTAATTGGCTAACACGTTGCCTTCGTTCAGTTGGATTGATTGATTGATAGCTCAGGATAGATGGGATTAACAGAAGATTGCTACTCTGACAGAAAAAATAATACCAAAATAAAATTAAAAGCGAACAGAGAACTTTGCTTTAAGTCCAGGGCGGGCACAGCTGACTCCGTGGTCGGGCACGGCCCTCCAATGCCCGCCCATGGTGCCGGTTCTGTAGTTTGCTAGAGTTTAGCAGAAGTTAGCGCGGTGAAAGGTCAGACGTCAGATTGGCAGTCCTGTATGTCAATCGAAAGACAAACGTCATAGTGCAGATGGATGTCATGCGATCTACCTGCACTCCCTTTGCGATCGACGTATTGTGCACCCCTGGCTTATTACAAGGGACCCCATTTGCAAACTCATAATCAATACAACCACGGCTGGCTGTTTTGTGCACTAGCTAACTACAGGCTAGTTTGAAGATCAGTGAAATTGATGACTGATCCAACACCGATTTATGCTGTCAACAACAATGTTTTGAGGGTTTTTGTTATTTTGGCTTTTATTTCTCAACCTCCCTCCAAATTCCCAAGGCTGTTATAGCGCCTCTTGGTGCCACCCCCCTCCCAACGGATTCACAGTATCCAGGGTTGCAGATTACACCCACTTAATATGAGCAGAATCTCATGTTCATTGTAAAGGTAATAAGGTGGTCATTAGTCAAAAAGTAAATTTGCTTCTTGTGTCATGCAAAGCCTTCTCTAAGGTTGCATTGCAGAGCGTCTATAATAGATTACGGTGAGGATTACTCACCAGCCCAAGGTGAACCTTGAGAGGCAGAGGAGCTAAGCCAACTTCTAGAAGCAGGGTAGTACAGTGAGGCTCAGATTCAGGCCAAATAGATGCTTAGAGATGGAGCTTTTAGAGAGAATGGAATGTCACTGGGACAAAAAAAAAGACGACTGCAGAGAGGGGATGTTGAAAGGCGTACGAAAAAAACTGACAAAGGCTGGATGCACATGGGTCTATTCCTGAAATCCTTATTCCTGCAGCAAGTGTGAAGAGGTGCGATGAAACGTACAAACGAGGTACAGATCTTTTTTACCATAAAAAAAAAAAATGAAGCCACCTGTTGCTACAGAGTAAGGATATGGAGACAGACTGGTCATAAGGTCAGCAGAGAAGGGAGGGAAGGGCAACCACAATGGACTGCAGCGGCCTACCGAGGTTCACGGTCAGCTTGATGCGGCCTCCGTCCAGCTCCAGCCGCAGGGTGTCCGCCGACTCCTTGGAGGTGGTAGCCATCAGCAGGCCGTACGCCCGCTGGGACATGAAGCGCAGCGACACGTCCTCAGCCTCCGTGTGCATGGTGACTGGCATGATGATTTTGAGGTACATGCTGCCATCGTAACTCAGCACTGTCGCCTCTGGGGTGGGGGTGAAGGAGAAGGCAGAGTGGGTGAGGAGCAGAGCGAGAGAAGCTCAAAGTGGATGCGCCACGGCAGATTCAATACAACATTACGGTGTCCCCGAAACAAGTATTATCTGTCTCAACAAAGACAGCTAAGCCCTCGGCATCACAGTTCCCTTTTTTTTCTGACTTTCCTCAGAGGTCTAATCCCTTTGCAGGGATTATCTAAAAAAAATTACAATTACCAAAGAGACGAATCTGTAACAAAAACAGGTATTCAAATAAAAGACATAAATAATCCCACTGACAGGCGGCAGCTGCGCTGACTACCAACAAGTTCCACTAGATGGCAGTAGAATATCACCAAACATCTATGCCCCCCCCCCCCAAGGGCAAACAGTTGAAACGTCACTGTTAAAAACCAGAGACGTTTCTATCTGTGCCTTGATTTAAACATCTCTCATCCCTCATTACCTTTTTTGTCTCACTAAAACCTACACCGCCACGGCTCACTAAATCCTGCCCCCCCAAGGTGTGTAAAGACACACCATGGAGCAAGGTGCGTACGGCTAATTTGAATAAATCAGATGCATGCAGCCCTGTTTGACTTACCTACCTTATTAGGATCTACAGTATACAGATTGCCATGGTCTGTATGTATTATACGCATGCTAACTGTAGCTGTCGTTGCTATCCAAACCTCTAATTCTAATGAACTTACCGATCTCACAGTTGGTGCCCAGGTAACCCGTGCCGGTGCAGTCGCATATGTAGCGGTTCCAGCCCTCTTTGCACAACCCCCCGTTGCCACAGGGGGTGCTGCTGCAGCGCTTCTGCAGCTCGCGGGTGCAGAAACTGCTCACACCGATGGCACTCTGGATCTCGGCCAGGCGCCTGACGTCCCGGCTCTTGCCGTCGATGAAGAGGTCGCGCACGCAGCCCACGTAGCCATAGTTGAGAAGCGCCGTCCAGACCTCCGGTGGAAGGATGAGGTCGGACTTCAGCTCTGGTAGGCCGCCTAGGTACATGTCGCTGTCGAGGTCCAGGATCTCGCTGCCTTCGGGGGAACTGAAGGGCATGCTACGACTGTTGACTGAGATGGAGCCTGAAACACCCAGGAAAAAAAAACAAAAAACAAAAAAATGCTCTTAAATGCACTTGAATCTAAAAACCGGTCAAATCTGGAAAGGTTGATTTGACAGAAATGCGCAGTAGGGCAAAATATTTAGCTAATAGGAGCCCAAAAGAGACATTTTAAGGGCACAGGATGCAGACAGATGGACAGGAGACAGGTTGGACAAGTGACGGAAGACTGTGTATGCACGTAATGCGCCTTTAATAGGCTAAATAGAGGAGAAGGGATCAATAATGCAGCGGGGAGCGAAACAAAAGGCTGCCACTCTGCCTGTGATTAACGACTCTGTCTTAATTTTCTATTAAAAGCCAATTACGGATTGGAGCGACGGCGAGGGCGCACGTCGGCGCCATTATTAAGGAAATATAACGTCCTTGGTGCCGTTCTAGGTGCCCAGGCGAGCGTGCGGATGCGAGCTGTCTTTTTGTTTCTTGAGGGCAAACAACAAAAAAATAATTGCAGCAAGTTGCATTGTTAAAAGAATATCGCAGCGGCGTTATTATAGTCGTACAGGGTTTATAACCACAACAATTCAGTCCACTTTCTGTGACGGGCAAATTGGTGAGAGCGTCTGAATCCCCCTAATCCCGTCAAAGGAGCCGCAGAATACAATGGAAATTTAAAAAAAAAAGAAAAGAGAAAAGACGGGTAAATAATGTGTTTTGTCCAATTTTCGGATTTGTGTTTTCGGATAACGTTTTTTTTTTTTTCTTCCCCTTCAGAAAGCTTATTTATTATGTGTTATTTTCTGAAGGAAAAGAAGCCAAACCTTTTCTGCCCTCCCGCTGGAAATCCACGTGGCACCAGTCTCCGTCATTGACCTTTTTGTTGCTGGCCTTCAGCTTCGTTTTCCCAGAACCCATATCAATCAGCAGGTACAAGTAGCCATCCAGGAGCTCCATGGCGAAGTAATCAGTTTTCAGTTCCCTCCCAGGTTTCTGCTCCTTGGGGCCCTGCAGGCGGCCGTGGCTGAACAGCAGGAGCCCGCTGGGCTCTGTCGTGCGGAAGTCAAAGGAGATTGAGCCAGTTTTCTTGGTGTTCCACTTGGGCAGCGAGATGTAGGATTCGGGCGTGTCGAAGGTGACAGGGTCCAGGGCCGCCACATCCTCACAGCGGAACACCAGGTCGCCGTGGAGGGTTATTTTGGGGTCACGCTCGATAGCCAGCCGGGACAGCTCGAGCTTGAAGTCGTTGTTCTTGTACACCACCTGGTGGACACCATGCATAAATGACTCAGAACATAAGGGGGAATAGGAAATTTGAGCGCTAGCATTTTTACACTCGTGGCGCTAACGGAATCATCTATGACATTACTGTTTGCTGTAAATAATTTCACAAGACCGCCGCTGTCATCGTCGTCATCATGCTATCTCTTTAAAACGCCTTCCAATTTACCTTTTTTTAAATTTTTGCTTTTTAATCATATCATTGCCCATTCTCCCCTGCCATGGCTGTCAAGCACCATGCCTACGCACCGCCAAACAATGATTCATGAAAAAACAAAGAATAATTTTCCCCAACCCAAGACTTCGTCTCCTTTATTGGCTGTGCTGCCACATGGAACGCGTGCGGTGCCATGTCATCTTTAGCAGAGATTAGCAGCGGCAATTAGCGAGAATACTGCTGAAAATGGCTACTAATTAAATGCTGGCTAACCTGATAGGTGGTGACAGAAACTAAAAGACAGATGTCGCAGCGATTATATTTAGTTACATTTTATTTTAGTGCAGCTCCTGCAGTGGCGGCACGTCAGGGCCAGCAAAGCCTTCTCTGCTGGCCCAAACATATTCAGAAAATTATTATTAATATTTTTTGTAAATATGTAAATACAATTATTCTTCATAGTCTGTTCTGTTCATGTCATATTATATCCACTTGGCTGTGCTGCTTCCAGTGTTGTATATTATTGTAGAGTTTTTATCCAATCATTTAGCTAGCTAGCTTGTGTTGTCAGGTTCTATGAAAGCTGCCTAAGGCCTTCAGAATCAACAGTGAAGGCTCTTGAGTGCTGTAAGTGAACGGCCACAGTCCGTTGCGATAGCCGGTCTCGAGATTGCGACACCAAGGCAAGCTGGAAGGTCTTACGCTGAACTGGACATGTACGTGTCCTTGGATAAGCACACTCGTGAGAGCCGGCACTTCAACTCTGAACTACACATGGAGATCCAGCTACCAAGAGCTATGACTATATTTTTTTTAACCCTAGATGACTGAAGGAGGAGAAGAAATAGATTTGGTTGCGGGTATACTAGCCACGCCATTTTCAAGACAGACCTTTCATGAAAAACTGGATCTTGTGATCTTGTGATCTTGTGCGAACCCCTATGCAAGCTAGCTTTGTTGTCAAATAAGCAGGCGCTGTGGAGGAGATCTGTGTTAGTGAGTGCAAGCATTTTATTTTTATTTTTAATATGTATTTTGTGACTTTATTTTGTTAGTATTAAATCAGCGGTAACGATATAAGTGGACAAAATACTAAAAAAATACTAAAAAGGTTGACCCCGGGTTTCCACCGTCCGTCCTCATTTCTGCCGTCCGGGTGTTTCTACCGGATGTGTCTGGATGGACAGAGAATGCCACAACAATCTAGCACATTCCACCGCGTGCCGGACAGAAAGTCGGGTGCGAAGAGAAAATAAAGCATTCGTGAAATTGTCAAAATAAAGGTTCTGTATTTAGAGCGATCTTTTCAACAGGGCGCTGAAAACGAAATCACGTACGACCGTGTGATATTACCACTATTACCACAGAGCCAGAGAACAAGACGTTCTTTGTTCCTAGAGGAGTAAAATTTCCCCTTTCATCGGATTTTGGTAACTCTACCATAGGTAATTCTATTAATGTTTTCTAAAACGTGTAAGAGATCGATTATTTCTTGTAAGTTATGGTTATATACGTTATTAATATATTCGAAGATACGCTGCAAACAATAAGTTAACTTGTGATGTTGTTTCACACACCCACATACAAGAGATAAAACGGCACAAGAAAAAGATGATTAATACATGTAATAACGTAAAAAACAATCGCTCTAAATACGGGACGTTTTATTTTGACAAATTCACAGATGCTTCATTTTTTCTTCGCACTCAACTTCCTGTGCTGCACGTGATGATGTTAGATTGTTGCGGCGTGCTCCATCCGTCCGTCCAAAATAGAAGTGATGCGTATTTTTCCGGAGGGCGACGGAAGCCCCCAGCCCTGCCAGAGTGGAAACAGCCAGTGGAAACTGACGCATTGACATGAATGGAATCTAATCAGGACCACATCCGGTGGAAATGGGGGGTTTATTGGACAAACTTGTTATGCTCACATAGTTTTGTTGACTAATCTCTTAAAATCATGTTTTATATTTGAGCTTTGATGTTTTATATTTGAGCTTTCACAGTATCTTAGTAGTTTTATATTTGAGCTTTCACAGTATCTGTGATCTTAATTTCCAGAGCATTTAAAATCAATAACCTCACATTCACAATTAAGAGTAGGAAAGTAAGTGTTGCTCGACAAGCCTATATTAAGGTGATGTAATGTGTAAGTTTGATTCTGTATGGATTGTCACGCCATGGTATCATGTTGATGGTATTATGAGGTGTATTCAGTATGACGTCACTGAAGGCCTAGGTGAGAAATGCACAGCCCGACACTGAGCTCCTGTATACGGTGGAAGTACTGCTAATGCTAGCTGATCTAGAATCAGAAACAGGAAGTCAAATGTCCAAACAAGGGTCGATAAAATATCTGGCTATAAATTCTAACCCATTTAAAGGAGTTATAATTGAAGCACATCGATTTCACCAAAAAAAGGGTGAGTTTTGCCATCGCGGCTAATGAGCCAAATCTTAGCTTTGAAAGCGGGTAAAATGGTGCAGTTCATAGTTAATTTTTGAATGCTAATGACTGGGAACCAGTGGCGTGCGGCGAAGCTGGCGTCTGCTGGACCTCGGACTTCCTCAGAGTCTGATGTTTAGTTGTGATAACGTATTGTTTTGTTATTTAGGATAACAAAGTCAACTTTCTCCTGATAATGAGTCATTGTATCGTTATCTTGGGATAGCAAAGTTTTTCCCTGACAATTTAATTTATCTATAAATTAAATAATATATCTAGATACAACCAAAAGTTTGTTTTCGAGTGACAATTTCGAGTGACACAACGCCAGCCCGTTCTCACCAAAGTGGCTAATTCGAAATGATCTAAGGCACTTACGGGTGTTTACCATATCATTTAAGGGGTAGCAAAGCTTTACCCTAAATGTAAAGGTCAGGACATCCATTGCACGATGCCAAAAGTTAGAAATGAACGTCGACTTTTGGGTCGGCGAAAGATGAAGAGGGAGTCGGCTGTGAAGACGGGGTTGGGGGAGATTTTATCGGATGCAAAGGTGATCCTGAGAGATGCCTGCAGACAAATAGATAGGGTGTCCATGCCAGGTTGGGAGGGAGGGCAGTAAAAGAGTAAAGATGGAGGGGTGGGGAGCATTCATCCAGCACACGGAAGCAGTCGAAGAAATCAATTTTTAATTTGGCTGTCAGGACGGTAAAGCTGGCATGACCACAGCGCTAGCAGCAGACTTAATTACACAAAACTGACCCCGAGAGCGGGGGGGGACGACAAGCAGAGAGTGAGGCGTCGGGAGAGGTGGCGGAGGGGGGAGAAAGTAGAGGGGCCGATACAGAGGGAGGAGTGCGAAATGGGTGACAGCAAGGTCAGCGTTTGGGAGGAGAGATCCAGGTTTGCGGAGGGTAGAGACAGATGGCGGGGAGGAATCCTTGGGAGCAGCTCTGGAAGGGGCAGGCGAGCACAGACACTCGATTTCACACCTCGCCACTCTGACTGGAAGTGGTGCACATGTGTCTCTCTCACACACACACACATGCTGTATGACTGAAGCATGTGGGTGACTTTGAGCACACGCACGCTAGCTTACAAACACACGCTAGTAACTTCACAGGGCTCGCGGGGTGCCTTTTCATGTTTCTTTTGCTGGCCTCTTCCTTTGGATTCGCTGCCATCCGGAGGGCACCAGCCCGCAAAGGTGTTTGGCCATGGTGGTGGCTTGAAAAGCCATGCCCCACCCACGTAAAATAACTGATAATATCTGACCTCGAACTTGCGCAGGATGAAAACGAGCCGTCGGCCTTGCACCTTCCTTTTCATTTCCAGCCCCTGCCGCAGCTGTTCTAATTTTCACCCTTGGAGTCCCTAAATTACAGGGAGAGACTCTTTCCCACACCATCCTGAATGCTACCTGAGACGGTAACCTGCCAAGAAAGTCCACCCTCGAGAAGCAGTGCGGTAGAGCTGTTAGTGGAGGACTTGAAGGACACCAACGTTCAACCTTCCGCTGTTTTTTCATTTCTCAGGGCTGCAGATGATCAGTGCCAGATTTGACCCAACACCAGATTGTGGCACAGATCTGAATAGCTAGTTTTTTCGAAGATGACATCATGCCATCCTCCGAGCAACATGTTACACACACACATACACAAACACACACATTCTGTCTGGATATTGACTATAAATCCGGCCTTTTCTGGATGAGAGGGAAGACAGTTAAAGGCCTTGAGAATTTTAAGACCCGCTCGGGATCCCCTGCGAGAGCAACCCGAAAACCAAAAATGTAATTCTGCAGGCTTAATTAAGTCAGAGATCAGGCGATTACAGCGAGACCCATTAAAAGCGATGGAAAAAGTAATTACTTATTCAATCAAGGTCATTTTACGAGACGATGCGATGGTGCCAAAGAAAGGCTGTTTTTTTCCCCCCTCATTTCTTAGATCAGTGATGTCATTAGCAACTCTTCCTTGTGAAGCTTTGTGCCTTTCTTCCACCTTCTCTCTCTTTATCTATCTCTATACACCCACCCCCCTGCTCTATCTCTCCTTCTCGTCCCCCAGGTCCCCTCCCCGTATGAGCCTGGTCCTGCTTAAGGTTTCTTTCAATTAAAAGGAAATCTTTTTCTTGGCTCCAGCTCTTGGTTTCTGAAAAGCCCGTAGAGACAACTTTGATTGTACTTGACACCATACAATAAAGTGGAATTATACACCTATTCACGTTCTTCTGCGAGGCTAATTTTGATGGACCTACTGTGTAACGACCAGTTAAAAAAAAAAAATATATATATCTTTAAGCTAATTCTTGTACACCTAATGTTGCGAAAGTATAGGGTTATATCCATCCATTTTCTGTACCTGCGTTGTATAGGGTTATATGTAGGTCAGAATTGCCTGGAATCGGCCTTTAAGGGACACAAAATTTACGGCAGGCAGCAACAGGATAAGAAAAAAAAATGCTGATGTCTTAGACAGTTGCTATGGAGAGGACCAATCACCAACAGGAATGATTAGCCGCTGACTTACGTCTTTCAGGCATCCCATGAAGTTGTTGCTGACGGGCGATCCCGGCAGGTCGGCCGTGTTGGGGCTACCTCCGATGTAGAAGAAGTCGTCTGAGCCCAGCATGGTGTAATCCTCCTGGGTGTAACCCGTCGTGGTCAGTATACCGTCCACTGATATGGTCACCTGGCCCATTGGAGACAGATGAAGGAGACAAGAAGAGCAGGGAGATATTTGAAGAATGAGGAGGAGAAAGAAGGAAGAGGTGCATTTAAACGCCAGCAAGAGGCGATGCCGCTCAAACTCGTCGCTTTTCACTGTCGCGTGCAGTTGCTAAAAGAAAACTGATGCAATGATGCAGTTTTGTCCTTATATTCTGTATGGCTATATCCCACTTTGATCTTACTAGATTTGAACAAGATTTTGCGATTAGCCCCCTTCCCAACCATGACAACTTCTTTTATTACTGGGAATTTTGATAAAATTCATTATGTTTCCGCCAAAATTTCTCAGGGAAAAAAAAAACATTTTCCTGAAGCCGAAACATTCTCCTAAAAAAAATAAATGTACCTTATAGAGGACAGCGAGAAGGTCCAATGAAAAGATGAAAGAAGAGCCCTGAGTTGGATAAAATTTTGCTGGTAGTTTTAAGGTGCAGTGGAAAGGTGACCAACACGGGTGACCAGTTTTTTTTTTTTTTTTTTTATCAGATACCGGGTAACAAATGTTGTTGGAAAAGTCTGGAAAAGGGGCTAAAGCAAACCAAAAAAAAGGCCTTCTCACACTGATAAACACTTCTTTAGCGATATGCTACCTTAGCAACTGCAATCAACAGATCTGACACCGAGCTGAGCTCTCTGCATTTTCTTGATTTGATGTTTTTGTTTTGGTTTGTTTTTTTTTTTTGCTTTTGTAGCTTTTGATGTCGTACTTCCCATGTCAAAGGGCAACCCATTTTTATGTCTGCTGCATTGCTAGTTGTTGAGAAGGAGCAATCGTATAGGTTTGGCGTGCAGGATCATCAGCTGACACGCGGGATGTCTCGGGGCTTTCAGAAGGCCAAATTCTTTATCTCGGAATGATGACAGAGACCTTCTAGGCAGCTTTACAAAAAACAAGGGGGCATTTTTTGTTTTAACTCACATTCACCAAAGCCATCTACTATGTGAAGTAACCGCTACACAAAATAAGGATATGCAGAACTCTCGAGCATTAAAAGATGCAGATTCTCAGAAAACCCTGGTGTATATTTTATAGGGAAGCTATTTTTTTCATTGGGGATGAGAAGGAGAAGCTGCCAGACATCCATCAATCCATGCAGTCCAGAGGAGGTCTCGGAATGAGAGTCAAAACCAAATAAATTTACGGAAATGGAACATTAAATCAAGGTGCCGCATGACTAATTAAAAAAAGTCAAACTATCGGAAATCAGTTTATGCAGGGGTCACTTGACAAGTGAGGTCATCTCTGCTCGAAACGCACTGAAGAATGCCGCAGTTAAAAAAACACCTTGATTTTAACTGACTTTTTTTGATCCCACCCTAACCCTTAACCCCTAACTCTACTGGATCAGGCACTACAAAATCTATACGTATGGTTTGGTCAGTGGGTTACAAAAATGAACAGAGGACTCCGTTTTGTTTTTACCCGGCTAACAGTCACAGTATTTTTTGCCTGATTTTTAAACCACCCAACGCCTCCTGAAGCACACTGCTCTATCAAGTTTCTGCACGAGGATTGCATTGAACATCAGGCAGAACACCGCGCGGAGCCCTGCGGTGCGCTCAGTTGAGCGCGTCCTTGTCTCATTGACCAAATCTGACTTCCTGACTGCGGGCTGACGGCAGGCAAGCACGCCGTGAAACTGATCTCCCTCACAGCCGGCAAACAAGGATGGAGGTGGCTCCAGCAGTGCGACTGCAAACAGCACTGGCCACGTTTGTGTTGCACAAAAGGCCTTAAAAAATACAATAATGGCATTAAAACAAACATACCTACAAGAACATTAAAACAGATTTAACCTCATTGACTAATTGGTGGCATGTTTTCTTTTTGAGTTGTGATGAAGTCTATTTATTTCCTCAGGGCACCAATCAGTTTTTGTCGTTTATTTTTTTTATTCTGATTTTTAAGTAGGGGTCTGCAGCCAGTTTATCTTGCAAACAATGCCACAAGCTTAACCCTAACCAATGCCACAACCCTACCAGCTAACCCCAACCCCTAACCAATGCTACAATGCTAGCTACTAATCCTAACCCAGTTGTACCCCTAACTTTTGCTTACTATTTTAAATGTCCGAGGGTTTGGTTTCCAAATTTGAATCCAAATGTAATTTATTTTCTTCTTCTAATCTGACTAACTCTTCATTCCAACTCAAACTTTGTGTAGTTGTCTGACTCATACTCCATGATTCACAGTGGCTCCATTAGCATGGCACAAACTCAAACGCCCGTGGGCCTCAGACCACACAAGGTAGGCGTAAATGAACCTCTAGTCGCATCACTATATCAAGGCCGCCAATCCATAAACAGCATTTCCCGGTCTAACTTTGTCTAACTTTTAAAATGTGAGACAAGTTCAGCCTTGAATATCTAAGAGGTTGTCTGAGTCTTTTGTCAGCAATGCTGATATATAACAGAACAGTTTGGCGCCCGTCGGCGCCTCTATGTACCGCATTTACTGCCGTGATCCAAGCAGAGATGAGTTTATCTTGAACCTGCTTCGCGCGACTACTTTGGTTTCGTCTTCTATAAGATGTTGCCCCTATTCAATCAAGGCAGGGAGGAGAATAAAATGAGAGAAACAATCTTGGATAGATTTCTGGCAGCTCCCTATTGGGTGGAACTGGGGTTCGGAAGCAGGCAAAAAGTCCTCTGAGCCAGGGAACTGTAGTGCTAAAGAGTGAGGGCTGGGAGGCCTGAAGGGGTTGTGTGCTGGTATTTTGTAACAGGCTTCAAGGTGAGTCTTTGAGAGAATCTTTGAGGAGCATTTTCGATCAGGTGCCCAAGAGTGCCCAAAAGGGGGTCAGTGGGTGTGGTGGGAGGTGAACAAAATCGGTTAGTATTTTTGTCAGTAAGGGGAAGTCAGACACAAAAATGGTTGTTAGTACGGTTACAACAAAAGTTGGAATCAAACGGCAGATTAGTAACATCGTTTTAGTAAATTTGATGGTAACCAGGATTCGGGGAAAAGTCCTCTGCAATTTGATTGCTCAAACTGGGTCCGCATTTGGACCGGCGTGTTTTTTGAATCACACGAGATTTGCTTTTTGTTACGAGGAGACAAAATCAATCCATCCAGGACAACAGGGAGACACAAACAAGCCATGCGATTAGGCGGAATAGATGCCAAAGGGTATGGGGTCGGGGTTGGGGTAGAAAAACACAAGACAAACACATCACCAACACAAGGGGCAAGATGCAGGAAAAGAGGTGGTGGCGCAGTAAACGCCACATCACAACACCAGAAGAATGAACAAAAGATGACAGGGATGCAATGGAAGAAAGCCCAAAAGGGTGGCTCATGCTAAAGGGGCGGTGCCGCCTGTATGCCAACAAAGAAGCGCCACTGCGTGTCGCCGGGCGATTGAGAGATCGGGAAATGAAGTGATAAGGGACAGAAAAAATGGAGGAAAAAAGAGGAGAAGAGGCCCTGTTCTTGGTGAATAGAAACAGGACATAATATCGTGAGCATTTCAGCTTAAACTTGACAAAATCAGAGGAATTTAGGAAAATGGTGTAGTTTTTCCTTTATAGACAGAACTTTTCACCAAGAAACTAAAATAACTCTTCCCTCTTTTCATTTTTTCCCTATTTTAGCATTATGGCATGAGGTCATTATTCATTTTAGTACGTTGATATTAAACTAAACTAAATTAAAGAACCAAAACAAATCCAAAACAAGAAAAAAGGGGTCCGTGGCAAAGCTTTTTATGCAAGTATTGATACTCTTGGGACGGCTGATATATGTATGTATATATTTTAGCCAGAGATATATACATATACATATATAGAGAATGCTATTTTATACTGTAAATAATACAAAAAAACAAATGGAGACGAGGTTTAAGTATTTTCATGCAAAGACAACAATAAAGAAGAATATAAGTTAGTGTTAGTGTCAATGACTGGCTGATCACACACAAATCGGAATTTCTCAGGAAATTAGCTTCACGTGAATTTATCTGACTCACTGCCTCAATAGCTAGCTAACTGCACACATGGCTGCTTAACCCTTTTCTTTAGAGCTTTTCGAGCTTCCATCAATCGCTAATTTCAACTATGGTGCCGCACCAGGGGCCCACGACCACATTTTAGAGCTTTATTAAGTCGCATGTGTGTGTTACGGAGTGTGCGTTGCCGCACAGGTCTAGGTCTAGCCCGATCGTAAATCAACCGGCGACAGCTAATGGGATCAAGCCCTCATTTGAGGCCTGTTTCACAGTCAAGGCCTGGCTGCTAAATCAGGCACTGTAAATACTTCTGCTCGAGTCTATAAACCACAATACAGGCTCCAAAGGTCCGCTGGAGGTGACGGTCTCATCCATGTCTTTTTTAAAAAAATGACAGAAATTATGAAACGTTATTTATTTTTTCCATTTTTAAACTGCAGTTTGAAATTTAACTGAGAAATCTTCTGTGTGTGATCATTTTTTTTTAAATAGAGTCCTTCAAAATTAAGCAGGGGGATCCAGGGAGGAAAATAAACCATTTAAAAATATATATATATATATTTATATATATATAAATATTTTATGATTCTTTATTTCTTCATAAGGATACAATTTGAGTAAAATAGATAAAAAAATAATAATAAATGAAATGCAAAACATAAAAACCCCTAATCTTTTTAAACATTTTAGCAGACCTCTTTGGATGACCACGGAATTTCTTTTCAGGAAGGGGGAGATTTTCAAAATAAAAGAAAGAAAAGCGGAACATATGAAAGGAAGAGAGGGATAAAAGAAAAAAAAATAAAATTGGTGAGTTTTCCCAGCTACCTTGGAATTGATGGTCGATCGTACTCAGTAAAGCAAACAGAATAGAAAGGTAACGGAAAACCCCGGGCAAACCAAAGTATAAGACAATTAGAATGATATCTACCATATAATGCAGTTTGTTTACCATAGCGTGTCCAATGCCTGCGTGCTTCAGGAGAAAACAGGGGGAAGGAAAAAGAAAAAAAAAAAATAATGACCAACCTTAAACTCAAGGAAACACAGCTAAACCCCCAAAAGTGGGAAAGAAAAGAAAAAAGTTGCGAAAAGTTGTTTCTTTTAACGTGAAAAAAATATGTAGTAGTAAAATTTGAAAGAAAGCAGCTTCCTTTCCTGTTTATCTACATCAAAACGTCCAAATAAAGAAATAAAGAAAGCAACTGTCGAACTCGTTTAGGTTGAAAGGGGCGAAAAAAGGAATTCAAGGATAACGGTACATTTGGTTAGTACGTCGTAAGTTAGGTCCAGAAAACAACAGATGATTCACATTCCGTGAGTGACACAGTTAGTGTTAGTTGTTGAAAGAAGGAGAAAAATAGAATAAAAGATAAATAAAGGCAAGGGAAAACAAAGTTCAATGATGGGAGAGAATCAGATCGGCAGATTTCAGAAGCTGGTTAGTAAAGGGAACAAAAGTTAGCAAATCAACTTCCAGAGAGGGAATTTGGATGGTTTTGGTTGGGCTGGTGTTTTCTAAGTTGGGTTTGGACTCTGAGGAGCTGATCTAGTCAATGGCCTTGGCTGAAAGTTAGGTCCAAGCAAAATGGGCGGAGTCTTTTTTTCATATTTTGGTGACAAATTGATAAAACGATGGTGAATTTTAAATGTTAAAGGTAATAAAGTGATCATCGGGGAGGCGGGGGGGGGCTTATATTGAAGAAAATCAAAACTCAAGTTTTTGCTGTGGAAAAGGAGAGGAACAATGACTAAAGCCTTTAATTTTCTGGAGCATCCTGAAAGAGAAAGAAAGGTTCGTTTAGTCACCAAATTCATCAGAACAAGGAAGCAAAAGAACCTCTGACGACCTGCAAAGAGAGAAAAAAAATAATACATTTACATTTGTTGATGAGGACTATCCTGGGGCCCGTTTCAGAAAGCAGATTTTCAAAACTCGGAGTTCGGACCTAAACTCAGGCTTGCCAAACTTTGAATTGTCAGAGACTGGCAAACAGAGTTTTCGGTTTCAGAACACGTGTTAAGAGTTGGTTTAATGAAATCTGACTCAGGATTACGCTCGTGCATTGAGATCTAAAAAGCCTTATTATTGGAACGCAGATAACATGATTCACCATGGCAACAAGTGAAAGAAAAACCTTGATCGTCACACTTCTCCCCTTTGGAGGTGGAAGATTTCATGACCGCGTACACCGAAAACGCGCATATTTTCAAATTTTTCAAGTAATACTGCGGCAGCGGCAAAAGAGAGAGATCATGTGGCTGAAAATTACTGACCGAGTCCATACGTGATTATTAACTGAAGAGACATTAAAAAAAAGAAAGAAATGTTGGGTCTGTCTTGGTTGTTCATCTCATTCAACATTTCTATTCTATACATTTGTTTGAGCCACAGGTGCAACCCAACAGGCACCAAACAGACTTGGCAGAAAGTTCCGATAAAATATAAAAGTATAGTTCAAACATGTCAGATATGATTTAAATACAAGCTATGGTGGTGTTGTTTAGCCTGTCATCATTAAACAGCATTCAGTCGCTGAATTAAACCTGTGATTAATTAATTAGAGTAATCCCCTAAACAAAGAAAAAACAAAATCTCTAGCCATCCATCACTGTCAGTACTTAATATTGTCTATCTGAAAACCAGATCAATGAAGTATCTAACACTTAAATGTCTGTTATACATGCATGTCTCCAAACTTGCGTTTTCTGGATATGTTTAAATTTTATCTCCATTATAGCCAACAGAAAAAGGCTGAGGTGATCTAGCGCCACCTAGTGTTGGGTCAGTAAATGCCATCCATTAATTGCAGACACAACTTGACACATTGATTTTTCTTGTAGGAGAATAAGTTCTATGTAATTGGCTGCTGTTGCTTTCAGATATCAATAAATTTAATGATTAAACTGATACCTATGGAACATTTCCATGAGATGGGGTGTCTGTGACTTTGTAACTCTACAAACGTGTTTCAAAATCGTCTGAGTGCAAGGTTAACTTGTATGACAGCCCGACACTTACCTTAGACCAGTGCTTCTCAAATAGTGGGGCGGGGGCGCGTTTGATTTCGGGGAACATACATTTAATTTTTTTTGAATTTCAAATGCACTTTAAATCTTTTCTGTTACAGTTAATAAAGTTACTCTTTGTTGTAAATTGATCCACATTTCTTCCTTTTTTTATTCTCTTATACGTTAATAAGGATACAGTGTTATGCAGAGGTGTACTTATAACAATTTTATAGACAAATGATACTATTTACAGTTGCGCGGGAGCGCGAGATGTTTTCTTCTTCCTAGGGGGGCATGACAGAAAATAATTGAGAAGCACTGCCTTAGACACATGTTCAGTGATATTATATATAAAACAAAATTGACAAAAAAAAAAAGGAAAAAACAAATGCAACACAATACAAATCATTTGCTCCAAACTGAGAGCCTTTCTGCGATATGAGCGATTTGAGGGCTGAGAATGCTGTTAAATAAACTATCCTTTTCTTGTTTGCTGTTGCCCGGTGAGGTGGGTGAGCCGTTACCACCCATCGACTCAACCCATTGGTGAACCGTCAGTCAATCACCCAGTGAGGGCAAACCCAGGGGATCATTCGTCCGACCGTACCCTCCTGCTAGCTTCAGAAGGTCAGCGCCAATGCATTCAACTTGTCAACAGCTTTGCATAGATTCTCCATAGATTTCCTTGTATATACTGACTTTTCTGTCAGTTTTTGTCCTTCAAAAATTAATCTTGAGTCAGTTGACCAGTAGTGTTGAGTCTCCTGCCCAACCAGGGCCTCCTGTCTACCTCTAACAAATTGACTAACACTGTGAATTTGTTTTAGCCTCACAGGAGGGGGCTCACTCTCTACACATTTGCTTTGTAGCCTGGTGACCGCAGGTACTTTGGCTGCATGGGAGATAAAGGCTAAGGCATCACCCAGAGCAACAATTTATGCCAGAGGCAAAAAAGAATCCAGTGTTCAAACCAAAATGCCCTCAAAATTTGGTGGACCCTTATGGTTACTGGTAGAGGTGACAAGGAAGAAAAGCCCTGTGTACACTCTGATGTAATTCTAACCTGATCTAAAGCCCAACTAGCTCAGAAAGCTTAAACAATTAAAACACTTGAGCGCTCCACACACACACATTGGATCTCAATAAAGGAAAAGTGCACCGTGGGTGTGTGGATGTGGTGCTGGTTACCATTCCGCGTCATACTGCGTGACAATAGTAAACAACAGTAAAGTCCTCTAGAAGGGGGGTTAAGGAGCTAATTTGAAACCCCCCCATGCACGCCTGATCTCTGGGTGAAGGTGAAGTGTCCACTTTCTTTTAGGTGTAGGTGTACTGCTGAGTCCTGTCCTGAAGTGGCACGTCTATGTTGGGCCATTCATTTATGGAGGGACTATTTTGTTTCCCCAATGTACTGTTCATTGCATTCCTCTTGACACTGTACAGCATAGACAACATTGCTTTGTTTGTGTACACACACACACAAAACCATTCTTCTAGCGCTAATTTCATTGAAGGGCGTTCGTCAAATCGCGGACGTCCACCGTTCTCTGTACTTTCCGCTGTGATTTTCAAATTCAAATGAAAACGCATGACTCCTTTATCCATGATGTGATGACCTCAAGAGGCTGTGAAAACTCCCTCTGGCGGAGTCCTGGAGAGTGTTTGCCGGAATTAGCGTTAGCTCCATCAGCAAACAAGGCAGCGCTGTGGAACAGGCCTCTGAAAAGGACTCTCCGAAGACTAATTCTGATGTGCATAGCTGTTAATAAACGCGATTTAACGGCAAGGTAGTTACCATTATTTATTATACTGGGCCGTAATCTGCTGCTGCCATCCCTGTCATTTGCGCTTGGCATAATTACAATAGGAAGAAACGGTTAGATGGAGAAAATGAAATAAAAGTAATAAGCCGAGCCGCTGAGCCGAACGATGTGGCAAAAGCAGATGTGTGGAAGATCTAGAGGCTTTCCTCCTAGCGCGATCATAACATCCTAAGACCTGGAAATATGAATGAACTGGTGCCCCCCGTTGTTGGGCTCAACCGTGCGGAAAATTAAACTTTTGTTCTAGTTTTGTTATCAATCGGGCGCCCAAATGATCAGATAAACAAAGCATGTTCTTATTTATTTTTTTCTTATTTTTAAGGATTTTAAGGCGTTTCGCAAGGAGTGAAAGCAAACAGGCGATAGAAGCTGAGCCATAATTTGGGATTAGGCAGATAAACATGTCTGGCATCTGAAGGAAAGGGTGCAAAAGCAGAAGAGGGGGCTCATTTGGTTCCACCACACAGATTTGATTGCCTTGAGGAAATCCCTCTCATGCACTTGCTTTATATTTGCCGCAAACGGTATCAGCCTTAACGCCCTCTGCGTAACTGACCCACGGGGGGAGGGGAGGAAACTGCTGTCTGAAATGTTTGCCGATGAATGATAAAAGTCCAAGTCCTGTAAACAACCACGGGCCTCCACAAACAACTTTGCAGTGCATCCATCTCACCAGGTCCCCTGAGCTAAAAAAATAAAACCTGAATATATATCGTCATGGATTACATGCGATGATAAACATGCATTGAAGCTAAGATTAGAAATATATTTGGCTCTTTTTTTTTCTTTTTGGAGTTAAAGTTGGTCGAGGTAATTGGTAAGCTAGTGACACGCGTCAGTCATCTGGTTTACCTGCAACCAGACTGCGGTAGTCAGTAGAGGGCTAGCCAGTTAGTAAACTGGGAGGTAAAGTGGCACAGCAACAGACAATAGTGCTGTTTCGGTTCACTTCCGTGAGTTTTTTGCCAAGTTCAGCCAGCTTTTTCCGTTAAAACTCCTCTGATTTTCTTTTTACAGGCTAGCCTAGCACAGAATAACCCGTCCTGTTCAGTGTGACCAATCTAAGTAATATCTTGCTGTGTTAGCCTGAACTTTTTGAACTTCGATTTTCAGTCAAGCTGACATGTTGACATGCTCTTTTAAGTCACCCGACAATTATTTTTTTTTCAGTGCCATGTGGCCTCGACATTCTGTTTAGTTGTGCCTCCTAGCATCTACAAATCTTTATTTCTGACGGACTGTATCACAACCTTTTTCTGACGGACCATATGACAACTTTTTTCTTATCTTCCTGCTGTGATAAAAATGCTTTGGTTTGTGTTTTTTATTACACCTTCAGAATTTTTCTAGCTAAGGAAAAAAAGTGCTACTTCTGCTCACCCTCGAGTTGATCTAGATGCAGGTAGCACCTTGGGAAGTCTACAAGTATTGCCAACTTTCTCTCAGTTGTTTACCTTCTGCTCTGGGGTAGCAATACGCCTTCCTTTCTCTCTTCCTTTCGGTTGTCATTTGCCCGTTATTAGCTATAGCACCTTCGTGGCTGAGCAAAAGCTGTTTGTTATGTAATTAGAGGTGCGCGCGCCAGAGAGATAAATAAACATCAGCGCGGCTACGAAGGTAGCGGAAAAAATGATGCTGATAAATGAGCGGAGATGAGAACGTGGAGGAAATGTCATGCAAACAAGCTTTTTACACTTGTTTTTTGTTTTACCTTTGATGCAGAGGCTTTTTCAGCTTAGTTTTCAGACACTGCAGGTATTTAAAGAGTGCCGTCATCACCCCCCGATGGTCAAAGCAAACATTCTAGGTTGTACAGCCTAGGTTGTAACGTAAATTTAAAAAAAAAAATGCTGATAATTGAAATTCTGCGTTGTGTTTAACTGAACTACTGACATCTGACAGCAGAGCTGCCATCGTTGCTACGTGACAAGCTACAGCGAGAATGTAAATTAGAGCCTAAGGCTTTTATTTCTTCTTGAGATATAAAAAGAGGTGGAAAAAAAACACATTTCTCAAGCTAGCGTTAAGTTATCTGGAATTGATTGAAGAGGTAGGGATCGCTGTCTCCTTCTGCTGTCTCCTCTGAAACAAATCAGATCGTTTCCCAGTATGAGACACTATTTATAGCATCGGCAGGGATTACGAACTTGATTACAGCACATCAGCAACAGACTGCTGAACGACGGGTCTACCTTTCCAGAGCGAATACAGAAATTTTGCCTTTTTCAAAAGGCCTAATAGTCTTCGAGGCATCCTCGGAGAGGCTCCTCCAGCACAAATAAACGACAGCGGTTTCCTCCGATGAATTTTTCAATCATAACCGCGCCTCAGCGGTGTTCCATTTAGTAAACACGCTATTTTTCGGCGTCCCACTCTCAACTGCATCGCAGTTTGTGAGGTCGCATGACGCGCCTGCTAATGACTCTTAGCTAGCAGCCATTTCTGTGTTGTGCAACATACATTCATGCATGTTTTAGAAATTCAAAACTCACTGTGCCGAACTGAAAAACCGTGTTCTTCTTTTGAAACGTGTGATTTTTTTTTTTTTGCTTTACCTGCTTCTGTCGCTGACAAATTAATCTCCGTTATTAAAAACAACAACAACAACAACAACAACAAAAAGATTCAATATCTACATCAGACTCTAGGGATATGGAGGGTAAAAAAACATTTAAAGGTCTCTCCAAAAACCCTGGCTAAAACCATTTGCCAAGTTTGCGTGACAGACGTGTAATCTTTTGGTCGTAAACCTGCACCGAGGGGACCTTTTTTTAGTTTTTTTTTGCCTGTTTGAAAATCATGCTTTTGTTGTTCTTTTCTGTAGCAGAGAACAAACCCCCATGTCTTTCCCAGCACTCCACCCACGCTCAGATATTCCTTTAGTCAGAGATGGCGGCGCTGCACTTCATTTACCGCTCTCTGTTGTACTTACGCTCATTCTACCTCTCCTTTCTGTCAGTGCTGCGAATCAAAGGAGAGTGGGGGCAGACATATGAGTGCACTTAATTCCCCAAACGCATATTTCCTATCACTGCCAGTGCTGTCCTTCGGGACGAAAAGCACCTGTTAAGCCCACAGAAGAGCCAATATGATGGCGGGGTCATAGGTACCCTTGCAGGGGATGTAACATGGGAAGCCTGACCTCTAAGGGTGCGCAAAGGATACTGCGTTCCATCTCTATCTTGACGATTAAAACCATGACGAGCATGCTAGGGTTGTAGCTTGACTAAGCTTTTTATGTTGGACTTGTGTCTTTAAACTTCACCGACCAAAGCAGTTGATAGTAGCTAGCTAGCAACTTAGTGATTCAAGGGTAAGTTGAGTCGTTAGCAGTTGTTCATCTGCCCCAAAATGAGCTCGGGTTTTGCCTCATTCTCTTGTCAAAACTGCTCTGTTGAATTTTTTACACGTTGTCCGACTTTGGGTTCACAATTTGGCCATAGGGCTCTAGCGCAGAATGTCTTGAGCCCATACCCAGAGGAGTAGATCGACTCCGAGTCACTTCATCGGGATGCGTCAGCTCAACTTTTGAAAATTTCTGCTGAGGTAACACGTCAACGTGTTAACCATTATAACGTCGTAATAATGAAGCTAAACAGCAATTCTCACTAGCTATTGAATTTCTGGTTGTAATAAAGTAATAAATTCACTATGTACCTGTGGCTGGTTTATATTAGAAGCTACCTTTGTAGAGCTAGCAAAGAACAACATCACTTAATTCTGCAGGTGCTGACTGAATAAAAGCTTCAAATGAAATCACGTTGTGTGCCGTCGCCAAGTGCTAGTGTGCAGATTAGCTTTTATGTCATGGCCAACCGAGAAAATCACCTGACGGGACCTGAACAGATTAAGAAATCAATGCTCATTAGACATGCAAATCACCAAAATAAGTCTCTTGATATATGCTGAGTACTGTTAGTACTATTTGATTGCATTAATATTCGACCATATTTTTGACACCCTTTGTCCTTCTGGTGGATGGAAGCTCCTTGAGGAAGTGAAGAGCACATGGAAGTTGTAAGAAGACACCCATAATACCCATTTTAACAATATATGCACCTGGTGAGGTTCAAACAGTCTGAAGTATGCGCACGTTTGTTAGAATGGATTCGGGAGGTCTTAGTGCATGTCCTCACCTTCCTTTGAACCACAAAGCAAAGGGAGTATCTAATGTCTTTAGACACACAACTTCCCCCAAACACACACAAGCACGGACACGCATAGAGACAATCATAATGTATTACCATTAGTTGCCACTAGGGAGAGCTCTGAATCTGTGGTCATCATGGAAGAGCACCGCTCCACTTGCTCTGTGTCTGACTAAAAACATAATTGCCTTCTCATCCGCTTTTCTCTTTTTTTTTTTACTTTTGTTGTTAGTTGGTTTAATCGGCATTATCCCCACAGAAGGCAAACTCTTCGGTTGGGTTTCGTGAAGAAAGATGGCAAATTTAGATCTCTCTCTCTCTCTCTCTGTCTCTCTCCCTCTCATCGTGCCAGTTGTGAGAGTCAGTAATAACCAAAGACAGAGAGGACAAGATGAGGTAGCCATGACTGAGGTTGCTTGATCACATGATCACACACCTGCAATTCAGACCACGTCCGCTCCTCTGCCCTAGCGAACAGGGCGCGTGCACATCCTGTCAACCGCGCAAACATGAGATAGACTGTCGGAAAATGCAAACGCACGCTCGTTCACTGCAAAACAATCAGCCGGGGAGCGAACACATGGTTGCTGCTAGACAGCTTATCAATTACAACGACCTTCTGGGGATTGAAGCCATTAGATGAGGTATTACAGGTCACCTGACTAGCGTGAGGTTCAAAATTAGCAAGAGGAAAGAAAGCGCTAACCTTTCAGTGTGTTTGTACAGGTGGATATTGTTTATCTGCCTCCAGATCATTACTTGTTGAAGGCGGGCTGCTCATGTAACAAGCCATTTAAAACCACTGGCTTCCCAAACGCTCATTAGAGATGTGTTTGTGTTCGCCTCAGACACCTGGGGCCCGTTTCAGAAAGAGGGTTTTCAAACCTCAGAGTTCGAACCTCCGTGCACGGAGATCTAAAAAACCTTATCAATGGAACACAGATAACGTCATTCACCATGGCAACAACTGAAAAAAAAAAAAACTTGATTGTCACACTTATGGATGAAAGATTTCATGACCGTGTACACCGAAAATCTGCATATTTTCAAGAAAAAAAGTAATACTGCGGCAGCGGCAAAAGAGAGAGATCGTGTGGCTGAAAACTGCTGACCGAGTCCATAGGCAATCGTTAAGTAGAGAGAGATAAAATAAAAAGAAAGAAATGTTTGGTCTTGAGTGTTCCCGTCATTCAATAATTCTATTCTATATGTGTGATTGAGCCACGGGTGCAACCCAACAGGCACCAAACAAACTAACCCTTACTCCTCTAAAAGAAAAAGCCAAATCCTTTGCCATCCATCACTGTCATTATTTAATATTGTCTATCTGAAAGCCTATTACTTAAAATTCTGCTATTCATGCATGTCTCCAAACTTGTGTTTTCTGAATACGTTTAAATTTTATCTCCATTATAGCCAACAGAAAAAAGGCTGAGGTGAACCAGTGCCACCTAGTTTTGGTTCACCAAATGCCACCGTTAATCACAGACACAACTTGACAAGCTTTTTTCTTTTTCTAGCAGAAGGAGTTCTATGTAATTGGCTGCTATTACTTTCAGATATCAGTCCATTTAATGATTAAACTGAACCTGCAATTCTGTGGAAGACATCCATGAGATGTCTGGGGTGTCTGTGACTTTTTAACCCTACAAACGTGTTTCAAAATCGTTTGAGTACAAGAGTAACATTTATGACAGCCCGGCGGTTGCCTTGGTCACATGCTCACTGATAAAAAAAAGATGAAAAACAAAAAACACAACACAAATGTGATATGAGCGATGTGAGGGCTGAGAATGCTATTAAATAAACTATCGAGCGTGAAAATAAATCGGTAACGCTCACAGAGGTTCCCATCGGGGCTTAATCAAACGTCTAATTGGGGGGGATCTTCTACCGACAGTCTGCAGGCTTCAAGAGCAGGTGAAACTCAGGCTTATTTGGAATAAACCTGCTAGCGAGCAGGTTAGTTTCACGGAATATGTTACCCCGGTAACAGAGTTACGCTGACTGTGCTTTCTGAAACCAAAAACCCCGGGTTTCTCTTAAATGACAACAAATTAACTCAGAGTTTTCAATAAACCCGCTTTCTGAATCATGGAATGGATTCTTGTCCTTGTTTGATACAATAATCTTGTGAAACTATCGATTTCACAGTCAGCACTTCCGATATTGCTTTGGTAAATATGGGTATTATTTGATATTTTATATGCTTCTTTTCCTCTGTTAGTACCAAAGAAATGGTAATAACAGTTTTTTTTTGTGTTTTAGGCTGTTTAGACATTCAGTCCAGTGGGCAATTTATCCAAATTACAACTGCCCCCCCTCCCAAAAAAGAAACTGAAGAGGCAAGCACTGCATGTGTAAAAGGAATTGATTGTAGTTTTTTCCTGCTATCTATAACCACCATTGAAATTCCAGTGCCGGTTGCGAGACCAGTGTTTAGAGTATTTGCATGTGAATACAATTATGTTAAAACAGCAAACAGTCGTTCACGGTTAAACGCAGTGAGACAATTGTTTAGTCTCGAACGCCATTTGGTTTTCGTATATAAATGGAAATTGGTGAAGTATTTTTTGTGTGTGTGCTGAGCAACAATGTGCATGTGTCTGTTTCTCTCCTCTTTCTTTCTTCTCTGCTTTATCACCTCTTCTCCTCTTCCTTTATCCTACGGGCCATAAGGAGAAAGCCTCCCACCTCAATGTGAGCCTGGTCCTGCTGAAGGTTTCTTCCTGTTACAACAGAGTTTATTTTTGCCACTGATGTCATTTGCAAGTCAGGCTCTGGGTTGTTGTCAAGCACCTGGAGACGATTTTGATTGTGACAGATGCTTTGTAAATAAAGTTAAATCGAATGACTGGAAGTTTTCTTTGATGTCCTTCGGAACAGAAGATTAGCAACAACAATGATAATAGAAAGTTGTCATCAGTCAAACAATTCTGACCTAGAAAAGACAAGATGGTTAAATGCAAGCAATAAGAAAAGGGAGCTAGAAGAATGTGAATCACAATTTCTGGGCTTAGAGGTGTTAGAAGTCACTTAAAGCGGAGGAGCGGGTGGCAGACAGGGGGCGCCAGAGCAACCCTGGATTACACCAGAACTATTTACCTGCCGCAGGTTGCGAGTGACGCGCACGTTATGCCAAGCGTTGTCGTTGAACTTGCCGTTGACGGGCTCGACCAGGGCCTCGAAAGCACCCGAGCCCAGGTTGATGACCAGCCACACGGCGCCGCTCTTCAGTGAGAGGTTGACATAATCGGCCGACTTGCCGGTGTGCAGCATGAGGCCGTTGCGCTGCAGCGTGCGGAAAGAGAGCGTGATCTCATCAGTGCTGCTCTGGATCGGCGTCAGCGACAGGTCGTAGCAGAAGAACTCATTGCCCTTGAAGGTCGCCACTGACTCTTCTTTATCTGCATGAAGAAATGGGAGATCACCAAACGATAAGTTGACAGTTCTCAGGTCTGCTGGGACGTAAACGAAGTCAATATTTACAACCTATCAACACACATTGCTTCACAAATTAATTCGACTACCAGGCAGCATAAGGTGTTTGCCAACATTTCCATAAAGGAACGTTAATAATAATAATAAAACAAATAATAAACAAAGTAAGAATGAAATTGAAAACGTGAGAATGAAACTCAAAAACTTGATCCGCTTAAAACGCCGACCATCAACATTTCATTTTACATCAAAAAGCTGTTGAATCGAAATGATCGGGCTGAGTGAAGCGATTAAAGCAAAACACGGGTGCAGAAGGAAATGATTTAAATCACGGGCGACCTAAGCATTCTCTCATATGAAAGTGGTTTTCCTACTGCGACTGGTCACCGATCCAGATCTAGATCCATATCCAGATCTCTGGAAGGATTAATGCAAAAAAAAAAAAAAAAAAATCCACAACATTGTTTTTTTTTCTTTTTTTTTTCTTCAGGGGATACTCTTTGGGATAGGTAGGCTGTTGTTGTTATATTTGTCTATTTTTGAAGCAAGACACAGTGAATGCAATGTTCTCCTTTTTTAGGTTCACTTAAACAGTTGTCTTGGACCCCGGGAAGACTAGCTGCCGTGTATGTGGTAGCTAATGGGGATCTACGTAAATATGTAAATACAAAGATGAATCACTACTCCCTACCCACCATGTGGGGTGAGCGGTGGTCATTTGTTGACAGAGAACTTTGTCCTCAATAGCTAAGTTAAAACTATGCATTATGGGATACAGGGAGGGCGCTTAATAGGGTAATGTGAGCTGCACTTTTGGACAGCTCTACAAAATTATATACTCCCTAGTTAGTGCACTAGTAGTTAGTGCACTGGACAGTGGTGTCCAGACCCAGTCCTCAAGAGTCTTCCAGACACTATCCATTCTGGTTTTCTGTCCAACCAGGCAAAAGATTTTGCAGGAGCTAAAGCTCCGGCCTCGTTTAGTCAGGGGAACACAATGCAGAGGCGGCAACAGCCAGTTACATCTATATTCAATCAAATTACTTCCGTCACAGCAAAGCAAAATGGGAATTTAACCAAAGGGAAACAGCAGAGAAAATAACAAGACAAGGCACGGACACCAGAGAGAGAGCAGATAAGAGGGACAATTAGAAAACAAAAGAAAACAATCGAAAAATAAAAGACCTCAGGGAGCATTGCTCGTCCACGCAATGAAAAACATTCATACAGCGGGCGTGTGTCAAACAGCAGGAGCAGCAATAACGGAGCCAGGTGGCGGGAGATGAAAGCGCCTGGCACCTTTTACCTGGACACCTGACTCGTGTTCACGCGCCCGTGTCCGTTGTGCCAAGCCGGGGGCTTTTTAACAGAGCATTCCGCACTTCTTTGGCTAGGTGTCTGAGCGGAAGATCCAGCTCTGTCATTTTGATTATTTTATCGGATGTTTTTTGTTATTATCTCCTCCTACCGTCTGTAACCAGGGACAGGGAGCGGGATTTGAATAAAAATAAATAAAGTGAGCCCGGTCGTATTAAAATAACACAAACACGCCTGCTGTCGGCTGATTTTACATATTTTTATGCCTTGACATATATGAAACCTAATTTTTCATCTTTTGCAACAGTTTGCAGGTGTAAAAGTCTGGTTTCCACTTTTTGGATCACACAAATCAACCGAATGCTTAATAATAAATGTGATCTAAGGTTATTTTTTTGCTCATTTACCCCCTACCAAGCCCCTTCTTCCTCCTTCGAGAAATCAATCTGTTTTAACGAGGTTTCGGACCTGGACGCGGAAACAGAGGGGTCAGTTTTAAACCCCCGTTCCCGCCTGCGTTGGAGGATCATTAAATCTGAATTTTCTCCTGAAGTTCTATTAAAAAAAATGCTTCAAATCCTCGGGTGTCTCCTCGGGGAGATTGTCAAGGTCTGGTCAGAGGAGGTGATCTGATGGTAGTTTGATTGGAGGGTTGAATCTCACGAGTGGGTGGGTTTTCCACTTTCCCACATGGAAAAGAATAGCAGTGGCGGATGACAGCAATTTGCTCTTAAATTAAAAATGACGACCTCTGATTCAGTGGGCCTCCAATTTGTTAGTGCAAACCGGTGTCTGTAATTCATGGGAAAAGTCATTTGGATGAGTAAATGTCGACAGGGACACTAGCTGTTTTTTTTTTTGTTTGTCTTTTTACAACATTAGCGGCACCGATGAAACCTGCATTGAGGCAAACACACCCGGCGAAGGCGAATGCACTGACATGAAGGAAAACATTCTCAGTGAACCAACAGCTGGAGTAGGGGGGAGGGAATTAGAGATGAGTGACATCCAGACAGAGGTGGCTACTTAAAAGCACATTTAGACTGAAATCGAAATTTCAAGCAATCTCAACTGAAGTGTGGATCGTCATTGAAAATGGGACGTCAGAGGACGGAAAGATATGGATGTGGGTAATGAGACAGTGGGGAGGATGGAACAAAAAAAATTCACCCCCCCAACTAGTCTCCCGGCGATGCTCGTCCTGCTGATATAAGAAGAACAAATGTGTGCCAAATGGACCGCAGCGGCCATTTTCAATTACATATTAAAGCCAGACCCGCTCCCGAAGAGTTGTTAGCGGTAAACACCAAACGGATTGTGATTGATTCTTTGAACTGAGAGCAGGATGAAGAACAGAGAACAAAACCAAAGCTCAAGTTCTGCCTTCCATGCAACCGATGCCAAAAAGGGACGATCACAGAAGATGAAAGATGCTTCTGGAAGCTATCATATTTATTTGAAAAAAACATGTTTATACTTATACTTTATACTTGAACAAATGTAAACATGTCAGATGAAAGAGGGGAAAAACACATTTCTATTATTTACAGCTAGAGGTTTTTGGGGGGGGTCAACAATGGCAATTCAGCAGTCTAGAAAGAACAATTCACCCAACAACTGCTTCACGACCGGGCAGATATAATGAGGCCTGCTGCCGTGTGCAATCTCTTGTGGTCACCTGTGTCCGTTCCATTTCTCACGCTAATTCGCTGGTGCGCTTTCTGAATAGTTGTATAGAAGAGAGGCAAAATGGACATAAAAAGAGACATGCAGGGTGTAGATTAAACATCATGTTGAAAAATATGCAAAGATATATTAGTAGCTCTTAAAGCACAGCTAATAATCTGATGCGATTTCTCCTGGAGGGAGAAGAAACCCTTTGAACCCACTAAACGGCAGTAAAATCACACTGTGTCTGGGAATAAACTTGATCCAGACTATTTCAGACGATATCCGACCTCTGGGATGATAACACCACTTATCCATCCATCCATCTTCCACCACTTATTCGGGGTCGGGAGCAGCAGCCTAAGCAGGGAAGCCCAGACTTCCTTCTCCCCGGCTACCTCGTCCAGTTCTTCTGGGGGCATCCTGAGTCGTTCCCAGGCCAGCCGAGAGACATAGTCTCTTCCGTGGCCTCCGACTGGAGGAACGTGACCTGAACATCTCAACAGGGAGGCGTCCGAGAGGCATCCTAACTAGTTGCCACCTCGTCTGGCTCTTTCAACACGGAGGAGCAGCGGCTCTACTAGATGACAGAGCTTCTCACCCTAAGGGAGAGCCCAGCCACACTACGGAGGAAGCTCATTTCAGCCGCTTGTACCCCCAATCTTGTTTTGTGGTCACAGCATCTCAGACAGACAGACAGACAGACAGACAGAGTTACTTTATTCATCCCCGAGGGGAAATTCCCTTTGTTACAGAAGCAATCCAAACCAGAGCATGAGATAAAAATAAAATAAAAGATCACACTATAATTATTTACATTATTTACATATTTACACTTATCTACAATGTGAATTGTAAGATTAAAGTGCAGCGTTCAACAGTTTGATGGCGACAGGCAGGAAAGATTTCCTGTGTCTCTCGGTGGAGCAGCGCGGCAGCCGCAGTCTCTGGCTGAAAGAGCTCCTCTGGTTGGCCAACACCTTGTGGAGGGGGTGGGAGGGAGAGTCCAGAATAGTCCAGATTTTGTCCAGTATTCTCCTGTCCATCACCCCCGTCAGAGAGTCCAGCTCCTCCCCCACAACATGTCCAGCCTTCCTAATGATCTTCTCGAGTCTATTAGTGTCCCTCACGCGCAGACTGCTGCCCCAGCAGACTACCGCGTACATGATGGCACTGGCCACCATAGACTCGTAGAACATCCTGAGCATTGTCCTGCAGATGTCAAAGGACCTCAGCCTCCTCAGGAAATAGAGGCGGCTCTGGCCCTTTTTGTAAACTGCGTCCGCGTTCCTGCTCCAGTCCAGTTTATTTTCCAAGTACACCCCCAGGTACTTGTACTCCTCCACCACGTCCACACTGACCCCCTGGATGGAGATGGGGGTCACAGCAGCTTTGGTCCTCCTCAGGTCCACCACCAGTTCCTTTGTCTTTGTCACGTTGAGCTGGAGGTGGTTCATCTCACTCCAAGTGACAAAGTTGTCCACTACAGTCCTGTACTCCTCCTCGTCACCACCGCTGATACATCCTACCACTGCAGAGTCATCAGAAAACTTCTGAAGGTGGCAAGACTCGCTGCAGTAGTTGAAGTCCGTGGTGTAGAGGGTGAAGAGGAAGGGAGACAGGACTGTCCCCTGTGGAACCCCGGTGTTGCTGACCACTCTGTCCGACACACAGCTCTGCAGACGCACATACTGTGGTCTTCCAGTGAGGTAATCCACAATCCAGGACACCACGGAGGCATCCACCTGCATCACCGCCAGCTTCTCAGCCAGCAGAGCCGGCCTGATGGTATCGAACGCACTGGAGAAATCAAAAAACATGATCCTCACAGTGGCGGCCGGCTTGTCCAGGTGGGAGTAGACTCTGTGGAGTAGGGTCAGGATGGCGTCATCTACACCAAGATGGGGCTGGTAGGCAAACTGGAGAGGGTCTTGCAGTTGTTGGACCATGGGCCTCAGCTGCTCCAGGACGAGTCGCTCCAGAGTCTTCATGATATGGGAGGTCAGTGCCACGGGCCTGTAGTCCTTAGGGTCGCTGGGGCGCGACGTCTTCGGGACAGGGACGAGGCACGATGTCTTCCACAGCAGGGGGACTCTCTGAAGGCTCAGGCTCAGGCTGAAGATCTGGTGCAGGACACCACTGAGCTGGGGAGCACAGCCCCTCAAGACTCTGGGGCTCACTCCATCAGGTCCTGGTGCTTTACCAGCCTTCAGTCTCTGCAGCTGACACCTCACCTGTTCCATAGTGATAGCCAGCGTGGAGGTGTCAGGAGGGGGAGGGGTGGTGTAGTCTGAGGTGTGAGCTGGGTTTTTCACAGGAGACGGGGGAGGGAGGGGGAGGGGGGTGCCTGCTACTGGCTGGAGGTGGACAGTTCCTGCAGTGTTAAAGCGATTGAAGAAGATGTTGAACTCATTGGCTGTGTTCACATCTCCCTCAACGTTTCCCCCTCGGGTCGGCTTGTGTCCCATGATGGTCCTCATGCCGCTCCACACCTCCCGCATGTTGTTCTGCTGAAGTTTCCACTCCAGCTTCCTCCCATATCTCCGTCTTGCCTGGATCAGCTGCACCTTCAGTTCCTTCTGAGCAGCCCGGGCCTCCTCCTTGTTTCCCGAGCTGCAGGCCTTCCTCTTCCTAATGAGTGTGGCTTTTATGTCCTTGGTTATCCATGGCTTGTTGTTTGGATAACAGCTCACAGTCTTTATTGGGACAACTGAGTCCACACAGAAGTTTATGTAGCTGGTGATGCAGTCCGTCAGCCCGTCAAGGTCTTCTCCATGGGGCTCAGTGAGTGCCGCCCAGTCTGTCACTTCAAAGCAGCTCTGTAACACCTCCAGAGACTCGTCTGTCCACCTCCTCACAGACCTGGGGGAGGGGGGAAGGCGCTTCACCAGGGGTGTGTAAGATGTTCTGAGGAACACCAGGGTGTGGTCTGAACGGCCAAGTGGGGGCAGGGGTGCCGCCAGGTATGCGCCACGAACATTAGCATAGAGATGGTCTAATGTTTTTCCCTCCCTGGTGGAGCAGTCCACAAACTGGGAGAAGGTGGGGAGGGTTTTGGCCAAACTGACATGATTGAAGTCCCCGGAGTTGGCGATGAAGGCTGTAGGGTGGGCGTTCTGAATCCGGGCTACCGCAGCGTGGATAGAGTCACAGGCGCTGTGTGCGTTGGCTGACGGAGGCACGTAGACAGCAACAAACACAACATGAGAGAACTCCCTCGGCAGATAATAAGGCCGTAGTCCGACAGTACATAGTTCCACCTCAGGACTACAGATCCGTTCCTTGACGGTGATGTGCGATGGATGACACCAGCGGTGGTTGACGAGCACAGCGACCCCTCCCCCTCTGCTCTTCCCGCAGCTGGCGCGCTCTCTGTCGGCCCGTACAGTGGAGAAGCCCGCGATAGAAACGTAGTCATCAGGCACATCTTCATGCATCTTCTCCTAACCGACCTGAAGAATGCACTCCAACTTTTTCTGGCTGAGAACCATGGCCTCAGATTGGAAGGTGCTGATTCTCATCCAGGGCGCTTCACACTCGGCTGAGAACCGATGGAGCGAGAGTTGGAGGTCACGGACTGGTGAAGCCAACAGGACCATATCATCTGCAAAGAGCAGAGACCTAATCCTGAGGTCACCAAACCGGACCCCCCTCAACACCATGGCTACACCTAGAAATTCTGTCCATAAAAGTTATTAACAGAATCGGTGACAAAGGGCAGCCCTGGAGGAATCCAACCCGGAAACGAGCTCTGACATGGGTCGTACAGGGAGCGGACAGCCAGTATCAGGGGCCCCGATGCCCAAAAAATGTCTCTAGGTGCTGAACACAAGCCTGACCCCCGAGCAAAAAACAGTGGCCATTAGAGGTGGGAATTGAAAAAAAAATATCAATATCACCGCCATTGTCAATACTGCTTATCGGTACAATCACTTATCACTTCTAATAATCTCTGACTAGATTTTTGAAGGAAAAAAAATATTTCCACAGTCAACTCTTCCATTAGCACTAGCACTCATAGGTCGGAGACGGTCGAACACTCGGCATTCCTGAAATTTGGTCCCATGTTGGAGCAACGTGACGTGATGTCGTGCTGGGAAAGGAAAGAATTGTTAATAAGATTTGATAACTTGGAGGTGTAATTGATCAATTAGACCCGGTACTACGTAGATTCGATTCCCACCCTCAGTGACCAGAAAAAAAATCCTCTTTTCATGGGAAAGAAACCTCAAGCAGGACTAGTTTAAAATAGTGGTGGTGGGCTGGAGGGGGTGGGGGGGCTCCTGCTGTTGGCCGACTGGGTGGAGGATGAAAAGTGGGAGATAGGGGGATTGGGAAGGGAAGCGAGGGGCAGGGTGACAAATATATCATATGCCGATTTATTACCATGCTATGCTTTTACCATGCTTATTACCATGCTATATTGTGGCTGCTATGTTGCAGCCACAACATAGTGTCAACACGCTAGGATTACTACCAAACTCCCACTAGTGGAAAGGGGAGCAACATGCAGCAACGTCATCTCTGCAAGTAGCAGTTATGGCTATAAAGAGCAAAAAGGGCGAGACACAACAGGTTTAATGGGATGGGCTGCATGAATAGCTCCATCCCTACTTGTATGACTTTTCATTGCATAATGGATCTTGGCCATGCTCTCTGGCCTAATGGATTACATACTGGGAGTAATTAGGACATTTCTGGTGAATTAGTAAAGGCACAATGGGATTAGTCGATTGGGTGTGTGCAAAAAAATATCCATAATCTAGATGGCCGCATGCTGACAACGTCACATTACCTCACTGCACATACGTGCGCATACACGTACACACACCAGGCACAGTCCCCGCGTATGCGGTCACCCTCCATTAGCTTCCGACAAGTGCTATCTCCCCCACAGAGAGCATCTGAAAAAATGATTCAGCGCCGAGATGACACAAAGCGGAGGGAGGGACGGGCGAATGCGACGGGCGTGTGCAAGCTTCAAGGAGCCTCATGAATAAAATGAGTTTGCTGGGATCGACAGACAGCAGTCGGTGGTCAGAAAGTTTCCAGGCGGAGGTCTGAACTTCTTAGCTGAGAAGTGACCAACTGAACTCTTATCGGGTCATGGAAATGCAGGAAGGGGGCATAAAGAAGAAGGGGCCGGGGGGGGTTCCGCACAAGTTACAGACCTTTCTTTCCTCATGATTTTATTTGATTATATGCATTGAAGCAAGTTCTATGTTTATCCACTACTTTTCATATTTGTCAATTTCAATTCAATACAACTTTATGACGTGTCTGTTGCAATCGACATCGTCTCTATGTCCCATGGCTGTGGTTACTCTAGCCAAATGCAGTTCTGACATTGAATGGGGCTGGTTTTCGTCACTCTTTTATACTCTTTACTGTCCTAGTAATAAAATTATGCTTATTTTAATGGTTGACTTTTTGACACTTGTCACACCAAGACATAAACCACATTCGCTTTGTTGGCATTGAACGGCACCTTTTTTTTTCCACAGTATTCTGTATTTTATCCTTAGCAACACAGTAATGACATCAAACATTCCTTTTCCTGTGCGGTTCTGCTCTTGGTTGTACTCGTCTCTTGTTACTTTCCAGTCCCCACCTTACCCGTGACACCATCTCTTTAACCGCACCGGGTAATTCGTGGACACATTTATAGATTTCTCCCTCAAGACTTTTGTAGATGCGTCGACAAGAGGCGAAAACAGACGAGCGCCATTCCAACCTCTTTTCCATTTTCCCTTTCTCTCCTCTGCTCTTGATTACAGTAGGGATCGATCCTCGTCCTAATAGTCAGCCCGTAATGAAGCGGCTGCAATTTGCCGTCGGCTCGCTTTATTTGTCGGGCACCCTGATTTCTTTGTGGCCCTGGCCATTCCACTCACTCAACCTGAACTGAATTGTGCTCGTTGAACTATAGTGGATGGGCCTTGGTCTTCCTTTCTGTTCCTACGCCATCTAAAAGAGTGCAACAATAAAAGAATGAGTTGACAGTTTAAGGACAAACGTTGATCACACGCGCTACCCGAGGCTCTAACCTGTCAAAAGGGTCCAAAGAATTAATTCCAAAACCTAACTGTCAAGATGAAGGACATGCATTTGGTACCCTCTATTCGATTCCCCAGCTCCCCCTCCTTTAAATACGACTACAGGTCACGTATTATGCGTCAGTGGCTCATTTTTAATTTAATCCTGCATGCCATTACTTTTATTGACGGTGCTTCCAGGTTGTAAGATGGGAGCAATAAAAAAAAAAAAAGCAACTCTCTTCTGTCTAGCCAGATTGTGGAATTAAGCTTAATTTGCATACCAAATCTCATCTTCAAAAGTACGCTCTGGGATTTGGGTCACCAACAAGGTGAAAGTGTCACACCGAGGGCCGGCATCATTGTGGCGTGTTCCAAGATGCAGCGGTTTGATGACTCTTCAGCTGTCTCGATGTTTTTTTAGATGGATGAGTGGAGTTTCACTTTCAGATAAATTTAAGCCGTAAAAAAGATAAGATGTAAAGGGGAAAAACACATGTAACTTTGGAAAAAATCAGCTCCTTTAGCCACAGTAGCAGAAGCAGTCCATTGGTTCCGCATATTTTTCTTTTTCTTTCTTTCCCCTCTGTCCTACTGCAAATATGTAGAAAGCAACTATTACTATGGAGGAGGGTTCATCATATTTATTTTTTTATGCAAGTTTGCTCAGGGAAATGAACAGAGTAAGAATTTCATTGTGTAGTGTAACTATGCATATGACAATAAAACTCTTGAATCTTGAATTGAATCTTGAATCAATCTATGTTCTTGCAGAGAGCGCAAAGAAAATGTCACATCAACCGATGCTAATGACAGCCTGAATCGCAAGCACCTAGCCAACAAAGTGCTGCCAGCAGGGGAGGCAAAGTACAAAATTAGTCACATTAGTCAGGAAACGAACGTGCGCTTTGTTTCAGCACTGTGAGGCTACCTACTACAGGTTTTCTGGCCTTTTTTTCTGTGATAGGTCACAAGAAATGAGAAAAGTTTTCCATCAGTGTCCGCTGGCAGACTTTCCTGAACTTTTTTTTTTTTTTTCTTTCCATAATTAGAGCGCCATTTTTCTTTAAGCAGCACTTGCTTGTTTTTGGTAGAAGAATTCTAGTGGTATGGATTTTATTGTCTTATTACGGCTCCGGAGAGCATCGGCCAGGCTCATTAACGCCATATCGACCTGCGATGAAAGATGGCGCGGGGGAAAACTGGAGATCCATGCACATATTCACAGGCAGCAGTTTTTTGGAACAGCTCCTTGCAAGTGAAAGGAAACTGAGAAGCCTATTAGAATAAATGCTGACACCTCTGCATTAGTCATGCACTGAAATTAATGGATAAATACAACAAAAAAAAGGTCAAACGGTGCAGTGTTTGCTGATGCTCAGTGCTATTTAAGTGGCCCGCTAATTGCCGACTGTAACATAAACGCTCCGATTTACTGCCGTTGATTACGTGCAAATGGCATCAATCTGTTCCCCTACTTTATAAGTCTCTGCACTGGTGTCGCGTGCCACTTGTGGGCCTCCATTTGTTACGGAAGAAGCAGAGAACTGTAAACCCTGCATCGTTAATTACTTTATGCAATCAGCAAACTGATGAAGGGGCGCTCGGCGATGACGCGCGGAAGACACCTGGAAAGCCGACCCGCGGCATTGTTCTTAGTGTTGCTATAGCATTCACTGGCTCTGGTGGTCGTGTGATACAATATGTCCCAAACGTCTGACATTTGAGGTCATCTTTGGTGACCCTAAGGACAGAAAAATCTCTTCCTTCCTTTAAATGGTGATCATTAAGAATGAGAAGCCTTGTAATTAGGGGAGGCGTTACATAAATATTAGGTTATTTACCGCACTGCTGAAACGTCTTAGTTCCGTGATGGTTTCGCTGTCATTAACAACAACGCAGTTTATTTATTCATCTCTTCTAAGTCTGCTTGTGGTTCTGGCAAAGCAGATCTATTTATACAAGTAGAAAGATAAACAGGAAAAAAAAAAGGCTCTTTTATCGCCCCCTCCTGACAGAAGCTCGGTCTCATTTGCGACGCCACGGCACCGGTGCTGAAATGCTTTCAGCCAAGTGCAATTTTTACTGCTCGTCGCGATTAACATTTTCGCCTTTCGGCCATTTTACAGAATCCATTTTAACCGGACAAAGTCAACTCATCCATCGGCTGACTTCATTCACGGAGAGCTACCGTGTGAGGAGGTCTGGAGTGGCGGAGAAGTACATGAGAGAGGAACAGACCACGCATGAGAGGTGTCAGACGGCGGTGGGGTCAAGGTGGAGGTTATCAGGCGTCACCCCCCGAGCCCGTTCTTGTTTGTTTCCATGGTGATGGACAGGCTGACAAATGAGGTTCCATAGGACTCTCCATGGACGATGATGTTTGCAGAGGATATTGTGGCGAGAGCAGGGTGCAGAGTGTGTGGAGGAAGAGCCTTTCACACGTGCCAAAAACCCATTAATTTCCATGGTAACAGCTTAACATTACTTCCCCTGGATTTACCATGTCCCACTGATTTTGTTCATTAGAACTGAGTTTTCGCCCTTTTTAAGAAGCGACATTGGCAAGATGTCGCATAGACTTGATGTAATCTGTCAAACCCTGGTGTACCCGCATCTAAAAACATGTGTTAACCCACTAAGTTTGATTAAAAAAAAGGGGTATAAAAGGAAAACGGGGAAGAGTGAAGTTAAAGGTAGCAGAGATAAGAAAAGTGGAGGAGAAATGGGAAGACCATGGAAAAAATGTGACAAAGTGTGTAAGCTGTTGGGATAGGTGGGAAAATGTGTGATAAAAGAGTAAAAGATAAAAGAGTCAGCAAGAATGAAGGGAAGGGTACCCAAGACGGTGGTAAGGCCAGCAGCTCTGTATGCTGGAGGTGGCAGAGGTGAAGAAGTTGAGGTTGAGAAAGAGATTGCAAACGATAGAGGGGAGATGGAGGATGATTCAGGCTGGCAACCCCCACATACAAATTCTAACTGACAAACAAACTGTGACGCTAACCGATGCTACGGCGGCTGTTGACAGCGACCCAGCGGAACGGGGTGACTTCGTTTATCTAACCAAGGCTGCCTTTCAAATTCACATCTCGCCCCGCTGCCTGCTTTGCTGCACGACGTCTGATATGACACTGGGCTTTGATTGGAGGCTCCGTTTGTACAACCACACAGCTGAGGGCAGGGCGGAGGGGGCTTGCCACAAATTAAAGGAGCACAAGCATCCGCGGAAGTCAGGTGACCCGGAAATGCAAACAACCAGGTCAGGACTCGGATTGCTCATTGTCTCCACGTGTATTCATACAAGTGCCTATTTACATTTTTGTAAAGGAAAATAACAGGACCTATATGAATATTTCATATCCTTTCATCTATTCAGCATTCTATTCTTTACATGGAAATATGTACCCATTTAAAAAAATCTCAGGTATTTTCTATCTACCTTGGGATTATCATAAATCAGATAGCGAACGCAACTTGGAATTTCCAATTATGAATGCCATCGCTTAATTTTCCCGTCACCAGATCTAGCACAGACAGTGAAGCGCGCCACTCTTTTGTCGTATCCATCCTTCCTTTGCCAATTCCTGCCTCAGTCTCGCGATCCCTAATACCAAGGATTTTCGCGGAGGCGCGCGGAATCCCAGCCCAGACTTATCTAAACACTGGAGATCTAATAAAGAGCTCTTGGAGCGACTGCCGCGTCTCATCTGGGGCGTAACACAAAGCCGCAGCAGCAGCGGCATTCGTCCTGCGGGATTTTGCGGAGGGAAATCCATTGTTGATTTGATGTCAAACACCTGTGTTGCTTTGGTGAACCCGATCCGGTCACAGTGTCCCAGGATTCGATAAGGGGGTGTGACGTACTTCCATGAAAGATGCCGCTTCCTAATGATCCATTGAAATTGATCCCTGATCGTTCCCTCCTCAGCACAGAAAAAACAGGGAGAGCCAAGGGGATTTTTTTCCTACCCCCTGTGGAGATTCTTTAAAACTTGACATACAGAAGCTCAGTAGCTTACAGAAGCTCAGTAGCACCTCCTGTCAGTAGAACTGATACCAGAGAGGCCTGGGGTGGTCATGGGGTAGAACTCGGATGGCTCCAGCCTCTTTCAGAAGTTCCCGCCACTCTCACATCTTGTCAATGGGGATCACCGTTTGCCTTGGATTTGAAACTACTCCAACACTTTCTCTCAAGGAAGTAGGCTAATTTAGCCACGTGGCCTGGCATAAGTAGAGAGTTGATACTTTCATGGATATTTACACAATTCGCAAAACTGTGCAGGGGTTCTTTTCCGCAAGGCCTATAGGCGTTCGGAGCGGCCCTACACATTTATCCAATCTGTAAACAGAAGGACTCTCAGTAAGGTGCTCTTTGCATTTATGCTGCGCCTCTCCTTCAAATTCGACGCCGGTCTTGCCGCAACCTTGTCAAATATCGCAGGAGTGACTCGGTGGTGACTTCCGCGTCACTGTCACAGCTCTTTATGCTTAAGACATCTGAAGACCCCCCCACCCAGCCACCCACTCACTGCCCCTCAAGGCTCGGCTAAGTTTAAATGAAGAAAAGACGAGGTGCATTTGACACTGCAGGGTGCACTGTGACAACTGTAACCGTTGTTTACACACGCTGACAGCCTTGATGTGCAAAATCTGAAAGCTTCATGTCATATTAATGCATTAATAATATGACGGTAAAGTGTTTTTTTTTTTTTAATATCTCATAGCCAAAATGGAAAAAGTAGTACCAAATCTTAGCACAAGGGGCCAAAATGATTGCGAGTTGACGCTTCTTACGACCATTCAAAGGTCAAAGGTCAAGCTCAGTGAAGAGGAGATATGTTTCCATCAGCGCTTGCAGCTCCCCCTGGCCTTCTCATCTTCAGCGCCCGCCCTCCTTGCCTCCTATAGCTGCTGTCACTCACATTTCATTAATATTTCAGGACGGAGAGTTCCTTATCTTGCCAGAGCTCTGTCTCACCGGTTCTTACTCTGACACAAATAATTAAAAGATTATTACAATCAGTGTCGGCTGGACATGCCATCGCCGTTGGGCGCTGGTGAAAGGAGCATTCTGGTTTTGATTGGATGTGATTTTTTTTTTTTATTTAAGATTTACACATGTCGCAAAAAAATAGAAAATTAGGAAACGTTCCTGTTAGTTCCATTAAAAAGAAAAAAAAAAAACACTAAATAAGATGTCAGGTCCATTGTTCTGCAGATGTCTCACAAATTTGTTGTCCCTTGAAGGAAATGGTGTCTCAAGCTTCTGTGAGATTGGCCAAAAAAAAGCCATTAATACCTGAATTTATATACAATTATTAAAACATTGTGTTTTCGATATGAGGCATGCGCTAAATTAAGTGGAAATTGTTAACTTGACTCTATTGTATGACGGTAAGCAACATGATTAGCAACAGTAGTAATGATAACAAGATAATAATAAAACGGGCTGTGACGGTCAGGTATTGAACAGGCATCAACTGGCATTACAATACCACGTGCACCCTGAGTGGTGGCAGTTTGAGACTAAATCAAGAATCAGCAGCAGGGATTTTTTGATGGACTTGGCTCCGATTGCAGGTGGTGTCACGTCAGAAGCCACGACTGCAGATGGGGCAGGAAGTGATTTGGCCAGCTTGTGTTTGAAAGCTAGGTGGCTACCTGTGTCTCATTTTATTGAAACATCAACTGGCCTGTTGAAAGAAACTGAAAGAGATTTCATCTCTTGTCCAAGAGGCTGACGCCAAGAAAATGTTTGTTTCTGTCCAGTCCCCAATCGCACCTGCATTCTCCTCATAACCTTTACGTTGGCACATGAACGAGTGTGTTTATGTTGATGGGAGTTCACTTCCATTAAAACTGTAAATGGGGTTAATAGATGATGAGCAAACTGTCCATCAAAACGGCCAACAAAATTAAAGTCTAATCAGATCTCTCTGTCATCTGTCAGACGAAACAGAACAGTACACGAGTCGGGCTCCTTGTTGGAAAGGGCGGAGAAGAAAAAAACCTCAACATGTGAAGCCATCGGCTCCAATGTGGACAGCTGCATTTCTGCCATTTTACTGCAATAATATGGTTTACAGCCAGTCATGCATTGTTCAACGAAATGAAATTATGCAAATAAAATGTACTTCCACACAATTTGAAATATTCCTACCTGCTAATGCTAATGCTCAAGTGATTCCACCAGCAACCTTTTCAGGAATTATTGGTAAGAAACCTTTACAAAAGCCTCGCACAAATCATTGGCTGCCACGTGTACCGGTGTTACGGAATGTGTTTGTTTAGGACCCAAACGGGCAGGCACTCGAAGAACAAAAACCCTTTATTGGGTGTACAAAGGGGAAAAACAGAAAGCGCTCCGACTGGAGGAAAGACAACGTTCATCTAAAAATTCAATAGTCCAAAGCTTACTGCAGGGTGTCCGAAAACCAGACCTCAGACTTACCTCCCAGGGAACGGGTTGGCAATCCTGGAGCCAGGGACAGAAACGCACATGAGTACAAATCCAGAAAACACAGCCAAAAACACAGTCTCTGAAAGTCTGGTACCACCCTGCAGGTGACAAAACAATTCGACGCTGGTGCTCGGGCGCAGCTGCCTCTTTTTCACCTCTGATTGCCGATCAGCCACAGGTGCGCCTCGTCACCAGCAAAGACCCAGGCTGCCGTGCTCCCTAGTGGACCAAAACAAGAACACAAAGCGAAACCAGAAACCAAAGCAGTGCAGAACCCTAACCACCGGCCTCCCTCTGCACCACCAGCCCAATGCCAAATGGCAACAGCAACCTGGCTACAACACTCATTTGTCTGTGGCTAGCTAATTATATTGATCTGTAAAACGTGGTCGGGATGGGGGGGATGTTATTGAGAGCGGTCTGTGTCTTTTGATAATTTTTCCATAATAAAAGAAGTTACAGGAGTGAACACACCGCTGAGAGTTCTGTACACATTAAAACCGATTTATAAGTGTTCGTATTGTTGGGCATATTGTTTGGGTTTGTTGCATTAATGTGGAATCAATGGCTAATGTCACAGTCATTTTTCCTCATCCACCAAGAAAGAAAAGGCAGCACTGGGGAGTAGTGTAAGGTCAGTGGGCTGAACAGAAAGAGTAGCAGATAGAAAGAAAGACAAAAAAAATCTCATGATGTCATCTCTTTTCCCACATTACGCTAACAAAATTAGCGTAATGTGGCTTTGTAATTTCCCAAGTCAAGTCCCTCAACTCCCCATTATTGTACTAAAAATGTCATTTCTTGAAATTTAGCATTGATTCATTTAACAAATTGTAGGTGTTTGCGCTTGACTGTACGTAAACAGTAGTCCTACATGGAAAGAACGTATATGAACATACAGCATATGCCATATATGCAACATATATGCCATAGTCAGGGTCATATATGTGGATATATGTGGCTATATAGGACATATACATTTTGTGTCCTATATAGCCACATACTGTATATGACACAGTCTGATTCATATATTAGCATATATGTCATACATACTGCCTCATATATACAGTTGAAACCAGAAGTTTACATACACTAGATAAAAACTCACATAACCTCTCTTTCTTAATGCCTAAGATTAAATCAGATTAAATCAGATTACTTTCCTGAGAGTCAGAAGTTTACATACATTTCAGTAGTATTTTGTGAAGTGCTCCAGTCCCTCCTGCAGCAAAACAATCCTACAACATGATGCTGCCACCCCCATATTTTTCATTTGTGATGTGACTTGAGGAAGTCGCAGGACAGAACACAATGAGCGTTCATGAAGTCATCATGTTCATGTGTGCACATCCGGAGTCCTCTTGCAGCATCGTAAAACTGAGATTACACACAAACCTTTTAAGAAATTGCCATGACGATGAAATTTGCCTTAGTAGCATGGACAGAAGGAGCAGGACAGGGACTACAAAGCATTCTCTGGGTAGACTGCGTTCGAGATTTTGACGAGGACAGTTACCTGGAAGTAACAGTGGACAGGTAGATAATGGCGACATGCTTTTACTGGTCTTCTAGTTTTAGTATACGGACTGTGCTGATTATCTCTGTCATTTTTACAAGTGGAGTTCATGTGATGTCTTCTTATTATGTCTTTTTTGTAGAAGCGACAATGAAGAAGTTTCCGCAGACCACAAAGAGCCAATTGGGAATTGCCATAAACAGCAAACTGACAGAGATGAGAATCAAATGAAAAGACAGCTGAAATTTGTAGTCAATAAAAAAATTTTGTTCACTGACTTCCAGATTTTGTGTTTATTTTTTCCATATACAGAAATAAATGACATATATGATATACATATAGGGGCGTATATGCTATACATATAAATACATACTGTATATGCCATATATGTTGCGAGGCATATATGTAGGGATCCAATTTCATATGTCCATAAAAATTGGTGCATATATCTGGCATATAGAAAAACATATATGTTCATATAGGTTCTTTCCATCTTGTGACTGTAGCACAAAACCAGTGTTTGCCAGCCGCTACGCGGAGTCCTCTTTTCTGTAATTGTCGGGGAGCCAAAATCTGTCCTCAGAGATGAGGCTTGCAACTGTCAATGCAGGGAGACTCCAATAATTGCTCTCTCAGCCTTGTTTTAAAAAAATTGTCACTGTTTTCCTATCCGGTTCACTCCTTTACCCTCATTCAAGCCATTAAATATTTCAGTTTAGTGAAGAATAATAGCACTTAAGGAAAAAAGAGACCTAGAGACACCCCCCCCCACCAACGCACGTGTGATGAAGTCAGAATCCACATGCCTCAAAATGTTAGTTTTTGAAGTGGCCCCTGAGATTAAATTACTTTTGGTATAGACAGAAGGAAGGAGGAGAAAGGAGCAGTGGTTTGAAATTGAGAAAATGATTTGAAAAAAAAATGGAAAAATGATTTCCCCACTCTGCATCCTGTCACAATGGAGGGAGAAGGCGGCGGGGGCAGCTGCACGATTATTTGAGGGGCTGGGGGCAGAGCGTGTCTATTGGAGCTCCTCATTAGGAGACATTACCAATTTAACCCCCCCCCCCACGTATCCTGACTATCTCTCCCAAGCACTGCTGCAGGGGCTCCTGGGCCAGATTACATAAATGCAATAATCCTAATCTCTGTTCGCAGTTAATTACATCTAGAGGAAAACAATCACTGGCTAGTTTGGGTGCCCTTTCAGCGCGCTGAATCGGCTCTTACCCATACCCAGCAAGTGACCTTGAAATGGTGAAGCTGGTGGGAGGTGGCTCTTAGGATGAGGGTGGACGGTTTTTAGGTGCCACAAATCTTTGACAAATTTATCGCTAATCCACATTTATCCAAACAGCAACAGAATGAAGGTAGCTGTAGCACGGGCAGGTGATAGCTACACTGCTGCGGCTCAATCCGCCTGCCTTCCATTTCTACGAGCTTTGAACTAATGCTATTAACCCTGAATCAGGCAAGGCGCTACCGTGGCAAAAGATCAGTCACACGCGGAACACCTCCATTGCTCTCTCCTTGTACTGGGCCATGTAGCTGTCACCTTAACCTTCATAATCCATCTTTAGTTTATTCTAATCTACATCGAGACCTTGGCGATGCCCTCACGTATGTGTGGATGGAATGGTTCTGCAGCCATCCATTCAAAATAAGATGTTCATAAATAGCTGCTTCCATGTCTACGCTTTAATAATTGCTACATAATTACCTTGAGGAAAAAAAAAATGCGGTGGCAAAGGCTGTTTGTCAGTACTCGGCACGCAGGCACGGACTTGTGTAGTACAAGTAGTAGTAGTAGTATATGATGTCCAAATAAGGATGTATTTACTTGAGAAACGGCTGCAAGGGTACCAAACTTATGGCTGGAACCGGCCCACCTGAGGGTCCGATCTGGCCCATGGAATGAAAACCAAAAAAGTACAATTCATGAGAGATATCAACTGACATTTCTTTATTTGTCCACTGGGGGGCGCACTGTTGAATTAACAAAACAATTACAACAACAAAATAAAAATGCCTGAATCTTTATTTTTTATACACGAAATATAGTCAATATATTTGGAGTCCTTATTTATGGATTATTGGCCACTTATACCTTTAATCACCTATATATGCGGCGAAAATTTAATTTTTCTGCCCATTTCATTGAAAATCTACACGGTTATTTACATCTCAACCGTGACAAATCAGGGAAACGTTCTCCTACTGGCGGTGAGTCTCCAGCGACTGCTGGCAGCTGTGTTCAAAACTGCAGAGGAGCTGGGACAAGACACCGAGGGAATGGTTGTTTATGTATAGGTGCTTCCGTCTCTTTTTGCTATCTGTTTGCCATCCATCAGGGCCTGACAACCTCGACAGTTTGGAAAGAGAGAGCACCTCAGTGGGACGGGACAGGCAGAGACAGGCTGAGGATATGCACAAGCGTGTTTAACGCTTAGGCAGGAAAAAGAACAACATTTTCACAGGAATACACAATATACATATTTATGTGCAGGCATGGCATAAATAAAAACCTACATCTAAGAGATGCACAGCGATAATAATGGCTTCTTTAAAAAATTTACTCGCAAAGCATGGGCAACAAGCTTTATTTTGGCCTTCCTTACCCTCAAGTCACGTGACCCATTACATCCAACAAGCTGGTAATTACTTTATTTACATAGCGTCTGTTACCATCACAATCACAATTGTCTCCAGGCAATAGAAACCTGGAGCAAGGAAGGTGGGAATGGAAGAAAGACCTCCTTTTTAAAGGAAGACTCCATGAGCACAAAGAAAAGAAAAAGAAAAGAACATTTTGGTTTTAGACAATTTCCAAAAATGACTTCAATAAACACAAATGCACCCCAAACTGTTAGTAACTCATTTGCTTGAGTTCCTGTTTTCTTTGTAAGGTGTGTTTTTTTCGTTATGAGTTTTGATTTTGTCGCCATGTGCCTTTGTTTACATATTGTGTGGTCATGTGCTCTGACTCCACCCATCTACTTCCTGTCTTTGCCTGATTTTCCCTCCACTCTGAGCACACATGTCCCTCGTTTGGTGTGGGTATTTAAGCCTAGTGTGTCTGTTAGAACACTTTCGAATCACAATTTGCTTGAGAGTTTTGGTTTTTTTTTGGACTTTGGTTACTCTTGCTGCTGGTTTGTCGCCTCTCTTTTGCTAAATGATTCCTAAAATCTCCATCAGCTTCAAGATGCATTGCTATTGAGTCCTTTACACAGACACCCATCATTTCAGACAGATAAGGGCCAATCACATCTGATAAAGGGGGACTAATGAACTTCTGTAATTATGCAAATACTAATCATGTAACACAATCTTGTAATACGACACACTTGATTTATGGAGCAGGAGGGACCCCACCCCCCCCGCGCTGGCCCCTTAACAACAGGAAAAACAAATTCCATCGCTGCCACCCCAGCATTGCCTGAGCATGGGGTCACCTAATAAGACACCCAAGGGGTCTTATCCGAAGAGGTGCAAATGCATGATGTTTTAATGAACCTGAACCCGTTCAAGCTCGGGAAGTCATAAGTATGCAATACCTGCATAACCTGAGTGCAGGTAATTTGACTCTTTATGGGGGGAGGTTATCATAAAATGAAACCTCTGCATCCTACAAGAAACCCTCTGGAAAGCTTTGCCTCAAGCACAGGTGATTTTGGATCTGCCGTAGTTCTAATTTTCAAGGGGGGGAGAGTGCCCTCTAAATGGATGCATTTAGCTGCCTTGGTGGTGGGAGTTTAACAACAAAGCAGTGGTACATTTAAACTGAATTATAGCCAGTAACTGTTAAAAAAGGATAAATAAGTGCTTGAGAACCATTTCTACCAGATGTAACCATAGCCAGGAATATTGTTATACTATACAGGCACTTTTATTCCAAAAATGGGATACTTATGATAGATGAATTCCATGTTTTGCCAATTTTAAGAGTCTATAACAGCAGTGTAATACAGCACTCCATCAGCAAAGGAGGATGATGTTTCAACCATTTAATGATTGATGCTTGCGACAGAAAGTACTCGGCTGTTATGGTCGAATAAAGCAGTTTGCCATTACGGCATTAGCTCGAATTTTCACATCACGATGTCGTGGTTTCCCGATGAGGGAGGAACACGAGGAGGCAGTTGGAAAGGGTGTGGGAGTGAGGGGCATCAGTGGTCATCTGAGGACTTGGGGCCTTGACCGCCCCCTAGCTGCAAGAGAGGCTACAGCAAGATCCCACAACCTCTGAGACCCCTAGGATGGACTGCGGAAGAAAACGCAGGGAAACAAAGACACGAAGAGCCAAGAACCATCTCATTTTACTTCAAATGATGTTTTAATAATAACAGCCATTATTTATGTGCTAATTAGAATGGGAGTGTGATTGTCAGGCAGATAATAGGACCATTAAGGCAAAGACTGCTGCTGTGATTGTTAGATCCTGTTCTGTTGTTATGAGGAAGCGAGAGAGACAACAAGATTTGGTTTATGAGGCGGTCTGATATGTATGTACAGAACTTAATACATGTGCCCTACTCTACTCTCTTTTTCCCCCATGCCTCATCTCTGTCTTTCACCTTGGTAACCATCAGCAGGAGGGACCTGGTCCTGCACAAGGTTTCTCCCCATTAAAGTCCATTTATTGACAGGTGCTTGTGGGCAGGGGCACATGAAGCAATTTCTTGAGGGTATTTAGGTAAACAAAAATTTAGGTAAATCTATGGTACATAGAGCCCCATAAAGTGGCTAAAATTTTGAAAAGAAAATATTAGCTTGACTTGAGCTCATCTGCACAAGCAAAACAAAACCAGTTTGATGCAATGCAGGAAAGACTAAAAGGCACTAAAACATGAATTCTGTTAGGATCCGGCACAGCCGGCCCGTGGTGTTATTCTATCGTGATCACATCCCGCCTTTTTTCCCCAGAGGGCGCAGGCGACCCAGTCCCAACCGGTGACAAGCAGCTGTTGCTGATCCCTCATCAGCAGCTGATTTAAGCCTCTGACACCTGGTCACCGGCATCGGATCGTCTTGTCATTCGCATGTGGTCCCAGGGGATTCATCACGTCCTTGTCGCTGTACTGGCCCATGTTGTGACTCACCCTTACGGTTCCTCCCGAAGTCGCCACATCCTGTCAAGGGGGATTCGCCTTGTGTTCCTGCCCGCCGAGGTGTGTTCACCGTTTTCTGCCCCGCCCGCCGACGGTCGTCTTTGGTTCCCGTTCAATCCTCTGTTGGAGCGCCTTTTGTTCACTGCGTTCATGTGCGAGGCACATTGTTTGTGTTGCAAATTAAAGAAGCGATCCTTTGTTTAACCTGTGTTGCGTCTGGTCTGTCCTGCGCCTGGATCTGGCCTGAATCGTTTCCTAATAAATCCAGCGAACTACAAGCCTTAGTAAGCAGTACTTAATGAGAATCACAGCCAGTTTTCACTTTAATAATCACGTACAATCCTCTACAAAACAAAGCTGAGTGTGTATGTGTGTGTAAGGAATTTTTGACACATGCTAAAGAGCAGGTACTGAGCCAAGCCCAACAAACAGCAAATGTCTGGAGTATACAGCAGGCAGTGGGTACCTCATCACCATGGAGACAGGGTCTAGGATGAAATAAAGGTAATATCGCGATGTTAAAAAAAGGGAGAAATGAAAGGAAAAAAATGAACTGATTGGTGAAAAGGAGCCTTTGAAAAAGAATGGCGTGTTTATTAGATGGTTGCAAATTGAAAATTTGGTTGTTAGCATAACCCAAGCATGTGACATATCTCCACTTTTTTTTTTTTTTTTTTTTTTTTTTAAGTCCTGTGATAACTGTACCAGTATGGTGTATTTGTTTGTTCATGTCTTTCTGTCCTCCATCTGCCCTCTCCTTTTTTCCTCCCCCTTTACCCACCCAGCCATCAACAAGAGGATCCCCCCTGTGTGAGCGTGGTCCCGCTCAAGGTTTCTTACAGTTATAAGGAAGCCTTTCCTTAGCCCTGTTGCTTGTTTGAGGGGTCCAGCTCTGGATTTTGGATCAGAGTCTATTTAAATAAAATTTGTGCAACATTATTTTATCTTTATAGCTGGCCTAGACGGTTAAAAAATGCTTGCGCTATCGTGACGCCGAGCCAAAAAAAAATTGGCTTTGATTTGATTCACTTCTTGACGCATCTTGGCTTTGCCAAAAAAAGAAAAAGAAAAAAAAATCATCCCACTGGGGTCGAACATGTAGGACAAAATGAAATATTGATTTTCTTTTGTACTGTTAAGAAAACAAACCATAACTCCCCCCCCAACCCCAGATGATTTTCATCAATTATACGTACGCCATTCAAACAGTCTGCAGGATTTCAAATGCCTTCTCATTGATCTCCATGGAAACAACACCTTCAGAAACCACTGGCTGCTATTCCCTAGTATCCTTGGGTACAATAATTTATTTTTTTCCCCACATGCTTCAATCTAATTCCCCCCCATTAGCATCGAATGAGATAAGAAATCAAGTAATGACCTTATCCACTTGCGAATATTTTTGTTTTAACTCAGGTTCTTTACTTTTGTCACTGAAATAGGACAACACCCCTAGCCAGTTTGGTCTGCTTTAAATCTTATTACACCAAACTACATCTACTGTGCCCTCCTACATCATGACGGCACCTTAGCGGTACACAGACACTAACAAGTGCTCCCTTTGGCCTCGAGGGCTGATTAGTCTAGGTTAGTCAATGAAAACCACAGCTGGGGCTCCGGCGTGCTGCACCTACTTAGGTGTCTTTTATCAGTCTCCCTCCAGCCCTAGGCTTCGCCGGCAGTCAATAGCTGGAAGAGACTAATCCATAACTGCAACGGCAGCAGGGTGGAAAGCGCCAGTGTGATTAAGAGCAAACAGTCAAGAAGCATTAGTGGCAACATCTGCAGAGCCGGGAGTGACACTCAATATCGTAAACAGGCTGTTTATAAGGGAAACAGACAAACAGGTTTTCAACACTCTCTCACACACTAACGCGCACAGAGATGGGCACACACCAGATATACAAGGTGCGCATACACGGCCTGGTGCACAGCTGATAAACACGATAAACACTACATGTTTCCAGTGTTTTAGAATGAAAATAACGATATGTTTTTTTATTCATTTATTTATTTAATAATAATAGGATAGTTAGCACTGCCGCTTCAAAGCAGCAATGGCCCATTCAAATCTCCCTGAAGAACCTTTTGTACACGTAAACACTTTTTTTTTTTTTTTTAGTTGCTAGCAAAGCAGAGCACTTTTCACCAGTTAAGAAACCCTCCAAATGTTCGTCGTCAAGACTGTTGCTAGGTCATTCAACTCACTTGACTGCCTAATGTCAAGGCGACTGATGTACAGACCCTGTCAAAACTTATTTTACAGGCTATTTCCTTGGAGTTAAAGAGTTAAAATGCTTATACATGGTTAAAATTTAGTCCAGACAGTGTAAAAAACAGTCCATCAGCCACCAAAAGGGGATGCTGCAGCACCCTCTTCACCCACCTTCCAGCATCTTTGGACAGGGGCGTATTTGGGTTCTATCCACAGTCCAAAGACAGGCATTTGCTGGAGCAAGAGTGTGAATAGTTGTTTGTTCTATATGCTAGTCGACTGCTTTTCCTTCTCCTCTCGCCCGAAGGCAGCTAGGATTGGCTCCGGCCCCTCAACCCACCACCCTGACCCTTGTGTGTATGTGACAGCAACACTTACACAGTATCCGCTTCACTGATCCGCGTGACTCATTACATTATTTGTAACATTAAATTACTACTGCTAATAAGTAGCAGTAGCTTGAGTCATGTGATAACCAGTTGCTTTGAAAAAAATGTGTTTTTTGTGAGATATGGTGTTCTTTTGTTGTTTTTTTGTTTTTTTTTTGCAAGCTAATGTTTTAAGAGGATATCTTTTTACACCTGTGTGGATGCTAACATTTTTTTTTTTCCCAAGCGCTGTCCAGTAGCCCCCCGGCTGTGATCACTGTTCCCCCTTTTTTTGCAAGTGCGAGTCCGGCACGGGACCACTGTGTTTTCAATCGCGCAGAGTGCCGGCGTCCGCCCACGTGATGGATGCGCCTCTCTGTAGCTCAGGTTAGAAGGCATCCTTGATGGGATGGGCTAACTGTTCATCACTCTGTGGCCTCTTCAGCACCGTTACCCTTCTGCACCTCCCTCCGTTCTCCCCTTTGCTGCCATACATGACAAATGGCAAATGCGAGAAACACCTTCCCCAATATCTTGCCTTTTTTCTTTTCCCTCAGCGAGGACTGTTCCGTCACTGTTTCGAAGGTGATAACTTTTCTACCTCTTTTATGCTATCCTCAGCATCCATCTTTAATAGAACCTTGGCAGTTAATGAATCTCCTACCTTTTTTTAAGTCTAAACTTTACCCTGACAAATTAGAGACATTTTCTGGGCTAGGCACTATTAAGGCAAGTGTGTCCGCTTGACTGAGGTGCCTTAGTAACAATTTCACAGCTTATTTTTAAGTATACACCCGACAATGATCTGTCCGATTCTTTACCATCTAAGGGCGCTCAGCGGTGATACGTGGGCCCAACAACATTACTCTGCGTATTTCCTTGCCACCGCTGTAGACACTCAGGGAATTTATGCACACGTTTCCTCACTTCAGGCTAACTGCTGTTTCCACGGCTACTCAACCACTTATGTGGTGTACGTTAAGTGAAAAGCATTAAGGTTTTGTCTGGAAACCATACCCATTACCTCAAGGGAGGGGGATACAAAGAAGAAAAAGGAGAAAGTAAACTTAAACGCCAAAATTAACATAAACCAAAGGCATAAAAACATTTCAGGGAGGCAGGGGTGTCAGGTTTGTTAAGGGCATCTAGATCATTCATCATCAATTTCCCTGGCGCAACGGGGATAAATTCTCTGCTCCGCTGGCATTTGGAGCTGGGGGTGCCCCCTGTCCTTGAAGATTAATTTGACTAAACACCGCGATGTCAACATTAATTCTGATTGCTGATTAAGCTTAGATCCATTATGTACCCCAACTGGGATGCCCCCCGCCAAACTCGTCCCTTCCCCTCATTACCAATTCATCAGTCTGCTGTCATTCATGTTTTTATTTTTAAAATCTTGTGCACAGCCATCCGTAGGAATGATTGCGGATGACTGTTGGAAGGCGATGTTGGAGAAGCAACCCTGTCAGCTAAAGGCGTCGATCGAAAAATCACGTACATCCTCATGTCTGAGACAGGAGACACCACAAACCTAATCACATATTCAAGACTCTCTAAAGCCCTAACACACTGGCTGACAGACTGGTTATTACCTGCAAATGGAACAAGAAGAAAGGCAGAACAAAACGAAGCAAGAATTGCAAAAAGGACACTTCCTTTTTGACGTGACTCAACGAGCCTCGTAGGGATGAATGGGTTCACCTATGTGAAGCAGATCCTCAAATAATCAGGCATCACCTTTAATAAAGCACTGGAAGCTCATTTTAGATGCAGTGATGTGCTTGTATTCTCTCGTTTTCTTATTCTTTTATCTTTCTGGACGGCGGGCTTTAAGCATACCCTGTGGATATCCCTCGAGCCACTCGCATGTCAAGGGTAGCGTGAGGGCGGGCTGTGGGATAAAGGCCCGATAACTGCTGTATTCACATGCACCACCACGCTGATCACAGAGGCCCCCCCAAGGATGTGTGCTGAGCCCCCTCTTCAATCTGCTGACCCATGACTGCACACCTACATCCAGCTCCAAACGCTTCATCAAATTCGCAGACGACACGACTGTGGTGGGTCTCATCAACAAGAATGATGAGACAATCTACAGGAGTGAGGTAAGCCGCTTGTTCACGTGGTGCATGGAAACAGTCTCCAGCTGAATGTGGAGAAGATAACGGAGATTGTAGTCGACTTCAGGAAAGAACACGCCCAGCATCCTCTGCTAACCATCAACGGTGCTGCAATGGAGCGGGTGAGCAGCGCTAAGTTCCCGAGTGTACACATCTCCCAAGACCTGTCCTGAAACGTCAACACCACATCACTGGCCAAAAAAGCCCAACATCAACTCTACTTTCTGTGAAAACTGAGAAGAGTGAGAGCCCTGACCCCCATTATGTACTCCTTTTACAGAGGCTCGAGAGCATCCTGGCCAGCTGCATCACAGTGTGGTACAGCGCCTACACCATCTCCTGCCGCAAGACCCTGCAGCACATTGTGTGAGCAGCTGAGAAGCTCTGCCCCCACTCCCCCCGACCCACAGCCCCCCAACACTGACTCTGGGCCACAGACTCTGCCCTTGCACACACCAACCTCAGGACGTCATTCAGTTTACTCCTGCACATTTGCACTACTACTGCTCATTCATTCTACTTCTGAACATTTGCACTACTTCTCTTCACATACCTCATTACTGCTATACTTTGATTACTGTTTGTATATACCTGTATATTGTTAATTGTAGTTTCTTTTTTTAACGGTAGTTTTTTTTTTTTTCTAATTTAGCTTAGTTAAAGTCGTTCAGATTTGAGTAGTTTTATTATTTATCATGTTGCTGCACCATGGGTCTGAGAGGACTGCAATTTCATTTATGTCAAACATATACGCATATATGACAGTAAAGTTACTTTGACTTTTGACTCCGAGATGAGAATTTCAATTTGTTTATTTAGAAACCCCACCTGCCAAAGCGTATCATAAATTGCACCATTTCAAAGTCAAAGTCAAAAAGTGAAAGTCAACTTTATTGTCATGTATGTGTATATGTTCGACATACCGCATAAATGAAATTGCAGTCCTCTCTGACCCACGGTGCAGCAACATAAACATCATAATAAATAACAGTAAAATTTCCAGCGCTAATTAGAATAACATACAATGATTAAAAGGCCTGTAACAATGGGGGATTAAAAAAAATAAAACAATATGAAAAGCAATGATAATATAAAAGCCACGCTGACACACAGAGACGGTTTTGTGACTCATTGCATTATTTATAACATTAACTTTTGCTCATAATAAGCAGCAGCTTGAACGTCTGTGTAGATTCTCACTCATCCAGGTCATAGTTATCCAAAGTTAGATCTCTCCGAGTCAGCAGCTCGAACGTTTGATTGTAACGTGAATGACATGTAACAAATGGTCTATTTGTAGTAGAAAATGTCAGTAGTAACTTGTTTAAACTAGTGTACTTTAAAACGCAATGTGCATTTCTTTGTCTTTATTATTTAATGACATAATCTTAAAAGGGGTTCTTTTTTTGGGGTAAGAATTTGAAATGACAAAAAAAATGTATCTGTGTGTGTGAGTGTAATCGAAAGCCTCCAAGAAAACACCAGAGTCAAGTCGTGCCCTGATGAGCTGCATGGGTGACACCAGAAGCTATGCTCACATACTTCTGCTTGAGGCAAAAACAAACCCCATTCAATCTAAAATCGTATTGTAACAGAGCAGCTGAAACACCAAACCCCTTTTCTCTGAAACCGTAGTCATGTGCGCTATTTAGAATATCCTCTCTCCATGTCTACCGGAATCACTGACTCTGTGGGTACGTGCTGACCTCTGACCCCATTGCTCCCCCCCGCCCTAGGTTTAGAGCTAAATCTTCAGAATAACAAACCGTAAAAATAACATACTGCACGTCTAATGTATGTAAAGCACCTCATGCTCTCCCAGAATGCATTGCTGAAGGACATTTTAGTGTCGTGATTAAAAGAGTAAAATGGAGCTAATAATTGTCAGTTTTTCTCTTCTCTTTGTGCGGGATCTGCAAACACCGTTCATTGGGGGGATATTGTTTTTCAGAGACGGCGCCCATGAGTGTCTATTAATGCAAACGTAATGAAGACAGCGGTAGCTGTGTATTAATAATGATTAATTACAATTCAAAAATACCCCAAACAGATTCCATTTTTCTTCGCTTTCTAGTCGTTGTTGGAATGGAAAAGCTATTTTTTCCAGGTCCTACATCTTTCTCAAAATGAATAAATAATTCACAATGAACCCCTTTAACTTTTATTTTATGTGTCACATGCCCCAGCCTATCATAGTCTGGATGCTACATATGAATTCCTTTGATAATTTAAAAAAAAAAAAAGATCATAAATACAGCAACTCTGTCGAGAGTCTGCAACGTGGATGTGAACGTGGATGAAAAAAAAAAGGCACCAAAGTCACCCAGCACTGCCAGTGAGGCTTAACTAAAAGCCTCATTAGTCTGGAAGCATACACATGAAAGTCCAGAAGTGTGTCTTGGCGCATCAATGGCTGCGCAAACACCTGTATGAGTCGCGACTGCACCCTGAGTTCAATGAGGAAAAAAAAAAAAAGGCAAGGCACTTTCTTCCCTCTTGTTCATTCCTAAATTGTGCTGAAACAAACAAACGAAAGAAAAAAGGTAGGAAAAAAAAAAGGGGGGGGGGCATTTGTTTTGGAGTGGTGAGCATCTGTTCAGAAGAAGGTTTAAATGGAAGCTGAGCCAAGCAGGCGGCCTCTATGACAACATACCCAACCGGGCGCCGCTGGTGACCATATGCACTTGTACCCACCGATTCGCATCATGGCGGGAGAGAGCAAAACACTCATTCATCACTCTGTCTGGCTGACTGTGGACTGCTGATGCCTCGCCACCTGCTGCAGGTGTGAAGGCCACAGCAATGGATCTGATCCCTCTGTCCCAATAATGGGAATAGTTTATTACCTAATACCACATTTGGAATTATGGCTATCAATATTTGCACTTAAGGGACCATACTGAATAGGGTAACAAGTGCTTTTCCTGTTTGATGAAACCATTTATGTGTGATGTGGTAAATAGCTGCCCTTCACGTCTGCCAAGTGAATAACGCTCAAAGTTGAGGGAGGCCACCAAAACACTCATGTCTACTGTAAAAATTTATAGCTTGTAAATGCAAGATATCGGGGACCGCAAACTTTGTTGAATTTTTCACTTGCCCTGCCCAAATTTCGTCACTGTGTAGCCTTGAGCTTGACCTTTAAACCCAGAATACTTATCCGTTTCCACAGTCGCCACCACTGACACCCAAAAGATACATTAAAGACCATGAACACAGTATAGGCATTATATTTTTCTTGCGCATCAATTGAGGAGAGAGCTTCTCATTCACAATGATGACCTCATCTCATTTTCTTGACCGACAAAAGCAGGGTATAACTCTGGACATGTTGCTAGGGCCCTATCTGAGCATTTGTGGGTTTGCTACCTTGCTCAAGGGTACCTCGGCAGTGCTCTGAAGGTCTCCTGGCAGCTCTCCTTTCACAGTCACAATCAGGTTCACAATCAGGGGTGGAGAAAGGGCCTGGGCCACATTAAGGCCCTGGTCGTATTTTTGTTCCGTTTTCTCTGTGTTGCATGTTTTGTTGTTCGTCTTCATCTTTTGTGTCCGAGTGGGTGTTTGTCTCTTTTCCAGCAGCTGTGCCAGTCCTGCCTCCTCGGAGCTGCCGTGTAGGAATGGTGTCCGAAGCAGCGCCCAGATTATTTAAATGAGGATTCTTCGAGTTGGAGCCGGGGACCTCGACTTGACAGCAGGAGATGGTTGTGGCGTATTTTTGGAGATGGTTTTGGAATAACAAACTTTGTCCCCGTTACTCTTTGAATGTTGTAGTTGAGTCTTTTTTTTTCTCACTTTTAGTGTAAATTGATTGATTCACTGTAAATACACGTAGCACTGATTTGTCTTAGTTTTTTTGTTTGTCTTTGTTGAAAACTTGTTTTTATCTGGTTGTCAGGCCTCTTTTTGTTAACTATTAAACCTTTGCATTTGGTCGTCCGTGGATTAATTTTGTGTTGGAGGCAAAGTTTTTTTTTTTTTTTAACGCTCTCGTGTTGTGTCTCTGTTTCCCTAGACTAGGGTGTAACAGCACACCAGTAGCAAAATGGCGAGCTAAGTGAAGAAAATGGACAAAAAATAAAAATGTTTTGGTCGAACAGTACTGTAGTATTTGATGCCTACTATCTCTTTATATATATATATATAAAAAAAAAAAAAAATTCCCTTCTCACCCTCCGCAGGTGGTTCCTCCTCTATTCTAAGCTCGGGTCCTCTACCAGAGGCCTGGGAGCTTGAGGGTCCTGCGCAGTATCTTTGCTGTTCCTAGTACTGCACTTTTCTGGACTGAGATGTATGACGTTGTTCCAGGGATCTGCTGTAACCACTCCTCCAGTTTGGGGGTCACTCCCCCCGAGTGCTCCGATCACCACGGGCACTACTGTCACCTTCACCTTCCAAGCCTTCTCCAGCTCCTCTCTGAGCCCTTGGTATTTCTCAAGTTTCTCATGTTCCTTCCGCCTGATGTTGCTGTCACTTGGTATTGCCACATCCACCACAACGGCTCTCCTCTGCCCTTTATCAACCACCACGATATCTGGCTGGTTCGCACTCACCATCCTGTCTGTCTGTATCTGGAAGTCCCACAGGATCTTCGCTTGGTCATTCTCCACCACCTTTGGAGGTGTTTCCCATTTTGACCTTGGGGTTTCCAGCCCATACTCCGCACAGATGTTTCTGTAGACTATGCCAGCCACTTGGTTATGGCGTTCCATGTATGCTTTCCCTGCCAGCATGTTACACCCTGCAGTTATGTGTTGGATTGTCTCAGGTGCCTCTTTGCACAGCCTACACCTTGGGTCTTTTCTGGTGTTGTATATCTGGGCCTCTATTGCGCTGGTGCTCAGGTCTTGCTCCTGTGCAGCCAGGATGAGTGCCTCTGTCCTGTAGGCCAGCCCTCTCTAGCCATTGGTAGGACTTCTTGAGATCAGCCACTTCAGCTATGTTCCGGTGGTACATCCCGTGTAGGGGCTTGTCCTCCCACGCTGGTCCCTCCTTCAGCACCTCCTGATCTTGCCATTGTCTGAGACATTCACTGAGCACGTCATCCGTTGGGGCCTTGTCCTCGCATCTCGCAACCCTGGTCCCCCGTGTACCAGTCCGGTGCCTTACCGACTGAGCTATCCAGCCGCTCTGTGTGTGTAATGTGTAATATAAATAGATAGACATCCAGACAGACAGAGAGAGTAGGCATCAAATACTCATGTTCTGCAAAAACATTTTGATCTTCACAATTTAGAAACCAATTGATGATTGCTGATGTAAAGGAAGCGCAATTATGGTATCTACTCTAGTAATATCTAGTAATCTAGTTTTGACCACCTATGTGAATTTTTTTCTCCATATTCACCTGATCTGATACATTTTGCTGAAACAAACAAATATATTTCCTGGTACAACAAAAAAAAAAAAAAACAAAAACCACTGAATCGGTGTAAAACAAAAAAGCTAACTGCCACCCACACACAACCCCGAAGTGGAGTGCTTCACGAGGAGGGTGTCAAAGTCTCTCCCCTGATATCTCCATCGCAACAAACAATGTTGGTAAGTCTGTCGGCAATCACCGGCAGCGTGGCTTGAATCATGGCACCATTGTTTGCCCAGAACCACAATCAAGGTTGTATTGTCAAAACCGCTGTTGGACAAACAACTGATGCGATTAAAAGCCTCGGGACAGTCAAACACGGCGTTCACATCACAATACTTATTTCTAAGATTTTTTTTCCCCCTGTGAGCAACATTGAAATAGCATTTGAAGTGGTGTTGATGGGGACAAGAAGCTGCTGCTTTAAAAATAATACTGTCATTTTGGGGCTTTTGCGAAATTTAAGATTATACACAAAGAAATAAAGTTTAAAACAATAAATGAAAACGTACGACAATGGGAGGATGGGATTGGGCCCCGACATATCCAAATGTCCTTGGATACAACACCTGTGCTTAAGGAAACTTGGATTAAAAAAAAAAAAAAAAAAAAAAAAAAAAAAAATCAGAAAACAGAACTGTAATCAAGTCATTCATGACCAAATCAGACCAAGCATATTTTGTAAACAGCAGCTAACCACCGTGCAGGAGCTTGCCAACAATGACTGCCCAGTGTAAGCCATCATGTCGTAATTAGCTTCAGCGGCGACGCTAGTCGACACCGCTGGTCGCCTCCGGTTGTTTCTGCACCGAGACTGAGCCCCCTTTCTTGCGATAGACCACGATGTAAATAGAGAAAATAAAGGAAGATTTGATTTTAGGGACGTTCAATCTCAGTCTGTTGCCTTGGGTGAAGCGTCGCCGCCTTGGGTGTCTTTCTAGTCTGTCAGATGGCGCCGAGTCAATTGTCACTCCACGAACATTGAAGCTCAGTGAGACATGTGACACGAGCCATATGTAGCACGAACGCTTGAGCTGTATTTAACTCGAAACTCAAACTCGAAAGTGAACGTCTCTCATCCAAAATATGGCAGAAAACTGCATGTAATAGCTCAGTTTCGTATATATACGATTACATTTCTAACTTTGTATTGCAAAGGAAATTAATTGGCGAGGCCTAGAGTCCCACAATTCCTTGGTATTCCGTATCTTGGCGATGTAATGCCACGTAATGAAGATTCATGATATATACTGTACTGTGTTCCCTCTCTATCCCTTGGTACATAAATGTGCTGGAATTTATGCCAACGCAGCAGAAAAAGATGACATGGGAATGCACCACGGGCATCCGTGAGCGATCTCAGTTTCTAGAGAAATTGAATACAGAAATACGATTGCAGCCATTCAATCTGATTTCTCAAAGGGGAGTTAAAAAAGACAATGACGGCTTTGAATCACCATCGGAAGATGTCGCACGTCATGGAAACCGTTGCCACCGTTCACGATGATGAAGCCGCCGCTTAAGTGATACGGAAGGTCATCTGCTCTAATGCTCATTAAACTGTGTTGCGCGGTAAGGGCAGTTTGTCACAAGGACCACTGTGAATCAAACCAGTCCTTGGTTACACCCTTAGGCATTCATCAACATTTCCCCTGTGGACGACTCATCGTCCTTGGAATGGAAATATTCCATGGATCCCTATTCACAGGTCACCTAGAGCCGCCTCTGTGCATCGCGACGTTTATTAACCAGCAATAGGTACAGTGTATAGGTAAAATTATAACTGTGTTTTCCTTATATGTTCGTCAACTTACGCACAGAGCTAGCGCATCCTGATGCTTACCCAAGATTTACTAGAGAATGGGGAAGAGGAGGGCCCGCCCGTTTTTAATCTCACAGACTGGATTGATGACTATACAACAAGAAAAAATAGCAACTTAAACAATGTGAATTCATTGGATCTTTTTTTAAATGTTAAATGTATGGTTTAGATCAGTGGTTTTCAAAATAGGGGTTGTGGGCCCCATGGGCCTGTCAAAAGAGCCCTTGGGGGATGCAAGAAAATTGGAGGGAAGATGAGGGGGAAAAAAATGCAGAAACAGATTCTCATTATTTTTAAGTAGTGTCATGAAATATTATTTTAAAAATATTCAGTTGACTTGGTGATTGGTACCTGCCATCAAGCTGCTCTGCTCCATAAAACTAGCGTGGCGCTAGCTAGTGCAGAATTGGACAGGAGGAATTTGAAAAGTAGAATCCCCAAGGAACAACTAAAATAGACAACTATGACGTAGCATACATTAAGACAAACATCTAGGTCAAGTTCTCAACGGTTCACATCTGGATTATGGTAATGCTCCTTACTCTGGGTTAAATTGCTCCACTCTCTCGCCTAGAGCTGGCCTAAAATGCTGCCACATGTCTTCTCACCAGCGTGACCGACTAACCCCACTCCCCCCACCCCAACCTATTTTCCGTTCTCTCCACTGGCTCCCAGTCTAGGGTCCAAGATCAAAGTACAAACCCTGTGGCGATGGAGTATTCGCCGTAGCGGCTACAAAAGAGATGTGGAAAAACCCTGCCAGCTGATCTAGCCTCCACTGACAATCTGCAGTCAACCTGGCAGAAAACCTTAAGTCCAAATCTCAAACACATGTGTTGTTGCTATGTATCACCAGTAGGTGGTGCTTAAACGCCACTTTCACGCAAAACTACACTTTTTCGTTTATATTAATCCTTAAAACACGTACACACGCATGGATTTTCAGGTGTGAGTTAGACTCCCAAAAGCTGGGTACCAAAACAAAATTGCAGCGCTTATCGAAACCACTTTTACAGCGAGGAAGCGTGCTCCTGCTGCCCCCCCAGGAAATCAGCTTTACTACACATGGGCAAAATATACATCGCACTTGTCAGTTCTCTAAATTCCATTCAAAGTGGCGACGGGGGCCGGAGCAAAATAAAGGTATGTCACCATCAGAGGGCTGTCAGCGCTTTAATAACAAGGCTTCTCTATCATTCCCACATGTAGACAGGTGAGCAGATTATTTCCTTTGTTTGTCCACCCCCCCTTTGTTTTTCTTCCCGGCATCCTCTGAACATCTCCATTGCTCCTTTAACAGCCAACCCTACTTGACATCTGGATGCCGCTTAAAAAAAAAAAAAAAACATCCGTTTACTTGCTGCAAGGTAACCATTAGATTTATTTATTTTAAGCATGCACATTCCTTATTACACTAAATTTACCCCGCTTGGGCGCTGTTTCTGATTGGCAAGGCTGTCCGCGTCTCTCTCCAGTCAACATAATCTTGCAACATCGGCTCTGTAATGCCTCTCATTACGAGTCGCAGCCACAGCAGTCAGAATTATAAACCCCTGCTCTCCTCAAATTCTCACCTCCTTTAAATCCACTTTAATTCCACCTCCTGTGTGCAACACTGAAATTACTTGGTGGGGTTAGAAGTATCACCAAAACTCTGGAGCAGGGACACAGCTTTTTCTTAGAGTGGCGGCTGGCCAATAGAGGGCAACAGGGCGCCCCCCTCTGTTGTGGTTCTGAAATTTTATTTTCAACATCTAAAAAAAATGAAAATTAATAATAGTCACTTATTTTAAGTAAATAGTCTGTTTACAACATCTCATAGTTGAAAAAGTTCAATTTTCAGGAGCGGTTGGAGGACGGGGGGGCACAACAATCGCCCAGTCAAGTGCAGAAGCTAGCCAATCAATGACGAGGGATTAGCAGGTAGCAACAGTTGTTTGTCCAATCAGCATCATCAAATCTGGGACGAAGATGTTCGCCCCAAGTTGAGCATCAATGAGGTAGTAGATATATGGTGACATTGCCACAAGAGGGCGGCGTTGTAATAGTCAACTTTGTGTATAAAAATGTGGAAACCCGATATTAGTTTTCAATTAATATTGCCAATAAATAATCACTTTTCCCCCACCATAGTTAGTATATGATACTTTTGAAAAACTGAACATGTTCACGAAAAAATGTTTGATGAATGGATTTCTCTTTCCACATATCTTCAAAAACATTGACAGAGGTAATAGAACAACCAGCAACAGTCATATCTAATTTCTTTCTTGAAGCATTTGGCACTCCGTTTATTTGTGTATACGGTGTTTATCTCCAGAGGGTGAACATTAAAAGGCATGTGAGTGGCAGGCTGCACAGTAAGAAAGGCAACAATTATATCTTCACAGAGAAAGACGGCTATTTGTGCACAAAGATAATTTAGAAAATATGATCATTATATCGATAAGTGACAAGAAAACGCCTTTGAATCCTCTAAACTATCCAAACACAAACTGGGCTTGATGGAGTCTAATTATAGCCTTAAATTTTACACTGGGGCTTTTAGTCATTGATAAAAATAAATAACACAAAAAGTGATTTAGCTGCTCAGTGATATTAGGATTATGCACTTTTTCTTCACATATTAGAGTGTAAAATAAGACTTGAAATTCAATTTCACTGTTAGCAGCTTGTGTCACGAGAAGACAGTGACAAACTCCGGTGACTGTATGCCCATTACTGGCCATAAAAAGCTCAGAGAATCAGATAAAAACAGTTGCAAACCTGCAGCGAATAGCAAACCCGTTCTGTTCAGTTCACTTTTCATCCTCCAGACACAAGTGGGGTTTGTGTTGTTCACCCAGTTCACATGACAACAGCTGCCACTCGGCGGCAGTGCCAACTCGTCTGTGCGTGCGAAAAGCATCAGATCCGTCACCGCACACTGCCCTTCTGCTTTGCATATCGGTGCTTGGAAAGAAATGTGAATTTGACTGTCGCTGAGCTTTTGCAAAAACAATTACGGGACTAAAAAAGGAGGATGTGCGAGTACCGTGACGTAATCAATAAGCCCCTCAAAGTGATCGTTTTAGTCAATTTTGCCGCCTAAAATTCTTGATACTGCGGAAAAAAAAAAAAAAAAAAAAAACCAATAATTTGGGATTAAAATTTGCGGTTTTAATTGGGACTTTTCATCTGATGTAGAGGCATTCTCAACACACCCTTTAGGTCAGTTACGTTAGCAGTTAGGGTTATTTTCCTTATTTACACTTTAAATTTTCCAGATTCTTCGAGATTTCTATATCATGTAAGCATTTTTTTGGCGTCATATAAAAATGCCAACACCACTACCGCACCCCCTGTCTGGCCCCTCCCCTTCTGGAGCTTAAAGGTGCAGAACACCCACTCCTGCCCTCTGATTGGCTGAAACACTTTGCTGGGTTGTGGGTTCATACCAGTTTGCATATTTTTGCCGTAGCTTTAATGGATACTAGGGGGCCCACAGATATAGTGTTGTCTATTCACCTACAATAAGTAGATTTAGATTTTGGTTTTCCAAAATCCAAAAGCAGACACAGCCACACAGAGCACGCCTGCTTTTTGTTGTGTTTTCAGAGTAGCTGTACCTGTGTGTGTGTGTGAGTGTGTAGGGAAAACTGGCACTTTGATGCACTTTTATGATGTCATTTGTCCTCAGCAGCAGATTGGATTTAATTGGTTAATAGTTTTTACGGCTGCCTGCCTCTTTATAACAAGCACATCAGTGACACACACACAGACACGGAGACTTTTGTGAGACACTCATCTTTGTTACCGCTAGAAAAGGCTTCACCTTTCAGTCTTGAAAATATACAATCGGTGTGGGGGCTCCTCGCCATGAACAAATGATTTTGCAGCTTCATCCCAGTGATGTTCAGATCCTTAAACAACTATTGACCGAGCAGCAGTATATCAACATAAGCCTCCAGGCCTGACCTGGGCTAGCCCTGCAGCTAAGCTAAGCTTCCCTTGGTTTGTGAACCTGGCAGCTCTGATAACACAAGTCCATCATTACGTGTTTCACACCTCTGGGTACGTCTCACACAGCGCATCTCTGGACTTCTGGCTTCTTGGAAGCTCTTACTGCTTGAAACTATTGCTAATTCAACTTATTTATAGTGATGTAAGTGGGAAGTGGATTTGTGCAATTCTAGGCAATGCATCCTCGATTGTCACTTTCTATGAAGTGCTCTTTTACTTTATTACTATAGACTCGATAAATGTCCTCCAATCTCGTCACGGTGTTCAATATAAATCTCTTTTGTGAGAACAAAACATGACGGACATCCAATCCGCTTTTCAGCAATTAAATAAGGTCTTTTCCCCTGATTTGTGACTTTAGATTTACTCTCGAGTGGAGAATCTCACTGTACCTCACAGAGAACAGTGAGGTACAGGGTGCCGTGATAACGCCAGCCTGTTACATCCAGAAAGAAAAACAAAACATTCACACTCACCACCAGGGTCCATATTTCTTTCAAGTGACAGGAAATGACGTTGTCATCCTGTTGTAAAGGACGTTTATGTGCCTGCTTCCTCTAATTACCTGCCCACTGGTCCGTGATCAAAGCTTATTTTCTACACAATTCAAATAGTTTCGATCACTTTTACTGTCAAAAGTGAAGGATTTGCATGTTTCCTGTAACCCAACAACTAGCTGGCCTTCGGACCAGGTCATTGCAAGGCTAACAAACAACCACAATCACGTTCACACCCGAGGTCAGTTTAAAGTCACTGCTTAACCTGGAGCCAAACACGCGTCTTTGGACAGAGAGGAAGCCCATACAAGGTGGGAAGAACACGTTAACTCCACACAGAAAGGCCCCTGACCCCCCATGAGATTCAAACTGCATATCTGTTTTTGGTCAAGAAAAGAATACTTTGATAACCTGGATATTATGCCCTTTGTTTGCTTTTTACTTTCTCGTCATACCCTGCGCGTTATTTATACATAAAATAAATATATCCATATAATTAGAGCATGTCCCGAATTTTGCTAGCATTTTGTACATTTTGATGAAAACGTACAAAAAAATGTTTTGGCTCAACAAATATTAATCAGAATATTCAACAAATATTCATTAGCTATTTATCAAATTGAGTGCGCGGCTTGGACCTGAAAGCCTTGATTTAACATGGTGCTAACCCAATAACCCTCGGACTGTATCCTGCACCCAAGGATGAACTACGAAACTAAGCTGCATGAAGCACAGCAACACATATGCATCAATTTCACATTCGAATTTACGGCATGTCAGAGATGAAAAAGAGATGCCTTTATGTGCTTCCATTGCCAAGTTCTTACTCAAGGTAACCTGGAATTTATTGTCTTTACTTAAAGGCATGAGTTTTGCTACTATGCTCCAGCTCATTTCACACTATATGACCCTTTCAAATGTGTGTGTGTGTGTGTGTGTGTGTGTGTCCATAGACAGGTTGATGCATGAGCATAATCCCTCCTCGGGTTGACTATCGATCCGACCGACGCCGAACACGGTCCGGGAACCGCAGATTAGTTTTCATGAGCGGATACATGTGCTTGGATTGCAATGCCCCACGGCTCCCATGTGGAGGTTAAGCTAAAAGTGCTGTTTTTTCATGCCTGTTTGTATGTTTAAACTTTAAGTGTAGCTTATAAGAATACTTAAACAGATTAATGCCGCGGTGATATCAAATGGGATTTGAATTATTTAGTAGCATCAATCCTCAAATAGCCAGGGGGCATAAAAGTTATGAAGTGAAGGAAATGTGCACACACACTTTTACATGTTTTCTCTCACAGATAGACCCCCAATTCACTTTTATATGTACATATTTATACAGTATATATACATATAAAAGACCACACAGAAAGCCCCCAGCCCAGGGATTAGGGGTCCTTGGGTTTTCATTGGGACACTTTTCTCCAAAGCTAAAATCGGCAGCTGAGGGGCCCATGTTGTGCAGCTTACTGTCATCAACTTGTCAGATGCCCTAATGAGTGAGAAAAACAACAGGACTGAATTGGATGGACCCCCACATTGTGGAGTGATTAATTTTGTTGGACGTTTCGTTAGAGTGGATCCCAGGTTTGGCAAGAACCGCAAATCTGGCATAATATCTCAAGCACTTATCTCAAGCTGGCGGAGTGGTAACCCCCCCCCCCCCCACTGCATCTAATGATCCTCCTTTGGTCAATAAAAAAAAAAAATGCATTTAACCATAGGACCAGAAAAGTTATTGACTTCAACTCTATTTTTAAACAGGAGCTAAATATTGCCCCCAGAGGAAAATCCATGCACTGTATGTACCTGATCATATAGATGAGGTTATCTAAGAAAATCACACTGAGCTCAAAACGTATCAAATATGATTTTTCATTAGCATTGCAATTTCCCTCTTTTTAAAAACACACCATTGGCAAGATTTCAAGGCTGGAGAACTTCTCAAAATCTTTGCCCGCCCTTGTTGTTTTGCTTGATCTTTTCCGGTGCATTTCTTACAAGATTCCACATTGCCGACCTTGCAATAGTGCAGCACAAACCGCTAATACTCTCCCACTACACGTGTCCCTGCAACTTCTTTGATTTCGAGGATTAGAGCTCATCACTGCATTTAAAATGACTGAGGCTAATGGGAGCAGACACAGTTAATCTCCACACGCCGGAACCGATGTCGATCTAGCGGAGCTCTCAATCCCTGATTTCGCTGTCCTACAAAGTTGCAGAAAATCAACACATTTTAGGTGCTATTTTCCTCCGCAAGGTCACATAAATGAATGACGTCATTTTTTTTGACAAGCGAAGAGTAAGTCGTCTGGGCAGAGGGTTTGATTTACTGCCCTGTCACACGGGAAAAAAAAAAAAAAAGCATAAAGGCAGCGTGTCACAGTCAGCAACCAAAACAGATTACAAGCAGGGTTAGCCGTCATTAGTGCTAATGAAGTCATTTCTTAACTCCTATTACAGCCAACAGAGTTTACAGCCGACAAATGATCTGTGATTTCATACACTAGGATAGAGGGTGGAGCTAATAAATAACCTTCGATACCTGCTCTGAAATGGAACCTCTTGTACCTCAGTTAACTTATGCAAACAAGAGAGAACAACCAGACCAGGAGCCCCTCGTCATCTTTTTACTTCACCTACCACCCGTTGGTGCTAGAGCTCAGGGCAGTGTAGGAATGCCCATCATGATGTAGCATGCTACTTAGCAACGACCCTCTAATCATTAAACAGAGGGTTTAATGATGCCTGCGGTTTAATGATGATTTTTTTTTCCGCTCCTCTTTCTGTTCTTCCCCCCTCCCTCTCTTCTATCTTTTCATGATGTTTTGTGCTCTGTTGCTAACAACAATTTGCAGTTTTCTAATATTTTAACTAACTTATTTATTGTAAATAAAGTTTTTTGTAAAAATCAAAAAATCTCCTCCTCCCACTGTTCAGTGGGAGGAGCCTGGTCCTGCTCAAGGTTTCTTCCTGTTAAAAGGAGGTTTAGAGGCTCTGACAATTTTGATTGTAACAGAGGCTTTATAACTAAAGCTGAATTGAATCAACAGGAATGCTAAACTTATTATGGGCTAGCTATATGTAACCGGATGAAGGAGGGAGCAGTTTTATCGCAGGTATGGCGATTAGGGAAGATGGGGAACGCCCCTTATGGGCACCCGTATGGTAGCCGTGTTATTTGCTGCTAATGCGGAAGCCTATTTAGACCGGTACAGAATTGTTTTCGTTCTCTCTTCCTGACCGAGGGTGCCAATAACGTGTGTGTGGTGGCGTTCCTGACTGGGATCTTCAGGTGAATGTGGTGGACCAACATCAGACTTGTCTCCGGGTGGTTGTGGTCCTGGTTATATGTGGGTGGCAGCCGGCCGTGCAGGTGAGCAGCACTGGAAGCTACTGTATTAGTGGTGCGGGTGGCGGTACTAACAGCGGGTTTTTCTTTTTTAGATTGAGTGTTGCTTTTTGGTTGTCTCCCTGCCTTGCCTCTTTTGTTTGGGTTTTGTTTTGCTTGCTGGTTTTGGTTGTGTTGTCTGTTACTTTTCCTGCCTGCTCCCTGCTTCTGTCCGAGTGTAGACTGGTACTCATTTTTTTCATTGCTCCGTTGTCCTTTTTGGACTGTGTTTTTTAAACCTTTGTGTGTTAGTTGTTTGAGTTCGTCCTGCCTCTATGTTGATCTGGGCTTAAAGGAAAGGGTGGAGGGCCGCCATAACTGGGCGTAGAGGCTTTGTTTATCTTGGTTGTTTGTGTGTTCAATTTTGTGTTGGTTTGCTGTGTTTTGTTGAGGTTATTGTGGCCTCGGCCATAGTTAATGGGTGACTCTCTTACTTACCTTTTTCTTTGCCTTTATTAACATCTGTGTTAAAGCTGCTAGGCATTACTCACTTTTATTGATCTTTAGATTGTGTGTGTGTTTTGGGGTGACCTGTTCATCCTTTTAAAAAAGAAGTATAGAAATAAATAAACTGTTTTCTACCCTGTTGCTGCCTGTATTCATTTGTGCGAGGCGCCTGCGCATGGGTGTCCTTGGGAACCCTACCAGAGGAACTGGAAAAAATATTCTTTAGGTGAGAGTCCTAAGGTGGCGTTGTTGGTATAAATTAGAGTCCTCTATACTGACCACTCGCAAAGTCATTCACCTCCACATATAGTTTGAATTCTGTAAGGTGTTACACAGTATGGAGTTCAACTTATAGCTAACCCTCAGTGTTGGTTCTTTAATTGTGGTGATTTAAATTGGCTCCCCATGGTGGGGGGGATGAGGGGTCGTAAGCGTCGGGCGGTAATTATCTCAGGTAGCCATCTCATTACAGCACTTCTACAGGATGCAAAACATCATTTACCACCAGACGGAGAACAATGCAAGTGCCTGTCTTATTTTTTGTTGTATGCTTTCAAGGAGGTAAAGTAACAACAATTTTAGCACACTGCACGAAATAGGAGCAAAGACTTTTTTTTAAAGTTTTTTTAAGTGACTGGCCAATTTCTTAGCATGTCTTTAATGTTCACAAAAGGCTAAGAGGCTAAGGCTAAGAAATATGCAGAAAATGTGTATGTCAATTTTCTCCCATAGAAAGCTGCATGTAGAATAAAGGTTTGTACAATTTGCATTAGAAAATAACCTTAAAGGAACTGCCAAATTAAAAAAAAAGCAAAACTGAATTAATCTTTTGGCCTTGAAAATGGCCATTAAATGCACGTTAGATATTTGTGATTAGGGACCTTGATTTACAAAAGTAAATTCAAATTAGTGTAGAAAAACCAGATTTTTTGGAGGATAGGAACCTAACCTAGTCTGCTAAAGAGAGTCAGCACCTCACTGGAAGGGACACCCAAGGGTTGATCCAAAGTGATATGTAGTGACATGACATATACAGTAGTGTAGTGACAAAGTGTAGTGATATATACGAAAAAAAAAAAAAATGGTCAAATGTCCAGCCACCCCATAAATGTGCCGCATGACAAAACGATGCCACAAGTATCTTTACTGTCAAAAATCACTACGTTGTTTGTTAAAGACCTTTTCATCAGTATGGAATGATTTCTCATTATGTGCTGCACAGACTGCTGTGCTGTAAATAACTGCTTGCGATTCCTGCCGAATCCTAGGTGCTGCCGCAAAACAAAGCTAATCATTAAGCGAGCGATAACACTGACACGTCACTAACGCCGGAGCGGGGCTGTTGCAAATTGCACCGAGCGAGTTTTAAAGTGTACTCATCTCATTTTCCCTTGACTGTTTGCGCGGAGTGCCGCTATGCTCCATTAGCCTGTCCGTCTCTGCTCCCATCCATCCCCATCCTGTCCCTTCATCATATCTCACGCACCCACTGCTTCCAAATGATGTGCTGATAGGATGTATACTGAGACTTGTCAGCACATTTAAAGATAACGACTCCGCCCAGCGCTTTGATAGATTCCTCAATGGTCCAATGCGCTCACAGAAAGGTAAACAACAACACTGCCAACTTGATGAAATCCTCTGTAAACTTCTTAGATTACACACTTTACAGCTAAAAAGCAAACAAACCTTCCACTGAAAATCATAAAATTAGAGCCAATTTTAACGGCCACTGGAACCCATATTGCCTATGCATACAAATAACAGCCATGGACATAGTAAAACAGCAGTTTTTTTTTTAAGCTAATACCCTTTTTTAAGCTAATACCCTTTAATATGCCTTAAATCAATAATTTCCATTTTTTTTCTTGCACCCCTTTTGGATTTAAAACAGAGCATACAGCAGCCCAGGGACCCCTTTGTTACACTGCCAGACTCCCCCTGGAGGTTGCACTCCACAGTTTGTAAACCACCACCTTTTTTCAGGAAACCCCAAAGCACCTAGGATATAACATCAAAAAAACAAAAACAAACATCCTTTTAAATGCCACAAAAGGAAAATGAGAAGGTCAAACCCACCTTCAGCAGTTTTTTTTTTTTTATAACTAACTGGGCCAATTTTGCACCCCAAAGTTAGAAAGTTGCTAAGGTAGCAGCAAGTAAAGTAGAAAAGTACAGCGACTTACCGACTTGTGAGGCGTCACCTGGAGGGGATAGACAGAGAAAGAGGAAGAGAAAAAGCTGGATCAGTTCAAAGGGCAAAGCAAAATGTCACTCGAGCACAGCTCCTTTCAAAACAGTTGCGGGGAAACGAGATATAATAGCACGACGAGGGTGAAGAAACCCCAGACTGCAATTAAAGATGTCTGGAAGAGTACTTTCATCACACACACATATATATATATATATACACACACACACACATACATATATATACATACACATACATACATATATACACATACATACATACATATAGATAGAGGAGGAGTGGAGAGCTCTACCAGAGCTCCCAGGCCTCTGGTAGAGGACCGGAGCTTAGAATGGAGGAGGAACCACCCGCGGGGGGTGAGAAGGGACTTTTTTTAAATAATAATAAAGATATATAAATATATACACACACACACACACACACACACACACACACACACACACACACACACACAGTGGGTACGGAAAGTATTCAGAGACCACCTTAAATTTTTCACTCTTTGTTATATTGCAGCCTTTTGCTAAAATCATTTACGTTCATTTTTTTCCTCATTAATGCATTAATGTACACCCAGCACCCCATATTGAAAAACACAGAGTTGTTGACATTTTTGCAGATTTATTAAAAAAGAAAAACTGAACTATCACATGGTCATAAATATTCAGAGCCTTTACTCACCTTAAGTGCAGTAGAATTTTTTTGTAACCTTGGCCAGATCTGTGCCTTGCCACAATTCTGTCTCTGAGCTCTTCAGACAGTTGCTTTGACCTCATGATTCTCATTTGCTCTGACCTGTACTGTGAGCTGTAAGGTCTTATATAGACAGGTGTGTGGCTTTCCTAATCAAGTCCAATCAGTATAATCAAGTACAGCTGGACTCAAATGAAGGTGTAGAACCATCTCAAGGATGATCTGAAGAAATGGACAGCACCTGAGTTAAATATATGAGTGTCACAGCAAAGGGTCTGAATACTTATGATCATGTGATATTTCCGTTTTTCTTTTTTAATAAATCTGCAAAAATGTCAACAATTCTGTGTTTTTCTGTCAATATAGGGTGCTGTGTGTACATTAATGAGGAAAAAAAAAGAACTTTAATGATTTTAGCAAATGGCTGCAATATAACAAAGAGTGAAAAATTTAAGAGGGTCTGAATACTTTCCGTACCCTCGTGTGTGTATATATATATATATATATATATATATATATATATATATATATATATATAAACTAGTCTGATTGAGGTGGTGAAGGAAAACAGCTACTTGAGACAGAAAACCTAGTCTGAAAGGTCAAAAGAGGAGCAACTTCTTGACATTCATTTCTCGACTCTCCTAATCAACCAAGTATTTTGGTTTCATTTAAACTGTCTGGTTGTTTTTTTTTTTTTTTTACATTTTATTAAAAGCTGGGGGTTAGCATCATGCAAGGTAAAGGAAAGAGAGGTTAGCGGCACTGCTTAAATAGTTCATATAGTTCAAATAGTTCAACATTAAATTAGCATGACAACTATTCATTTTTGACATTGAGTCCCCAGACACCACCCCCAAGAGCTGGAACTGGATACAAAGACATGCTAGGTGTTTTCTGTTCACAAAAACTTCAACAAATGCTGATGTGACATTTGCCCAAATCCCACAATCCCACACCTTACTCACTTCTGCCCACGACTGTTATTATTATTGTTATTATTATTTTTATTAAAGTGAAATGTCAAAATCCACACTTTTTTTTTCATATAGACATATCCCGGCATGGAGATCAAACCTTTCCATTCTAGGCCTCTCCAGACACCATTAACTTCTGAAAATACTAAAAACATAGTTATTAATTATAAAGATGCACACCTAAATACGATTTGACCTCATATTATTACAAATATTGTTTTATAAGAATGCTCATCTTCCCTTGTATTTTCTGAGGGCCCCTGGCGCCCCCCGTATTGAAACCCACCGGCTCATAAAAAAAGGCCAACTTTGCCAGGAGTGAGTGATCTAAGCAAAGAATTACTTTCCATCAAACTTAGCTCTATTTTTTTAAGTGTTTTTAATTTTAACTGCTCATCTGAAAGACTTAAGTTTAAAAAAAAAAAAGGCCAAACTCCCCACTGACCTCGAGAAATGTAGAACCCTTTTTTCCCCACAAAATCCCAGCTAGAAATGCAATTAAAGCAGCATTGTTTGAAATTCTGCTGCTAATGCCAGAAGACTGACGTCCTCCTCTGTTTGCCCCTGTAATTTGCAGGGCCTCTGGACAGATCTGACACGTTGACACCATCGTTCATTATCTCAGGGTCCCTGCGCGAGTGAATGATTTAGCCATCTTGTTGATATGCAGCTTCAACGAGTGTGCCGGCTAAACATGTTCCAAGATCGTTATTTGAATAACCAGGCAGTCCGCTGGGGTTAAACAGCCCCCTGCTGTTAAACCGCTGTCATTGGCCTAGCATTGCCCAAAACATTAGGCCTGTAGGGGGCGATATGGGGATCTGATTTTGTGTCATTCCTTACTTCCTTTTTTCCTGATATTTTTTGTTGTTTACATAAACTTCACAAATAACGTAAAGGCCCGCGTTGTCCCTCACGCTAATCAGGTTTTCGGCAATAAATTAGGAAAAAAATTGTTAGGATTGTGATTAAAAGTGACATTTCCTCCTCCTTCCCACCACTGTTTTTTTTTTTTTTTTTACCTGTCAGTGACCTTGAAGGCTCCAGACTGTGACATACTGCACGTAAACTGTCTTGTTGTGCTCGGAGCCGTGTTTTGATCATTACACACACACACACACACACACACACACACACACACACACACACACACACACAAACACGTGTGCCACCATAAGCACATATGCTTTGATTCTCCTTATGTGTTTGCACATCTCTTTTTGGCCCCTTTGCTCCTAATCCTCCGAACTGGATGCTGAGGCCGCAGCCTGGTAATTCATCAAATCCCCCAGTCCGCTCCCCTTCAGCTATCCCTCTCCTTCTCCTTTAAGTGCTCCTCGACAGCGTGCAGACACAAATGTGCCTACACCCAGGCGCGCGCATGGCGATAAAAGCCCTCGCCATGTGTCACAGCCGTGCCTGAAAACGTGAAGCTCTCTGCCTTCCGAGGATATTTTTCCGCAAATTCCCCTCCTCCTCCTCCTCGATGAACTGTCATCTTGCAGCGCGCTCCAATGAATGTTTGAAAAGCATTGATATATTTTATTGAATGCTGTGAGCTAAAGTGCTGCAGCTTTGACGCGACAGGCCCCGACACACAAACTGTCTGAGCTCATCAGTCCCAGATGATGATGATGATATATCCTTCAAAAGTTAGCTTCAAAAAACCCTCATGTATTAAAAAAATTGATGGAGATACAGCACATGCATCTGACATGCATTAATTGTTGGCCAACAATAAAGGAACAGAGAGGCTGCATTTGCAATAGTAGTAATAATCTGGGGAAAATTAAAGACTCTGATAGAGTTTATTGTCGGAGTCAGGACGTCCTCTAGCATCAGGTCTTTCCTTCGCATTGTCCTCAGACTGCTTAGCAATACCATCAGTTGCAAGTAATGCTATGGTTTTTTTCACCCTTATTCAGGAACACTGAACACGCTAGAATATGGAAATATATTCCTTTTGGACTTTTGAGATGAGGTTTAACTTATTCACACCTATTTATTTCAAAGCAGTAGACAAAGGATGATTAATCTGTTCTCTTTTTAGTGAATGAACGGGAAGTGGTTTTCAACACGATCATGCCCACTCAACCTTACCCTTTTTCTCGGTTTATCAATTCAAATCAACTTTGCTTTTTATTAAGAATACAAAAAATGACTGCGTAGGACTGGTAATGTCTACTCTTATCCTATTCATCGTGTTTGTGTTTATCTGGGATTTGAAAGCTTTAGCTTTTCATTGCTACCAGATATCAAGCCACTTTCTCCTCTTCTCGTGTCCAGGCGCCATTTAACAATTTCCTCCGCTAGCCTCCTCCAAACGAATCCGTGCTTTCTGGAGTAAATTAGCCCATTTTGAGCACGCTCGTCTTCCTTTTGTGACGTCAACAAGGAAAATGACTAGGTAATATCGTGTTTCGGCAGTCATTAGTACACCATTGGAGCTGCAAACCCAAACACCTTTCCCTCGCCTTCTTCCCGCCTTGTGGACTGACATTTCAAAACGAGGGCTTCTAATGCTATTCCGCTCACCTCACTGCATAGATGCACGTTTACTGAACGCCAAAACAGTCCTCACCTTTGGGAGAATTCTTCGAAATTCTTAACAGAAAACATCAAACCCTGGTCTTTTTTGCCTTTTTAGGTTGGTAATAAGAGCTTCACGGGTCACCGGGATTGTGACAAAGTCATTAAAAACAAAAAAGAGAGAGAATAAAACCCCTGTCAATTCCAGTAACCTTGGTAACACGCTGTCTGGCTTGCACTTACAGTTTAGCTTCATGGAGAGAGTGCAACAAAAGCGATGGAAGTACTCCAGCGTGTTGGCAGTGGCTTTGTGTCTTGATGAAAGGTAATTATTTTGGAGCACAAAAGCCTAAATAAGATGTGAAAACATGAAAGAAGAACAACACAAATCATATAACTGATTAAGCCAATTTGGAGGAAAATACACGTATCTTTAATCAGTCTTATAAAAAGAGTCCTTTAGGGGATTTCAGGGTAGGAATATATATATATATATATATATATATATATAATTTTTTTTTTATAAGTTGCAAAGTATTATAACATTATTTGCTTTCTTTGAGTTTTTTTTTTTTAGAATTTATTAATTAATTAATTTATTTTTATTCCATCCATCCATCCATCTATCTTCTACCACTTATCCGGGGTCGGGTCGCAGGGGCAGCAGCCTAAGCAGGGAAGCCCACACTTCCCTCTCCCTAGCTACTTCGTCCAGCTCTTCCGGGGGGATCCACCTCATCTGGCTCCTCTCAACGTGGAGGAGCAGCAGCTCTACTCCGAGCTCCTCCTGGATTGCAGAGCTTCTCACCCTATCCCTAAGGGAGAGCCCAGCCACCCTGCGGAGGAAACTCATTTCGGCCTCTTGTACCCGTGATCTTGTTCTTTCAGTCACTACCCAAACCTCACAACCATAGGTGAGGGTAGGAACAAAAATCAACCAGTAAATTGAGAGCTACGCCTTTCAGCTCAGCTCTCAGACGCGGCATCGATCCGTCTGTCGATCTCCCACTCCATTCTTCCCACACTCGTGAACAAGAGGCGAAGGTACATGAACTCCTCCACTTGGGGCAGGTTCTCCATCCTGACCCGGAGAAGGCACGCCACCTTTTTCCGAATGAGAACCATGGACTCGGACTTGGAGGTGCTGATTCTCATCCCGGCCGCTTCACACTTAGTTGCGAACTGATCCAGCGAGAGTTGCAGGTCACGGACTGATGAAGCCAACAGGACTACATCATCTGCAAAGAGCAGAGACCCGATCCTGAGGTCACCAAACCGGACCCCCCAACAACATGGCTTCGCCTAGAATCTGGAAACGCGTTCAACTTACTACCAAGCTCTGACACCGATCATACAGGGAGCGGACGGCCTGTATCAGGGGGCCCGACACCCCATAGTCTTGGAGAACCCCCCACAGGACTCCCCAAGGTACATGGTCGAATGCTTTCTCCAGTCCACAAAACACATGTGGACTGGTTGGGCAAACTCCCATGCACCCTTAAGGACCCTGCTGAGGGTGTAGAGCTGGTCTACAGGTCCACGTCCAGGACGAAAACCGAATTGCTCCTCCTGAATCCAAGGTTCGACTATCCCATGGACCCTTCTCTCCAGTACACCTGAATAGACCTTACCAGGAAGGCTAAGGAGTGTGATCCCCCTATAGGTGGGACACACCCTCCGGTCCCCCTTCTTAAAAAAAGGGGGGACCACCTCAGCAACCTCAGCCCCGGAGATAAGAGAACCCGCCCCCGAGTCCTCAGGCCCTGCCTTCTCAATGGAAGGCGTATTGGTTGGATTGGGGAGGTCTTTGAAGTATTCCTTCGACCGATCCACGACGTCCCGAGTCGAGGTCAACAGCACATCATCCCCACTATACACAGGTGTCCATATGTGCACTTGGTGGTGCAGGTGGTGACAGTGCACTGTTTCCCCCTCCCCAGACGCCGGATGGTGGTCCAGAACCTTTTCGAAGCCGTCCAGAATTCGTTCTCCATGGCCTCACCGAACTCTTCCCCCAGTCTTTGCTACCACTGTACCTGTACTCCGCTTGGCCTGCCGGTACCTGTCTGCTGTCTCAGGAGTCCCACAGGCCCATATGACTCCTTCTTCAGCTTGACGGCATCCCTCAACGCCAGTGTCCACCAGTGGGTTCGGGTATTGCTGCCATGACAGGCACCGACCACTTTACTGGCACAGCACTGGTCGGCCGCCTCAGCAATGGAGGCAGGGAACATGAACCACTTGGACTCAATGTCCCCCGCCTCCCCCAGGACATGGTCAAAGCTCTCCCGGTGGTGGGAGTTGAAGCTCCTTCTGACAGGAGTCTCTGCCAGTCGTTCCCAGCAGACCCTCACAATAGGTTTTCAGTCTGCGGGGTCTGACCGGCATCCTCCCCCACCATCAAAGCCAACCCACCACCAGGTGGTGATCGGTTGACAGCTCTGCCCCTCTCTTCACCCTGGTGTTCAGGACATGCGGTCGCAAATCCGATGACACAACCACAAAGTCGATCATTGGACTGTGGCCTAAGGTGTCCTGGTGCCAAGTGCACATATGGACACACACAACAGTCAGGATCCGTCCCCCAACCCAAAGATGGAGGGAGGCAACCGTCTCATTCACCGGGGTAAACACCAATGTACAGGCACTGAGCCGGTGGGCAACAAGAATTGCCACTCCTGCCCTTCGCCTCTCACCATCAGCAACTCCAGAGTGGAAGAGAGTCCAACCCCTCTCAAGAAGGCTGGTTCCGGAGCCCTTGCCATAGGTCCAGGTGAGGCCACCTATATCTAGTCGGAACTTCTCAACCTTGCGCAACAGCTCAGATTCTTTCCCCATCAGAGAGGTGACATTCCTCATCCCTAGAGTTAGTTCTGCAGCCGGGGATCGGACCGCCAAGGTTCCTACCTTCGGCTGCCACTCTACACACAATTTTTTGTAATACTGTATCTCCAAATATCAGATGTATTTTTTTTTTCTAAAAAAAATAAAGAAAAAAAAAAGAAAAAGAAAACTGAGAGAGCAAACAAAAACCCAAGCTCAAAGTCAAAATCTTTTGATTGTCAGATATGCTGTACTTGCGCGACATACAGCATAACTGAAATTAAAGTCCTCTCGGACCCACAGTGCAGCAAGAATAAATAAATAACACTATTATAACTGACCTAAAACTAAACTAAATACAAAAAAAAAATACAATTATACATATATACTTTATAAACTAAACTAAATAGAAAAATAACAATTGACATTATATATACATTATAAACAGTCATGTGGTATCTACAGAATGAGGTATGAACAGTAACCATACTAGTGCAAATGAGCAGGGGTAAAGTGCAGTCCTGAGATGAATACGTGCATGGGCAGAGTCTGAGGCCTAGAGTCAGTGGCGTGGGGGGTGGAGTGGGAGCAGAGCAGGGAGGGAGTTGAGCATCCTGAATGCCTGGTGGAACAATAAACACTGTCTTTGAGTCTGCTGGTTTTGGCCCGGAGACTCTGCTGTCTCCTCCATGACGGAAGCAGGCTGAAGAGACTGTGAGATGGTGGGTAGGGTCACCTGCCTTTGTCACTTTAAATACTCCATTCATATATGTTTGCATTTTGCACTGTTTGCTGAAAAAAAGCGAGGTGCATTCTTTTTTCCACAACTGAAATGAATAAATTGCACTTGAACTGCACATTTTAAAGTCTTCCAGTCCGGCTTTAAAATCTCTTAACCTTTGCCCTTTACTGTTTTCTGCCTTCATTGCATTCTCGTTAGGAATTAGCTGTTAGTGCTTCAGCTGGTTTGTGCCTTTGTTGAACCCTGAACCCTCTGTGGGGTGTCGCATGACACATTCCAGGTCACACGGCGTAGTTTAACGGAATTATTATGTCTGTTTTGTCTGTGCTACCGTTGGTATTTCATAGCACATGAAGATAAGGTTAGCTACTGACATTCAGGCGCCATTAGGGGTACATCATCTGTCCTGGAACTCGTAAAGACGGCACCCCCTCACCTTTAGTAAATGTAATTACTGAGTCGGTGTGCAGCGGGGGATTACAGGGAGTGAGGGCAAAACGGACAGCCCGACACGGTGAAAACTGTCTAATTAGACACAGACCTGAGAACCTGTGAGGGAAGGTGCCAATTGCAAAGGCCAAGCGGCGCACGGTGAGGGAACCGGGGATATCGGTGCTGAAATCCATAATTTTCGCCCTCATTTGCGGTTGGCACCTGTCAGCGGGAGGATTTTACACTTGATGTCTGCTAACTACTTTAGCTAGATGTTTGACAGCACGTTTGATACAAAAGCTTTCTCATGGAGTTCAAGATCCTTGACGGTTGCAGGTCTTCTCCTCTCCTCTCCTCCTACTTTACCCAGCTGACCATCAACACCTTATGGGCCTAGCCCTGCTCAAGGTTTTTTTCCTTTTAAAAGGCAGTTTTTTCCCCCTCCTAGAGACAAACGTCATTCTCTAATATGAATTCAAAAGAAGGGAATTATTTTTGACAAACGAAAAACCACATAATGCTAATTGTAAAATTCCGCCATTGGACCCAATTTTGTGAACTCTACAAATAAATTCCGAGACATGTAGCAATAACAGGCATTTGGCATAGAGTTAATGAACAAATCCCGCTTTATATTAGCTTAGCTAAGGTACAACTGTAACTCCACATTAGACGTCCTTGTCAGAGGCTGCGTTCCGTGATTGGTTTAACTTAAAGGTGTTTCCAGGCTCCAGATTAGCTCACTCGGCCTTGGCTGTGTTCTGTAGCATTTTTAAATCCCCAAATATCTTAATAACATTCCCCCCCCCAAATCCTCCTATTCAATTATAGAAGGCCGTAATACTTGTGTCAACATGTTTCATTAGCCGGTCGTCTTCCCCCACCATAGAGATTAGCTCTCTTTTATTTATTTATTTAATTTACCAAATGCACAAATACCATTTTCCCCGGGATGGCGGGGGGGAGGGGGGTTGTGAGATTATTTTTGTTCATTCCACCCAGCCAGCCATAGCTTTCTTAGTGGGGAAAAAAAAAGAGAAAAAGTATTTAATATGCAGTCCGAAATTTACTTATTCAGCTTTCAATTTCGCTGCAGTCAACATTTAAATTCTCGGAGATCATTAGCTGGGCAGCACTATGTGAGCCTTTTTAACTCTTGACATTGCCAAGACCCTTTCATCACACAATACCCAGACTCTAAAAATTAGATATGAAGCCAGGCTCTGAAATAAAGTACGTGTGTGTCGCAGAATAAGATGATTAATTCCACGAGTGTGCAGACGCTTTGATACTCCTGGTCATGGGTTGTTGGATTTGCAGCTCCCCCAAGGGGTTTTTCGTGGTGCTGTCTGGAATGTCGAAAGGAGGCCTGAAAAGTAGGGACTAGCCTAGCTTAGCTTAGCGTCATGCTCCAGGAGTGCTCTGTGCATTTTTCCAGGTGATGGGACCCGCTCATTATCATTCCGTCCGTGTTAGGCTCAGCTCCTGATGGTGCCAGTCTTTCCTCCACCCTATACCTTCCTCTTTCCCCTCCCCCCAAATCTTTATTCCCACGTAACCCCAGCTTTCATTTGTGTCCATTTCCCGCCTGATTTTCTCTCCTGGGAGCAGATGAAACAGTCAAAGGGAGACACGGAGCGATTAAAAGAAAGCAAAGAATGACAGTGACAAACTGGAAACAGAAACTGGGGCAGGAGGTGGGTAGGGTTTTTTGGGAGCTGGGTGACCGCTTGGACACTTTGGCAAATTTACGCTACAAAAAACAGTTTTATTTATGAAATTCCCAGCTAATAAAATCTGCCCAGCGAAAATGATGGAAATTGGAAAACTAGCATGCTTTCGCCAAGTAAAAAGGCTTCCTTTAAGGGCTTGAGGCCTTAAACTTTCCCCTCAGACATGTTTTTTTTTTTCCAAAAAGAGTGAGAAAATACTGTCATGCCCTGAATGTCATGTCAAATTGGTCATGTTTAGTGTTGCCGTTTCTCTTTCCTGTTTTATTTTGAAATCCTGCTCTTCTCCTGTGAGAGGTAACTCGCCATTTTCTCCTGTGTGTCCCTTTGGCCTGATTGTCTCCACATGTTCCCTATTACCTCAGGTGTGTGTATATATAGCCTATGTTTCGATTCGTTTTCCCAGCCCTGTTCGTGTCTTCATCCTCATCTTTGCATCTTTGTCACGTTTTTTTTAATTTATAGATCTTTTCTCTCGTTTATTGTTTGCCTCGTAAGTTTGTTTAGATCATTGTAGTTTTCCTCTTTTGAGTGAGTTTCATGAATAAAATATGTTTATTTGTGCTTCTGTCATGAGTCGGGCATTTAGGTTGCAGTTCCAGTTCATCAAAATGTTTTTTCTCTTTCTTTTATGAGAATAAAGTCAATTTGGCTAGGGTTAGGGTTGGCTTTTGTATCGGTCTAATTTTATGCACAAATTGATCTCCACATGGAGGTGCGCTTAGGACGTCCATATGAGCCAACAAGCTAATGCAAAATAGCAAAGCAGACTCCCTTTGCTTCAAGGCTGCCCCTTATTTGGAGTAAGTGTTGCAATTAGCTTTAAATCATGAACAGGCTACAGTAGCCACTAGGTGAGATGTTTATTTATTTATTTTATATATTTTTGCAGTCACCGTCATATTTCCTGCCAAAACCTCTTCAAACAAAGGCCCTCCACAAATTGAAAGGACGGCAAGTACCCCAGGCGGAAGCAGAGGCGGCTGTTGTTCCTTCGAATAGCAAACGTGACCAAACGTTGGTGGAGAATATTTTAGTTGTCGGCACCCTGTTAAGGAGTCAGCTCTAGCTGTCGACTTCGCTTTTCTATGCTAGCCGAGCCTCGATGCCGGTACGAAGGGCGAATATACTCGGAAAAAAGCCAAGGAAGAAGTTGTAAACCATGTGTTTTTAATACAACAGAAAAGCATGACCCAACCGCACAATTTCTCCAGATTTCAACATTTAGTGACGCCACCGTACATGGTCCTACCAATCCTCGCCTTATCCCGGTGTCCCATGCTGCTTGTTTACTTATTCACCTCTTCTTTTTATGCATATACTTCTCCATCCCTTCTTCCCGATAACATTCTCTCTCTCCCCGGCGACCTTAATTAAAACATGTAAAAACATTTTTCCTGGATCCAATTTCCAGCCTCTGATCACTCAGCCCCCCCCACCCCCCGAAGATGAATGTCCTACAGGCTGAATTCAATTAGGCCTATTCCTCAGGACTACTGATTTCAAAGGATCTAGGTGTAAAGAGAGAGAGAGAGAGACAATCGTGATGGAAAAGTTTGGAAATTAAAAAAAAAGAACAATTGCAATAGATATGGATAAGCGCTCATTTAATTTATTCTTCTGTCTTGAGCGCATTTGCATTGTTTTTTAGTCATGGCTGACCTCCAACACCATCTCCATGTATTAACTGTTTGCATGAACTGTTTAATTAGCAGATTAAACACTGTAGAAATATTATTATTTTGCATACATTCCCGCTAGCATGGCGTTGTGACACATCTGAAACTGATAATGGCGTCGTTGCGCGTGCTTGGCAATCAATAACACAGCAGCAAAGTTAGCTTGATGCTATATAGAACACTAAAGGCCCATTAATGCTTTTCCTCCCCTTTAAAACTGGTCGGCCATCAGCAGGAGAATCGTCCCATCGGACCCAGGTCCTGGTCAAGGTTTCTTCCTCTTAAGACAGTTTTTTTTTAACCTGCCACTGTTGCTTGTTCACGCTCCTCTGTAAAGCACCTAGAGACAATTTTGATTGTAAACGGTGCTGTATAAATAAAGTTTAATTGAATTCTCAAGAATTTTTATAATACCATCAAAACACATTTTTTTTTATGGGCTGCTTTATGGGCTGCTTAGCTTAGCCCACTTCCTTCAAAAATGTTTTTCTTCCCCATCTTTAATGACTGTTTACCAGCAGTTTGTGATGTTGACAAGGTGCAACACTGATCGCAGCGCTCTGTTTTTAGCCGAACGGCCCACAGATCTTAAAGGATTAGCGGCTTATCGTTTTCTTACTCCAGCTTTTACTGGAAAATTACCACATCCATCAGCAGTCCATAATATTGTCTTCCTTTTCTGGAAAGGTGAAACAAAAACTCCAATAAGTGGGAGGGGTTTAAAAAAACAAAGGCTAACCTCAAACACTGGAAAGTGCCATACATGCAGGTGTGGTGTGGGATCCGATCCCCCGGCAGAGTGTGAATTTTTGCAGTGTGTATGATGTGCCCTGTAAGTTTCTCCAAGTGAGGCTGCCAATAATCAAGCGTGACTAGCCTGGGAATAGCGACGCGGCCCTCCTCTCAATCTCGGGGACGGCAGCAGGGGGAGGGGGCGGGTGCTGTCACATACCTCACGTTGTCATTTACTTTCGCCCAAGGGGACCATGCGAAGGTCAAGGAAGGGGGTAGCCCAAGTCTGGTCTTGTCAATCAGCGTTATCCTCATGTCTGCGACTTACGCTATTAACTGTCAAGTACGACAACCTTAACTTTATGCTAGCGCGCTAGCTGATAAAAGAGGGTGTTCCTCTGTATTTTGATCTCCAAACTTTTCCCATCTGCCCAGAAAGTGTACGCTTTGCGTCAGTCCCCTCTCTCTGGCCCGCCTCCCTTGCGGGTGGGCGGTGCGCATAACCAAAGGTCGTCAAGGAAAGGGCCATAGCTCGTCGCTCTTTCTCTTCCCCTGGCCTGAGAAAATAAACCCTTTAAAATAAATAAAATCCTTCAATTGCCTTCCCTTGCGTATCGTCTCGTTTTTAACATTGAACTTCTGACGATAAGAGTGCGGTGGCACTAACAGTCCACAGATCGCGGCACTCCAGGGGAAGGGGGTGCGGCTGCGTGCAGCAGATTCAGCCTGCCGTACAGCTCCATCCATTTTAGCCAGCTGCTGTGTCAGGAGAAATTGCTGCCTGCGCGAGGACTTCTGTCATCCGGGCCTAATGTCTCTGCGGTAACCTCGGGCTCCAAGCTAGACATCTCATCATGCACAGGCTGTTGAGCAGGGTGAGGGCATGGAGAGGGAAAAAAAATTACAAATGATCATCCTGTGTGATGCAAAGATGGCATTTTCTTCTCCCTTTGTTGAAAACGCATCTGGAGGAATGACAGGATTAATTTAGGCAGGATTGGGAGTACCTGGTTCACAGGATGGCGCCGTTGAGCCACGTGCACCAGGACGAACAAACGGAGCTAAAATAAAAGCTAACTTGCAGCCATTTTGTATGTTTTCTTACTTTGTGCTATTCCTGAGTCCTTTTTTCGTACATGCAGTCGCCTGTCGGTCGGGATTAGTGCAACGATTTGAGCCACTCAAAGCGGTTTGTCCGTTTTCAATGTGCCTTCGACGAATCCAAAGGCCCGCTACTGTAAGTTACAAACTAATAAAAGAAACAGTGCATTATTTGGAATACACCAAGTCATTGTTCTTTGTCTTTTTAAGTGTTTCATTAGCCAGCAGTAGCATGACGAGCATCTTGGACTTAAACTATGCTCATGCTACTATTTATCACATTAGCGGAGGTGGAAAAAAATCTACAACAGGAGCTGGAAATGGCAAGTAATGACTGCTGCTGTTGTTTTGGAAGGACTTAGCCTAGCCGTGTGTGAAAGTGGACTGAACCACTCCACGGGCAGATTGACTTAGCCCGATTAAACCGCCTTGAATGAAATCTGCCATAAGCACTTGCACTAATTCCCTCTCTCCCCCGCTCTCTCTAACGCGCAGACTCCCCAACTACACTCAGTGAGCTCGGAAAAGCAATGGTTATCTCGGCCTGGACCTAGTCAGTTACATTTAAGGTTAGATAAAGATCATGCTGGCTACTCGCCCTCCAACTCCGCCATCCCCTTCCCTTTTCCCCCCAGTATCTCCAAGGCAGATCTACGTCCAACGCCCAAGGCCTGCTTAATTTGATTCCCGCCGTGCATCACACTGGCCTCCCGAAAACAGCAGCTGGCGACAGTTAGTGATAAATAAACAACATATTCTTGGTTAAAATGATCTCCAGTTTCTTAATTTTGTTTTCCTGCTTAACAGATTCAAAACCTGCACTTAAAACCACAAGACCTTTGCTTATTGCTTTATTTTTATACGTTTTATTTATACTTTTATGATGCTAATGCCAACTTGCTTGATTTCTAATTATTAGCTCCTAATCCTAGCTTCTCTCGGTTAATTTTATCAGGTTAAAACTCGTTAAAGTGCGTGTTTGTGTTCTTGGACATTCCATGTATAGAGTAGCAAAATACACTAGCAAAGCAAGGACATTTTTTAGGAAGTGAGGGCATTTTAGCTGGTCCGCACAACTTCAAAATGAATATTAAACGGGTTTAGGCTACGATAACTGTAAGGGATAGGCGTTTAGTTGGGGTTCAGGGATAGACGTTTAGTTGGGGTTCAGGGTTAGGGTAATGGGCCTGGGAATATGTTATGATTATAAAACACATCACAAGTACAGAAGTGTGTGTGTGTGTGTCTGTGTGTGTGTGTATGTGTGTCTTTGTACTTGCTTACATACTGAGTACCAAAATACTCATATTACTAACCACGTGAGGACATTTTTGGTACGTGAGAGCATTTTAGCTGGTACACACAACTTCAAAATACTGTTTAAGGGTCAAGACTTGGTTTTAAGGTTGGCATTAGGACTGGGTTCAGGTTAAACTTAAGGTGTTAGTTAGGATGATTCAGGTTAGGGTAAGGGTCTGGCTAATACATTGTGACTATGAAAGTCCTTATAAAGGTAGAAGTACAAGGATGTGTGTGCACACATGAAGGATCAGACCTTGAGATATTAAGTGACTTTAAACCTTCCTGATACTTTCACAGCTTATTTTCAGAAGCATATATACTTTTTTTTTATTATCGTCACACATCTCAAGACAGGGCATGACGCGACGTGTCCACGAACGCGTGCACTGGTGCGCGTGTTCAGCCAAACTCTCGCAGACAGGCAGATCATTATCACCAGTGACTGAAGCCTGAGGTTTGTCCTTTCTGCAGCTGCAAAGGATGGCCATTGCGCCTGAAAGGAGCCTGGGAATCAATTTTTACGGCACGAAAACTCTTAATAACCAAAGCATTTCATCACATTAAAGATGTTGGTGCCGCGATTTACATTTAATTACATGTTTGTGTCAAGACAGCCAAAACATCCTCATTACGGAGTGCATGAATTGTTGTCCTGAAAATGTTTTTTTCCCCTCCCTCCGTAGCTATCTCCACCAAACACTCCTCACTGTTGATATTGTTTTTTTGTTTTTTTTTTGCTGCTTTCATCAGCGTTTCAGTTTGCTTTCGCAGTCAAGCCCACCCTGAACGCCTTGTGGTGCGTTCCGGGCACATTTTCGGGGAGACAGTGCCTAACATCAGATTTCCCATTTTTCTTATTTGTGTGTGTGTGTGCATGTGTGTGTGTGTTGTTCTGAGGGAGGAAGTGGGACAAAGGAAGTGCCGCACTATGATGAGCGAGATCAGAGTGAAATGGCAGCAGGTTGGAGGAGACCCTGCGAGGTTTAACAGAGAAGGGGCTGCAAGGAGACGATGTTGCCTGTTGGGGGAGATCATATCCGTTTGGAGGACGAAGGAATACACCCACTCTGGCTGTAAATCACGCCAGTCCCTCCAGGGTCGTTAAACACTGGTGAGTATTGTTCAATTGAGAGGAACTACTTTTTCATTTTCTCCTGCGATATTAAACTCCTCCCATTTTGTTTCTGATATATTAAAGGTTATATAAATGTCATTGTCAGCAAAAACAGTTTGGAAAAGTGGCAGAAAAAGTAAATTCTTGTAGGATTAAATCTGGCTCGCTGATGTTGCTGAAAAACCTTTAGGAGCAAAGGAATGAAGTCACAGTCGGTCCTTGCAAACCCAACAACTGGGAGTTATAAGATCGTTGTCATCAGTGGTTTTAAAATGTTTGACATGCTTTTTAGAAAAGCAATAATTCAGTGTTTCTCAAACTTTTTCAGACCAAGGACCACTGAACTCTTAAATAAGCACTCACGGATTACTTGACTCTAAGTAGCCCCCCCTAAGTAGACTACAGCTCCCTTTGTGGTTCCCCGTCTGCGTAAGGATTGCATCCGCAACCGCACCACGCACCTCCCAAAAAATTGTAACACCACAGAGAGGGACCGTCGACACTGGTTGTGCATTCATGAGCAAATCGTAATAACAGCACGAAATTCTTGGCATTGAAAAAATAAATTGTTCGGAATGAAATTTCTTCCCGAATTGGCCCTAAGCGATTCCAAACAAGGAATAGCATTTACTCACATTTTATTTATTATGTGTGTCCATGTAAACATGGCTGCCATGAGCCATTCAAATCTTCTATGTGTCATGTCAGATATCTATCTATCTATCTATCTATCTATCTATCTATCTATCTATCTATACTCCACTGTCATTTACTACTTTTGAACTTTGTAAGAGGCCAGGAGAGGTCAGAGGTTAAAGGTCAGGAGAGAAAGACAACATAAAGCAACTGTAAAGGTGCATAAGGGGCTTGGTGTGCAGGAGCAAGCTACACCCGCCGTGTGCTGCGGATGCCCAGGAAACACCCCCAACGTAAACAACAGACACATTTTCTCATGAGTAGAACAGCAACAGCATCTTATTGACTTGCTAGCTCGTTTTGCTACTTGCTAGCTTATTTACTTGAATCGGCTAAACTCTGCGCATTCAACAACACTCCTCCTTTCACCAGCGAGCATGTATTGCTTCAAAAACCAAGCTGTAAGGGGGAGCAGAAGTGCGTTACCTTCAGCCTCTGGTTTGGGGGTCGTCGAGGTATAGGCGGTCAGAGGAGAAGGTCCAGGCGGCAAGCCACAACCACGGAACAAATCAGACACATTGGTGTGGTTCACAGAGAAGACACGATGGGTGGTGGAGGGAGGGAAAGCAAGAGTCACAACCAAAAAAAACAAGAGATGTGGGTGGGAGGAGATGTAGGAAAAGGGGACAATGTTGAAATGGGTCAAAAAGGAAGGATGTAGGAGGAAATGGAGGGGAATGGTACCAAGAGAAGGTAAGAGGGGTTTTTGGAGGGAAGAGTTGAAGTCAATACCTTTTTAACAAAAAAACCCCCCCTAAAATTAAAAAAAAAAAAAAGCGTTGAACCCATACCTTGGTCGTTTAACGTCAGGTGCGCCAGACCTTGAAGGGGAAAAAACAGAAAAAAGGAACAGAAAGAGGAAGAAAAAGAAGGTCATAAAAGGCACGGGAAGAAAAAAGAAGAAGAAAGAAAAGCATTGTCACAACGTTGGACTGCAGTTTGTGACAGACATCCTGGGGCAGGACGGATGTCAGAGTTCAAATCAAAGGTAGAGAAAGGAAAGGAAACCCGAGAAAGACAGAGAGAGAGAGCGAGAGAGAGAGAGAGAGAGAACACGTAGTAACAGAAAACACTTCTTGAGTGAGGTGTGTGTGGGGCGGGTATAGAAAAAAAAAAGCATTTTCATTTGGTGCAACTGCCCAGGGGCTATTGCTCTCACAAATGCTTTTTTTTCCTATCTGAAGTACTTATGGAACACACAAGAACTGTTTGCCATAGACGGTTTGACCTGCGTTCTTTTGCCTCATGCTTAGCTCGAAAAAGAACCCGGCCTCACATGCGGGCCAGGCCGATGTCACTTTGACGCATACAATAAACCACAAACCACCTAGAAAGTACATCAACCAATCCAGAAACCTGGCCAGCGTCAGGAGCTACCCCACCACCACCATATGGGCCCGGTCTTGCTCAAGGGTTCTCCCCTTTATAAAGGAGATTGTTTTTTTTTTTTTTTAGCCAAGGAAACCTGCCAAGAATAAAGCAAAGCTGCGACAGAGCATTCGCATGTCTCTAACACAAACCACAGAAGACCGCTTCAGTTTATAGACGGTACGGTCCAACGTTCCTTACCGTAGCCCCTGAAAGGGGAGACTAGGAGACGCAAGCAACAACATTGGAATACGGAGGAAAGTCAGTTTGATGAATGGGAGAACCCCTGGGAGACACGGCAGACAGACGCATGGAAGACCGTAGGCAAGACGGCACCAAAAACCAAAGAACAAAGAAAATCGCAAAATTGTCAGACACACGAGAAACCAAAACAGCGTTGGTTTCTCATTTATTTTCAAAATCGTCATTAACCATAATGAGCAGCTTTTCAAAGATTTCTCCATTATTGCTAGTGGTGTAGGGTGGCAACCTTTCCATGAAGCAGCTTTTTGTTCACTGCAGAACCTTCCAGGGACATCCAGTGTCGCATTTGAAGGCAGCTTAAACCACTTAGGTGGTTTACATGACACCTAAAAGATGAATGATCATCTCAGCCTGAATAAAGCTGGACTTGGGGTAATTATTCAAATGTGTTAGTGCAATTGAAATTAAAGCTTTGGACTTGAAATTAACGCACCCAGATTATGCCATTGAAGGTTGAAGTTGTCCCAAATCGCCCCCTGCTCCCTACATCATGAACTTACTAGGGTGGATGCCATTTTTTAGGGGGTGTCCAAATGGTAAGTCATGATCGCGCTAGGCGCAATGCTAATTATAAATGGATAATTGAGGATAATTATTACAGAAACGGTAGTACATCAACAAACAAACTACTAGTGACTACTAGTGATTTTTTTTATTATTAATAAAAAAAAGGAACTGCCTTCAAGTTCGTGAAACCAAAAGTTTCGCTATTGAGTGTTGTTGTGGTCCATAGTGCCAACAAGCTGTCATAGCCAAGGTGACACGAATTCAAAAATATCATCCTGGGAGGCAACAGTCAATCGCTAAGTTGTGCGCGTATGATGCATCTAAAATGCTACCACAGGACAGATAAATGAAAATGCCAAGACAACAAAAGCTAAAAGAAGCTGTGTTGACACGCTCCTCCTTTCATCCCCTTTTCTTAATAACATATGTGATTCAAAGGCAGAGGAGATGTACAGGAAGAGGGTTTATTTATCTCTCTGCAGTTTGCGTCCCGCTGCCCCTTTGCAGGAAATCGACCAATTCCAATGCCTCTCCCTCTGTTTTTTTTTTTTATGTTGCTTTGTTCATAATCCATTAAGGAGATAAGGGGGAAGGCTGCTGCGAAGAAACAGAACGCCGTCGTCGCTGCATACCAAATCATTCAAATACCCCCCTACCTGGCTTCATCTGGCTCAGGCAGGCAGAAGACAGACTCACAATTTTGTGTCAAAGGAGGACAAGAAAAGCCGCAGAGTACTCGGCGAGAAAGGGGGGGGGCGGACAATAATGTCAAATGGCGTCTCCTGTGAGCCTTTGCTAGCAGATGTGCCTACAGCTGTGCAGCAAGGAGGCATCATCGCGAGTCTGAGATATAGCGTCGAGGAAAATTAGGATATTATTCGATCAGAAATGCAAGATTGTTCCGGCACACTTCTGTCAAAAAATTAAGAAGGAAAAAAAAAAACATTTACAGCCACTCGGCTCCGTTTCTGTCTTGGCAGGAGGACCTTCTCTTCCTGCCAGATTCTAACCAAGTTGTGACAGCCTCAAAATTCAAATGACTGATTTACATAGAGTATCCTAAAGCAGTAGGCCAAAGAGAAGCGCTAAATGCCCGTTTTAAATTCAAACAGGGCTAGAACACTCACCGCCACATCCACGAGTGGCGTAGTTTGCAACAAGGTGGAAGTATGAGGAGAATCCCAGCCCGAAACCCAGTCCATTTTCCTGACAACCGAGTGTTTGATTTCATTCAGGCGGTTTTCCAGCGGGGTACAGATGGGGGGGATAGCGGAACAGACAACAACCAAAGTGGGAGGATCAAGTTGCAGATGGAGAAGGGTCGTCATTCTGCCATTAGGAGAACACATGTTTATGCCCCGATCTGGGCCGTTTCTTTCCACCCTCTGTTCCTCCCTGTTTCGCCATTTTTTCATCGCCCTGCATCTGCAATCGTCCAGCTGCAACTTCCTCTTGCCCTCTTTCTTCCTCCTCATGTGCCCCCCTTTTTCTGGCTATTTCTATAAAAGGGGGATTTACTGAAAATTTCCTCCCAAATAGGTATGGTTCGGCTAATTTTGGTTAATGTAATTCTACTTCTACAAAAATTCTCTACAGCCAAATAAAGTTGTGCATGCTCGCTCAAAGTACACTACCACGTAATCAACGGACGATAAAGTTACGGTGTAGCTTCCCATGGTAGCTCCTTGTAGTACATGTTTGTTCCGGATCTGGGAACTTAACTAGCAACCTCTACTCAAAAAGGGAAAGGGGAGGGGTGAACACACTGGTTTCAAATGTGATTGCAGTACCAGGTTTGGTCACAAACATATATACTGCTCCTTTAATTCATGTACGCTAAACCTAATCGGGTGACAGTCATGTGACTGGTACAGGAAGTGACTTCTCCAAAATAATATAGCATCAAAGAGCTAATAACAAGGCTTGTTGGGCACACTGACATGTGCACAACATCCGGAATGAACAATCAAAATGTGGCTGAAACACATTTCTGAAGGCGAAAGCTTGGAAAGTGTTTGTGGGCAAGGACTGGCTCAGTGTTTAAATCTGTTATGGGCCTTATTGTTATTTATTTTAATCTGGTTATTAGTTTATCTTATGTTGCACGTCCTTTTTTCCAAGGATGGAGAAATTTTTTTTCCCTAACTTACAAGGCCTTAGTATTAATTTATGTTTTTGCCAAGGGCTTAAGAGGAACGTAGTTTCAGTCCTCTGACTTTGACTAAAATTCAGTATCACATCGGAACAATAATGGTTTATGTGCAGGTTATTGCTAATGTACACTCCGATAAAACTGTGTGAGAGAGAAAAAAAACAAAAAACAAAGGTTGAGCTTAAAGGATGCCACAAAAATATTTCTGATTGAATATGAATTACATCCATCTCGGCAGGCTTATATATAATGCATGACATCTTTGTAGATCTATGGAAGCGTTAACTGTATTTAATTCCTTTAAATAATTCATGGTGATCATCTTCACCGTGACAGAGACAAAGGAGAAGATAGTGGGAGCAGCTAGCAGATCTCAGTCTTGGAAATTTCTAATATTTTTCAAAGCCTTCATCTTTTAATGCCTAATATTACAAACGTAGATCTTGTCATCCTTCAAAGGGAATATGGAACATCGAGCTAAATTAGTCAAATCTACTTCACTGGATTCGCTGTGGCAAAACTGACTGTCGGGGTTTAGAGTCTACAGCTAACAGAATTTAAATGAAAACTATAAAACTCACACACTGAAATTAAAAATAAAGGAATAGAAGGAAAGCATATTTGTTTAGAACCTAAAATACACACTGGCTCTTCACTCAGCAGCTCTTGGCTACTTTGGACTTGATGGGGTCCATATTAGAAAACGAGGTTTACAAGAGAACATTTTCGGGTGAAAACGGTTGCCTTTTGTCACGTTTCAGCCCACCGTTTACGCGGAAAGGCCTTTTTAAAGATGCCCTGGCTTCAGTTTCCATGTAAACAGGAAAAAACTAAAACTGAAACAGGAAGTACCCTGCAAATGCGTGCTCTGGGTGCATGAAGGGATACTTACCAACTGTTGGTGATGCAAAATGCTTTGAATGTGTATGTTTACTACGCCAGCATAAAGACGACTTGTGAAGTTACTTTGAAGGTGTAGATGGGGTTTGAACCCAAGATTTTTGGTTTATGAGACCTTACTGCTTGGCCACCACACCCATGGTACCAACCTCAAATACCAAGTAGGATCACCACGCCAATGGAAGCACCTGAACAGGCTTTCACGGGAACCAATCCTGTCCTTCCCATCTGCCTTTGAGGCCAAGGATGGCGTACAATGTGGAGCAGTTTCCAGTTTAAGGCAGGGCTAACGTAGTAAAAAGACGCCTTAGAACAATTCAGAGTTGCTAATACTAGCAATGAAGTGCATGCAAAGAAGTTGATGAAACTGGAAAAAGTGCTAACAAAGAAAAGCCATAGTTTTTACTGCTTGGCCACCACACCCACATAAAAAATCTTAATGTTGGAGGAAAGCTCTAGGCAAATTATAAAGTTTGCCTTGAAGGTGTGGAAGGGGGTTGAACCCATAATTTTTGCTTTAGGAAACCACGCCCCCCTCCTGGGCTGCCACCTTATCGTGGTGGAGGGGTTTGCGTGTCCCTATGATCCTGGGAGCTCAGTTGTCTGGGGCTTTATGCCCCTGGTAGGGCCTCCCATGGCAGACAGGTCCTAGGTGAGGGACCAGACAAAGCGCAGCCCACAAAAACCCCTCATGATGAAAGAAATATTTGGTACCAAGTCTCCCTTGCCCGGACGCGGGTCACCGGGGCCCCCTCCTGGAGCCAGGCCTGGGGGTGGGGCATGCTGGCGAGCGCCTGGTGGCCGGGACTTTACCCATGGGGTCCGGCCGGGCATAGCCCGAAGGAATGACGTGGGACCCTCTTCCAGTGGGCTCACCACCTGCAGGAGGGGCCAAAGGGGTCGGGTGCTGTGTGAATTGGGTGGCAGCCGAAGGCGGGGACCTTGGCGGTCCGATCCCCGGCTGCAGAAGCTAGCTCTAGGGACGTGGAATGTCACCTCTCTGATGGGGAAGGAGCCTGAGCTGGTGCGTGAGGTCGAGAAGTTCCGACTAGATATAGTCGGCCTCACCTCAACGCATAGCAGGGGCTCTGGAACCAGCCTTCTCGAGAGGGGTTGGACTCTCTTCTACTCTGGAGTTGCCGACGGAGAGAGGCGGCGGGCAGGGGTGGCGATTCTTGTCGCCCCCCGGCTTAGTGCCTGTATATTGGAGTTTACCCCGGTGGGCGAGAGGGTAGCCTCCCTCCGCCTTCGGGTGGGGGGACGGATCCTGACTGTTGTTTGTGCCTACGGCCCCAACGGCAGTTCAGCGTATCCACCCTTTTTGGAGTCCCTCGAGGGAGTACTAGAGAGTGCTCCTTCTGGGGGCTCCCTCGTCCTCCTGGGTGACTTCAATGCTCACGTCGGCAGTGACAGTGAGACCTGGAGGGGCGTGGTTGGGAGGAATGGCCCCCCTGATCTGAACCCGAGTGGTGTTCTGTTGTTGGACTTCTGTGCTCGGCACAGATTGTCCATAACGAACACCATGTTCAGACATAAGGGTGTCCATATGTGCACTTGGCACCAGGACACCCTGGGCCGCAGTTCGATGATCGACTTTGTAGTCGTGTCCTTGGACTTGCGGCCGCATGTTCTGGACACTCGGGTGAAGAGAGGGGCGGAGCTGTCAACTGATCACCACCTGGTGGTGAGTTGGCTTCGTTGGTGGGGGAGGATGCCGGACAGGACCGGCAGGCCCAAACGTATTGTGAGGGTCTGCTGGGAACGCCTGGCAGAATCTCCTGTCAGGCGGCGCTTCAACTCCCACCTCCGGGAGAGCTTCACCCATGTCCCGGAGGAGGTGGGGGACATTGAGTCCGAGTGGACCATGTTCCGTGCCTCCATTGTTGAGGCGGCTGTCCGGTGCTGTGGCCGCAAGGTGGTCGGTGCCTGTCATGGCGGCAACACCCGAACCCGCTGGTGGACACCGGTGGTGAGGGATGCCGTCAAGCTGAAGAAGGAGTCGTACTGGGCCTTTTTGGCCTGTGGGACTCCCGAGACAGCAGACGGGTACCGGCGAGCCAAGCGGGGTGCAGCTGCGGCGGTCGCCGAGACAAAGATCCGGGCGTGGGAGGAGTTCGGGGAGGCCATGGAAAACGACTTCCGGACGGCTTCGAAAAGGTTCTGGACCACCATCCGGCGCCTGAGGAGGAGGAAGCAGTGCATTGTCAACACTGTATACGGTGGGGATGGTGTGCTGCTGACCTCAACTCGGGACGTTGTGGATCGGTGGAAGGAATATTTCAAAGACCTTCTCAATCCCACTAACGCGCCTTCCAGTGAGGAAGCAGGGCCTGGGGAATCGGAGGCAGGTTCTCTTATCTCCGGGGTCGAAGTAGCCGAGGTTGTTGAGAAACTCCTCGGTGGCAGGGCCCCGGGGGTGGATGAGATCCGTCCGGAGTTCCTTCGGGCTCTGGACGTTGTAGGGCTGTCATGGTTGACACGACTCTGCAACGTCGCGTGGACATCGGGGGAGGTACCGCTAGTTTGGCAGACCGGGGTGGTGGTCCCTCTTTTTAAGAAGGGGGACCGGAGGGTGTGTTCCAACTATAGGGGGATAACACTCCTCAGCCTCCCTGGGAAGGTCTATTCAGGGGTACTAGAGAGGAGGGTCCGTCGGATAGTCGAACCTCGGATTCAGGAGGAGCAGTGCGGTTTTCGTCCTGGACGTGGAACTGTGGACCAGCTCTACACCCTCGGCAGGGTCCTTGAGGGTGCGTGGGAGTTTGCCCAAGCAGTCTACATGTGTTTTGTGGATCTGGAGAAGGCATTCGACCGCGTGCCTCGGAGAATCCTGTGGGGGGTTCTCCGGGAGTATGGGGTGTCGGGCCCCCTAATACGGGCCGTCCGCTCCCTGTATGACTGGTGTCAGAGTTTGGTCTGCATCGCCGGTAGTAAGTCGATCTCGTTTCCGGTGAGGGTTGGACTCCGCCAGGGCTGCCCTTTGTCACCGATTCTGTTTATAACTTTTATGGACAGAATTTCTAGGCGCAGCCGTGGTGTTGAGGGGGTCCGGTTTGGTGGCCTCAGGATCGGGTCTCTGCTTTTTGCAGATGATGTGGTCCTGTTGGCTTCATCAGTCCGTGACCTCCAGGTCTCGCTGGACCGGTTCGCAACCGAGTGCGAAGCGGCCGGGATGAAGATCAGCTCCTCCAAGTCTGAGGCCATGGTTCTCAGCCGGAAAAAGGTGGCGTGCCTTCTCCGGGTCAGGCAGGAGATCCTGCCCCAAGTGGAGGAGTTCAAGTACCTCAGGGTTTTTTTCATGAGTGAGGGAAGAATGGAGCGGGAGATCGACAGGCAGATTGGTCCATTGTGGTGAAGAGAGAGCTGAGCCGAAACCTCCGGTATTCAGACAACTTGTAAAGTTTGCCTTGAAGGTGTAAATGGAGGATGAACCCATGACTTTTCCTTTATGAGACCACGCCTACGTAAACAATGTTAAATACACCAAATGCATGTAAAAAATCTGAAGATACCAGACCAACGCCCCACCACAGGGTCACCGCACCAACGACAGCCCAAATAAAAAGAAGCACCTGAACAGACATTCTTGGGACCTTGGAACCAATCCCGCCCCTCCCAGCTGTCTTTGGGGCGAGGGAAAGCGTATACTGTGGAGCATTCCCTAGTTTACGGTAGAGCTAATGCAGAAAAAGATACTTAAGGACAATTCAGAGTTGCTACTTCTGATATCATCAAAGTGGTTGTAAGGAAGGTGAGAAAAGTGGAGAAAGTGCTAACAAAGAAAAGCCTCAAAAGCCCATTTAAACACAAATGATAAAGCTATTTCAAAGGCGGGGGTGGGGGTGGAATCCATGATTTTTGTTTTACAAGACCACACCTATGTAAACAATGTTAAATACACCAAAATGCATGTAAAGAAGCTGAAGATACTTGCGAAAACGGTAAGGAAGTGAACCCCAATTATAAATACAACTTGCAAAGATGCTTTGAAGGCATGGGTGGGAGTTGAACCCATAAGGTTTACGAGACCTTACCACCTGACCACCACGCCCATGTAATGAAGCTTAATATTTGAGAAAAGCTCCAATATTTAGACAACCTATAAAGAACCCGTGACCTGCAATTGACAATCACCATGGATTTACTCTTTTTGGATGGCATTCTGTACTGCTGTTCCCACAGGGTCAAAAGCAAACCAAGGCTAGTTGTGGGGGAGTTTTACTGAGAAATAGAATATGCCGAACAAACATAAAGCTGAAGCTCTGAATAACAGGTGATTGAAAATGCCTTGGAGACAGTGGGCCTCATTTATCAATCTTGCATGTGCAGATCTGAGTGCAGGAATCATGGTACGAAAAGACGCATGTGTGATTTTTGAAAATTCCATATATGGCCAATCCCAGCGTACGAATCAGCTGGTCTTGATAAATGCGGTGGCTCATTAACATGTCTTGCTCTTAAATATTCATGGTTCAGTGGCGTCACCCACTGAAATCAAATGTTAAGAAGAGAAAACTGAGAAACTAAACTCTTTTGAGCTGGAAAAACGCTGTCTGGAGAATGATGACAGTAGCGGGAGCAGCACCGCCGTGGACGAGCAGGTGTGTTGCTGCCCTGACACAGTCATGCGTGTGCGCACACTGTTGAAGCTGCGCTGCTGCTCCATGGCAGGTTTTCCAGTTATTAGATATTCTGTCAATCCATCCATCCATCCATCCATCTTCTACCGCTTATCCAGGGTCGGGTCGCTGGGGCAGCAACCTAAGCAGGGAAGCCCAGACTTCCCTCTCCCCAGCCACTTCGTCCAGCTCTTCCCAAGGCATCCCGAGGCATTCCCATGCCAACCAAGAGACATAGTCCCTCCAACATGTCCTGGGTCTTCCAGGGGGCCTCCTACCAGAGGGACATGCCCTGAACACCTCACCAGGGAGGAGTCCGGGAGGCATCCTGACTAGGTGCCCAAGCCACCTCACCTGGCTCTTCTCAATGCGGAGGAGCAACGACTCTACTCCGAGCTCCTCCCGGATGCCAGAGCTTCTTACCCTATCTCTAAGGGAGAGCCCAGCCACCCTACGAAGGAAACTCATTTTGGCCGCTTGTACCCGCGATCTTGTTCTTTCGGTCACTACCCAAAGCTCATGACCATAGGTGAGGGTAGGAACCAAGATCGACAGGTAAATCGAGAGCTTCGCCTTTCGGCTCAGCTCTCTCTTCACCACAATGGACCAATCTGCCTGTCGATCTCCCGCTCCATTCTTCCCCCACTCATGAAAAAAACCCTGAGGTACTTGAACTCCTCCACTTGGGGCAGGATCTCCTGCCTGACCCGGAGAAGGCACGCCACCTTTTTCCGGCTGAGAACCATGGCCTCAGATTTGGAGGCACTGATTCTCATCCCGGCTGCTTCACACTCATTTGCAAACCGGTCCAGCGAGAGCTGGAGGTCACGGACTGATGAAGCCAACAAGACCACATCATCTGCAAAGAGCACAGACCCGATCCTGAGGCCACCAAACCAGAGCCCCTCAACACCACGGCTGCACCTAGAAATTCTGTCCATAAAGGTTATGAACAGAATCAGTGACAAAGGGCAGCCCTGGCAGAGTTCAACCCTCACTGGAAACGAATTCGACTTACTACCAGCAATGCAGACCAAGCTCTAACACCGGTCATACAGGGAGCGGATGGCCCGTATCAGGGGGCCCGACACCCCATACTCCCAGAGAACACCCCACCGGACTCCCCGAGGCACACGGTCGAATGCCTTCTCCAAATACACATGTGGACTGGTTGGGCAAACTCCCAAGCACCCTCAAGGACCCTGCTGAGGGTGTAGAGCTGGTCCACAGTTCCACGTCCGCACTGCTCCTCCTGAATCCAAGGTTCTCGGAGGAACTCTCCAGCGGACCCTTCTCTCCAGTACCCCCGAATAGACCTTGCCAGGGAGGCTGAGGAGTGTGAACCCCCTGTAGTTGGAACACACCCTCCGGTCCCCCTTCTTAAAAAGAGGGACCACCACCCTGGTCAGCCAATCCAGTGGTACCGCCCCCGATGTCCATGCGACGCTGCAGAGTCGGGTCAACCACGACAGCCCTACAACATCCAGAGTCCTAAGGAACTCCGGGCTCTGTCAATTAACACTAAAAAACTGACAACATTTACTTCGACAAAAAGGACAAGACTGCTTAAAAAATAAACAAAAAGAAAGAAATGAAGTCAGAAAAACAGAAATAATTACACCAAAAAACAAACCAAACATGAATTTCTCAGGAGAAAAAGCTTATGTTTCATCAGGTGAATGCAAAACACTTCCATAAAAAACAGATATACTTATTTTACTCAACGTTTACATTTTAATCTGAATGGATTATGTGGCTGTCTGTGCTGAATGACCAGTTTGAGGTTTGTTTAATCGTTATTTTTACATTTTTTTAGGATTTTGCTGGGCTGCTCGACGAATCCACACTGACTCTAACTTGCGTACATGATGGCAGACCTGACGTGAGATCTGAGCGGATCGTACGCTCACGTCCAGATTGATAAATGCCGAGCCTTGCGTGAAAATAGCCGTGCGCACAGTTTTATGCCATAAGTATGGTTCATAAATGAGGCCCAGTGTGTGCATGTCAGTGATTACGGTGTGCCGCTTCAGCGACAGAAGATGAGAGTAAAATTGCCGACCCTCGTTGTTTTGCAGTAAACTCTGTGATGGAAATTCAACTTCCAGAATTATAATCTCCCAAACCGATTGGGTTCGTCCTTGCATCTGAGTCCTTGACCTGATACTGCTAACCTGAATTATCCTGTTCTTCTATATCTATCCTCATGCAAAAAAAGAAGGCAGAAAACCAGAAAGCGGGTAATCAAAGGACAATGAGGGTTAGGGTTAGAGGGTTAGACAATGAAGTCAAATTAAGCATGGGATAACTATTTAATTCTGCGCTATTTAACTATTTAACACCCCCCCCCGAAAAAGATGAAGGGAAGCCAGGACATAAAAGTCTTAATGATGTAGGTGTGGAACCCATGAACTTTGGTTTACAAGCCCAACGCCTACCACTAGGCCTTCTTTGGCAACATTAAAAAAAAAAGGAATCTGTCCCACTCTGTCCTCTGAGCTGTGGAAGCTCAGGTCAGTGCCAAATAATCTGCAGGGACATTAGCACAAAATAGTACCTTGCCTTGAGCATTTGTTGATGCTTAATGCTTCATTTTGTCATTTTTTTTTTCCTTTTTTTTGCCCCTTCACACAACTTTTTGGAGCACACGTCATGTTCTTTTCCCACAACATCGCGGCAGTGAGCTGTGGTGTATGTTGGGGGGGGTGGTACAAAACATATATAATGACTTTTGCTTGAAATGGAGCATCCCTTGCAGTTGTCGACATGCATCTCAGCAGGTAACTACCACAACATCCTGTAATGGAAAATTAATGTCTTCCAGCAGAGATGATGCACTAACTTGATTTGGCTCATTGGTTCGGGTAATCACAGTTAGATTATTGAAGGCGCACCATTCCTGGTTTTTGTCATTTTCCAACAAAAACTGGGTGATTGGGAGAAAATTGATGGGAATTGTGGACCACATGGAATTGTAATTCATGAGCCTGTAGTGTGGGGGTGGAAGATGCTAAGGTTTTTCACATCATTCCGTCAGAGTAAGAGGCAAGGATACAATGCTTCCAATCTTGGATGCCCTTGAAAATATTGAGGAAATATGGAACCTAAAAAAAAAATCAATAACAAACACCTATACAGTGGGCAACATAATCATTCTGAAGGTGAAGCTGAGCAATAAAGAAGTCAACTTGAAATTAATCAGACTCTTGTTTATTTCCCGCAAACAAAAGTATCTTGTTTAGTTGCGACCGCTTTCTTCTTGCCAAACTCTAATTAGGCAAACAAATACCAGTAAGACAGGAGTTCTCTTGCATATTAAAACAAAAGGGCATCTAAGCTGGTGAGCAGAAGATAAAAAAAGAAAGGGAGCGCAGGAGCGAGGGCTGATCACAGGGAAATTAAACTGCACTGAACCTTGTAAACAAATATTTCAACAACGTTCAACACAATTTAGGAAATGTGGGTGTCGTGCGGTTAAACAACTAAGCTCCATATAGAAAATAAAATAATGTAACAGATACAGACTCATTCTTACGGAAAGAGAAAAACAAGACTTGAGTTATGAGCATGCAGTCGTGTTGTGAGGCCCAAAAATATGCCGAGCTATCCCTTCCTTCATGAATACTTCAGCATACGGACGCATAGAGTTCCACTACTAAACTTCCAGGTGTTACAAATCTTCTGCGATTTCTTCCTCCCCGTATTCTCCAAAGGTATCATCTTCTGAGGTTTGTGTGGTTTTGAACAGTCCCTCATCGCCAAGATGGAGAAAGTACGATCGCAGTCGCTTATTAATGCTGTGATTTCTTTTCGGCGGTGTTTTTTTTTTTTTTTTTTTCTACGATCAAGAGTAAATTCTCCAGAGCCTTACCAGATGTGTGTACAACAGCCACGGTATTTTGATCACAGATTCATGCCTGCTCATTGCCAGATTGTCCTCTGTTCTATGCACGACTGTCTGGCGTTTCTCCCTGCCTGTTCCTGACCCCCGGAAAACCGACCACGATTATCTACCTAAGTTCTCTCTGGTATTCTTCTTTAATAAAGAATGTTGCTAATTTTGCGATTGTTTGGCGCTCTGTACAGAACCTGACATACATACCTGACATCCCTGACTCTTTACACCCAACCCTTCCTTTGGACTGATATAAGCTAAAACTATGTTCGAAGTGAAAATATGTACAGTCTAAGTTAACGGAGCGGGTAGCCTTGAGCCACATGAGGCTATGGTTCAATACTTAAAAAGATTTCGTCCAAAAAAAAATGACTTAATAAAATAAGCTGATGGGTTTAGACAAAAAAATCTAAAGGAAGTTACAATTTTTACTCCTTACCAATCGTCTATACAGCTAAATTCGAATGTAAACGTGCACTCGTGGACAATTTTCTTGTCGGCAAAAAATTATACGTGAATTATATGTGAAAACTGTATTGAAAATCCTGAATCCATAAATTAAAAAAAAAAGAAATTCAGTCAGATTACCAAAAAAAAATTCAATATATGAATTTTGCTGCATTACTATATCACAAAACTATTAGCGTAAACTTAAAATCAATACAGTGGCTGTAAATCACAGTCCACAATTTGTTTCACATACCAAAGAACACAAAGGTATCATCCATTTCCTGCCTCTGGGACAGTGGGCTATTGAAAATGACAAGAGAAACTTATTTGGAGAAGACTGTTTTTCAAAAAGAGCTCTCTGGAGACCAAAACAAGCCCCGCTAAGATATTTCCTGCCACAGCTGATTTGTGTAAGTGAGCACAAAGGTGCATTTTTTTGTACACGCCCTTTGGGAAAGATGATATTATATACGTAAATTAAACAGGCTTTGTTTCTGCTGCCAAATTTCACAGTGCCGGTGTCATTTTGGCTGGCGCTCAGAGCGTACAAGATAGCTGAATCAAACTGGGCTGTTGTGGCCAACTCTGTTGATCCCATCTGTCATGACTGCATCCTTGCAGCCACTGTGCTGCTTTGAGCCCCATGACAACTCCTTAAGAAGAACACCCAAGCTGTTCATGGAGCTACCGCAACCTGCAACTTTTTTTTTTTTCTCAGAAGAATCCTTAAAATTAAATCAATATCGCAACAAAAAAAAAAAAAAAAAAAAAAGAAAGCTTGACCTGGATTCGAGAAGCCTGACCTTGTTGTTCCACGATCTGCCGACCCTCCTTGATTTGTTACATCAGCCTGCACAGAGGGATCTGGCAGTGGATCAAAAGGGCTCCTTACTGCCTGAATCAACAGTTATTTGGCATTCAGAGCCCTCATTTCCTCAGTGGCATTGATTTGTAGCAGCATGGCTGACTACCAGCAACAGCTCAAGGACCCCCATCCCCCAGATTGCAGAAAGGAAACTGGATTAGTGTCTTACAATGCACATGAGCAATAGACCTTTAAATACGCCACTTTGTCCCTTACTCCCCTTACTCTGGTGTGGTGACGCGGAGTTATTACCTGGCCATCAGTTTAAAAATTGAAGAGGGCGCACAAGGAGTTGCTTCTCATTATCGTTCCCATTCTTCTTCCTTTTTCATCTTTATGAATCAACTGGGCCCTTTTTCGTATTAATAGACACCCGGTTTGCCAAGCAGCAGCACAGCTGCAGAGCAGAAAGTCCTCAAACAACAACAGCCCATCTGGTGAATTTACAAAATAAAATGCCTTTCTGTGAATCACAGATTTTGCGCGATGGAAATTGGATCAAAAATATTCAGATTCGAGGCAATGTGACAGCATCCATCCATCCATCCATCCATCTTCTTTTGCTTATCCAGGGTTGGGTAGCAGCCTAATCAGGGAAGCCCAGACTTCCCTCTCCCCAGCTACTTCATCCAGCTCTTCCGGAGGGATCCCGAGGCGTTCCCAGGCCAGCCGAGAGACATAGTCCCCCCAGCGTGTCCTGGGTCTTCCCGGGGGCTTTCTACCAGAGGGATGTGCCATGAACACCTCACCGGGGAGGCGTCCTTGAGGCATCCTAATTAAGTACCCGAGCCACTTCATCTGGCTCTTATTAATGCGGAGGAGCAGCGGCTCTACTCCGAGCTCCTCCCGGTTGACTGAGCTTCTTACCCTACCTCTAAGGGAGAGCCCAGCCACTCTATGGAGGAAATTCATTTCAGCTGCTTGTACCCGCGATCTTGTTCTTTCGGTCACTACCCAAACCTCACAACCATAGGCGAGGGTAGGAACAAAGATCAACCGGTAAATCGAGAGCTTCCCCTTTTGGCTCAGCTCTCTCTTCACCACAACGGATCAGAGGTACTGAGTCCACATTCCTGCAGAAGCCGCACCGATTCGCCTGTCAACCTCCCACTCCATTCTTCCCCCACTCATGAAAAAGACCCCGAGGTACTTGAAATCCTCCACTTGGGCAGGATCTCCTCCTCGACCCGGAGAAGGCACTCCACCTTTTTCCGGCTGAGAACCATGGCCTCAGATTTAGAGGTTCTGATTCTCATCCCGGCTGCTTCACACTCAGCTGCGAACTAATCCAGCGAGAGCTGGAGGCCACGGACTGATGAAGCCAACAGGACCACATCTTCTGCTCAGAGACCTGATCCTGAGGTCACTAAACCAGACCCCCTCAACACCACGGCTGTGCCTAGAAATTCTGTCCATAAAGGTTATGAACAGAATTGGTGACAAAGGGCAGCCCTGGCAGAGTCCAACCCTCACTGGAAATGAGTTCGACTTACTGCCAGCAATGCGGACCAAGCTCTGACACCGGTCATACAAGGAGCGAATGGCCCTTATGATCACCGTGACTCCAAAACAACCAATGACTATTTTCTGCAATCTGTCGAGATGATTGCGCATCAAAAACCCATTTGCTCCATCTTGACTGGTGCTAATAGCCACGCTTAAGTCAAAGTAATCTTTCTTTCCCCTTGTCTCTGATGTTTGGTTTAAACTGAGGCTGAATTACCTCACTGTCATGGCAGATTGATGTTCCAAATATCAAAAGACAGCCAAAATATTTCTGCACCTCGATGAATGCACAACTTGTGATTTTTTTTTTTTTATTACTTTTTAACAACAGATATCCAAACTGGACCCCTCTTTTCCGGTATAGACGCTTTGGAGATTTTCTGGCCATGACTGTGACCCCCGGAGACTCTGAAGTTTGATGGGATTATGTATCAAATCTTGCCTGGGAACACCTCAGAGAAGGGGGGGGGGGACTGTGGAAATGTTGTCCAGGAGAACGCCACATGTGGAATACTCAATTTACCAACCGCCAAAGGGGGGCATGATCCAACATAAGTGGAGGATAACGGCTGCAGACAATCAAAAATGCAGATGCGAACCGCTGTAGACATGCAATAATAAGCTGCTGTATCACTTCTGTAGTCAGTAATAGTGTTCAAAGAATAGATTTCATAGGCAACATTAATTCTGGTGTATGCTTAAAAGAAGCATTTTGAAAAAATCTTATATTAATGTCATCAAATTGAATAATTTTTTTCCCATGAGGCTTTGTAATTAAAACTAATTGCTCGGTTATATAAGGGAGCTGAACTGGGGCGGAGTCTGAGCCGTCTACGGCAGAACGGATCTACCCTTGAGAAAAGGGAGACAGGGACATCAATAACAGAGTATTTTCATAGTTTTTCATCAGTGTCAGTAACAATTAAAAGAAACACTACAATCTGGGTTTTGGTAACAGTACCAACTCGTTTTCTATGCTTTGGGAAGACGAGTGAGAAGATGTAGACTCTAATCACTATAATCTCAATATCGTTTGCTTATATCAAATGCTGCTAAACTAAAAAAAGACAAGCTAAAGTTGTAGAAATCCACGTGGGCTTTGGGGCATATCTAAGTGTCCGCATGCAAGCGTATCACCTTGAAGCACTTTGCCGGGTGATGAATATTATATTTATTATATATATATATATATATATATATATATATATATATATAATATATATAGTGAGCATCTGTGCTTATGGGGAGGACTCTTGTCGAAATGAATGTAGCATTTTCCTACAGTGCTGAGTAATCCGTAAGAAAGTCGATTCCTGTTCCAGTCACATGATTATGACACCAGGAAGTAAATGCCGCTTAAGGAGTCGTCAAAAGCAGGTAGAATAGGGTTTGGAGTAAATAAGGGTCAAGCATTTAGCTGTAAGTGTGACTGTAGAGTAAGTCCTCGCAAAGACAGCACAAACGTGCATGTGTGCCTGCGCACATCCTCTGCATCGGAAATAGATGGCTGCAGGCCGGACAAGCTGTAGCTTAGCTCCCTGTTGTAAATATAGCTCTCCTCTCCTCTGAATCCATGAAGAAGACCATTGTTTTATCTGTTAATCATCAACAGTATGATGAAATGCAACCCGAGCTATACTTGGCCTGCACCGAAGTATAGCTATTTATGTCTCTGTTGTTGCACTTAAATAGAACATGTCAAATATTTGAAGATTTCCCCCTTCTTGAGGTCTGTATTTCCTAGAGACATGCACAGTGTGTGTGTGTGCGGAGGGCTGTCAAGGGATGTGTTTGTGTGTCCGCTGCTGCTTATCTCTTTCACCCAGGCCACTCTGCAACCACACACTCCAAAGATCCCCTAGTTGTCATTCAAGCCATCACACAGCCACAAAAAAGAAAAAAAAAAGTGGAAGAGGAGAGACAGAGAGTGAAATAACGGCACAAGGTATGATGCCCAACAGTGCGTGCTTTCACTCCATTATCTTTTCTGATTCCGCTGCGTTTTGACACGTTTCTACCTGGTGCGTGCTGTGGTATGGGGCGCGTTACAGAGGAAATTAACAACCTGTTGTTGGCAGAGACGTTTGATGAAATATTTACTGCAGGGTTTGGCCATTTTCCGATACAGGGACTGCATTTACATACATGTGCAAAATTACACGTAATCATCTTTTAAAGGAGCTAGACAGTTACAATCGTCTGTCACAATCAAAACTGCGTCTAGGTGCTTTACAGAGACATCCAAACCTCACCCTCAACAAGCAGCACTGGCAGGAACAACTCCCTTTTAACCGAAAGAAACCTTGACCAGGGCCAGACTCGTGCTGAGACCCTCCTGCAGATGGTAGGACGGGTAAAGGTTAGAGGAGGAGATAAGGGAGATCTGACAGAAATGAGTTGACTCCTCACATAGGCAGTAAAAAACTAGTTCTCAAGCAGCTTCTGGTTTGCTCCCGTGTCGTCTTTAAATCCCCGCCCCGTCACCATCAAATCCCTTGGTAGTCTCACTTGCCCTGACCTCACAGAACCTCTTGATACCTACCCACTCTCCTGTTCTATATGGTTGGCCGTCGCCTCCCTCCTCCTCTACTCCTCCTGCCCGCTTGTCCGCCCCTCTCATCTCTGGAACACTCTCCCCTAGGACATTCAGCCTCTGACAACTCTGCCCACCTCCGAATCACACTTAAAACACATCTGTTTAGACTGCCCTGTCACTTTCAAATTGCCCCTACGCTTTGAATCTTGAATTTTAATTTGTTTTCATATTAATTCTTGTATGTTTTAATGTACTGTTATATCAGGTGACCTTGAGAGCCTTGAAAGACTTTTTTTTAAAACCCAAATGAATCAGCAAAATATTACAGGCAAATTTTCGCTTTTTTCTTTTTTCTCCAATTGGAGTCATTTACCACAAGTACCTATCTGCTAGCTTCCATTGCATCGGCGTTGGTGTGATTACCATCTCGTTCTGTGACAGATGACACCCTGTCTGGTGACAGCGCGCGCCTGATGAGTGGACGCCATTGCGAATAATGACCGTCATCCGTTCCACCTGTCGGCGTGAGCGACATCTCATGAGTAAGGAAATGAGTATGTGCTCATACAAGCTTCATGCCGCGTGGAAGAGACGCGTGGAACACAGGCTTAAAAAAATGTAAGAACGTGCCGAAAGAGCCCTCTACTGGATTCCTTCAGAAAAAAAAAAACAATAAAAAAAGAAAAGTGCACTTTCATGAAAAATACTTTACGAGTCAAACACCACTCATTAAACATTATCCAAAAGATATCTCTGAATAAATTCATTTCGTGAGCGACGGAAAGGCTCAAGAGGTGCTGAATGGTCTATTTATTTTGACGCCATCTATTATGAATTTCACTTTGAACACATTCCATTAAGGTTCCCCTCTCGAAAGCCTTTCCCCTGCCAGAAGACCAAAATATGGATGACACTGATTTGACTTGATGGACACTTCAATTATAATCTCTATCATGCTGTTGTTTCCAGGATATGGAAACACAGGTGAGACGGGGGGTGTTTTGCCACATTTCTCTTTTTTTCCTGTATTTATTTATTTCCTAGTTTATCATTTTGGAAACGCAGAACCGCTTCAGTGAAGATGAATATCTTATGATTCCAGTGGAGCAACAGCAGCTGAGCCTGCTCAGCCTTCACTCATATTTCCTAGTCCGGGTAGAGATATACAGTATTTAGGTTAATAGTTTTAAACTAGGAGTCTATTACCCCTATCAGAAGTAAACGGATACGTCCTCTTCTTCTCCTCCCTTAGCAGGAGGGTCCTCCTTTATGGGCCTGGTCCTCTTGAAGGCTTCTTCCTATTAATAGTGTTTATCTATGTCAACTTCTCTCCTTGACAACGGAAAATAAACATCCTTTAGCAGGAATTTCATCTCGTGCCCCAAATGCCAATAATCCTATGACAGTCCATTCAGACATTCCCGCATGTGTTTGTGCCTGTTTTTGTTTCGAATATCAACTCTCAAGCGAGGACAGAGAAGAACAAAAGGAACACTTAGTTAACGCGGCAGCGTTTTTTATTTTTTTCTCTTGATGGTGGATACAAACAAGCACTGCCAGTGCAGGCCTGCAGTGGAGAGAACGTGATAAAGATGAGAAACTGTTTATATAGCAAAGGCCGAATAAATCCCGCAAGTCTTTATGACTTGACAGTAGCCTTGGTGTGTCAGATGGCCAAGTCCGCCTTATTCTTGTCCAGATGTGGGAGTGTGCTTTTTTTTAATGCCCCCTACTGTGTACAGAAGTTTCCCAAACACTACTTCTTCTACCAGTCCTTATCTTGGTCTCTCTGCCCCCCCACAAAGACCACTTAAGGAGCGTCCTCATATATCCCTTCGGCATGTGCCCGCCAGCTCCTCTTTTCGTTATCCTAAGGCTGCGACATTGTATGCCCTTGAAAAATCAAAGAAAACGGTTCAAATATCAGATCTTGGGTACGTATCACTGCATGCAACTTACCATATGCAGGATCATATGTGAAACAGGTAATAGATTCATTTTCTTTTTTCATTTCATAAAATAAGGAAATTTTCCACTCAAACTGGGAAAAAGGCCTTTCCTCAACCAACCAAGCCTAGCACCTAGTAGAGCAGGGGTCACCAACTACATTTATTTACAATGCTCATTAACATTTAGAGGGGGAGGCGCATATTTTCTTTTTGATCCTCATGCTTTTGAAATCCAGTGGTGGTCTGGAATGTATGGTTCGACGGGCTACATTCTGCCCATGGATCACCAGCTGATGATCAATGTAGTAGAGGGTTTGAAAACTCCCCAGATTTCCTGAGGGGCAGGACTGCATGTAAGAGCACTGTGATTGGCAGAACATACCACAGTAGATGGTTTGAGGCGGATGACCTTGAGGGTCGTTTTTCAGGGTCATTTTTCTTTTCAGTTTCTAAGTTCATCTTATTCCAATTTGATCTAAACACATATGATTGACTCTAGAAAAGACTAGATCAGCTGCCCAGGGTAGAATATGTGAAAAATGGATTAAAAAACAAAAAAGAAAAAGCCACTGAGCACCTTAATCAGTGCATCAATCACTCCATCAACAACAACTCAAGTGGATTTCTTTTGATAATCCCTGATTGATCAAGCCCTCCCTGAACCTGATGTTCTCTCTGTTCTTTGTGTTATCATCTAAAAGCTATTGATCCCCCCCAGTGTGAGAACAGGAAATAAAGAAATGGCACAAACACCCATAATGTTTTCAAGGTCCACTTCTTGGAAAAAAAAAAAGAAAAAAGAAAAAAAAAAAGAATCTATTCAAAATCACTATTTAATTACCAGAGAGACAGACTAAAGATCTTTAGGAAACACAATGGCAAAACATTTTCAATACAATTCAATGGTACAAAACTTCTAACCAGCTCTGACGCAGTTCAGCGGGGGAAATCACGAGAAATCACGTCTTCCACAGGAGGAAATTTAAAGTTGCTAAAATGAACTGGGACAACTTAACCGCCAGAGCGGCACACTCAAAGTGCGGAAGTGCTTTATAAAGATGCAGAGAACAGAAGCTAAAGCTGTGCTAACAAAAATTACATTTCTTACATGCAAGCTGTCAAATTAATTCAGGAACTGAATCCTCAGATAATTCATTTTTGAGTGATTCGCGTCAAATACCTGGCATGGTCTTGCTAATGCTTAAGAAAGAATGTGATGCTATTTAAAAATCAATGTTAAGTTTTTAAAGTTTAAAAACTTTTTTAAAGTTTCTTTGTGGTTTGTCATGTAAAATGGTTTAGCCATCTGGTATAAAGGAAAGGGCAAGTTTTTTTTTTTTTTTTTCTAAAATACATGATTTTCTTTCATAATTCTTTTACACCTTAGTTCTTTGTTGCTTCCTTCCTAATCGGATGAAAAGGGGCACCGGGTGAAAGGTGCGAGAACACCCTCGGCAGACAGCCAGTCCACCACTGGGCAAACACACCATTCACTCAAACGGTTACACCGAGTGATAATTCACAGGACTCCAGTTAACCTAATTTGCACGTTGTTGGACTGTGGGAAGAAAACAGAGTAGCTGCAGAGAGCTCTCACAGGCATAGGGTGAGTATGCAAACACCACGCTGCTCATCACATGCAAAAACCAAAACACAGACCCTTCCTGCTCTGACGGAGGCAATAGCGTGTTATGTAGCGAATGGATACTGTTTCATGACACGCCAAAGCCACATCGTTTTCACCCTGCCTGTGTGATTACCTCATGAGTTCTAAGTTTCAAATGTGCTGAAATGTGATCCCAGATTAGCAGCAGTCCAATAAGCAATAAACTGACTTTATGAACACATGGTTTGCCAGATAATTTCAATCCGGACTGTCTATTTGGTCGGCAGTCACAAACAACACCAAGTGGCAAATCATGCTGTGGTTAATTAAGAGTAAACAAAACAAAGCAAACAAATAATCAGACAACGTTTTAGTTGGGCTAGCACACTCGGCTGTTAACCAAAAGGTGGGTGGTTCAAGCCCAGCCAGGCATGAAAGATGCTGACTTCAAATATCTCTTTTTATTATCTTTCTTATTGCATTGCACTGATAATAAGCCGACTGGCGCCTGTCGTCTGCAACACTGAGGCCTGTGGAGTCTAACATGAATGTATTTTCACTCTCTTTCTCTTCCCGAGGATTGCACAGTCTGACCTTGAACGTGTTACTACATCTCCTGCCCGAAAATGATTCTTGTCTACTGATTCAGCTTATTTTGAACCCACAGGTTGATGCTGAATATTATTTATTTAGGAACTGGATCACTGAGAGGAAAGAGAAAAATGTGCCTGACTGTCAGTCTATAAGAAAAAAAAATCTGTAGGTGTAGGTGTGGTTTACCTCATATTAATTTGCTATGTTTAATATGCGCACCATGTAGCTAAGATTGATGGAAGAGATGGTCCCTCCTTAGGATTGATAGCACATTATCACAGAAAAATGAAAAATAATGTTCTTCGCTTCTGCTCTCAGAAAGAATATCATCCATGGCAACCAAAAGCATTCAAACGAACCTCCTTACTTCCGAGGAACGTTTTAAGTGAAGCGAAGCCGCACACCTGCCTTGATACACAACTTAAAAAGAGATCGCTTTCAACGTGTCACATCTAAAAAAAATGGGCCTTTTACCTTTGACTATTTTCCATAATGGCGCAATTGATGAGTCACATTTATTTCATAAGAGGGAACCTTTTACTTACAGCACCCCCAGATCAGCTAATCTGCACCGCCGGGGGAACATCGGCTCCATTGGAGCTCTGCAACGCTCTGCAACACTCTGAACTCTTCACCACAGAGGGGCAGAAATTCCTCCTAATAACACAAGATTATTACATAATATTAAAAAAAAAAAAAAAAAACATCTGAGGGAGATATTTTCTCTTTTGGGATCGCCAGATCTCCTTGGCAATTGTTTTCTTCCCTATTGACCACAGTTTAGGCCAATTAACCGACATTTGCGATGATATTCAAGTGGACGGAAGAGTAAAAAAAGGGTGCGACTGTTACCTAATCACCGTCCCTTTAATCGAAGAGAGAAGACAAAAAGATTGGGGGGGGGGGGGGGGCGGGGTATTAACTGTCTATTCTGCATTCACAAGCGCCGCTATTATCTAGGTAAATAATTATCCCGAGTGCGAGTGTTGATTACAGATTCCCCCTGTTGCGTGTGGTGGGATGGAGGCTTTCGCTCATCAAATATGAATGAAATGGATGTTAATGTGCTCCATCATGGTGCTTAATCATGGCCATCAGTGAGTGGTAAGGGCAAGCGGAATGTTTATTTGATACTGTAAAGTGCTGGATAGACAGATAAGGCCAGCTTGCTGAAGATGGTAGAGTCTTACCTCTGTTATTTGCTAATGTAGTAGCATGTATGATGAATGTCTCCGTCCCTATCTTTCTGTCCCAACCCCTCCCCCCCGGCTGTCTTTTCTCCGCGGGCCATCCCACCTATGGTTCTGGTCCTGCTCTAGGTTTCTTCCTGTTAAAAAAATACCTTTTCCATTGCTACTATTGCTTGTTTTGCCGGGGTTGGGCTCTGGGTTTCTGGAAAGCATCAAGAGACGGAAAGTTAAATTACATTCCGCACACGCACACTGGAACGGAACGGGATGTTCTGATGAATTCAAAAGGTATGTTAAAGTAAACAGACGAACGACGGACAAAGATACACGGTCCATTCTGATTCGGTTGCTAACCCACTAGCTTGCTATTGAGTACTGGTGTGGTCTGCGGCCAATTAGGTCAACTGGAAATGGCCCAATCCTGGCGAGCAATACGTTGTCGTCTCCGCTGTTGGATTTTTTTTTTTTTCTATCAAGATAATTGATTTGCAAGGTGCTGGCTAGAAACGAGCACACACCACATTATTGCATCCTTAGTATACAAGGTGAATCGACAGAGCAAACAACTCAAGCAAAGAGAAGGGAGAGCAGAAAAAACCCTGGATTACCCAAGAGTCCAACTCCTCGATTCACGTTTGATCTTTGCTTGTTTTCAGAAGACGGGATCAGTGCTCGGATAAGGTCAGAAAATTAGAGCAATAGGCCCCGGGTGCGGGAGATTTTACTGCTTAACCGCAAGATGATGTTGGGTTTGGATCGGCAAATAGAGGGAGGGGCGCTGAAGTTTATTGCTTGATGCGAATGGGGCTTCAAAGATTCAAGCCCCTCATCGCTGAGGCTGGCCAAGTATGTCCAAGTCTGTCCAATTTGCTGATTATGAATTAGTGACTTTCAACAGACAGAACTAATCTAGGAAATTATTCGCAACGCATGCTTTGTGTCAGACATTTTCCCCTAGCTTCAATCGCTCTGATTAAAATTTGCTCCTTTACACTGAATATCTCATGATCGTTCCACGCTATCCTTATCAACGGTTCGGCATATTCAAACAGATTATTGGTAGGCTTAAATTAATAATCTTTGCAGCATTTTCTGCGTGTGATTGTTGGGAAAAGGGCGGAGGAACAGCTTCAGATTCGACGTTCAGTATGAAGGCCACGTCTGCCGCTGTGACAACTAATTTGCACTAACATTTCAAGAAAAAAAGGTCAGACAACCCTCTGCCCAGTTTATGAATAGTGTATAAGGGCTGCGTCTGACAAAGAGCAAGTACAGCGAACAAGGCAGGTAGAAGGTCTCTTTATTGACTCGGTGTAGGACAGAGGGATGTGCTCTTGCATTCTCTCAATCAAGAGTGGACTTTTTGACTTGACAAACCAAGCCGCTATGTTTCCACTTCTCCTACTAGAGACAGCTGTGGTAGAGTTTAAAATAAAGACATCTGGATGCACGGAGCAGAATATTCCAGTCGATGCTGATAGAAGATGCGACAGACTAACTGGGAGTTAGCATTTTCTGGTGTTGATGGGCATAAAAATGATATACAAGCTAAAAAAAAACATGGAAAAATTATACTATTGTTCAACCTTCCAGTTGAAAAACATTTCCAAAATGATTATAACTTAATTAAGCAAATGAAAATACTGATTTATCTAGTAAATGTGCTTAACTAATCGCACTCTAATGGGGTTAAAAGGAGAAGGTATCCTGTACCTACGTAGGAAATGGACCTTGAAGAGGGTTTGTGCGCGTGGGTGCAGGCCTCTAAATATTCATGTGAATAAATACGTTTAGGCTACTGCAGTAGCTGTGCGCTGGTCAGGGCCGATACAAACAAAGCACAGGTGAGAGGCTTTAACCAAACACAGCTTTAACCCAAAACCGTATAGACTGTGACTCAATGGCCCTGTCTGCCCATGTGTAATTAACAGAAGAGCCCATTTGAATAAAACTTAACTGAACCAGAAGACGTAAAACAGAACGGCGGCTGAAGAAATAACACAGTTCCGAAGCATCGCTTATGCAACATTTGCTCTTGAAGGCTTCGTTGAATTCTTACTCCTATTTAGAGAGCATTCATCTGTGCAGATTATTACTGCCATAGAAAGGACTCATACAAATTAAAAAATGCGAATGGAAGTTGTTAAAAAAAACCAACAACAATAACAAAACGGAATCAACGAGATTCCAGTGGATAAGTTATTAAGTTACTTAACTCAATTTATAAAGCACTTTAAGTAAAACCAAAGCTGGTATAAATTGCTGTACAAAATAAAAACATTAAAACATAAAAGCATATAAACATAAAAACAAACAGTAAAACAATAAAGCTGTCAGGGTTCGGCAGTTCCTCTGGTTTTGTTTTTGTGTTGTTGTTCTCGTTTTGTTCACTAGAGGGCGGGGTGATCCAGGTCTCCGTTGGTGACAGACACACCTGGGGAGGATTACTCATCAGCTGGACTATTTAAGGACCTGCTGCCTGTTCACCAGCGTCTGATCGTTATGTCTACAAGAGTGGTACTTTGACCTTGACTGTTTGCTGTTTCCAGAAACCTTTTCTCACGAGAGCCTTTTTCTCTTTACTCCAAAGGATCACCACGCCGCCCTCTTAGAAGATTCTCTTTTTATGGACATTCCGCAGAGGAGCTTACCCCTGAAGACACTGGAGTTGTATGCCTAGGTTGACAGCGCCATCATCAGCATGTACCAGTGTAGCGAAGCAATGTGTATGTAGATGCAGTGAAAAAACATGAAACTCGTCCTCGGCTAACATGTTCCAGCTCGATCAGTCAGTCTCTCGTTTGGATAGGGGGTGCCACCCAGCATGGAGCTTGGTGCAGCGATTTTTTTTCTCTTTATGCTGTCCTCAAATGCTGATAGTTCCTGGGTTTTTTTTCCTTTGGCTGGCGTTAAAGGGCCTTCAGATATTCTCACATGAGGTTCGTGTGTTTTATTTTGCATCTGTTTGGAATATATGTTGAGAAAAGGAATGAACAGAGCGATGGACTAATTTGATTCATCTGCTTCTCTCACAAGCAAATAACATTCTGCCGGCAGGCAATAGCGTGTGCTGCTCTGCGTTCAGAGGGCGGCTTCGCCCGGGGAGTAGTTTCAAGCCGGTGAGATCTCAATTTCGACATCTTTCCTCATTTCATGGAGATATTTCCTGCACTTGTGCATGACCCCGTCTTAATTATCCAGTCCCCCCTTTCCTCATCCGGCTAATGCAGCTGTGGAAAATGAACTCGCACAGGCCACAGGATCATTTACATGATCAAAACGGGCTGCGAGGACGGCTCAGGGGCAAACTGAGATACCCACTCTACTTTGTTTGCTAAAATTAAGTCTGATGTGAATGAAGTCGATCGGTTCTAATTTTTGTTTTCGCCTTTTAATCCAGGTGCTGTGATTCATTCTCCCAGACTGGGAAGCTCCCTGATTGGCTGTACTGTCAAGATTAGGCGTAAAACAATAACCTTAAAATGGCGCTAACGCTATATGAACAGTGGTCAAAAGTATGAAAGTTGGCATTAAGGCCTCTTTAGTGGCAATTATGATGAACTGCATCTGAATTAAGTGGACTCTACTATTAGTTTATACTGTTATATTCTAAACAAAAACAAACTTTGAATTCCAAAGTAACACACGAAGTCTCTTCTACCCATCAAATGGTTGTCTTCACACTCCCACAGACACACATAAACCATTACACACCACCAGAGCCTCCGGGACAATCCGTTTCTCTCTCCATCACCACAAACAGTGTCGCCCGTGGCCACACGGGTTGACACTGAGGCATCTGGAGTTGCTCACAAGTGGCCGCCCACTCTATCCCCTTTAGACTCCGTTATCACGAAGCCAAAGGAAGAAAAAGGACATAAAAAAAGAGGAGAGGGAGGAACGAGCAAGGGGGAGAGAAATTAACGGGCACTTGGCTTCTTCAGGACAGTGTGTTTAATCTCGCTGCAACATCTGGCGGAGGTTGGGCAGGCACTGGCTACATCAAGGACCCCCCCCCCCCCGCTGTCCAAAGGCTCTTGAGCAATTTCAGAGCTGGGGAAAAAAAAGAAAACACTTCCATTTTACCCTTCGCTCTGTTATCTGTATACGCATGTGCTTATTTGCAGCTCCCCACCCCCCTCCCCCGCCGTGCTTTTGTAAGTTAAAAATCCTACCCTGCAATTTTGTACAAACGCTTTCCAGACGACGGCAAGCCCTCTCGTGCCGTTTGTAACATAATTGACAAAAAGAATCCACGCTTAAATACATTCAATGCCATCGCTGCGCTATATATGTTCTTAAATAAAGGAATGAAAGCACTTTTTGCAATACTGAAGAGTCAGTTTTTTTTTTTTGTTTTTTTTTTTGGCAAGATTGGAAAGATTTGGCAAGATTGGAAATAATCTCCTGCATGGTCCATCAATTTGAGATTCCGCGGCTCTGGCTAATACTGTATTTTACTGCTATTTTCAATACTCGGTAAAAGAAAGAAAACCGCGTCGACTGCGTAAAGGGATGAAGTCGGAGATCCACGGGGCTCAACGGCTCAGATCAGATCAACCGAGGTTGCCGGATGGCTCAGAATATCCCTCACCCGAACAAATCAGCAGATTACCCAATCTAATTCAGTCTCAGAGGCTGGGAAAGGCTAAAAGGAAATGGAAACCGGTTAACCGTCAGCATCGATGTGTTCAAGCCAGAGTAGGTAAGACCATTACAAATGTATCCAAAGATTTTTTTCTTAGATAACAAGGTATAAATCATAAAGATCAATTATTTTAATTCTTCATCGTACATGTCGTACACAAAGGGACGCTGGCTAACCGAGGAGAACTTCTCGCCGGTTGGACAGAAACCCCTACTGGATTGTCGCTGATGTAGGACCGGGTTGGCCACCCCTGATAAAGGAGCTACGGCCATTCTGATTGCCTCTAGGCAACCACTACCTCCGGTACGCGTGACAATTCTTATTAAATCTGACCCAAGAATCTCACCGCCGGGCAATGAGGCAGCCGCCGATACTTGGATAAAGGAACTATACATCAAACCAGAGACTTCTCCGTGGGGGAAGACGCGGTGATCAGTATGCAGATGGCAGCTGGCTGACTTGTAAAAACGGGTCAGTGGCACAGGCAGATCATCAGTCCAACTTGAGAACAAGAGGCCACTAGCCAGGGGGTGGTGGATTCCCCAGGGTTTGTGGCCCTCTCTCGGTATCGGAGCATCATCAATCTCAGCCAACCTTTGTACACACAGTCAGTGACTAACACATTCGAAAAGAAAAATCTTAGTTACTTAATATATATATATATATATATATATATATATATAATAATTTTATATATATATAAAATTTTCTTACAGGAGGTTGAAGGTCACATATTTGTTGCTTAACGCAACGGTGCTAACTGGTCTGCTCCAGGACCTGGAGTTCATTGAACATGATGTTGGTTGTTTTTTTTTTCTTTTTTTTTAAAAGAAAAAACATCAAAGGAATAAGGAAAGCTAACATGCTGGCTCTGTTTTCAACTACCTGCATCAACAGCGAAGAATTGAAATGCAAAGCACTGTTATGACGCGATATTAATTGTGTTTTTACAGTTTCAAATACCTTTCAAATTCTCACTGGTTTTTAGTTTTTGCTTCTTTTTTCTTTTGTCAGGCTCAGTTGGAACAATACTCCCACACACTCACACCCCCATCTACGTGCACTACATACCAAATCTGAAATATCCCAACAGAGAGACAAGCTTATAACGTCTGCTCGTATAAATGAACCAGACAAAGAAGGTCCCCCAGGGGCTTCCCCCGGCAACCCTTATTCACCATTGTTGCAGATAGGACAGTGGAGAAAATATCTCGAAAGATATCAACGGAAACATAATCAAATCAAAAAGACAAGAGAAAATCATAGGTGAAAATTTAGGCCCCCTAAACGTCTCGTAACCGCAGTCCAAACTGACAATGCTCCCCACTGTAGGGAGGGCACACAGCGTTAGCAAGCAGCCAGCGACTGCAAATACGGCGACACTGAGGTCAGCCGCATGTCACGGGCCCGCAGAGCAGAGCCTTGCTATCTTACCTTCAACGGCATACTCTTCGGCTTCACAGGAGGAGCCCAGCGGGGATGCGGGGGAATAAAAAGGGACAAAGAGCACAGTCGTTAGCAGACAAACAACATGAAAGTACACTGAGGCACATCAGCTGTGTTACATTCAGGTATCGTGTAAAATCCGTGAAACCACGTGTTGTCCCACCCACCTGGGATTCATCACGTCGCTGCTAACTAGCCTTAACCTGCAGCTTGTTTAACCTACATACCGGAGCCAGATTTAACCTCCATGGGGGGGACCCATGTGGCATACAGTCACTACGGTTACTCGTCAGGGTAAAATTAGCATGCTGTGTTGCTTCTGTTGTGCAGGAAAATTAGATCTAATCATTTTCCGTTTTGAACGGGGAGATTTAGTGAACTTATCCAACGCAAACTGAAGTGTTTCAGCACTGCTAAAATTTCAGACATGCTGAGGCAAAGGAAAATTCATGGGATGAACAATTTGCTGTATAAATTGCACTGCTAATATCCCTTGCAGAATAGTGGCAATGCATTCAATGAACAGAGTTGAAAAGCTTTACCCATACATTGTACAGTTATAACATATTTATAAAGATAAATTCTAATTAGGAATCAGACAATGTTTTACTGTTTTGTTTTACATTGGGAAAAGCCAGAATAACAAGATTTAAACAAAAAAGAAATGACATTTTAATGACAGGCTTGTTGGAATGACCCCCAACCCTCTGATCTCATACTTGTTACCCGGTGATCATTTCCAGCGGTCTTATTTACCAATGACCTTTAAGCTCCACACTTTTCTACGAGCGGGCGTGTCTCGTAGCCCCTGGCAACGATCATGCTTTCACAAAGAGCTTCCCGAAAAAACAACTGGAAGAAAATTCAATCTAGGCTTGTACTTTCCAAATATTTTAGGCCTAAAATAAATAATCCAAAGCACTCTTATTTGTTGTGTCGACAAAGGGACATCAGTCCTTTGCCTCTCAATATCAGAGGTGCATCATTTTTCATAGTGTTTTCTCAATAATGGCAGAATGTTTACCAGGAGTGCTTCAGACGAGCCGTAAACATGAACATGTTAGCATGACTCTTGCGCAAGACAAACATGTCCTTGTTTTAGAGTACTGATCCGAGAAATGAATGACATTGCACCGCCATAAAAATAATAAATTGCCCAATTTGTCCTGGACAAGAGGAGAAGGAGAAGGAAAAAGAAATAAAAAAAGACTAATTTCTTTTTAAAAAAGTCATGCATATCTCTGTGATGCCATACATCATTTAACAAAGAAAAGCTAATCAGTACCGGCTCCTCTACAAAAAAAAAACAAAAAGAAAAAGGGACTAAAGGGGGGCAAGTGTGCCCACGGGGGAACTTTGGCAAACTGCCCTTGTTTAAAACATCATAACAATAGAAATGAAAACGGACTACGGTTTGATGGCCATGGCAGCGGATGAGGTTAGACAAGATGGAGTTCAGACAGAAATAAACATGAGATGGAAAAAGATTAAAAAAGAAGGGGAGATTAAAGATAAATCCCTTCCTGGGGGGGTGGGGGTGGGGGGATCTCAATGAAATAGTTTAGCAAAACAATTTTCGTTTTGCTAATTAAGCTTTAGTCATTTTTAATCATTTGCGCATGAATTGAATAAAGCCGTCAGAGCTTTTAAAGGAGTTGAAAACCATCAAACAAGTGGATTTTGCAGAAGAAAACCAAATGTTTTTTTTTTCCTCCGAGGAAGAAATGGATGTTAGCCCACCTTTAGTGATATACCAGTCGTAGAATATCATATACTTAACCATCGTCATTAGTCAAAGTAAACAGTTAATATAATTTCTCCCCCTTTTTTTTCCCGCCATTGTAAATCTATAATGAATCTGTGTCCTCAAATAATCCCTGATCAAGACGACCTAATGGGATTTGACTCTGATCTTAAACTCATCAAATCCAGTTATTTATGCCCTCCCCACTATTAAATCTTCTGTCAGATTATCTTTTCCAATAAATAAAACAAATGTTGGATTATCATATAACATATCCATGTGTGTTTTCAATCAGCATTTAATCCATGAGAAAATGCTAAGGCATTCTTTTTAATTTCCTATTCGTTTCCCTCGTTGCCGGTGTTTGCTTCAATGTCACTGTTTAATTGTGTATATTATTCCCTTAATTGATTAAAAAAAGGATAATTATCCTAATTATTAGCATGCAACTGCTACCTTTTGAAATGCATAAATTGTGATATTTCCAAAATATTTATCAAAATTAAAAAAATAATAATCAATTTCAATTCCAGATGACAGAAACTCCAAAAAGTATTGCATTTCACAGTATTAATGAAAACGAAGTAAATTTCTGCAACTTAGGGGGAAAAAAACAAAAGAAAAGAAAAGAGCCACAAGCAAAATCTATTCTTTAAAAGCAGCATTTTCATCTACAGGGCTTTGGAAAAAGTCTTAAAAGTCTCCAAATCAGACCGTGTAAGACTGAGTTTTGAAAAGAAAAAGAGGGTTTTCTTTTATAACGTGCTCAGTTGAAGCCAAGAAACAGATGTTTTAGCAATAAGTCAAAGAAACTCCTGCTAAGGCTCTGTCAGGCTGAGGTCATTTAGCTCCGGCAGGGAACAGGCAGGCCCTCTCTAGAAGTCAGCATTTGCAAAGTTGACAATTATCGACTGGAAAAACTGCTCCCGGTGGAGTGGCGCGAGTGGCGGGTTGCTATGTTCAGCTTCCTTCCCTGCTAAGCCACTTTCTTTGGCATCGGCAATGGTTAGAGATCAATTTGACAGTATAGCCACGCCTCATGGGGGGATTTTTGGCGCTATAAATTTGCTTATTCGCTCTGTCTTTTTGGTAAGAAAAGGGAAAAGTCAGAGGACTCGTTTCCTACACAGAGAAATAGGTTAAGATAACTAAATTCCATGATAATATCATTTAAATATCTGATTTGATGTTTAAATGATATTTTTGTCTTTTAATAAAAAACAGAACAGTCAGAGTCCATGTTCAAATATGCACTCCCGGTGCTAATTCCTGTGTCCAAAAAGTTTAGCTTGCTCGTTCTCGGTGTCCTTTTTTCTGTTGCCGCAGGAAGGTCAGTAGGCGAATGCCGTGGTGCGGAAGGCACCAACAGCTCATCAATGATGGGGCCGCCTTGCTCTTGAGAGCACGACTTCACGGGGCGGGGGGGGGCAAAGTTTACCTTCATAGAGGCGGAAAGAGAAAGTAGATGAGAGTAGAAAGATAGAAATAAAAACTAATCAGTGTGAAAAAGCATTGGTGGGAAGCATATGGGGAAAGGAGGAACCAAGGCAAAAGCCAGAAAAAATACAGTGGGGGGATAAAGAAAAGGAAAGCTAATAGAGTTGGGGACAAATCTCTTAATCTCATCTACAGTATATTTGTTTCGTACCGGTCCCGGGACTCGAGTTGCCTATCAATCCCCTTGTAAAGTGCCCATGCTAATACTGCTTTACAAGCCTCCACAGGCTGTCGGAGAGGCAGTGCCAATAAAAGCCCATTTGGTGGTAATGAATTGTGGGGAGAAGTTAAAGACCAAAAGAACTGATTTAGCCGCAATTGCCAATTGCTGATTCCCCCCCACCCCAGTTCGGGTCGAAATCGAGCCAGTCGCCCTTTCCCGCCTTCTCTGGCAGAGAGAACGGTGCTTCTTCATCATCAAGTTGAGGTATGATGTTTACGAGTTCCATTTATGATGACAGCGGCTCAAATTAGCTGCGTCCCAAAGAGAGTCATCGATCGGGCGGGTATGCTGTATGATTTGGAGTAGTCCCGCTCAAGGTTTCTTACTCTCAAAAGCGTTTTTTTTTTTTTTTTTTTCTTGCCACTGTTAGCTTCTCCAGGGTCAGACTCTAACAATCGAACCTCACCCTCCTGATAGCTATATTTGAATGGGGGACGGTGTTGTTCTGGTAAAAGGCTGTGGGTTTTGCTAGCTTACTATCCTGACAACCTTAAAAGAGGTCTGACCCCCCCTCCCCCCCAGTTAACTGAATTCACAGTAACCACGTTATTTAGCACACATTATAGCTTTTAAACTTGTTATTATTATGGGATCATATGGTGGAAAGGGATAGATTGTGAAAAGAATTCAAATAAGTTCAAAATGTGATTTGAAAAAAAAGCCCCACGTTGACAGTTTTGATTTTAAAAGTATATATAAAGATGAAGCGAATCAAATTAGTTAATCTGTTTTGTTCTTTTAATTTGAAGGGCACCAGGAATTAAGGTGAGGGATGCGAGCAGAACATGAAAAAGGCTTTTGTGATGGGTCGAAAGACAAAAAATATTACGATGGCAGAAAAATCACAAAGTCATTAAACCTCTCAAAAAAACAGGATTTTTATTTTTGTCATTGAAAAAAATGAAATAATCGAGGCGAGTAAACCACTGATACCATAATCTCAATGTAAGCCATTTGCAAAGCTCGCAAACGTGCAAAAACGCTCTGAGATGCGCGCACCACTGCCCAGAGCAAATTTCAGCTATCAGGTCAAGGAAGTTAACTTTTAAAAGTGACTTTTGTCTGGAAGTGGCTGCACGTCCTCCCCAGAACGCGACACTGCATCTGTAACATGTCCAGGCCTGTGCTTTTATTTTCGTATGTTTTTGGTTCTGCTTCTTGTGTTGATGCTGCTTTTACCTTTTGTCCCTCAGAGTAATTGTGCACACTTGAACTTAATCAAATTAGTGTCTTTATTTAAGTCCGGGATCCTCGGGCTCTCTATGCCAGAACTTTTACCTTCCAGCCATTTGCTCTGTCCCTCTGTGAATGACTCTCTCGTGTGTCTTTGTGTCCCCAGAGGATTATTCCTTGTGGATGTTATATCCCTGTGCATTGTATTCTTTGTGGATCTTGGTTTTTGTTTGCAGCTTAACGTAGTTTGTCTAACACTTTAAGTTGTTTTTTTGCGAGTTCAACCTAGTGACTTTGGGGCTTTTAGTTTGTCCTTGCTAAATTGTTTCCTAGCATGGCTAGAGATTTTTAGTTTGTTTCTCCAGCTGTTTTGGACAATAAAGACTTTTACTGCAACTGTTGGGCCTCCTGCCTCTGCTTGTGGGTCCAGACTCTGTTCCACCCTTTAACAATAACCATCCATCCATCAATCTGTTACATTTCTTTTTTTTTAAATATATCCGATGGTGTGGTATCAACAGGCCCAAACAGAGAAGATGGCAGAGGTGTAACCTTTCTTTTGCTGACCTCAAGTAGGAATTTTTCAAAGGCTCGAAGACGGAACAGAATCAAAAAGACAAGCCTTTGTTCTGCTTTGCCATCTTGACACCCGGTTCACTGACTTGTAGGGTGCCTAACTCACCGCTGTGGCAAAAAAAAAAAAAATAAATGTGATGTTGCTGTCGGAGAAAACCTCCAAACTGCAAAGTAATAAAGTAAACAGTGCCCTTTCGACCCCCCCACCCCCCCCAGAAAGGGCCATTTGACCTTGTTGACCCATGGCATCACTGATTGCCAAAATAGTTAGCAGTAAAGTAGCTACTTGGCCGGCTCCCACGGGTCTTTGTCCGTCCAAATCCTGTAATCAGTCATTCACTGTCGACCGTTAAAGGACTTTGTAGTAAACTAAACTAAGCTAATGTTTTTTCAGCCATCTTTAAAGTCAAAAACACAAAATAGTACCGTTTATAAATGTAAGACGAGTTTGTGGGAGTTTGTATGAGGCTCAGAGAAGAAGCGCCTGTTCTGATCCCGGCAGGGAGCAAACAAACAAAAAACAGGCTGACAGGCCATCGACGCGCCCAGCAAACAAACAGGCAGACTGATAAATCTCCTTCGTATCTATGGGAACGGAGCCAGGCATCACATGGGTCAGACAGGTGAGGAGCTGCAACAACAGACACCCCAACAGACTTGCTACAAATCCACCGTTATCTCCAGCATCCCCCTTCACTTCTTTTGTTATTCCATTTGTGAATAAAAGGGAATTAATGTGAAAAAACACTCTGGGTAACATTAGACAGGATTTAATAACCGACAGTGAATGTCATCTGTCAACAAATAGCGTGTGGTTTTCCGGGTGTCCAAAAGCTCAGTGTTATTTCCTGTAATTTGACATCTTTTTTCCTACCTGCCCCCCCAGGAAATAAAAGTTAATAAGCTTTTATGAAATTAGTCGGATGTGACCTTTGGTTTATTAATTTGACTTTGACTTCATATTCCATGAGCGCCCTTCCTTTAAACCCCATCCAAAAGCACACCAAGGCCGACAGGTTGCCTCGCTCGTTCCTTGATTATAAGTTATCAGCACTTAACCCTAAAAAAGTGATGAATATCAATAATAATAACGCGCTCGTTATCGGGGTTCTGTCCCCTATATACCCTAAAACAAGCACACGTTAGGAAAAACCTTTGAAGGATTTTTCACAGCAAATGGTAAAATAACGCAATGAATTTCACTGCTGTAAGTACAAAAGATGCACATAGCTCTTGTGCTTTTGTAACATAATTTAATATCCCCCGACTCTAAAATGACCAAGTAAGTAAACATTAATATGAGTATTGAATTGGCCTGAGGTGCAGGGGATTACTGACCTACAGGAAACTACATATTTCACAGATTCTTCTTCTCATTCTTCTATTTCTTATTATTATATGAGACCATTATGACACCATTGGTGTGTAGCATAGGGTTTTCAGACTGACTGAGCCAGCCATCAGCAGGAACCCCCCCCATATGAGCCTGGTCATGCTCAAGGGTTCTTCCTGTTGGTCCTTCCTGGTCATCACTTAGAAACAACTTCGAATGTAAAGGACACTATATAAATAAAGACGAATGGGACCCAAAATTTGAATAGCTATCTCAATTAGCTTGATTGCATTTATCTTTGACAGAGCACTGGGATAATGCACTGCCTCTGATCTGCTAGCTTATACTTTAGCTGGCAGATCACCGCAGGTGAAGCCGACTTGATCTAACGTGCGCTGCCAAAGAAACTCCTCTGAGCCAAAGGAGGGCTTTGTGGGAGACAGAAGGGAGCCAAGTGATCGCTTTGATTCGGCTTCTCCCGCCGCATCACCGCTTTCGTGCTTGAAAAAGCGCGATCACTCGCGTAGGGAAGGCCACATGGAGTCACACATACAGTACATTTTGGAGGCAGCGGCCCTCGGACAACCCATCAGAATTTACTGCTTTTGCTAGATGTTGCTGTTCTTCTTTTTCCTCCATCTGGCACCGGCATTGGGTGCTAAAAACGGAGGCAATAATTAGAATTGGTTGGTCCTGATAACCTGAAGGTCAGCAGAAGAGCAGAAAGCATTGTAATTGAGCTCATTTCTGTGATGTCATCTCCGATACCACTACATCGTCCCTAAATACCCCAAATTACACATTAGACACAACAACATAGAATACAAACTCAAATCTTTGCTCTGTGGTGCCAAAACACGCGGCTGTCGGTATTAGCATGCACGTCAGATACACAGAACCGCGCGCGGCAATATTCCGTCAAAGCTAACAGCTCCAGTCCTGCCTTTAGCATTGAAAATGGGGAATTTCCTCCTGAAACCAGTACAGCAGCAATTTGGCTGGCGGCTCACTACCAACACTTTACATTAACTCAAATTCCTCTAAAAACAGAAATAAATTCGGATTTGCTAGCAATGCAAATGAAGACTAGATAGGTAGTTGTGAGCATTGGCTAGCATAAAAAGATCATTAAATCAGTCAAGCTTTTCTATTTTATTTTAATCCCAGCTGATGTAGCTGAAAGTGAATCTGCCTAGTTTTTGTTTAAGCTTTAATAAGGAGGGTCAGAGTACTGATATTCAATAGATCCTGCTGATAGCTTGAGTAACGCAACTCCCCTCACTCCTGTTCTCTGAGAACAGAGCAAATCAAATGCATTTAGGCTAGCCCCGTGCTTTCATTACAATAAAAGGGAGCAGGTATTATCATCTCACAAAGAAAATTGGGAAGCCAGCAGTTGGGGCAGTAATAGACCTAGCGTGGTAACACGAAGAAAAGGTCAGCGCTTCTTTTAGAGGCTTCTTCTAGGCTAGGTCGAGCGGCGCGGCTGACAACAAGGGTAATAGCGTCTTTAGGCCTGATGACGTCCATGACCGATGGAACAATTTCCCACGGGAGCGAATTAATGAATGGGAATCATTGTCTTTCTTCTTCCTCTCGTGTCTGCTTTCGAATTAGACAACAACGGCGCTCAGTATGAATAGACTGTCGTTGCCAACAAAATGACTTTGGGCTTCGGTGTTGCTTTGTTGCAGCGGCAAAACCTATTAAACTCCGCTAAGACATATTGCAAAAGGGGTGAAAACGTGGCCTCAGAGTTCAACAAGATTCTTTCTTGAAGGAAGAATCATTTCATCCGCGTTTAAAGGGCGGGTAATCATTAGCATTCTGAATAACCTTTAATCCTACGGGTCCAGGAGAAAATCCAAATTGACAGTTAACATTCACCTTAATTGTGTTTTGACGATGGCTGAACCGGACAAGAAGGTAATGGTCCCTTTGGGCTTGCAGGGGGCGCTGTGTCCAGTTCAAATGAGATCTAGGGAGGTCGCAGCCATGTTCGGATGGATGGATCAGAATTAACAGTAGCTTTGGTCTTTGAACTTATCTCGACGGGAGGAAATAAGATTCCCCCAATGAAGTTGTGCAGGTGGGGGGAACAAAATACTCCAGAGTAGTGAGGGATTAGCATAGTTAGCATTTGGCCCACAAAAGTTTGCTAAACGCAGAGTTGCACACAGAACCAAGGGTATATTTAAAAATGCTAGCGCCTTGGCTAAAACTGGAACATCGTGAACGGTCACCTGTCTCGACATGCAAACAAAATTAGCCGTGAGGCCTGAAGGCTAAAGGGCATTTTCACGGGACAGGGGAAATCTGTGCGCATTAGATTTACGGCCACTGATAAAGTGCATTAAAGTGCAGATCCTGCATGACGCGTTGGAAATGAGCCGTCGGAGAGCCCCGTATTGATTTGTTTTGCTGTTGCAGTAACGCTTTCTAATGTACCCTCTGAGCTATTAAGCCCTGATCTGACGCAACAGAGAGAGGATACGGCCTGAACGGCCCGAAGAATCTTACTCAGGTTTATATGTGTGCTTGTTTGGGGCTCGAGGTCCACAAGGTGGCAGCATATAGCGGCAGATCTATCGGGTAAATACGTCAAACAGACCAGAACTTTAGGGAAGTACACAAACAAGGGGGAGGGGGGTGGAGAAGTAGAGTCGCAATAATCTCGAGATTCCTCAAGCTTCTCCTCACAAACATAATATCCCAACAGCACACAAGGCGGCAAGGTAGCTGAAGTAACAGAGTGGCTTTGGAAAAAAAACACATTTCCCGCACAATCATGCCGGGTAAATACGGCGCTGGGAGCAGCGCTGGGAAAGAAATAAAGACAGCCCTGTCAGCGGTGCGTGTTGTTGTTGTTGACGCCCTCTGCGGAACCTCTTCAGGCCGCCTTACGGCTAGTGACCCCCTTCATTAGTGCTAAGGATTTATGCATGCGAGGCGAGATAATGAGGAGTTCAGTTATCAGAGAGCCGGAGATGAGTATGTTCCCAACTGCTTCAATCCTTTCCTTTGTTTTTGTCACAGCTAAAGTGGAGCAATTATCATAATAACGTGTAATTCTCAACGACCTTCGACCCCCGGAGTTGTTGTGTAACAAAGCCGTCACGAAAAAAAAAAGAAAAACGAAATGTTCGGGAGGTAATTTTTGCAAAGCTGCTGTTTTAAAATGTAAAAACAGGGGTTGTTGGAGAATGCTTTCTTTTAAGTGCTTTGGTGCGGCTAAAGGTCTCGCCCTCAGCGAGAAGCTAAAAAAGAAGTTGCGTTTGGTGTAAGGAAATGTAAGGAAGTAGTTTAGGTCAAGGTTGGAGAAGAATGCTGAGTGTAGAATTTAAAAGAGGAGCTTTTTAATGTAATCTGATAGCGTGAAATCATCCACTAGCTAAAAAAAAATAAAATAATTAATTGGTAAATGGAAGTAATTGGAATGTATACATGCTCTAGGCTTGTCCCTAATCACTAGCTAGCGCTTCTCAAACTTAGACTTCGGGAGAACAGAGTATGACCAATGCCTCACCCAATCAGGAAACCCCTCCAGACCAGAACATATTTGATTGGCCAGAAAAATCAGGAAAAACCGTAGGGTAACTTCCCTCTAACCCTGCCAAAATAAAGGCATGATCTGTCAATTTAATGTAACGCCATTATGAACTGGATCACAGGAAGTATAAGTTCAGAGGAAGTGTAATGTCAAGTCAGCAGGGTGGCTGCAAAGGTGACGAAAACGCTTTGCAGGCGAGGGAAATGTAAGGCGTTAGCGAGCCGGTTTGATGCGGGAGTTGAAGCTTTTTTTGCTTTAACAGCATGCAGGAGTACGATGGGGAGCCACTGGCGCGATTGGCGAGTGTCCAAACTGGATAATGCTGCATCGGGTCAAAGGTAAAACAGGTTTGAACACTGTCGCTACGACAATACGAAGTTCCCAGAGAGATATTGCTGGGATATCACGTATTTTGATGCATGAATTGAACCAAGCGGGTCATTTCTTGGCATGGCAACGGCTCTAAAAAAAACATCACAACCTGAATCTGATTAATGGTCAGCGTTGTTGTTTTTGCACGTTTATTTAATTCATAATGGCCCTAATTTGGTAGTCAATGCCCTGCCTCGTATTGCGGGTCAAAAGAAAACAATACAAGGGTCAGAATAAATTAGAAATCACACTGGCGCACAAACGCACAGAGCAGCTTTAATTGCAACCCCTCATCAAAAAAATAAACGGACCACAGAAGCTGTCCTAATCACATGACAGTTTTCCAGCAGTCATTAGCATCTGATAGTTAGCTGCATAATTCTGTCCGCAATTTGGGAATATTGCAAATTTTTCCTACCTCTACCCTGTAGACGTACCTCTAGAGTCTGTTCTATATATAGGCTGTAGCTAGTAGCTAGCATTTAGTTAGCAACTGTGTATTCCGTCCATCTTCTTTCCCCTGCTGGAGCTTATGCTTGCTAGCAACTGGGTTGATTAATACCAGTAGTCTCTCGAGCTAATTTTTCCCCGCTGTAGAAATAATAAGTTTAGAAGGCGAACTCCTAGCGACCTTCACCTTAGTTCAAAGTCATTGTTTAATTCGGATTTCAATTTCAACTTTAATTACGACAGTGATAATTAATTTAATTAATTTGTAACGAGGCCACTGTCAGGTAATTGTTCGTAATTGTTCAGACTTACTCACCTTTAATCAAATATTGTTTGTTCGGAGATGATTCCAGGTTTCAGACGGCGTAGTTAATAACATACAGTCTTCTCATTAAAAAGAAAAACAGAAGGCTGTTTTAACTGTATTATATCGAGCAATAACGCCAGGAACGAACTGCACCTGGAACAAGAGGCGTCAATCGCCTCTAAGTACCCTTTTTTTGTGGCAAAAAATAGCAAATGATTTTTCAGTCTTTTCTGAAGTGAGCAGGCGGCAACACTACAGTCCCACGTGAACACCTCGAGTGCTTGTACAGACGTCTGTTTAAAAAAAAAAAAAAAAAAACGGAGCCACCTGTGGATAAAAGGAGGGGAAATCCTTTCAGGGCACATTCGCACAGGACTGTCCTGGGATTCGATGCGATTGGCCTGTTTTTTTTTTTTTTTTTTTAATGCTAGCACTAACGTAGGTTTATTGTTCAAAATTGCTGCATATTGTAAATGTTGTCCTCAAAAATTACACGTGCAGATTTGCATATAGTTACCTGAAACATGTTCTTTTTTATCGTAGCATATTTTGAATTAGTGGCAAAAAATCTGACATTACCGACATCACGTCACACAGTTACAACAGCTGTTCTTGGGGATGCTATTGCGAGAAGCACCGACCGGGAAGAGGAAAAGTACAAGAACCAACAAAAATGCACCGCCATCTGCTAGCTTGGTCTACACAAACGCTAGCAATGGTGAATCTTTGCCCAGGCACGGTTCCACTTCTCAGTTCGCATGCTGCCAAGTGCAAATCGAGTTTCCTGGAAGTGTTCTTGCTTCGTTTTATCAAGTAGGCATTGGACATGATGTGCATGGCCTTGGGGACAGCTAGGTATTTCACAATGCATTTCACCTCAGCTAGCAAATGCAGAAAGTATGCAATTTGACGAAAGGACGTCCAAGTAAGCCACCAGAATGCGAGGCTGAACTGAGTACAGGAACATCCTGTCTCAGCCTGATGCTAAAAAACTCGTCCATGCTTTTGTTGCTTCTAGACTGGACTACTGCAACTCATTACTTTCAGGATGTCCAAATTATTACATTAATAACCTGCAGCTAATCCAGAACCCCAGAGTTCTGATAAGAATCAGCAAAAAAGATCATGTCTCTCTGGTTTTAGCTTCTCTTCACTGGCTTCCAGTGAAATTTAGAAGAGACTTTAAGATTCTCCACCTTACATATAAAGCTCTCAATGCGCTATCTTCATCATACCTGCAGGAACTCATAGTTCTGTATATTCCTAAAAGAATACAGAGTGCTAGTTACAGTCAATTCTTACAGTTTCAGGTGGAATAGGGTCATCAAACTTTTATTCTTTAATCCTAAGCATAGCTATACTGCTATAGGCCTATGCTGTCAGGGAGCAGTTCCCCACCAGTCACCATCTCTATTCCCTCATCTCCTTTTCTTCTCACCAGGATTATCACTATGTGTCCAGTCTTCCTCGCTGTTTTTGGGTCTCTCTCCCCCTCTTCTCTCTCTCTCTCTATCTTTCTGCAGGTTAACACCTGCCTGTGCTGTATTATATTTGCTATGTTTGCATGTTTCTCTCTCTCTCTCTCTCTCTCTCTCTGAGAGCATGCTGGGAGTTTGCTGAGAGCGTTGCTAGTTTGCTGAGAATTTGTGAATTTTGTGATTTTTCTCTCTTTTCTTTACTGTATGGTTGTATATATTGGTTTATTGTTGTTGTCGGGGAGGGCAGGCAGCAGGATCTGACCTGGCTGCGGGTGACATCAACAGATTCCTGGATGAAAACCTTTGGGCAGTCTGCTGTAAACGTGACGGATTACTTTCCTGATCCTGAGAAGTTCCTGAAAAGTGCACTGACTTTGCAGAAGGTTGTTGGTGTCAACATCCTTGATAAAAGAAAACATTTTTGTCTGAAAAAACACATGAATGTTCCCAGAAAGATGCTCAAGAAAAAAAAAACAGGAAAAGGGTCCAGAATGATAAGAACTCAAAAATAGGTCATTGATGATGATGGTGATGATGATGAGGTGTAGCCGTTCTTTTCTCTCCAAGGTTGGACATGAGAGTCACGTCTTCCACAGAGATTGTCCCAGGCAGAGTGTTGGCGGTTGGAGCGGAGATCTTGGGCTTCAGCTTCTGTCTGGTGAACGTCTATGATTCCAACCAGAGCTCAGGCAGACTGGACCTGTTCCAGAAGCTCTCATCGTGTGGACGGGATGAGTGTGTGTTCCTGGGCGGAGACTAGAACTGCACCGACTTCACACTGGACAGGACAGGCTAGAAGCCTCATCTTCAGTCTGCTGCTGCGTTGACGTGGCTGGGAGCAGAGCTGGCTGTGATGGATGTGTGGAGGGTGAAACATAGACAGTACACTTGGGTGAAGGCGGTGGATGGGCTTATCTCTGCAGCCAGGCTGAACAGGTTTTACATGTCGCATCTTTTTAGCAACAGACTACTGAACAGTCAAATTCACCCAGTTGATTTCACTGATCATCACTTAGTCACCTTTGATCTCCTTATTTCACAGACAGCCAAACGCAGCTCTTACTGGCATTTCAATGTGACGCTGCTTCAGGACATTGTTTTCTGTCACAGGTTTGAGGTGTTTTGGGGAGTCTGGAGGGGGAGGAAGGGGGATTTTAGATGTTTTGGTCAGTGGTGGGGAAAGCACATATCAGAGCTTCCTGTCAGCAGTACACCAGTCATTCAACTACAGTCAGTGTCCAGTCAGTCAAACGAGCCATAGGACAATTAGAGAGACAAATCATCATCTTGGTCGTCCACAAAGACCAGTCATACTGTGTGCCGGACAGATCCATTATGGACAATCTATTTTTGATGAGAGACCTGTTGGACATTTGGAAACTGTATAATATTGATGTTGGGGTGGTTTCTTTATATCAGGAGAAGGCAATTGACACGGTTGATCACAGTTTTCTTTTTTCCACTTTGAGGGCTTTTGGGTTTGGTGATGTATTTTTGTCACTGTTGGGATTGTTGTACAGAGATGCTTGTTGTTTGGTGAAGGTGGGTGGTGGGCTGAGCTGCTCGGTCAAGGTTCAGAGAGGAATCAGGCAGGGGTGTCCTATTTCTGGACAGTTATATTCTTTGGCCATTGAACTTCTTCTGGCTGTACTAAGAGCAAAACTGTCAGGTCTTATATTACCAGGACTATCTCATCATCCCCAGCTGGTAGTGTTTGCTTATGCTGATGACATCAGTGTATTTGTCAGGGACCAAGGGGATGTTGACAACCTGAGCTTCATCTTAGACCTATATCAAAAAGCATCCTCTACTTGTCTTGGTGTCTTGTCCAAGACACCAAGACACAAACAAAGCAATGTTGTCTCTGCTGTACAGTGCCAGGAGGAATGCAAGGAACTGTACATTGGGGAAACCAAACAGCCCTCCATAAACAAATGACCCAACACAGACGTGCCACTTCTTCAGGACAGGACTCAGCAGTACACCTACACCTAAAAGAAAGTGGACACTCCTTTGAGGACAGTCAAGTACGTGTGCTGGCCAGAGAAGATCGCTGCCAACGACTCTCAGGTGACCACCCGGGCCATTAACATGCCGATGGTCCACAGGGCTATATTTTCAAGCTCTGCTCCCAGCAAGCTTAGAACTGAAGAAGCTCTCTGGAGAGAGGGTGAAACGTTTCAGTCCAGTTGACACAGAGAGATCTAATTTTGGATAACTATGACCTGGATGAGTGAGAACCTACACAAACACAATATCTGGTACACCTTGATCCTAGCATGGGGGGGGGCGGCTGCCCTTTCTGTTTAGAGTCAGAGGCAGTTTACCACCTGTTTGTCCAGTGTTCCAGGCTAGAGGAGCTGTTCAGACAGCTGCAGAGGTGGTTCAATGGCCTAGGTGAAAGGTTCTCCTCCAGCGTGTTCATCTTCAGTCAACATTACCGTGCTCGGAGGAAAGCTGTACACCGCCTTGTTAATTTTATGTCAGGGACAGCTAAGCTAGCCATCTGGAAAACCAGGAAGAACAGGGTGAGAGGTCAGGGGTCAGGGGACATGGTGTCCATGTTGGCTGGACTGGTGGCAGCTCGGCTGAGGGTGAAGTTTGTTTTTTACAAACTGACTGACCAAACGGAGGTGTTTTTAAACGTTTAGGGAGTGAAAGATGTCCTGTGTTCAGAGAAAACTCCCTGATCCTGAATTTGTAATTTGATTGTCAGTGTCATTGTTTTTTGTTTTTTTGTTTTTGTGCTGTTTAAAAAAAAAGACAGGGAATATAAATAGGTACTAAAGGTTATTTTTAAAACTCTCTCTCTTTCTCTTTTATTCTCTCTGTCCTATCTCTCTTCTTCTCCTCCTTTACCCAGCTGGCTTTCAGCAGGATGGTTCATCCTGGTAAACCTGGTCCAGCTCAAGGTTTCTTCCTGTTAAAAGGGAGTTTTTTCCTTGCAACAATGCTTACCTGGGGGTTCAGGCTCTGGGTTTTTCTGCCTCTGCAAACCACACCAGGGTTTAGTACCGAGTGAACCAAGAACCGCGTTCTGAGGAACAACCGGAGCTCGTCACTTTGGTCCACATGAGAATTCAGATAAGGGATAAGATCTCACACCTGCCCAGAAGAAGTGGACTGTCCACAGAAATGAACTCTGATTGTGGTGATGTCATGGGGGCCTTAACACTATAGCTGGTCCACATTAAACAGACCAAAGAGAATCAGCAGAGAAAGAAGCAAGATTTTCTGCACTTTTTTCATCAAAACTAGTTCCTCATGCTCCATTTCTCTGCTTCTACTCGGACTCTCTCTCCCTCCGTCTTAAAAGGACAAACGTTTCCCCGCAGTCACCATAGTGCCGCATTGGTATTCTGCTCTTAATTTAGCCGAGAGCCGCACAGTGGTATCTGCTTCCAGCAACCACACAGAAATCCGACACGTAGGGGCCGAAGGGGGGCTGGGAGAATTAAAGGAAGTGAGAATTGCGAGGGAAATGGCAAGGAAAGGACAGACAGAAAAGCAGACATGACATTGCCTGACGTGCCGAGGGCTTTCTTAAAGGTGCTAACGTGTTGAAATAAATCAAGAAAAAACAAGAATCGATTTGTTTGCGGCTTAAAGGGTGGAAAATATCCAGTTTGTGAACTCCTAGTGACTTTTTGAGTCTTGCTACATCAAAGCTAATTAAAGGCTCTGCTTAGATCAATTATTTTCATTTAAGATTTAGACAAAAATACTTTTGTTCATTATTATTTTCAGGGCTGTAAAAGCTTATCGGTACCTAGCATAAAATGTAGAACTTCAAAAAAATGGCTAAAGGCAAACACAAGCTAACTGATGAAAGTAACCGTGAGTTATTTCAACTTGAAGGAGTCTCCTTTCCAGTACGATTTGTTGAGACAGAGTTACCATTTTTCTGATGGACGCATATGGAGCTAGGCAATCCACGTCAAGGTGAGGGGGATGCAGACAGTTTTGAAAGGAAGAAGTGAAGAAATAGTGTGGGTTTAGAAAGTGTTGACAGTCCCTCTAGAGGGATGGAGAAGAGGGAGGAAGGGAGGGAATGGAAATGGAACGTCCAGATTGGCGTTTAGAAGCAGAGCTGGGAGGCAGGTAAAGAGGGAAAACCAAAGTGCAGATGCATGCGAGAAAGAGGGCAAAAACCGTGTCGGTAAAGGATGAAGCTGAACGTGTCAGACAAAACAGAGTTTGACATAAGCTGACAGTGGCGGGAGCACACTGCGAACAAATCAAAGCAAGGGAAGAAAGTGTGTATGGAAGAGACAGTGGTCTTACAAAGGATTCCTCTTTTTCTTGCTTAAGCCAGGAAGTGGAGCTACATTATCACTTTAAACTATTTTTCATATCACCTCAAGCTCACCCATAAAAGGCTAAAAGTAAAAGAAACATTACCCTCAAATAGCCTCACGCCGGTGCGAACCCCAGCTTTTAATTGCCACCGTATAGATACCGCCTTACACGAAATAAATTAGTTGCTAAAAGATGAGCTGATTAAAGATGAGTGAGGGAGCTGGGACTGTGTTCATTTTGCATTTAGGCTGATAAATGAAGAGCATAGCCTATTGTGAAACTCAAGAGGGCCGCTTTTGTGGGAAGAGCGCTGCCCTATGAGACTTAGGAAGTAGTTGAAGTAACAATCCTTCCAAACTATTGTCGCACTTGGGTTTCTGTAAATCTCCTAGGGACATTCCCCGTGGTAACGAACACTGGAGGTTAGCATGCAGCGGTAGCAAGGTGGCACAAAGGACGACTGTATGCAGACAAGAGTAGTAAAGTTATTGTTTGCTGGTTGATTACCTTCCTTGCAGTATTTTCCCCTGAAGCGTGTATGGGTGCAGTCACAGTAAACTTCTCCATATTGAACAGAGCAAAATCCTCCATTGAAGCACGGGTTCTGCTTGGTACAAAGGTACTCTGATTCGGTCTGAATGCCCTGGCTGTTTAGCAAAGTCGGCGGTGTCTCCCCCACCTTCAGATTGGATATCAAACCCTGGAAGGGCGGCTCGTATTTCACCGTGCTCGACGTCAGAGCAGAGAGGCGCACATCGGGCGGAATCCCGCCAACGAACAGGTCGCTGACGACCGCCATCTCCTTCCTCTTAGATTTGACCTCCGCGACTTTGGTCTCGCCGTCCACCATCAGCAGGGTCTCGCGGAAGTTGCGGGTGAGCAGGACCATGTGCCAGCGGTCATCGTTTACTCGCGTCTCCATGTGCAACGTGGCTGGCTCGGTGCAGTGGATGGCGAAGCGCAGCTGCAGGCGCCCGGCAGCGATCAGCAGCTCCAGGAAATCGCAGTTGCCACCGTCATCCAGGTAGAGCACAAGGGCCTTGCTGGCGTTGGTCCGGACGCTGAAGCTCAGCTCACCCTCCGACCCGGCCTCCCAGCGTCCGTACCGAGCCCACTGGCCAGGTGCCCCGCCAAATTCCAACATACGTACGGTAGCAAGCAAACCGAAGAAAGAAAGAGGCCATAAAGGCCAACATAGGAACCTTAACCCTCTTGTCATATTTGACAGTAATTTCAGCCTATTGAATTTCCGTCAGTTAATTGGAATATAAAGCTCTTGCATTCAAGAACCTCTCGCACAGGCCCAATTCCAATTTTCTTGGTGATTCAGCGAGATTTTATTTCCCCCCTTTTCTCTGATGTTCTAATTCTTGTTCTTATCCTGATTCTCTCCTTTGCCTCTCCATCAGTCAGTGCCTCTGGGACTTGTAGGAGCGAACGAAGGAATAGTGGGCCGGGGCAGGGAAGGGTGGGAGGGGAGGTATTATAATTTTTCCCACACAACCCTTTCTTCAAAAGACCATTGGTCTACCACCGGGACCGAAAATAGGATATTTGTCGGTAGAATCCAGATCTCGTTGCAATTTCCAGGAAATCCAGGAGCCCCTACCAAAATAGGAAAGGAGGGAAGTTATCTTCCAAGGCTGTTTTTACTTTAAAGGGAGTCCATATAGAAGGAAATTAAGAAGGAGGAGGGGGTATCAGAACTCGCCGATGACCGTTTGGTGGTTGCAGCCTTAAAACCCTCCTCAAACCAGTCCACCTTATACTGGTACGAATCCCATGGTTGTGGTGGCGAGTGGGGGGCCTGGAAGACAGAGACAGATAGATAGAAATGTTATTCACATGCAAACATATCTCAGTTATCAGCAATAAATAAGCCTTTTAAAATCGCCATTTTAATTTCCGGTACCTAAACGCCACATAATGGTTTTATGTGTTGGGATCGGTCAGGCAGATCTTTACTTCACGCATCCATATTCACCCGCATTCATTATTGAGTAGAGAACAAAGGGCTGCACAATCAGAGTGACTAAGCTGCCGTTGATGGGTTTTTGAAGTATTTAAACAGCTTCGTGATGGCCCCAATAACCGGGAATTGAACCAGAAGCCAACCAAACCAGCCAGGTTCCCTACAGACGTCTTGGTAGAGTCCAGTACAGCTATATATGATTCATATGTATGTGAAATCCACCTCCAGTGTTGTTTTCAATGATTAGCACGACATCTTCAATGATTAGCGTGACACGTATCTTCTACGATTGCATCTGGAGAGAGAAAGAGTACCAAAAAAAAGTGACAATGCTAACAGCATGGGAATAAGCTGTCATCAGCTGTCCGGGAAACATAAAAATTTCTCCCAAGACACAATTTGTGTTGCTTTGTTTTTTTCAGTAGTGGGTGTAAAAATTCCATTTAGAAAGACCTCCGTACTTCCATAACTTTTGTTCCTGTTTATAGTTTATGGAAACTTCTTAGTGGTGACCTGAGAGTAAGCAAACACTCTAACGTATGCTCAACGTCACGTCAGATGTGACGTTCTCACGTAAGACCAAAGTTCTTGTTCCGGTTTGAGCTGCACCCCTCCGGTAAGCCGCACAGTCACCGGAGCCACCACCAACTGGTCGTTGCACGGTAACTGTTAGCATGATCCAGATAGGAAACGCTGGTATGGTTGTTTAAAAGTTGTGGCAGAAATTTAGCCTGGTCAAAGGCTCACACTCAGTTTCTGACATAACATAGAGACCACAAAACAATAAATATGGGCATCAGTTTCTTCCCGACCCTGTTGGCCGTAGTGCATCGGCAAACCTCCTTAATTTTCCTCTCAAATGATGACAGCGTTACTGAAACCGCGCAAAATCGAGCTGCGGCCTACAAAATATGATAATCAACCAGGGATAAGCAGTTTGCAAATGTTTACATCATGCTTGATACACTGTTTGCAGCCACGCGCGCACACAAGGGCAACCCAGAGGCGAAAAACATCGTTCCAGTCGTCAGCGTAAAGCTGCTGCAGCGCTCTAATTAATCAGAGAGACACGCTGGGTCAATTGTAATCTCAGGCAGGACAAAAAAAAAAAAATCGAGGACTTAAAACAAGGATGCAGTGGCAGAGAAAAGGACGCTCACTTCAACAAATGGCACTGCTAGGTTGGGCGCCAGACTCATTGTGCACAACTGTAGCAGGAAAAAACAAAAAGTTTCCACAGCAGCAGAACTTTATTACGTACACTAATCAAGTTACTAAAATGGCCACCTAGGGGTGAGGGAGGGGGTTGGCATGAAAGATGAAAGAAGCATGTTGGGAAAAAAAAACAACAGGATGTCAGTGTCACTCCATCTGCGGCCCCACTGGGGACGCAGTCGTGTGCAATGCATGCCCCCCACCCCCTGCCCGTCCCCCACAGCGCTGCATCTGCATGCCACCAGCAGGCCCAATGAACTCGCCCAACCACACCGCGAGGAAGCGAGACCCATGGCGTCCACATGTGGTCAGAAGCGCTGTTAACATGTGGCCGTATGCTTGTGGGGGCAGAGAAATGCCTTTTTTTCCTTTTCATTCCACAGTTATTAACCTCAGCGGAATAACTGCGTTACGTGAGTGCAAAAGCGCACACGCACAAACGCTGCAGCGACTGAGCAATGTGTTTAATTCCGCGGCCCTTGTAGACCCACCTGGGCTCATTATTGCCTTCTTAATTCACCCGCCGCGCCCGCGGTGGCATATTGATCCCACACCATGAGGTTCCGAGTCTTACAAAAGACTCCCTCCCGTCTTTAGTCCTAGGGTATTGCGTCCAATACTCTTGAGATCACTCTTCTTTTTTTTTTTTTCAAAGAACAAATAAAAGCCGAGCTGATCCGTCTTTGAGCGTATTGATTTCCAGATTTTTCTTCGTTCTTTGTAAAATGCCCAGACTGCGCGGGGCCACAGTCCCGCCCTCCAAAAAAAAAAAAAAAAAAAAAAGAAGTGGCTAGATTTTGCTTTGAAAAGATAGGAAGTGACAGAGCTCTGTGTGTGTGTGTGTGTGTGTGAGTGTGTGTGAATGTAAACAGGGAGCCGTGAAAATAAGGGTCGAGAATATGCACGTATTTGCAAGCCGGGAGAGGAAGTAGGTTAGGGAGAAGAGAGGAGACGCAGGCAGCATGGGGTTGGGGGTGGGGGGCAGAGAATCAGATTACGTAAGCACTGCTAACGCTCAGCCTGTTTTCTGAAAATGTGTCCAGAAAACAGCTGATTCGGAAAAAGACCCGTCTTCTTCCCCCAACGGCCTTGGCCGTAACAGACGGGATAAATCATGACCCCCCCCCGCCCCACCACCCTTTCCGGTGGAGTGAAATAATGTTATGCTGGCTCCTAGGGGCAGTTGGAGGTACTTGGAGGTGCTACGATATACTGTCGTCACTCTGGGGAGGTGGGGGAGTGGGCAATTGGCCTTCCCTTTCTTCCACTTTGGATCTCTCACTCGGTTCTTTTTGCTGGATGTTTCGGTCAACTGGTGATGCAAACTCATTCTCCTTCTCTGACCAAATGTCTGCAGAATTGTCCCTCAGAACTCTGCAGCTCGTGTTCTGACTAAGATTAAGAGGCGTGACCACGTTTCACCTATGTTGGCCTCCCTACATTTTGCTTCCAATAAAATTTTGAGTAGAATTTAAGATCCTCCTCCTAACCTATGGTGCCAGACCACGCTGTGCATGGTCTGGCACCATCATCTATCACCGATCTAACTGAACCATATCAGCCCTCTAGGACGCTACGTTTCTTAGATTCAGGTTTACTAGTTATACCACGAATATCCAAATGTAGATCTGGAGCCAGGGCCTTCAGTTATCAAGCTCCTCTGCTGTGGAACCACTTACCAGCATCAGTCCGGGTGGCAGACACCCTCTTTACGTTTAAGAGTAGACTTAAAACGTTGCTTTTGCCAAAGCCTATACCTAGGACTGTTCGAGCTCTGCTGGGGGAGATCTATAGACACCGAGTTTTCAGAGAAGCGGGGGACTCACTCATCATGCCCGGTTCAGCACTAACCCACCCTCTCCCCTGGAGCTCTCGTGCACCATCTTTTTACAGCACTTCCAGAGCCTGTTGCTGGATCTCCTACCTCCACGCTCCTGAGGCTGGTTCTGCTCGAGGTTTCTACCTGTTAAAGGGAAGTTTTTCCTCGCCACTGTCGCCAATACCAATGGCTAACTCAGTGTGGAGTTTTGACTTGGGAGCTGTTTTTCTTTTTGAACGTGTCTTGAGATAACTTTGTTATGAATTGGGACTTTAAATAAAATTGAATTGAAATTGAATTGAAGTCTCATAGCAGGCATTTCAGCACTTTTTTTTATTAAAAAGGAAATAGATTGCTTTGATCTAGGAGGTGTTGACAGTTGACAAGGCAAGCTTGCTCTTATTTAGGTGGGACGGGTAGTTGCCCTTGCATTCCCAGTTGATGTTCGTCCAACCGTGCACGCCATCTGGCACGTCACTGAAAATAACCATCCCCTTTGAAACATTGCTATTAGCTTAGCTTTGTCCCTTTTATCAGGGAGCGGGACTTTAGTACCTTAAGACCCGATGTAAACGTCCCTCAAAAGTAACTATGGTAACATGATGCTTGCTTTGCACTTTTTGTTTTTGTGTTTTGCCCCTGGATAAATGCCTCTAATGTTCCTGGTCAAACATTTAATGGGACAAATTGAGGCAGTCCTCTCTTGTGATGGCGGAAATCGTGGCGTTTGCGCGGTGCGGTAATGGAAGTCATTTCTCTAATACTGAGGCGTCAGGATGCTGTTAGCGGTGCCACCGTTGTTCAATAAGGTTTTTCCTCCATTCTTACGTCTTTTTTTTTTCGTTTTTGGTCGCTCGGATGTTAGCTCAACTGCATCCTCCCCCCCCGCCCCCCCGCTGATCTCCTTGTTCCTCAGCATCCCTTCTTCCCTCCATGCCGTTTTCCTCTCCTCATCCTTCCAAAGAAATGTATGCGTAATGAAGCCTTTGTGTTTGTACAGTGAGCCGGCACCGGTTCAAAATTGAATCGGATGTTCTCGCCACGCTGCCGCTCCTCTTCCTCTCCTGCCTCCCCGCGCGCTCTTCGCCTTTTTCATTATCTGCTGTGTCCCCCCACCCCACTGCACCGCCGCTGTTGGAATGCTCCCTATTGTGTGCGTCAATGTGAAGGTTGTTTTGACAGCATGCAGCTGATCCAGGGACGAGTGCAAGCCCCTACATCTGTATCCACAATATGGTCTACATCAGGAGTGCCCAATACGTCGATCGCGATTGACTGGTCGATCGCAAAGGGAGTGCAGGTAGATCGAATGACATTCATCTGCACTACGATGTTTGTCTTTCGATTGACATACAGGACATCCAATCTGACGTCTGATCTTTCACCGTGCTAACTTCTGCTAAACTTAAGCTAGCTACAGAACCGGCGCCATGGGCGGGCATTGGGGGGCTGTGCCCGCCCACGGAGTCAGCTGTGCCCGCCCTGGACTTAAAGCAGTGTTCTGTTCTGTGTTAATTTTATTTGGGCTTTATTTTATCCGTCAGAGTAGCCATCTTCTATTAATCCCATCTATCCTGAGCTATCAATCTATCAATCCAACTGAACGAAGGCAACAGAGAGCAGAGAGAAGCAGCAGTGCCACACAGCATCACTTTGATTAAAACCTTAAGGACCAAAGGCAACAGTAACACTGGAGTTAGCATCCATGCTAGAGCATATCATGGATGCTAACTCCAGTGTTCATTGACATCACCTTATGTTTCTAATAGAAGTGTTCTCTGAACACCTCAGCCCCCTTGAGTGAGTTGTAAGTTTAATAAATGAGCATAGCACTACTGTATTTTGTTTTTCTTTGAGATATATATATATATATATTTAAAAATGAACTCCCTTGTTAGTGAGAGAAAATATTACAATAATCAAGGACTGGCCACAGAGCCGCTGTTCACCCTGAGGCAGATAAATGAAGTTTAAAAAAAGTGTGCCCCCATAGAAGAATCTAGTGCCCCCGCCTCTTATTTGGTTCTGCAGCCGGCTCTGAAGAATGTAAAGTGTTGTATTATTATTATGCAAGATACACCAAAATGTTATAAATGAAATTCAAATTCAATTAAAAACATACTTTATCCTAAAAGGGGCAAAAGAAAGAATATCCAATAATAGTAATAATTAAAACAAAAATAATATATATTATAAATAAATATGTGTTTTGCATTTTATTGTAGGTAGATCGTTTTGACTCGGTCATCTAATAAGTAACTCACAAATTGAAAAAGTGTGGACACCCCGGTCTACATATATTAATCTTGGCCTGTGATTTTTGGAAGATCAAAAGTCAAAGTTCAACAGGAAATCTGGAACATCACCAGTATTTAAACATCACTTCCTTGGCCCACGATCAAGATTTGCTGAAAACTTCGCTGAAAAAAAATCTGTTCAGAACTTTTCGAGCGATTTCGCTGGAGAGACCGCAGAAATTAGAACTGACATTGTCGCAACACCAATTGCAGGATGACACGTGCATGTAGTACAAAACGGAGGCCTGATTTAAGGGTCTTTGAGCACCTACATTAGCGCAGCTAATGCTGGCTAACAAAATCAAACCAGATATTTTGAAAAATAAACAGAAGTTTGAGTCTTGCATCACCAGATCCAAAAGAAATCTGCAACAATCACTGATTTTGCATTGAAAGGTCATTGATGATGACTTCCTTATATTCCGCCTAGGAATAAGAAAAAGCGATAGCCTGTTGCCGCTACTTTTGTTTGCAGCAGGACGAATGCAGTTCTAAGACAGAACAGGATGGCTCGTTGGTGGGTGAGTGTGAAATTTGGTGAAAAATTCTAGTTTTATGTTGGCAAAAAGGAGTAATTTAGAGTAGCACCTTTTAGCATAGAGAGAAAAAAACACATGCGGTGTCAGCGCAATCAACACATCCGAGGAGAAAACAGATGCTGAAAGGAAAGAGGACCGACATGTGACAACCGTCATCTGGGAGCATCTCTTTAACCTTGACGAAAAAGAAAGATGTCAGCTGACAGAGCGATGAAAGCAATCCCCTCCAGTGAGCAAAAACAGCAAAAACAGAAGGGCGGCAAAGGAGGAGTAGAGGGATTGCCGATCAGCTTTGAGTGTACCTCTAGAAAAAAAAAAAAAAAAGAAAACACCCATAAAACCGAGAGGGGCCTGTACATGTCACGAGCACATCTAAAGGGAACCATTTGCCTGCAGGTATCTTTAGGAAACCATGGTGACTGGAAGGGACTTGAGGGCAAAAGGTTGACGCGAAAATCTTCGCCCTTCCAATCCTCACCCGTCACAACTTTGGCGACCAGATTCGGACCGCAAAGCACTCAAGACTATGCTAGGCAACCCCTCAAAAAAAAAAAAGGGACCTAGTGGTGGGGGAGGACTTTTATGGATTACCTAGAACTCTTGAGGAGCTCTGACGCGTATTGGATAATGCCAACTGGTGGAAAAAAAACCTTATTTCTCCAAGCTACACTTCCATTTTTTATTGGTATTTTAGGGCCATAGTGATAAATAAATGAACGAAAAACAGACTTGAAGAATAACGTCAATAACACGACAAAAAAGGTTAAATAAAAGTCAAAATAGTACAAGAATGAAGCCATCATAGACATGTCCTTGTGTTCGGGTGTTTAAAATGTTATATTCACGTCTTTTTGATACATGGATTAACACCCATGTTGACGTTTGTCATTTTGACAGCTGTATTTCAAAGGCGAACGATAACAGAGTTTTTAGCTTTTCTTGGATGATTGACGGCATTCAAATGTCCAACACTCATTCAGATTTTGTTTACTGTTTTTTTTGCTTTTTCTTTCATCTTGTCTGTTTGTTTGTTGCCTAGCCTCGATACGGTCTCTCTGTCTTATTCATTCTCTATGTCTCTCTTACTCTATATTCATTTATTCATTCAACAATTGATTTATTATGGATCATCATTAGTCCTCTAGGAAGAAAATTAACAATGTCAAAGTCACATCGCACCAAATAAACACCCACGATCACCTTTGTGGCAGGTCATAGTTCATATGTGCTTAATTACAAACCGCATTGTGTATAAAATGAAGGCTTTCGGAAGCATCCGCTATTCAACCTTATGGTTTTTTTTTTTTTTTTTTTTTTTTGCTGTAAAGAATAAAATTCTTTCTTGGCACTAGAGAAGTTGAACTTAGAGAGACCAAAATAAAACCAACAAAGAAACTCATGAACAAGGCATGTTGCGTTGATTTGTAGTTTTAAATTTCAGCATAGTGACAATTATCTTGTTGCTTTGTACGTCGCAGAAGTTCAGGGTGATAATTACGCAAACCAAAGATATAAAATAATCAAATAATCTTTGGAAAATAAATAAATAAATCGGCATATAAATACCGCAATTACCATACACTGTGAATAAATGACTTCAGATCACGATGCCATGACAAGTCAGTAATGAAATCCAAAATTATGCCACCATATTACCAACAATGATTAAGCGTGACCTTATTTGTGAAAAAGACTGACCTGAAAATAGTCCCCCCCCCCCCGGTAAAAACAAATTCACACCACGTTCCAGGCATCTTGTTCCAAAGTAATATTTTCACAATGTCTCAGACACAAAGAGAGGCGGTAGCTCTTTGTAGCGGCGTTCTCATCTCCTATTCTGTATGGATATTCCGTTAAACTCCGAATAATGCATGTAAATGATACCGCGCCACCGCTAATGTCATCACCGGGGTCAGTATTTCCTAGTTGGAAACATGTTCCCGATTTTCAAACGCCTGCTTGCACTGGTTTTAAAGTACAAAACTATTCACGCAAGTGTACATTGGTCCAATTAAAGCAAAAATAATGAACGACCTCTTTGAAAAAGAAATATGGACGCCTCTGGACAAAAAAAAAGGGGCAACGTGCCACCGAAGGACCGCGGGAACTTTCTTTTTGAATTATCTGCAACGGCAGAAGAGGGAAAAGCAATTTTATGATCAGTCACCGACAGAGTGAGAGCGTCAATCGATTGATGACTTCCTTTAAATCTGATGGACTCCATTAATTATTAAAAGAGGTCTTCCAACGAGGAAAAGTGCCCAGACTGGAGATAGGAAACCGTAAAGCTATGTATAGCCCATCAGCGCTGACGTTAATGCAGTCTTAAATTAACAGCGTATCTTTGAGTGTCTCTACTTCCCAGTTATCCTTTAGCCTTTTTCACATCTTAGTGTGCCCGGTATGTAGCGGAGACATAGCTAAATTTTAAGTATTGGTGCCATTACGCACCAATACTAACTACTTAACCCATCCCCAATTTCAAAGAACGTTAGCGGAGCCTTTCCATTACCTTTATCGTACTATGTGAGATTGTTATTGTCCCTCATGTCTGGTTTCTGTCAGTTTGAACATATTAAAACAGACCTAGAGTGACCTCTGTAATGGCCTTGTATCTAAACTTCTGACCTCCTGACCTTAAGAGCCACAATTAGCATATAGCAAGGGTAGTTTATGTCATAGTGTGTTCTATTGGTTATTTCATTAAGCTCATCTGAACAAGGCAGCCATATGAAGCGTTAAATGATAGCTGTACTGATGCACAAAAAGTCCTCTTCAAACTTTAAACTTCAAACTTCATTTTTAATCCTACCATTCATTCACTATGGAGCGGGGTACCCCTTCAACTAGTCACCAGCACATTGCAGGGATAATACACACACACACGCACACACACACACTAAAAATCAATGATACTTCAACAGAAGAAGGAAGCCGGACTAGCCCCGGTGAACCAAAACAGACTAGCAAACTCCTTATAGAAAGGCTGCTGACCCCGGGGAGATTCAAACCTAGCACCTTCTCGCTGTGGGGCCAAAGAGCTACTGCCTCTCAATATGGATTATAAGGCTATAATTTTAGCTTTCCCGAGCAGCTTTAAGGTTGCCTCTGTGGCCCCAGGGACATACCGGCTGCTGCTCGAGAAGGGCTAACTGCAGATGCGCTTAGTTCATCTGCACTGGCTGCGTTAGCTGCCCTCTTTTAACAAAGCCTCTGTTTCAGTCAATAATGTCTCCACCTGCTGCTGGGTCAGTATATATCCACAAATTATACCTTATTTACTGTACACAGTGCATTTTTGAATTCCAGCTCGCCTCTGTTCATCGCTGCAATCTGTGGGCGCAGCCGGACCTCCTGTTCCAGGGTCATATGATATATTCCAAATGAATAAACATTCCACATTCTCATGAACTACGCTGTGCGCTAAAACATACATCAAGACAGGAACAAACGCGGCTGCGAGAGAACTTTATTACGATATTACTTGTTTCATTAGGTGCATTCGTCGGCATATAATAAACAAGCAATGCATCCTCAATCCTGGAGCCTTAATGTGAGTAGTACTACTTGGCATGGTTCTACTGTATATGCCCTCTATCCTCCACAGCTGGTTTATGTCTACATCCGTTCCATCATCCATCCCCAACAATAGCACAACCATTCCTTTCTCCATGCTTTCTGTACTGTTTCTCCTTTTCTTTGACAAAGTTCCTCTCGCTGATAGGTATATGTATAGATCAGGGGTGTCAAACTGATTCCACAAAGGGCCGTGTGGCTGCAGCTTTTTGTTACATCCAATCAAGCATCGAGTTTGACCAATCAGCTGTCTGAAGACTCAGATCAGTTGATTAAATGACTTCAGTCTGGTGTGCTGTTGCTTGGTTGGAACAAAAACCTGCAGCCTCACAGCCCTTTGTGGAATCGGTTTGACCCCTGGTATAGATATACTGTATGTTTTTGCCCATTGCAGTGGGCATTTAGGTTAGGGTTAAGGTTCAAATTTATTGTTGTTACTTACTTAACCACTGTTTCAGAAGGAATTCTTACTTCTTAGGGTTTGTGTTTTTATGCATGCACTTCTCAGACCAGAGTTGTGCAGCCGCCAAAGTGAACCGGAAGATTGCAATCCAACATTGGAGATTAAAAAAAAAAAAAAAAAAAAGTTTTTTTTTCCATCAAAAGAAATGCATGCACCATCAAACACATCTTGGCTTCCTCTCTGTAATCATATTAAACAAGGTCCAAACAGAGTTTGCAGACAGCAATCTACACACACACACACACACACACACGCACACACACAGACTTGCACACAGACACAGAAATGCAGACAGGTATAATGTATTACGCAGCCCTATACCCTAACCATAACCATTCCAACTAACCCCCTGACCCTAACCCTGACCTAAACTCGATTCTAACCTCAACCTTAAAACCAGGTCTTAACCCTCAAACAAAGACAAAGTTGTGAGGACCAGTCAAAATGTCCTCACTTTGATAGTAGAAGGACTATTGTGGTAGTGACAGTCAGCCCCTGCAACTTCTTTCAAAACCCTTGAATAAAATGCTCAATAGCGGTTAGTCAACGTCGAATCAACACATAATCTCGTCAGACGGCAGCTGAGCTTTCTGAAATGTTTTCTTTGAGTCCCAAATAATAAAGGTTGATAAATACCCGTAATGCGATGATACATGTCGCTCATGTTCTCGCCATCTGTGCCGCCACCACAAGAGTAGCTGCGGTTAATTAAACAGTGGGCAGCCAGCAGGTTGAAGGAAAAGCTTCCATTTAATGATGAAAGAGCCTGCTCGGCAATTACAGCTTTAATTAAAACCAGGGAGGACGCCAGGAGCTATCAGCAATCGGCCAATAAAAGGAAAGGTTACGTTCCTGGCGGGCATACAGACGGACAGAAAAGTGTACATTCAGACTTTATCCAAGTGAAATCATGGCGCATCTGTTGAGGTGAAGACAGCGACGCGTTGTGACAAAGGTAGGCTTACCGATGCCCCGGCAACTACGTTACAAACTAGAGGCAGGGCATGACTGGGTTCTTTGGTGGGGGGGTCAAGCTCATACCCATACAATCTCCTTGCACATAATCGACTTTTGTGGCCTTGAAAAGCACTGCTGATATCAAACCACGTGACTTTTTTTAAGTGCTCCCAGCTCTCCTGGAGAACTCTTCAAAAGATGGAATCCAGTGGTGCTGCTTCCCACTACCCCACCTCTCTTCTTTCTCTTTCAATCTAAGGAGAAAGATGTTTGGTCACTTCTCCACTTCTGCACCTTGAGGAGACAGTCGTTAAGCCCTTGCGGAGAGCTGATGTCATTCCTTCTGCAGAAACTCGTTCCCTCTCCGACTCTACTTTTGGCGCCTCTCTTTGCACAGTCTTTGTATTTTCTCGCCCCCCTTTATGCCAATAGCAGACCGGTAGTAGGGTGGTGGGGCTGGGAGTAGGGGGGTGGGGCATGGGCACTCCACAACACACTCCTCTATACGGTATATTGGTAATCCGTCGGAGTGTCACTAATGTGTCCTTCTTATCAAAATAATCCCTTAGGGTTTTATTACTTAGGTTTACACGGTCTGAATTCACGGGGGGACGTGGGGGTATCTCACTGTCACTAAGCATGTATAGAATAGAATAGAATAGAATAGAATAGAATAGAACAGAATAGAAATACTTTTATTTATCCCAGACATGTGAAATTCGCTCTTTACAGCAGTAACCATCAGCAATAACTACAATAGTATTTACAGCAGGATATTTATAGCAAGAGGGCTAGGGTAGAAACCAGTGTGGCAGATTACAGCAATTAACAGCAAGCTAAATGTACAAAGGCTAAGGTGCAAAATGTGCAACATGAAAAATTTAGCCAAATAAAGTAGCACAGAGACCACAGAAACTTCCTTTAACACGGCCAAACTTTGAATAGTCAGAGTGGCACGGCAAATCAGATCCAGAGCAGTATTTTATGGATGAATTAAGCTCAACAGGACATCCTCAAGTGATTGTTTGAAGGAATTGGGACTAAGTGTGGTGGGTTGTGGGTAACTCTGTGTCAACAGGGCAGGTTTGTGTTTAACTCTCCGTTGGTGATTTCGCAAGTCAAAGGAAGAATCTGAATGTAACGGCTTGCAAATTCGGGGCGAGCGTCACCAACCCGCATGTTAACGAAGTTATTGATAAAGTGCCCTCCATGCGGCGAAACGTTCCATCTAAATGCAAAGCGCAGCTTTAGATGCACCTTTGAGGGCGCACTCAAAACGTTGATTAATGACTGCCAGGGAGATTTATGCCCTCCTCCCTCCCTGACTTCCCCTGCACACTTGCACTGACCCACTTCCAACTTTCCAATTTAATCTCACGTTGTTTTGAAACTTAGCCCCAATCAAAACCACTGATAAGTACTCGAAGAGGAAGCAGGTATTCCTCTGCTCTGACATAAATCGCTGCATAATCCTGTAATCCCTTAACAAAAGTAGAAAAGGGCCGGCCGTGGCAGAGGCCTTTCGCTTCACGGTCGATTTTTCATTCTCCACTAATCAAAAAAAAGAGGTTGCAATTTAAAAACAGAAATCCCGAATGTCCAACGGTGGCGTCTGAAACCTTTTCATTACCAGCACTTGTATCTTCCCTGATCCTCCACCTGTCTTGTCCGGCACAACCCTCCCGTGGTTTTGCTTTCCCTCTGAATCTGAAAATCCTTTGTGTCATAAACATAATTTTAAAATAAATTTGTCTTCGGGGATGTTAAAACACAACACGTCAGCCCGAGCGGCTTAGAAAACACCATAATTGCATTGCAGAATGTGGCAGAGAAATGATGGAAAAAAAAGAGACAGCTTTCTTCTAGCTTCTCTCTTTAAGTCAATCGTCTACTCTGGAGCGATGTCCATTTCCCCTCTTTCACTTTTGTTTTTGCCTCAAGCCACTCACAATTATCGTTTTATCCGTTTAGGTTTTCCAAAATAAAATAACAAAATGACAAAAAAGTACAATAATGTGGACATTTGAGTACTGGGGGCATTAAAATTCTAATTCTAGCACATGGAAAACCTAATATGCCATGCACAAAAGTATGAGCAGAAGCCCGTTTAGGCGTCTTAATACTGTCTTACAGCTAGATTGAACCATACGTTCTTGTCGAGGCTGAGAAGAATGTGATTTCACAGTTTAGTTCACAGACATATGACAGAAGCGCTAAAAATATTCGCTCTTTCGCACACGGCGAGAAGGAATTCATCTCTCGCCAAAGACGTCGGCCCACGTGCCCACCTAGATTCATGCAAAACATTCCCTTTCTGCCACGGGTAAACACATAATGTGACATTTTTCTTTTTTCTAATTTTTGGGAAAAGCAGACTCCGGCGCTCAAATCGACTAGTGCCCAAAATGAACACATAGCTCACATAGCAGTTGCTTTTCTGCCAGGTTAGAGTGAGCATTCCAGGGGTCGGCCTCTCTGGGTCATGAATTATTCCGCACCCACGCTTTCCAGAATACCTGCGGTGGGCCCCGTGGAGACAAGAGTCGAGGGGGTCTTGACTGACAAAGCCTTTGATCCCGCAAAAGCCACACAGTCTATGATCAGCGTCTCTGAGGGGAACGGAAGACAAAAACCTCTTGATATTTTCTTCCTGGGAGTTCTCTTTGCCGCTATGCAGTTTGGCTGACTTTGTTTAATCCAGCGGGGGGCTACTTCCTTTTGCTGAGCAATATTATTTATATTAAGATATGTGTTACTTCCTGTTTTGTAAGCTCGGCAACTGTAACGTGCCCAAGCATGCTTTTTGCTGAAGGTCCGGATTATTTGTCCAGTGTGAGTCTAACTGTACCGTACTTAAGCGCGGCACGCTTCCAGATAGCCAGGATAAGGGAGCCAGTGGAGACGAGCCTAGCGTAGTGTTCCCGCAGCAGCATTCAGTATATTTCTGAGTCTAAAACAGGTATTACAGAGGCAAAGATAAAGCTACCTCGCCAAGCTAAACATAAATAAGCGAGGTTATAATCCATGTTAATGCTAAACCAGTGCGAGTCCCTTGACAACAGGTCTGTTGGTAACTTTTCCAAAAGCATGAGGTGATTAATCATAATTCCCCGAAAGGGCTCATTTTAAAAAGTTGCACGCCACAGCAATCATTTCCGTTCCGTTCATAGCACAAAACGGAGGCGCTAATCACAACAGTTTAAAATATACCATTTTATTTCTCACAAGACATAAAAGATGTCCTTCTACAGATTACATCAACTTCTGTTACTGACAATCCAGTTCTATCCATCCATCTATCCATCCATTCATCCATCCATCCATCTTCTACCGCTTATCCGGGGTCAGGTTGAGGGGGCAGCAGCCTAAGCAGGAAAGCCCAGACCTTCCTCTCTCCAGCTACTTCGTCCAGCTCTTCCTGGGACCTGGGATCCCCAGGTGTTCCCAGGCCAGCCGAGATACGTAGTCTCTCCAGCGTGTCCTGGGCCTCCTACCGGAGAGATGTGCCCTTAACACCTCACCAGGGAGGCGTCCGGGAGGCATCCTAACTAGGTGCCCGAGCCATCTCATCTGGCTCTTCTCAACGTGGGCTTCTCCTCCATCCGGGAGGAGCTCTGCTCCGAGTTCCTCCCGAATGTCAGAGCTTCTCACCCCATCTCTAAGGGAGAGCCCAGCCAATGGTTTACCTTCTTTCAGGATGAGGAAACAAAAGAAAAGGAAAGGAGAAGCCCCTAAATTAGGGAATAATAAAAAATAAAATAATAACGTGAATATAATTGTAATTTTTGTGAATGCGTGCATCTGGATTGTCTAAAAATATTTATCTTTCACATTTTGTTGCACATTGATGCTAGCGATTCAAGCGAAAGCAGACAAAAAGAGCCCTCAGGGTTTTTTTTTTTTTTTTTGCATGACAAAGTTAGCAACAAGGCACGGAACTGAAGGAGGACGAGGATAGGCCTAGAAGGTGAGATGGAGGCTGAGGGAGCACAGGTTGGAGTGCTGATCCAGTGTATCTGCAGCCCCTGGGACCGTTAAGCCTATTAGCTAATAAGCGAGTAAGTAGATAAAAACAAGACAGAGGTGGCCTAGTCAGGTTGGCTTAATGTGGAGAGGTTTATATGGTCGAGCCGTGGGGAAAAAAACGGAGACCTTTCTTCCCCTCGCTTGTCTCGGAAAAAAAGCGACACCCACGTCTGGTCAGAGTCAGCTCTGAATCCTCAAAGCAAAGCCCGCTTCAATTACATTCACACTCCATAACGGGCAATTTTAGCTTCTTACTTTTTTTTTTTTTTTTTTTTGACAATCACTGGGAGAACACAGAGTAACTGAGCCAAGGCCACGGTAATGGATATGAGAGCTGGTTTTAAAATGACTGTACGTCACACGGATTCATCTTTCCCACTGAAAAACAGACGGAAAAACAAAGCAGAAATGTTAGTGTGGCTCTATCTGACTGCTAAGGCCGATAGAACTCGGGCTTCTACAATGCACACTTTTGGCTGAGTTCCAAGTGGGCTGTTTTGACTGGGTTCCTTGACTGTTTCTTGTTGCTAATGGAATGGAACGCTGCTCCCAGGTCAGATTTCCCACTCGGAAAGTCAGATTATCCTCATAACCCCCGAGCTGACTTTCAAAGATGGCAGCCGCCTGTATGAACAATAGTCATATTCCATTCATTTGCACTTCTGACTAATGTATGTCACACTAAATCAGTCATGCACATCGCTTTGTTTGCATCATTTACTTTTTTTAAGTGGAACGAGTTAACTACTAGGTAGGCTGTGCTAACCGGACCTAACAAGGGCTAAATAACAACACACGAACTGTCTGAGCTACTTTGGAAATGACAACTGGGCTGTGTCATTTCCAGCAACTTGTGACTTCCGGGGTAAACAGAAAGCAACATTATTTGTGTTGCTAACAGGCAGGAAAACCATTAAAGATTTTTCAGTTACAACTAGGGCACCTGAAAGAACTCATTGACAACAAATGAATTTTATCAAAGAAGCATCAAGTTACGTTTTTTTTTTTTTTTTTTTTTTTTAAGGCATTGAAAGCGTCACACGGCAGACTACTGTTCGCTTTAGCGTAGCATTTTCCTAAATGTATACAATCTGCCAAATTTTTGACTTATGGTGTAAAATATGGACACATCACAGTGGTTCCTCAAAAATCAGCCTTCAAAACTGACATCTTTTGAGCATCACATTGCAGCTATCTTTCCTGCTGGAAGAGATTACCGCTATTTTCTACAGGACACATTAGCAGCACACAGCAGATGGCCTGCGGCTAATAGCTCATGCACAGCCGTTCTAGCATTCAACTTCAGGAACGTACTGGACGTCCTACATCTGTACTCGACAGATCGTACAAGACAGAGACTTCTTGTGCAAATGGTAGCGTGAATTTTAGATGTTGAGTTGGAGGGACACAGGAAGTGCTGGGCGGCTAGTGAAGGTGGGGGTTCATAAATATGATGGAAGTCCTGCTCTTCTAGTGAAAAAGGATCCTATAGTAGGGGAACCCATGGATCGATACTTGGGAAGGGATACCCTCCCTGTGGGTATTTAGGATATTAGAGGTTGCAGGGGATAAATCTGAGAAAGAAAGGGTAACACTTTAGATTAGGGAACACAAATTCACCATTAACTACCTGCTATCTAGCAGGCGTATTAGCAGCAAATTGACGCATTATTATTCATAGCAAAGGTTAACGGATAATATGTGTTCCCCAAACTAAAGTGTTACCAAAGACGTAAAATTGAATACCAAAATGAATACCAATTTACTGCAATAGAAACATAAACATCCATTCATCTGTTTTGCTCTAACCCCTAGCCCCTAGCCCTAACCCCTGACCCCCTAACCCCGTTTTCTTTCCTTTACCTTGGACAAGTCACCAGCTCTCTACAAAGCAAGTGTTAGCTCTTTGCTATTTGTTGTCTGTTTTTTTTTCTCTGTCAATGTTTATTTTCAAGGCAGTTTATGAGGAGGGTTTGAAGTGGCACTCCTTCCTGTAGGCGCTGCCCTGGGGAACGTCTCTGTTGCCTATGCTAAGTGTGGGCAGTGGGGTGAGGAGTGCGGAGGGAAGGGAACCTGAAAAATATTTATTATTTCTTCGAACATAAGTGGCTAATTCTGGCTCTGTCACATCCCAGGTGCTTTTGTAGGAGCCGAGGATTCACCGGTGCATTGAGTTATTCCACTAGTCAAAAAGGCAATCTCTGAATATTGCGTTTCAAGGAAAAGAAAGTAGGGAGGAAGGAAACAACCTTTGTAGAATTCATCTCCTGAAGGGTCTTGTTCCGTTATTTTATGTGGAAGAGGGTGCGAGAGATGGTTCCGAAAACAAAGACCTTTTTTCGAAGTTGTGAGACGCTGCCTTGCCCAGTGCTGCGTGCTGCTCTATCAGCAGAACATTTGCTTAGCAAGAATGCGTTTACCTGTAGTAATTATATATATATATATATATATATATATATATATATATATATATATATATATATACATTTTTCTGATTTTCACTATTTATAGGTATGTGTTTGAGTAAAATAAACATTTTAGTTTCATTCTTTAAACTATTGCCAACATTTCTTCCAAATTCCAAATAAAAATGTAAACATGTATAGATGCTGATTTCATGCTGACGTGCCCTGAACACCTCACCAGGGAGGCATCCGGGATGCATCCTGACTAGATTCTTGAGCCACCTAATCTGGCTTCTCTCAATGCGGAGGAGCAGCGACTCTACTCCGAGCTCCCCCCGGATGGCAGAGCTTCTCACCCTATCTCTAAGGGAGAGCCCAGCCACCCTACTGCGGAAACTCATTTTCGGCCGCTTGCACCCATCCGCACCCGCTCCATTCTTCCCTCATTTGTGAACAAGACCCCGAGGTACTCGAGCTCCTGAACTTGAGGCAGGATCTCCTTCCCGACCTTAAGAAGGCACGCCACCTTTTTCCAGCCAAGAACCATGGCCTCAGATTTGGAGGTGCTGATTCTCATCCTGGCCGGTTCACACTCAGCTGTGAACCGATCCAGCGAGAGCTGGAGGTCACGGACCGATGAAGCCAACAGAACCACATCATCTGCAAAGAGCAGAGACCTAATCCTGGGGTCACCAAGCCGGACCCCCTCAACACCACGGCTTTTCTAAGAAATTCTGTCCATAAATGTCATGAACAGAACAGGTGACAAAGGGCTGCCGTGGCGAAGTCCAACCCTACCTGGAAATGAGTTCGACTTACTGCCAGCAATGCGGACCAAGCTCTGACATCTTTCATGCAGAGAGCGGATGGCCCGTATCAGGGGGCCCAACGCCCTGATACCACACAGGACTCCCCGAGTAGACACGGTCGAATGCCTTCTCCAAGTCCACAAAACACGTGGACTGGTTGGGCAAACTCCCATGCACCCTCAAGGACCCTGCTGAGGGTGTAGAGCTGGTCCACAGTTCCACATCCAGGACGAAAACGTCACTGCTCCTCCTAAATCTGAGGTTAGACTATACGGCGGACCTTACTCTCCAGTACACTGAGGAGTGTGATCCCCCTATTGGAACCAGTGTTGTGCCTGAACGCATTCATTGAATGCTAGGTCATGAACGCGTTTATATTTTTGGCGAACGTGAACTGAACGTACTCTGTTACTGCCTGATGAACGTTACTGTGAACTCGTTCATTCTGGTGTCTGTGAACAACACGCTCTCTCAGTTCATCTTTGTTCAATTTTGTGCCGGATTTCAGGCAAAAACCCGTAAACAGGCTATAATATGTAGTAAAAAAACACCCAATCTGGCAACACCAGGTGCCAACGTCGTGTGGCTGAATGCGTCATCAAAACAGGAAACACCCTGGTGGAGACAACAACAGCAGCATGTAGTTCAAGACAAAACTCAAGTAGACAAAGCAGCAAAAATGAGTCACATGATCATTTAAATGATTGATCATTTAAATGAGTTATGACATGATTTTATGATTTTTATGTCGATTAGGATGGAAAAAAATCTTTCAATTCTGGGCAAACTTTGCCCGCCGGCTTTCAAAAAAAAAAAAATCCACTGCTAACCTGAAACGGCACAGAACTGAAGCACCTGGGCAGCCTTTCAACGTACGTATGTGCAAGCAAATAAATAATCAAAAGACAGTTAACCCAAATCTCATTGACTCATTTGTCATCTCTCAGCTGCAGCTGTAAACTGGTGGTGCAGTATTTTGTTGGAGACCTGCAGTAATTGAGTAAAGTGGAAAGCCCAGTTTTCATAAACTTCATTCAGGGGTTGCAGTCTCCAAAAACGTGCAATCAAGTAAAAAAGTACAGACAATCTTAAACAATAAATAATAAAAAAAAAAAAAAAAAAAAAATGAGCGAATTTAAGACTGAATTAAGATTTGAGATTAAGGATTCAAAATTGAATATGAAGATGAAATCTGACACATTGTTTCAGTGATAAAATTGATAAAATAATTGCTGTCTGTGGCCTTATGGTAATAATTTAAAAAATAGCTCATAGCAACATATGGCGGCAAAAAAGAACTCAAATAGTTCATTTTTTGGAACACATTTTTTAATTATGAACTATGAACTGAACTAGTTCATTTTAAAATTTGTGAACTGAACTTCAGGAATTCATTTTGGGCTGTTTTCCCATTAATACATATCCCAATCCAAGTAAGAAATAGAGGCATTTTGTTGCCAACTAGTGGTCCAACTGGGAACTACATCCACTTGTCGCCATGATCACCTGTGTTTTTTGGAAAAAACTTTGTCAATGGGATAGAAGCTTGTTCCTCATCATTGTCCCCTTTGTGACCCTGACATGTAATAGACGGCCTGACTCGTGAGGGTCTAATTATCACTTTACTGAAAACAAATTGATTGAGTTCACCTCATGCAGATAAAAGTGTTTCGCTTTTTATTGCATATTTAAACTTTGGCAGGAATACCAAGACATTTTTTAACCCTACTGGGCTCGGTAAACAACGGCAATGTCAGCAGGAAGATGATTGGAACGATATAAGTGCCGCAGACCACTTCTGAGAGCCTCTTTTGGAAATGCACACGTCTTTTTTTTTGTTGTTGTTGTTTGTTTTTTACCATCCATCAGCTCCAAGGCTACGTCGCAGTAATTGGTTCATTGTTGGAAAGAATGATGGACAGAAAAACCTTAAAGTCGCATTTGGGCGCAGCTCAGTTGAACGCGCTGGCTCCAACCGTCAACACTTCCTGTTGGAGGATATCATGAAACATGGAGCTTCAAGGTTAAATGAAGCTTGACGAAAAGGTTAAATGGTATGAGCAAATATGGTGTCTTAAATATTTTTTACGAACACGAACCGATTGTAGAAAAACTCATAGAAATCAATGGATTGAATGTTTTATAAAATGTGTCATACACCATCGATACCTGGTGAAAACTGTAACAGATGATGGTAGGATTTTTTTTTTTTTTTTTTTTTTTTTTTTTAAATCTTTCATGCCATGCTTATGCTTATCCCAAAATGCGTTAGCTTGTCCTTTAACAGGAAGCTCCACTGCTTCACTGGCTCCCTGTTTCTAACTATTGAAATCCTTGCATAGTTTGGAATTCATGTATTTCAGGCCTCATCAATAGCTATATGGTTTGCAAACCAGTCACAAGTTCTTGTTCCAAAAACAAACAAAAAAAAAAAAACAACAACAACAAGCTTTGATGATCTCATTGGTTTTTGTCTTGAGGTGTCCAGGGACATGAGAATTACAGGATTTTTGAGTTCTGCCACGACAGGACCACGGTCAGGGTCATCGTGATTTAGCTACAATACGATATCTGTTTCTTTCTCCGGGCACTCCGGTTTCCTCCCGCAGTCCGATATCTGTTTCGAAAGTTTGACATGCAACATCGACGTCAAATGTTACACACACAATTTGTGACGAAAGACAGAAAAAGAGCAGCAAGCTAAGTAAAAAAAAAAAAAAAAAAACGTAGTTATTTCATGCATGCCATATTCACCCAAGGACTTCTGCTGGGGGAAAAAAAAGACACAACATTAAATGTGGAGCCACCTGAGGTGACCTTGCTACTTCCGGCTACAGCAAAGTGCTAGCCACCGCCACAGGAGAGCGGCACCAAGCATAAAGGATGGGAGAGCTGCGTTGCCCAAGTTCATGCGGAGTGACAGCTAATGCCTTTTAAAAGATAAAAAAAAGTGGCTAGGGGAAGAGTGTGAGCAGTGAAAAGTTCAGACATCTCCTCTTGAGTTTTTTGGCGTCGCCGTCCCCTAGCTGTAATATGACAGCTGGTGACACTGCTCGGGACGTCGCTTCATTATGACATAGTCTTAACCATTTCCTCTTCAAAGTCTGGCGTTTTCCAGCAGTCACTCATTCAGTTGACGTCTCCATAATAAAACCGTCTTTTTTATATCTGTGGTTCAAATATTGCATTATAGTCCTCATTTCTTAGGTCAGTTTTTCACATAATCAAGACCGTTTATCTTGTGTGGTTCCGTTCTGTATTTATCTACAGGAAAAGAACATCTTCCTGTTTTATTTTGAAATGGAACTCTCTCGTTCTTGTTTCGGGTCACTTACCCTTTCCTGCCTGATTGTCTTCCCTGATTACCAATGTTTCTATGTGTTCCCCATTACTATCACGCTCCTATCAGTGATGTGCCGTCAGGGGAGGCATCATGAAAAGTGAAAAATGAAAAAATCAATTAAATGGTTGTATTGATACAGTGATTTGTACCATAAAGTTATTTTCCATTTAACTTCACCAGTTTTAGATACTTTTTTATTTAAATCACAGAATTTTCAATTTACCGGCGTTCAACTACTCTGTGTGGAACGTGTTTCTTATGCTGAGCGATCATAAAACGGCTAAAAAGAGGCACTAAGAGATCCCAAGGATTCTTGTTATGATTCAGCGGCTGCAGAGGAAGTGATAGCATGCTGCTATACTGCGGTCAATTAAGAGTTAGCGAGAAGTGCAGTCATTAATTTTTCCATTCGCCTGGCCTTACTTTTGAAATGATTACAAGGATTACAAGGATTACATATGTAAAAACTTTTAAAACTAAAAGAAGACAATGAAAATTTCTACCAACAAGTCATCGATGGTTTTGTTTAGAAGGAGCGGCGGATAGACTTTATTTATAAGTAAATGCTTTTTTGTGTTACAGTTTGTTTGTGTAAAGAATGCTGATATGAGACTTTAATGTGCCAAATAAGCGGGTCCAAGCAAACTGAACACGCTTTGCGAAAAAAAAACAGCTTCTTTTTTTTTTTTTTTTTTTTTTTTGAGATGCGTCAGAGTTTGGCATTGTTTGGTTTAACTAACAACGGATGTGTTTATGCGATCCGCGGTGAGTCATTACGGCTACCTGCTGCTGCCGGTCACATGTGCATGGCACTCGCAGGAACATTCATCAGATGCCTAATGGCCAAAAACAGGGGCCAGGCCACGTTTTCCACCCTTCTGGGACGCGGTTCCGGCCAACATTTTAGCATTTGTTGGACAGAATCAGTAACGGGCTAATTAGAAAGGAGCAAGTCCTTATTTTGTACATGCCGGTGGAACACTTAAATTTGGTGAAACCACCTCCAATATTTTAGTTGCTGGGACTCACTGAAGTAAAGCGTTTGTGTCTTTATCTCAACATGTGGACTTGTTTCCGGGTTGGTTCTCCTTTAGCGGGATATTTACACCTCCCGCTGCCTCAGCAGAGCAAAAAGCATCACCAAGGACAGCTCCCACTCTGGATTTGATCTGTTTGACCTGTTGCCCTCAGGAAGGTGCTACAGGCACATCAGAACAAAACAGACTCAGAGACAATATTTTCCCAAAAGCCATAACCGTACTGAACTCTCACATGCACTGAACCCCACCGTCTATTCCCCTGACCCCTCCACTCACTGTACGATATCTGTATACTGTGCAATATCCAATAAAGTGCAATAACCCATGTTTCCTTGAATTGTGTATATTTTTTTTAACATATCTGCACTAAACCTATTTAATTTTATCTTATTCTATTCTATGTTGTATATATGTATATATTGTTTATATTTACACGTTTGCACACGTTTGCACTGAAGGAGTTGCTTTTCATCTCGTTGTACATGTATAAAGGTGTATAATGACAATAAAAGGCAGTCTATTCTATTCTATTCTATATTGGGTGAATCAGTCGTCCCACCGCTCTAAGCTAGGAACTTCACTGTTTAGCCTTTACAACCTGAGAACAGGTGCCAAATCTTAAAAGTCAGTGAGCTGATTATTCGGTCTTAGTGCCTCAAGGTCACCCACTGAACTCTGTTTTTATGATTGACGTAAATAAGGCCAGTCAAAATAGACACCACAAGGGAATTAAGTAAATAAAATATAATTTTCTGATCAAAAATGATGCAGCTAATGCAAACAGACATTTTGCAATGTTAATGCTAAAGGTTTTAAAAAGCTTTATATTATAATGAGACAACTGTGATGTTTTTTGATTTAAAAAACTTTATCTGGTAGAAAATGTGACCAAAATGGGAAGAACTTATAAGCAAAAACTCTAAAAGGGAAACTAAAAGAAAGCAGCATCAGCTAACTTAGCTGCTGCGTAAAGATGACATCTTGGAAACGGCCGGGAAACAAAACACTCCGGTGCAGGACTGGGGAAGATGCAGACTATATATTGTCAGTGATGTGCGGTGAGGTTCGTGGCTAGTGAGGCATGTCATCACAATCAGATTTACAAACATAAAAACCCTACAGACTATCTTAGTCAATATTTGATTGGCAGCAGTTAACGGGTTATGTTTGATAAGAATGTTTAAAAAGAAAATCCCATCACCCGCGCATACTCATTAAATGAGTCGCCTTGAGATTGCTAGCAGCACCTGCTAGCACCTGCTCCCGCAGACATCCACGCCCCAAACGTGTTGTTAGGAGTAATTTATATTTGTGTAATTTGGATGCTAACACTGCTAATAACTAAACCGCATCAAGCTAAAGGGGGAGCCAGATGAATCGGGCTAATTTGGAGCGCCCGAGTCAAAATGTCACCTCAGAAGCATGATAGTTTCGGAGGGGAGGAAACAATCGACTTAGCTGTAGCTAAGAAAAGTAGGGGCGGCACAGGCATTTTATTTGAATGACTGGAATCTCATTTGAACGCCTAAAAAGAAGTTTGTGGAAAGTCAAAATTGCCAAGCTAGCACTTTACTTTCGGTCTTCTTTATCAGTGCTCCGATCCTCCTTTTCCCCTCTAATCCGTAGCTTTGCATCAGAGTGAAACCACAGAACCGATAAATAATGCATAAACAATAATTTTAATTAATCGCTAACGTCTGTAGCATACTACACTGCTACTATACACTTCTGGTTTTCTTTATTTTAACTGCTCAAGGGCAGCCTTATAAAGAAATTAAGCCTCAACTGCGGTGGAGGAAAAAAGACCTTAAAAACTCACAACAACAGAGTTTTTATAGTAACAGCGCACTGCTGATATCACAATACGGCAATTTAACTACAATGTTTCAATTTCGGTGCTATAGCATGAAGCCGCCTTTCCAAGCTTTACAACGCAATTCAGATCAGTGGTTTATTATCTTTATCAGATGTCAGGCCACACAGACTTGATCGGGGTGCAAAGTTCCCTTTAGCAAGTGTGCGGAAAAACCTTTTTTTTTTTTTTTTTTTTTAATCAGTCCTCAGGGTGATTACTTTTTAACCATGTAATGGTGCGTAAGCATTGTTGCCCCAGCAGCCCCTCTGGGGGCAAAGGTTATGCTAAGATTTTATACCGTTTCAACCCAAATACCAAGACATTTAACGAAATACGTAGCAGCCTTTGGAACCATTTGGACCCAACACTTTCAGTAGGTCTCCCTCATGTGGCCAAAGGTGGTCATCTCCAGCCACCAGATGTAATAAACCATCTCTCTTGATTGAAAAACAATCAATATTTTTTATTCCCGATACGTTTTAAGAGTAAATCGACTTGACAGTAGCTGGAAAACACAATTCATTTCAAAGCAGACTATTTTTTAAAAAAATGTCAAGTACACATCAGATGGGTGCACTTGGAATCACCTCTCGGCATTTTCGACTTATTGTCTCCTGTATCTCTCCCCTGCCAGCCCCCGTCTCATCTAATAAGAATGGATGATACTGCATTCCCCCCCATCCATCCCAATGGCTGCCCCCCACCCCGCATCGAAACCGCCGCTCGCTGTGCTATATCTCTGCAGATGCTTCCCAGGCTTCCTCCTTGGAGCACAGAAAAGAAGTATGTGATGGTTTGATAGCGAGACAAGACAGACGGAGTGAAAAGGGCGAGCCTTGATCCACGCGGGCTTCTTCACTACCCCCGGGAGCATTCCTTTAACTGCGCAGGACTTGTGCGTCGACACGGCTGCCGATGCGATAGACAACGGGGCTAAATTAAACGAGCTTTTGTTAGCGGTGTGAGGACAAATCTCAGCCACCCCATAGCAAAAGGTCGTCATTTGGAATTTGACTGACTGAATGCCTGATAATGGGTGTCTAAAGGAAGTAACTTGGAGAGGTGAGTTGTGTAGCCGCCCTCTCTTTTGTCTATCTTCTTCAACAAGTTTCCAGGGCCTTAATGAATTCCTTTGAACAGCAGGGGGCGGGCTGAGAAAAACAGATAACCCTCCTCTCCGGCCGACCGCCGGCCAAGGTGAGCCAAAGTCAAACCACTGGTTGCTGTCTGCACTCACGCTGTCCTTTTCTTTTGGCCTCGCGGACTCTGACTGCGTTAAGTAAAAACATTCCACCCCCCTCCTTTCCTCCCCACCATCTTTTTTATGTCGTCTCAAATCACCTCTCCTCCCCTCCGCCAAAAAAAATTACCCCCATTACTTTGTCTTCCTCTCATTTTTTTTCTTATTGCTATCACTTCTTTCACCTTTACCTGACTTCACGATCTTTTATTTTCTCCTTTGCCCAAGGACTCGGCGATGTTTTCCTGACACCGCTCGTGCGCCTGTCTGGCAGAAGAGCTGCCCTTTCTGCGTGCGCATTAAGCTTTGGCAATTTTCGTAAAGATTGACGTGACAGGACGGAGGCAGGACAGAAAGCATAGGTACAAACCCTGGAAGTGACCTTCTTTCCAACAGGGACACCGAGAACCTTTCAATTAGTGCTTCAATTAAGAAAATGTGTGCATTGCTTGGCCACAGAATAACACTGAATAGCCCTATGATGAGTGTATCCTGTCGGCTGAAGTAATGTATCAGAAACCCCCCCACCCAAAAAAAACCCCCAAAAAAACAAGAAAACACATGGATTATTTTGTTGTTGTTGTTGCTATCATATTTTTTTGTAAATTATAGCTTAACACGCCGGCTGAGTCCGGGAACGAAGAGCAATGGTTCCGATTACTTTACAACAGCAAAAAAGCTGGATAGCGTTTGGATAGAAGGTGGATAGCGCAAATTAACTTTTCAGTTTTGTCTTTGCAAGGGTCAAAGGGCACACCCAACCTACCACAATCGGCATGCTAAAGGTTAGCCTTCCTCAGGTTACAGGTGGTGGTCGGGGAGCCATACACGTGCATAAACATACACTGCACGTAAGCATTCATGTGCAAATCAAGGAAAGAATTTTCTTCAAGGGCAGAGATACACTGAAAGACCTTTTTTTTCTGAATCAGGTATTGTTGGGGATCGCTACAAGATTATGGCTTACGCCCTTTTTTAGAGATTTGCAGTGTTCTTAGCTGTCACCCACGTACAATGTTCTCCACTCTTTTCGTCAGCATTCCAAACATTCACGCTGTTTGACCAGACCTGGAGACTCATTATCATGTGACCCAACAGACAAAGGGGAAGCACCCCAACCGAAACTAGATGAACGACCCTGCCAACCACCCTGCCAAGGACTCTCAGGTGACCACCCGGGCCATTAACATGCCAATGGTCCACAGGGCTATATTTTCAAGCTCTGCCCCAGCAAACCTAGAACTGAAGAAGCTCTCTGGAGAGAGGGCGAAACGTTTTCAAGGAAACCTTTCAGTCCAGTTGACACAGAGAGATCTACTTTGGATAACCATGACCTGGATGAGTGAGAATCTACACAGACTTCTTAGCTTGTTCCACAGTTTCCATTCAAACCACAATCTTACATAGCATGTAATAAATGTGGAAACGTCAAGAAAAGTGAGTGGAAAAGGAACAGAAGAAAGTCAACCCATCCATGGGGAAACCAAGCACTATAACTCAGGCGGTAATCATCACAGTCTTCCCCCGTGAGACCCACAAGCGCTTGCAAAGTCAATAATTATTAAAAACAGCAGCTCGAGGAACCACTAGTCCAGCCTGGGAAACAGGGTCTTTTGGCGGCAGTTGTCGAGGACCGCCGTTCAGTCAGTAAAAGTCGACACAAAGACAAACGACATGAGGGCCCAATTAGGCCAGGACAGGAGATGAAAATGGGAGCTTAAACCCCTTATATAGACAGACACACACACACACACCTCTAATCTTTTTTAAAGATTAAGAACAGCTCTCCTTCTGCAGAGAGCTGTCCAGAGCCGTGGTTCTGAAAGGACAGCTCCTCCGCTAGAGCCGAGGCAAAGGAGCTAGCCGAGGTTCTGAAAACCCCTCTTCATCCCTTTCGAAACAATCCGCAATCCGAAGAGGAGACGGAGGAGCGGAGGCAGTGGAGGCTGAGGGAAGGAACTGTCCATTGCAGTGAATCAACCACGTGGTTGTCTTTTCAGTACCGCTTGCCCTCACGTTCATGCAAGAAGTAAGCCTCCGCCACACTGCTGGCGTAGCTTGGACACAGCAGACGTACCTTGTTTCCATGGTTAATTATGCCGATGTCTCCTGGTTTCACAGAAGTACAATCAATAACAAAAAAAAAGAGAAGCTGGATTTTTAACGTTCTTTAGTTATGGTGGAACGTCTCACAGCACTGGTTAAATAAATTGTTACATGAATAACCACGTGTGTTCTCAGGATTATGTAATGTTTTGTTTAACAGGTGACATATAAATGTTTAGTGAGTGTGGGGCACTGTGGTGTTGCTGATATTGATGAGTTGATTGAAGTGAGAAGACGTCAACCAACTTCCTCTTCTTGTTTTGTAAATCAAAGTGTCTGTATCCTAAATAAACACACCATGTCCAACTATAATGAAATCTCTATCCATCGCATCTTTCCCAAACGCATCGTGCCGCAACAAATATAGACGAAGTAAAACTCAACACTCTTAATGATTAGAAATGCTATGCTGCAAAAAGCAAATATCTCCTGGTTAACCTCCAAACCACCTGGAGCTCTTTAGAATCAGGAGAGACGGTCACGTTCCGTGATGAAAAGTTACATCACAGTAACATTTTTGAGAGGCAGGTACGCCGGTTCAATGACATAGGACGCTAGCGCCCCCAGTGGAAATTATATTTTATCAATGTCATAAAAAATAGAAAAATTCACGTAAAAACAAAATCTAGTAAAAGGAGACATCAAGGTTATTCAGTCTGCAGCAGTGTTGTTGAAGACTTAAAATGAGTGTAACCACAACATAAAAAGGCTTTACATTAATATTGTACTAAGTATTGATGCAACTAAAATATTTCTCTAAATAAAATTGTTTTGTGTTCTTCACAGCTGCCATGATGAAATACAAGTGTAACAGGTTACGTTGGACCAATGTGGCACAATTAATAGTCTAGATTTCATTATCAATTTGTAGGCTAAGCTAACAGCTAGCTGCTGTTTGTTTTTTTTTTTTCTCTCCTCACCCAGAGAGAGAGATGATTGACTTTTACACGTGAACTGTATACAAGTCATAAGATTGTGTGAACCATGTGCAGTACCAATTGCTAACCCAGGAGCCGGATAGCGCGACCCGGCAAGATGTAAAGGACGCGTGAGGTTTGAAGTTTGTAGCATCCCAGGGCGCATCTTGCGCATGTTTCTTCTTCGGCTCCCTCTGCTTGCGAAGCGCGAAATACCCGGAGGGTTATGATCCACCGCGCAACTCCGCCCACCAGCGCTAACGGCATTGCGGCCAGTCAGGGAAATTCTCATGCACCGCAGGCAGAAGATTTAAAGTTGTCAGACTCCGTTTTGGGGAATAATTCTGCTTTATTTGCTTTCTGTGTTATGAGTCACATCATCATTTTTTTTTTATTACTTACCATATTTTACCTACAGCTCCCAGACATAACTGCTGGGTTGAGTCCATGTTTATACTCTTGACTTAAATGTTATAGTCCAACCTGAGGTACGTCCCTGGTTAACAAGCATAGCATGAATTTATTTGACGGCTCCACTGCCAGAATTAAAGGATGGGTGAGGTCACGTTCATGAATTTGGTAGACTGGATGAGTAAGACGTCCTACCAGGAAGGTCGATAAACTAGCTAAGTTCGCCCTAACAGGCCTCGACAATGGAGGAAATCAGTGATATGTACCCAGCAACCGACTCTGTCAAACATGCAAGTCTGCTGCTAATACCGTCCGTGACATTCGCTCTCTGTCTCCGCCACAGCTTTCCTCGCACCCGTGGGGGGGGAGGGGGGGTCACGTGTCAAATCGCAGCGCTATTCTGGGGAAGTCACTGCAAGGCGCTGCTCGCCACGTGTGCCAGCGCCGACACACACGCCGAACGGCAGTGTCGCACGGGGGTCAACGGCAGGGTGAAAACTGAGGAAACCCACAGCGGAAAGGTTAGCAAACCTGTTACATTCTAAACCCTCACTGTTAGCAGCACTGTGGGGGAAGGAGTTGCTCTGATCCCAGAATAGTTAAATATGTTTATTTAAAGATGCTTGGGGTATGATAGAAGGGGCTCCAGCTTTGGACGCCGACTATGGTAAAATAAATAAATAAACAAAAGCAATTCCACGTACTCGCTAATGTCAAGCATTGTCATTTATATAACAGCGTGATGCAGCTGAGCCAACAGTGACGCCAGTGCTGGCATGTTTCACACCGCGTTTCACACCGCGTGATTCACCCAATCTGTCCATGACCGTTTTATTTATTTTTTTTGTTTTGTTTCTTTTTTTTTAGCCAAGAATTCTAATAATATCTGTTCTATTTCCAAAGCACTGGTGGAGCCGGAAGTGTTGTGTAATTTTCATGGTATCACAGCAACTAAAACAATCCCAGGCCGCGTGTCGAAGTTAGAAAAAGGTCATTTTGTTGTGACTAGCGGTTCCTCGACTGTTTTTTTTTTTTTTTTTTGAGGAAAATACAGTTTTAAAGTTTTGTGTCGACATTTACAGCAGGTACATTCAAAAATCACAGCAATGGTCTTGAATTATTAGTACCTCGTAGCAGCCAACAACTTATAACTGGCCAATAGAGGGCGATAGGGACCCGCTGCCTGGTGTTTTTGACTTTTATTTTGAAACTGAAAACATTTTGTTTTGTTTAAAAATAATGTCTTATTTTTCTCAAATTGTTTAAATCCCCAATAACTTGTTATATACATAGCACATAGATCATTATTTTCCAAAAAAATGGCCCCCTGCTAATTTCCGAGGATGGGAAAATGGGGTGACAGTAAAAGCTGCCACAACCAGCCAGTTAACGATGAGATATTCGCATGGAGCAACGGGAAATCACTTCTTTCATTCATTTCTGATGCTTAAAAAACATTGAAGGTATCGCCGGGGACAGAGTAGAACATGCAGGGTTATCGCCACAAGGGGGCGCTGCTGCAATAGCCAACAGCTTTGTGTGGAGGGAAAAAATAACCCTGGTTATTTCGGTTTAAAACCTGTGTTTGTGCAATATGCTATTCAATGCCTCAGATGATTGAAAACTGACAGACTGTCGGGGCTTAGAACAGGACTCATAATCCACATAATCATCGATTTCAATACAAAAGCTGTCAAAATTGCTCTTGTACTCTATATTTAGACAAAATCTACCATCTAAATTAGGGTAAAACACTCAAAAGGGAGAGTGAGGACATTAAAAGGAAAAAAAAAAAAAAAAACAAAGCCAGCAAGTCTCAGGCAAGGCAAATGGATGGTTGTCCAGACTCGCTTTGCCTCATTCTGACAAATTCTGTCTTTATCCCTCCCCACCCAACTGGGATTTGACTGGCAGGTCTATATAGCCGCGACGTGGGCCTCGTTTGTCGGTGGCAAATTGGAAACCGGTGAGAAAATATGCACGAGTCCAAAAGAGGGGATTTTTTTTTCTATCTCTGGCTCGTCACACATGCGCCTGGTGATTGTTCGACGCCGCCTGGTCAATGCGCGTCCTTGGGTCGCCCACTGAACTCAGTGGGTGAACGGCGGCCGCCCTCACCCTCTTCCCTCGCCGTGCGACCAGACATGCCTGGTGAAGGTACCTCCAGGTTGCACAACCCCCGTGCTAGTCGTGGGCAGAGGCGGCGGAACGACGACGACCATTGTGCCCCGCCAAATCCCTTCTTGAGCTGCAGTCAAGAGGCTATTGTGGAAAGTGCAAAAAGGCTGCCGGTTTCCATCACCTGGCGGAAAAGACTTGGCCATGATGAGGTCCATTGTGGCTGTGATTGACGCTGGATATGCTATCTCTGTATCACGACCTACACTGAGTCCTCTCTGACACTCAGGCCATCCTTTTAGGGACATTCCTCAGCCGCTGAATAGAGACATGGAATTTTAGATATGGAATTTTCGTGTTTTTCGGCGACCTTGAACGCCATCTGTTGGTCCATGCAGTTCTGTGTTAATGGTATCGTCGGTCAACAGGACCGAAAGGCTGATAACATGCGGGAAATGCGGGATCTGATAAATTAGTTTTAATTTGTCTGATACCCATTCCACACGCACGTCTTTGGAAGCTGTTTTTCAATGACGCGAGTGTTACGCAAACAAATTGCGTGATTATGCAAAACTAGAAATAATGTGGATGAACGATATCCCACATATGGATTAGCGGCTAACACCCACTCCTCAATTATGGGCATAAAACTCTTATGTGAGGTTTTCTTGTTTTTTTTTTTTTTTTGTCCTATATCCATATTACACAAGCTGCTGCATTTCGAAACAGGATCTTTTTGCAGCTATAGGTAACCAGCTTGCTAACGTGCCGAACGACAAAAGCCAAACGAGGCTCGGAGCAATTATCATGGAATGACTGGCATGGCTCGCAAGGTGGACTGGGAAGGGGATGCTAGACAGGACGCTAGCTCTCATGCTAGCGGTAATTTAGGACAAACAGATGCTAAAGAAGATATGTCTCCCCTGTGAAACATGAGGCTCTAAAAAGAAAAAAAATCACAGCCACGGCCACCTACACATGCAACAAAGCACCCTTACAAGACTTTTTGAATCTTTTTTTTCTGTTGTCAATAGACAGACAAAATGTCTGCTTCACTCACCTAGGATTTTATTTAAGTTTCTTAAAATCGCAATATGGTAATAGCGATATTTCAAATCACGGCATCAGTGGAAGCTATAAAGAAAGATTTTATTAAATCATCGGCGGCGCCTGCTTTTTTGGAGGTTACTCAGATATGAAATAGGGTTGCTGGGATTACAACACTTTATTTTATTGCTGGCTGGAAGAATAAGAAGAAGAAAAAGAAGAAGAAGAAGAACAAGGGGGGAAAATGCCCTCATTCAGGATTAAGATGTTCTTGGGAGATCTACCTAAAGAATTCATGACCAGCTTTGGAGAAATTCGGTAGATCATGTGACAAAGCGCTGGGGCGACGGTTACTCATTTCAGAGAAGCAAAATTCAAGTTGTCAAAGCAATGCTGGGGCTTTGAAATCTGACTCCCGCCATTTTCGCTCAGCGATATTTCACCAGCGCTTGCCACCTAGGGGAGCTCTGTCTCCACCTCCTAGGCCTGTTCCTGTCCGCTTCTACCACTTTTTTGCCCTCTGCGATCAATCATCGTGTCTAAAGAGGTCCTCCAGTTCGACTATCCATCGCGGTCTTGCTGAAATTTACTAATGCTTAATCACACAAAAGGAGGGAAGTCAATAAAAGGGTGGGGGGGGGCGGCTCTGGAGCAGAGGCTTCTCCGACGTAGACGGCTGGATGAGGCCCAGTTTGAGTTAATTGCTCACTTCGCCATCACGCAAACAGACTACGGTAGGATTATCCATCACACGCCTCCGCTCTTCCAATCTGCTTGTGTCTAAACAGCGATGGGGGGCAGGTAAATGCTGCAATGGAGGGGAGAGTGGCTCGGGCCTCTGTCAGGGAGAGGGACAGCCGCTCCTAAGACTCATCTCCTCCCTCCGCCATGACAGCAGCGTCAAGTGGCCCAAATATGCCAGGATGGGCCGAACACCTTCGTGGAAATCACGTGATCTGGTTCAAAAAGCATGCTCGTCGGGTTGAGAGGAAAGACATATGTCTTCAGAAACGCCATTTAGAAGCTTCATGTCAAGGAGATACGCGACACCAGAGAGAAGCAAACGACCTGAAACCTGTTTTTTTTTTTTTTTTGTTGGTACTCAATGGTAAAAAGGTCTGGAGAAATTATTCAAATTGCGGGGGAAAACTGCAATTATTATAAGTCATCCCAGCCCACAAAGGCGACGTTAAGCACCCTTCATGACTCGCTCTGAAAGCTCTGACAACAAAAGTAGAATCATATACGGCCCCATTTCCTTCCTGCCTATTGTCTTTCATTATAAAAGAGGTGGGGGGGTGGCTAGGTGCCTCCAAACCATTGTCACAATTGGAGTGACTCCATACTGGAGCCATTTTCCACCGGAGAATGTTTTTCACCCACTGATAATTAAGCCAAATCATGCTTATTGTTGGGCAGATGATGAAACGGTCTCCTCAAAAGGATATAAAATAGATTTTTCTCTCCTTCAAGGGGGGCATTTTAGGTGTTTCAGGGCACCCATTTGTGATGCATCAAGCTATGAGTGACGCCACAGGTGCCTGGCTCGGCATCTAATTCGGCTTGCACTGAAATACACGATTTGAAAATAAATCAACTGTTTGGTTGCATCAAGGATGGTGAAGATACAGGTCACATGGTTAGTTAAGTTTTCTATGGCTGCTTAGAGTCCTTTCCAAATCCCCGCCTCTGCGCTGCAGAACTATTTCAATTGTTTGGAATAGATTTAAGTAGATCTGCCATCCCTTAATGATGGTGGGGGGGGGCTTCCGATTTGTTGTACTTGCGCTTTATTCAGTGGGGGATTTGAGTGCTGAAACGCCGTTACGCACCCCAGTGGGCGTTCGGCGACACAGTGGCGCAGAAGTCGCACTACGCACCGTACGCATGTGCATTTTTCTATCATTTCGGCGCCTCCAAGTACTTATGGTGGGAAGGAGGGGTGAGGGGGGGGGGGGCAGCAGATACACCATAACCACAACTGATTTGAATTTACTGACTGTACTCCAGCTGCTCAGTGAAGAAAGTGTCCCTCCGGTAGCATCATTTTTAGTGCCACAGTGATTTTTTTTTTTTTTTTTTTTTTTTTTATGGGCGCGTTTTACAGATGATAATGCGCCTTTGATGCGCCAGGCATGACTCGACTGTGACATTTACAGCTGTTTCTGCATCCGGAGACTTTCAGGGAACAAGTACACGCACAAGTACCGTCGCCTGTGCGATACAGTCATGGCACACATAAGACGCGGCTGCTGGCAAAAGGAAAGCGATTACTGATGGAAACTCGAACTCAGTCCACCACCATCACCACCACCACCCAGCCCCAGATGTCACGCAGGCGTTTGTGTAAACACACCAACACCGTTGGGAAGAACAGAAGCTGACTTTCAGCGAGCAGCGCTGAGATTTTTCTTTTTTTTTCCCAAAATTGTTTTCGCTGATACTCCACACTCAGGCGCCCCTGCCGTCACGCGTGGCTTCAAAGGCATCTGCGCCCGTCGTTATCTTTGCGAACGCACATCGGATCCGGCGCGTCTGCCCGAAAGAGCCGCAGAAAACAACACTCCTCCGAACCGCTCACTTTACTCCTCCGGAGGCTGACCTATTACGCATTGTCTGCTGGCTCCCATCGCACACATGGGGCTTTTTAAAATAACAATTTCTGAGAAGCCCACTCATCCGCTACAGCTTTAGAGTGAGACATCCACACAGCCGGAGGGGGGGGGGAAATTCTAAGACAAATGTGGGGAAATAAGACAAAAGTCCTTACTTGTGTTTTGCGGAAATCCCTTGCGATAGTAATGTCCAGACTTGGGAAGGCTTGGAAATATCCTTGGATATTGGCTGAATGAAAAATGTGTGCTTTAATATGTTATCCAGAGCGCCGAAAACATCAGGACGCGAATATTCTTTCCCCTTCGTTCCTTCAAGACAGATGTGGCCGGTCCTGACTGAGCCGCGCTACCTGCGTCCTCTTGCTGTCAAGTCCAACAAACGTCGAGCACTTGACTTCCTGTGGCGTTTTCAAATTAAAGCGTAAAGGCTCGCCGCGCATTGTGTGTTTTGTGCATTGTGGAAAGGCTCCGGAGGATACTTAATGGTGTTTGGGGGTGCGTTGGTGCGCTTTTACGCACCACCTGCTTCCACTGAAAGAGCACGGACGGCGGCGGCTTCAGCAGCGGTCGCGGCGGAGGCAGCGGCAACGCACCGTGAAGGCAAACCACAGAGACACGCCCCACTCTGGCTGGTGAAGGCAACTTCACACTGGGAGGGGGTTGGGGAAGCTGTGGAGAAAAGGGGTGAAAACCACTGAATGTGACGCGTCTGCTAAGGAGGTCAAACTAGACATTAAAAAAATGCGAAAATCGAAGTGAACAAACTGTAAATGAATAAAGTAAAGCTCAGGAGAGTGAGACAAATTACTGAAAGAACTGAATGGATGAGCAGAGGACTAATTCCTCCTGTTGTGAAGCCAGGACCTCATAATGACAGAAAATTTGACAATGCAGTCATTATGGGGGCGATTAACAATTTCAATAAATCAGAACAATAAACTGCACCGCAGCTATTTTCTAATTTATTTGTTAAGCATTTGTTGAGCATTTACACTCCTTCCATTTCACCAGGCCATTAGATCCACTGGATCATGACTAGTCATAAACAAAGAAAAACAATGATGTTATAGTAAGGAGATATTATGGCTGTAAATATATCAGCGTTATAAAATAAACCCCTTCAGCGAACATGCATTCATATAAGCGGTTGAGAAATCTAAAAAATCAGCTGAATGAATGGCCAGTTTACCTCTTCTGGGTAGATCAATCCCACATCACAGGAAAGCGCTGAAAACACACGTGCGCAATCGATATATGGGTCAATAGCGTGTCTTTGGAGTACTTTTTAGAGTGAATCCCATCCATTCGTCTTTAAAGGTTTGTCCAAATGCGAGTCAAATAGCATTGACAGGGAAATGGTGGACTTGCGCAATCATTCCTGAGGCGGCGCATCAATCGCATCCTTATTGAATGCCAGAGAAACCTTTGGTTCAGCCCCCCCCCGATCCCCCACAAGACTGAATTTTTTAGGTCAAAAGCCGCATAGCAAGACTCGTATCAGTCCATCGGCTAGGTGGTTAAAAACTGTATTTCATTATTAATTAATTATCTCTTGAAACGTGATATGAGTTTGGGGAGGCAGGAGTGGTGCATAGTCCCAGCTGCCTTTGGGCGAGAGGTGGGGGTACAGTCGTAGCTGTACAGTCAGCATCTCATCACAAGGCCAATAAAAATAATAATAGACGACAAAAAGAAAGAAGAAAAAACCTAGTATACAATTGGTAAATATGGAAGTTGGCATCAATGCTGCAAACATCAAAAGAATCTTTAATGGATGAAATATTCCTGCTCAAAAACCTAAATTTATTGATAGCTTGGTTTGGATCTATGCGCTACAGCCCCTGTAAACAACACATGTGCAAGGCATTAAGGGAAGTGTTTTTGAAAGGGCAATGGCAGCAAGTTGCTGACTGCAGCAAAACCTCTATTTATTTTATCCGCAGCAACAAGAACAACAACAAAAATGGCAACATTCGAAAGCCAAAGTTCATCATTTTTAAAAGTTTACTTACAGATGTGAGTGAGAAGGAAGTTAGGGAGATTTGATGCCTCGACTGAGTGGGTGTAAATGTCTTTTTTTTTTTTTGGACCACTCGACACCTGATCCTCCTGCGAGGGAAGAATATCCACTTTATCCCTTTTTTTTGTTTTTTTTACCCAAACTCAAACTGATATCAATTTTCCATTGACAGGAAGGCAAGGAAGTGACATAGCAGAGGTAGAAAAGGTGTGTGTAGAGCAGAAGTGAAGCGGTGCAGCTGCTTATTGATATCGAGTCAGAGGACCATGACCGTGACCTTGATTAGGAATTTGCAGCAGTTAACAGAAGATGGATGGATTGGCGGATGTTCCCAGCTATCTGTTACACTTTAGCAATGGACTGCTTTCAATAAAAAATAATAATAACCTTTCAGAAATAAATAGAAATAAAACACGTATTATTAGGTGCATCTACATCTACCTTAGTCATTCATCATATAGAGCAGAAGTTGAAAACTGAAGCACGCACAGGGAGCCATAATTACCCATTTATCAACCTCTACTTGAAAAAAAAAATGTCTGCAAGATTCTATCGAACTAGAACTTGTCTCGAACTACAGGGCTGCACACTGTTAGATGTTTACTTCAATTGCCTGGAGCCATTTGGTGTAAGTATTCAAAGGTGAAAAAAAAGAGCGAGAAAAAAACATGTCAAAATAGCCCAGACTTTGGGTACGACATGCCGAATATCATCAAACAACCAGCAGCTAGTTTTTTTTTTTTTTTTCATGATCTGATTTCAATCGGGCCGTGATTTTCATGCCATTAAAGGTAGAGCCAGTTTCGGCGGTGTCTACCGCCGCCTGCGATTTAATAATATGGCGTATCAAAGCTGACTGATTTGATAAGCCTTCACTCACGAGTAATTCGTTTCAATGTTGGAGGACTCGGCGTGGTTGTTGTTTCTTTTTTTTCCCCTCCCATCTCTCCATTGTGCTAATTACAAGCAATTGAATAGAAGAGATGGTACAGACACCCTCTCCCCCACCACCACCGCCACCGCCAAATCTCAGAGCAACCATCTCGGCCTTGCTTATCCCTAAAATGAGTCAATTCAAGTGTGCAATGTAATCAGAGGACATAAAAGTCAAAGGAGCCAACTCCCTTCCTTGCTATTGTAGCGAAGGGGCATTATCGACTCCCCGTTTGGAGGGACCCTGCTGCTGATGGCCACAAAGTTATGGAAAGAGAGGCTACATGTGGCTAAGGGTATGTAACTTTTTAGGTACATACAGTTCCAAAAAAATTAGCAAAATACACAAATAATTGATTAAGAGCTGTAGTTTTGTCTAAGTTTGCAAAGACATGCTCCTCTAACGTGACTTTTTGACCTGTGCTGATAAATTCTATAGCCGCAGACATTATGCTAGCTATGCTAATGCAAGCATAATGAAAAGGGTTGCCTAACCTTAAGCCATCATCTTAGCTATGCTGCCATAGGCTGGGCCTGCCATTGCAAAGAAACATGATCCACTGACATTTTCCCTCTCACCTTATTGATTCATGGTTGTGTGCATTCCTCTCCTCTCCAAAGCTGACAAGTGTGCTGATAGCATGGGAACGGGGGGGCAGGACACAGGACCTTCAGAACACTGCTTTTGAGCAAGGACCCAAAACCCCCAAATGCTTCAATAAGGCCCTGCAATGAGCGGGGTCCCTGCCTTCACCCTCTTTGCCCAGCTGGGAAAGGCACTAGCACCCTCCCCGTGATCTTGCTAAGGAAATAGCAGAAGCGCTATAGCGCCCCTTTTCTTTCCCTCCTCTCCTGTTACATGAGAAATCTGTGTGTGGGCTTTTATTTAAAGATATCTGTGACGTCTCTCTCTTCTGCCTCTTCTCTATGAGATGCAGGTTTCCATGTGTCAGTTCAAAAACACCCTTAAAATAAGTGACTCAAATAGCTTTTATTCTACCACCCATCTGCCTCATGCTCTATTTTGCTACTTTTAGTGCGCTGTCACGCCACTTTTAATGCTTTGAACTATTCATTTGGAAAAAAATCATACTCTCCTCAATAGAGAAAGCGTGCTTACGGAGGCCACGTATCGATCGATTTGCACGTGGTGCCGTCGATGCCAAAGGACTGACCTCGGAGATCTGCAGGGGCATTTCAGCGAGAAGCGAGAAGCAACTTTGTCAGAAAAATCAATCCGCTTGCTGTCGAATGTAGGACATCGCCCTCATTGGCGACAGAGAAGAGGCTGACACGTCAACGCAAAAAGTCGGAGAATACATTTGGATGTTTAAGTGATGCAATGTTTCAGAATGTCCCAGGACAGTTCCATTTTTTGGGGCTTTTAAGCGCTCTGACATTTAGCCCATGTCGGGCAAACGCTGGAGAAGCACCTTGATGCCCGCTAACGCAGGAGCAGCCTGTCTTTGTGGCCGTTTAGCCCATCTCTGATAGAAATCTGCAGTCACTGTAGGAGAACTGCATTATCAGCATATATGGCAAGGGAGGAAAAGAAAAAAAAAAACGAGCATGCTCAGCTCCCTGAAGGCCTAGTCATGATTAGATGATCAAGCATGATGTCTCCAAACATATTTACCCCACAAACCCCTTCGGACATGCCCCCCCATCTCTCTATTTCTCCCTCTCGCTGTATGACAACTAGATAGTAGATAGTAGCTTCTGCCCGAGATCATGGAGAGGAACAAAGACACCCAGTCGCTGATGCATATCTGAACTGTGTGTCTGCACATAAAATGTGCGCTGTTGTGCTCACATGTTTACAGAAGAGAAGAACCCCCCCCCCCACTGCAACCACCACCCGCCTGGAACATCTTCCGTCCGCAGTGGATTCTCATACAGGGGTCTGAGCGGAGGCTGCGGCGGTAAAGTGATGAAGGAGAGGCATTGTTACGGCTGTCATTGTGGAATAGCATGAACCGAGCTTTGCCCACTCTTCGTTACGAGCAGTTCGTCCACGTCCTTTCTCTTTCTTCAAGCGACGCTGCTCAATCTCTCACACCAGCGCCCTCTCGCTGCCTTCCCCATCTTCGGTTCGGCTTAACTAGCTCGGCTAGCACGAGGAGCACACGTTCATGTCAGCCAGACATCCGCCAGGAATAACTGCGCAATAACAGTAGGGAAACAACGCTCTCAAAACAGCGACGCGTAGGTATCGCCATCGCCATTAAATAAAGGAGCGTTTGGTGCTCGGCATGACTTTCCTGGCAGAGATGAACCCTCTGCAGGGGAAAAGCAGGGCAACCCAAGCATATCTTAAAGGGCCGGCAAGCCAGACCCTAACAGTACCTTTCCCTCAATGGGCGCCTCCTGGCGCCCTACCTGGTACCCTTGGAGCGCCCCATGTCCATCATCCAGGGTGGGAGGAGGGGTGTCGGACGGAGGGACCGACTCGGACTCATCGCCTGAATCGGATCTGCGTGCTTCTACCAGCGGCTGGGGCGCAAGCGGCGCAGGCGTCAGCGGCTGGGGCGCAGACGCTGGAGACGGAGATGGCGCTGGAGACGGAGCCGGCGCTGGAGACAGGGACGAAGCCGGCGAGGTCGTCGGCGCTGGAGACGGGAACAGAGCCGGCGCGGGTGTCAGAGCTGGGGTCGGAGCCAGCGGCGCTGCCCTCAGAACTGGCGAGGGCTTCAGCGCTGCCCTCGGCACCGGCGGGGGCTTCGGGGCTGCCCTCGGCACTGGTGGGGGCGTCGGCGCTGCCCTCGGCACCGGTGGGGACCTCGGCGCTAACGGGGATAGCACAGGAGCAAGTGCTAATTTCGCTAATGCTGGAGCGGGTTGTGTTAATGTGGGAGCAGGTACTGACCTGACTGGAGCGGATGCAGGAGCTAATGGGGATAGCACAGGAGCTAACTGGGCTAGCACAGGGGCAGAGGCTAACACCTGTTTGCCAAGGGTGGCCCTACCAGCGGCATAAAGTCCCAGACAACTGAGCTCCTAGGATCATTGGGATAAACCCCTCCACCATGATAAGGTGGCAGTTTAAAGACAGTTTAAAGATTACTTAAAGATTCCTTTTCTTTACTTTCACCAAACAATTGAAATGAAATTAAAAATTCATGTTGCGTGAAGCCGACCTGGAGAGTTACAGACATGGAATCTTGCGAGGTAATCTCCCTTCAGCTTCAAACGTCCATCAGTTCACGACAATTGAAAATGTGAACAAAAAAAACATAAAACCTTCCTCTGGACTTTAAATTGAGCCTATTTTTCCTTAAAAAAAAAAATAATAATAACTTTTCCTTGACGGCTTTGTAAAGTGGGCACTTCAGAATCACATCATATTTAACACCATCATCGAGAGCACCGCACATATTATTTTATCCTGCAGTGGTGATATAAATGCGTTTCTGTGTCTAATAATGAGGTGGTTTTATTTTTTTTCTTGGTTTGTTATTTTTTTAATTTACCGCAAAGGCAATTGATTCCGGATAAAAGCAACATCTTTTGTTCTAGTATTAAACCACTGTTAAATAACTTCAATAAAACTTCCAGATCTTAATATAGGAAGCACACCAGTACAGTAAATCGCGTATATTAGATTAAATTTCACTCTGTTGTGCAAGAAAGATGAATCATCCATTTTCACAGGAAAGACCTATTAAACCAGTTCCTTTGCCCATCGGTATTCAAATAAAACCGGTAAAGGCCTTTAATCAGGCCTTCACCGGTTGGATAATTGAATACCAGTGAAGGCCTGATATTATTATCGTGCGCGTGACTGTGGCTTCTATTATCACTTAATTTGCTCCTTGTAATTGAAAAGACTTTGGTGGTTCAAAGATATTTATGAATCGGACATTGGAGGGGAACTTCAAAGATTACCAGAGTTTTCTTCTTTCTACGCTTTGGCGGACGACAGGAAACTACTCAGGTCCCCTTAGATTTCTGATGAAAAGTTACATATTAACTTCGGTAGACTTTACACCCTTCGCACGATTTGCAAGAGGAGACCACACCCCTTCTCTTGGTGGTTCAGGCACATTTTGGTTTTTATTTTGAAAGGTGAGACTCTTTATCCTGTGTCTCTTTAAACGAAGTGGTTCTTTTGGGGTTCAAGAAGACAGGTTTGTCTCCCACACAGGTGCGTTTCTATTTCCTTTTTTGAGTAAAACAATGAGTCAAACAACTTTTGACAAGGACAGTGAGATCTTCTTCACAGTAAAGGTAAAGCGATTAGATAGATCCTCACAGCTTGGCTCTGTGATGCCAATTTTCTTGTTCCAAATGGCATTTACTGTCTGTTTCTTATGTCCATATATTATTAGTTTCTTGGTCGTGTTGAGGTTGTTCGCCCTGATGGACTACAGACCCTTGAGGATGCACTACAAAGTCTAAAGGTTGGCGTTTACAACGTCCTTTTGTTTTACGATTATTCCCGTGCAGGCAATGGATTTTTTTTTTTCTTTACCTTACCCAGCCGATTCAGGATTGTTAATTTGCACATCGTAATCTATGTCAACAATGGAAGAGAGGAGATGTAGGGATAAGAAATGTTATTAATTAGTTTATTAATTAGTTTTATCTGACCCCTCCCTAGACACCAGATGAGTACTCCCCTGAAAAGGCAGTGAAGAAGAGTAAGGTCTACCTTTTTGTATCGCTGACTGGGGTAGACATTTTGGAAAACAAAACAAAGGTACGCGACAGCACCGAAAACCGGGACGGACGATTCGCACATTAGACTCACCTGATTTGACCTCGGTCTCTCCACAGTTTTTGCTGTACACCTGCCCCCTGCAGACTGTCTCCTTCTGCGCCGTCCTCCCCTCTTCTCCCAAAGTCTTCGGCTTTGTGGCCCGACACTATATGGCGAACACGTACCACTGCTACCTGTTCCAAAGCAAGAAGTTTGTGAGTCTGTCTCTGACTTTCGCGTCAAATTCCTCATCACCACAAAGTGTCACCCTCCTAAAATGTACCAATAATTCTAATTATGATTCACCAGTCTCATGTCCTCGTCTCGGTTATTGGAGATGCCTTCCGAGTTTCAAAGAAGGAGGAAAGTGTCAGGGGAAGAAAAGACCTTCATGTGGAAGCGCTCAGACATAAAGTTGAGTATGCTTTTATTTTAGGACAGGGCTTTTGGGATTGAAAAACTTGATTTTGGTTGCTATAAATTAATTTTAGTTTGTATTTCTTCAGTTGTTGGACTTACTGTCTTTTGCCATACAATGGCAAAAGAATGGCAAACCAAAAAAACACTTTTTTTCCTGCTGAAAACAGACATATTTGCGTATGAATTAATCTTGTCGATTGATTCTGTTCTGGCTCTTGACAATTTTTGTCAAGTATTTTAATTTGGTGTATTTTGTTGGGAAAATCACTGCCCTCTATGGGCTGCAACCTAGCTATTACAACTGAATTTGGTTACTGGATGACACAGTCTGGTCCTGGAAATGGAATTGTTTCTTTGCTGCTTTGCATTTTGGTGGGTGGCCGGGTGGGGAGGGGGTCTGGAAGTTGCCTAGAGACAATCTTGTTAGCAATAGGCTCACAAAAAAAAAAAAAAAAAACACCTGAATTGAATCCATTTTGTTGTTTGTTTTTCAGAACAAAATGTTGCAGAAAGAGAACACAGAACTAAAGAGGAAACTTACCACTCAGACAAACTGATTGATACTATGTTTTCTTTGTTTTCTCCCATGTTTAATCCTGCTGCTACAGTGCCTGGAATTTCACACGCCATTTTTTACAGTGTAATTGCTGTCTCACATTGGCCAAATTGTTTCTTCTTTCTTACTGTTTTTGTCCAACTTTAAAATATGACATAAGAAATGTATCGTTGTGATTGTTAAACCAAATAAGAAATATATCCTGCATGGCTGGCTCATGATTATATTCCTGTTTTTTTCATAATATGGTCTATGTTGTTTTTGATAGCCCTTCAAAAACAACAAAGGTGCTTGTTTGCAGGTTTTTAATGATCGTTTTCGAGGTGTTGGACGAAAGTTCTATAGCTCACAGGCCGACATCAGCAGTCGGAGAAACGCCAGACCAAATATTCACAAACTTCTTTAGCAATTTCTTTGCAGGCATGCAGACTTCCAATTTATTGCCCCCAAAATTGTTGAATTTAGATTCATCTCTCCAGGTTTTGATGCAGAGGAAATAAATAACTTTCGATGCGCCGGAGCGGGGGTCGGCGCGGGAGGTGTACGCTTGTGTGTTTTGGAAAAACATTCTTCAGGCAGCCGGAGGAGCATAAACTGAAAATATATATTTACTGTTGCAATTACAGTTTGTCATTAATTTACATGAAAGTAGCTGGACTCAAGTTGTTTTATTCATTTTTTTTTCTCTCTACCTCCAAAGCTATTGTCTTTCCCCGATTATAAAACTGCCTTTGAAAATCGAAATGGCTGTTGGTAACAATAGGGGGTCCAAAATTCATACGGGTTTCTTCTTGCAAGTGTATAAAAGCATAATATTTGGGCAAACTTGCAACTTTTCGGATGCTTCCTTAAAGTCACTCTTTTGATTTTATTTCTTGCTTGTTTTTAAGGTTAGTGTGACTCCAATAATCTGTATTTCATTTTCACCTTTTCAAGGTCTGGTAGCAGGTTACGGCATCGAGACGAGGATACTTATTTTCGATTTTGTCCATTTCGGGGGCTTCTTGAACCATGCTCTGGTTGACCCTTCAGCTAAGTCCACATGCTACTACCACAGTCAAAATGTTCTTGTTGGCTTTTTGGGTGTCCATAAAGACCAAAAGGCAATAAACCAAACTTTGTTTTGTAACCATATTTTTTGTAACCAAAAAGTATTTATTTTATGGATATTTTTATCGACTTTTTGATGGATTTGAGTTCAATAAAGTGGCTAAATTGCCCACTATCTGGCTAACCCTAAAGGCTTGGTTAAGAAGAAGGGAAAATCTATGAGACAGTGTCAGAGCTGCCCAGACTTTCAGAGCAACCTGCCAGTAATTTCCCGACCCCCAGTCCAGGGCGCTCTACTCCCCTCCACACGTACCTCATCTGCTACGTAATTTCTTCTCCTTCTGTTTTAAATATTTGGCTTGATGTCGTCACAAAGATCTCCACATTTTTTTTCGACACCTGAACGACAAGGCTGATCCCTCAGCTCCTTGTTTTCCCTTTCAGGCGGCACAAAGGCTTTATAATAAGCTCCATAAAGATGCGGTTAGCTCCTGTAGTGTCATGTGGGTGCATTTTATGTTCCACCGCTTCGGTGGGAAGGTTATCGGAGGACATATTTACAAATGTTGGAAGTGCAACATTTTTTTTAATGGGGAAAATAAGATGCAAATATATGTGAAGGTATGTTTAGGATTTTTATCCTGTCCTGGGGATGACCGCATTATTCTAAATATTTGTGTTTGTTTTTGTTGCTCTCTCGCGATCATACAACAAAAGCGCAGGCCCCTCGCCTCTCCACTCGATGAAGTGGAATTCGGTGTCAGGTCAGCACTGAAAACGCACACAGGAAGTGACAACATAAGGAGGAATATTCTATTTTTCTTTTCTTCCCCCACCATCAACAGGCCAGACTGCTGTCACAGCAGTTTGTCATCTGGGGTTTTTATCGCAGACGAGCTAACATCAAATCCCTTTTCTGGCTAACTGTTCTGAGGGCGGAGGGGGAGCCTCGAGAGAAGCTCTCTTACCGGTGTGACAAAATGAATTTTTAAAGGGGGGAAACACTGTACCATGTGGAGGATATAATCTTTGTAAAATCCATCCGGAAGCCTCAGGAGCCTTTATCTAATCAACAAGCTAGAACGTGAAGTTTGCGATGGATAGATAGATAGATAGATACATACATACATACATACATACATACATACATACATACATACATACATACATACATACATACTCAAGCTCCTAAGCCTCAGGTAGAAGACCTGAACCTGAGAGAGGAGGAAGACTGCTCTGTGAAAATAGGTGAGGAAATTGAATTTTTTTGTTGTTATTTGTTTGTTTGTTTGTTTGTTTGCTTGTTTTGACGGGGGCTGTGACCAGCTGCTCCCTGGAATCACATCAGAGAGATTTGTCCAGAAGAGCGCAATGCTAGGAACACGACAAGTGGGAGACTTTTGATAGATAGCTGTGATGAACCATCAGGGGAGGCAGGTGAGGCACAGCCTCACCCGTCATCGTGAAAAGAAAATTATAACTCACAATAACTCCTAACTAATAACTGCACAATAACTCCTGGAACAGATCCCAGCAAGTCCCCGAGACCCCGATTAGGAACACGAGGAGCTTAACTAAACGTGCAGATGTTCGGGTCTAAAGAGGAACTGGCCGGGTGGTGTGATGCTAATCAGCTTCATTCTTACAAAACAACCAAATTGTGCTATGAGGTTAAACCGCCAAAACATGCCCTTGCTGTGGGGCTTGGCCGCGTCCCCCATACCTATTTATTTTCTGAAATATGGGCATTTAATTGAGGGATTATAAATAAATTACATGTTACTTTTTAAACAAAAATGGGAAGCGGGAATTGGCTTCTTTCTCGGTTTTTCAAATGAAATTCCTCTTGAACAAGAAAGGACAATTGATTTTGGAGCTTTGGGATTTCTGCAAATAAAGAGATAAACGCGAGTGCCATCGCAGAGCACGACAAACAGAACGAGGGTTCTTCAATGCAGCCTCTGTCGGAGGGAAAAAAAAAAAGATGCATCGCTGTCTGCTGAGGATCACGCGTGGTTAGTCCCATCCCACCCCCCAAACCTGTCTTCCATCCACAGGAAACTGCTGATTCCAGGATGTTACATATGCAAACGGTTGCCATTGGCTCGCCTGGGCCAAAGATCTCCTAGGTGCAGCATTTTCGTGGCTCATCCCGAGGATCACAAAGGATTGTGTCTCATAGGAAAATAAAGACCCTCGGGGCACCTGTTCGAAGCTCCGGAGAGAGGAAGTTCTCTTTAGGGGTGCTTTCCAGAGGGAGGTGCCGAGGCACCTTTCCATGGGATTACCCTGTCAGTAGGAGAAGGAAGAGAGCCCATGTGGGCAATTGAGTCTCAGGAGATCAGCTGTCCTTAAGTGGAGCCAGTTAACCATAAGGTCATGGCTTTAAGCCAAAAGGCCACAATTCAAATATAGAAAATGGTGGTAGCATTGAGGAAACGCAGTACTTAAAAAAAACTAATATGTCTCATCTTACTGCGGACATCCTCGCTCAGCAGGGTAAATGGTTGTCTGAGAAAAGGAGAAAGTCATGTTGCTTCAGTTTTGCTCTGATGGAGTCAGAGAGTTACTGGTGAGATCATTCACCAGCACCGGGAGGGAGGGGATTAAGTTGACAAATAAGCTCAGAGTTGTTGCCATCTCTGGGTTGTCACCGCTCACCCGAGTGGACCAAGCGATAACGGCTGCCGCGCGTGCCCTTCCAACTGGCCTTTTGGCAACTGGAGTGGTAACTGGGCGTACTGGGAGTAACAGAGCCTGGACTGGTCGACATTCAAAAGCCGCTTATCGCACAGCCGTGCCTGAGAGTTGGGCGGAGGGCACTCGTTCAGTGTTTCCATTGTGACTGCATAAAGGTTATATATTTGGAGGCAGTGTTTGTCCCTGCTGTCAGGCTCAGAGCGCTTCATGGTAACACACGTAGCCTCCATTCACACAATATTCAATACCCGCAAATTTTATTGTGATATTTTGCATTGAAGGTTGAGGTTGACGCGACTGAAGCCATTTGAGTCTATTTTAATTATTCGACCAGCACTGACATTAATCTGATACCTATTTATTACTTGACACTATGACGCCATTTCAAGCGTGACGGCCTAGTGTCCGAAAGTAAAATTTCGGCTTATGAGACCTTTAGTGTCCACTGGGACGGCCAGACAAGTGAAAAGTGGATCAGAGAAAAAAGAAGAAAGAAGAAAAGGAAGGAAGAAATAGGAGGAAAAAGAAGTAAAAAAGAGAAGAATCACAAATTCACAAAATCACAAAATCATCTGGCTGCTTGGATTATCAACTACCTTACAGACAGGCCACAGTTTGTGAGGCTTCGTGACTGTGTGTCTGACGTGGTAGTTTGCAGCACGGGGGCTCCTCAGGGGACGGTGCTCTCCCCTTTTCTGTTCACGCTGTACACATCTGATTTTAAATACAACTCCCAACACTGTCATCTGCAGAAGTTCTCAGATGACAGTGCCATTGTTGGATGTGTATTGGGGCGAGATGAGCAGGAGTACAGGGGGGTCATCTCGGACTTTGTGAGCTGGTGCGAGAACAACCACCTGATCCTAAACACTGGCAAAACAAAGGAACTAGTTCTGGACTTCAGGAAGTCACCTTCACCACACACACCGGTGAACATTCAGGGTTCAGACATTGAGATTGTGGACTCATTCAAATACCTGGGTGTTCACATAAACAATAAACTGGACTGGTCTGATTACACAGACGCTCTGTATAAGAAGGGCCAGAGCCGACTTCACCTGTTGAGGAGACTGAGGTCTTTTGGTGTGTGTAAACAACTACTAAGGACTTTCTATGACACTGTGGTGGCCTCAGTAGTCCTTTATGGAGTTGTGTGCTGGGCGGGGGGCAGTACAGGCAGAGATAGGAAGAGACTAAACAAACTGGTTAGAAAAGCTGGCTCTGTCCTGGGCTGCACCCTGGAGTCCATCGAGGAGGTGGCGGACAGAAGGATGTTGTCCAAATTAACATTCATTATGGAGAACCCCCACCACCCCCTGCACCACACGGTAGAGGCTCTGTCCAGCTCCTTCAGCACTAGACTGTTACACCCCCAGTGCAGGAAGGAGCACTACCGTAGGTCATTTCTCCCCACAGTCATCAGACTGTACAACACAACACTATAGTGACACGTATTTATGTACCCACACAGGGCTGTTGTTCACTATTGTTATTATTGGTATTCACTGCTCTTTTTACATAATTGTTGTGCAATTTTACTTGTGTAATATTTTCTTATATTAATATTAATATATATTTTTTATTTCACTCGTTTTTATTTTCATACTGCTGTTCTGTTTTGTCGTACCCCTTTGCTGCTGGAGACAAAAGAATTTCCCCACTGTGGGATGAATAAAGTCTATCTTATCTTATCTTATCTTATCTTATCTTATCTTATCTTATCTTATCTTATCTTATCTTAAATTGTATCACCACTTAAGTGTATCACCATAAATTTTAAGTGTAACATTGAACGTCAATAATTAAGAAAAACAATCATTTTTAAGATTTTGACGGGTTTGCCCACACACTGGTTCGAATCCTGTTTTCCCCAAAAATAAATGCATAAGATATATACTGATAAAAGATATTACTGGAAATCAATTTATTTATGGTTTCACTCACTATTATTATTATTATTATTATTATTATTATTACATTAATAAATAAATACATATCAATACAACCACACAACCAAACAGAAAACCATATATTATACAAAACATCAAACTTTTATTTGTGTGAAATTCAACTGAAAACAATTAAAATTTGACCAATGATTTGAACCAAAAAACACAAAACAAAAATCCGGAAATCCACCAGGGTTCGAAGATGAAGCTACAGATTGCTGTTCTGCAGCACGAAACTGTGTGATGGGCAGCTAAAACAATATGATGCGATATATGATGTGCATTGGAGTAGAGATGCCACTCAAGATTAATCAAAAAGTCATTTTGAAAGACCTTGGAATCATGGCATCCACAATTACAGGCCACACACTCTCCAAAGAGAGTGGTCCGTCCATGGGTCTGCATGGCACGTCTCAGTCTAAACCAATGCAAATCATAGAATCATAGTTTAGTCACCTTTTTTTTTTTTTTTTTAAATATTGTCTGTGCTACCTTTCAATAGAGCTCATGCCACTTCCGCTGTCTAGGCGCTGGCCTGTTGCCACCAGAAGGCCAAACACCTATGGTGGCATATGACCTCAGGCTTGCCATCCGCTCTCCATCTCCCATAGCCTTGTGGCTCTTACCCTTGCTGCTCATCTAAAGACAACATGGTGGTGAAACAACAATAGACATTGAAAATGCAAATATGAATAATACTAAATATGAATAATACTAAAATACATAAGACATTTACCTCAACACTCAATAACATTAGGAAAATGATCATCTTTGGTCTGAAATTTTAACCCATCTTTGGCACTAGTAGACATTGTACATGGCCACGTAATTCAGTGTGGCACATATTAAATTCAATTCAATTCAATTCAGTTTTATTTATATAGCACCTTTTACAATAAAATTGTCTCTAAGTGCTTTACAGAGGTAGAAACCCAGAGCCTGAACCCCCAGGTAAGCACAGTGGCAGGGAAAAACTCCCTTTTAACAGGAAGAAACCTTGAGCAGGACCAGGCTTACAAGGGGGAACCATCCTGCTGAAAGTTGGCTGGGTAAAGGAGGAATAAAAGAGGGAGACAGGACAGAGAGAATAAAGAGAGAGAGAGGGAGAACAGATACAATCATAAAACCAAAGAAATACAGACAAAATACAATCATAGAAATACAAACATATCAGACATATATACACATAATACAGCATAGCAGGTTGTTATAAAGAGATGAACAGTATAGGCAGGTGCCGACAGCGGACCCTGAGTTTGCCATAGGCCAATGTCCGTACAGCACGAAGGCCTGGAGACGGAAGACCTGCAAAGAGAGAGAGAAAGAGAGAGAGAGAGAGAGAGAAGGGGGGGAGACACACAGAACGACAAGGAAGACTGGACCCAGATAATCCCGGTGAAAATAAAAGGAGGAGAAAGAAGAAAAAAAGGAGGAGAGGACGTGAGGGAGTGGTTGGTGTTGAGGAAGTGGGGAACTGCTCAGTGGATCATGTGTTTGTCCCCAGCAGCGTAGGCCTATAGCAGCATAGCTGTGCTAAAAATTGAAGAATAAGAGTCTGATGAGCCTATTCTAGCTATAGCTGTGAAAACTGACTAAACTAGATCTGTCAGCCCTACACACTTGGTTTGAGGCTAGCTATATGCTTTAGTGAACAGAAAGGTTTTAAGTTTGATCTTAAAGGCAGACGTGGTGTCTGCCTCTTGGACCCAGGTTGGTAACTGGTTCCACAGTAAAGCTGCCCGATAGCTAAAAGCTCGTCCTCCCAGTCTGCTTTGATGAATTCTAGGAACTACAAGTAGCAGTAGCATTTATTGTTATTACTTATACTGTTTCTACTACTAATGGGTAGTAGACATTGTACATGGCCAGGTAATTCAAAAGTGGGAAATATCAAATACATGGCCAGGTAATTCAATAGTGGCAAATATCGTTACTACCACTAGCAAATGTTAGCTTGACGTGACACTTACGACGAACATTTGACACAACACTTACGACAAACTTAACTTGCGAACTCAAGTTGCTATAATAAAAAGTAATAATTCAAGATTGTGTGATTAAAATAATCAGCTCATGCTTTCTGACTGTAGCAAATGTAAAATTTTTGTACCTTAAGACAATCAGTTTTGACGAGGATGATGACGATGATTAGCGTGAGATGAGTCGTTTTGGTTTTTTTTGTTTGTTTTTTTGTCCGACTGCGCACCTTCAACGCTATTGGATAAGAAGGCCAGCAACGCCACTGGATGTCATCTAATGTGACTTAGCAATGGCACTGGAAAAAAATTCAATTTGACTTTGGAGAGGAATGTTTGCCATTGGATAAAATCCAATGTGATTTTGGACAGGAACATTTCGTGATTGGAGCCGTACAACAGACTCTCGTGAGTCAAGTAGTGCCATCCACACATAGAGGGTTTTCTGATCTAACAGGCAGAATGTGCTTTCACCCAGGAAAGTGGGATCCCAGGTGAAAGTTCACAGAAAACCCGATAGGATTGCAGCCCTTGACTGGACAGGGTCCAAAGTCCAAAGCAGCTGACCAAAACCAAAAAAAAAAAAAAAAAATGCACTGCAAAATTAGGCATTGATGAAGCAACATGTTTGTGTCACTCCTGGAACAGATTTTTACAATTTACTCAAAACATGAAACTGGGCTGTTTAATTGAACTCAGCTGGCACCTAAGCAAAAACCTACTTGCTGAAATAGCCCCCATTAGTGGAAAATATGTCGGGGACAACAGCTACATGCATGAGCAGCCAGGGCAAAAAGTCTTCAGCGTGTCTGAGATCTCATGGTTCCCTCTCAACTTGCGTGAGCGTATGTTTAGCTGCAGCGCTAATGGCCCAGTGTGCCGAGCCCTGGGAAATTAGCCGCGCAGTGAAGCACGATTCCAAGAAGCTGAAGTGAACCTCGGAAGCGCAGGTCAGACGAATTGGTGTCCTTAAGGGATTCAGGGGGCTAGGCATGAGAGCACAGTAGGAATAATTGCTACTGCAAAGATCAGGATAGGGTTGAGGATGCATCACAGGTTTTTTTTTTTTTTTTTTTTTTTTTTTATGTTTATAAGGAAGCAAGCTCAAAAAGAACAATGAAACCTTTTAATGTTTAATTATCTGGTAATAATCCCAATTCAAGAAGGCCCAGCAGTGTAACAAACAGAAATTTTGACTTCTTTTCTTCTCCCTTTTTAATCAAAGCGCACTCTCTCAGTGACAATAACACTAAGAGGAAAAACCAGAACATATCAACCTTCCGAGGTTTGCTCAGGATCAACAAAGATCTGTTTGATTCACCATGAATTCGTTATGAGTTTTTCCGCTCAGCTGCATGAACTGAGACACACGGACTGGCGCTGAAGCGATGTGCAACGCGGGAAATCAAAACAAACAATAAAACGACAGCTCCTGGAAGTTCAGTTTCTGATAACGAGCGAATTAAACAAGAAAAAAACAAAACATCAGGTGGATGTCATACTCATGGTGCCTGATATCCACATCTACAATAATTATTCCCTCATGGTGGTTGATTGGTAGAATGGGAATGCAATGTGAGAGGCCTGAATTTGATCCCTGGCCTTCAGTACCTTACTCAAAGGCCCAGCACCTGTCCTGCAGCTACCAGCCTACTCTTCAGTTTTTTTTTGGTCCACATTCAGGGCTTTAACCAGAAACCCTGACTCCCAGCCAGCTTATGCTCTTGTTTCCAGTTCACTAGACAGCTACTCAACTAGCTGCCGGTCCACGAGCCAGTTACTGGACTAGCCCCTGGTCCACTAGCCGGCTACTAGACTAGCTCCTGATCCACTGGCCGGCTACTGGACTAGCTCCCGGTCCACTAGCCAGCTACTGGATTAGCTCATGGCCCACTAGCCGGCTACTAGACTAACTTTCCCCTTCCCTCAATGATTGCATGTGTTCTTTGTATTTTCATGCTTATGGTCACGCTAATATTTCTGCTGTTTGTGTTAAAATTCTCTGGGGTTGTGCAAACAGCTGACAAGTGTGCCAAAAAAAAAAAAAAAAAAAAAACTAAAATCACCAAACAGTCGTCCAAGTTGTCCCTGGAGAGTATTGGTTGTGAGGCTTTCCCCCAGCAAGTGACCCAGGTCAGGTCGAGTCCGGTCGCCCAAGGAAAACCCCTCGGAGACCTTCTCCGCTGCTCTAGAAAAGCGACCCGGGAGGTGACCGGAGCATGGAGCATCAGTAGGACTTCAGCTCCCATGAGATATTTGGGCTGGAGATCACAGCTGTGGACATGAGGTGAAGGAGCATTTACAGTTGTGGGGAAGGAGGTGATGAAATGAAAAATGATGGCAGCGCTGCATCTCTCTGATACAGAGAGACAGGAAGTGAGCGCTGTACTTGCAGCGAGAGCGTGTGCCATAAATCCAAGGGAAGTAAAGAAAACTCTGAACCGAAAAGATAGATAGAACTTTAGTGTCAAACAACCTAACCAAATCTATTTCTATTAAATGCATTAACACGCTGTAAACTTTTATTGATGTCGTTGTTTTCAGGTGTCTTTGTGAAACGGTAGATGTTTTGGTTAGTGGCAACTTTTCAAGGTTTACTAAGATACCGCTACCTGTTGAGCAACTAACTGTTTTCCTGTTAGTTACCGTGGTGTTTTGTTAATCAGTTTGCTCATTGTAACAGTTTCCTGTTGATGCTTTTATTTTGGTTGACTTTGTGTCAGTTCTGTTTCCTGTTTTGTTTCTGGTTTTGCTTTTCCTTTCCAGGGCTGGTTGTTGCATAGCTGTAGCCAATTAAGGGCAGTATATCAGGCTAGGCTTCTCACATCTCTGTTGCCAGATCAAAGCTTTGTGCCAGTATTCCTTGTTTATCTAATGCCTTTTGTTCATTACTTCCTGGAGTTTCCAGCTCTTTTTGTTCTCCCATCAGCATCAAAAACAGCAAAGTAAATTACAGACAAATGTAAAAACCACTTAATAAATAGTAAATGTCAGGAAGTCATTGGAAGAGGAGCCAGGCCAAAGAAAAAAAAGAAAAAACGTGACCTTTTAGATGCTCCTGAGGGAAAACCGGTTAACCTGGGCTGGTTCACCGCTGGCTTGCTCTGAAAGTGGGTTGATTCGGCATGACATACAGGAGGAAGTGGCTCTTTTTGGCACTTGATTATATTTAACACATTCTGTAATAAACAGCCTGCGTGAATTCATTGTGCTCCTGGGGGTGACTGTTTCTTTTTCTTCCCTTTGTCCGTTTTCTAAAAGAAAAGCCCGTGTTAGTGGAGCTGTGTTTATTTCAATGACATTGTCAGCCGCTTCCCTGGCTGCATGAAAATCCTCACGGCCGTGACGGGAAGATCCCCTGCTCGCCCGAGCGCATCATGTGGACGTGTTTGCCCGTGGAGAAAGGGAAAAGCTCTTCTTATGAAGGCAGGGTGACTTTGTTCCACAGAAGGAATCCTCAACAGAGGCGCAGGAGGGGTGTCCTGTCGGGCTGATGCAAATCCGAATTCTTTACGTTGCATGGCAAAGTGCGCGTCCAGTTTGCTGACCGTGGCAGTGAAAGCTAGCCGCGTGTTCACCTGTGCGAGGGTTTTCCCTCTCCCTCGGGATGGATGTTAGCGTCACCCCTCTCTGTTCTGACGTGTCGCGTCCCTTCGCATTAGGCCTCCCGTGATAGAGACCGCCAGCGTGGCACGCTTGCGTCTGTCTGTGACTCATAAATCCACCTTGAGCACATGTCCACACACACACAGTGAAATCACCCCTGGCTCACCAACAACCTCCTGTCTCCTTGTCTCTGACAAACACACACTTTTCCCGCCGCCGTCTTTTCCACAGCCGCTACTTTTCCTTTGACAAGATGAAACTGCTTTTAGTCGAGATTTGGTCAGGGTAAACTGCTCGGCAATCACTACAGGACTATCTCACAGGTTAGGCTTTGTGTGCCTTAAGTGCATGAGTAGTTTACCAATATTGATTTTAGTCGTTGGTTAAAAGATGGTGAAAACCTGGGCAATGCAAACATACTTTGCACGGACGTGACATATTTTTTTTGTTAGCATTGGGTACTTAGCATGGGTTAGCGACAATTCAACATTCTTTTTCTTCTTCGAAATAAAATAACTCTTGAGCACTACATTCGCACGGTACAAACAGTTCTAATGCAGTAAAGGGAGATAAAGAAACATTCACAGTCGACCTTCAAAACCCTCTGTATTCCATATTGAAAACCAATAATAAGAAATAAATATAGAATTTCAATCCAGCAGGAAGGTAATAATACAGATAGAAGTGATATATCCTGCTGTAGTGTAATGACACCACAGAGATGACACCTGCTCCTCTGATCCTCATTAAACAGACACTTGAGTTCAGGGGTTCGCGGTCTGATTTGCGGCGGGTTCCTTCTGTTCTGTTCCTCGCGTCTTGCTTCTGCCTTTTTCCTTGACAGCCATGAATGAAACATTCTCTTTTCATCGCAGGCCTGACACGGCGCCACCTTGCTGTTCTTCGGAAGACAAGACTGCAGCGCCGACTTTGATAGCGACGGTCCTGATGGATGGTTCCTGGCGGCGGCAACTTTGATCTGTGCTCCCGATATTCTTCCAAACCTCAAACGTTCAGACCTGTTGCTTTCCTGAAGCGTCTGCCACTCGCGAGGTCTTAAACGGCAGGATGGTTGCCATTTCAAGACGAGAAATCAAAGGTGATTAAATAAAATGAACTGGTCAGCCTGCATTTGGACCCATCCTAACATAGGTCAACACGTGCGGAAAAGGCCGATATTCACCCCAGAAACAAGATAAATCCCTCAGAGTGACTAAAACACAAAGGTGTAATTAAGGGCTTCTTTTTTGACAAGTACAAGGAGGAACAAATGTCAGTTGTATTTCGGAGGGCATAAACAGATGTTTGGTGGGATATACCTTGAACCCATCGAGACCTGTTAAGTGGAAAACACTGGCTAAACAGGAAGTCATTAATGTCGTAAATGTTGAGGTAAAGATGTATGATTGGCTAAACAATGTGAGCTGCCGATATTACCTTTGCCATTTAATCCACATGATGCCAACACCAATCTAGCGGCAAAAGGATGGATGGATAATCGGAAAACATCTCATTTTAACGTCATGCAAAGTACGGACACAAGCTTAGTAACTGACCACTTAATATCTTGGGCACTATCTCTGCGACAGAATCGGCTAACTCTCTAAAAAATATGAGCAGCCCTCATTACCCTTGCAATTAATCTTCTTGGCTAATGCTTAAGGTCTTTCACGCCACTAGCGCACAAAAAGGCATGGTGATTAACTTTTGATCAGTCTCTGTGGCAATAGAATAGTGCATTCGGCTGTTAATTGAAAGGTTGGTGGTTTGAGCCCCCCCTGGGATGTCTCCTTATCCTGACCCACATACGCAGAAATCTTCCTTTTAAGAGGAAGAAACCTTGAGCAAGACCAGGGTCACATAAGTGGACCCTCCTGCTGATGACACAGACATACAGAGGAAAAAAAAGACACGGGTACATTCGACAGGCTGTTTGTGGTTGACGTCAGTGGCATACATTCGTCATTCTGGTCAGGCTCTGGTGCAGTAGCAGGTGGTTCACACTCGGTAAAAAATGTTTATGTTACAGTTTCGTCAGTGTGTGAAATTAAACACATGGTTGGCCGGTCTCTCCTTTAATCCTTGCTTTACAGCCCTGTTTAGGGGGGGAAAAAAAAGCAAAAGAAAACGAGGAAGAGAGCATGACAGAGGAAGGCTACAATTTAAATGAGAGACCAGGGTAATGACATCATTTTCTTGGTTGTTTCAAGTTATATATGCTCTCATGGGGTTTCGGTTATTGATTGACAAGCTGCCATTGCTATCATTGATAGCTTAGGCTACCGACTCGGAGAAAGGAAACGTGACAGCTGACTGCATTTTTTTTTAAGGCTAGCCTTTTGAATGTTTGGAAAGGAACACACAGAAGCACGTACGAGGTGTTAATGACTGCTTATTGTCACCAGTTTACAAATTGATGAGCGAGTGATTGACGGAAACAAAGAAGATCTTTGTAGGAGGCTGGAGAAACAGTACGAGGAACAACCGAGCTCCGCTGCCAAAGCGAGGTTGCAGAGGTTTTGTTTCACAGCTCAAACAATGTGGAAAGACAGAGCATGGCAGCAAGACGAGGGGGAGATTTACGGCGTCAACACAAAAGGCAAAGATTTCAAAGAGGTAGAGGGGTCCTAAGATGTGTACGTTTGAAGAAGCACAAGGAAATAGGGAGCAGTGAGGATCACAGGCGCAGTGGAAACAGCAGCAGATGAGATCATCTGCTGTGCAGAAGATGAGAAAAACACACCGCAAGTGTTTTCTGTGCTTCACAGAAACCAAGAACTTGTCTCCTGAACAAGCAGAAACTCTCTTTTACTAGGCAGAAACCTTGAGCAGGACCCAGGCTCATATTTTGAGGACAGTTCGCCAGTGGGCTACACGGTTCACTATTTAATGTAGTAACCAGCAATGTGCCATCAGGTGAGGGAGGTGAGGCACGGCCTCACCTGTCATCAGGCATGAGGCATGGAACGAAAAAAAGTGTAAAATGAAAAATAAATTAAATGGTTGTATTTATAGTGATTTGTACCATAAAGTTATTTTCCATTTAACTTTACCAGTTTTTGTTATTAAAATTGCAGAATTTTCACATTTACCAGCGTTCAACTAGTCTGGCGAGACGTGAAGTGAAGTGAGTTCTCGCACTTCTCACTCGCACTTCGCAGTTCTCATGCCTCATAGTAGGGGGCGCTTGTGATCCCAAGGATTCTTGTTATGATTCAGCAGCTGCAGAGTAAGTGACGGCGTGCTGCTATACTGCAGTCAATTAAGAGTTATCAGGAAGTGCAGTCATTATTTTTTTTTCTAACCTGAACCCTTATTTTTGAAATGGAGGATTACATATCTAAAAAATATCTTTTAAAACTAAAAGAAGACAATGAAAAATTCTACCAACAAGTTATCGATGCTTTTGTTCAGCAGGACTGGCAGATGAACTTTATTGAGCACCGAATGCGCTAACCGGCGCAAACCGGTTAGCGCATTCGGCTGTTAACGGAACTGTTTGAGCCCACTCAGGGACATTTGCCTTCCTCTTGTTGCTGGACTATCTGCCCTGTACATCAGTCTAGCAGCAAAAAGCTGTCGTGAGGATGGATGACCGACAAATATCTCATTATTTTAACACCATGTAAAGTCCCGACACAAGCTTAGAAACTGACCACTCAATCACACTCCACATCTTGGTCACCATCTCTGCAACACCACATCGACTAACTGGCTTATCAATGTTGCGATATAAGATTCTTGGCTGACATTTAAGTATTTTAATGGCACATGAAACCAAGACTAGCACCGTGTCCGAAGGAACATGGTGTGTAGCAGTACTGGAGGCTCTTTGGGGCGATAGGTCAGCGCATTTGACTGTTAACCAAAAGATTGGTGGAGCTTAGCTTAGCAACTTATTTGAATGCGAATAATATAAATAAATAATGAGTAAAATATGGGAAGCAGAGTAAATGCTGGTGAAAATAAGAAGACAGGATACAGACGTGACGAACAATGATGACTGCAACTGCACTTGTTTTCTGCAAGCAACCCCTTGTGGCATTGAATAATGGTTCAAGGTCACATATAAGAGTGTTGCATCAAAACAACACTTATTTACCAACTCTCAGCTTATGTTAAAAGGCAGGGCAGTTATTGAATACGCCTGTACTTCATTAGCGCCAGACGAGATTCTCCGGGTCCAATTCATATTCTAACTAGGGAAATAATTGAGGAAAAACAGAGAAGGGTAATTAGGGGAATGGTGAATGAAACAGGAGGAGGAAGAAAAAATTAGAAGAGTATGGGCATTGTTGCAGAGACATTGAGTCAGAAACGGGCAGTAGTGCGCTCGGTTCAACTTCAACAGCGCGACTTGTCAAAATACTCCGAAAAATCCAAAATCATTACGTATTAATCACCAAAAAACAATTTAGCACTTTTTTTTTACACCTATCGAAAAAGCTAAAACAGGCCCGGCTTATCATTTGAGCATATAGTTTGTCAAAGTGTCTGTTGAAGTTGTGCTGAAGCTGTTGCTTTTCAGCATAATTTGATGTTAGCACCCATGCAAACGGGAACCTCCCCTTTCCCATGCCTTTCCCATGCCGAAGAAATCTCCGATATTAGTTCATGGGCTAAAATCGCAGCTTCTGTGGATTACCATTACATTTTTTCATCATCTCATCCTCGATTAGCTTATTATTATCACTGATGTTTGTCAGAGAAGTACTAGTAGAAGCAGTGGTGTATCCAGCTGATGTTTCTCAGGGAACACACTGTCCACACTTACGTATTTTATTCCCCCTCCTTATCATAAAAGGAGCATTTATTGATTGAAATCCTCCCGAGGGCCACATTTGGAATTTGCTACTGAGAGATAATTTCTCTCCAGTCTGCAGCATGTTGACTCTCCACCATGACCACAGCACTGTCTCATTAAGGCCTTCTGGAAAGACGTAATGGCACAAGAACAAAAAGAAAAAAAGAAAAAGAAAATAAGTCAGTTTTGAGTGGTTAAAATTGGTCTGGGGAGAGCACTTGCAGTCAATGCCAAAATCATAGCGATTTGATGGTTGCAGCTACAGCAAAAACAGGAGAGAACTGTGTCCCTCCTTTATAGAACATAATTAATACAAAGGCTCTGTCATGCTCAATGATTAAGAATAATTGAAATTATTCAATGTCACTCAATGCTCAGATTCCAGTTCCATTTCCATCAGATGCTAACTGCCTTCTCTTGTGCAACGGAACAGTGCCAGCGCTGACTTTTTTTTTTTTGCCCAGCTGTTTTGAATTCAATATTCTCTTTTGCAACAAGCAGCCGATTTGATTTGGACTAATTTTTACCTTCTGGATCTTTCTGGGGCAAGTGTGTGATTTACTATGATAGCCATGTTTTACACGATTTGTTGTACAAATTTGCGTATTTCAAAAACATATATATATTTTGAAAAACCAAAATGCTTTTTATCTATTATGCTAGTCATTTTATGTGTGCCATTGACTCAGAATTGAGCATTAAACAACAGACTAAAAGAAGCTATTATTTTTCATGCTGTAAAAAAAAAAAAAAAAAAAATAGCATTTGATGGCGATTGACTTCAGGAAGAAGAGGACGGCCACACAGCCCCTGAGCATCCTGGGAGAGGACATCGAGGTGGTGGAGGACTACAGGTACCAGGACGTGCACATAGACAGCAAACTGAACTGGAAGACCAACACCGAGGCTGTGTACAAGAAGGGGATGAGCAGACTCTACTTCATGAGGAAGCTGAGATCCTTCTGCGTGTGCAGCAAGATGTTGGATATTTTCTACCGGTCTGTTGTCGCCAGTGCACTGTTCTACGCTGTGGTCTGCTGGGAGGCAGCATCGGAGCAGCAGCACCAACAGACTGAACAAACTGATCAGAAAGGCTGGCTCCGTGATTGGCTGCAAACTGGACACCGTGGAAGCTGTGGTGGAGAGGAGGATGCTGAACAAACTGTTAGCTATCCTGGATAACCCGGACCACCCTCTCCACCCACTCCTGGACAGGCAGCGGAGCTCCTTCTCAAACAGACTGATTCAGCTCTGCTGCCACAAAGACAGATACAGGAAATCTTTCCTGCCCAGTGCAACAACCCTGTTCAATAAGTCCGTCTGACTGAGACTCACAGCTCTTTGTGCTGTGATGGGCTCCATTAGTATTTTCACGTGGCACATTGTCATAATTATTTATTACATATTCATATCACTCATATTGCATATTGCACATTATTGTATTGTAAATATGTTGTAAATATGTTAATGCTGACGATGCTGCTGGGACAAGTCAATTTCCCATGTCTGGGATAAATAAGATAAAAAAGTACTTCTATTCTATTCTATTCTATTCTATTCTATTTGTATCTCTGTGAATGCGGTTTTTTAAGTCTACTAAATGATGTATTGGTGGAACCGGCAATTTAATTGTTTAAACATTTTATGGCTATTTTTACAATCCCGTTTCAAGTAGATGCTATATATCTGTGTAGATTCTCAGTCATCCAGGTCATGGTTATCCAAAGTAGATCTCTCTGTGTCAACTGGACTGACACAGAGTTTGCCCCAGCAAACTTAGAACTGAAGAAGCTCTCTGGAGAGAGGGCGAAACGTTTTCAAGAAAACCTTTCAGTCCAGTTGACACAGAGAGATCTACTTTGGATAGATGCTATATAAATAACGAATTAAACTGAAAAAAGTACTCTTGGAAAAAGACAGGAAACAAAAAGGAACCGTTTTTACCTGATTGGCTAACATCAAAACACACTGGAGTTTCTTGAGAAACATTACCGTTATTCCACATTCAACTGCAAGAAACAATATTTGCCATTTTTCTAACAATTTCAATGAGATTAACATCCTCCCAAACACATTTGTGTGCATGTAAGTATGACTAGCACAACGGCTCCTTTCCTTAAGCCTCCATAATGTGAAGTTATGCTTATCAAATCTGACATTGCCCTGGGAGGAGAGCGCTCACCATGCGCCTCTTCGTCACTGTCTCACGTCTTCTTACAGTAACTCTCTCACGTCGGTATTTCTCTGGAGCGACAACAGTGTAACGTGGCCTCCGTGTCAAATCGAGCGTCTGGACTCGTCTCTTTATGACATTTGAAAATATGGTACCACCGAAATGAGGACAGAGCGTGTCATGACGTGAGGATTAAAAGTTGCCGTAGCCACTTTTCTGTCAATTTTTCTGGGAAGTTATGATAATGAGGATTTAAGTAACCTATGCGAAAAGAAAAAACAAAAAAAATGTGGTAATTTGAATGTTACGTGATTCCACCCCACCCAAAAGAGATGCAAAATGTCGTCGTTTTCGTAGTTGTTTTGATGTGTCTGCTACATGTAGGTCCGCCAGTTTGTCAATGATGAGGTTAATGAAAAGGGAAACAGCTTTACACAAATTTAAACCCTTTAAACAGTGTGAAACAGGAGACCGCTAATTTCTGTAGCAACAACATCTTGTGTCCTAGTGGTATTACAGTTGGCATTGCTATTTTTCCTCAATTCATTTGGCTTCTTGCGAGATCGTGTATGTCATGACGTCGATCACCACTGTCGCCAAATGCCGATTTCAAACGGGCGTAAACAACCCCACATTTTAACATTGTTGCGAAAGGGTTGTAACTAATGTATTTGGGGGTCCTTTTTAATTGCCCTCACTTCCTGTTCAGAACTTGGACTTGGAGGTGACCTTGAGGTGTAATTAATCAAAACAGACAATTCCGCTGTTTCAACGTTGCGGGGTGTGTCTACGTCACAGTACTGAACAAAAAAACAACATAGATGCCCATCTGCCCTGACAAGGTTGTAATAAGGGCAGAAACTGAAAGCGAAATTCTCCGTCCATCACGGTATTTTTATTTCATCTGAGTTATTTTTCTGCTGATCCTCGCTTGCCGCGTTAACCTCGCTTTCCCCCTTCCTCCTCTTCACCGCCTCTTCCCGTCCGTCTTTTGTCTGCGCCGCGAGTCCCGCAGTTAGCGGGTGGTTGAGAAATGCCAGCTGTCAGGCTGACGGACGCGGTGTCACCTCTGTGCAGTCACGTCGCCGAGGCAACAAGGTGCCAGCGTGCACGCAGGCCGCATGCCCGATATTGATGTTTGTGTGGTGGAGAAAGTCAAAGGTTAGGAAATTAAGCTGTATTATATATGCATATGCTAAAGACAAGAATTGGAGGATGCGCACACGTGCACCCACTTGAGGTTAAGAGAGGAAAGGTCACAACAGCTGTGCAGGATGAAAGGACAGCCACCGCACGATTGCGAGACAGCAACAGGAGGTAAACGAAAGAACAAACTGAAGAAAATGACAAAAAAAATAGAATGAAAGGAAAGGGCTCTGCAAGGCAGCACGTTGTTTGGTAGCACGTTGGAGGAGCACAATACACAAGGTCAGAAGACCTGAATTAAAGAACAAGAGCTGAAGGGAGGAATGGAATGTACTCCTTGAACAGCTAAAAGCGAGGGCGCGCTGGAGGGATTAGAATGTCTGAGAGAGGAGCAGAAGATATGGAAAAGAGACAAGCAGATGAGGTAAAGACGCAAGGACAAAAGGGATGGCACAGTCGACACTGAGGACAGATTTTATTTTAGTGTTGTTATTTCTGTATGTCCTGAACACTTAACGTCATTATTAGGAGTTAATAAATGAATAACTGGCATCATGTCGAGCTTCTCGCTCGCGGCCGTAAGAGATGATGAGGAGATGATGAGATGTATTGCTTCATTCGGACAACACTACAATGGTGAACACCCTAGTGTCATGCCCTGAAACTTAGGTCAAGTTGCTCATGTTTAGTTTTGTCTATGTTTCGTGGCTTGTTGTTTTATTTTGAAATCCTGCTCTCTTCTTGTGACAGGTAACTCTCCATTACCTGCTGTGGTTCCCTCTGGCCTGTCTCCCCCTCTCTATTACCTCAGGTGTGTGTATATAGCCTGCATTTCCCTTTGACTTGTGCTTCATGCCTTAGACCTTGTCTTCATCCTCTCAAGTCAATGTTTTTTTTTTTGGAATTTATACATATTTTCTTTTGTTTGTCGTTTGTCTTGAGAGAGTGAATTTTTGTTGTACTTTGTAGTTGAGGTTTTGTTTCTCGAGTGATTTTTCGTTAATTTGTACTTTTTTCGTGCATTTGTGTTCAAATTCTAGTTCCTTCTTGTCACCTAGCGTAGGGAGGCGTGATTTCGTACAGGCTGTGTCTGGACGCTTATAACAGAAGGAATCCTCAAAGAGGACCAAAGTTTGTCATAGTCGCATCCAAGGCACAAACTTTGGCTTATAGCAGCATAGCTAAAATGATTGCTAAGGGTTAGCAATAATACATGGCTTAGAACACTAGCAGTTTATTATAGAGTCTCTGATATCGTTTTACTGTAAAAGCTAAAAGTCACTAAATGTAATGCCAAAAACTGCTGGGAATCAAACTCATTCTCTCATTTTCAACATGACACTAATGGGATAGTCTAGTGTCACATTGGAGCACGACCAAGGGTCATTAGGGTCATTACTTCGAAATGGGGGGAGCGAATTGGGTCTTTTTGAGATCTGAAGTTCAAATCAGCCAAATCAGCCTAGAATGACTTTCAATTCACTCTTGCATGACAAACACCATAAATGCAAATAAATGTATAATAGTAACAATAATAATAATTGTTACAGCAAGAGACATTTATTGCGCAAACACCCCCATAAAATGATAACATATAGAAAATAATTAATGATCAGCTTCCTTACTTCCTGTTGTTGTTTACCTGTAGGGACACACACATTACTGGCTCAAAAATATATATTAGAGACACACAGCAGAAGAACAATTCCATGGCCACATTCTAAATCATCCATTGAGGGTTTTTACACAGTGACCATTCAGAGTGATGAGATTTGATTTACTCGCGGAAGATAGAGTCGATTCATTGAACCGCTATTTCACAAAATAAAAGCCCTCAAGAGTTTGCATTAAGCATTCATCTCATATTTTTGGTCTGACATTATTTCCCATTTGGGAAATCACTTTTGCAGCCCAACATGGTGAGAATGGAGGAAACAGGGGTGGGAGGGTAAACGGCAGTGCTCTGTCCTACAATGGCTCATCAAGAGGTTGACATCTGGGGACTGATTTAAATTAGAACAGAGAAACACAAAAAACTCACTATCATATTGAATAAAACTGTGATGCCGATTTACATGAGATCTTTAGAAAAAACAAATAGACTAGAGGAAGGGTTTTTTTTTTTTTTCCTGCAACTTCTCCAGTTGCAACTGGGTTATTCATGAGCTCCAATCACTCCTGGGTACCTGACCCGGACCGGCATGAATATTGATGAGCTCTAAATGATTGGTCTGCTTCCTTAACAACCAAACAGCACAGCCGCTGTATGAAAATAACGCGACCAGAAGGAGAATGACTCTTACACGACTGTGCGGGTGATGCAGCTTCCCGTCGATATGGTGGAAGGTGTAGAGATTTTAGCAGACCGTCGTCTGGACTGCTATGCAACGTCCCCCGAATTTAGACCCCCAATATGCAATGCAAAGGGAGACGTATAAACAAGGCTAAAGAAGACCACGTTTTCCCTGCTGGAGGGAAAGATCCGGAGGGAAGGTACAAAACAGAGAGGGGCATAAGGGCCAGTGAGAGATAATAATGAAAGGGCTTTTTTAGCCCTAAGAACATAATGAGTCATCCATTTGCGCACACTGACTCATTGCAGTCTGGATAGTTGCGTGGCCTCAGGGCCTCCTTGGTCACCGTGGTTACTGGACACAAGGGTTACGACTTATTGAAGAAAGAAGTAGAGTGGAAACATGCATGGAACATCTGCACGCGTATGTTCCGAGATGGAGGGAAATCGTATCATTTCTAAAAGCGGTGCGGCAGCACTCCTAATTGTCCTGATTTCCATCGGCGGCGAGAGGGGACATCGGTATTTACAGACACTGAATGGCAGCTTTCTCCTCTGACATCCTTCCCTTTCCACTTGTCTCTTTTGGTCTAGCTATTGGCTACCCTTTTTGACTGTGTGTGTGTGAGCGAGTGTGTGTTCACATACTTTCTACATATTGAGTACCACTATCCTCATTCTACTAGCGAAATGAGGACATTTGTGGGAAGTGAGGGCATTTTGACTGGTCCTCACCACGTCAACGGACTGTTTCAGGATTAAGATTTGGTTTTATGGTTGGGGTTAGAATTGGTTTTAGGTTAGGGTTAAGGTAAGGGTTAGGGTCAGGGGGTTATTTGGCATTGTTAGTGTTAGGGTAAGGTGCTGGATAATACATACTGTAATGCCCATAAAAGTCCTAACAAAGGCAGAAGAACAAGTGTGTGTGTGTGTGTGTGTGTTCGTTCCAGGACCTTATAATAAAATTCATTATGGTTACAGATAGAAGAGTAACACCAGGTTGGAGATCAAGTGTAGATAATCAATCCCGGTCCTGTTCAGAATGGGAAAAGTTCATTGGGGCTATTTGGAATTTGCTCTTATCGCGGCAGTTCTTGCATTAACCCTATCTCTGACCTCTGACTAAGCCTTTACATACCATCTTAAAAAGATGTAGCTTGCAAGCCATATCGCTCAGATGAAGCAGTTTCACACTAATTTCCGATGTAAAGAAAACACTTGAGGCTGCACTCTTTCACCTTGAAACAGAAATTACAAAACGAGATTAAAAGTTGGAGGGTTTTACCAAAGGGAAGCGACCACGCTCACCTTTCAACCCTCTCGGTTAGTTGAAGGCTGGAAGAGAAAAAAGAAATACCATCCTTTCTTTCACCCTTTTCCCCAAGAACGAACGCAAAGCCACCGGAGCATGAAGAGCATGCTGTCACAGATGACAAGCTCCCATCCTACAGTTACCATTATGAATAAGCCTCGCATCAGAAATAAGTCGGGGAAGCCTCGGCAAAGGGGACTATTTTCCGTGTGAATAAATGAGAATGCTGGAACTGAAGTGCTCTGTTTGGATAAAGCACCTTAATTTGCATGACTAATTTCTAAATCAGCTTCGCCGGGATGGGAAGACAGTTCATCAGGGTGCCAAGAGTTACAGCCGACGTAAATACGGTAAATAATCTTGTTTACCCCGGAGATGCTGGAGTCATTTTCCAAGCTAAGTTTGAGAGACTCGAGTATATAACCACATCCTTTGGTTCTTATTTAAAGCTCTATTTGAGCACAAAGAGGAGAGAGGGGAAAAATGGGGGGAAAGTAAGATGTAATTGCCAGAGTAAATCAAGAACTCCTTCCTCTTTAGGCCGTTAAACACTCAGGACATGAGGGCGTAAAGTTCACAGCGGCACCAAAGTGTAACCGATGTTATTAAAAGTCGTTCTTGAACTGCAAAAGAAGAAAGGATAAAAGTCCTCCTTGAAAAGCTGGGCTATTACAGACAAAGATGGGTCATTATGTCTCTTTTTCCCCCATTTGTTTATTTCTTTCTTTTTTTTAGTGAAGCCAATGTCTGAGATAATATTTGCTGTTTCTTCCATACCTCCTTGCATTCTGGTGTGGTTTCAAAGTTCTTGGCCTGCCAAGTGCGCTCCAAGGAAGCTCTCTCGCTCCACCCCTTTTCTCAAGTATGCGTCAGATGCGATCTGTGTGGCCTCGGGATGCCTTGGTATCCCACGGTCCGTTTTACCTAGGCCAGTGGGGGGCAGCAGCGAGTGTGTACTCCAGAAGTTCTGCAGTGTTCTTTGATCCACTTGGCAAGGATGATGTTCCCTTTTAAAAGAAAATTTGAGGTGTTTTTTTTTTGTTTTGTTTTTTTGTGCTGAGAAACTAATTTTTACATTTTACTTGTATCTTTGGTTGTTATCAAATTAAAATAAATAACATATATATATATTAAAAGCTCAATCTAAAGTCAGAGCACATATGTGTAATTATAGGGATTTAACACTCAAAATGTTGACTTAATCATGGCAAATCCAAAGAATTAACCAGGTTTGCAGCAAAAGCTGTGTGATTACTTCAGCTACTCTGACTTGGGCGCAAGCGCATATCATTTTTTTTTTTCCTCCTTGCCATTTTCCCTTTGCGCAATTGTAATTAGGCCGGATGAGGGGTAAGGAGAGGGAAAAACAGGCAATCACAATGACCTTAGCACCCGCTTTGCATTTTTCTGCGATGATTGAGGATAAAATGCAGCAGGCGGCATGAAAAAAAAAAAAACAGCCTTCTGTTGAGTGGTTTGTTTATGTGCTGCCACTACCGCTTCAGAAAGTGGTTTGATTTACAAATCTCACTGCTGCCATCATTTTCAGATCCCCCACCACACCACACCACCACCCTCCCCCGACTCCGCAGGTGGCGGTTAGCTGGGGTAAGCAAATGACAGATGTGTAGAGATAAACAAGTAAAAGAGTGACTCAGGAAGCGGCGCGTGAATTACAGCACATTGCATCTGTTTTTGGAGACGGTTAAAAATATTTTCATTCTTTTCGGCATCTTTAAGACACTTAAAGGCTCTTAAATGAATCACCTTTCTATCTATAAACATCAAACAACGATATGCAAACTTAAAAAAATAAATCCAAATCCAAAATGTCATTTTTATCATCTCAAGTGTTAAAATGCGTTTTGTCATCCGTGTGCAGGTCTGCAGCTTGTTGCCATTGCCGTCGCAACTTATTCAGCAAAACACAAACAATCTTAAGGCACAAACATATTCTGTTGTCTAGAGTGTAAAATAAGTCAGCCTGAAGCAAACATCACTCTAGATTCTCATAATATACATGAATACTTAATAATTATCATGATGAATGAACCCCGCCCCCAAAGGTCAGGGTATACCCGGTATCCAGCGGTTCTGGGATTAAACCAACAACCTTTGTATCAACAATGCACACCTTACATAGGAGCCACTCTACAAGCTAAACTCCAACCAACCGAGAGAAAGTAGCGCTTTAATAAAGGCTGCCAAGCTGCAGGGTCACAGCAGAGAAGGTAGCAGAACTTTGAGGGGGGCTAACGGGATTACCAATACTGCTTGCCACTTCCACAAAGGATTATTCCAATTTATATTCTGCGGCACACAATGCCTGACACGGCACGGTTCAATGTCCGGTTACAAAGAACGGGCTGTGAGAATATGAAAAAATAGAAATTGGCCAGCAACACAGCAAGTGTCCTTAAAAAAAAATGTATAATTTATCACTTTCTAACAACCAAACACACATACGCATTTTGACTAACGTCTTCCTCAGTGTGTGTAAACAAGTCTGTAGGATGGCACCCCCTTAATAGTCACAAACCCAGGTGTACAGATTATCAGCAGGTGTGGTAGCCTTCAAACCTCAAAACACAATGAAACTGCAAAATGAACAATAAAACAATAATAAACAAATTAAAGAAATTCAATTATATAGTAAAATGGAGACAAAGGTTCACCACTAAGGCAAAAAATGAAACTATAAATACCTCAGAGCAAATACCTAACCTCGCTACATCATGCCTTTATCAGAGGTGATAGATCATTTTTCACATTCTCAAAACAAATAATTGAAACAAACAAAAGCTAACCAATAATAATAAAATAAGTAGCTTATTATTTTTGCAAAGGTGCTATTTACATCATTTACAAAGTTTACAAAAAAACAGCTCAGTACTAGTTCTTCATTCAAACCTTGTGGATGCTCTATTTGTAGGGTATGAATCCAAAACGCTTCCCTTTGTAGTAGGAATCTCTCCCTATCGCCACCCCGTCTCAACGGTTTAACCTCCTCAATCCCCTGAAATCTAAGTGTACAAACATCATGTCCAAAACAACTGAAATGTCTCGAAACTGAGCACTTTTCATCATGATTCCTGATGCTTCTTTTATGTTCAGAGAGTCTCTAACTCTCTTTTGGTTTTGCCTACATAGCAAAGGCCACAGGGGCATTTGAGAAGGTAAACTACAAACTTAGTATGACAAGAAATTTTACTATTTACTGGAAATTTACGACCAGAGTGTGGGCGTGTCAATAAATCACCTTTGATCATAGCATTACACTGAACACATCTACGGCAAGGAAAATTGCCATTTGGTAGCAAAGTCAAAAAATTCTTCTGTGTCAGTTTTAACCAGTCTATCACTCAATTTGAGATCTCTCTTCTGAGCAAAGAGAGGAAACTCTTTGGATAAATGGCCTACCAGTGAATCACTTGCCAAAATATACCAGTGCTTTTTGACCTCTTTTTTAAAATCCACCGAAATGTCCCAAAACATGTTACAAACCAAACGTGACGTTTTAGGAGATAATGTTCTAGGCTTTAACAATGCCCTCCTATTAATGTCTTTAACCTTAAGTTGGCAATCATCAAGAATCATTTTGTTATAACCTTTAACCAAGAATCTATTGCACAGTTCCTCAGAATGTAAATTAAAAGATTCATCAGTACTGCAGATTCTCCTTGCCCTCAAGAATTGACTATACAGCAGACCCTTCTTGAGACCGGGTGGATGAAAACTGGAAAAATGTAAAAAGCTGTTCGCATCGGGGGTTTTTTCTGAAGATAGTGGTGCTTAACTGGTCCCTTGTGCACACCTCAACGTCAACAAAGTGTATAGACTCCAAGCCATATTCCAGAGAAAACTTAATAGTCGGCATCTTAGCATTCAAATAGCTTACAAACTCCTCAAGTTGGGCCAGCGTACCTGAGAAAATAAAAAAGTTGTCATTAATGTAGCGATACCAACACTTCAAAAAAGGCAAATAAGGGTTATTATTATAAACAAATTCCTCCTCAAACTTGCCCATAATCAAATTAGCATAGTTGAACTTCTCATAGCTACACCTTGACGTTGTAGGTAATAAGAGTCTTCAAACTTAAAATAGTTTCTGTTCAGGATAAATTTCAACATTTCTAGCAAGAAGTCTGTACGGGGAACAAGAACCTCTTTTTTTTTTTTAGGAAGGAAGTGTCTCAAAGCTTCAACCCCTTCCCTGTGCGGTACATTTGTATATAAACTGCTGACGTCCAAAGTGCAGATGAAATCCTCTTTTTCAATATTTTGCATCTCTTCTAACTTATTTAAAAAATCTATTGTGTCTTTCAAAGAAGAAGGTAACTGAGATACCAAGCTTTTAATATGCCCGTCAATATAAATAGAAATGGGTTCTGTAAGAGACCCATTCCCTGCAACGACTGGACAACCTGGTACCAGCTTGATAACTTAGGTACTTTAGGGAGAGTATAAAAGAGTGGACACGTGTTTTTTTTTAAACAGGAAATTAAATTGAGAATATGTGAGAATATGAAACCCTGGTCTCTGTACATCCTCTACCGTGAAAAAAACATTAATAAAGTTATATGTATGACAAAGAGATCTGTAATGATAATGATATTTGGAAATAAAATCTTAAAGATGCACATAAATATTCTTTTTTTTTTTTTTTTTTTTTTTTTATGAAGAAAATAACCCTTTGATAGGGTATAAGCCATTATTCAAATTTGCGGCCCCACATGAAAGTCAAGTCAACTCGGCCCACTCATCCCGCCATGTACGTTGCTCTGAAAATGCCTCCGTTCTTTCTGTTCTGCACTGAATATGCATGAACGTCACATGCTTTGCATCCGGATGCATCGGCGTTGCGACTTCCATCTCAGCCATTATCACAAACAGTGATTTATAGTGGTGTGTGTGTGTGGGGGGGAGGGTGCGAAGTGATTACCCAAAGTTGCAGGTATAATTTCTGAGCCTCCGCAATAGCGGCTTTACCAAGGAGTGATATTACTTGTGTTATTCCAATTCCGCCTTCCACCTGAAGGCAGGAGGGGGAGAAAACGCTTGTCAATTTTCATATCGCCGCCTGATTTATTTTGAGTTGTTATTAAAGCCTCCCTCTCTTCTACTGTATATACGTGGTACACATTGCCTAGGTTTACTGGCCCATCTCTTATTAAATCTGTCAAGCTATGAATTTACTCACAGGCATGTAAGATTAATGAAGGCAAGGATTTGATTCAATTTCCCAGCCGGTTCCGCAACTTTGTGATCAGCAGCTTTTGTTTAGGACAGCTGGGAGTGTGCAGACGCCTTCCTTCACGTTATTGCAGGGGTATTTACGGATGTTCATCTTGCCGAGGCAACTCTGGATTGATCCATACCCGGGATTGATCCATACCCGGGGATCCAACCCGGGGTGGCGGTAGCTTGGTCTGTATGGGACCGGGCTGAGAGATGGAGGGTTCAGGGTTCATGCACCGGTTTGTGGACTACATTGGTAAAAGTTTGTTGTTAGCAGGAGAGATGCCAAGGCACCTTCAGAGCTCTACTGAAGTACCCGTGAGTAAGGTACCTAGCCCTTAAACTTCAAAATAAGCCCCCTAACACGGGAACCAAATTAAGAAGTATGTCAGAGCTCAAAAATATATGTCTGGATAGGCACCTTAAATTTAGAGGGGGGGCATCACAGGAGGCCACCCATGCTCTTGCTACCCAGCCCATAAAACGCAAACTGAGCCCTTACTGGGTTGGCTCCTTAAACCCGGAGTGGTGGTGGAGGGCATCGCAGGAGGCCAGCCTTGCTCTGCCTAGCCCTTAAAACGCAAACCGAGCCCTTAGAACGGGAACTAAATTAAGAAGTATGTCAACAGTCAAATATATATGTCTGGCTCACTGGGTCAGCGCCTTAAATATGGAGTTTTTGAGGGGGACAATCTAGGAGACCAGCCTTGCTCTTGCTGCCACATAAATGGATGAAAACCCTTCTGAGCATCCAGACAAGGATGAGTCAAGTTCGCCCCCACCTTCTCCACCTCGATCACGATCTCTGGAGCACCTTGCACTTTGTCAGGTCTCAGTCGATAACACATCCCATCTATCCACCTTTTAATTGCACACGTTAATATTTAGAGAATTGAGGGGTTCAGACTGGAAGAAAGCAAACTTTGTGATATTTTCTGGACTCCGTGCGCTCTCGTCTCACGCTCACTGCTGCTGTATTTCTCACTCCGCTCTCAGCTTTATTCTTATCTCTCTTACCCCTTCCCCATCCATCCTGCTGTGGCGAGTTCTCGTCTTCCTCAAACTTTCAGCTGTGGGTTTTTAAAAAGACTGACGGCAGAAACGTCGTAGATGAGCGTTTGAGAAGAGAGTCAAAAACACTCTCCTCTATTCATCAGTGTCAGCGTGCCCCGTCGACGAGTCCCCAACCGGCAACCTGACACCCCAGCGGGAGATACAAATGAACCTGACACTCTTGTTGCTTCTCCCAGCGTTGCTCATTCAGACAATCTATTTTCAGTCCTCAGCCGACAACCCTTCATATCAGATGTGTCAAATTCCTGATGTGGTTTTCATCAGTGTTAAAAAAAAAAAAAAAAAAAAAAAGGGTGCGGTCACATGTCCCTTTGATGCTCTCATATCGAGGTTACTGCCGATATGTGAGTATTTGGAATGGTGACTACACAGAATAATGGGCTGACCTTCGGATATAATGAGATTCTTAGGGAAGCATGGGCAGACGAGAGGCTGGCGAGCGCCGTTTGGGAAGAATTGAACGTGGGAGCCACCAAGGTCTAAAAATAATAGTTGTCTATGAAATTTGTTTAACACAATCATTTCAATCGGTCAGAATTCACAGGCATTAAATCCAAAATGGTTTTGCAACTTACACCATTACACACTTAATAAGGGTCAATCCCTGGGCCTATACCGGGGGTGGGTGTACTACAAAGAGCTGATGGAATGCCAGAAAGAAGCATGGATAAGCTCCAGGACCCCTATGATCCCAATATGGCAACAGGTGATAGATGAATTCGACTGAAAGGTTCCTACTTGTTTAGAAAGCGTCGTAAAAGGAAACACGATAACTTGGAAAACTCTCCAACCCCTTTGTCCTCCTGACGATGAATTTCTGGTCATTTTAGGTCAATTCCTTTTGATAGTCACTAGCTGTCTGCTCACAGCACGATGTCAGCTACTGGAAATCCCCAACCAGAGTGCAACAAGATCCAGTTACACACGCTGAGGTTTTTATTTTCTGTCCTGCTGTTGTTCCACTTTTTAAGCTACACCTTTAACCCTTTGCCGAGGTGTGCATTCATCTGAAAATCAAGTCCCAGTTCCAGACCTCATTGTGCTGAGTGGTTTTTAGTGTATCTACTCCTAATAGATTTTATTCATCACCACACTTCACAGATCACAACACCCTGAAAAAAGCTGAGGACACACACACACACACAAAAAGCGCGACGAAACGTCTCTTTTTGTAGTTGTGACTGTTGCTAATTAATTCCATAATTAAATAAGTGGTGATGATGTCAACATAATCAAACAGTCTGTCACGAAACAGCCATAAACATGTGCGGCTATCAGCCACAAACAACAGTCAATTTAATCCCGGGGTTGTTGAGAGCAACTTGCCAATCAGTCACCTTGCAAATAATTGATGAAATGTGACAGCGAGCCTTCAGTCACCCCCTCCACACTCGCTGCCATTATCACACCATTACTAATTTGCTTGCATGAAAATTTTTATTCTCTGGAGGCCGGAGAGAGAAAATGAACTGACCTGGCATTACCTTTCGAAGTTTACCTCGGCCTTGACTAACTGCCCTTCATGTAACCTTTTTTTTTTTCTCCTCCAGCATCTTTGTTTCTCTGCGGGGGAGGGATCCATGCTAAGAAAAAAAAAACAAAAACAATGAAAAAGACCTTACACACTGCACACTTGCAGGGGCTTCGCTGTTGCAAAGCAGACAGTTAACGTGCGGAGAATTCCGAAGGAAGAGCATGGGTAAACCGGGCTGGTACCGCACACTTATGATGTTGAGATCTTAATAAGATCTCTAAACGTCCCGATGTGTGCCTCGGTGCCTCCCTTGTGAGACACTCTGTTCATTGTGAAAGCAGTCGGGGGAAACCAGAGCTCCCATGGTACCAGATGGTCGCCAGTTTCCTAGTTCACTGGACAGCTGATCGCAAATGCCAGAGGGCTAGCTCACACCTGAGAGCTTTTTGAAAAGCTTAAAGGTGCAGCGGACCGTGGATAGTTGCACTTTTGCATCCACCTGTATGTCGGGCTGCACCCAATTCTTCAGGTTTAGCGACATATGCTGATCAGGCACAACATTATGGTCACCAAAAGGTGACATAAATAACTCTGATTGTCTTTCTATCACTGCATCTCACACTTATTGGGTACAGATGAACCTTAGGCCCTAAAAGTTTGATGGGTTGGAAGCAGGAAAATAGCAATGCCCAAGGCCAGTTGATGCATGTAGGGAGCAAGGGATGGCCTATAGGGTTCAACTGAAGAAGCTTTAGCTCAAAGTGCCAATACGGATACCCGGGTCACCAAAGGGCACATCGTTGGGCAATAAAAGTCCAATCTACAAAGGTCCCACCTCAAAACCGGAAAGTAAAACTGGAATCAGACGAAATCGGAAGCCTAACCTGCATTGCTGAAAAGAAACAGGGTATAAAGTTGATCCGCGTTTCTATAAACTATTTGAAAAGACCCATTTCATCTCGATGCGAACATGTAAACATGACCACCAAAGGGGAAAAGATCTAAAAACAGGCAATTTCAAAACATTCCTCTGGCACGGCTTTGTAGCTCCAGTCGGCCAGCTTGTGAGCACATTTATTAATATTTAGTAACGTAACTTCGGTTTGACCTGATGTAAATGTCTAATTTGAAATCTTCGAACTTCAAGATAAACTTTGAAGATTGTGTGTTAACAATAGCACTTTTTCAGAGGAATTTAATCTGTATGGAGAAATGATGATGCTTAGTTGTGCAAGACTATTTTGCAAGGTGTTCAATGTCCCCAAAGAAAGAAAATCTACCTCTCATTAGCACAAATATAATAAGGATTTTATCTTTCCAGAGCTCAAAATGTCAGGAACTGAGAGAACCTATAAAACTGTGCCTTTTCAGACAGCCAATTTATGATGTTGTGGGGGGGGGAGTTTTATAATAGTCCTTCACTTCCTGAGCTGAGTTCTTTAGGACACTATCTGTCACCACAGGAGACAAGAGCAATGTCAATCTCATGCTAATTTCCAGCCGTTGCTCCATCGCCACCGCATTTTCATCCATTCAAAATTGGACGCACTTGCAAACTCGGAGACACCGAGAGGAGGGAGGAAACCTTTCGAATTCGGAGCTGCTTCCTGAGGAGACAAACCAATACAAAAAAAAACAAAAAAACAGGCATGCGGCCTTATCCAAACTCTGTCTTTGTCTTTGTCAAAAATGAAAAGGGGAAAAAAAAAACTCTCCTTACATTTCTATCCCCCCCGCTTCTTCCTGTCATCTTCCGGAGCCGATCTCATTTTTAAGGCTGGGGTAGGTAGGCCATCTTTTGTGCCTTTGCCGCTCAGGATATTTGAGTATAATTGTCGCACTCTGTGCTAATTAACAGCCTAACAGAGATAAGCCGCGGAGAGGCTTAGAGTGGCATGCACGCGGATTCGCCGATAAAGGGGACGTTTTTAAGAGGAAATAGAAGCCCAAATGACAATCCATGGGACGCAGACTCAAAACTGCCTTTATAATTAGGCAGGATCAACGCAAGAAGGGTGAAAACAAAAAAGTTTGGAGCATTTGTTTTTTCCTTGACGTTTCAGTTTGTTTTTCAAGGAAATCAGGCAGCAGGTAGCAACTTTTTCATAATGAGGGCATTTTTCAGCGACATCTCAGGAATTTATTTAAAAAGGTTTTGCCTCTTGGTTCACGGAGTCTTAGCTCCATGTTTGACTTTCTTGTGTAATTAACTTGATCATTTGTTTCCTGAAGGACGTATTGGAAAAAAAAAAAGAAAAAAAAAACCCTGCGATTTTCATCAGTGATAGACGACAGAGCTTTGTTATAGAGGCTGGGGAGGGAAGGTAATGTTTGCTCATGGGTTATGGGTAGGCAGATAATCAAACAAGCAATATAATAGCACGGGGGGGGGCTGGATTGGATCTTGACGAATAAACATACACAAAAGGCCACACAGGGATCAGAAACTTGAAATGAAAAAGGGGGTGATTTGCCCGCCCCCTTGCCAGCCCCCCCTCCCCCGGCCACTCACAAATGCGAGAGCTGTGTTTTTTTGCAAGCGCAATTTTTGATAACATTGGGAGGACTCATCCCCCTGCTATTTGCAGTTGTTACGGAGCAAATTATTGCCGAATGTCAAGACAATTTCTAGATAATCGCCAGTGTTGCAGAGAAACAATAGTCTGTACCCCTGCCCTCTCTCTTTCTTTTCTTTTTTTTTATTATTTCTGCTGATGATGGTACATTTCGCTCTGCCTCAAGTATGGCTCCATACTCGGAGCTAAAGCCCATTATTCTTTGCCCCGGTCCTGTAGAGATTCAATTCCACCATCAGTCTGTTGAACCTGCCATCAACAAAGATGGCTCATCCCCACCGGACTCTGTCTTTTTTTGGCCTTCAATCATGCGTCTCTAGCTCAGCGCCTCTTTCCATGCTATTCCACAAAGAACAAAAAAAAAAAAAAGAACAACAGTCATTTGAATTCAAATGTATTTTACTGGGTTTGTAAATATTGCATTGAATGGATGGATTTGTGTGGCACTCGGGGAATGCGGTCTTGGTGTTTGTCCCGTTCCTACTGTCCTCACACGCCCACTGTGGTGGTAGCATTGGCACACAAAAATTAAAAACAGTCTCGCAAACCTGTCTCATCTTCCTCTAATGCCCTCATTCCTCTCCCTCCATCTTGCCACTGTCAGATTCCTCCTGCAGCGTTTATGTTTACCCGTTCTGCGGCAACAGTTTCCTTCAGTTTCCTTTTCCGTCCCCCCCCACCCCCCGTTTCCACTTCCATTCTTTCCGAGCCACTGGCCGGGGCCTTTAATCGTCGGTGGCACCTGTCCCCAAGAGCTGTAATGTCTCTCATCCATCAGCAGGGGATGACGGGTCGTATGCCCCTCCACTCGCCCACGCACCTCTCCAACGTGGAAAGGTGGGGAGGCTTCACGCTCGGTGATTTGGGTGTATTTGAGTGCGCGCGCTTGTGTGTGTGTGTGTGTGGGTGATGTACAAGCTTATGCTCATGGTCACTGGATTTGGGCTCTCAATCATCAAAGGCTGGTGTGTGTTGGCTCTTGGAGCACTTACAAGGCTTACACAGGGGGTGAGGATGGCAGTGGGGGGGGGGGGGGTGTAGGACAGGGTAAAGGACACCCTCGGCTATCCCGCGCGAAGCATGTTTCATCGCTAAGCTATGCTGTCCACTAATGCCGTGATTGATTCTGGTCTTTGGTTCCAGAGGTTCTCGACGCGAATCAATACGTCGCCGACGCCACCGCCTCCGATCTGAAAATATCAACAGAGCAGGTCATTGAAATGCCAACGCCTTGAGAACTTCACTACGTCTTGAAAAAAAGAAATAAAAGTACAAAGATTAAACATAGCGACCGAGGGGTTTAAAATGTCACCCTTAGCCGGCAAAGAGCCTCGTTTGCAAGAGATTTCTTTTTGATTTGTTTCGCACATGTGGTCTTTACTGGTGTTTACAGGATTTCAAATTAACTCTTTTCAGGAGTTCTGTCCATCCCCTGTTTCTCCCTCTTCCTGACTCCCTATGATAGGAACCCTCAAGGCTCTGGAACAGGACCGCTAGGGTCATTTTAATACCGTACAGGTGTTGTAGAGACACAGTTATGGGGAAAAAATATAACGCTCGATAAGCGTTAGCAATGTCTTGCAGTTTGTGAAAATGGTGTGGAAAAAAGTGCAAGCTGACGATCTTTTCATTCCTCTTTCATATTCTCAGTTTCTCCATTTCGTCTCTATATTTAGAGTCAGGAGATGATGAAAGAAACCAGAAAGGCACACTTACACAATAAAAGAAGAGTATTAATTAATAGTGAATTTACACCACTGATTAGGACAGAAATTAATTACAAAAATTCTGAAATTTGATAAAATAATACAAAAGAACTTTCTTTTATTGCTATTTGTTCAAATATATACATACAACAGATCAATTTGTAGAATTCTGGCTAACCGTGCTTTAACTGTATTAGCTACATCACGTCTGACATCATAAAGCATCAATTCATATTAGCGTATTTCATCAATATCGGTATTACACGATAATTACTTCACCCCATAAATTTATATCGGGAGATGTCGTTGGAAGATTGAATTTATTTCAATGAAAGTCAAATTTTCAGAAACAGAATCCCACAGACAAATTATGTTTTTAAAGGTGAGAAGAAATCCCTGTGCACGGTGTTGCTGGTAGCGTGTGTGTGTGTACGCGGATGAATGTCCAGGCTTTTGCATCCCTGGAGAACAGCCTCTGTGGTTAGCTTTTAAAAACACGGATCACTTTCCCGCGTCCTTCACCGATCCGCGCGTGACCTTCCCTGCTGCAGGCTCCTTGGGGTGCCAGTCAACTTTTTCATATTCACTCGCTCACGGCGGGATAGCGTGATACCAACACGCGCTTAATTGGAAATATCATTTAATGGGAGACCTTTGTAGTTGATCTTTAACCTCGTCTTCAAAGAGTAGGAAGCGTTTGAAAACGAATACTTGCTCCACCCATTTTGTCAATTTTCGCAGACAGGACAGCTACGTATCCCACAATGCAACTCACCTAGGCTGGAGGGGAGCGGAGGTGACGGCAGAAAGTGTGTGTGTGAGGCAGCGCTAGCATCAAAAACCCCCACGTCAACCGTCAAGGTCAGCCCTGAACCAATGGGGCCTGACACAGGCCTGCCAGCGCCACATGGCAGGGTGCTGGTACCACTTGCGAAAGCCCATTCCCTCCCCCCCACCATCTCCTCCCCCTTCCATCAGGAAAGAGCTGCTTCTGCCAAAATTGCGCTGCCCTCAGCACACGTCTCTCCGTCTGTCTCCATCTGCACTTGCTTACGCACTGCTTTACCCACACACCTGCGTCCGGTCCTCCATCCCCTCCTTTTCCTCCCACCCACTCGCACCGTTTCGTCAATGAGCTGATTGTGTTTGACAGGTTGCTGTAAGCGCGAAGCCTTTTACTTGCATTAAGTGAACACTGCCTGCTCCAGACGGATTTATTTTTAAATGCTGTGTTCTGAATCCCTACTGCTTTACAAACCACAATAAATTTGACTTTTTTTAATATGTGGGGATAGAATAAAGCGGCTAGACATGTAGCATTTCACCCATACTTTGAAGAAAGGGTCCCCAACCCTTGGTTCCCAGACCAGTCCTGGTACATGGAACAATTTTTACGGGGCTCCAATGACGGAAAAGCCGTGTTTAACTGTTGTTATTTATTTATTTATTTATTTAAACTACTCTTCTGTGTATCTTATTTTGTTAAAAAAAATGTTCATCTCACTACCGACTTTTTTATACACCATTTTCACACATCAGTGACACAAGATAAAGAAATATAAATACTAAGGTTCCTGCAAGCAGCAGCACACCAGATTGAACTCATTTAATCACCTGATCTGAGTCTTCAGAAAGCTGATTGGTCAAACTGTGTGAGCTTGATTGGTTGGAACAAAAACCTGCAGCCACACGGCCCTTTCTGGAAAAGTTTGGACATCCCTGTATTAAGCTGTCTGAAGAAATTTTGTCTCATTCTAACTACTTTTATGATATTTATTAACCCCCTATTATGGGGTCATAGCGTTAGCAAAGGTTCCAGTTTTAAGTAAATTCGTCCTGGTTTTTCACTGCTCGTTAGAACTTACCAGAAGAACGATTTTCCATCGCGCTCAAGAGCCATTTTAGTGTTTTAAGGCGTTGTCTATGGCAACAGAAGAGCAGCCCCCCTCCGTCACTTACTCCGTGGTCGACATCTATAACACGTCTGCCTAAAAATGAAAAAAAAAAAAAAATTCAGCTGGTTTTGACAACAGCAGCCTCCCCCGCAGGATGAGCTATGAGTGGAATAAAAACCGCTCTGAAGTGAGGTGGTTCATATTGTCAGATGGGAAATAAAAACCTATTGTCAAGGGGTTTGGGGTTTTTTTTTCCTTGTGAGCGAAAAAATAAAAAGGCAATATTTGCTCCCGACAGATAACCAACAAGTCTGAACTGAGGGATTAGCACTTACTAGCGTAAAGAACAAAAGAGACAAAACAGAGAGAAGGATGTGGAGGTGTTTGTGCTCAGATTTAATGGCTCAGATTTAATGGCTTCCCCCTAAATCCACTGATCCGAATCATGGACCGTCCTTCATCTATCCATCAACAGCGAGCGATCCATCACTTGAATAAAACAGCAATAAACAGTTGGAAAAATAATTAACCTGCCAAATGCCGTCATGATTTATTTAAATGCCAGAGAGATATAGCCGAATGACTACATTTCAATGTATCGTTTATGTTTGGTTTATAATGCACGATGATAACGGCACGGTTAAACTGGTTGGGTATTTTTCACGACTGTTTTTCCGCTAGCACTAGTCGGGAAAACGTTTGCCCCAGACTTTGATAAATTAAAAGAGAATATTTGATCTGGTTATTGATGTGTGATATCACAATGCCGCAGAAATCATACATGCAGTGGAGCTAGACTTTCACCTGGATGCTAACACCGAGTGGTTACGGCGAAACGTCTCTTACAGGCACACGTACAGTGCGTGGCTTTTTAGAATTGCGTTATTCTGGCACTTTACCCAGTTTGTGAGCTCGGCAATGGTGGCTAATCTGTAATGAAGGCAACTAACGACATCGCATTAGCGCAAGTGATTGCGAGCAACAGCAAAATTAGGGTCGGGCAAAGGAAACAGTTGGCTTTTTGCAGCGGAAAACAGTTTGATTTCATTTGTGAGACACCACCGGGCATAAGAGCCCTAGCTGCTCTGGCTCTACACCGATTTCCTGTGCAGGCCGTTATCGGGAGAGCCCAGCCATCTCCAAGACCCATTGTGCGTTGACATTGTGCGTTAGACGAGAACAGCAGCTCAGGCACTCCTGAGTGAATCGAATACTGGCTCGGCATTTGTTGGGTATATTTAACAGTGCCATACTTGTGAATGTTGGCTTCAGCACGTCTCCTGGCCTACAGGTAACCTATAAATAAAATAATGGAGTAATAACCTTCACTTCTTTCCCTTCGCTACTTTTCTCCCTGGGTGATGAAAGCCCGCCGGAGTGTTCTGCCACTTGTCTGTCGGCACATCATGTACCCATTAACAAGGCCTGTCATCGGTACACCCGACCCTACAAGCCCCATCTCCTCATACGTGTCTGACTAAGCCGTGACGCATCCCATCATGACTCATCCACTGCCCGCATGACGCGACAGCGGGTCCAGTATTAATTAAGGTAAGCATTTAGCATAACAACTGCACTTTTACGGCAGCAAACAACAACAGCCTGTCATCGTGGACAGTAAACTGTCAATAGGTTAGCATAAAACTTTAATAAAACAACTTTAACGCTTGTTTACCTCTTGCTTGCTAACTTGCTAACCCGTTGTTGATTACTCTTGTGATCTGCGACTCAGTAGTTGTTTTTATACAAGCAGAAATAAAATGATCAGATTGTGAGAATGACAGGAAAGAAAAAAAAACCCACAGGGATGACTTTGTTTGTTGTTGCTAGCATTTTGGCTTCCCTAACATTTACATTTTATTGATATTAATTACAGCTTCTGTAAATTGTGCGGCCACTAATAACTGTGTCGGTGCCTCCGAGGAGGTATCGTAAACACTATCAGTTAGGCTAGCCTTACCTTGTTTGTTATCGCTTCTCAGATGGGGAGTGCGAGGCACAGGACTGACACGTGCCTTGATATCTGAAAAAAAGGTTCTTCTCTGCAGAGATCTAATGCTACCTGAGGACCCATGCTCTGGGAATTCTGTAAAGCAAAGAATTGTTAGCAGGTTTTGAAATACGGTTTCGGTGCTTTAACACGAGAAGCATTGTCAAACTTATTATCAAACACAACAAGTCATCCCCAAAGTAGAAGTGGATTATGGTTATGGTTAGGTCACTCAAAAACACTGTAGCTGCTTTCCACTGTCGACAATAGCCACGTCACATTACTGAGAGAGCAGCTTTTTGTAGGACAAATGTGCATGCTAACATGGTAGCTGATGGACAGGGAGTTTTGTGAATTTTTGCACGCGACATCACTCACAAGGCCAGAATGATATATTGCCGTAGTTATGGTGCTTTTAAAGCATCGGATTGAGAGATCTTACATGTTGAAGTAAAATCGTGGCGACTCCGGAGAGGCGAGTAATCATTGGCGCTATCTGTTGCACGATTGCTAAGCTGGATCAGCATTTTACAGGGGGGAGGATTCTTTTATCACATACAAATACACATACAGAATATCACCGCTGCTAACAGAACAGAAGCTAACCTTACCCAAAGCAGGGGGGGGGGAACCACCCCAAACAAACAAACAAACAAAAAAAAAAATCCGTTTTCAACAACTGAAAATTCAATTTCAGTGGAAAAGGAGAGCCGAAATGTGACAGTTTGCGGGAAACGGCACCTCGATTCAACTCAAGTAGTCACTGATGTCAGAACACTTAAATGCTGCATCCATCACTTTATTACCCACTTGCTTCTTTTTTATATACATATATATATATATATATATATATATATATATATATATATATTGTCTTTTACTCTCTCGCATGCGCACATTTCTGACAGGCATATCAAAGAGTGACACTTGTGTCTGGAAAGAGTAGCTGAGAGTGATCAAACAATCATTAAATGTTTGTAGAAGAACAAAGGGAAAGACAGAAAAGCGTGAACACATATTAAACTCGGCGAGAACATTAAGATCTAGCTTTGGGAATAACAGCGAAAAAAAAAAAAGTCTCTATTGTTGCTGTCAAGACAAAGTGCTCGCTGAATGGTGGCACATGACGAAATGTTGACAAAAATCATGACATGACACTAGGACTGGGCATGGATACCGGAACTGGGATGTGTTTTTCATATCTAAAGGACAAAAATGTTTTTTACCTGGTGTCACTACAAAAAAAAAAAAAAAAAAAGTAATTAAAAGCACAAGGGGGGTGGGTCTTTAGTTTTCAAGCTAGCGTGCTGAGGATGAGAACTCGAGTGACTTTACTCCTCTCCAGACATCCTAGAGGTGAAGGATGTCAAACACAGAGCAATCCTTTACGATTATGGAGCCCCCTCCAGGGGGAGCAAGGTATCCAGTTACTGCCAGCCAATGAGACCCACATAAAGGACTCCGACTCAAGACTGACCTACCCAGATGTTTGTGTGTGTGTGTGTGTGTGTATGTGTGCGTGCGTGTGCGTGCCATTGAACTTGTCACTGTCCTGAACCTTCCTCAGCGAAACTTTCTTCAGTTATTTTATTTTTCATGGTCTAAAGGAGGTGTCAAGCGTCACGGTGGTCAGCGGGTTGGTAAATACACTTTGTACAACTAGTAATAATTTGTTGGATTTTAGCTTTTAAATGCTATTTCCTTGAGCAATCTGGATCGGTTCTGGGCTTTAGCTTGTTGCAAATAAAAATCAGGGGTGCAGAGAACCAGTCCAATCCAGTGCTCTAGTCAATCCAAATTTTCTATCCTATCTTGGTGAAGGCGACACAAAACCCGGCCCGGACCAACTCCATGAGGACTAGATTGGACCGGTTATGTCCTACCTTGCCAATAACTACTTTTTTACTCAATTTTTTTCAGTTTCTGTCACGTTCCTTTACATTCCAATAGATCAATAATAATTTCAATAGATCAATAGATCAACAATAGATTAATAATAGATCAATTGATACATCGTTGAGACGTATGGGCTTATGCAAAGTGACGCCATTATAGGTTTCATTCTTTAGAAGAAATTAGAAGAAGAAGTAGAAGAAATTGTATTCTTCGTAGGTGCTCGTTGACTTCTATACATATGTCCAGAACTTCTCGCCCTCCTTCCAGTCCAACTGGTTGGTGAGCGAGCTCAACTTTTCAAAAGTCTGATTTCAGTCAAGCTAACATGTTAACAAGTCCAGTATCACACTGAAGTCATACCTCTTCATCAATGCCTTTTCATCCCTTCATTGATAAAAAAGAAGCCCTTGCCCTAACACTGACCTTGTTATTCAGCTGAGCCTCCCAGTCCATGCCTCATTTGCTCATTACTCCTTTACGGGACCTAGTGGACTCGATGGGGCCCGCTTCCATCGAGGCCAGATGTGTCTTAAACTCACCGGCAATCTATAAAAGATGACGGCTTGAGTCACAGAGGTAGTTCCACAGCCGACAGCGACCCTCAGAGTCTGATTAATTGATAGGGGCATTTAAAGTCGGGAATAATAACATGTCAGGAGGTGGGGGCGTTAGCGCCGGTAGGGGTCCTCAACAATTATAAATGATTTGCAGATTTTTCACCCCTTTTTTTCCCATCTTGTTTTTCATACCAGAGAGCTGTTTGGCAGTATTTCTGGGCGAAGGACACCTATTTTCCTCACATGGGTAGTTTGACAGGAACAAAAAGGAAGAGATACAAGAAAATGGAGCTCTTGACTTGAAAGCGGGCCGTAGGAAGGGATTATGGAGATTTAGAACTCCTACCTCTGTAACTCCTCCCAGCGGGTTGTTTTTTTTTTTTTTTTTTTTTTTTTTGCTGTACCATAATGAAGACAGTCCGTCACACGTCCACGTTCTACGTGGCACGCGCACTTAAGCGGAATTAAGGATAATTCCTTTGTGTCCGTGTAGGCGTGGAGCCGGTTTGAATCGGCCGGCTTTGTATGCACGCATGTCTACATAAATCTGCACCGTCCTGTGTCCTCACAGTTTGTTTCCTCTCTAGCTCTTTTCGTCCCGTGTCTTCGGCTAGCTTCGGGTAAAGACAAGAGGTGAGGCATATTCCACCCCGCACACACACACCTAAAAAAAAAGCAAATAAACAACAGACACCTGTGGTAGATTATCCCTCCACTCTTTCATTATGTCTGTGCTTTCCCTCGCTCCCACTTATGTCCTTAATGCATTGCGCAACCCTCCCCGGCATGTTTTTTAAGCGCTGCTGCCCACACCCGAGTCGGCATTTATACCATCGGTGGAGGACTGGGCTAGCAGTAAAACATCACGTTTGCTTATCGCATCATTACCAGTTTAAGGGTTTAAGTGCACGCGGGGCCACCAAAGGAATTTAGACGCTCCCTAGCACATGCTAACATTTCCAATTGAACCTTTTTCTTTGTCCTTTTGTGTTTTTGCTGCAGAAGAATATCTAAAGATCCTCGTGGAAAAGATGACGACTAAGGGTGCTTACTGTTTCGGTTCGGTCCACTTTAAACGGACCAGAGTTCCCTTCTTAGGACAGTCCAGTTTCTTTGATGGGAAAGCTCATCCAGACCCTGGTGCGGACCAAACTGCTAAAAACGTGGGTCTCATTTCTCCTTTGTAAGTGAACCCTGGTGTGGTTTGCTTCTGGTGTGAGTGCAAATGAACAAAGAGAGGAAGTGAGATTGCAAGGCTGTATACATCCTAAGAAGCAAGCTAGCAGAGGTAGAAAAGGTTGGAAAGTGTCTCTCGGGCAGAAGCAGAGTAGCTAGCAGGTGCAGGTGGCTGTTTATATAATTAAGCGATGCTATTAGATTATCGGCTAAAGGGGCTCCAAATTGTCTCTGGGTGCTTTACAGAAACCCAAAGCCTGACCCCCAAAAGACGTAAAAGTGGCAAGATTGAAGAATTGAAGAAACCTTGACCAGGACCAGTTTTCCATGCCCCCCCCCCCCCCCCCCAAACACTCTTTGTTTGTTGTCACCTGCAAATAAATAAAGCTCAACATTACACAACGAAAAGCAAAAGGCTCGTTCCCCCCAACTAATTCTCCAAGTAAATACAGAGAGAACAAAGCCGAGCCTGTCTGCTTACAGCCCTCGGTGGCACCGCTTTGAACAGAGCTAGCCAAGAGAGATAGCCCCGTGGCTTAAATTGATTGCTAGAGACATATGTTGGCAACACAGTATTTCACTCAATGTGAACTCTCCCCTATGGGGCTCATAGGGTAGAACGCGGAGGGGAAAAAAAATTCTGAAACGAGGATGAGAAACGAGCTTCAAAGCAAGCAGGTGTTTGCTGCTCGTTCATTTTGTCTGTAAGCGCAAAATCCAACAAAGAGAAAAAAAAAAAAAAACGCATTGGGAATGCAGATGCTGAAACCGTCAGATGCATGTCGGAATTTTTGATGCGCGCGCGGACAGCGGACCTCAGCGATAAGTGCATTATCTCGCCACGCTGAGTGGGCCGTTTGAAAGGCGGCCATTTTTCCTGGCAGCCCCTCGGAGAGACGTGTGATGAAGGGGGGGAAATGGACAGGGAGGATGCTGAGATACAGTGCACGTGTGTGCGTGTGTGCACACTCAAGGGGTTTCTAAGACGAAAGAGGAGAAAATAAACAGCCTGTGGGTACAGAGTGACTAGGAAGAGAATTTTTTTCTGGCTTTTACACATCTCATACATCAGAATATGTTTATGTACACACATTAGCACTTGCGCTTGCACACCGATGTGTGTGCATGTGTGAATTACACAGATGATTGCACAAATTACTTCTCCATTGCATCCCCCCCGCCACCCCCAAGGCAAGGCACCTTCATGTTCCATCCCCGTGTTGACAGTCGAGTCCCAAGGTGGCAGTGTTCAGGCGACTCGATGCTGCTTTTGCTAACACGTTGACGTGATGAAGAGAGCTACTTATGAATATGTCCGACGATAACGTTGAATCTCTAAAGGAAAACAGTTTCATTTCTTTGGTTGTTGTATTTTTAATGACCTTGTCTCCATGCCACTCAGTGCTATCTGATCTCATGCACCACTTAAAAGCAGTTTTAGCTAGTGCACCGTGGCAAAGTCATGTCTTTTGACTTTCCTGTTTTATTTTGAAAAGTAACTCTCCTCTCCTTTCAGGTCACTTGCCCTTCCCTCATGCATCACCTGCCTGATTAGCCTATCTGACTCCTGATTGGTTCTACCTGTTCCCCGTTCCCCTCATGTCTATATATAGTCCCCGTTATTTTAGGACTAGCAGCCATTTTTGACAAGCTGCGTTGGTAGAGTACTTGTTTTAACAGTGTAGCTATGTTTTTTTTTTTGTTGTGCTTTATGCAGTTAGCAACATCAAAAAAGAGCACAAAGAGTATGAAAAATGTGAGAAGCGTGTAAATAAGAGAGCAAATTGAGGTCAAAACAGCCCTGAATGTAAAATGAACTCTCTTTAAAAACATATGTTGCTTTCTCTGCAGAGATCGTAGTGTTTTTTTGTTGTTGTTGTTGTTTTGAAGATTTAGCCACATGCCACCGCGGAGTGAAACAGATGGCACATCACTTGCCCGTGACCGGCCTCACGAAAGTCGAAATTGAATAAATCAATGAAAATTAAAAGAGCACGGAGTGGCTTGAGATGGAAACAAACACCTCAAATGTGGGTTTGAGCTTGACGTAGAAGTTTCATTCATGAAGAGGGAGTTGCATTTTCTATGTCTCATTCTGCTGGTTTCTATTAGCATCCCTATGAGAAAGCATAGTGTTTGCACAGGAAAGTTTTGGTTTTTAATCCATAGAATTGATTGCTCTATATTAACTACATTAGCGACAGCATGCTAACATTTTTTTTCTCTTCGGTGTTATTGCTGTTGTCCAGGCACCTGGAATTCTGGAAAATTTGGACATAAGTCCCATCAATGGTGACAGGAGAGGGTAGGGCCATCAGCTGGAGGGTCCCCCCATATGATCCTGGTCCGGTTTCCTCCTGATAAAAGAAAGCTTTTCCTGCCTCCTCTTGGTCTGCAGGGGTCAGGCTCTGGTTTTCCCACCACCTACAGAAAATATACATATATACATGTACATGAAGGAACTTTATACGCATTAAGCTTTTCACACTGATTTACTCCCCTCTTATGCTTCTGAATTACCTTTAAATTGATGGGACACACACACACACAGACATGCATCCACATTTCCTAAGTAAACATATGTGTGACCTACCTGAAGTGATGTCTGAAAGATTGCTCATTAAATCCATAATAGCCAGGAAAAGGAGTCAGGTGCAAACGAGTCGGCACATAATTACGTGCTCGTTTGAACGAGGCGGGGTGGGAGGGAAGCGCGGCACACTCGGTTTTCCGACACTTCACTCGCCCAGCAGGGTTTGCGGCCCTCGTCTGATAAGGCACAGCGGCGGTGGCGGCAGTCCACCTACACTGGTGTAACTTATAAGTGAATTGAAGGCCATTTGTCACTGATGAGCTCCTGCAGTGCAGCGCACACACGCTTGCACACACACATACACAGACACACACCCACACAGGAGTTAGCTTCATATAGCCTCTCCATTGAAATGAAAGCTCTGAACGTTCCACAGCGTGACAAATCTTTGCAACTGAGAGTTTCCCTCTGTGAATTTGTCTAACATCTAACACGCATTATAGGTCATTTATAAGGTAAAAATTCATCTTGGAGCATTATCAGTGCTCTATGAACTTGATTTGTTGTTTAGCTGAGATGCTACGCAGCAATTCATTTTTGCATCGCAATGTTGATCGCGCACGCTTCGCTAAGCGCAACTGTTTATGCTACCCGTACACACTTTGACCCTCTACCAGATGGCTGGGAAGTACAAAAACACACACTTAAGATGCCGTTGCGGTGGATATTTGACCATCTATCTTAGAGATAGCATGTTAGCATGCAGCACATTACAGAAAAGTAGTCCCCAAAAAACTGACTCATTCAGGTGAGATATAGCTAAAGTCAGCTAATGGTTCTGCTGATTATCATCAATCCTTGAGCATGAGTTCTATCCTGTTCTTTTTCTTCGTCTCCACGGGAAGCGTTTAAAGTCAGACCTTGATCTGGATTGCACAGGTAGCGAGCCGTCACAGCCTGAACTCTTGCTTTCTGCTGCAATCCAGACGCTTATAAATGATGGAGCACGCGTGTGTCACATCTGTCCACATGCATTACACCATATCTCTCTTGTTTTTTGCAAACCCTATTGAAGGGTAGCGGGAAAAAGTGGCTCATTTCGGTGCCTTTTGAAAAATAAATGCACGCTGCACAGAACTCCAGCGAACAGCTGGAGGGCTTGCTTGTCTAGTTCATAGTGTTTTTTTTTTTTTTTCTTCTGAATTGACATCGCTTTTCAGTACATTAGTCTGCAACTACCTAAAACCTTCCTCTCGTCAGTGAGTCATAGCTGCAGTCATCATTAAAGCTAAAACTGCTACAGGCAGAGGCCCGATCTCCCCCATTGTCTCCTCCTCCTCCTCTACCCAGGAGGGTCCCCTGTCGCACTTTATGAGCCTGCTCAAGGTTTCTTCCTGTTAAAAGGAAGCTTTTTCTTGCCACTCCTGCTTGCTCAGGGGAGGTCGGGACCAACATGAATAAGGTTGAAATGAAATCACAAGAGATATTCGTCTCGTTAAACTCAATAAAATATACATATTCGTGCCAAGAAAGGCAATATTAAACTGCCAGGTTTTATGGATATTACCTGCCAAGAAATCTTGGACTGTGGTCTATTACGTTTCACCTGCGCTTGCTAGGGCAATGCAAAGGGGCGGGACACTTCCCCGAATCCCAGTTAAAGGTGCCCTTTTCCAATATGGCTGCCGCGACACGGCTGATTACCTGTCACCGTTCGAGGTTGCATCAGCAATTCTGAGAAAAATCATAACATTCTTGAGTCTGGCCCTACTCCAACCCCAACCCTGCCCTCTGATTGGTCGGAATGCTTTTGGTGTGGTTTACAACAGCTTATATTTGTTTCTTGGAGCTTTTATGGCCAGCAAGGGGCCGACGGTGACCGGAGTTTATCCCGCCGTCCTGTCACAAGACAAGCTACTAACAGTTTATGCGTGTTATTTTTTTAAGTAGCCATTATTCCATGTGTCCCGCTGCATTGTCCTCTCCCCACCCCCCACTGTAAACGGAGCCGTAGGAGCGTCTGACAGTAAACGCCGCGCATTCAAAGCATGACTGTCACCGCCTGCTTGGTGCAGTGTTGCCGCAACGTTGGCGTTGACAGAGAAGGTGGCGGGGGGGGGAGTCAATTCATGGGCAAGAATTGCCATTCAAATGCAGTCAATCAATTCCGGGAAGCCATTTAAATGTTAATGGTTAAAAATGAACCTCTACTCAGTTGGTGGACAAGTGGGTTTTTCTTCTTTTTTTTTTTTCTCACCGGTGTTTGTCTGTTGCTTAATTACTGACAAGGTCATGTACGTTATCGAAAACAATTACCTACACTGACAGCTTTTTTTTTTTTTTTTTTTTTTCCCACCCTAACTCAGAGATTGTGAAAATAATGTGGGGGAGCTAAATCTAGCTAAGACTAGTTTACATTTATCATCACACGAGAGAGATGCATATAAAAGTCATTATCATATGTCAAGCCTGGCATGTGCAGCTTGAAATATTGCAACAGTGCGGCAGTCTTTTCAAATGTCAGGGAGAACCAACCGTTTTCCTGTGTCTGTGTGTCACAGGCGGTTGAACTTAGATATAAAATGGGCACCCTTGAAGCGTTCCATCCCAGCCCATTTGGAGGGGTGATTCACGGCGAGGTGGATATAAGAGATTGAGTCTAAGAAGCCTTATCGTTTATATATTGTCTGCCTCTTTGGTGCCTCCCCATGGCAGTTTTTCTTTACTGGTTCAAATGCAAAATATTTACTTTTAGCCCCGCCGAAGGGCAAAATCTGACACTGCTAACAGAGCTCCTGTGTCCTACCAGATGGCAACAGCTGGAACAGTCAGTTACTGGGGTGCGGAGGGTCTGTGATAATCCGGCTGGCTGTCTCCCGGTTGGCCATCGGCAGGAGGGTCCCACCCCTATGAGCCTGGTCCTGCTCCAGGGTTCTTCCTGTTTAAGGGAACCTAGAGACACAATTGTTACAGACGCTGTATAAATAAAGTTGAATTGAATTTGGATTTAATTAATCCTGATGGGCCTCCTGCCGCCATCTCTCGTTGCTGCCCCCTAGAGGACATACGGGTCATTGAAACAGCCAGGCGGTTCAACAGTTTTGTTGCTGACAGCCACTTCAGTGCAGTTGTGTTTATTTTGCCCATTTATGGAGTGAAAAAGGAAGACGCTGCCATCTTTCAGGGTGGGTAGAAATAGTGCTGTTGTTCCTCCAGGACATGATTAGTTATAAGTCCTACGATGCAATAGGCTGCAATACGCAAGCGGAACGTGAGCTCACATCAAGCGCAGGATGGCAAAAACAGAAAGGTAAAGAAGGAGCTAGCATCGTGAGGTGAACTACCCAGACCGGGAAGAGGAAGTGAAGGAAGAGCAGACGGGAAGTAGGTTTCAAAGAGTTTGTCTGTGCATTTGGATGACAAATCGGCAGCGGCATGAGAAGTGATTAGCCGCGTGGACTTTCGCACCCCTGTTGCCGTGCTGTTGCTGTGATACTCTGACCAGGCGGGGAGGGCAGTGCAATAGTCCCGGAATCAGGTGGAGCTGTCGTAATCTCTCATGCAGGAAGGAGTACACCAGGGTATATATGTCTGTTTGTGTGAGGTGGTGAGGGGCACTTTGGCTGCATAATTTGATTGACAGCTCCCACCGCGCAGGGTGCAGGTGAGTTAACTAGTGTGCATTCATGGAAAAACCCTCTTGTCTCTGCCTCCGTCTCCTCCTGTCCTTCCTCTTCCCTCGCCACCACCTTCCGCGGTGATCCTAATCGGGAGAGAAAGGGTAGCTATAGGAGCTGCAGTCAGGGGCGGTTGCTCTTTCTCTCGTGGAAATGGGAAGAAAAAAATGATGATGAGATTCCAGGGTTTCTGTTTTCTTCCAGTTCCTATTTCATTGTGATTCCTGATAAACTGCAGCTTTTTTTGGAAAAAAAAAATATTTGCACTGAAAAAAGCAGTAGATGTACAGTATATATATATATATATATATATATATATATATATATATATATATATATATACACACACACACACATATGTTTACATGTATATTCACTCTCTCAGTCACCAATGGCAATCAGGATCTCAGGATAATCACAGAAGCTACTACTTCAAGAGCTATTTTGAGTTTCAGTGTCTTGCTCCAGGATACTTCAGCACGTACTATGCAGGTATTTGTGCTCGATCCACTGACCTTTAGATCGCCGGGGCCACCGTCATGAATATAAGGCCTAACGTTCAAATATATTCAGACTTGATGTTGCTGTTGGTCATGAAAATGGAAAAACTTAAACAAGGGTTGCGATGCTGACGTCATGCAAAAACGAAAAATGTTCAAACAACCGATGTTATCTCAGTGGTTGGTATGGTTTGTTTGTTACCTATTTAACGTTTCCTGTTACGGTGTCTGCAATTTGCCACTTCAGTGATATTCCACCTGTGATGTAATGCCTACTGGAACTCGGACATCGTTCTAAATCCTGCACGGCGTGTTTCTGAAGCTGCCCGATCGGAACTCGAAAGTTTATTTTTTGTCCAGTTTAGAGTTCAGGCCAAGTTCAGCTGCTGCCACTGGCACAGCTGCGACCGCTTGCCTTCTGAGCAGTAGTGACTAACACATTAATAAAACAAAAAACCCTTATCAATTAATGAAGAAAAACTGTCTAGTGGTAGTTTTAGCGCTAGCTATAATTTGGATAGGTGTTATCTTGTGTATACAGCAAAATTACAGTGGTTGTATGGAGCCTTTGCCATAAAACCTTTGGGCCACCCCACCCCCACAAGTGAGGGGCCGCACAACAAAGTTTGTTTTTGGTGGAATTAGGTTGTTAAAATGCCCATCGCGGTGTGATCAAATGTTAGCAAATAGGAACTGGCTGTTCTTCATTGCTTCTAGGCCTTTTGGCTAAGCTCAAGTGTTGTATCACTTCCTATTGGTTTGATTTCCGATATGTCTTAATTCAATTCAATTCAATTCAATTTTATTATTTATTATAGCACCTTTTACAATAAAATTGTCTCTAGGTGCTTTACAGAGGTAGAAACCCAGAGCCTGAACCCCCAGGTAAGCACAGTGGCAAGGAAAAACTCCCTTTTAACAGACAGAATAGGGGCTTCCTCCATCCACTCCTGGTATTCTATGTTTGCGTATACTGCATGTACGGTGTGTGTAATAACAGTCATTTTCCCTCTGGGGATTAATGAATTATGATTCTTCTTCACCATTAATCCCTCATTACTTTAATATGGTTCTGGATGTGACGGCTTTTTAATCCAAATTGTTGAGGTTATACGATAGGTGCTTAATAGATGCCGTCAAATCCAATTTCAGTTCCCGGTATGTCGTGACCGAGGATCTGCTGGCTTTAGTGTCGTCTGGTGTCGGGTGGTAAATGGCTCCACCAGGGGCCAGCATCTGTACAGGTCCGAGTCACAGCCAAAGACTATTAAAAGTGTGAAAGCGCGAGAAAATTCACATATTTGCTTCTAGTCTTCTTTGAGCGCTAAAGTAATTAACACTATAGAAACGCACTGATGTATAACATGGCTTCGTCGTCCATGCTCTCATGCACCTGCCTTATTTTCCTTCTTGCCAGTGGAGTCTTTTCGCTGCCAAGGCGATGCCATTAGAGGCACTGGCATATCGGATGAGGAGCTGCGGGACGCTAGTTAGCCCTCAGAGTGTGGCTGATCATCAAGTCTTTCTGAAAATGGAAGTTCACTATATCAAAAAAAAAACAAAAACAAAAAAACCTTGACTCAGCAAAGATGTCGAAACCATTAGCTCCTGCTTCTGCTTATGTCCCTGGTGAGAATAATCGCTGATGTGAAAAGGTCTTAGGTTTATAGAAAAGTACATTTGCCGGATTAACCGCAATTTGAAAATACACCAGCTGTTAGCACTAAATCTGCCAGATTATTATTATTATAATTTTTTTTTTTTTTTTTTTTTGGGGGGGGGGTGTTTTTATTGGGGATGTAATGATATACAACACATTGCCAGTAGCTTGCTTATAATGCTGCGTATGTCCCTCAAAACCTGCACACGAGTGCGTGCATGCCCTATTATTTTTTTCCCCTTGCAAGCTCCTCTTTGTGACAATCTAATTACCACTTTCAGCTATACCCTGACATGCAGATCGAAAACTGCACTCAGCAAAGCTCCTCATTTTTTTGACAGGGTGGTGGTTCGTGAGATGTTTGCGTCCGAAGAGATTTTCTCTCTCTTTCTCTTTTTTTTCCCTCCACCTGTTTTTCTCAGAACTATGGGCAGGCACATTACACTGTTAATGTCAGTAAGCTGAAGAGAATTGGGCAGAGGGGCCAGAGCGAAATTTCTCAGAAATATCAGAAACAGGTGCAATTTTCCCCGCAATCAAGGGAATAACTCAATATATATCAATCACACTGTTTACGGCCGTATCCAGGGGAGACGCAGAAGAACACGGTTGCGGAGTCAGGAGAGCAAACCAACCTAAAAGGCTGTGATGTTTGTTGTTGCAAGGAAAATGCAGTGTGCTAAAGGTTCGATGTGTGCAAATAAACCGGGAGTAACAAAACCCAGACCTTGAGGGCCGCAATCCAGCTGGGTTTTCTGTCCTCCCAGGCAGAAGGGCTTGGGGATTAGTTCTTTACCTGGTTGGATCGCAGCACCCCTGAAATACATGCCGGTCCCTTGTACGGTTGCGGATCTTCTGTTTCATTAATGGAGGGGTGAAAGTTCATCCAAACTCTGCTGTGGAACAATTTCTGGTCCGCTGGAAGACGGGGGTCTCGGTTCGCTTGCTACTGAACGGTGCGATTACATTGTGAAGGCAAACACACTATTGAGTGAACAAACAAGAGGGAATGCTCTCTTCCGGTCATCATTCTTGTTGAGGGGACATCGCACAGTTCACGACCACGCCTCACGTATTGCCCACCTCACCATGCTCCAAGTGTACCCTTTCTCAGATATCCCCTCCTCCAGCCATGCCCTGCACCCACCACATAAAACCCAATAGATGAAACCCAATAGGCAAAAAAAAAAAATGAAATGCCTCAGATTGGCGATGATTGATTGAGCCTTCGTTGGAGTTTGTAGATCGTCTGTACTACAAATGTCAGGACGCCAGAATGCATTGATTATTCCAAAAGTGTAAACATGCATATGCATTAACTGGGGCATTTGTTTATTCAAATAAACAGTGTTTTCAACGCACAAAGGTCCACAGAGACTGTAAAATGAAAGAAAGGATTAGCCAGAGAATGTGAGCAGTGCGAGAACGTTTGACTTCTGCGTCTGAGTCATGTCGATAAATGTTAACATATATAAAACAGTGCAAAAATATGTGCTCGGCATACAAGTACTTGGCGTTCTGGATGCTTTCATTGTCTTTGTATGCCAGCTGAACTTCAAGAGTTAACATTTGCGCTTGATCACTAATCACCGTGACTCTCCATTTAAGGCAGAGCTTAGTTTCAGCACACGCAGCATTAATGCATTAATAAAAATTAACCTATGTGCTTCCCTTTATACTAGAACTATTCCAGCTACTGTGTGCGTCCCATAATGTGCGCGATGGGACGGTACCGGCAATAAAACCCCCCAGGGAAGGGTTGCCGGTCCGTCGCAGCATTAAGTATCTCATTTGCCTGCCAAATTTTGTGTTGCGGCCAGGCAGAGAGCTTGTCTTTGTTCCCTGCCATTTATGTTTTATTTCATTGTTGGACAACTTTTGAGAGTCGTTCATCGAATAACTCGGCAAACTCCGGCATTGATTTACTATTCTCGGAGGGTTCGGCAGAGTGTATAAATCCTATAGTACGGTAATGGGGTTCGGCGTGTGAATGCTTTTTTTAGCTAGCTGGGAAGGGATCTCAAGACTGAGTTATAGGTGGGTAAGTCCAATTGTCATTATTATATAAAGCATTTATTTGAAATTATACTCACATGTGTCATATTTCTGTAACCATGATGTCATGCCAAAGATGCATTAGCTTTGCCCTCAGTTTGTAATGAGATAAGTGAAGCTAAACCTGTACGCCACGAATAATGGTTTGATTTTGCTGACCTACAAAGTCACAGCTATCGGAAAGCGCGTGTCACAAAAATGCAAGCCCTGTTGACAACGATGACACGCTGAGTAAGGGTGATTTCCGTGTTCCGTTCAGCACTTTTTTCCTTTTTTTTAATGAAAAATGCCCCAGAATGTCCTCGCAGTTCCCACCAAAGACAATGTCACTCACGCTTCACGTAAGTTTTATGTAACACATCATCGCCGCCGTGATCCGCGCTGTGTTTTCCCCTTCAGCCAACAGTTCGGGGGTGGGGGTGGGGGAGAAGCCAGCCTCCTTGTCAGCTATCAGCATGAATAATGACACGTTGACTGAGAGGAGAGAGGGCCGACAGAGAGAAATATTCACCGAAAAAGAACGTTAAGGGAGTGAAAACACAAACAGGAACAGGAGTAGATATTTAAATCAAAAGCTGCGCACCAGAAACCGGCAAAGAAGATTTACATTCATCTTCTGCATGTTTCTACCGTGTGCTAAGCGCGTTTGCATGCGCAGGCGAGTGCGCTCACTTCAGCGTCACCTGAATCCTAGTCACCTTTGGGCAGATTTTCTGCTTAACGCGATGGAAACGCCTCCGGGCCGCCAAAAAGACGTGTCTGCTCTAGACCGAAGGCAAGTGTGACGCGATCCATTTACCCCAGCCAGGATGTGCTAAAAACGGGGTGGGGGGGGGAGTTTTTTTTTTTTTCAGGAATCCTGAAGAAGCAGCACAATTTTGGGGGATTGAGGAAAAACGCCAGAAGAGACGGCGAGAAGGAGGAGGAGGAGGGGGAACAGCCGCAGCGGTTGGTAATCATTTGCATCCCTTCGAGGAGACGCCGGGAGGCGAGGAAAGGGGGGGAGTGTGCGCATTTGTGTACACATAAGTGTGTGTCTGCGGGTGCTGCCGCACACACGTGTTTGAGGGGCTGGATGTGGAGGGGCTAATGGAGTGCTGATTGCCTGGCAGTAAGCAGGCATCAGCTGGTAATTGCAGCTCTACGGTGCGGCGGCTCAAAAAATGGAGACGCGTTTCACATTCAATCATGGAGCCTCCGGTTATGGGCGGCCATGCACGTGGCGGCTTTTGCAAGATTTAGTCATAGGGGAATATTGAGCAGTCAAGCAGTGTAGCTTCTTGTCAACTTCACAGCATGTGGTTTTTTTTTTTGTTTTTTTTTTTTTCAGTATAGTGCTAAAAAGAAAGATCTTAAAAGACATGATAAATAAAGTAGCGATCTCGATGTTCTGCCCTTTTTTTTTTTTCTTTTTCCCTTCTGCTTTCTTTTCCCTTTGCGCCTGGCTGAAGTCCTCCCCTTGATGAACCAGACTCGTGTTGCCAGGCGACAAGGTCGCCTGGGAGCGAGACTTTGATGAACAGTGACAGTGTATTCCGAGACAGGGCGCGTCAACACGTGGGGATGGACAGGCTGATGAGCACGCGTATGTGGGCGAGCTCATTTGACTCGCAAGGGGTGTGTGACGCTAATGCCCCTTGGAGGGCTCAGGGAGGGGGCTTTCTGGTGTTGTTCTTAATTTTATTTACCAGTTTTAATACTCGTTTGTATTTTATAGTTCCATTTTAGTTTAAAAGCATGTGTGGACTGCGGATTGTTGGGTTTGCTGGCGGCATGTTGGAGCCCTTGCCAACGTGTCGTACTTCATAGTTAGACACTGACCTCTGGCCCCAACAAACCCCTCAGCTACATCTTCAACAAACTGTGTTGTTCCTGTCCTCTTCCTGTCCTCCCCCCCATCCTATCTCCCCCCTTCCTCCTCCTCCTTTGCCCAGTCGGCACCAAACTTAACACATAAAAGTCTAAACTCAGAGTCGAACCATCTTGCTTTTGGGCGGCCGTGCTGATGATAACGTGTGGGCTAATGCCCCCAAATACAGTTCCTCGTCAAATACAGTTCCAGGTAGTGAGGTATTAATGGCACCGCTGCTTCCGTGTCTCTTTTCACTTACAAACTCTAATCTTCAGTATGTTCAAATAATTGGTCAGTTTTTCTCTCAAGGATGCTCATTATTCAAAATCGTTTTGAAAAAAGTCTCTGGAAAAGTTTTGTTTTTTTTTTTTTTACATTTTTGGGGTCTTCAGCAGTAGTTAATGCTCACAGTCGCTCAGCAGCACAAGCGCACACGCGCACACGAGCCTTTCAACGATAAGGAGCAGCCAGATTACTGCCTCTCAACATGTAGCGGAGGCTTTACGTGAAAAGGAAAAGCTGCCACCTTCAAGGCAACGGGTGAGTTCAACAAGGGTACGTTTCCAGATTTACAGAGGAAACAATAATCGCTTTATATGTATTTTAAGTTCTGTTTGGCATCTCTCGTACAGATTTGCCCTGAATGATTTACGGGAGTTGCAACTCTGACACTGGGATTGTGGTTTGCATGACCTTGCCTGAGTGCGTGCATCTTAGCCCCCGTGCGCGAGAACTCCTGGAGAATTTGAGAAAGGGAATAATCTATCTATATATATATATATATCCCTATATATATATATATATATATATATATATATTCAATTTCAAAATCAGTTGGTTTGAGATTTACTCGCATGCTGGTAGCTATACTCCTGTAGCTTTAGTCAAACATGGTATACAAATTGGACTTCACTAAATAGCTAACGACGTTAAAAGATTGATCAGACTGATATTTCGATGTCAGAATGACAATTTTTGAGGGAGGAAATCCTCGTAATGTCTCCCCCTGGAGGCCAGACTGATGGGAGAGGCCTCCAGGGGGGACATTGAGCAAGGTACCCCAATCCCCAAATCCTGCCTGGACACACTTGGACGTCTGTACTTTCAAATTCATAATACTGCTGCAAGCCAAGGTGAAATGCATTATGGGACTTCTGGCTGTCCCAAAAAAATATTGTCTCTAGTCTCCATTCATTAATTTACAAATGTTAAAATGTAAATAAAGAGATGCAGAGCAGGAAGAAGAAGAAGAACTTTTTTTTTCTTTTTTTCTGTCCTGTTGTCATCTGACAGCAGTAACAACAGAAGCTGTGGTGGCGGTCGTGACGGTGCCAGAGGCCAAGTTGCCTCTCCAGACAACAATATGGCACTTTTGCTGTCTCCTTCCTCCTCCTCCTCCTCTTATGCACACCCCCACCCTTCCACTCTTCTCACCTCCCTACCCTTTCGCTTTCTCTCTGTCTTATGTGACGGACACCTGAATACGGCACGAGGTCAGCCTTTGCCGCTATGCCTTTCTGTCTATTTCAACCATGATGAATTGGTTACGTCGGTGTGTGGTTTTGGGTAGATTAGTGATTTAATACTCCACTTTTATAAGAAATATCTACTATGTTGCTTGTATAAAAATGCCGTCATTTGCACATACTTCTGACTCGAAAGAGAACACATCCTTGCCTTTATCCTCCTTCTATCTCTTTTCTCTCAACAGGGAACCTAAAGTTAATTTAGAGGCACATCACCCACAAGCACGTCTTTGTTTGTTTGTGTTTTTGGATTGCTCAGAAAGATATGATCGGGACGCCTTGCATGTTAAATGCCTGTGCTTTAAGTTGTTTGCCAACTGGCAGTAAGAACGGGCTCGAAGTCACTATAAAATGAGAAGTCCATTTAGCATTACGCTGGAGGTAGCTAAGCCCGCAGTGAAGGTTTTACATACTTCCGTTCATCCGTCTCTTTAGACGGTTTGAGATTTATACTCGTGGGCCTCTATTTGTAATCTTCTCCTCTGCTGGTTCATCACGCTCCTCTCTGTATTTGACACCACCACCATTTATTCTTCCACTCTGGGCCAGATAGACAAGAGCATTCCGGAATAAAAGAAGCTGTATTTGTCGTGTTATTTACTAGCATCCTCCGCTAGCCCCCTTTTGGCCACACTGGCCGAAGAAGAAAGACGTTTAATTTCTTGCTCCTCGGATTGCCCAGACCATTCGGGATTAATGTGGGCCACAAATCCTGCCGGAGCCATTTTGCAGCTTGATCAAAGACGTGTCAGTGTCTGGATTCAATGCACCGACCTACAGGTTAAGAGTGTGTTTCGCGCACCGTGTAGCATATAGATCATACGGTGACAGACGAATGGCTCCGCAACTCCTCGGACGACCCGGGACCGAGTACGAACGTTAATGGAGTCTCGCGGTCTGACAAAGCCCTAACAAGTGAGAGGATGGAATCCTGTCGTGAAGAATGGTGGGAGATGATAATGTGGAGTTTTATAGTAAATCATTTCAACCGGGGTAGATGAAGTGAAGAGAATGTGCCGTCATGTAAGATACATTTCTGACTCACACTCACACATATCAAGGAGAGGAAAACTTCCCCTGTGTGTGTGTGTGTGTGTGTCCTTGTATTTGCTACATATTAAGTAGCATGACACTCATTCTGCTAGCAAAGGGAGGACATTTTGGCTGGTCCTCACAGCTTCAAAGGCCTGTTTGAGGGTGAAGACTTGGATTTAAGGTTGGGGTTAGAATTGGGTTTAGGTATGGGTTAGTGTCAGGGGGTTAGTTGGGATGGTTAGGGTTAGGGTACCATTATGTCATGTCTATGAAGGTCCCCACAAATATAGAAGGATGTTTGGATCTTTCATTCGTTTTGTGTATGCATTTGATCGATTAAACATAAATCTGATAAGACATGGAATGCGGGCGAGCGCTCATTAACATTCACAAATTGCATTGTGAACCCCAACTGGGCACGTCCATGCGTGCGCATATTTCAGATTTTCGATGTCGTTCCCTTAAGTGTCTGGAGTAGCGGGATGTCGAGATAGCTATACCACTCGAGGATATTGCAAGCTTGCTGGCAAAACACGTCCACATGGGGAGCGCGTGTGCTCAGTCCATCGTTGATTTAACGCTTGATTTGAGTCAGCCGGCGAGTCGGCTTATTCGCAAATGTTGGTACCGGCTGCAAAAAGGGCACAAGGGCACTTTCCCATTAAAGCTTTCATCTGTCCTTGGTCCATGTGTGCTATTATCTGGAGTCAGCTTTTATCCAGTGCAATGACAGTACTGTGCGAAAGATTATCCTCCATCAGCAACAAAGTGGTCAGTATGTGGCTCTAGACACAAAAAAGCAGGTACCTTAATTACAAAGTTGCAGATTCGTGGTTTTTAGTGCTCACCCCATCCATAATAATGAAGGATATTTTCTATAGACAATGCAACTTGATTATATTTATTCATATATTTCAATTGAGTTGTTTTATTTCCTTTATTTCCCAAAAAAAAACACATTTTTATGCTAAGCTGGTGGCAAGCATCTGAGCTGCTGACATCATTGTCTTTCAAACAAAAAGTGGGGGGGCGGTTTGTCAACCGTCACTGCCTTTGCAGGAAACCTGGGAGTAGACGAGATTGTTTCTTTGTACAGCGGGCCGGAACGCTACCTGTGGCGTCGATCTGCATTAGCCTACCGTGTTGCCTGTGGGAGACAGCTCTTTTTAACCCCCCACCACCTCCCCCTTCCCGGGCGAAGTCTCAGGGTTCTTTAACATAAAAAAAAAAGACATCCCTGATAGAGACGGATGGGGGGGGGAGTGTGTATGTGTGGTGGTGGTGTGCTACTGGATGTGTGGATTTCTGATTTCTGAACTTCCTAATAAGGGTTAGGGTTAGGTTTACCATAGAGGGCATTTTATCCAGCTGCGTCCCCCACGTGCAGCGGAGGCTTCACTGCTGCTAACCGGAAGAAGGTGAGGAGAGCATGGGGCATCGCCACGACTTTTCATCCCATCCATTCAGTCACGCTGCAGCGACGTGCCACATATCCAGAGGCAGGGACATCATCAGAGACCCTCTCCCCTCGCACCCCCACTGCGGACTGCTCCCCACGCATTCGGTCCAGGCCCTCCAACAGCTCTTTCCCCGAGGCCATCAGACTGCCGAACTCTCGAAAACATACATTATCCTCGCTGTCGCTACCTCGGTTTTAAATGGCAAAAATTGGATTGTCACTGTGAGAGTTTGTTTTTGCCAGTATGACCTCACCTCACCTTTGCCACAGTTGAACAGTATTACTTGTCCGCACTGTTTTAATCTCATAAAGAAGATGGGAGGTGAAAAAAAAACATGTATTTCTAGTTGCCATGGGGATAACGTTATGGAGGACTAAAAGTGCCAAAATTAAATAAATAAATACATCATTAAATAATTAATTAAATATGTCATTAACTAGATTGGAATTAAATACATAAATATGTCATTAACTCATTAAAATACCAGTTCATTTTAGCTAAAAAAACATATATTAGTATTTCCTGGTCTAATTATTTCATGGTCTTTGTGTTGAGGTGGATCATGAATTTATTTTTTCTGTAAATCTTGCCCATCATAGTCGGTGGGCGGATCCGAACACCTGATTGGTTACCCTGCACAGCAAGTCAAAGCACATCAATGGATAGATGCACAGCTTGTGAACACATTCCAATACACTGGGTGAGCTCTGGCGGAAGTGGGAAACTTCTCAGTGGATCATGTTTGTGTCCCCAGCAGCCTATAGCAGCATAGCTGTGCTAAAAATTGAAGAGTAAAAGTTTGATGAGCCTATTCTACCTGTAGCTGTGAGAACTGACTGTAACTAGATCTATCAGCCCTACACACTTTGTTTGAGGCTAGCTGTACGCTTTACTGAACAGAAAGGTTTTAAGTTTGATCTTAAAGGCAGACGTGGTGTCTGCCTTCGGACCCAGGTTGGTAACTGGTTCCACAGTAAAGCTGCCCGATAGCTAAAAGCTCGTCCTCCCAGTCTACTTTGATGAATTCTAGGGACTACAAGTAAACCTGCACTCTGTGATCTGAGTGTTCTTTTAGGAATATACGGAACTATGAGATCCTGCAGGTATGATGGAGATAGTCCACTGAGAGCTTTAGATGTTAGAAGGAGAATCTTAAAGTCTATTCTAAATTTCACTGGAAGCCAGTGAAGAGAAGCTAAAACTGGAGAGATGTGCTCCCTGGTGCTGGTTCCTGTCAGAACTCTGGCTGCAGCGTTCTGGATCAGCTGCAGGTTATTAATGGAATCATCTGGACATCCTGACAGTAATGAGTTGCAGTAGTCCAGTCTAGAGGTAACAAATGGACGAGTTTTTCAGCGTCACTCTGTGACAGGATGCTCCTGATCTTGGCAATGTTACGGAGGTGAAAGAAGGCGGTCCTAGAAACCTGTTTAATATGAGGGAGAAATGACATGTCCTGGTCCAAGATAACTCCCAGGTTCCTTGCAGCCGTACTGGAGGACAAAGTAATGTCATCCAAAGAGAGAATGCTATCTGGTAATCTAGTCCTCAGATGTTTAGCTCCAAGAACAATGACTTCAGTTTTGTCTGAGTTTAAAAGTAAGAAATTGGAGGTCATCCAGTCTTTTATATCTTTGAGACATGCCTGGAGTCTGGCTAAGGGCTCCGTTTCATCAGGTTTCATGGATAAATACAGCTGCGTATCATCAACATAGCAATGAAAATTTAGGTTGTGTCTCTGAATATTATTTCCTAGAGGGAGCATGTAAAGAGTGAACAGGATTGGCCCAAGCACTGAACCCTGTGGAACACCATGATGAACCTTTGTACACCCAGAGGAAACATCATTAACATGAACAAAATGAAATCTTTCTGATAAATAAGATTTAAACCAGTCTAGAGCTGTCCCTGTGATCCTAATCTCATGTTAGTCTTTGTAATAAAATGCTGTGATCTACACTATCAAAGGCAGCACTGAGGTCCAGTAAAACCAGTACGGAGACAAGTCCACGGTCTGATGCCATGAGGAGGTCATTAGTGACTTTAACCAGTGCTGTTTCTGTGCTATGATGAGCTCTGAAACCAGACTGAAACTCTTCAAATAGGCTATTCCTGTTTAGGTGATCGGTTAGCTGACTGACAACCAGCCTCTCAAGTATCTTAGAGATGACTGGGAGGTTGGATATCGGTCTATAATTTGCTAAGACGCCTGGGTCAAGTGAAGGTTTTTTTAAGCAGAGGTCTGATAACAGCAGTTTTAAATGCCTGAGGTACATAACCTGTTGTCAAAGATACATTGATCTGATCTAATACTGACGCCCCAATCAGAGGAAAGACATCCTTGAAAAGCTTAGTTGGGATGGGGTCCAGGAGACATGTGGTTGGTTTAGATCCATTAATGCTGGGGGTCAGCTCAGGGAGATCTATGGGCAGGAAGCTGTCCAGAGGTGGATCAGGACTAGACGGGGTTGCTAACAAGGGCAGCTCATCAGTTGTCATGTAGAGACCTTGATCGATCTTTTCTCTAATGTTAGTGATTGTTTTTTGGTGAAGTAAAGTCTTCACTGCTAAGAGATGCAGGAATAGAAGAAAGCAGGAAGTATGACGTCACCGAAGGCCTAGGCGTGAAATGCACGGCTCGCCACTGGCTGAAATGAATTATTTTAATGAATTAATGACACATTTAATAACACATTTATGTATTTAATTCAAATTTTTAATTATTAATAACATCAATAATTATTTAATGATGTATTTATTTATTTAATTTTGGCACATTTAGTCCTCCAGGGTATCGTCAGTACCCTCAAAATGAACTGTTTTGTGGGCTGAAGAATGGCAGCATTTGTGTGCATTTTCACACGTGTACAAACAGCTTTTTTTTTTAATTTTATTTATTTTTTTTAAACATGTGTGTTTGATGCTGGAATTGTGTAATTACGGACAGATTATGGGGGAAGCGGATGGCATAAGGAAGCCTTTGATGGGATTAAGCACTCAATTACCCAGCTAAATCCCCCTCGCGCTCCCCCAACTCTCAGGTTCAAACATTTCACACACACGCATGAACAAACACCTTTGTGGCGGCAACAAACGGAAGTCTCTCTCTTTTGCCGCCCCGTCACACTCCGCAGGTGCACATCTGTCTCTTCATCTGAGGTTTATTTTATAGGCTGGTCCGTCTGAAACGTGGTTAAAATCACCATGATGGGCTGTTAAATTCAACACTCCATCACTTTTGTTGTGCAAATGCAGAACAAAGTCTTTATATGTGGGAACATTACCAACGCGTAATTTGGACACCGTTTGGAAGTCAACCTGGGACGGGATCGCGTTGGAGGAACGTGTTTTTCCACCCGTGGGGGTGTCAGACAATTTTAAAAAAAGACGTGGAATTTCACTGCAGGTCAGTAAATAAAACCTGCAAGCATCGGTATTCATTTATTTAAACAATTACATAACTCATTCTTGTTTCTCATTTTTTTTCTTTGGATGCAGTATTTTCTGCTTTTTAATAGACAAGTATCAATCAAAACAGCTGTTACTTACAGCTTCGAATTTGGCTGTAATTCTTAATAGCTAGCTAAGTCTTGATACTCCCATGGAGCGATACCGTACATGTCCTTGCAATGGACAATGTGATGCTAAAACTGATCGGTGGGGTTGGAGGTCAGTGTTCAACTATAGACTAAAGGACGCGTGTAGATAGATACAGAGAGGGAGCAAAGGACAAAACTACAGAGAGGTTAAACGGGGGACGGGGCTATCAGCTCCTCCAGATTCAATGTTGTGCTTTATAGATCCCTGGCTGCATTATCTCTCACCCCTGTGAGTGAATAAGCGGGGATGGGTGAATGTACACCTGTCATGTAAAGAAATTTGAGTGGTCAGAACTGAATAAAAAAATAAAAGCTATAAAAAAATAGGGTCCATTTACTGTCCGAGGCAGGCGTCACTTGGATATGTCTTCAGTGGTAGCTGAAATGAGAACTTGTTGTTCGCACTCTGAAATAGGCACCTGAATAGTCTCAGCGGGCGGGCTAGTGTCAGTGACAGAAGCGGATTCATAATGACACAGGAAGCGGAGAGGTTGTTGTTAAGCCTGTCAACTGTCTGTGATGTTTCAGCATGAGGTTGTAATTGAGAACGCAGCACGGTGCCATTAAGACAGGAAGCAGGAAAGGGAGACTCAACGCGGCGGCATTGTCACTAGTGTATAACTCTCCGTGCTGCTAATGATAATAACAGCAGCAATATGAAACTTGAACAAAGAAACATCAGTGGAATGTTGGTTTCTAGCAATTGTTACTGCAATGTGTATAATGTGTAAACAGGACATTGCTGATGTCATGTTTAAATCAACTATGTTCCCTTTTGCCCTTCAGGGTTATTTTCCAGAGCCGTTATGGTCCACTTTAAAATGACTTTCCTCAGGTAGTCCAGTGTGAAAGCTAATTCGATGTTTAGTGCGGAGTAAATAAGTCATTTGTGGTCTCGGTTCACTTACAGTGTAAATGCAAACAGAATAACCAGTGTACCAGAGAAAAAAACCAAGAAGATGATGTAAACCAAAGACATGGAAGGATCCAAAGACAGGAAGTGAACCAAGTAGAGGAAGTGAACCAAAGACATGAAAGGACCCAAAGAGAGGAAGTGAACCAGATATTAACCGTGTGCAATAGTGTAGCAACACAAGAATGCTATGTCTAAAACAATGTATTGATTTAGTCTATTTGCTCTCAATTTTCTCTTTCTTACACTTTCTAACAACTTGATTTATCCAACCACTACAGCTGCCCCATCAGTGGTGCCTTGCACCTGTCAAGGAAGAGAAGGGAAAAAAGAACGTCAAGTGCGGGTCATTTAAGGGTGGCCAATCACCCAATTATCTGGATAAAACAGGTGGCGCCTCACTGGAAAAACTCATTAAAATGGCATTCAATTTTGGCTATCCTCTGCCTCTGGAAATAAAGGCACATTTCCTCTTCAGCCCATTTTTTTTGTTTTGTTTTTGTTTTTTTTGTTTTTTTTAAATAAAGTCAAGAAAAGAAGAAAGGCTTTTGATGGTGAATAATTGGAAGTTTGGAGCCGAGCCAGTCGACACCAAGAATCCACGGCTAGAATGGCTGTCATGATCGTCGGGGCTCAAGCCTTGGGCTTTTGTCAGCGAAGCAGACCATCCCATCTGTTCTGGGTTGGTCCTTTTTAATGCAAAAGCTGTCTTCTCCTTGGTGGCTGCAATGCTTACTTGATGGCTATTTATGGCGCGTGAAAGTTGAAATTGAAGTTCGGGATAAAGGTGCGCGTACCTAATGCACACAGCGACTCTGAGGGCATTGGGATATTTCTTGTGCAGTTACGGGAGACTTCTTTCCTAGTGCAAATGGTCCATAAAACCAAAGGTCAGGTGCTTTTTTTTTTTTGCTTTTTTTTCTCTTCACAGCACTTGCTTACCACAGTGGAAAATAGAAGCCGGCTGAGAACAAAAAAAAGTGTTGATTACTTTCCTAGTCCCTGCTTTATGGTTACCATGTCAGGAATAATAAGTCTTAATGTCAGACTACTAGGATTGTTCGCCCCTGCATACTTGCATACTAGCCTGCGCAGTATGCTACATAGTCCATTAGGGGCCCAATGGGAAGCAGGTATGGAAGCAACAAGGCATCCGCGGTCATCCCGAAGAACAAGCGCTAATGCTCCCAGACAGCAAGGAACGGCCCCTATCCCGGCTTGTCACAACCACTCGGAGCCCTCACGGCTGAAGCCATCACACTGAAAAGCAGTTCTCTTCAGAACACCGGGGACACGGGTGTGGGGGAGGCGGGAGCCGAGGGGACGTGGGGGCAGGATTCAAACGCGTCAGCCCCGCTTTTAATGCTAGCCAGAGGTCTCAGGTAGAGGAGGTATTATTTATGATAACAACTGTAGGAAAACAAATGCTACACTTGCTTTATGCTAACCCGGAGCAGGGGGAAAATAACAAGAATTATATATAACGCAACAACAGGAAAAAGTGACAAAATGTCATCAGGTTTAGCGATTTATTAATTGAACCCTTTCGTTGAACCCTGTCAAACCCGTATGCATAAGCAGTAAAAAGGATATTATACAGTAGCTATTGAACTTTTAATTATGGTCTAATAAATGCAGATCATGCTGAATAAGGTCACAAGGGCTTTGGAATTAATAATAAAGCATCTCTATGCCGCTAATACACATTGGTGCACAGGTTTGTGTTCCCTAAAGTGTTACTACGTAAGTAGTAATCCAGATCTGTTGATCATATGGGCTATTTTTAATCTATTAATGTACTAAAATAGGATATACTAAATGTAATATATAATATATACTATAATATACTAAAATACTACAGATAACGTTTGGCATGAAACAATGTGATGTTATATTTAAATGTGTGCAATCTAGTTTATTTGACAATTACATTTGTAAGTTATCTGAAGATAAAATGAAGGAATCCCACAATAAATTGAAATAAGTCAATATTATTTACACCGCTAAACAAACACAGAGCTTTTCATAGTAATTTACCCCCTACAGCTCATAACAAACGAGCTTTCACGCACGCTGAATACTTAACAGTCGCCAGATCATGCAAAAAAAAAGAAAGAAAGAAAAAGCAACTGGATTCATTAATTTCAGGACCCAGGAGGCAAGATCTTGTATCATGTGCGAAATCTCCCGAACGCAGCTTACCCCCGACTGGGGTCGTATCTGAAATTCTGTCAGAAGTGATCTTTCCAATATCTTTAAAAAAAAAAAAAAAAAAAAAAAAAAAACGGCCGAGTAAAAGGAAGAGGTGGCGAGGGGAGGGGATTAGAATGAAGAGAGAGAAAATAGATCAATATTTAATTTTCTCCACAGGAGATATGTTCAGGTGCTAATCAGTGGCAAGCTAGAAAAGATGACACGTGGAATAGCAAGCAGCGGGCCTGTCCAAGTCTCGTGTCGCCTCTGGTCAGTGAGGTTCTCGCTCATCGTTCCCTCATTAACTGACCTCGCCGGCTCATGCTACCACCACCATGTTTCGCGCCAGTCCCTGGCTTTTCAATCTTTTTGTTCTCTAGCTACACTGTCCCGGCGCGACAGACAAGCAGAGATTGACCTCGCAGAAGACATCACAGATTCAGCGAGCCTCAGCTTCATCTGCAGTCCATCTTCATCTCGAAGGCCTTCCGCGACATCGCTCACTCCTTTGGTAATGTCACTTTGCGATTAGCGTGCCTATGTCCACCGATGCTTCCTAATAAGCGGCGTTGCTACTGACTGGTCGGGATGCCACGTGGATATTTCCATACGTTTTTTTCAGGGTCTCGTTGGGATTGGACAAGGTTGATTCGTGTTCATTTGACAATATTCATACAAATTGGGCCGTAGCTCCCCGCAAATAAAAGCTCTGATTGGAGTAAAAAATTGCTACATCGCAGCTGGAATGTCAAAAACTGGTTAAAGATGGGATGAAAAATGTCCACAAAGCAGAGAAGATTCCTGCACTTTTGGTGGACTTAATGGGATATGGTCCGACCCAGCGGTAGACCCAGTGTGTGGCGGGGGGGGGGGGCAGCTTTTATAATATCAAAAACGATCAATCCATTAGATTAAAAAAACAGGCCCACCCAATGGTCCAATCCGGCCTGGGGATGAATATTAAAAGTTTAAGAAAGACATTGACTGTTATTTTTAGTAGTTGACAAAAACACAACATTGTTTTACTGTCAAAGAGTTCTCCTTATTTATGGATTATAATGATATTATCTTTGTAGTCCGGCCCACTTGAGATCAAATTGTGCTGTTTGCGGACTATGATGAGTTTACATCTCCTGGTTTAGACTTGTTTTTGTTTTTTTGTTTTTTTTATAGTGCACTATCAGGACGTAATAACACAATGAGCGTTGCACAAACGTGTTTTAATAGACAAATGGCATTCCTGCGTGGCGACTGCTTAGTTTGGCTGCTTTTGCAGGAAAGTAACAGTGCTGAGTAGAACCTTTCTGCCGCTGGCGAGATGTGTTTTCCCACAAGCCAGCAATTTTCCCGTGAACGGGCTGATCAATCACAGTCATTGCCGTGCTTCTCTCTACTCTTTCTTAGTCAACGTCGACCTTACGCGATGTAAATTTTCACTCTACTATAACTACATTTTTATCGATGACTATAGGTTCAATTGTATTTTTATCTACAAACACCCTTATATCTAATAGTGTGATTAATGTGATATTTATATCAAGTAATTAACTTAGATGCACATGCCTTCTTGCTTAGGATGAGCATTATTGCAGTCCTGCATTCTTAAATACCGAATATATACATAAAAACACTAGTTTAAAACCCTATTCTGCAGCATCTCTGCGCTTTCTTCACAGCAATAAATGAGTGAATGGGATAAAAGCTTTTTGGGAGGTAAGGAGATGGAAAGGTTGTTCAAGGTTGATCTGTGTTGGGGCGGGGGGAAATTTTGACATCGGACAGCTAGCTAATCAAGCTGGCAGATATCCGGAAAATCACGCAGGCGCAGGCAAAGACACACACACACAAACACACACAGATACACAGGGAGGATGAGAAACTCAAAAAAAATTACCATACTAGACATCCCACGGCATACTTCTTCTGACATTCAGACGACCATCTGTGGCCTGGTGGTGGGTGTTTTTTTTTTGTTGTTGTTGTTGTTGTTGGTCGCTGCAGCATCAAGTTATGTGTGCATATGTGAGTGTGTATATGAGGATGCGGATGGTCTTGTCTACACAAGGCCTCCAGGGGGATGGAAAGAGCCAAAAAAGAGGAAAGAGTCAGGGAAACCTCGGCGCCGTTGGGAAGTCCCGACGCAGCCGCTGCTTGACTCTTTCGCTTGCTCTCGGCACGCATGCTGTCAACCCTTGTGCGTCCACGGATGCACCTAACACACAAATGCCTTCGCACCGCGGAGCGGTCTCCTCTCAAAAATAGCCCGTTCCATACTGCTCAGTACGAGGAGATGGAAAGCGACACATGCACGCAAAGCGTCACCCCTAGTGGCAGACAGTGTGTTTGTGTGTTCCATGAGGAAGCTGTGCAGTGAGTCTAGAAGGCGCCATGTGGAGTATGAGGAGGCTATTAGATATTATGCATGAAGCGTGGCCAATCTTGTGCTCAATGTCACCTACAAAGTGCTATAAGGAGCCCTCAATTAATTTATTAAGTCCGGAGAGCTGCTAATGGAGGAAGTATGAAAAGAAAATGGACCTAATGAGCAGAAATATCACATCTCCTAGCGCCACCTCTCCTTTTCAATGAGATTTGTGGTGTGGGCCCCGGAGTGGCCACCAGGATGCGCTATAGCGCCCTCTGAAATGGTTGGGGGGTGGGGAAATTGCAAAAATAACCAACATTTTAAGCATTATTATAAAATATGATTTTAAAGAATGCATCTGTCATCAAACTAGCAAGTGGCAAGCTGGAGAAGAAATGGACATGTTTTTGAAAAGAAAAAGCCAAAGCAACAGCCCTGGAAGACTGAACAAAAACAAACCCAAAAATAAACAAAGTAAGAACTGAAGTAAGGCTGGCTGAAATAGCAGATATGAACCAGCATACATGAAATACAGCCACACGGGAAAATGGCTGCGCTTGCCCAAAATGTGTCCTCTGCCTGGAGACTCTCAAATGAGTGTTTAAAAGCCTCGAAACATCAGCGTAGCTTGACACAAAACCAACCCAGCGGATGCTGAAAATAGAAATTCTTCAAAGGGAAATGATTTCTTAAAAGTTAAAATGCATTTTTAGCAGCTATCAAATGCTGTTTCAACAATTACAAAACCCAAAACCATCAAAAAATTGCAAATTTTGTCCTTACTCTCTACATTTATTGTGATGATTTGAGAAGCTTTTGAGAGGGACTGAATCTTTCGCGTCAGCGTATTTGTATTCTTTTCCCTTGATTTTGCTTTTGTTATTTTCTCCTTCCTTAGTTTTATTAAGTTGTAGCATTTATGTTTTTTTTTTTAGCCTTTACATAATCATATCATCTCTGTCCCCCCTTACTCCCTTCTTCTCACTCGTTTGCCCCTGAACACTGCATCCATTCGTCACGCGCTTTCTCGCAGTTTTGCCCCCTCTTCTCTCATTCTGCCTCCCTCTCTGCCCCTGCAGGCAGGAGCCGTCGTGCACAAAGTGATGCAATGGTTGTAATTGGCTGCCTCCCTCTACCACGAATCAGATTGCATCTGGCGCTGGGAGTGCTCTGGCGATTATCCATAACCCCCCTAGCCCCGCCCTCCCCACGGTTCGGGGGATAACTCCGAAAGAGAAGAGGACGGGCTAATTCTGCTCATTTGCCTCAGCGCTGCTTCTCATTGGCCCAAAACAACAGCTCGTTCTTGAGTGGCTCCCTATCGGGTCAGAGACAAGGTGATGAGACATAATGCCAATAGGGCACATTATAATAACGACCTTTCGTGTTTTAAAGCATCAGCTGGCACAGACTGTCCTCCTCCTCTTCCTGCCTTTTGTTTTCTGATCGCCACTCCCGCCATCGTCTCTCCGCGAGGACAAAAGGAAGAAATCTTTAGGCTTGTGGCCAATTGACTGCAGATTGCACAGGCTTCAGCGGACCCTCCCTTCCCAGCAAAGGGGTCACGCTCAATGTGATCCTTTATTAGCCCAAATTAGGCCTCTGCGTCTCCGAGAAGGGAACATCCATCTCCTCATTCGTTTGCCGTCCGCGTCCCATTTATTTTCGTCGTCGGCCTGCTTGGCCGCCGGCCGCCTCGGGTGGAGGCACAAACAAAACACCTGACGAACATTAGTTACAAATCGCTGAGGCAACGTGAAGGTCAGAAGACAGGAAATGGGCGGGGCCTCTGGAGGATGTAAAGGAGAACAGTGGATTATTAGACTTCAACCATATATATGCAACTTATTTTTTAAGTATTTATTGTACTTTTCAGCCATAATGGCACACAGTCTCTTTTTAACGTTGAAACCAAGATATGCCGCTTGACTGTTTTACCTGACTCAATTTTGCAGGAAAAACTCCAGCAGCCGTAATTCTTTCGCCGTGTTTTCGTTGCCCAGGGGTGTAAAACTCCCATCAGCAAACTCGACGTTGCCCATTTCCACAGCTGATTCACAGCTCAATTACCAGCTCATTAACATACTGCATCAATTAAAAGATTAATGGCCATCAATTGGTGAGGAACCGGAGGCACAGTGGGATCCATAATAATAATAAATAGTCTAATAATAAATAAATAATAATATATAACCATAAAAATAAAAATAATAATAAATAGCCCCAGTGTTAAGTGTTAAGTAGTAGAAGACTCTGGCTGGAAGCTTTGGGTGCCTCATGGTCTATTTGCATGTAAAATATATATAATAAGAGTGATGGTGATGATCAGGGTCTGTTTTCCGTGTAAAAAAAGGGGTTATTTTAAAGTAAGACAGGGCATTAAAGGGAACTATAAACACAGACAACTCTCCCAGCATGCCCATTAATCATTATAATAGCATTGTTGCAGAAATCTCAGCCTTTCCCAGCGAGTCGGAAAACTTCACTCGGGCTCTGCGCCTCTTTTAACGCAACAGGAGGGACTTCTGGGAGTCAAGAGGAGGTGATGGAGTGTTCTCGGGTGATTTTTGTTTTTTTCTTTTTTTTTGTGTCTTTGCATTTTTCGTCAAACTACAAACATCTCCGAAATGTTTTTTTTTTTTTTTTTCTTTATTCTATTTTTCCTAACACCACTTCGGTTCTTTAAGCGGCGTCCGGATCTGGATGCAGTCAAATAGAGATGCAGGAGTAGGGTTGCTAGGGGCTGATGGGAGTAGACAGAGAGAAGAAGAGAAGGCGGAGGAGGTGGGGGTAGGAGAAAGAGCATCTATCCCCAGCTTATCTCAAATTCTCCCCCCGTCTGATCACGAATCACAGCCCTGACTCAGCTCGAGAATTAAGGAAGAGAAGAGCCAGACCCCCCTCAGCTATCCTCATTTATACCCCCTCCTTACTCTGCCTCTTTCTCATCCTTCATCCCCCCTTCCTCAACAGCCACTTGGGGCGGCACGCTGGCCTTTAAAAAGGCAAACTTGTAATCTGATAATTAACAATTTGCTAAATTTCTCAAAAGGGGGGAAAAGAACAGCCATGAGAAAATATCTGCCTCGTGCCCGTGAGTAGGGTGACCTTTCCCGCCGAGGCTGGAATGGCAGGCAAGGCAAGGCGACTCACTTAGAAGCATTTAATTAGCTCGGCTCTCGGCTGTGCGTGTCGCAAATGAACGGAGGAAGGAGGACAGAGATGGAGACTGAGACAGTCATGGGAGTTATGGAGGCACGAGGAAGGACAGACACTCTAACTCAATGTCATTTGCATGTGGGATTATTTAAAAGAGCCCCACACAAGTACGGGATTTACAAATGAGGAATAAGGGTCGTTTAAGGAGAGCGACTTCTATTTTTAACAGTTTGGGCTGTCTGACTGCTCATAGACCGGGTTTGATGCTGTTTTTCTTTAAAAAAAAAAAAAAAAAAAAACATTAAATGTTCTTGGAAATATTCAATCCAATGCTGCGAAATTTCTAACCCGGTGTTTTATGTAGTTCCAGCAATAGCTCAAAGGTTTGGTAAGGGAACACTTGAAACAAAAGCTAGGTCGGTTTCAAATTTCCTCACATACTTTGTAGTATCGTCTGTGGGTTTACAAAGGGACTCCCCCAGGCAGAACCTGATGTTTTATTTGGGGTAGGAGGGACTTGGCTTGGAAAAGTTTGGGAATCCCTGCTGTAGCCTAACCCAGCTCACCGATGAGAACTTTTCCAGTCTCAGGTATGTTTTATTGATGTGATGCTACTGTTGTTGCTGGCTTTGAAAGTCAATAACAACATTCTTCAGTACAGTCTGGCCTCAACCGCATGCTGTTTTCAGTTTGGCCACTAGTCGGCGACAAAGTCTACTTGCTGGTCACCAAGACCAAAAATGATGTAAAAAAGGTTTTATTACATCATTACATTTTTATTACATGATTGCCATTCTCCTGTTGGGAAGTATAATGTATAACATGAATGCTTTATGTGAGACAGGATGGAAACGCATTCCTTAAATCAAACACGGTCACAATGATGAATGAGGACTATGATTTATTTTTCACGAGCGGGGGAAGAGCGCGTCTCAAAAATCCATAAACAACACAGCCGGAGCAGAGCAGCCGGAGTCAGTTCGACAAAGTCAATACAAGATCATTATTCCACCCCATTTTAAGCCCACGTAGACAAACGGTGAGCGAGATATTAGCGGCGGGGTTGCAGGAAGCGACCCGAGTTAATGCACTTAGAGGGTTAATCACTGCATTTGTATGCAAATATGTATTTAAGTGTGTCCAGGCCTTATGGGAAGGTTTAATGAAGGAAGTGGGCCCAGGCAGGAGGTGACATTCAGAGCCTGCGTAACCCTGGTGGATAGCTTTCCCCACGCTATTTATTACCATTAATTGCTTTTCAGCTATGACCACCTTCCCGATCCCTACCTGTCCCACAGTCCTGAGCGATTTAAGACTTTCCCCATCCTTTTAAGCAGATGCTGTTGCTTAAACATGAGAGAATCCTCCAAGGAATTGTCCCAGTACGATGTAAAGCGCACCTGTGCAAACAATTGATACAAAACATGCTTCAAAGATCAGGGAACTGACCTTTTTCCTTTAAAAAAGGTCCTTTTCCTTTTTTCCTTTGTAGATGCTAACATTCTGGTGAAAAACATGTACAGTTATGTATTAGGTGTAAAAAGAAAAACATCAGTGTAGAGACCAACCTTCTTTTCTGCAGCAAGAAGAAAGGGAAATGAGAGATGAGAACAGAGTGAGGGAGTAAGGCTAGAGATTGTTTCATTCCAGACAGGGAGCTTTGAATTGAGGTAATCCACAGAAGTGTGAAAATTAAAACCTCATCTGTAGGGGGGGAAAAATGATTAAAATAGACTTTTTGATTTAGCTACTGGGAGAAATTTGCCTAAATCAAAAGATTAGCCAGGTTATACCAGGTTTCGCTTTCATGCTCCTTCCTTTCACTCCCCCAAATGTTTCCATTCTTTTAATTTCCTTCAATGCATTGCTATTTATTCCCTTCTCATCTAGTTTATGTCATGGGATAAAAACATCATGTGTTCGTTCAGGAAGTGCAACTTTGAAATCTACCTGCACTTTAAATTTGGGGTGGGGGGGATAACATCAAATGTGTGTAATCCACTTTCCTCCTGGGCTATTAGTAGGATTCATGGATAAATGAAAATTGGGGTTTACTCTGTCTCTACTCTTTCACCGTGTAAAAAGCACTTGCTCATCGACAAACACAGCATAAATCCTGCAATTAGCCTCGATGGGTCTGAAGGGACGCTTAAATTCGACAAAACCCACGATAAAAGGCAAGGCATTTATTCCAAAATGTTTTTTAATGATCCTCCATAACTGTTTCATGACTACCACCTGCTGCAGTTTACACATTTTCCCTTTTTGTTTCTGTTTTTTGTTATTTTTTTTAGCATAATCAAGCAAAAGCCATATAAATGCTAACAACTGCCCATTGATTTTCCACGTGTTTGAGTGTGCGTGTGTGGCCGCACCTGACGCATCAATCTCATTAACTCGGGAAACTGCTAGCAAAAGCCTTGGCTCTGGCACGACGGGAGACATAAATTTGCGCGGCCTCCGACGCAAAATCATGCAGACGATCTACGATAATTTGGCTGCATTAAAGCCGGGAACTTAAACAGTAATAAACTAAGAAGAAGAGGGGAGGGTAATGTGGGACGGAAGACAATTTATGTTCCTACTCCACTCCAAAACATTAAAGCTCAGCAAAGTGTAGAAGTGTGTGTTCACGGAAAGCTCAACACTGCGGTCCACCACGGTGGCAGTGAACTACGCGTGTTTGCACGGCAGGCCCACGAAAACAGTGTACTGGCTGAACGTTACCGTGCACACAGAGAGAGACACGGCTTCGCTGAGTTGTCAGAGGAGATAGAGTTCAGATTAAAACAACACACTCTGTGCATTAAGGTTGTGTTTCCGACAAATTCAGTTTGACCAAAGTGTACATTGAATCTTGGTGGACGGCGTTCGAAGGGAGATGGTGCATGAGATGCAGATGTTGGTTGGAGAAAGGTAGATGAAATAGGGTTTTAAAAAAAAAGATGAACGCAAATGTGGCAGGGAAGGTAACCCAAAGGGCACTTGGACCGAGGGGAAAAGCCGTGGCTACAGATAGGGGCCGGAGTTTACCTGGACTTCCTGTTCCCACTCCCACCCTGGAGTTTGGAGAAGGCAGCTGTGTGTGTGTGTGTGTGTGTGTGTATCTGTGTGTGTGTGTGTGAGGGTGTGTGCATGTGTGTGTGTGAGATTTGATGTGATTTGAGCTTGGAATAATTTTAGCTTTCAAATATATTACGATTCAGGCTGGTTGTGACTCAGCTAATCGTAACCGATCACCTAAACAGGAATAGTCTATTTTAAGTGTTTCAATCTGGTTTCAGAGCTCATCATAGCACAGAAACAGCACTGGTTAAAGTCACTAATGACCTCCTCATGGCATCAGACCGTGGACTTGTCTCCGTACTGGTTTTACTGGACCTCAGTGCTGCCTTTGATACTGTAGATCACAGCATTTTATTACAAAGACTACAACATGAGATTAGGATCACAGGGACAGCTCTAGACTGGTTTAAATCTGATCTATCAGATCGATTTCATTTTGTTCATGTTAATGATGCTTCCTCTGGGTGTACAAAAGTTCATCATGGTGTTCCACAGGGTTCAGTGCTTGGGCCAATCCTGTTCACTCTTTACAGGTTCCCTCTAGGAAAATATTATTCAGAGACACGGCATTCATTTTCATTGCTATGTCGATGATACACAGTTGTATTTATCCATGAAACCTGAAGAAACAGAGCCGTTAGCCAGACTCCAGGTCCGTTAGCCAGGTCTCAAAGATATAAAAGACTGGATGACCTCCAATTTCCTACTTTTAAACTCAGACAAAACTGAAGTCATTGTTCTTGGAGCTAAACATCCGAGGACTAGATTACCAGATAGCATTCTCTCTTTGGATGACATTACTTTGTCCTCCAGTACGGCTGCAAGGAACCTGGGAGTTATCTTGGACCAGGACATGTCATTTCTCCCTCATATTAAACAGGTTTCTAGCACCGCCTTCTTTCACCTCCGTAATATTTCCAAGATCAGGAGCATCCTGTCACAGAGTGACGCTGAAAAACTCGTCCATTTGTTACCTCTAGACTGGACTACTGCAACTCATTACTGTCAGGATGTCCAGATGATTCCATTAATAACCTGCAGCTGATCCAGAACGCTGCAGCCAGAGTTCTGACAGGAACCAGCACCAGGGAGCACATCTCTCCAGTTTTAGCTTCTCTTCACTGGCTTCCAGTGAAATTTAGAATAGACTTTAAGATTCTCCTTCTAACATCTAAAGCTCTCAGTGGACTATCTCCATCATACCTGCAGGATCTCATAGTTCCGTATATTCCTACAAGAACACTCAGACCACAGAGTGCAGGTTTACTTGTAGTTCCTAAAATTCATCAAAGTAGACTGGGAGGACGAGCTTTTAGCTATCGGGCAGCTTTACTGTGGAACCAGTTACCAACCTGGGTCCGAAGGCAGACACCACGTCTGCCTTTAGGATCAAAGTTAAAACCTTTCTGTTCAGTAAAGCGTACAGCTAGCCTCAAACAAAGTGTGTAGGGCTGATAGATCTAGTTAGTCAGTTCTCACAGCTACAGGTAGAATAGGCTCATCAAACTTGTATTCTTCAATCTTTAGCACAGCTATGCTGCTATGGGCTATGTTGCTGGGGACACAAACATGATCCACTGAGGAGTTCCCCACCTCCTCAATACCAACCACCATCTCTATCCCCTCACCTCCCCTCCTCTTCTTCCCCTCACCAGGATTATCACCGTGTGTCCAGTCTTCCTCGCTGTTTTGTGTCTCTCTCTCCCCCTCTTCTCTCTCTCTGTCTTTCTGCAGGTGTCCAGTCTCTAGACCTTCATGCTGCACGAATCCTGCCCTCTGACAAACTGTCAGCACCTGCCTATGCTGTTCCCTTCTTTATAACAACCTGCCATGCTGTATTATCTCTCTCTCTCTCTCTCTCTCTCTCTCTGTGAATAAAGTTGTTTGGTAAAACCTCAAACCTCTCTCTCTCTCTCTCTCTCTCTCTCTCTGTTCCGTCTCCCTCTTCTACTTTTTTACCCAGCCGGCTTTCAGCAGGTTGGTTCCTCCTTGTAAGCCTGGTCCTGCTCAAGGTTTCTTCCTGTTAAAAGGCAGTTTTTCCTCCTTGCCACTGTGCTTACCTGGCGGTTAACCACCTAGAGACAATTCTGATTGTAAAAAGCGCTATACGAATTGAATTGAATTGAATTGAATTGAATTGAATTGAATTGAATTGAACTGAACTGAATCGAATCGAATCGAATCGAATCGAATTGCGTTTAGCTCCGGTCAGGATATTGGCTACAATTCCGTAGATTTCATCATTTTGAGTCCTGCTGAAATTCTTCCTCAACAAGGATGCCCGAAACAGCCTGCAAGGGCATTTTGCCAGTCAGCATTCTGCAGGACACAGCCCCGTCTCTCAAGAATTCCAGGAAATTTGAACATTCCCACTTTCTGCGGTGGGAAAGGGTGATACCTGAGTTCATGGTGGTGGAATAAATGTAAACATCCATCCATCCATCCATTTTCTATACCTGCGTTATCCAACTTTGGGTTGCAGGGGTCTGCTGGAGCCTATCCCAGCTGTCAAGGGGCGAGAGGCTAAATGTAAACATATGTTTGGGAATTATGGCAACAATGGCAGCTTAAGCAAAGTAGCTCGACGGGGCACTAAATCCTTTGTAATATTTTACAGGTCTGATTTTCGCACCGTCAGCTGACCCCTTTGCCACCCCTTCCAAGCATTCCCACCCCCGCTAAATGTGGAGGACAAACATGTCAGGGCGCTCATAAACCCTTGTTAATCAGCGTGAGAGATTAGCCGCGTATCTGTTAGCTCGCTCACTAATGGCTATTCCTCCTCATTAGAGAATGCTATCGCTCCATGAAGGTGCGATCAAATCCTCTATCATTTAGGACCAAATCAATCTTATAGTTCCCTTCTTTTTTTTTTTTTTTTTTAGCTTCAGTATCTCTACTTTCCATCATGATCCATTACGGTATCTAATTAGGCACATTGTTCGCAGACAGGGACGGGAGCTGGAGCACATGTTTGTCCAACAGGAAGTACAGTAATACTGGTATGTCATCATTACCGAAGCAAATCCTGACCCACTGGAGAGTGTAAAGCATAAAACTGTCTTGTTGAGATGTTCAAAGTAGAACCAGAGGTTTCTTGGCGACAGCAGCAGGCCTGAAGTATCGAGTACCTCTCATATCGTGCCACGATGCGCTGACCCGTCCATCCGTCTTTTGAAACCACCACTTACTCTCACTTAAGCTAGTTGTAGCTTAAGCCTCCGATACGTACCCTGTGACACACTGGAGTCGCCCACAGCTCTACCCAGTTTGTCATGGGTTATGTGTTTTCAGAAAATTCGGATATATTTGATATTTGTCCACATGGGGCAGGATGTTTGGCTCCGATTTGGTCTGGCCTGTGTGTGTTAAACAGCTAATTCAGTCATTTAAAAATTAGCTTTTGGTGCGCCAAGTTTCATTCTGATGCCCTCCTACCTCGCATGGCGTGCAATTCATCTCTTTAAAATGGCAAAAACAATCTGCAGCACAAGAAAATATTTCCGGTTAAAGTTAAGGCCATCTTAACAACGGGATTTTTTTTTTTTTTTTTTTTTTTTTTTAAACTTTATGCATTTTGGGAAAAGATATCTAAAGTGCATTCCTCTGTAATCCCAGCTCATGTCTGAGCTAATTAGCATACATGCACTCATCCCAGCTGTATAAAAAAGTTCCCCAAAGATCTGTGCATTTTTTTTTCTCAAAGTACCACTTTTAGATATTTCTTTTAGCGGTAGAAAACAGTATATTTTAGATTTAGATGGAAAAAGTCTGATTCTTTGAGTTAGACCTAAATAAAAGTATGGATTTTTATTTTATTTTTCTTTTAAAAGGGCATTTGGGAACCATTGTTTTCTCTGGGTTTATTTCTGCGATAAGGTCAATGCGGCTATGAAATCTTTAAGACCTTTTAAAAGCTGAGTGTAAAGTCTTGCCGCACAGCAGCCAGACCTTGTTAAAAAGTCATGAGAATGCACAAAGCAGGTCAGGAATAACATGATTTTTTTTTAAATGAAAGATGAAGCTAATTTGACAATACATCTCCCTCATACAAAATTAAATGTAGCACCAAAATGTAAAATAAAGCCCCACGCAGGCTCTACGAGTTGTAATTTCGCATCTGATTTAATCATTATGTGCATTTGTAATGTCCAGTTCTACAAAAGAGGAAGCACAAATAAGGAGAAAACTAGCGCTAGCATGTGTGATCTGAAAGAATCTGTAAAGGTGAAACTAAGTCACTTTGAGGGTGTTATATTGGAGCTAGTAGAAAAGAAGTACAGGATTAGTTGATTATTAGATGACACTGCGTCGACCTGATGCCTCTTGTTGTGAATTTGTTTGGCAGGATGTTGGTTTTCTATTAGACAGACCGCCGCCGCTGTTTTATTTACATTGCTTTGGTTCTGCGCTTATTTGTTTAGTTTACGCGTAGCCCATTGTTGCCCCGTGATTGCCTTGTCTCGATATATGTCCGCCAAAAAAAAACGTTCTTGCCTTTACGCCACATCCCGCTCCATTCCGGAGCAGAGAAAGAGGTATTATTTATTAATAGTCGGTCTCCCCAAAGCTCTGTAAAACATCCTGTTGAGTTCCCGAGGTGAGTGCTTGGCTTCAAAGCAATTAAAAAATTGAGGCTACAAGAGTGAGAACACAGCAGAAGGAAAATGGATAGGAGAGGAGGCAGACCAGCCACCCTTGGGTTCCACTGTGGTACTCTCAAATAGTGAACGTTCAGATTTAATGCCTATAGGACATGAGGCCTAAGCCGATGGCGCTGCCCCTCCCCCCACCCCAAAGGAACTCTTGTCGGAGTTTAAAGCCTCGGTGAGTCTTCACAAGAGAACAAAACCTCAACGGGAGATTTTTATTTATAACCGTTATAGACACATGTAGTGAGAAGAGGCGACAGGAAGTGCATGTCGATGTCACCTGTCGTAGGTGGAATTAAACTGTAATTTCAAGGTTAATGAGGATGGCGGTTTTTTTGCAATTGTTCCTCTCTTCTTCCTGCCTTCCCCCTGTGTTTATGGTTAGTAATTAGTAAACCTAATACTAGTATCTCTTTTTCTAGAAGGTTATTCTTACCTCTAACTTCCTACATTTTGCCCAAGAGGTTCAGAAAGCCTTGTCCCTTGTTTTTGGGCTCATTCTCTCATTCATGCTGTTTTGGGGCACATGAACCCTCTTGTATCCCTAAACAATGAGGCAGTAAAGGCTTTAGCAGTCATTTAGCATTGCTGCAGCTCTTCTTCAATTTCTGCTTCTTGAGGCTCCTCACAGACACAAGGCGCCTTCTACTGGCAGGCTGAAGCTTCTCTCTACCCAGCCGGCTGCTTTGACTGCGACGCAAAATAAAAAAAGATGGCTTGAACTGAGAGTTGAGGTATTTATTAGTTGTTTTCGATGCAGCTAGCGTAACAAAATATGGCAGTTATGCTGCATCCAAAACTGTTCAATCACAAACCTCATAAACTAGTAAAACAGCAAGGCTGCGTCTCTTTACACCGGTGAGTGCGGCTTAAGCGGTCCTTAATAAAGAAACCTACATGCCTCACAGGCGCATCCCTTGTAAAAACCCGAAAGGTTTTGAGAGCCATTGCAGGCTTGTAAACTTTTATCATGCTCCTCTGACCGTGTCACCGGTGTCCAAACGCACATCCTGAAAATATTACAAGGACATGAATCTTGATGGCCTTGTCGCTAACGGTCTGTGATTATTTTCTCATGTTGAACAGAAAAGGAAGATAGAAGAGATGTCATTCAATTTGTTTCAGTGGTTCCGTATTCGACTGCATTTCGCCGTGTAGCCTGGGTCATCACCGGAGCCCTCTATGGTGTGGCGCCGGCGGCAGAGAGCAGGTAAAACCGCTGAACATGAGGTACATGGAGCTCTGTCATCTAGCACAGACGGTTCAGGAAAGTAATTATTAATCTACAAAATAACTGTTAAAAATAGAGCTTTTTAAAAACACAACTCTTGTTCATGCCAAAGTCTCGTTTGCTCCTGGTGTCATTCCTCTGCGTTAGCATTATCTAATGCTAATGCACTCAACCCACAATCGGCTAGGCTAACAGTGACGTTCTCTACTAGATGCGAGCAACGCAAGGCATGTTTTGGAACATGAGGCGCATTGTGTTCTTGTAGCCATCACGGTTAGTGTACTGTCTGTTCCAATTGCAGTGACCTTTTGTTGAATTCCCTCCTTTGCTCTGCTAGAGAGAGAAGCCTTTAGCCTTTAGCCTTTTTTATAATGCAGCCAATGTTGCTCGCTTTTCAGCATCATCAACCTGTTGAATTTTTGTCTGAAACGGTCTTTCTCGATAACATTCAGATCCCATTTTGGTCCCGAAGCCAGTGGTTTGACCGACTTTGGTTCGCGCGAGTTCTGCTCCCGTTAACGGTTCCTGAGGAGCGTGCTTTGCATTTAGATGGAAGTTCTCAGTAAATATATTGAGAGGTATTCTGCTTTAACTGCTAGAAACGCTTGACACTCACTCACTCAGAGCAACCATCTGCATATTTCATGAACATTATGAGATGAAATCATGTGTTGGAGGGAAAAAAGGCCCATATTTTCAGATCTGCAAGTCTCATTTTTTTAAGCAATATTATAGGCATCGCATCAATTCCCAGGCAACATAAGGTTCAGCCAGAAACAGTTTGGCCAGCTAGCAAACAATTAGCAATTTGACACAACACAAAATAATGACGCTTTTGAACCCTTAGCATTCTTCTTCAGTTGTAAATCAGCTCAATAACCTCCACATGGCTCATTAATCAGCATTTAAAAAATGATCAAATAAATCATACAATAAAATCTAATTTTTTGTGGAAACTATAAGATAACTTATTTAGCTCTCAGAAAAACAACTTTTTTTCCCCTCAAAAGCAAGTAAAAATTGGCAATAAAGTGAAATCTGACCAAAGAGTTCATATACAGGTCCGGGAAAAAAAAATCAATCCATCAGCCAGACTGCATTTACCCACAGCTTCAGGGATATTAAATATGCCTCCCGTACCTGCGTCAATGTGACAGCCATTGATTTTCCGCCGATCCTCAGGACTGTACGTGAATCGGTCGCCGGGATGGTGAAATGAGACGTCACGCAAGGGGGAGAGGACTCGGCGTCGGCAAGTGTAGGCCATTTCCAATAAATTCAAGAGGGAGTCATTAAAAGGGACTGAGTCTGCAAAAACAGAGCCGAGAGTGGCTCTCCTGTTCAATTTTTTAACGTTGCTTTGTTGAGTCACGTTTTCGTCCAGGAACGTTCATTACGTGCGATTCAGCTAGTAATGCGCTCCGGCAGAGTCCGGCCAAGAGCTTAACGCAAATAAAAGGTTGCAGCCGTGTCGTAGAACTTCACGGATTCGGCCCTGTTCGCTCATACATTATTGAAACCGGACAAAACCGGAGCGTCAGAGCCACCGGCGCTTTCTCTGGCGAATTATTTGACTCGCCACCACGCGGGATTTAAAGTTTACTTATTCACGCGAGGTTTTTGAGTGGGCGTAGAGGTTGTCTTAAAAAAAAAAACAAAACAAAACTTTAAAATGAAAAAAATGGGATTTTTATTTTTATTTTTTTTATCTTCTCCGAGCTGGGAAAGTGTAACCACAGCGATACTGGAGGGTTTTCCTCAGTTTGCCTGTGTGTGTGTGTGTGTGTGTGTGTGTGTGTGAGCGTGTGGGCGGAAGAGAGAACTGTCAGCTCTCAGGAAAAACAAGCATAGAGGCAACGCGACGCAGATTCGGTGCGCATGTCTGCCCGCGCATATGCACAGGTTTGATGTTATGGACGGTAACACGCAAACAAGGGCCGTTTTCTGCATTGTGGCGCTATGTTGTGATTCACGACAAACCCCGACAGAGTCACTGCTTTGTGCCATATCATCGGCCGTGTTTTCGCCTTCTTGAGAGCGATCTGTCCCCCTTCAAACCCACACACGCAGGCTCGTAACACAGTTTGGTGGCTCAACAGCACCACCCGGTGGTCGCCGCTAAGAAGGGCCCTTTCATGTTTGATGCAAAAGGTCCTTCGGCTCCAGATGTTTGCGTTCAGCGAGGCGCAGAGGGCACCAGGCCGCAGTCGCAGGTGTCACGGCGGGTTCAAAAGGGATGGCGCGGGCGTCAATGAAGAGGCAGGCTGTTGGCGGCGGTCCCGGCTTTTGATGGGCGGACATCAAATCAATATTCTGTTCATTAGCCCTACAAGAGGAAATCCGAGAGTGATGCGCCGCTCAAACAAATCAATATTGCATGTAGTTATTCATTGTGCCAAATCCCATTTCTCCTCCATGATAACCTTTTTATGTGCCTCTGTAACTGCAAAGAAAAAAAGAAAAGAGAAAAACCTGCCAATATGATTAGCACTCCCTCTATAGGCTATCAGGGATGAAATGCAGCGCATTGTCTGTCTTAACTGCAACCGACTGATAGATCTGCGCCATCTGCCGAGAGGAAAATGACACCTTTTCTGCCTGTCAAGCTTCAGATCTTTCCTCTGTTTGCAATGTGGGGTGTGTGTGTGTGTGTGTGTGTGAGGGGGGGGGGCGGGTATTTCTTTTCATTACATTGTAATTAGCCCCAGTGCTACCATTCAGTTTCCCTTCTTTCACACTTTTCCTTTCTTTTTTTTTTTTCCCAGATCGATATCAGCACTCAGTTGCCAGCTAAACGGCTGGAGAGGGAGGGCTTTTTCACCCAGTGAATAGGGCCGCATCATTCACAGTGAAACAGCACTGCCATGGTGGCCGCATTTACCGGCACCACACACCGGGTGCGAAAGGCTGCGATAGTTCAGAGAAGGTACATTTAAAGGCATGTGTTTTGTTTTGTTTTGTTTTGTCTAAACGTGCATTAGCCACTGTCGAGGACGGCCCTTTCTGCGTTGACACGTGCGCTTTTGTTTTTTTTTATATATTCACACCGTTTTTACACAGTCAAGGTTGTATCGGTCATTAGGTGCAGCCGCTGTATACATTGCAGGATTTACGATTCAAGAAACACGTATCTGAAAAACGAAGGCCCTGAAAAGTAGCTCCTTCCTTCCTTTACTCCTGGATACAGGTGATGTGCACTTCCTGTCCCCAGTCACATGACGGTCATCTGATCACCACACCAGGATGTGTGGATGGAGTTTAGTCGCCAATTTTGCCCCCAAGAAATTTACTATTAGCAGTAGTTGGTTTATGAAATGCAAATTAAAAGAAAAAGGTCAAAGAAGACGTGGATGATTATGTTAACAAATGAAGCCTTGAATATGTGCATATTTTAGTATGTAAAATATTTCATTTTATCTTTTAACTCAAAAGGCTCCAGGCACAGACGATGCTCTTCTACTGAGAACGAATATAAATATAGTTATTTTGTTCAGCTGTTTGTGTATTTGTAAAAAAAAAAAAATAATGATAATAATGAATGGAACACATGAATGAATGTAGCTATTCCACGCGTGCGGCCGGGGGTCGATAGGCCAGGCTATGAACTCATCACCTCCGCAGTTCATCAGAACACGCTCCCGCATAAGGCTATTAAACACCATCATCTCTCGAGACGAGATACGAGACGTCTCAGAGGCTGGATACAGTCGGATCAATGTCTTCCCAAGCGGGGGGTGGGGGGTCTTGACTTCATTTCCAAGAGTAACAAGAGGAGGGTATCGACTGCGGGGTTGGTTATTAATGCACAGGACACTGGATCTGGATCCTGCTGCTGCCTGATCAGATATAGGGTTGCAAAAATGCATGACGACGGCTGTGGAATCAATTTCTGTCTCTCTGTTTGTCTCGGTAAGGCAGCGGTTGTCAAACCAGATGTGGGCTTAACATGCAAACATGCAAAGGTTCGCTGTATTTGAACATTCCAAACATCCTTTTCTCACTAGAATTCAACGTCTAATCTTGACGTGGCTGACGTGGGTTTGCCTTGTGCTGCAGATTCTTGTTGCGCTTAATTGGTCCTGTCCCAGACTTCTCCATGCTAGCGTTGGATAATTGCATATTATTTGTGTTTTTAAAAGGCCCCCCCCGGTGGTGTTTTTAAAGTGGTGCATAGTAAAATGTCCATTTGCTGGACGTAGTGTTCAGAGAAACCCCGCGGCCCCTCTCCTCATTGCACCGGGCCCTGCTAGGAGGTGCGCGCCCCAGTTTGAAAACCATTGGATGTGTTTGGTGATGGGTGTGGTGAAGAGCGGTTCAACTTTTACCGTTAAATTCCATGACAACTGGTTTTTCATACATCTTTTTGCCTTTAATCACAAGAATTCTTCACCAGAGCACAGATCAAAGCCATGACCACTAATTTGAAGACCGACGGATCATCCGGGACAACACAACAGTGCCGGTTCAAAAGACGGAATCATTCACGGAATGACAACGAACATCCATCGTCAGGCGGGGAGTGGACACAAAGAGACCGACGGCTATTTTGCTATTTATACAGAGAAATAAATACGGGCGGTTTGAGGAGTCGCACTCAATGATGAAAGCAATATGGTATCCAGAATCTGTATCCTTCTTTCCACAGGCACAGGCGCAACAGAGCATTTCCCTTCTGATGAAAGATAACCTGCTCCAGGAACAGTCTGGACATAATAATGGGAGATGCAAACAAAATAAAATTAAATTTAAAAAAGAAGCTTTATACTACATCTTGTTATACATTTTTAACTGTTTTACTGACAGTACGCCAAAGATCTTTTATAGTCTCAAAGAGGAGGATGCGGAAACGTAATATTTCCCCCGGCAGAACCACATAGTGTTGCCCATATTTACAGTACGGCAAGGGGATGGATCATAAATGCACCCGCACAAGACAGCGCTGGAACAACAGAAGAGCAATAACCAAGTGAGTAGTCCTCGTAAAACATGACAAATATACAACAAGTTCAAGGTCTGCTAGTTTTCATATATACATCTTGTATATATCTTTTTCTCTTTTTTTTTTTTTTTTGTTTTTTAGCAAAACTGGCTGCTTCTGTAACAGATTCAGGCAAGCACCACAAAATCAACAATTAAGAAAAATGTAAAACAAAACAAAAGAAGCAGAGCATCTGGGTAGCAGGTTTACATTCATGGCAACTAACAGCACCTATGTCAAGAAACAAAAATCCAATTTCCAGTACAATGACACTAAATTATAAACTTCACTGATGCCGGCAGTCCATAAAGAAAATTCAATTTGTTGATTTTTCTTAATAAAATACACATATCACAATAACACTGTTGGCCTCACACGCGTTTTATGATGGTATAAATTCATTCCTTTCGTGTCGCTCATCAGGTTCGGCGTGGCATCAGCTGGAGGCGGCGTTGCTGTTGCAGCGAGCGTCCACAGCGTGGCAGCATGTAGGTATCCTGATGTGTTTTTAGTGCACTCAAGGCCCCTCCCCCTACCACCGCCCTCTCCTCCGGAGGGCTGATTGATGGGCTGAGCTGTGGTACATTCTGTGACGCTTTTGTTGAATTCTTGCACGCCAGCCAGCGAAACACAAAAATCAATCAATAAATAAATAAATTAGCGGTCTTGCAGTCAAAGCTGTAAAATGCCTCACAGTGGCAGCAGGTTTGGCAAGACTTGTCATCTTTTTTTAACAAAAAACTTGATTAAAACACATTTTGTATAGCTTTAAAAAAAAAAATGACCCAATTAATGACACAGACGTCTAATAGAGGTACGGAGGGCACCAAATATTTTTTTAAAAAGCACTGTTTCTGCTGTCTAACAACAGCCGCTTCTCTTTTATTACTTTTCTGGCTCAAAAGCCTAATTTGTTCAACCGTCACACTTAGAGTAACTCTAAAAAAAAAAAAAAAAAAAGGAAATTGCTTTTTTGCGATTGGAACTGCTCATGACTCATTCGCTGCCTCCTATTAGTGGCTGTACTGTAGGTATAAGTGTTTCAGCGCTCTTTGGACAATCGGACCCCAGCGTTTCTTTGATTTATTTCCAGGAACAAAATCTCATAACCCTTTTAGTTTGAAATTGATTTTTTAAAAAAGAAAAGAGCTCAGTTAGCAACAGCTTATCTTATTCTAATTTAGGTGAAAGACTGGAACAAATGGAAACAGGCAGTCTAGCTCTGTATAAAGGTGAGTCAATGTCCCATAGTTTTTGGGTACACTCCCATACCGGTCGCATGGCAACATCAGACTAATGACAAGACTCCAGGAAGTCGGGCTGCCTGGACAGGAAATAGTCCGGCACATGGCAATTCCCTCATCTGTCTTGTGTTTTTGTTTGGAGCGAAGGAACGAGATCTAGGGTGAGGTGGGGGGTCAGAGGTGCCGCGAGGCAGTTTTTGTTAACGTTGAACAGAGGCAGGAAGACAGCTGCTTCCTCTGCTTCCCACCGTATTGCTAAATCAGGCTAATCAGCCGCTAGCTCCAGTTAAGGTGCTGGGTTTTGTGTGCTGAGGTGGGAGCAGATGGATTCCCACATTAACAGATGAAAAGTTGATTATGTCACAACCAGGACCGTTGATGTGGTGAAAATGTCGTCATCTTACATGTTTAAAGTGTCAAAAACAACGCTATCTGCTTTGGAATGAAATGCACAGTGGTGAGTAACGGATGCGTCTCTTACTTGGTTACAAGTGGACGTCGAAAACTCCTTCCTCGACTGTTTCGATATCCTCCTCTGCGATAACTAAAAAAAAAAAAAGAGGTATATGAAATGGAGTCAATCAAAAACATTATCACCTTTTTTTTCTTCTCCATCACACCTCACCTGAGTTCTGCAGGCTCGGCGGGGTGTTCGCCGGCGGAGGGAAGCTGAAAGACCTGGCTTGGAGTGCCGGCGGCGCCTCGTGGCTGATGCTCTTGGTCCTCTTCCTGCACTCGATGGCCAGGCGTCCCCGGCAGGCCTTGTGGCAGTTGACCCCGCAGGCTGCGCAGGAGAGGGATGGTGGCGCAGAGAGGCGGTGGGAAGGGAGAGGGCACAGCGGTCGGAGGGTGGGGAGCGAGAGCCGCCGAGAGGGGGCACCAGGTTTGCAGCGGGGCAGAGAGAGAGGGACAGGGTCAAACAGGGGGAAAGGCGCCAACAGAAAGGAGGGGCCGAATGGCGGAGCAGCTGGCGAGAGGGCGGAGCTTCTCCGTGTCATGCAGACGCACGAGCACTGGCACACACACACGGCAAGAGAAAGTGATCCTGACAGTAACTCTGTCAACCAGTGGGGGGCTTGAAAGGAGAAAAGCGATGGGCCATTGAGCAAGACAGCACGAACGCACGTGAGTGAAATAAGCCGGGCATCTTATTTTACAGTACTTTAATATTTCGTTAAGTCATTTTGCTATTGCGATATAACGAAATAACAAACTGATATCACAAATAAAGAATTGAGTTTTGATGTAAATAATTTCTGCAAGCAATGAAAATTAAATTAGCAATAAACCGCCATAAAGAATGTGTTTAACCACACGGATGCACATCAACTCTGTGCAGAATCCAAGAGCACTTGTTTTCAATTACGTCATCGCCACTCTACCACCCTGAGAGCACGCTACCGACAGTTGCGGCGACGAATGGCTGCCGGCTCTGCTCATTGACTTCCTGCGGTCTCATTAAAGCGCTTGGAACAAGCCAGAACTCTCGCACTCGATGTGTGACACAGAGACTGTGCTCTTACGTGCCGAAGGGGGGGGGGGGGGGGCACTGCATGAGAACATGCAGTTTCCTTTCTTTCTTCCATGATAGCAATTAGTCAAAGGGGATAGCAAAAGGAATATTTCAGACAATTAAAGTTGCACATGTCAACTTAATAAAGAAATCAGTGACAGGAAGGGTAAAATTTGTCTTCCTGACACAAAATCTGGGCAGTGATGACATGCAAGTTAAGTTTTGGAGAGCAGCTGTTCTCAATATCAGGAGGTAAAAGTGAAGTAAAACCATTCTAAGGTCATAAAGAGAAAACCAAAAGTGTGGTAGCCAATTATTTTATTCTTTTTTTTATTCACTGACTGACGTATTATTATTTTTTTTTTATAGTAATCAGTTTTTCATCAAAGGTTCTTTTATGGTACATCTTCTGATCAAGGGCTGACTTTTCGCTTTTTTGCAAAACAACGCCCCCTGCTGTCAAAGAAGAATATCGCGATTCATTTTTATTCACTGCTTTCATTCTTCATCCCTATTATTTTGTTTTGCATGACAATAAATTAAAGGAATTGTGTTCAGTCTCATTATATAATTTTGTTTTAATAGATATGTGTATTGTTATATATGTTATAACTGGTGTCATTGAGTTTTTCTTGTTTATGTTTTTATTTACAACTGCCTCTCTCTCCCCTCCCTCTGCAGTAGCAATCAGCTGTGTGTCAGTGTGAGCTGCAGTTGCCTGTGATTCCCGAGGAACGACGTGAGGAGTTTTGTGCGTCAAAGCCACTTGTGACTTCGAGTAAAGTCTGTTTATTTCAGAAAGCAATATAATGATGGGGCAAGTCCTGCTGCATTTGCATATATCTCATGTTTCCGCTCGAGATCTGGATGGGAAATGGGACTTTTAAATTATAGTTTTTACACCCAACGCTGTTATTAATACACAGTAAAGGAAATGATAGTTTGGCCACCCCTCAGCTAGAAACTGTTTTATTTCTTTAGTCCAAAATTACCCATTGGCGCACAATGTAGTGCATCGCTTCGGTGCTGCCTTTAATGGGATGGCCAGTAATCGAGTTTAAATGAGGCTTTCCCGAAGAGTCCTGTTTTTGTGTGTCGGCGTCAAGTGGACCGGCTATAGAGTAGTGAAAAGTAGCAGTGCGAAATGTGTAGCTCAGAGTGGAAGCTTAAATGGATGACTTCCTTACCTTTGCACTTGTATCCCTGCTTGTAGAAGCCCCATATCTGCAAAAAAAAAGGGAGGAAGGAGAGCGGTCCATATTAGGCCAACGATGTTAAAAGATTTTGAAAAGGCGCTGGTGCATATATATATATATATATATATATATATATATATATATATATATATATATATATATATATATATATATATATAAAATAAGTAACATTCCTTATACCCTGTACAATAAGACCTAACTACTGCACATCTAAGTGGATGAGGCAGTCACTACCTTCTCCCTTGTTTTGATGATTGTGTGTCTTTTGTGCTCAGCCACTGAAAATAGAAAGATAAAAACGCCAGGCGATCTGTTTCAGACACATGACCTCTGTGATGCGGTGCCAGAAGAGGCAAACCGTGAGTTGCCGGTTGTGCTGTTTGTGGTTCAGGGGTTCGAATCTTGTGAGTTACCTTTAACAAAGAACTGCGCGGCTCTGCGTATGCAGCTGAATAGCTCATTGGTTAAGGTCGGCGATTGTGCAGGAGATCAGGGTTTGAGTCGGAGTTCGGGTTGGCCTGTTCAGTCTGGCGTGATGCTACGGCAAGGGGAGCCACAAAAGATTCAAACCTATGACCATCTGAACCAGAGACTACACCGCCAGTAACTCAGTTTCTTCCTCTTGCCACCGCACCACAGAGGTCATGTGTCTGAAACATCTCCTGACATATTAATTTTTCTATTTTCAGTGGATAAGTGCCAAAGGTACCTTACAGGATTCAAACCCAACACTGAGCTGACAACCCATGGTTACGCTGCCTTGCCACCACGCCACTGAGATGTTGTGACTGGAACACATCTCCTGGCACATTTATCTTTCTATTTTCAGCGGTTGAGTGCAAAATGTAAAGGCTCCTCCTTTACCCCGCCGATTTTCAGGAGGATGGTTCCTCCTTGTAAGCCTGGTCCTGCTCAAGGTTTCTTCCTGTTAAAAGGGAGTTTTTCCTTGCCCCTGTATACACCTGGGCATTCAGGCTCTGGGTTTCTGCTTCTGTAAAGCACTTAGTGACAATTCTGATTGTAAAGGGTGCAATACGAATTGAACTGAAGACCCCTAACCATCACAACCAAGCACTGCACCACCGTTGGCATTCTCTTGCCGCCACGCCACAGAGACGCCATGTCTGTTAGACATACACGTGCAGCTGAACTTGGCCATAACGCCCACCACGTCAGGAACAGGCGGTGTGAGAGGAAGCTGTGTAGTGGCAGGGAACAATGGCATAAAAGAGAGATCACACGGAGAGGTGGCACATCTAAAGAGGTGCACAATAACCTGACCTCTGCGCGCGCACGCGCACACACACGCTCAGCCAGACTCTCCGCAACAAAGACTCAAAGAGAACATCTGAACAGAAGAATCATCACAGCTCCCCCTACGCTGACTGACCTTTCACATCTTTCAGACTGCAAAACAAAGAGCAGCGGAGCAGACTCAGGACGCCAATGGTGTAACAGAAGCCAACTAAATAAAGTTGGATTGAATTTTTATTGGCCAGAACACATATGGCACACGTGGCTCCTCCGTGAGCCCTCCAGTATTTTTTGGTCATTGTTGCGGGAAGAAATCCTTGAGTCAGAGAGAATATCTGAACAGAAGAAAGTGCTGGGACTAGTAAAGTTCTCAAAATGAAATGCTTCCCTTTTTCTAAAACAGTGAGAGCTGCTAAAAAAGAGTCCCTTTAAAATTCTACTAGCACAACTTTATTTTTGTTGACAAATGAGCTCTCGGGGGGATTTGTTTTATCCATCGCGGGGTATATTTTGGCATGCCACAAAGCGCTATGTTGCGTAAGCCTCAATACGTCACTTGAAAATAATTCGGAACACGGCTGTGACGTAAAGGTGCAACTCAAATTTGGACATTCTGCAGGGAAATTGGCACCTTTTCCGAATTAAAAGTGGAATTTAAAGAAAGAAACCCGTATTTCAGGAAAGTCTCTGAGATGAAATGACTTTTCTACTGACGTTTCTTCCTTGGTTGAAGCCTCACGGGAAGTAAAGGGCTGCTGGAAAATTCCGCCGTGTTTATCTGCTACAGGGGCAAATTTGTTCTGGCACGCAACTCGGCCGCGGGAGGCGAGTAATGCGCATAATCACTCATCGCGGATTTGGCGGTGGGGGCTGATTTGTTGCTTCCAACAAGACGGAATCCCGAATCAAGCAGCTCCTAGCATCTCTACCAGGCCTGGCGCTTCTGCCTGTTCAGACAGACCAAACACCCCGGCAGGAGACTGGTGACAACGGACAGCTTCTTGCCCTTGTAGACTCTCAATTTTCTCCGCTAAAACTTTGAAAAGCCCAAAGAGACTTTTGGGCCCAAAGAGATTTGAGACTCCACGTCTCAATTTGTGCATTTGTGCAACTAATTTGTTCTCCCTTAATTAGGACAGAAGGCCAAAGTTCAACACTTAAAAACAAACAAAAAAAAAAAAACCACAAAGAGGTGAGTGAGCTATGTTTACAGGAGCCCCCCCCACACTCTTATCCTCCCGCTCTGCTAGTGCGCCGTGTTTGCAGAGGAAGAAGCGGCTTATGTATCTGCCTCTGCCACACGCATTCAAAGGAAGAGGCATGCTGCCAGGGCGCCCCTGTCTTCCTCTGCTTCTCTATTCCGAGCTTCCCCCCCCGCCCACCCCAGAGATGGCCCCAAAAAAATGCGAAAGCCTCCACTGCAGAATGTGTGTTGGTGTTTATGTGCTCCGAAGCGTCTTGGCAAACTCCTGTGCGATCGTGCGGCGTCTTTGCTTCACCTCTGTTTCTATTAAAGCCGAATGCAGTGAGTCATGACTTCTGTGTTTAACTAACAGAGAGCCTCTTGAGGGGTTTTGTGGAATGCTAGGGCCAAAAGGCCGCGCAAACATATACACCCAATATAACATTGTATAGGAGCATTACCGTCCCAACCAAATAACCTCCTTTCAATTTCCCACACTGCAGCTTCAGCAGAGTGCGGCTGGATCTCACAGTAACTGCCAGGGAGGAAAACCGGACCCCTCGTGTGCCGCGCGTGGCGCCCTGCGGCTCCCGCATCACGTTGAAACGACAGGCCGGGCTGGCCCCTGACCTGTGGAAAGCGAACTATGACACCTTTTATCGACCGGGCGGTGGAGGAAACAAGGCGGCCGAAAATACCAAAGCAAACAAATACCAGATCAATATTTGTTTAAGGGTTAGCAGTAAGCATAAAGGGGATTATTCATCACCTGGCCAATTCTGTGTTTAACTGATCTTTAACCCTTGACGCCCTGACCATGTTTGCAGGAAAGAGATACCTAAAAAATAATCCCAACCGCCAAACACAATTATATTAATTCATTGGGTGATTTTACGTGTCCTCGGGTCCTTGGGGGAGGGGAGGGGAGGGGTGGGGAGGGGGGGTGTTGACTCACAAAGCCAGCGCAGTGCTCGCAGAAGGTGGGCTTCACGTACGTGGTCTCGGCAAACGTGTGGATGAAGCCCATCTTGCAATTAAGCAGCGAGCTGGCTTTCATGAAGTAGTCGACCATCTCCTCCCTGCTGATCTTCCCGTCTCTGGTGGAGAGAGAGAGACATAAGTGAGCCCTGTTTGCGCCACACACGGGGGTTGGGGTGGGGCAATTCTGTCAAGCTGCACTCACTGGTTCTTGTCCAGCTCGCCGAACTTGCTGAGGTAAGGGAAGTTGTTCCTGATGGCTTCGAACTCGTCCCTGGAGATGTGGCCGTCGCCGTCCGTGTCGAAGTTCTTAAAAACTGACTGCAGACAGGAGGAATGAAAGTCAGCAGGAAGTCAGCAAGATGAAATTAAATAGGTTTCAAGTCACTTTAGTAGACAGACTAATTAAATTAGGCATGTCAAAGGTTTTTAATCCGATTATATACAGGGCCGCTGCGGATTGATTCATCAGTTCCCATTCTGTATTAATTATGTTTCATTTTGTCAGGCTAAAAAAAAGGCTCACAACAGACTTAACACGTGTTTTATTTAAACTACAAAACAGATCATATCAAAATAAAAACAAAATCCAGTGAGTGGAATTGCGTACGCCTTACCCGAGAGTTAATTGCGTTAAAATGCACAATCAGATTAATCGCGCAAATGCCCTAAATTAAGCTGAAAAGGTAGAGCTTTACCGCTGCGCGAGTTACTGAGCTGCGGTTATCTTGTCAAGACAGTAGAGGGAATAAAAAGAGATAATTCACCTTTAGCCCCCTGCTCTTCTGCCGAGTCTAGCGTGCAGTCGGTAACTAGGAAAGGAGAGCATGTGGGCGTGAAGGGACTCACCTCCACCATCTTCTCGATGTGTTTTTTGATGATTGTAGGGTCGGTGTTGGGCTTCACCGACACCGCCCAGTCATCGATCATAGTCGGCTTGGTTTCGGGCGCAGGGGCGGGGCTGGAGTTCTGCTAAAGTGGGCGAGAAACCAAAGGGCATCGGTCACCTCGGGGGCGGGGGAGGAGGAGCTGTTGGGGTTAGGGAGAAACAGAAGCTGCCGCTCGGCTCGGCGGGGAGCGGGGCGGAAAGACTCAGAGATTTCAATACTGTCCTGCACAAAGTCTCCCACACGGACAGTGAAACTTGTCGGACACACACATCAACAGACACAAACATCGACGCCATCCATCATGTTAAAATAGGCTTACAAAAAAATATGCCACATTACAGCACTGTCACTGTCAAGGGCGTGATGAATAAGTGAGGAGCTCACTGCCGGTTTGCGAGGCTCCCTCTGTAGAGACATCTGGTAGATCTCCTCCTCTGTGTGATACTGGTCCAGAGACACCTGTAGAGGACAGAGAATTCATGGTTTTTAAAAGATTTGGGTGGCTGGTAGGTGGAGCAGCGCGGCGACCGTCATTCCCCTTCGGACTCTAGTCCAGATCACCAGCTACTCGTCTATAGATCCAGTGGTATCGAGTGGCGTCAAAAGAACCTCTACCTCCATCAACACCCTCTGGAAGCTAAATATGGCACAAATTTCATCTGCTCCCTCATTTAATAAACTGGTTTGCGATACAAGACTGTTTCAAGTAAACTGATGGAGACAAGATAAGCTTTTAACTGCAGCTAATGGCAAAAAGGGGGAAAATAGAAAAATATTCCACCCTTGCTTTTTTTGGGAATGCGTTGCGTCACACTCCCTGGCCTTCCACTGTACTCACAGTTTGGGCCCAGCTGGCTCTCGCGCAGTTTGTCTGACGACAAGCCAAACAAATTACCGCGGCGCTAACTCTGTTTACCAAACAGGCTGTTTATGAAACTCGTTGGACGCGGTTTATCTTCCTTCCCCAGCGCTCGGTTTGCGCGCCCTGTCTTCGCATTACGCAGCTCCCACTGCCACGCTTACCGTGAGCAGGTTGAGCAGGTCCGTGTTGGCGTCGATGCTGGGTGCGGTGTTCTGGACGAGTGCTAGCTCTTGCAGGATGGCGTACAGCTGCTGGGTTTTGGTCAGGTTGACCCGTGTCTTCTCTTTGTCCATCCAGTCTGGTAAGGCCACATGCACGGCAATAAGGTCTTTCAAGTGCACGCCCAGGATGGGGAAGCGAAATCCAGAGCACTCGGAGAACCGCTTGCGGTACTGGCTGTAGTTCCCACAGGACGTCACCAGTTCGATGAGGTTGTTGAAAACCTGAAAGTTTTTGTGAGATGAACCGAACTTTAACGCAAACGGTGGATAAACTTTTAGTCCAACAACGATTTCATGCAATAGTTTGCTTGACTGCTAATGCTCATCTTTAATGAGACAGAAATTGAGGCTATCAGCTGACGCCCCTTAACTTGCAGAAAGGGAACGGGTTGGAAAAGTGTTACCACACCTTGTTGGTCTCGGCGCTGATGTGCGCCTGTGTGTCTTTAAGTCGCGAGATGGAGCTGTTGCTCAGGCCGCCCACCACCGCCATCAGCGTGTTGAAGTTCTGCAGCTGCAGCAGCTTCTGTAAGCGGTTCGAGTGCGAGAAGAGACGGGAAAAGAAATCGTTCAGTTCGGCCAAAAGTAATTCTTACAGCCGGAGAATGCAAGAAGGTCACAGGGGTCAGAAAATGTAGAGTCAGAAATGATGAATCTACGCCGAGAAAGGCTTTCCGAGCCGAGCACGCCAAGAGAATCGAATGTTCTCACCTAACCGGATCTGGCTTACGCGCACGTTTTTGAATGGCAATCCAAAGGCCTCCCTGCTGCCCTTTAGCCCCCATGGTATAGCACTGAAAATCAATGGGGTCACATGCGTGGGAGGGCTGCCAGATGAGATTACTTGATTCAGCACATGCACCCTTTAGAAATAAATGGCAAAGCAGTCTAAGGGGCGGAGCAGGGCTTGATGGTTTTGGCTGAGCAAGAATGTGGCAGTGAGTAATCCTTTTCAATGTAGGTTAAGAAAACGTTCAATCTTATATGCTCTAATGTGGGAAAAAAAAGCAACATATTCATATTTGAAATGACAAGAGAGTCGCGACAGTCAGGGGAAGACGAATGAACATAAGTCATCTGGAAAAGGCTACCGACTGGCAGCCAAACTGGTACGAAATGCACACACCCCGAGGGAAGCGTCTCGGAAATGTCAACAGAGCAGAGGACGCCTTCTGTGCTTCCTCTGAGTACATTTTAAATCAGTTCAAATATAATTTTTGTCGCTGCAACCTCGAGAATGATGGTATGTTAGCTTCAGATCGGCGGTGGGGGAATGTATTTGTTTGCTTGTTTACATACAGAAATTGCCTAACTGGCTAACAATTCAAAGCTAGTTTACTCTGCAAACCACAACAAAGAGCTCCAACCAATCAGAGGGCAAAAGTGGGCTTGTACACCAGCAAAGTGCTGTCATATGTCAAAAGGGCAGACACATGGCGGTTTTGTCAGGCGCCTGCCGAAGCAGAAGTGCTGCTGTGCCACCCCAGCAAAAACCCCACTGAGGTGCTGGAGCGCTGGTTTATCAGGACAAGGGGGAGGTCGTGACACCTGCTGGGGCCGTGCTCAATAAATGATGAGTAACCGAGGAGTGGAGATAACCCACGTTAGGCACAAGAAGCCACCGGGCTGAAATGTTTTGGTAGGTTTTTCAGCTCGCCACGCTAGAGGGAAGCTAGAGATGAGACATCGAACCATCTGGCTGGCAAAGGATGACTTCAAACTGAAGGGACATCAATCACAGCTAGGCCTGGGATGCTATTTATATAAGAATGGCTCTAGAGCATATGGACGTATAAGGCAGCAATCTGGCGGATCTGCTCAAGAACTCTCACGGGAGTGACACCAGATTAAGTTGAAAAATTTCAGATTAGAGGTGTCCTTAGCCCGCAGATGGCTGCACATGATTTACAGTATAAGCAGAGAGATTTGCATGAAGATAGATCTTGGGGCTGTGTTTAGCGAGACTGTTGTGTCAGCGCTGGGAGGCAGCGATCAAGATCCTCAGCACGTCCAAATCGGCATTTGCATAAATTCTTTTAAGCGTTCGTAGTGGAGAAGATTTTTGATGGACTGCAACTGAATGTAATTATATTGCCCCCTTCCTTCTAAATTTAGGATAAGCCCACACTATAGTGAGTATATCGGTCCCCCCAAAAAAAGTCATTTCTTACTTCTTTTCCGAATTGTTTTTGTGAACATTAGCATTTAAACTTTAAGCTGAATTTTTTTAGCTACAAGGTGTGCAAACCAAGAGACCACTGTGCCAACGACTATGATGACGTAGTAGTGTGTCCCAAAAGTGCTCATACTCCTTAAGTAAATTCAGGACATCTTCAATTGTTAAAAAAATAGCTTAGATGCTGCTCTAAGCTATTAACTAATGCATAGTTTATGGCAATTTTTAAAACCCTAAGGTCCATGAAAGGCCTTTATATAACACCAAATATTACTCATCACTGGGCCGCAATAAGCGTCCCCCTGGTGGTAGTATCTTAACAAGCATAACAACATGTTGATACCTCTAAATGCTTTTATAATGAAGTACACTTTTTCACAAGTCGGGCCACCCAATCGCGTCTTGTGGTGCTGGTAAAAGCCACCCAGCAACCGGTCTGCTTCTCCATCTTTTGGTGAAACTCTAATTAGCAGATGCGCGCCCCCTGTGAACAGACCTGCGCCACCCTGATGAAGTGGGAGACGACGACAGCTCTCTGCGGGGCAGTGGGCTTGCTGAGCACCATGAGCTGGATCCACTGGGAGACGCTGTTGAAGAGAGTGATGAAACGCTCCAGGATGGGGTTGTCCACCGTGCAGCCGTGCATCACAAAGCTGTGGTAGTCCTGAAACTGAAACGAGAAAAAGGGGGGGCGGAGATACAAATCTATGTGTGTATGCAGTGAAATGGGGGATAAAAATACTGACAGAAAAATTGTGCGACCGTGTCAGGATGCGTTAGCCAGGCTTAGGTTTTGTCAGCGCGGAACATGTCTGGTTTCTGCTTAATTGCATTTAGTTCGCATTATCGTCCTTCCCCAGCGTCACCGTCTGTTCCCGTGCACGTGTTCGCAACTCCCTCACCTGTCAAATGACCCTAATGTGTAGTGTTGTCTTTGCCTCTGGTGACCTAGCTAACATTGATATGAATTGGCCTGTTCTGGATTGATGACATGGATTGATACTGCCTAGTTTTTTTTTGTGTGTGTGTGTGTGTGTGTGTGTGTGTGTGTGTGTGTGTGTGTGTTTTTGAAATCACCCGCTGTCATAGTAACAGGCACATGGGCAGCTGGGGAGTGAGAGTCGGGCCTCATGGTCTGGAAAAACTCGGAACTTGGAAATCGAAGTGTAACGTAACCACAAAGTTAAGTGTGTTATGTGCGTGACTTAGGACTGTGGGAGTGAACTGCCTGGACTCTTCATGCTAAATACAAAAAGTTACATATATAAAGCACCTCCAGACGCGATATAAATTGAATTGAATGTCCACAACGAGGCTCTCCCACCTCATCCTGGTGCTGCAGAACCACCAGACTTCTCCCAGCCAATCCTTGAAGATCAGGCTACACCCCAGATGGTCACATAACAACATACGACCACGCAGCAGCGGTCCCGAGTCTCTCCTACTTTTTAACATTTTTGAAAAAGGATTAAAAAAAAAAAAAAAAGTCCAGATCAGACTTGGGAGAAGAGCCTCCGTTCCCGGGATTCCTAATCCTAACCTATCCTAAAGTGATGCATTTACATCATTAAAATAGTGGCAAGACAAATAAGCAGGACAAATATCATATGCCTGTCTGATATTTCAATCAACAAATTCCCAATAAAGTGCCCAGCAACGCGTTATCGGCCAACAAATATAATTGCTGCAAGTGTGACGGTCTCATTAAAGCACGATTGCTTAGCAATGGCAGCGGGGTTCCCATTCACGAAGACGGCAACAGGAATAAACCTCCGAGAAGTGCCCGCAATCGCACTGACCAGGATCTTGCAAAAGGATTTGTATTCCAGGAAAGTCAAGTGCTCCGCCAGTTCACAGGAATCGAGGTGGTCGAAAAGCAGCGACATTTTCCTCTTTTTGGACACCGATGGGACACGCTGGGTCACCTGCCGCTTCCATTTATAGGACGGTCTGGGAGGGACAAAGAAAAGCAGACAATCGTTTCCTTTCTCAGGCCTGTATTTGGTGGACGAGTGAAGCAAAGTTGTTGTGAAGGAATTCATTGCTTCTATAATTAAAGGGACCTAAATCGCGGTCCTTCCTATACAAACTAGCTGCACATGCTACACGCGCCATAAATGCTGTCTTAATGGAACACGAAAGGGAAGCCGAGGTCACACATAAATGACCTTAATGGGGTTGAAAATGAAGTCAGTGACCCCCCGGTGTTACACGGCCCAGTGACGTTTGAGAATGGGCCAGACGGAGGTCTTCTTTCATCCCTCTGACAGTAAGAAACAGCCGTCGGGCAAAGAAGCCACTCACACACTCTCCAGGTCGATGAGCCGGCTCTGCCTCTCGTTGCCCTCCGTGGTCAGGAAGTCCTTAAAGTGCTGGATCTGGTCAGCCAGCTCCGGGTTCAGGTTGAACTCGGCGGGAAACTCGGAGATCCAATACCTGAAAAATGGAACGAAGGAGCGGGAATATGTACTTTATGTCGTAGCCGTATATGAGCAGCTAAGGGTAAACGGGTATGTGTGGGGGCGGGGCTAACCCGCTTCAACAATTTGGGGGAAAAAGAGCCATAAACCTGCTTCAAAGATTAGCAGGCGTTATTTATTTTTGTAAAAGGGTCTCAGGATATTCAACAAGAAGACTGAACGAGTATCAAAGCGCAGAAGAGCATGAATATATCCCAATTACTTCACGAGATGGCATATTTTCGTTCGGGACTCCGCGGTGCAGCTCTCCTCTTGAGATCTGGTCCGAAAATTAAGGCGCAACAACTTCTGCAGAAACGCGGAGCGATTTGCAGCAAAAAAACAAAATCAAAACCAAAAAAACAAATGTATTTAACAGTAGAAGACAGGCAAACCGAAAGGATACTTCAGCACAAGCTTCTTCGCCATGTCAGTAGATGGGATGTACCAAGGGTGCATCATGAGGAATATGCGCACTTGGGAGGCGTCCTTTATTGTCCCCGACTCATCTAAACGCAAAGAACAGGAAGGTCGCAGGACAATGTGTCACCTGAGAATGATCTACGTCACCAAATCTGTTTTTTTTCCTGTGAATTATAGCTGACGTCATCTGAAATGAATCAATTTATATGCCTTCAGAGGACTGACCGAAAGCTTGGATGCACTCTTCCAGCAGTTCATCCACCGTGGCCGACTGCTCCAGTGGCACGGACTCCATCGTTCCTCCTTCTCTTCCTTCTCTTTTAACAGGCTGCCTTGGACTGAAAGAAAGGAAAGGAAAAGGGCAAACGCATTAGAAACGTTCGTGACACAAACAGCTGGACGGGAGTGAAAAAAAATGCTCTATTTTTAGCCAAAAAAAAAGGAAAGTTTGATGGCTAATTTTGACAGCCGGCTTTTGCTTCACCGTAGCTTTTCGAGAAACCCACTTCACAGAAATCCACAATTTATTATCTACCGCAATGTATCTGTACAATGCAAATGTGCACACATTACAGCTGTAATAGCCACCTTTAAGAAATACGACGTCAATTTCTCCAAAACATCATTAAGAAACATACTGGTATGAAACTGGTGTTTCATGTTCGGGATTGTGTAAGAAGTAAGGAACCATGGCAACAGCAGTCCAGCCGCGCACGTTTCTACGCGTGCAGCGTGTGGACGGAAGCCGCCGTGAAGAGTTTAAGAGCGGAAGCAGCCCGATGGCTTCGGAAGACGCTAATCCCTCCTTTTTTAACGGCTTAGTCTGGCACAAAATTAAGAGACGAAAAGAAGCCACGTTTCGGAGTCAGGCGATGACGAGCGGGAAGGTAACGCAAGGGGGGTCGCGTATCACCCATGACCCCCGCGGCGGCGTCTTTCTAAATCGCTTTTAATGCGGCGGCGGAGCGCGAGAAGCGAGTGAGGCGTGTGTGTATATCCATTGTGTCCAACACAATGGACTCTTCCACCGCGCTGTCTGTCGTGCAACATGGTGGGCGGACGCACTCAATTATAGGCTTCACAAGCTGCCAAAGACACGCACACGTGCACACACGCAGATTTGTGCTGCTATCTTTGTGGGGCTTTGATATTTAGTTTTTTGATATTGTATTGCCATTCAATTGTTCGGGATCCAAAGTCGTGTCCTAACCCTGACCCTAACCGTTACTTACACCTAATTCGTGGCCTAGATCGTATATTTATAATATCGCGACAAAGCAGAGGGGTCCGCAAATTAGCCAGACCGCAGAATAACATAATTCTCTCACTATTTTAACATACAGGTAACATTTGTTAGGTCTGTAACAGGCTACCGCTAGTGGATCCGCACGCTTTAACGTGCAAATGTAGTTACAAAAAAAAAAAAAAAAAAAAAAACAAGAAAGAAAAAGAAAATCATGTGGATTACTCTAAAAAGATGCAACGGTTGATGGGAGGGGATGCCAAAGTCACCGAGGAGTGTTGTTTACGTCAGACGCGATGGACCGTGGCACCAAGGATCACAGGAAGGGAGCGAGCAAGCGAAAGAAATAGCTGCCGAAATAGCCAAAACGGTTTGTGAATGTTAGCGAATGATCCTGTGTAGGTTTGGCACTTTTTTTGTGTCTTTTTTTTCTTGTTGTTGTTTTTTTTACCTTCCGTCACTGGTAAAGGTTAAATCAGCTGGATGTCAGCCAGGCGCCGCGGCAAGAGCGTGACAACGCTGACAGGAACTCTTTCTCACAACCCAGAGATCGCACACTCTGAAATAAGCTTAACAAGTACACCTCTTTCTCCACCTCTTCACGTACTCCACCCCCCCCCCCCAGCGTGCCTTCTGATGTTGTCTAAAGTTGTTGCGGAGTGGCTGATAAACTCCTGGTTGGAGATGGAGAGGGATGAAGTCACTGGTTGCCAGGTGACCGGCAGGGCCATCGATCTGGCAGATTAGGGGGTGGATCAGGGCGCCGGGGATAAAGGGATGCTGACGGGCGCATGGACAGGCCTTACCGTGCAGCGGTTCGGTCAGCGCCGATAATGTCAGCTCAGCACGACAGCCACTGCGAATAAACGTTTGGGGGAGGTGGGGGAAGGGCTAAAAATCACAAAAGATTTTGCAAATTGATCTAATTTCCCTGGATCTGTTCATGCAGCAAGGTGGCTGGGCTAGAAACAGTGACCGCAGCATTGTCTCCGCCGTTGGTATCGCAGGAGCAACAATGGAGATGGATTGTGTGTGTGTGTGTAACCATCCAGCTCCACCTGCAATCATCTCCAGCGGCCTTTCCTGCTCCAAAACTAAGAACACTGACACCCATTCGCGGTATCGATTTTCCTATAATCGACTCATTTCCCTGCTAATTAATACTCTAATGCACAGTCATGAAACACAGTCATGAAACAGCCATTGATTTATTTACTCTCTCTCTCTCTCTCTCCGCTGGTGTTCGGGTAAAACAGGCTTGATTGATGGTCTCCTTTGTGGCGGCATTCATTCGCTTTTCGCTGTCAGGCAGACGAGCAAACAGAATCTAATTACTCTACGTCACACGAAAACTTAGTAGGGGGGTTGGGGGGACGTCTACCGCCACGGCGGTGGACCCGCAACGCTCCAGATCTGCTCCGAATTCAGTAGTTTGCAGGAGGTGGTTTTCATCATCCGTCCATGTCCGCTCTCACGTGCACTGACCGTGTTTTACCACAACATTTGAGCGTCTGGTCGAGCTCTTTAAGCCACATTGAGAGCCTTGAAAAGCCACTGAGGCAGAATTCCAAGACTGCCAAAAACACGCACAAACGCCACTTGTTCATTTTACGCACACACCGGCCTTATCTCCCGCTCAACAGTCCCCGGGTCTGCAACAGGAAGTTGTAGTAAAGGCGCCGCGCGATAGGGCCAATACGGTTGTGGGGGGGTGACTTGAGCTGCTGGTGACAGGTTCTATTTCCAGATGGTGCGGTACTGAGAACAGGAAAGGGAATGTTTCCTTTTCCCCGGACACGCAGAATGCCACAGCGGTGGGGGGGCACCGGCTGCAGACCGAGATTAGCGAGCCACATTTGCTCCCCCTCGGGGTGGGGGGGGGGAGGGAGGGAAGATAACGAGGAAGGCAGGAAGACAGTAAACACTGGCTGGAGCATGGATGAGATCCTTAAAAACGTACAAACGTGAACACGGTCCTGCAACTGTTGTCAGCAGCTTCAAGAGATTAAAAATAATAATAATAATCTTTCCCACATTTGGAAGTTGATGACAAATAGAGCACGCGTTAGTGCATCTGCCCCCGAACCATTGTGTCAGCCTGTTTTTGGTTTTTCGGGGTTTTTTTTTTTTGTTTTTGCGTCGCTTTGTGCTGAGGCTTCCTGCTCAACCGTCTGCCTTCTCACCAGATGTGAAATTCTGTTTCATAACAAACACCGGAAAGGTGTGGCGGTACGCAAAGTCCTGCAAGCACACGCGCGCACTTTGTGTGCAACCTTCGCCTCCCTTTTTTAAAATATTTTCTCACATTTTTACTCTTTTTTTCCCCCTACCTTGTCAATTATCGCTCTGATGCGCAAAGAACTTCCTGCTCTGAAAAGCTGTTGCGTGATAAGTGATGAAACCACGGGATGCTTAGCGTAAAAACGCTGCCTTTGCAGTGGAATGTAAAAGGTCGTTAGCATTGTCGCTTCATAGGAAGGAGGTTCTGCTTTTTGAACCCTCTGGGGGCCAGGGGGTTCAGAAACACTTTTCTGTGTGTTGGCATGCTCTCCACGTGGCTGTGTGGGTTCTCTCTGGTACTCTGGCTTCCTCTTGCAGTCCAAAGGCACGTGTTTGAGGCTAGGCGATTAGGCAATTAGCTATCCCAGGTGAGCTATCCCAGGCGAGCTATCCCAGGTGAGCTATCCCAGGCGAGCTATCCCAGCCTGGCTATCCCAGGCGAGCTATCCCAGCCAGGCTATCCCAGGCGAGCTATCCCAGCCAGGCTATCCCAGGCGAGCTATCCCAGCCATGCTATCCCAGGCGAGCTATCCCAGGCGAGCTATCCCAGGCGAGCTATCCCAGCCAGGCTATCCCAGGCTTTCTTTTCCTCTCTCTTTACCCAGCCGGCCAACAAGACTGGTCCTGCTCAAGGTCTCTTCCTTGACTCTTTTGCTATTTCAGGGGTCAGGCTCTGACGTTTCTGTAAAAAACCTAGAGCAAAGCTCGATTCTGACAGACGTTAAGCCTTAGGTGTTAATGAGACTGTGAACTGTTGCTTGTTTTTATATGTTAGCCCTGCCTGACAACTGGGATGGGTTCCAGGCCCCCACCATGACCATTAGGGGAAAGGGTGGATGGATGGAGGCCAATTTCGTGCTATAACATCAAAATAACTTAGCCTAAATAAGCATTCAGACTCTTATCTGCAGCCATCGCTATCAGGAAGAATTACTAATAGCAAGGGTATAACTAAAAATTATATTTTTGATATGCTAAAGTTGAGATAGCGGCTCCAACTCCATCTTAAGTAGTAGCATTCTTTAAAAAAAAAAAACAAAAAAAAAAAACATTGTGTTGAGAAAAGCCTCCACACCATCCACCCATTTCCTGGGTCACAAAGGGGCGCTAGAGACTGTCCCAGGGATCACCATGTTAGAGACATGAATAAACGCTGGACATCTCACTGGTCTCTTGAAGTACGCTTGATTAAAAGTGGTGCCTGGCATACAAATGTGTTTAATTTGTGGTGTGTGGTTTGTGGTGTTTTTCTGCACCAGCAGCGTGCGCACGGGTGAATGCACAGTGAGCAGGCTTCCCAAATAGGATGGTCAGGAGCAGTAACATAAGCTGAACAAAAGACAAGAGACAGGCGCTGGTGCAGGAACTGAGACAAGAGCTCAGAAACAAAGAAGTCAGACCGTGCAGGAAATCAGCTGCCCATGAATAGCTTCTGAACAGTCGACAAGTACCGAGTTGATCTCGTTATCTGATTACCTGTCACTTCCTAAACAGTAAGAGTTGTCTCCTCGTTGCTCCACGTTCATCAATCCTGACGTTTTTGCTGCAGGCCGCTCCAGCATGCACTCTTATCTCTGGTGGGTTCCTGTTTACGTATCGCTCCCCCAGAGCTAGCTTGCGTCCCAGAAAAGGACTCCAAACACCGCCACTTCCTGCCACAGCGCAATGCTTATGCAGAGTCACACATTCAGACTGCCAGGAAGAAGATGGGGAATGAAAAAAAAAAAAAAAAAAAAAACGCATAACACGCGCAAACATTGCAGGTAATCTGAAGCCGAGCTGCGGTGGGGACTGAAACCCATCGGCGAGAAATGGGGGGAAACGGTTCAAGAAGTCACGTTTGTTCGTTTCGCCAAAGCACTATGAGCGTGAAGTACTTAGACACATGTATATATTAATAGAGGTGTCATTTCTTTTTCTATTGTTCTGTTCAACGATTCAAGGATTCATTCACGACTCCTGCTAGTTACCACAGTACATAAATAACTTCCATTTAACTGTATTCATATAGTGTCTGGAAAAACCTAAATTGTCTCTAGGTGCTACACAGAAATCCAGGGCCTGATGTCCAAACAAGCAGCAGTGGCAAGGGAAGAAAAATGCCTTTTAACAGGAAGGAACCTTGAGCAGGACCAGGCTCATACGGGGGGAACCCTTCTGCCGATGGCTGGCTGGGGAAATAAGGATGAAAAGGAGATGAACCCACATTTTTTACTATATACCGACAGGGTTTTTTTCCCTCCTTTGGAAAGAGAATGCATTCAACTATCAACTATCCCAGTTTTGTCACTTAAACCGATGTGGCCTTCTACCCACGGAAGCAGTGGACGGCCCTTTGGAAAGCTACGCGGGGATTAGCCGCATTCGATTCTTGTTTCACCCTCGCGTGGCCAGAAGTAAAAAATGCCGGCTCTGGTAATTAGAAGAGTATTAGAGCGACTGCAGATTGAATACAAAGGGATTAGCTTCTGAAGAGCGAATAGGAGGCAAAACCGTCGGGCCATGAACTGCAGCGAGGGCAAACAACCCAGCACTCTGTCAGCTCTGTGCAATTACTGAGTTTTGTTTCCTTTTCTACACAGTCTCTCCCTGGTTTTTTTAACACCCCTCCCGCCCATCCCCTTATCGAACCCTTCACCCATCCCCTCCCGTCTGCGTTGCCGCTGTCAGGCACAATACATCCAATTGCTGCCGCGGCATTCCTGGTGACTGCAAGGCTGCGGCAGGTGGAGGTGGCATGAAGTGGTGCTAGATATCAGCGGTTGCCTCTCCCGAGGAGCCAAGTAATTGCACTGCGGCAGCGAAAGGGTAGAACTAGGGATATGACTTTATTATTATCATCTCTTGTTCTTGATTCCAACACCCCCCCCCCGGAAATTACTGCAATACTTCCATTAAAGTGCTCTGCTTGTCGAGACAAGTGGCCCCTCCCTGCTTGGTTACAACATAAGCAATTATGGCACCATCTATTGTACCACCAGGCCGTTGCCATATCGATTGGTGCCTTTTATAAACAGGGAGAGCTTCCAAAATCAAGCAGGAACTCTCATGGCACGCAAGAAACACATTAGTGGCACATTAGTGGCATTTTTGGATGGGCATCCAAAATGCAGAGAAAAAAAAATCTAGTCCAAAGCCTGAAAAAACAAATCCCACTGAGCTGACAGTAAAAAAAAAAAAAAAAAAAAAAAAACTTCGTGTGCAGACAAGACGAGAAGCTACAGAGCAAGTAATCAGCCGCCCTGATACTTAGAGATGCCCCCCCAGGCGGGAGAAAAATCACCTTGAATCACTACAATCAGACCAGCGGGAAATTAAGGTGGCGGGCAGGGCTATGTCACAGAGGGAGGGGAGGCGGCCCTGTTCGTTCCACACCGGTCGTGCAGAAGTATCATCGCCGCAAATGCTCCGGGTGCTCGAGGGGCCCTCCCCCCCTTGGTTTGTCAGCGGTGCACCTCTGGAAGCCACAAATTGAGGAAACGAAACCGAGGGGCGGCAGGGGCAGCTTCGGATACAGACTCCTGGCGTGAAAAACACACTTTTGCTAAACATCCTAATCTCCAGTGGAGTTGTCAGGGAAGCATTCTGCGGCTAATGGTGCAAGGGGCGGGGGGTTGTGCATGTGTTCCTACTTTTGCAATCAAACAGTTGAGCAAACTGCAACTCCAAACACATATTTAAAGGCAAATGCATAGCTCATGGTTGACAAGGACGGCGTCCGAATCATGCCGCTCATTAAAACGATCATCCAGTGGCCGCAGCGTGCAACCAAGTGCAAAATGACACCTTTCTTACCTTTAGAGATTTAAAAGTCCCATGCTGTGCGGCAGGAGGCGAGTTATGGTCCGAGCAGTGAGATGGGGCAAAATATCACCAGCGCCACCGAACTCCTGTTTTGCCTTCGTGTGCGTTGAGATACGCCGACGATCCAAAAGTACTCATAAGAAGAAGTCTGTTCGACTTTTCCCGAATTCTTTTTTTTTTTTTTTTTTTTTTTTTTTTTTTCCTCCAGGGGCGTGTGCGCACAGATGCCCCTAACGCGCGCTGATAAGCAAGTTGGGGTTGTGGTGCGTGTTGGTGCAGCGGCAGAAGCAGCTGCGCTTAGTCATCTGGCTGCGTTCGGACCAGCGTGCCAGCCATCTGCCTGTACTCCAGCTGTGCGAGCTCACCATTCTGCTGCAGAGCCACAGTCCCGCCTATTGGTCGCATCACAGCCACGCCACATGCGTGTCCACATGCTGTGCGCGCTCGTTTGTGTGTGTGTATGTGTGTGTGTGTCATTAGGTTTCTGGATTATATTAATTACTGCGTTTTACGCGCGGCGACCCAAAAAAATCCAGGAAGTTGATCCAGGAAGTTTGAAATCCCGTCAGGTTTTCGTATGATTATAAACACCTGGTAGTTGGCGATCACAGTGCCGTGAACGTCACAAGTTGCACTGGGGTATAAATCGTTATGAAATCTGAATATTAAGAAGTTACGCACTGTAACAAACGGGAATTCAGTGGTTTATTATGATGAGCTGTTTATTATTGTCGTTCATTTGATCTCGTTTCGATAAGCAACTTAATTACTTGGGTTAATCATAATTAATCTAATGGTTACAATAGAAACCTTTAAAAACTATTTAGTAATGATACAGGCGATAAATTTGCCTGTAGCATAACAGCGATTTTGGTTGCTCCGCCCCTTGCTGTATTTCTGCTCTAAAGCTGGAATGGCCATAATTCCTACACTTCATGAAGTACACGCCGTGGTGTCCTGCCCAACCAGGAAACACGAAGAAGTCGAGGTAAATGCAGTCACTAATGGAGGAATAAAAACGTTTCAAAGCTGAAGGAGACTATATTTTAAAGCTAACGTTTCATCAACGCAGGGAAATGTAGCAAAATGTGTGTTTAACCACAAAATCAGATTCTGTACTTTGTTCGGTTTCTCACTGTTAAATTAGTTATACTGTCTCTGGTATCGACTATTTGCCATCCTACAATATGAAATCGTGTCCCTACATCATGTAATCCTATGTAATATAAAAATACAAAGACAATGTCATGATCTAAAACAAGTGACATTGTATTTTATTATTGTTATTGACTGTATTGACTTGTTGAAGTAAATCTGGTGTCTTCTCTGTTTGGTTACTTCATGGAGTTCCCAGTATTAAATCAATTGGGAACTGCCATTACTGGCTATTATTTCTCACCATGGCCGGTCTAGATGTGGGGGATTTACTGGAGCAGTGCGTCAAGTTCCTGGAAGCAGCCTCACAGTCCAGGCAGCCGACCGAGGCGGAGAGGCTGATCTACTGCAGTTACAGGGGTCAGACACAAGAGAGAGCTGTTTTACCACTAATGTGATTTGCAATGAAAGCCAGTGTATATTTAAGATTATTGAGTTGCGTTTGTTTTCCACAGATTTTCTTTGCCCAGAACTGGCCTTTCTCCTGCAGGATGCAATGAAAATGAAGTGGCCCTTTGTACCGGAGAAGTGGCAGTACAATCAGACAGTCAGCCCCAGTTGCAAAACCAATCTCAGCGATCTAATCGGAGAGCACCTTTCACAGCTACTGGTAATAATCGCAGGTCATATTTGCTTTCTCTGTCACACACAGTTCTTAAATAGGCAAACTGCATCGACAGGCTCTTCTGAAGGCTTCCATAGCAGCTGAGGAGACAACCACAGCGTTGGCTGTGTTGTTTTTAGTGGACCGCTTCCTTTACTGGACTGATGAGTCCAGTCGGCTGCTGAAGATCACCAAGCTGCTTCATAGGCGTAACCCCGATACGCCCGTGGCCCCACAACTAATCATAAGACAGGCCAGAGTTTACCTCAACTCTGGTAAAAAAAATCCTGCTTCATTGTTCTTCCCATAATGAATACATTAAGTCTCATATTTGTTTGCTGGAGCTGAATCTGTTCATTTCCCCTCCAGGCAAACTACAAAAGGCAGAATACATACTGAGCAGTCTCATTTACAGTAGTGGAACCACAGGTAAAGTAGCCGTTGGTATTCTGTTGCCTTCAATTCGCATGTGTTTTGATGCTCAATAAAATGTGTTTTTGTTTTGTTTTTTTTTCCTCCTGCAGGTTGTTGGGTGTATCCTTCTGAGAGTGACAGGGCTCTGGTGCAAGCTGTTAGTGTGCAAGTGCGTGGAATGATCTTGCAAAAGTTAGGTGAGGGTCTGTTTTATTGAGTCAGACCGACCAGGTCGTTCCGCAGACACGCTAACGTTGTCGCCGTTGTCGCCGTTTCAGGGCTGTGGCGAGAAGCCGCAGAGTTAATCTGGGCATCCCTGGTTGGTTTCTACGCGCTTCCGAAACCTGATAAAAAGGTAAAAACGAGCTAAACCACACAATTTCCATTATGGTTCTATTAAACAGACATGTCAGGCGGTGACTCCATTAATTCGCACCTGCAGATTATGAACAGACTATATAAATAAAGTCATTAAACTGAATGGAAGATCCTCTTCTAAAGGGCATTGGAACCTCTCTTGGCTTACTGGCCAACGTATTGGTGTCAATGAGCGACGAAGACTTCCGCATTTTTCGGACCAATCCAGACATTGATTTGGTAAGTGCAAGCGATAAACCATCGCCTCGTACACTGTAGGATTAGCGTCCACCGACTGTCACTTTGCTGGCGCAGTCTCTGCTCGGCGACCGGAGTCATCGTCTTCTGTCAGCAGCCCAGGCAGCCAAGATGGCGGTGATATACAGCCAGTACACCTCCCTTTATGTGCTCACGAATGTGGTGAGTTCGGACTGCAGTATTTAGATTTTTACTACTGCTTTTTAGAGCCTGAATTAGGCAGTAATAGTCTTTTGAGGTGGTTATTTTGGTCACAAGTTCACTTCTCTAGCCTCTACGACAGCCGCACAACAACACAAACTCACTTATTTCCTTCCTCATTGAATGTGAATAAACAGACCCAGACCTCTTCTTCTTCTAGGCCACTCAAGGCACCTGCTTGTTATCCTACAGTTTCTCCATGGAGTGTCCCGTAGCTCTGAGACAGTCGTTCCTCCTGCGGGCCCGAGAGGCCTTCGCGATCGGCCTTCTCACTAAAGCGGAGGGCGAGCTGGTCGCCAGTAAGCAGGAGCTTCACACCTTCCTCAAAGCTGCCTATTCCCTCGCCGTCACCCACAGGTGGCTCGGCGCGCCTCCTGAAACCGTGGCGGAGGCCACCGAGGCCTGCCTGAAAGCCCTGGCGAAATTTCACGATTACGACTCGGACTCCCCAAACAAAGACTCTCTCTGCGCGGAAATCATGCGCCTGGTTGTCCGAGTCAAAGGGCTGCTCGGGGTGGAGCCTTTCAAGAACTCAGAGCCGGGGTCTTTTATCCCAGACGACTACAGGGACATGGACGTCGTCTCGGTGAATTTCACTCGGGAGGGTTTCGCCCGGGCGATGCAGAGATTCAAGCAGTATCACGCCTCGCTCTGCGAGGCGACCAACAGGTGTAAGGGGTCGGCGGATGAGATGGATGGGGCGAGGGTATGCATAACAGCTCTGGGGACAACTGTGGATGACCCCAGAACAGCTTGTAAGACTGAGGCCTGCAGTGCAGCCGAGGCCAAACAACGAGTTGCCGATTCCTCAACGGCACACCCGCATCAGAGGTCTGAACTGGGTACCACTGTGGGAAGCACGGACGAGCTTGGATCCTCGTGGCAGAACTTCTCGAGCATTTTAGGGACTCCTGCAAATACGACCACTAGGGGGCTCCAATCCATTCATGCTATAGCGTCTTCCCCATCAAACGGAAGCGGGGAAATGTTCGAAGTGGTCCAAGCTGGAATTGAGACCCTGGACACGGGGGAGGAAGGGAAACCCACCAGAGCTGGAGAAACCCTGGAATCCCTATCTCAGCTGGTTTTGAGGACATCCTCCAGCTCCCTCGGCGGCAGCTTTGGTTCCCAGTCGTCATGGGAAAAAACCGACTTGAACCCACCCACAAAACCACTTAGCTTTTTAAATGTGGGAATGGGCCAAAGGAACAAATCTGCAGACTCGGATGGAAGCTTTCAGTTCCTGGAAACGCTCGATTCCGAAAGCGCCGATTCTGCGGGCGATCACGCGTCACAGGGAGATGTCAAAGATTTGTCTCGACCACAACCGCCGGAGAGACATCATGCCTTTTCAAGCGACTCAGCATCCCTAAAACCAGCTCCCATGGGAGCCCTGCATCCAAACAGCCCTCAACCCTTCCCAGGACAGTTAGCTTCAACTGAAACCTCCTCAGAAAGCTCATTCATGATGCTGCAGGAGGGTCCGATGGAACTCGACGGGGCTCCCGCGAGCCAAGAAAGTGCCCCCGAGAGAAGGAACCGGTTGTGCTACCGCTGCGTTAACGGCGGCACTGCGGCCAGCGTGGTTCCAGAAGGACAGTACAGCTTGTCGCAGCAGGATTACCAAGCGCTGCTCGCTGGGGTTTGTCACGAATGTATGCTGAAGAGGTTTCACAGTGAAAAGATACAGTTCAAACTTAAGAAACACAGGACTGCCCACAGTAAGTGTGAATTAGCATTACTGTCCATAGTACATGCAGTTTTAGGCTTCCATTTCATTTGTTGAAAAAGTGCAACTAAGACAGTTACAAGAGAGAAATGGCCATTTTTCTTTTTGTCTTTCAATTAGACGGCCTCCATTTAAAGTTTTCCAAAGCCACTGGACTTTGGACGGCCAAGGAGACCGGTGTCTACATCGGGGAGACTATGGGCTTGCAGGGCAAGCAGAGAGCTGCAATATGGGTGAGGTTTCTACACCAGGAAGAAAGGCTAAGCAGGTGCGTGGCATGCATTTATGATGGGTTGGTTCCTCTCCTCTTCTTACCCTTTCCCCGTCTCCTCCTCCTTTACCCAGCCGGACCTTCAGCAGTCCCGCTCAAGGTTTCTTCCTGTTGAAAGGGAGTCTTTCCTTGCCACTGGTGCTTGTTCAGCTCAGGCGCTGGGTTTTCTTTTAAGCGCCTACAGACAATTTGTGTTTATGTGCTCAGGTACGTCGGGAAAGATTACTTGAAGCCAAAGGAGATCCAGTTCCACCTCAAAGACGTGGAGAGACAGATGACGGCGCAGCACTACGTGACGGAATTCAATAAGGGTCTCTACGACAAGGACGTCATGGCCCAGATCTTCTTCATTCCCTCGGAGGCGCTGCTGGTGAGGCTGAAACACAAAAGACCCAAACGGCTTTGAATAATAGATGCAGACCGAATTCCGGCAGCAGACGCCGCATTAAAATTAAAAAAAAAAAAAAAAACACTCTTAATTTATATGTACCACTCTGAATAGGACACCCTCCAGATATACACGCACTTTAGAAACAGCACGGTGTGAGTTAGCCCGCAGCATGCTAGGAGCAGTTTTTAATTGAAATTCTAACAGAAGCCTAACATACACTGTACTTGGTAGTTACGCAAGTTAATGTTTGATATGGCAATACAAATAATTGCAAAGGTTAGTTTTTTTAGCGATCATTTGGCCTGTACGGGAATAGTGCTAAGTATGAAGGAAGAACCGTGTCACGCACGTAACGTCGCCCGTTTCGTTTCCGATAGATTTTAAACGGAAACGAGATTGTGGGCTGCGTGACTGTGGAGCCCTTCATGCTTGGAGAGTTTGTCAAACTGACCAACAACACAGGAAAGAAGGACAGGAGTTTCCCAGCTACGGATTACGGCCTGGCTTTTGGACATTTTACTTACCTCCTCTCGGGCTACCAGGAAGTTGTCGTCGACCTGCAAGGTGTGTCCGTGGCTGGTCGGCAGACTTGGTGCAGTCCTGTAAATCCTTTTTTTTTATTCATTATTATTATTATTTTTCAGGCTGGGTGACAGCCAACGGCAAAGGACTGACCTACTTAACCGATCCTCAGATTCACTCCACCAAGACTCCCAGAGGCCCCTCCAACTTTGCCGCCAGAGGCCTCCAGTATTTTCTGGACGAGCAGCACGGCCCGGAGTGTAACAGCATTTGCCAACTGTTGAAACTACCTCCGTTGGTTAGACAACCACATGTCTCGCCACAGAAACTTACAGCGACTTAATAATATGTTTGTCTTTTTTAAATAGATGGCTCCCTTTTTGTCTTTCTCGCTAATTTCCAGCGATGCGTGGTGTCAAATGCCTGCCGAACTATGACGTTTGGTCATTTCATACCCCAGTTATGATATTCAAAATAAATGCTGAATGTTTTCCTATACCTTGAGCATGCAATAAAATGTCAACCTGTATTTTTATATATTTCAAAAATAATCGATCCGTGTTTGTAACCAGTCCTTTTTTTTTTTCCCATACTCTGTTATTTTTTGCTTTTTTTTATTTAAATAAAAGAGAGTATAGTCTTGCACCAGAAAATGATTTTCCAAATCCATATCTGGTAATCAGATTGAAAATAAACACACAGCATTGACTGATTGAGTATAACATATGCCAAAACAAAGTAAGTAAACAATGACGGTGCAGCCCGTCAGGTGACTCTTACTCACTTTTGCTCCGACCTCAATAGAGTTGAGGCGTGTGAGTTTTTATCGCCCGCATCTGCTCAAAACAGGGCATTTTGCAGCTACACTTTACACCAAATTAGCTCACAGTAGCTGAGGTAGAGCCTTGTGTTTTATTGTGCTTTATTTTTTTATGTATTAGCTCAAATAAATTGCAGCTATTGATGCACTTACATTTAACCTACATTAATGGACCAATCAGGTTGTGCAGGTGGTGATTGCACCGCTCGGTCATATGACAGTGATCTAATTCAAATTCCCCCCCTCGCACACTTCCTCTTCAGTTTGTCAAAAAAAAACAAAACAAAAAAAAAAAATCCAGTCCTGGATTTTCAACCGGCCACCTTTTGAGCGCGTAAACATTTTTCACCTGTGGCCCATTTTTAGTGATAAAAACGGACCGTACCGCAGGGTCAACACTGAATGTTGCTTAAATTGTAAACAAACGCTCGTAACATAAGAACTTTTACACGCTTCTCCTTTGATTCAACTTTGATAAAACGCCTAGGGTTGACGGCCAAACCCGGAGTCTGGATTTCCGACCTGGGCGGGCGTGTCCGTGTTTATAAAGAAATCAGCCTGCTCTCAAGCGCCACTGACTGCAGCTGCCTTGAACAGGAAGAGTTGAAGTCCTTGGAAACCAACAACAAAACAAAAAAATGAAAGTTTTTCTGGCCTTAACTGGTTTGCTGGCAACTTGCATGGCACAGAAGCCCCACACATGCAGTAAGTACAATAACCGGCACAATAACTACAGTATTACTCGGAAAATTAGAATATCCTGAAAAAGTGCATGTATTTCTGTAACTCAACTTTAAAGGTGAAATGTACATATTATATAGACAAACAGTATGCGAATCAATATATTTTAAGCATTTATTTGTTGTTTTGTTGCTGATTAGGACTTGCAGCTCCACAAAACCTCAAATTCAAAAGCTCAGAAAATTTGAATATTGCTTGAAATCAATTTTAAAAAATTATAATCAGCAAAATTACAACAAAAAATGCTTGAGATATCTCACTTTGCATGTAATGAGTCTATAAAATGTATTGGTTTCACCTTTTATGTTGGATTGCCTGAATAAAACAACTTTTACTCGATATTCTAATTTTCCGAGTAGAACTGTACACCTAGTCCGGCTTCATTTGAACACGCGCAATGCTTTGCTGCACCTAACGAAACCCTTTGTACTTTAACACAGAGAGTCCCCCTTTTTTGACTGGAGAGCTGACTGTGGTAGGTGTTTCTTTAGGGGAAAAATAAAAAGGATATATGTTTATGGATAAAATGGCATAAGTGTAAAAGTTTTTAGGGGGAGGTTTCTTTTGTGGCAGACACTGTGGCCATTGTAAACTGAATGCAGCTCTCTTGAACATTCAATGACTGCATTATTACCTCCATTAATAGAAAAGAACAATAAATAACTGATCAGAAAAAAAAAAAAGCTGACCTGGCATGCTGGTTCTCCAGTCCACGCAGAATGAGAAGCTGTGGTCGTTTGCGCGGTACGAGTACGATGCCCTGGGACAGCGGATACGCATCTTGGAGCTAGGACTCTACGCGAACAAGAGCTTCACCTTTGACGCTCTCCTGCTCTTCAGAAAGGTGCTCCTATGAGATACATGACGATAGTTAATGTCTTTTAAACATGCTCCTGCTAGCTTTAAAAAAGGTGCAATGAAAATTAAGTTACGTAACCTGGTAAATGGAAGCAGGTCACAATACACTTTATGAGTCATAGAGTAGTAAGATAAGATTTACAATGTTAAAGTTCCCATAAAAATATGGTATTTTATGACTAAAAGAAGAGAAAATGGGTCTTGGCCACGCTCTGAAACTCTCCTTCATCAGGGCGTCATGTACGAGATTAACAGAAAAAATAAGACGTGCAAGAAGTCGCCCCTGAAGACCGAATTCCAGCCCCTGGCTATCCCCAAAGACGCCAATCTGCTGGGGCAGGCCATCCTCGGAAGTTCATCCGGACCCGGACAGGGACTCCTGGTCAACACCTGGATGGGAGACCTGCCCAACAAAGGAGGTTAGAGAGCAGGAAGTGCCTCAAGCTCCACCTGTCCATCCTCGTGTGGTGTTTAAACCTGCTCTCATCGGTTCCGACAGGAAAGTACATATCCACGGTGACCGAATTTGGCTGCATCCCCATCAGCACCTGGTACCAAACCAGTCAGTATGGATGGATGTTAACCAAGTGAGTTCCTATCAGCATCTCCCCCCAAAGCCTCCACCTGGCGCCACTCATCCGTCTCCTCTTTCCTCAGCTTCTTCAACAACGTCATCGGGATCACTGACCCGAACAAGCTCAACCCGCCCAGCTTCTGCTCGAATGAGGACGCAGAGTTCGACGCCGAGGCGGAGCCCAGAGATTTCCTCAGCCTGTTCCAAACAGTAGTCTGACGAAATATCTGCGAGTGATTTTTCTTTTATTATTATTTTAAACCAATCCACCCATCTTCTACCACTTTCCCTGCATGGGTTCAAAGGGCAGTTACCCACATAAAGGAATGTTGTTTTGGTGAATAAAATCAAACTTCTGTGCAGTATAATAATACCTAAGGTAAACCTACCAGCTCTTTCTATGGCTGTTTAATGAATAAATGCACTTATGAAATAATAAAATACTCAAAACTTTTTCAAAAAAGAGTTTGACCAATGATATTTTTGCACAACACGGACATCCAAGTCTCACCAGAACGGGGGGGGTGGACCCGCCTGCTGACTGCCGGATGTGTAAGGAGAAAGAGAAGGGGAAATAGGGCAAAGGGAAGGGCAGAAAAAGGAGGAAATAAAACAGATACAGTACAATTTTGATGTCAGATGATGTGGTTCGACATTGCAGGCCAACAACAGGAAAAGGAAAACCAGGTGAATACTTTTTTGCCAGGCCCTTCTGCCTGTTAACGAGGAAATAAAAGTATAAAGGTGCAGCATATTTTGTTGTCCCGAACAGAGAGAAGCTGCAACATGAGAGCCATTGTCCTGCTCCTAGGTCTGTCAGCGAGCTGCATTGCTCAGATACCAAAGAAATGCAATAAGTACGATATAAGGGAATGTTTTTGATTCGTTCTTTTTACGTACTGCAGGGTGGACTGTATGCTGCATTTTTTCAACTGAATCAGGTGTGTCTATGAGGTCTGAAGTGGGCCGGATGACTAAACTAATATCACAATAATATTAGACAGGATTGGACCCACAGATGGGCCAGTTCTGGCCCGTGGTCCACTGGTTTGATAACCCTAAATTGTGTCTATGATAGATAGATAGATAGATAGATAGATAGATAGATAGATAGACAGATAGATAGATAGATAGATAGATAGATAGATAGATAGATAGATAGATAGATAAGTAACTTTATCCATCAAAAATTTTCTTTATGTGTTCTCTGACAGCCTTCTAGCCTTTGTTGACCGGGAAAATTACAGGGGTGAGATCAATTATCATGTATTTCCTTATTGGGATGCCTTAGACGTGTGCTTATGTGGTTGTTATTCTTATTTTTAAGACCCCACAAACATTGAGGCTGTTAGGCTATTCAGCTATGACGCACTGGGAAAGCGCATCCGCATTCCAAGAAACAAGCCGTTCTGCAATAAGACGGTCCACTTTGATGTGCTCATGCTCTATAAACAGGTGACTACAAAGGTAGAAACCTCCAAAGAGAAACAACAACACAAACGTCAATTTAATGTCTTTCAGCATGTTATGTATTTCATTAACAACAAGGCGCACAAATGCACAAAGAAAGCAGATTTCCACCCACTGGAAATCCCAAAGAAAGCTACGCTGATGGGACAAGTACGTGCTGGGAAGCTCATCTGGTCCACGACAGGGTGTCCTGGTCAACACCTGGACTGTACAGATCCAGGTAAATGCGGAAACAGGTACTAAAAAGTTTTTAAAAATCTAAATACACAACCTGCTGTGATTCCTATCTCCAAACATTACTTTTTTTTTTTTTCTCTCAGTTCTATGCACACAAACTGTCACTCAGTTTGGGTGTGTTCCCGTCAACACGTGGAATCACTGTGTGTGTGTGTGTGTGTGTGTGTGTGTGTGTGTGTGTGTGTGTGTGGGGGGGGGGGGGTTAAGCAATACAAATATTCACAAATTTGCCTTATTTGACTGAACTAAATTAAACTAATTCCATTAATTGTAATCATTCTTCCAGATAAAAGGTATGGTCAGAGCAACTGAAACAAGTTATAAACTGCTGAGTGTTTAAAGTTACCTATGATGTTGGAAAGTGGCTCCTTCACTCTTCACTTCCTGTTCCGGTCACATGACTACCACCTGACTGCCACACGTGGATTTAATCTGGTCTAAACGGAATATAAATATAGATAAGGTAGAATGTAGGCCACCAAACTAGATTATTTGTATTTAGTACCTTTTTATGAGAAAAAAAAAACATTTACAATTAATAATGATGACAATAACAGTAATCATAGTAATCTTATAATGTGCAGCTTTTTTGACAATGTGATCAGACTGGTAGATCCAGACCAGCTCAATCCTCCAGCTTTCGGTCAAGACAACAGCCTGGAGGAGGAAGAGGAGCTAGAAACCTTCTTCAGCGTGTTTAAAAAAAAAAATCATAAATAAAAATAGTTTTTTATTTTCTCTGCGCATGTGTGTGCACAAAAATAGGTCTCTAAAAGGTCTCTTTGGGTCATTTTATCCTAAATAAAATGTTTACTGTTATCTCCATAAGCATGATGAGCCATTCATTTTACAAAATGAGAAAACTGTACATGCCATTATCTTGGCAAAATTACATACAACATAGAAACATTATTTTTAAATGTATTTTTAGTTGATAATGTGTTTTGTCGTTATTTATAGCCCATTGGCTTAGTATTTTATTAAGGACAGTTATGACCTTAGTCTGGGGGTTATGACCCTGATTGACCGCTAGAGGACACTGTTTAACAAGGAATAAATAAGAAAATACTACTATAGAAAATTGATTAATCTGTTAAGATTTGAATCAGACAAACTGACTTTCAAATTTGTGAATGTGTTGAGGAATATTTGATCAAACAAATACACCTGTCACCAGAAACATGACAACAAAAAAGAAAATACATGTTTAAGCCAGTGATTCCTGCTAGAGAACAGGGTCAGAGGTCACATGATAGCAGTAATAAGACACCCCTCTTAGTTTCCCAACTTCCTGCACCACCACATTAGCTGCATTGACCTTCTGCTCCCGCACCGAAGTCTCTAACCACAGCAACCTGGCATCGGGGTCCTCATCTGAGAACTGGAGCAGAGACCCTGAGCTCTTCAACACCTTTAAACACTGCTGAAGCACCAGCTCGGCCTTCCATTTCCCTTCCTTAGACCGGAGCAAGGCATCTGTCGTGCCCTTGTCAACGATGAGGTCGACGCTGCAGGAAGCAAAGTGTTTGCTGAGCTGCATGCAGTCCATCTCTGCAAACCTGAGCACAGAAGATGGGTGGCCGGGTTGGAGGGCTTTGGTTCCGACGTGATCCTTCATCAGCTGCACAGCAATAGGGGAGATGTCAGCGCAGGTAACCCGAACAGGGAGAGTAGAGTGTCTGTAAATGCTGGGGCCTAAATCCGATGTGCCACAGCCAATGTCCAAGACACGGAGCGAAGCATCTGGCTGGGCTCTGGTCTCCAGAGGGGGCATTATGAAACAGCGGACTGCGTCAAAGCTGAAGAACCACTCAAAGTTCTTAAATTTGCTGCTGCTGGTCTCGGTGTAGAATCGGTCCCAGGTTGCTTTCTTATCCATGTTTTCTATCAGCTCCACTAACCAGTGACAAAAAAAAAAGTGTGATTACTCAGAGAAATTACCTGGTACTGACTGATGTTTGGTTTAAATAAGGGAAATAAAAATCACTTTTTCAGGTTTGGAACTTTTTCTATGAGAAAGGCTACTAAACACCAAATTAGGTAAAGGCTGTCTTACTTAAATATTCTAACAACAAATCAACGACAAATCTGCAGGTTTAAATGTAGAATGCGATTTACACGAGTTAATACAAAATCGTATTTACAGCCAGGACATGGCTCACTAGCTAGCTAGACGCTAGTAACAAGTGTAATATGACCAGCAGTTAGCTACAGCCACAGCGTGCATTAACACTTTGGCAGTATTTATCGAGGATTAAAAGTAAGCCAGTTCAGTTTTAAACGCACTTGTAAGAGAACTCTTGTGCCGCACGCACGCTGTAAATATCCTGCACGACCATCTCAGAGACACTGAAAAAGGTGACATTTTTCCTCTGTGACTTTGCGGGTCTTCTGGACTTAGTGACAGAGCTCTCACTCCGACTCGATTTCGCGGTGCCAACGCTGATATTTTTCCGACATTACGACCTCCAGAAAACGAGCATCTGTTGCTGGAAAGATGATCTTTGATGCAAGTGAGCATGGAGTCTATGACGTGTTTACAGTCTATTTTTAAGTCTGTAAATTGGAATACTTGTACGTTTTGTCGATTTTTTAAATTATATTGTCAGATTATTTTTGTCATTATACACACAATGTTTATATATGTCTTTAAAATACAGCCATATAAGCCCGAGTATTAAATAATAGAACTGACATAAAATAAGATGTAAATCCTTTTAATAAAACGCAACAAAATGCAGTGTAACAAAGGAAAAGACCTGAACATAGAGCAAGAAGATAACATTTACAACCACAAAAGAAAAACAACCTGTACAACTATGCCTGTAGTCACTAATTGTCAAATGATTTTCTTCAAAAACAAACCATTTTGTGATGACTGAAGGTAAAACATGGGGGGGGCATGTCATGTAATTTATTTATTCATATATATATATATATATATATATATATATATATATATATATATATAGTTGTGTCAAATACATGAGTGTAGTCTCATACACAGATGTATGTGTCATCAACGTGGCTGCTGAAATGTTTATAGCCGCTGCTATGGCAGCTGGGGGGCTGTGGGAGGTGGGGGGGGGGAGGGCGACCTCGGACCGGGAGTGTTATTTGTACAAGATGTCATAATGGCCGGGTCTGTAGAGGAGGAAGATGCGTGGGTCGCCGTCTTCGGGGAAGACATGGTGATTGACTGTCCCACCCTCGCCTCTGTCCATGTACTCCACCAGGATGGAGACGTTTAGGGCCTGGGCTAAGGCGATGATGTGAATGTGGTCGCTTTCTTTCGACATTGGCTCCACCTCCTTGAAAAAGAGAGAGAAGAAGCTCGTCAGTTCTGCTGTTATTACATTATTATTAAGTTATCGTCTTGCCCCGCGCCTAATCCCTGCAGCCTTTGGGCTGGAGGAGCGGCTCAAAGGATCAGCTGCTAGCTTCTCATCGCTAACTAAGCGATTTTTTTTTTTTTGGGGGGGGGGCTGCTGGTGGTGTGTGTCATAACTTGGAAACTTGGCACCCACCTGCTGGCAGAACTCCTTGACGGAGCGTCCGCCCTCAATGAAGTGCTGAAAGAAGCCGTGCTCGCGCTGCAGGTAGCCCGAAGTGAGTAGCCGGAGGTAGACCACCACGTAGTCCGACAGGTTCTGGTTGTTGAAGAAGTCCATCAGCTTCTCCAGGCTGGGCTCCTTCTCACACAGTTCGATCAGGTCCATGAACTTTGGGGAAGTGTAGTAACGTCAGTAACATTGTTTCCAATCGGCGGGGGAAAAGAATAAGAATAAAAAAAACAAACAAACTTACTGTGTTGTGGAAGTCTTCAATGGTGAACTCGGTGAAGCCCTCGTTAACCAGGTCCGGTTTGCTTTTAGCAGCAACCGCTTTGAGCCTGATGAGACAAAAGTCGAGGCTTTGCTATGCACCGTAATTACTCAAAACTGCCTTTGCTAATGAAAGACCCGGAGGCAGGTAGAATATAATGACAGTGGAGTAACTATTTCAATGTTATTTCTGTTTAACTAGGTCAGCCAGTCCTCTCCAGCTTGTTATGCACAAACTGGCATCATTAGCTTGTTAGCCATTATCTGGCTGCTCCTCTTTTACTATAATTACCTGCATCCATAATTCAACTATGAATTCATTCATTAAAATACATATCTGGAACTTGCTCAAGGCATTACACGTTAAAGTAGGACACTGCGCTATAGCAACCACTGGCTAGTTCCTCTAATTAATTGCCGAGGCTTGCTTTATCATCCATTAGGAGGTTTTGTGGTATTTATGGTATACAAAATACTTTGCAGTTTGTGGCATCAAAAGTAAAAGTGTTATCGTCTGTGCAGTCTTGTAGCGAATGACAAACGCGCCCAGAAGACAAAATGTCATCAAATACACAACTGACGTTAAATTCCGAGACCAACAGCAGTGCCGCAGTGCAGAGGCTACAATCCAGACTTACTTCTGAAGCTCTTTGCTGTCATCCAGCAGGGACTCGAGGTGTGCAAAGCCGAAGGCTCTGTAGAAGCAGTTCCCATCTGGCCGTGTCTTACGAATGTATGAGTATTTTTTGTACAAGTCCTGCAAAAACAAACAGAGGGGATGATACCATGCAGCAAACACCCGAGCTAACACTAATGAGACTATATTTAGTGGATGTGGGGAAACGATGTCAACCAAATGCGGGTGTATTGACCACAGACAGCTGTGCGGTTCATCTAACCTTGATCTTTTGCTGATAAACTGTGTCCTCTTTGGCGTACTCCCTCTGCAGCACCGACAGGTCCTGTCTGTCCGACACTAAAGGGTTACTGTTGGCTATCTAAACCCACACACAAAAAAATTTGAATTAGAGCAAACCCCGGGAGCAATTTTTGCTGTTGTTTGCAACGCTTAAGCTGTGAGACATTTATTTACAGAGGAAACATCATTACTCGTTGGTAGGTTGTGAAAAAATAAATAAATAAATCATTAAAAAGAAAATTATTGGAGCAGCAAATCTGGCGCAGACGGTTGCACACGCAGGGTCAAGCTGCGGTCGCGTTACGGATGCTGCCAGCGCTTCACCATCCGGTACGCTCATTTCCACGATGAAAGTTTTTATCTCGCAAAACAATGTTACCCTTGAGGATTTCTCACCTCCTGCTGAATTCTGTCCTGCTGAGCAATTATAGCCTCATCATGTGCGAGGTAGTTAATTCCTGGAAGAGAAAGTTCAGTTAGCTGGAGTTGCTAACACGCCCAAATGGAGAAAGTGGGAACAGCAAATACCCACTGAGTAGTTGATCTAAATGTATTAAAAGGTCAAAACTCATACAGTCCTGGGAGTGGCCAAAAATTAAACAATTTTGTCAGTATGGGAATTTCTATAAGAATTCTTCTTCATAGCACCACACATGCATATGAAACACATTTTGGGGGATTAACACCGGATAAAGGCATTAGAATGATGCTACATAATGTTTTGGGTTATTTTTTTCTGACTGTAAATCGTCTGTACAAATCAGATGACCGAAACTGAAACCATAATGCTGATGTTAATGCCCCAGTATGCCCCTGGGGCATTTAAAATATCTGTCAAACACATTCAGTGAGACCTTTAGTAGTCTTTTATCTTTATGCTTAAAATTTAAAAACACCGTAATACCTGCAATTCTAAGAATAACAAAATAAGGTATTAGTTGTGACCTAGTGTCCTTTTTTTAAGAATCTCTCAGCCCACTAACGGGAAAACTGTTGATCTTGACGATAGCTAACGCACTGAGCTAGCTCAACCAGTGTGAAAACAAAACTAATCTTTGTCACGAATGCCGCAATTTCACCGAACGTGTGATTGTCTTGTATTTAACCCTAATATTATATTTTCAAGCTCTACTTAGATGAAAACCTCAACGACTGTCAGTTCCAAAATGCCACAGTAGTAACTAAATATTTTTTTTCCTTTGTGTAGCATCAGCAGCTAATGGTAGCGTCTGTCTCCCCCCTCATCGCTGCCTATCGATCACGACGTGATGTCGGCTGAAAAGTCTTATAGAAATTTGTGTATATGTTTTTCTTGTATATTGGATGACAAGGTTTCCTTTTAGATTTTTGTGCTAAAACTGTTTCTCTCACCCTCCATATCTCCCTGGGAAGCTTCCTGCTGCTCCTCCGCCATCTTAGCTTTCTAGAGCTGTTCTTCTTCGGATACGGTTGAATAGACACACAAATGTAATGCTGCCCCCTGCTGTTTGCAACGATCATACAAATTAAACATTGTCATAGATCCTTTACTACTTCTATTCAATCTTCTGGTGTCGGTGTCACTTGACCAGTCTAGCACAATTTGATTGCCTGGACCATGGATATGGAAGTAAATCTGTGCTACCTTGATCAGGGGTCGACAACCTTTAATGCTCAAAGAGCCATTTAGACCCAGTTTCCACAGAAAAGAAAACCCTGGGAGCCGCAAATATTTTTTGATACCTAAAATGAAGATAACATTGTTTATATGTTTTTTTTAACCATTACGCTTTAAAAAAAATACATTTTATTTATGTAATGACATTTTTAACTCAGAAAAACCCAACATGTCAAGTTGAAGGTCTCTTTCAATTGAATTTAAAAGCTGAACTTAAATTATCCATGCAAACAAATGCCGTGAACTGTCATCGCCTTTGGGCTTTCGAAGCGTGTAGCGGGGCTTTGACCTGAATTTGAAAAATAAATTGGAAAAAAAGAGTACTATTTTACTGAACAATGAAAAATAAATGTTTGGAAAGTATCTACATAAATTTTTATTTCACCTTATTAAAGGGACTTCTGCTCCTGAACCTCTGCGCACAGCGTCTGCAAATCAGGGCTGGAGGAAGTCACTTTCATTTTTACGCAGGACTGTAAGCTGTCGTGATGAGCGGTGCGTGTTTTTAACATAGTTCATGGTGGAGAACAGCTGCTCACATACGTATGTGGATCTGAAGATCGACAGGATTCCAAATGACAATTTCTTCATGTTTATGTAGGTGTCGGGGATGGCATTCCATGTTTCAAACACGAGTGTGTCCGATCTTGGAAGGTTCTCAATATCACTCTTTTTGATTCTGAGCAGCCTTCCGCATCAGTTTCGAAACAGCTTTTTTTTCTCTCTTCTTCCTCCGGATATTTTTCAGCTAAAGCTGTGTGCTTATTTTGGAAATGTCTTGCAACATTTGATCTTTTATTGTTGGCCCATTTCTCACCACAAATTAGGCAGTGTCCGCTCTCGTCAGAGGTAAATGCAAACGAATCTGTCCAGGCATCATTAATATTCAATTTTATTAAGATATTTTTATTTTTTTACATTTCTCCATACTTGGCCCACTGGGAGTTGAAAGTCGCGACAAATGCATAGAGTTTTAGCGGTCATAGACCGGCTTTTGGCAAGTGTGACGCCTATAACCGACTTTCGGCGAGTGTGACGCTTATTTGTCGCTTCAAATATGCGTCACACTCACTCACACCACCTTTTGGCGAGTGTGACGCATATTTTAAGCGACAAATGAGACAAAATAAGATATAATTTTATTTTAATATTTTGAGAACACTGAGAAAAAATAAAAAAGGAATTTATGTGATGTTGAAACACTTTACTAAACGAAAAACATTTGACTGTATTTGCAATGTTGAAAAACTGGGGAATTGTACAAAAGGTTGTGTATATTCCTGCCACTTTAAGTGAGAATATCTTCTCTTAAAATATAAACATATATCTCCAAACTATGTGTGCTGGTGTGCATTTAAACAACAAAACAAGTTTTTTTTTTTTTCTTTACTATAAAGTGTTTAGGCGCATTGAAGTCAACGCACTTCTCAGTAGTGCACTTTAGAGGGCGCTGTCGTCAACAAATTCTACATACAATTATAATGCAACTCATTTTACCCACATTTTAACATGTAGTCCAACTATTGTGCACTCTTCCAGAAGCAATTAATAAAATAATATTTCATACATGTAAAAAAAAAATATGGCATTTTATTTTTTTTCTTTTGACACATTGTTACCCAGACCTGGGTTGTAAATCCACCCTCAACACTCAAAAGCACAAAAAATACTCATCTGCAAGTACAAAGAAGACTGTTACCTCCTAGAAACATATCAGATGAAAAATATATTATGAAAAATGTCTCTTGGGGAAACTACGTAGAGAGAAACTATCACAGTTCTAGTAAATTTCTGACGTTTTTTTTCACTGTACATCAAAACAAATCACAGCACTGAAAATAAGGTCGTCGATCTGATTGATGCATTTACAAACATTTATTTACAGTGCATGTGTGCCTATATGTGCACACTGGGTCAGTGTGTGTATATTTACTGAATGATTGGCTTTTCGGAGCTATAAAAAGAGCATAATAAAATGGGGGGGGGGGGTGATGATTTTGCAACTTAGTTTGCATAACTGTTTCTACAAATAATATTAGCATGATGTGTGTGTTTGTGTATGAGCAAGAGATGTCATCCTGGGGCGAAACGCATAAGACAATGTGGAGGTATGCATGTTTCAATGTTGCAGGTGTGGCTAAAGCGAAACTAGGCTGCAGTTTGGATCAGGTGCCAGACTTTGTTGTGTAAGAAGAGCTAACGTCAGCGCAGCTATCAAGCACGCACGAACTCCTGTCTTAGCAAATATGTTGCGATTTTTCCTGCCATGTGTTTCCTCCAACAGGGAGTCGGGGACCTGCGAGGGGTGAAAGATGAACATGCAGTGCCCCGGGTTTGTGCTGGAAAAGTTATATTGGGTAATCCAGGGTCAAGAGGAAATCCCCCCAAAAAAGATCCAGGAGTTGACATTCTGTGCGTCAAAGAAAGTAGATGTACCACTGTAGTTCAAGAAGTTTTTTTAAAAAATACATATTTTTAGATCCCACAGCTGCTAAACTATCTGTGCCTTGTGGATGGTGGAGGCGTGTGGACCAATCCCGCTGGGTTTCGGGTGGAGTGTGGGCCTCAGTGTACCATTAGTCTGCTGATAGCGGCGCATGCTGCAGGCCTCAGACACGTGGGAGCTGTTGGTCTCGCTGTCTTGGTCATCGGGGTTCTCCTGACTGGCGGGACCACCCAAACCCTCATCGACCTCGTCCTCGTCGTCCGTCGCCGGCGGGTAGCTGCAACCAAGGGGCGGGTGCTGGCCTGCCTTGGTGGCGTTCCCCTGCTGCGAATCCGCATCCCCCGGGACGATGGCGCCGCCGTTCAGGTGCTTGAGCAACTCGGTGGAGTGGAGGACAGGGAAAGGCGACGGCACCAGCGGCGGGTGGAAACGAGACTCCTGCTGCGGGAACAGGGAAGATGTCATCAGCAGGTGATTACGCAAAGAATAATGAGACACATTCCAGAATTTGGGGAAGTCAGGCTTCGACTTGCCCCAAAATGAACAAAAACAAACAAAACAAAATAAAAACAGGCTTACTAAAGACATGGTGCTGTCTCTCACAAACGTCTCCACTCGTAGCTGGTTCTCCTCGTCGATGTCCCGATGCCTTTCTCTTGTCTTTCGGGAGTTGCTGTGCAGGACGGGTCTGCCCAGGTAATCGAACGCACGTCCACCTGAGATAGTCGACCGGCTGTCACGGCACTGCGCCTGCTCCTGTCCGTATGAAAGAAACTGGTCAGTAACCAGTCATGCTGATATAAATTCAGTTATCTGGAGGACCTCCCATAGAAAACAGCCAACAAATAGGCCTCTGACCTATTTGTTGGCTAAGTAAGGTGGCTAAGTAAGGTAAGTGGTAAGTTGGTGGTAAGTTAAGTTCAAATATTCCTGTATTATTTTTGTTTTTAAATAAATCAATCAATTTAACAACTGAACTGGTCACCCTTATGGGGGATCATGCCAAACTTGGAAAATATATTTAAAAAATACAAGTAAAGTGAACCCAAAGTTGATGTGGTACATATTCACCATAGGATGCATTTAAAAAACACTGGCGTCCAAAAGCGGAATTACAACTTATCCGTGAGTGCGCTAAGTAGGTCCCTGGAGTTAACTCCATATGTAGTGAATAGGGAATAGGAGACCCGTGTGAGACTTCAGACACAGCAAAGTCTATTTTCTGTATGATGGAAGATAGAGCCAGCACTTCGTTAGCCTTCAAGAAGGCGGGAAGCTACAGTATGAAACAGCTAATTCATAGTTATGATGAGAAAATAATCTAAATTTCTTAATGTCAGTGAATCTCTCTCATTTCCAATACTGTCAAACCCCTTCCTTTGAGCACTGTATAGGATGTATAGCTTGGAAATATTTATATCTATGGACAGTGAAATCAGTGCCTAGCGTGTGGAGGAACTTAGAGTAGACTGACCCCGAGCGAAGAGAAGCTGGTCCTCAGCGTTCCCTCCACCCTCAGAGGGATGTTCTCCTCCGTCTGGGTTGAAAGAACACAAGTTTAAATTAGAATTAGACGCGGGATTACGGAGAAGCGTGGCAAACTTCGCCAAACTCCCCACCCCGAAAACAAGTCGGTACATCTAACGTTGTGGCCTTTGAAAACTTCTAAAGCTGGAAAAGTAGGCTAAGCAGTGAGTGATGGCAGATGAGAAACCAGCATCAGGCCCCTGAGTTAAATTACAGACGTACGAACATGGTGCAATCCGAAATGAAAACAAAAAAAGTTCTTGAGTCTATTTCCATAAGAATGCCTGAATGTGAGGGAGACGTATGGGACCGGCAGCGCTCTGATTTTGATCAGTGATGTCACAAGGCCTGACAAGCGGAATCAGGGCGGGCGGGCGTGGGAGAAAAAATATAAGATACTGATGCAGTATGTTTAATGCGAAGTGAATAATTCAGCCGCAGTACCGCTCCTCTGGGATCCGTGCTGACGGAGTTCATCCTCCTGAAAGATGCTTGCCTGGAGAGAGTGCTTATTTCCTCCCTACAAAACAAGACACGGGGAAGGGGAGGAAAAGGGGGGGATGGTGATGAAGTGACATACTTCCACTGTCGAGTCAGAACTTTTTTTATCCACATTTCAACCGTGGTTATTCAAAATTTCCTTCGTCCTGGCAGTTATTTTGCAGAGCGTTGCGATTTTTTTCACGCCTAAAGTTCAACTTAAACTCTTTATTCGTGTAATTATCGTGTAATTATCGTGTTATCTCAACTTATCCTACTCAAACACTGTGCTAGCATACTTCTTTGCAGTCAGCTCCCTCTCCAGTCTCTTGTTCTTGCGTTTGTGGTGAGACGTGACGACGATGATGACGACAAGCATCAGGATCAGCAGCCCCCCGGCAGCGGCCCCCACGATGAGCATCATCATTTTCTCACTTATTTGGGATTCTGTGCAGTGTGGAAAAGGGGGTGGGGGGATTAGGAGCATATCCGCCTGTTTGCTCCCTTCGCGTTGACAGCGCTGTCATCTACCTGTCAGGATAATCTCCACCATCGCGCTGGCCACTCCCACGTCGTTCTTCACCACGCAGAGGTAGGTGCCGGCGTCGGACGAGCCCAGGGGTCGCCTGAAAGCCAGCGTTCCGTCAGGGTGGGGGGTCACACCTTCTGGCAACTCTCCACTCTCTCTGCAACACAGTTGCATCACAGGGCTTAGTGCTCCTCTGAAAAACAGGTTAATCTGATAGACACATTTTTATATGCACCATCAACGCCTGTACAATTGAGGGTTGATACAACATAATCAACGCAATGGCATGCTTATTCAAAAGAACTTTTCCAACTTCGATATAGCTTCTGTAATATCATAATTGTCTCTAGGTGCTTTACAGAAAACCAGAGCCTGACCCCCAGACAAACAACAGCATCACGGAAAAACTCCCTTTTAACAGGGAGAAACCTTGAGCGGGACCAGGCTCGTCCCAGCTGATGAGGGTCAAAGGAGGCAGAGAAGGGTAGAAGAACAAACGCGTTCACACATAAAAGTACAAAATAACCCTGAAAGTGTGCCTAAATGTATGAGGAAAATAGATAGATAGATTCTCACTCATCCAGGTCATAGGTATCCAAAATTAGATCTCTCTGTGTCAGCTGGACTGAAAGGTTTCGTCCTCTCTCCAGAGAGCTTCTTCAGTTCTAAGTTTGCGGGGGCAGAGCTTGAAAATAGAGCCCTGTGTACCATCGGCATGTTAATGATCCGGGTGGTCACCTAGGAGTCCTTGGCAGGGTGGATGGCAGGGTCGTTCACCTAGTTTCAGTTGGGGAGCTTCCCCTTTGTTGGGTCACATGTTAATGAGTCACCAGGTCTCGTCAAATGGCGTGAATGTTTGGATTGTTGACAAAGAGAGTGGAGGACTGCTTGTACGTGGATGACAGAAAGTGCCTTAGTCCACCACCTCTGTTAAAAGATGGTTTTTCCAACTTGACATGAATGGCTTCCTTGACACCCCTCTCAAACCAGCGATCTTCTCTGGCTAGCACACCACCCGGGCCACCCGGGCCATTAACATGCCGATGGTCCACAGGACTAGATTTTCAAGCTCTGCGCCCAGCAAGCTTAGAACTGAAGAAGCTCTCTGGAGAGAGGGCGAAACGTCTTCAAGGAAACCTTTCAGTCCAGTTGACACAGAGATCTAATTTTGGATATGAGGAAAATAGTTAATACTGCAGATTTTAAGGATGGTGTTGTTGACCAGCTTCTATTTTCAATTATTTACTCTGCCAGACCTCGTCCTGTGCATGTCTGAAAGCATTCGATTACAGCTGCAGTTTTTGTCGATGGATGTTTACTCCCATTTCGTCTTCGCTAGGAGACATCCTAATTCACTTTTTGTTTTTGCGCCATCATAGTTCCTGGCACTGGCCTGTGACTCAGGCAAGATTTTTATGACGTGAGCAACACTACCCGGGGTGTTGCCTGTGCTGATTTATCGTCGCTATCTGAACATGAACACTGTTGCGGCAGCATTTTTTTGTACCGTCACAAATTCCTCCCCGTGGTCGACACACCTTTAAGATAAGCTCTTATCGGACCCCGTCATCACTTTCTCTCTTTTTTTCCTCGCCCCTCTCCCTTCCTCCCTTCCTCCCCCCCTCGTGTGAAACCGTCTTATCCGCCTTCCACGCAAGCTGCAACAGGATACTACGACACCAGGTATTACTACACCTGATGCCTTTTATTGACAAAGCCAACAAGTTTAGCCACTCTGGCACATTTGTGTGCGTGTGTACATGCCTGTATGCATGTGTGCGTGTGGGTAGGAACAGGCTGATTATAATGAAGGGGTCTGAGTGGCGTCTCCGTCTGTAGCATGTGTCTGGTTTAGCTTTGCTTTTCCCAAGGTGTGCTGATGTGACTAAGTGTGACTGTGTTCGTCATCATCATCATCTGGCAAAAATGAGACATAGGGTGTTTTTCCCGACATGGCGGGGTAGTTCGGGCAAACTGCGATCGATCTGCGAGCGACGATTTTCTCCCTTAGGTCCGAACTGTCGCTCGTCACAATTTAATGAGAGCCGTTGTGCTTCCACTGACATCTCAAGGCACGCGTTTTGTTGACAGTAAGACCGCGCGTCACACCCTCACATTATCTCCATGGACTGAACGAAATGGCTCCAAGACACCTGACAACACCAAAAGGATATTTAAGCAAGGCCGAAATGTTGGGGCCGAAACACCGCCTAGAAAGATCGGTCATTTGGGGGAGTCAGGGGCGTTGCCGTTAGTAAGCACTGGGTATCATTAGTTTGCTAATTAGCTGCAGTTAAAGTAAGTTAGCTTGAAAAGGCCACAGTGTTTTGTCCAAGTGTGACAAAAATGCTATATAAAAGAGTGTAAAAACATAATATTAATGAAAACAAAGATCACTTCCTGTGCAGGCTGTAAAGACCTTGTAAAGAGAAGCATTAGCATCTTTAAGCAGCTGCAGTGTCTGGTTCCTGACAGGGCCTGTGATGTAAGATTTAACATCTCTTTCCTTCTTAAATAAGGCACCTGTCTGAGCTTTGAGCTCCTTGATCTGGATCTAAAGACTTAGATTTCTGAAGCAACTTGTCTGTCACGGCACAGAGCGTTAGCCGTACTAGAGGTCAGAGAATTAGCATACCTCACAGAGATACCTATCCCTGTTGCGCAGCTGCTTGATTACGTATTATGAAGGCCCAACACATCACCGTGGCACTGCACTGACAGTACCCTCCAGTAAGTCCCAAAAGATCCCGGATGGGTTCTCTACCTCATCCATGTCATCTGCGGCTCAGGATTCCCTCCGCTCACACACTTTACTGCAGCGTTCTCCAAACCGACATGCCACTTTCCGTTGTAGCCCGTCACCTCCGCGTGAGGAGGGACTGGAAGAAAAAGAAGAAGAGGAAGAAAATGTGTATACTTCGCATTATGGTCCAGTTTCTCTCATTTGTAGTAACTGTTGCTCATGCGCAACAGACAAAGACTCACAGTGCACCACCAACTTGTTGGAGAGTCTGCGCGGCTTCGCCGACGTGGGGTGCCACACCAGGCAGTCCAACTTCATGCCGTTCATGTTCCTCTTGGGGTGTAGGGAGTATTGCGAGGCGACTACCCCGTTGTCCGAAGTGCGGTTGGTGGACTGGCCGTTCAGGTCGGTGTCCCAGGAGAGGCGAGGGGGCGGATGTGCCACGGAGCGACAGTAAGCAGCCTGCCGGTAGGACTGTTCCTCCACCAGAGTTACGGGTTCCAAGGAAGATATGGGAACGGCTGGAGGGAATGTTTACAATGTTTGATTAGCACGGCACCAAGCGATTATGAAGATTTTCTGTGTGTTTCTGTACAGCAACGTTCCGGGTATTTTGCTCTTTAATTCTGGGAATTCTGGGAAAGACTCCGATCAGATTACTTATAAAGACTCAACGACTTTAAAGCACCAGTTCAGTCTCTGTGCAAGGGTGCAACTTCCAAATCACAGCAGAAGTGTCTGGGTCAAGTCAGGACTAACTGACTCAGAGTCTGGACACAGTCCAGGTCGGTTTAATCAGCGACTGTTTGAGTCAAAGTCAGAGTCCATTAAAAGGTTAAAACCAAGTCACCATGATGAAAAAGTGAGTCATAAGTTCAAGCTGGGGTGTAGTCAAAGTCCCGACTCAAGTACTTCATCACTGGCAGCTGGAAAACAAGAATTTTACACACTAATTTTATATTTTTGTTTTTATCATATACAATTTTTCCTGTTTTGGTCCTCTGGATTAAATTAGAAATCATGTACTTGCATCTTTTTGTCCATTATACAGAAATTGGGATTCACATTTCTACTCATAGGTCACATGACAGTAACTCGACCAGCAGAATTTTCCACTCACTCCACACGATGATGGACAACTCCAGGTCAAAGTTGCCCAAAGGGTAGGAGCTAATGCGGCACAGATACCTCCCCTCGTCGGACAGCTCCGTGCTCATGATGACCAGCGACGAGTCCACGACGGGGTCGCTGTTCTTGAAGCGCACGCGCCGAGACCACGTCCCGAAAGCTGCGTGCACAGGTCGCAAGGAGAAGACGGGGTTGAGCGTGAGGAAGGAAGTAACACACACACACACACACACAAAATCAAGTGCAGAAAGTGTCACAATATGCTTCAAGCTTTTGTTGCTCTCAGTCTTTCTCACACAACACACACAAACACACATCTGTGTATTTCTACATTTGTGAGCACCTTTATAGATATATTACATTAACCAGGTCCCTACCTTAACCATCACAACTAGCCCCCAAACTAGCCCCCAAACTCGTACTTTCACCCTAACCTAAACCCTTTTCTAACTTTTAAACCATGCCTTAGCCCTTAAACAGTTCTTTGAAGTTGTGGGGACCAGCGTAAACAACCCATCATGCAACAATGTCCTCATTCTGAGCATTTTGGTGCTCAGTAAGTTGTCCGTGCAAGAATACACTCACACACATTCCACTTGGAAATACATTCACAGCGCGGGTGTGAAAGGCAGTCTTGAAATCACAGTGCATCACTTCCTAAATTGTTACACGTCTGTGGTCTTTAACTACCCCTGTGATATAGGTACGTCGTCAGTATCACTTCAAGTTCATTTAACACTTTTTGATGGCTGTGAACATTTGCCTTTGAGCTTTGTTAGTGCCTGTCGACGTGGAAAAAAAGGCCTCGAGCCAACACTTGTCAGGCCGAAACTAGCCAATCGACTTGTAATACCAGAAGTTTTCACGGTGGAATGAACATGTCAGAATGAGTTCTCACGCCCCAACGAGTGCGCTCCTCAAAGTAATGCCACTCGGCTCCTTAAACACTGACCGGTCTGTCCGTTAGTCTGGTGGGCGGTGATAATTTGCTCCTTTGTGCCGTCTGAATTCTCCTTATACCAGGTGACTTGCACCACCTGGACACCCGCGTTGGGCTGATAACGGCACGGCAGGACGGTCTCCTCATCCGCCAAGGAGAGGATGGGATCGCTGGAGGGGAGATCCACAAAGTTTCCTTGTATCGCTGCAACTGGAAGAGATGAAGAGGGGATGGATAAATACGTTCAGTTCACCTTTATTTGTATTGTCTCCTCCGATCTCGATTGTTTCTAGGCGAACCAGAGCCTGACCCCCGAACAAGCAGCAGCGGCAAGGAAAAATTTGTCTTTTAACAGGAAGAAATCTAGAGCAGGACCAGGCTTTTTTTTCTCCTGAATATATCTGTACTTCTGAGCCCGGCGGGAGGAGGGGAAACGCCCTGGGCACGTTGCCGACGGGCACATACACTATTCATTCACGCACTGGGACCGAGGGGAAATTGGAGTTCCCGTGACCTGAAAGTACCCCCCACCCCCCACGCGATATGCAAATTCTAGACAGGAAGCTGGCACGCCTTTACTCGTTCTTTGAAGTACAAACTCGACTCGCTGCAGGGCAGACTGCTGGTCAGTTGCTCGTTTACACGTGACTTTTCTAATTGATGTCTCTTTGTTTTCAAAAGAGCGGTGGATTATTTTGAAGGGTTGGGCTCTTTGAAGGATGTGGAAGTTCAAAATAAAGCCAAGAGCTATCCTTCCCCCCAACAATTTGCATAGATCTTGTCGGGCTAAATGGGAAAACATGTAAAACACTGTAGACTTTAGTTGTTTTGGACATGATATTTCAAACCTAAAAACATTTAAAATTTAAAAAGCCCTCTAATGTGCTTTTTTAAATATAAATATCTGAGCTATACAGGTTCGATTTGAGAGACAGCTATAAGGTAAGATTGTGTGCCTGATCAAGGCTTCTGGGCCAGTTCAGCATGGTTGAGAACGGCCTGGGATCACCAAAATTTTAGATAGCATGACCTAAAAGTGCCGATCTAGTTTTATTTGAGATGCGAAGTGCCACCATTTGAGTTTTATTGCAGAAGGAACTCAGACGGGGGCCCTTATCAGTTCACACAAAGACAACAAAGAGATTGCAGAGAATAAGCCCTCAACACAAGAGAAGATATGTCGCATAACTAGTTGCTCGGGATGAGCTCTTAAAGTGGCCTCACAAACGCTCGCATCAGCGTCTGGAGTAACCCGAGACATCGAACGAGGCTCAGAGGAAGCGTGTCTATGAATCACTTTTCCCGCTGCCACGCTCCCCTGGCCCCCAGCGGTCACATGTGCCTAACACTGGGCTACGATCGCAATCATGGGGTTCCTCCACATTGCTCGCCACGTTTGACACCCTAAAATAAACTATGTGGTAAAAGTGTTCCGTTTTCCACCGGTGATTTGTCATTGCTCTTACTGTGTGTTATTGTTTGTGTGGTTCGCTTGTTGATTGATTTACCGACAAGACACCTACCTGTGGTCGCGATATTGTTGGTACCAAAGGAAAAAAAACAGATGGATCACACCCAAAACTGCTAATAACAATATTACTGAGCGTGAATTAATTTTCTTGAACAGTAATTGAGGAAAATAAAACACACCTAATGTGAGATCATGTGACTTTGGAGATGCATGAACTGAAAAATCATGTGTTAATTGATTTGTTTCAACCCTCCAAAGGCCTCCGATATTTTTGCGGGGGTCAAAACACTCAACGGTAAACATAGCAAACAAATAAAAGTCCCAATTTATTTATATTTGGCATTGTGCAATTTCCCTTTGAGCGCTATGACTCACCCTCCCACTGCATGATAACAATGTCACTGGAATAACAAATATATTAGCACAAAAGCTAGCAAGGGCTACTGGAAAAACTACAGAACCGAGTGCCACAAAAGCCAATAAAGTTTGTATTACCTGTCCATAATATTCAATAAACGGCCTTTTATAGCCGGAATCAGCTCGCCACCGTTTCAGACAACTTTGGCTTTATTAGCCGCAATGCTAATTGATTTGTAAGATAGTGTTAGTTCAATTACGTTTGCTTCATCTTAAATAACAATTATGATATTTGATCTTGGTTTATATAATTTATAACTTTCAAATACTGGCAAAAAGACGACTATATTGGAATAAGGGGGCACATGATGATGATGGTGATGATTATGATCATCATTGTTGTTTTTGTTTCAGCATTAACAACAAAGCTCATCCCATTTTTTTAACTACCGCTACCACTTGACTGGTAGGATATTATGTTGAAATAAACACAACACTCTAGCACACACCAAAATGAGTTACGGGAGTGGAAAACAATATGATTGATGCATTTTACCATCAAAGATGAGTGTACTGCTGATACTAGTGTGTGTGTGTTTGTGTGTGAGAAGTCTCCTCTGAGGAATCTGCCTGTGCTGCATTACTGGAATAACACTCCTCTTTTCTCCTTTCTTTAGAAAAAACCTACAGCATGATCCTATTTGTCAAACTGACGCAGAGCTGACACGCTTGTGCACCGTGTGCGCGGACTGGATCACCACAAAGACACCCACTCATGGGCCCACACGTTACCCCCTCCCTGAATCACCAAAATGACGGACAAATGGGATCGACGGCAACCTGTTTTTCCTGAAATGTCAGACGGCTCCCAAGTGTTTTCTTGAACAGTTTGGCTCCGACTGAGCTTATTATTGAGAAAGGACAGCTAACTGGAAGCCAGCGTACAAATACTGACAACAACCACTGACAAAGCATCAACATTTTGTTGAAATTATACATTAAAAACTGCTTTTTCTTTAATTCCCCCGTATCCAGATACACCCATCTTTTGACGGAAAACATCCAAATATTGAATATACTTTTGAAAAAGTGCCCTCGGCGTGTAAAAGGTGTAGAGTTATCCACATTGTTGATTAGCTCTTCTTACCACAGATGAAGAGGATGCAGAAGGACTGGACCAGGGGTGTCATCCTCCCCAGCGGCCTACAGTCGGGACAGGTTTAGAGTTCACCGGTGCAAGTCACAAAACCCGAAGCGCCGAGGCAAACACATGCCTTCCTCACCCAGACTCGTATCCTAGAACCAATCCTTGGTTGGGAGAAAAGTTGTAAATCCCTCAGTAAAGAGCCTCTCAAGCCAAAGTCATCCTGTTCAGCCTCTGAACACCAAGAAACAGCTGCTTTACCTGTTCGGGATACACCTGCTTGTGTTTCTCTCCCTGCCTCTCTGTCCCCCTCTGTGTGTCTGTTTCTCTCTCTCACACACACACACACACACACACACACCTGAAACACATGCACGCACAAGCAGGTACACACTCAGAAAAAGTTGCCTTTCCTGTTATGCTGAGGCAACATGACAGTTATTTTCGGGTTGTTACTTGCTCTGCTCGAAGGAGAGGCAGGTGTAAAGTTGACACGAAGAAGTGGTAAAAAGGGCTGCAAAATAAGTGTGAATTTTTTTTTTTTTTAAAGGCAAAGAAAGGAAAAAGCAGACTATTCCTTTAATCATCATAAATAAAATAATAAAGAAAAGGATCCACCTTGTTAAAGACAAATATGAGTCACAAATTGCATCATATAGGATGTGTAACCACCTGTAAGCCTAAAAATCCCCCCCCCCCACCCCACACACACACACTACTTTTATTAACATTATTACTTTGCTTGTTATTAATTTGCAGTTGTTTCACTTTTTCCAGGTTTCTTTAAAACAGGTAAGCGTTTCAAGACGCCCTCCCTGCCATCCTGTGGTCGGCAGGAAATGGCCCTCAGAGCACTTTTGAGGTGATTTTGTGAGTGCCCGCAGTAGCGCAAACGCTGTTTTGTGACATTTAACCCGCCGAGGGAACCGTTCGTGCTAACCACTTTAGTGCGCTCGTCTGCACTAATTCTGACGTCGTTTCCTGGTGCCGAAAGAGGAAACTGAGTGAGCTGTCGTGACACACCGGGCAGGCGGCTACAAAAATACATTTGTGAAGTGTCAGACCTAAGTTTTATTTGTGATGGTAACGTGTACGAAGCAGTTTTGATATGCAGAAGATACCTGTACTAGCTTTAAAAAGAAAAAAAAAAAAAAAAAAAAGATTCCCATTGGTCTTTCTTACTATAAATTATGCCAATATAAAATTAATTAAAAAAACAAAAACAAAAAGCAGGCACTTGGAATATCACTTTTGAAAATGTTTCAGCAGAACATTTGAACACACTGATATGAATCGTTTGCGGGGATCGGGTCACTTCTTCATGCCAATGGTCTCGTATGTGGCATGGTCCTGAGCACCTAAGCCCTGAAAGAGAAAACAAGGGTTATTTATTTATTTATTTATTGAGGAAGGCACAATTAATAATTATTTAATCAATCGATCAGAAGATGTTGTACCCACCATATAAACTCTCTCTTCAACCTTTCGGAAGAGAACAACAGATATTAGACAACATTGAAACCTGAGCATGAGGCAACCACCATGCTCTGAAGAGAAGTATACTCTATGTGTTTGTGTGTGTGTGTGTGTGTCACATGCGGTGAGTGTAAAAGGAACTAATAAAAGGGGGAAAAAAGCAAAGCTGTGAAACAAAACCTTTACATTTATAGAACTCCAAAAAAAAAAAAAAAGTGTAAAAACTCCTGTCTGGTTTAAGAATATAATATATACGATCGCAATAAACAAGTAAAGTGAGGTTTGACTAGTTATTTTTATTTGTTTAGTTCTTGGCTTTTACTCAGTAGTGCTTCAACTGACCAGTGAAGGCGTCATTTCAAACCTTATTCATGTTAATGTGATGGAGGCAGATAACAAGAAATGTAATGTTTCCACGGCGATGTGATTAAAACACTCAAGCCTGCCGCAGCCAGCTTTCCAAAAACGGAAAAAACAAGTTTATATATCCGCATTGCACTCTTACCGGTTTCATTTTTCTAGCCTTTTCTGCCTTTGCGTTGAGAATCTGTTGTGGAAAAAGGAACACATCATCCTAACTCTTCCCTCTTTACTTTTGCTTATATTATTAAAAGTGTAATCGATATATATATATATATATATATATATATAAAGAAAAAAAAAATACAGCAAAACAGCCAATCAAGGGTGCCAACCTTAATCCTGCAGTAGAGAGCCGAGAGGATGATGCCGTACAGGAACAGAATTCCGTCCAGGATGTAGCAGAGCTGCGGCTCGGTGACAGCAGCTGAGGAGCGCAGGAGGGTGAATTAACTGTCAAAACTGACTTCAAAGACTGGATTTGTGACTTCTAAAAGAAAGAATTGATAGCAGGCACCAAATAATCCATATCCTTTGGTTAACATATTTTACTTTGAAAAGAATGTATACAAATAAGCTGATTGGCTTTGCTGTTGCTATGGGTGACAGCAGAAGATGACCTAAACCTATATATTTAAATTATTGTGTTAAATTCAGTTCTGTAACAGCTTCCACTGGATCATTATAGAGACTGTGACTGACTTGAACACATTTAAAACATTTTATTTTATTTTTTAATTTGAAAACTCGGTTTCTAGCTCTGGAAACGAGAACTTGCATACGGCGATGATGAAATGCGCCCTGAAAGCAGCAGTCATTTTCCAACCTGTCTCTTCCTTCCCTTTCTGCCTCCTCTGGACATCTTTCAAGGGAACGAATCACTTTTCTCCACTCTCAGATCCCTTCCAAAATAAAAGCACACCCCCCCCCACCCTCTAATTCGACGCGTTTGCGAGGCCATACAGCAGATGGAGGATGGGCGCATATTAGCGAGCGGCTGTAACGTCACCTCGGGGAAAGGGTGAAACAGACCTCATCTGTCTGAGCGCCTCTGGTTTCCGTAGCAATACAAAACCACCATGTATGAAAGTGGCCTGCTTCTATCGAAACTGGTCGGAACTATAAACCTGCAGCATCTCTGGCATCAACCTGAGATTGAACTCAAAGTAATAAATGTTTTCAGACCATTTTTGATTTTTGTACAAGTCCTAAACAGTTAAGTAATTAGGAAAATACACAGTTTTTGGCTCAGTGGTCAAAACTGAATGAATCTCCTTGTACAAAAGAGTTCCTACGCAATGAAGAATGACTTCTCTTCTCTCAGGAATTATGTTGTCACTTACAGAAGGAAATGGAAATCTATGTCCGCTACCACCAAATAAGCACGAATACATCTCGGTCGGCTCGTTCTATAAAGGATAAAAGTGGGGAATTTGTTTTTCTGTTCGGTTTTCCCTTTTTTAAATGCGAATTGGCATTGATTTTGACACGACTTGAAGCGCCGCGACAGCTTCGGCGAGCGCGGTCTCGAAAAAAAAGCTAGTCAGAACTCACCGGCCGTCCCGAAGTTCAAGAACAGAGGAATCGCCACGAGCATCAGGTTCTCTCCCGCCGCCATGATATCAGAGGCGCCAAGCGTCAACTGGACTCCCGCAGCGACTGAAACTGAAGTGGACTGTGGCTTTTCTTTTTTTTTTATATCCTACTTCTGCCTACTGATAAAAAGCTCAAACGCTTACATACCCCAGCCAAGAGGGGAAGTTGTGGTCTGAGCTTTAAGTCCATCTGGCTCAGATCTTGTCAGACCACTCCCCCTTTCAACACTCAGACGCTGCTAAAACCGTCGCTGGAGCTGTGGGTGAAACTTGATTTCTGCTTCTGTCTGTCCGCGGCGGGGAGATTGCATACTTTAAAAAAAGAGAGACGTCAACCGACAAGCTAACAGACGCGAAATACCAATCGGCCAGATTCCTGTTCTGTCGTAAAATATTTATTAGGATTATTTAGACATTGGGTTGATGAGCAGTCAACACTTGTGAGAGGTGAACAGGAAAAAGAGCTGACAAACACACGGAAAAGGAGAAAATGAAGAATTCAGGGGAGCCCTCCATGGTAGCAGCATTGCTTAGCGGTCCACTTCTCCAAACACGATATCCTGCGTGCCTGTTGCAAGAAAAACAACAACAAAACAAAACAAAACAGCGATGAGCACGTCGGATGAGTGCTCCTCTGAAGCCGAGTCAATGTCTCACCAATGATGGCCACCACGTCGGCAAGCATGTGTCCTTGGGACATTTTATCCAGACCAGCCTGGAAGAAAGAAAACTCTTAGCTTCGCAGCGCTATTAAGAAGACATGAGCTCATATGAAAGCGAATATTCATGAGCTGCTACCCTGAAGGTAACGCTAACTGCCCTGTTTTGTTTATGCAACGTTTAAGACACCCGACGAGCATCGAATCACAGCCATAACCTGCAGCCAAACAAAGAACAGGAAGGAGGCCGAGAACTGGGGGAGCTGTACATTTTTAAAAACGCTACGGCTGTATTTCAATAAACGCACATAATTGAAGTAAAAGCAGCCTCGAGGACCGGCCTTTAAAAGGGCTGAATAACTGATACACGGTGTTGGTAATATTTTACGCTGTTTTAAAAAGTTGTAAGTGCGCACCAAGTGAGCGAATCCTGGAGCTTTGATCTTGCAGCGGTAGGGTCTGCTGGAGCCGTCCGACACCAGATAAACGCCGAACTCTCCCTGCGGACGGCACACAAACGCACTCCAGTCAGTCAATTACACATCAAAACTCACCTTAAGCATTGCGAATGAACTAAGATCCGATAAACAAGTGTTTGTCCGACCTTTGGTGCCTCCACGGCTGTGTATGTGGCGCCTGGGGGAACCTGGTAACCCTCTGTGTACAGCTTAAAATGGTGGATCAGGGACTCCATCGATGTCTAGGGCGAAAAGTAGAAAAACATCAAAGGCGTCAGTGACCACAACCTAATCTCAATATAAAATTCAATAAATAAAAAAGGAAAAACAAGCACAAGCAGGGTTAAGCCATTTTCCAATGCAGGTGAGCTCACCTTCATCTCAGACCTCTTCGGAGGGGCCACTTTGGCGTCGTCGATCTTGATCTCCCCTTCTGGCATCTTGTTGAGCGCCTGGTGCATGATTCTCAGAGACTGTCTCATCTCCTCCACTCTGCAAAGATACCTAAGACACACAGAGAGGAAAGAGTGGTGACGGATGCCGGAAAAAAAAAAAAAAAAGCCCCGTGAGTAGGACAGTTGCAAATATTGCAATATTTGTCAATTGCGATGATTTTCCATATTCAAAATTACCGTCAATTATTTATTTTAACCACAAAGGTGCATAAAATAACTATGAATCTGAGTCTGACGTAATCGTCACCATCGCAGCCACATGTTGTTTACCTCTTGTCTTGATCGGTTTGGCAGGGAGCTATGGTTGGGATAATATGCTATGGCTAGGATGATATGCTATGAGTAGGATAGTATGCTATGGCTAGGATAATATAGGAGGTTCTGGTTCCAAAACCACGTACCACGGCACCGCTGTAGGTGCATTTTGGTTTTACGCCTAATGACAAAGAAGAGCCCAGTAACGTGGATGAAGCGATCTGTACGTTTGCCGTAAAAAAGTGCCAGTCAAAAGCGCTAATGCAACAAATCTGAAACAACGTCTACAGACTCACCATCCACAGCAATACGCCCAACTATTTCTTGATATTCAAAAAGTCATTAATTACACTTATTCATTAAAGTGCACAGTACAGTATTTGTGTTATTAAAGCTCATTATGCTATGAGCAGAATATAAAAAAGAAAAAAATTTGACTATATATTCGTCAATCACAATTATTTTTCTGACAATTAATCACCTCCAGAAAGTCCTAATCGTGACAGCCCTACCGTGAGCAGAAACTTGAAGCTGCTCCAAAACTCTTGGCCCATTTAAGGGACAAAGGGCAGACCTAATGAAGCCTGTAACGGTGTCACGTTATGTTAAATAACTAAGAGGTGTTTGCTCGTCTTGCACCTGTCGTAGCAGTCGCCGTTGCTTCCGATGGGGATGTCGAACTCCACTTCGTCGTACTTGTCGTAAGGCTGCGACTTTCTCAGGTCCCACTTGATGCCCGAGCCTCTCAGCATCACGCCGCTGGTAGAAAGAGAGGATGACTGTAATGTTCCCATCAACAGTAAAACACTTAGATTAAGGGGGGAAAAAATAAAATAAAATACCGCAGCTCACCTGAATCCATAATTGAGAGCTTCCTCTGAGGTAACTACCCCGATATCCACGGTTCGATTCTTCCAAATTCTATTGTTGGTCAACATCTGCACAGAAATGAATCAGATTTAACTTGAATAACTTATTGAACACTCGGAGATCTTGCGAACGTCAATAATCACCTCTTCTACTTCGTCGATTCTGATGGAGAAATTCTTGCACCACTCGTAGATGTCATCCATCAGGCCCAGGGGCAAATCCTGGAAACGCATTTAAAATTAGATTTCAATGACTTTATTCTCATCATCTGCGTGTCATGGCGAAAAGCTGGTGTACCTGGTGGACACCGCCTGGTCTGACGTACGCGGCGTGCATTCTGGCTCCGGACACTCGCTCGTAGAATTCAAACATCTGAAAGGAATCGAGAGTCACGGGCACAGAGTAGCTTAAATTGGACATTATTTCGCTTGTAACGGCGGTCCTGACCTTCTCTCTCTCCTCAAACATCCAGAAGAAAGGTGTCAAGGCGCCGATGTCGAGGGCGTGCGTCGTGACGGCCATGATGTGATTCAGGATGCGGGTCAACTCTCCGTACAGAACTGGAAACGGGAAGAATCAGACAATTTAGTGCAGAAACCACGAGTGGTAGATCAACCAGTGTGGGAAATTTAAAAACACCCATTAAATATACAAGAACATAGAAATAATTACATATATATCTGTTGGGTGAATCAGCAGTTAGCTTGTTAAGCCTTGTTCACACTAGGCAGTTCGTGGCCGCAGTGTTATTGTTGTAATTTGCCTTTACAAATCAAATGTCTGTTGTTGGTCCTGAATTTTGTAATAATAAATTTCCCCCACAAAATGCCACTTAAAGTCGAGTGCAATTTATTTTTCTTATTCATGGCGCATTTTTTGACTGAATCAACTCCGGGGGGGGGGGGGGGGGTGGACTTATATTCCAAAAAACACAGCCTGGCACACCTTTAATAAAACTCCAAAACAACTATGTACAGCTCAAAAATTAAAATTTACAAAAAAGCTTTAACTTCAAATGGTTTCAACACCAGGTTCAGTCACAACTACGCAGTCTCCGATTCTATTATGTTTGTATTTCTATGATTCTATTTGTTTCTCTATCTCTCTCTTATTCTCTCTGTCCTGTCTCCCTCTTCTTCTCCTCCTTTACCCAGCCCACTTTCAGCAGGATGGTTCCTTCTTGTAAGTCTGGTCCTTCTCAAGGTTTCTTCCCTCTTAAAAGGGAGTGTTTCCTTGCCACTGTGCTTACCTGGGGGTTCCGGCTCTGGGTTTCTGCTTCTGTAAATCACCTAGAGACGATTTTATTGTAAAAGGCGCTAGATAAATAGAACTGAATTGAAAACTTTTGTTTCAGTTTATATTGCGGCAGTGGTGGCGTGCAGATTGGTGCAAACAAAGTTGGCGTGGAGTGGGGTTGGCGCGGACAGTGGCTGAGTCGGAGTCTCCTGTGTCCGCTGACCTCAAAAAAACATTTTTATCTCCTGTTGTTTCTCATTGCTTTTCTCTGCTGCAGTCGCTGCACTGCTACATTTCACTTCCTTATTTTGCGGCCACGCCCACGTCTCCTCTCATTGGCTGGAGCTCTTTCTACGTCACCACAAGCAGCCTGGATATCTAGCAGGTTTGATATCCAGTTTTGCACCTGCGACACCGTGCAGGTCGTCGCCAGGGTCATTACTTGTGTCTTCAAGGTACTTAAGATGAGTCGCTAAGCGGATTAGTGACTCACTCCGATTTGGGCGAGGGCGAGTCGTGGCATCTAAGACACCGAAAATTGTTCCGTGTGTACCCGGCTTTAGTCTGCATCCCTAATCCAAATGAACATATGATTGTTGGTACCTCTGATCCACTGCGCACGAGGTGGAGCTTGGACATTGAGCAGTTTCTCCACAGCCAGCGAGTAAGCCTGCTCATTGCACATCATGGAGATATAGTCCAGGCGGTCGAAGTAGGGGAGAGCCTGGAGTATCAGAAGAAAAGGTAGAAAATGTGAGGAATTTGCACAAAAGCCTAAAACAGGAACCACAGAATGCCAACTAACCTGCAGGTATGTCTTGTACTCGATGAGTTTCTCCGTGCCGCGGTGCAGCAGGCCAATGTGGGGGTCGCACTTCTTCACTGACTCTCCGCTCAGCTCCATGACCAGACGTAGCACGCCATGAGCTGCCGGATGCTGAGGACCAAAGTTGATGGTCAGGTTGGAAACTTCCTTCTCTGCAGGAGGATCTTTGTCTAATGGAAGACAATTAAAGTTTCACGGTAGCAGTTCAGATTTATATTTGATGGTATTTCCTACATCTCTAAACAGAAAACATCTTTGGTATGTGTGAAAATGTGTGTATAACTGGAGTGGGTACCATTCCATGGGGGCGGGGTCCATTTCTCATTAAAAGCAGTCGGATACATCACTGCACCAGAAAATTGCTCCATCCAATCTACATCTGGTTGCCATTGTTTCTGCCTGGAAAACACCATCAACCTGAGATTATGTTGTGCTAAAATTGTTGATTGTATCGTGACCTTTAAATTTGTAACTGCCAGCCTTTAGATTGGTGTCCTTAAAAGAGATTCAGTAGGAAAAGACTTTAGGAATTTTGCCACTGTCCCCCAAAATCTAGTCAGTCGTAGTATTGCTAAAAAGTACATGTTGTGTTTTCCAAATCAATAAGACTTTGAGTCAGTGAATGTACCCCAGATCTACAGTTAATTTTACCTTATCTTGCTAGAAAATGCCAATCTTACATTTAAAGCTGATCTAGAAGCTAAGTAGCATTTACGTGTAAACACTCAGATTTTACTAGCATTAACGAAAAAACTCAATTCATAATAAATGTCAAAGAAAAATACATTAACTTTATGGATAGCAAGAAGGAATTTTAAGTACGTGCTGCAAATGGGAAAACATTTTGAATGCAAGAGCCGAGCTAGCAGTTGACAGCTTAGTTATCAAACAAGAACGCATACTTCACAAGCTACAAATGCTTTGCTTCTGAAATTGATACTTGACAGGTAGACATATGTGTACTTTGCAAATATACGCATTATTCATAGTGCGACACTTAGAAAACGACTGAAATATTCCTTAGAAGGACAACCGGTTTTATTCAGCATGAAGCTATCGTTAGCTTGTTGAAGTGCAGATTTAGCGGCTTGGAACAAGATGAGTAATAGGAAGTCACGTATTCCGTCTTTTTCCCGGCTTACCTGTTTTGCAGGACAGTGCAGCTGGGGCTCAATACATTATTATTTAGTATTATTTTGGCTGAAGGACGTCCTAGTTTAGAAAGCGACCTCAACATCGTAGCCGCCATCTTGGCTAGGCTACCTCTGACCAATGACGTAGAATATTTTTCTTCTTTGTGTTTTTTAAAAGTAGGGTATTGCGAGTTTCTTAAGTGTCTCTGCCACCTACCGGTTGAAAATAGTAATTGTTTGTGTTCATGGTCCTAATGACTGTACTTCTTATGGTATATTTTCACTTACAAACTAGATGGAATTAATATGATGACCATTGTGTTTTTTTTTAATTTGAAAAAAGAGTAATTACTGCTTATTTTTATGAAAATAACAATGTGTTTTTTTGTTTTTTTTTCTTTTACAGTACTAAAATTTGAATATCCTGAACAAAACTTTAAAAGTGAAATGTACATATTATATAGACAAATAGTATACGAATCAATATATTTCAAGCTTTTATTTGTTTTGATTTTGCTGATTAGGACTTGCAGCTTCAGAAAACCTCAAATTCAAAAACTCAGAAAATTAGAACATTGCTTGAAATCAATAAAAAAAAAAAAAGTTTTAAATACAAAAATGTCAGGCCTCTGAAAGTAAAATCTTGCATCTGTAATGAGTCTATAAAATGTATTGGTTTCACTTTTTATGTTGGATTGCCTGAATAAAACAACTTTTACATGATATTCTAATTTTCCGAGTAGAACTGTAATTCTTTTAATAATTAATAATAATAATAATAATAAATAATAATAATAAATTGAATTTGCTATTTATGAAAGAATCTCAGCAATATGGTGCAACATCTTGTTAAACTGAGATTGTCTTTTTTGCTAAACTAGTTGCAAAGACTGTTTATCTGTATAAGATGTATACACATCTTGTGCCGAAATGTCCTTTCACTGACGTATACTGTACCTTTTGGGTTCTATCACTTCCCCCTTTCAAAAAATACTAAGAAGACATTTTATAAAAAACAGTGCTTTATTTATGTAATACTGTGGAAAAATAATTACATACCATTTTTAAAAAATACTGAAGATAATGAAATTAAAAAATGAGAGCTTGATAATGTTTGTTGTACAACTTTTGAACAGTTTTCTCTGCTACGAAGAACAGTACAATAAGATAAACATTGGGTTTGTTTCTAAATTCAAAGACACAATAATACAGGATACAGTCCTACCAGAGGTATAAAAGTACTGTAACAGGATTGTGTGAGAAATGTTATGGACAGATGTCGTAACACACACGCGCATGTTTAGGCACAGACATGCACACAGTCATACTGTATGTACTGTCCTACCCCCTCACACACACTTAATACACACGTCTTTATGCATATAATGGCCACGCGCATTCGACTCTGGCACTGCATGTTTTATAGTATGCTTTCCATACCCACGCAGTCATTCACAAAACTTTACAAACACGCTGTACAAATCGACGCGCGCACAAACACCCACACAGCCCCTCTTGAGCTCTCTCACACTCGCGCGCCCGCACACTCGCAGCCATACACCACTAAATGTCAATATCGTGGACAAGCCTTCCTTGAAAGTCTCCTTGCACATTCTCCGCTGGCCGTTTTGGCAAACAGACGATGAGGAATGATTCAAAATGGAAATGTACGACATGTTACCCTATAAGGCCACTCAGTTCTAAACCCAACATGTGTTTTTTTCTCTCTGTCTGCACCAGGCTTGTAATTCTAAGACCTCAGAGGGGGGAAAAAAAGACTCCAGCCTGATGAAAAAGGGCCCCCTAGCCTTGTTGGTAAAGCAGCGGTCACCGACAGAAGGACCTTCTACTGCGTCTACATCTATGGTGAGGAACAACATGAACACTTGGCACTAGCTTTTGTAATTTGTCTTTTTTTTATACACTGATATACCCTTCTGATGTGAAATACATCCGGAATTCAGGACTGTTGGCACAAGTCTTCGCTTCCAACTCCCCAGGCAGGCAAACTCCCAAAGTTATGCGCGCTCACGGTTGAAACTTTTGGTCCATACATACACATTATATGTTTTACACTGACAAAAATAACTTTGTAACGTTAAAAAATAGAATACAAAGCTCTAATCTGGTGTGCAAATAAAAGAAAACATTATACGTACAGATACATATAGATAAGAGACGTCTAAGCATGAATACTGTAGATGCAGTGCAAAAAAATGATGACCCCCCCCAAAAAAAAAACAAAAACAGACATGTTTGCAGGTACACAAAGAAATTATGAGATACTATATATAAAATGTGCTCTGTGATCACCGAATAAGACTTATTCAATGATGAAGGAACTAAAAGCTGGAAATGGCGGCCAGAAATGACTCCCACCGGCTGAGGTTTTTATTAATCCGTCTGTACCACGCTTGCCAATCAGTCGTTTATTTTTGCCTTAAGACAACTCTCCCTTTCATCATTTACAAAGTCAATATATACTAATATAAAAAAAAAAAAAAGAAAAAAAGCTATAGGTCCCCCAAAAGGATCTGCAGTCCCGTCGCTTCTTGCTCTCTTTCCAGGGCTTGATTGTGACTTGCGCCATCTGCTTTGCAGAGCTTCGGATATACAATCGCATCGGGAGCTGGGGAATTCAAGATTGTGTGGAATTTCCCGTCCCTGTCTCGCTAAAATGCGCCTTCCCGCTTGCTCGCTCTCCCCGTGCCTCAGTGGTTCTCATTCCCTCCCCGTCTCATGGGCACGACCTTCTGACTGCTTTTGTGTGTGTAAGTGTGTTTAAATCTATGCCTGTGTGTGTGTGTGTGTGTGTGTGTGTGCGTGCTTTTAAGTGTGACGCTATTTATAAGTTGCATCCTCGTGCTGTGTTAAGACCGTGAGGTGTTTATCTCTGTCTCACACATGAGTCTGCATCCTCTGCGTGTGTCGGCTGTGGGAGTAGTCAGAGTGCTGTGAGGTGTAGGAGAAGCGAGTGGAGCTGCCGTATTTCCCCAGTCCAGTCTCTGATCGCGGTGGGGCGGGACCCCCAGGTCCCACGCCTACCCCGTGGCTGCCCAACCCGGCTCCCACCCCAGATCCCACGCCGTACATCTCGTAAGAGGGGCCGGCTTCCAAGGGCGCCAGGCTAGACGGGGCGAAGCCCATGCGGTAGGTCTGGTAATGCGAAGGGTATCCGTAGTTGTCATAGGCCAGCTGGGAAGTGGAGTCCATGAGGCTGCAGTCGCCCGGGAAGTCACCAGCCACAGGGGCGGGGTTCGCTGAGGGCTGCTGGCTCTGGCCACCACGGGTGAAGGTGTTGAATTGGGCGTAGCTGATGTGGGAGAGTCTGGAGGGGGGCCGCGGGTCGTAGCACGCCTGGGGCCGGCCGGGGGACGTCAGCGGACCCGGTGGGACAGGGGCTCCTCCGCTGGCTGTGGCTCCAGACCCGCCAGTGCTGCTGCTGATAGATGCAGCGCCCCCTGGTGTTCCGGCAGGGGAGCGGTAGTCGGAGTAATGCATGGTGGAGCCGGAGGCAGGGCGTCCCTCGTCGTGGGTGGAGGCTCGCACGTTGTAGTAGCCATTGGTGGGGTCCTGATATAGAAACATTAGAAAAGATATAATGACGACAGCGTTCCACCATTTTTTATTTCGATTTTTAAGTCTTAAGTGCTTTGAAAAGTGCTAAACAGTTAAAAAAAAAAATAAAAATTTCTTAAATTCCCAAAGAGGAATTCTGTTTTGTCCAAAAAAGCAGAGGTCAGCTTGAGTCGATTGTCTTGCTATGATTTTACCGCGGGGTAAACTCTTTGGTGACTCAGCTGCTCGAGAACAGTCGCAGTCACTTTTGAGAAAATGAATGAAACCTGACAAGGCCGGCGTCTGAAGCAGACTCTAAAACGACGTCAACTTTTCGCTGGCCTCAAGAAACGGCTGCTGTTTTAATTTATTGGGACTTCTGCAGACTGTGCTCAAGAGGTAAAAGCGAGAAAACTGGGAAATATCGTGGAAGAAATGCTTATTTATAGGAAACACATCTGAGCTGTCAACAAGTCATGAACTCCCGGGTTTGGATCGTGCGTCTCCGGCATGAAAAAGCAAGAACACATGCCCGTTTCAGATATTTCACAGTGATTCTTTCTGACAGGACCCTGCCATCTCATCATTTCTCACATAGCCTCATTTCCCCATCAACAAAAACCTGACTTCTTTCTCGGCTTCGGGCAGCGGCGCGGCGAACGCTGGCTGGCTGCAGCTGCTGGAGGCTTGATCTAACCACCTCCTGGGGTGGAATTGTGTCTTTCTGCAAAGTAATCCAGGATACAGGGATAGTGTGTTTGCCGGCAGGGCAGCAGAGTGTTTTGGCAGCTTTATGCATGAAATACACTCATCACCTTGACTCAGCCCCATAATGTGAGTTGTGCAAGACATATAAAAATTAATAAATCATATTAACATAATGGAAAGAAAGTCTTGTACATGGCTTGTATTAGGCTTTACAGCCTAATAACTAGAATCTAAATATATTTTCTTGTCGCGTCACATTGTGCCATTATGCCTCCTGTACACTAGGGGTCAGCAAAGTCTGATCATACAGCAGGACAACAATGGCTAATTTAATTTGACATTAGGAGGGAATGTGAGCATGAATGGTTTTTTGTTTTTGTATGTTGCCTTGTGGTGAGCTGGCGACTCGGGATCCTGTATGTGGCCCTTGGACTAAAGTAAACTGGACACCCCTGCATGCATCTGCACAAGAAAGCTAACCTCCAGAGCGTCGCAGCAGGACTGCACTCAGTCGTCAGGTCACCGTTTCCCAGCGATACGTCTCGGTCTCGGCGCAGACGAGACTTTCACACGTGTGAAATGTTCTCAGCAGTGCACGGAGCCATTTGACGCCAGACCGCTCTGAACGACGCGTGCAGGTTAAAGCGCCTGACTGTAACCTCCAAAGCACGGCCAAGTAAAACAAACATTGTGTTGGTAGAAACCCGAGCCTCACGTGGATTTAGCTTGGATGGGCAGTGTTTTGATCGCGTCCCGCAAACAAGAATGTTTAAGGAGTCACGCAGAGGTTTTTGTACGCGCTTTTTTTTTTATAGTAGATGAATTCCTTAACATAATAAAATTACAAGTCTTCTGGACAAACATAGCCAAAAGTGGGCATTAATTCCACTCTGCTTGATTTATCGCTGACGATGGCACGCTTAATAACGACAGCATTTCTTGGCACGGCGTGTCAAAAAGGTTGCCAACCTGTAGTCTGGAAGGGTTCATGCAGACTTTTCAAAATAAACGTTTGGATTTTCCTTCGACTCGACCGTGGTCATAAATGTAACGTACCGTATATAGCTAGGTACGCGTGCATGCACTGTACTAATGAATCAGTCATCTGTATTAATATTAAACTCTCGAAAAAAACTCCCTTTAATTGACTTTGATTATTTGTACATAGTGTGTGCACATTATTCAATGAAAGTCACAGTCACGTTGCCAGCCTTTGAGCTATAATTAACCAAAAGCTTGCTCTATAATGCTCTTATTCTGACTTTGAAACCATCCATTGATTGGCTGCTAATAATCAATACATACTCATGACAAGTTTTTGTCATAAGGTGTTTGTTTCTGAGCTCACCTTTAGGTCATACTCCTGACGGGTGTCCAGGGTGTCGCTGCGGAGGTCAGACTTGAGCTCTATTTCATCTTTAAAGGGCTGATTGGAGGGAGAGAAGGACACAGAAGGGAGAAACTAAAGCATCAAACAACAAAACAAAACAAAAAAAAAAAGAAAAAAAGGGTGCCGAAACAGAAGAAGGGGGAGGAGGCCACAGAGTATGACAAAGAAAGAGAAAGTGGAATTTAAAGTGTTAACAGGAGTGATATCAGGGGGAAAGAAGAGTTTGTTTTCAGTCAAAAAGGTGCGTTTTGGCATATCGGGAGAGGTTACTGAGTGTACTTTTTCTACGGCGACAGGCTGTGAAAACAATGTGCGGCCCAAGAACACGCGTCCCGCTGCTGCTCACCGAGTACATGGCCTTGACCATGCGCGAAGCCGTGGACACGCTGCCGGAGTCCTCCTCCAAACTGTGCGTCTCCTTGTTTATTGTTTCCACCTTGATGTCAGGCTTACCCAGAGTGACCCCGCGTCGACCTGGAAGCAAAACACGGGCAGGCTTAGGGTTGCAGCTGCATGCAGTGTTTTCTTGAACCAGTGGGGGGCGTTTATCCGCGTGGCAGAGAGTTTGAGGATGAATCCTCTTAAATAAAACACTGAAATCGCTACAGGACATGCAAAGAGGAAGCGCAACGAGAAAAGGACTCACTGCCTTTGCGCTGTCTATAGAAGATCAGAACCAGGACCAGGAGAAAGATGAACAAGACGATGGTACAGCCCACCGTCCCCGCAACGATTATCCCCACTGGGACTTTCTCTGGAGGGAGAGGTGAGGAAGTGATGTCACTAATGTTTTCCTCCATTACTTTCACAACACAAGACAAAGTACCCGTCTCCTTCAGTGTGATGATCATGGTTCCAGGACCAAAGGAGTTCCACGCTGTGCAGTTGTACGTGGACAGGAAGTCTGACTCCATCACGTTGTTGATGGTGAGCGTGGAGAGGACGCCCCCGCCCTCGGCGGACGGTTTGCTCTGTTCCACTGTGTACCTCTCCAGCAGCGTTCCTTTCTCCTTCTCCCACACGTTCTCCTTCCATGCCCAAACCTGAAACACGGGCACGATCACGGAAAGAATGATAGGTATTGTTTTAAGTTTTAAGCATATGTGGCTTGAATATATACACAAGGCAACCCAGTCCTACAAAGTGGAAGATCCAGCCGGGTTTTCTGTCCAACCAGGAAGCCACTATGGGCCTTGTAGGACCGAGCTTAATAAATCCTAGTATCACGCTTACATTATAATAGAACACATTCAAACAGCAACAGTTTGTATATTTCTGCGGCGTGAGGTGCAGGCAGAAAAGGCGGAGAGGGTGGGGCGGGGGAGGGATACACAGCTGGTGAGAATCTTGCACATTCTCTGGCTCTAAAGCCACTAAAAGCAACTGTATTATTCAGCATGGAGGTACTGTACTAAGGCGAGTTAATTATGCATAAGCCCACATGTTCTGATAATCTGTCCACTTATTCCGGGGAAAGATAATCTCATGTCTGTGGCATTTACTGGGACAACTGTTCCTCTCCGGTCCTTTATATTTTATAAATCTCCTTCCATCCCCGGCCTCTGCCGCTTGCATTAAGGGCGCTTGCAAGTCAGGTCAGATCAGTCACACGGGCGGGGTAGCAGAAGACGCCGCCGAAGAGCATCCGGCGGGCTGATTTTTGACGCAAGAGCTGGGTGGAGGGGTTGGGGGGGTGTGGAATTCTGGGAGAGTTTAAGGGTGAGTCACAGCACGCTGGGAAAAGGGGACCGTGCCTAAAAGCATTTGCCGATGAACAGGGAAATGTTGCAACAGTAATGATGTGATACAAAATGGGACAAGATAGGGCTTTTAGGAACCATTTGACTAAAAATTTGGATAGTTCCATTATGGATTCGGCGCCGGAAGTACTGTTTCTTTATTTATTATGACTTACAATCTTATCTGGAGGAGGCGTACTCGCGATGGCACATTTCACTTCTCCTCTCTCCCCTCTCATGGCGTACTGGACCGGATCACTGGAGATAATGGGAGGACCTGCAAAAGGAAATTTAAGGGTCAAAGCGAATATTTTTTTTTTTTTTTCGAAGTTTCATTTCTTTGAACCACGAATGTGGTGCTGTTTCTCAGTATTGTTTCTCAGTATCTGACATACTAATCTCTTCTTAAAAAAAAAAAAAATAAATAAAGTACAGCTGGAAGCTGGATACACGGATTTTTGTTTTTTGGTTTTCTGACCGTTGACAGTAAGGGTGACCTCGGTCTCCCCGACTCCGATCCTCGGGACGATGGCTTTGCACACGTACTGGCCGGCGTCGGCTTGGCTCACGGACTTCAGATACAACTGGTTGCTGTTACTCAGAACCTGGAGGGAGTTGAAGAAAATGCCCAAATATGACCAAAATAAAAGCCCACATATACAGAAAAATAGAGGGGGTTAACGTTTCTGCTCCATAGACCGATTATTTGAGAGCGTCCGTCCTATTACTCTGACCCTAACTGGTTAACAATACAAACTCCGGCATTATGAGCTATCACAACGGTTTAGCAGTTGCCTAGCAACTGTCTCCACTGCAAAAATTAGCTGGGTGATAATTATGTCTTACTGTATAACCAGATGGTAATGGATTCCTGCAAAACAGTGGCTTTAAAGTGCAGATGTAGGCTTTACCAACCATGTCTGCGGCTGCATAGTATTTAGTTACACCTCGGTCTTACTGAATATTTGAAAAAGAAGGGTTGCTTCTTCGGCCTTTGTTCTTCTTCTTATTGGCACTTATGACATGCCAGTACAGTCAAGAATTAAGTGAAACTATAGAAGAAACAAGCTAACCTTTTCCTGTATTTCTTCACAGAAGAGAAAATTCTCATTATCTAGTGCAGGGGTCGGCAACCCAAAATGTTCAAAGAGCCATATTGGACCAAAAAACAAACAAAAAACAAATCTGTCTGGAGTCGCAAAAAATGAAAAGTCTTATTTAAGCCTTATATGAAGGCAGCACAGGCTGTAAGTGTATATTAACTATATTAGCCTACTATCAAAATGACTAAGTAGGCTACAAATGAGCATTCATGATTAAATGTTTATTTTCCCTGCAGCGCATCCTGGAGAGAATGACACACCACGTGACTACTCTGCTGTACGATATTTGGTGCTTTAAGTTTAACTTCCATTACAATATTAATGTATTGTGTTTTGTTGCATTGATGAAATTACAGAAATACAATCAAGAAATCAGATTGTTGGTGTCATTTTTATTTTGAGGATTCGAAAAAAAACAAAAAACAAAAACAGAGTGGAATGTGCATAATAGCCACGACACACCCGCCGGTTTGTTTGCAACAGCCGCCTGCCTGGCACCGCGCCGCGTTTCAGGCTATAACGCAAATCTTCGTTGACAGAAATGTTGAAATGTAATATTTATTATGCACATTTTTAAAGCATCGGAAAACGTTAAGAAAGTTTGTCAAGTTTGTCCTCCTACAGAAACCAATTAAAACAAAAATATATCCCCCCATCTTTTTCCATTTTCATACATTTTTGAAAAGGCTCCAGGGAGCCACTACGGGGGCGCTAAAGAGCCGCATGTGGCTCCGCGGGTTGCCGACCCCTGATCTAGTGTAACTCAAGTGTAACTGGGGGTAGAATGTATCTGACAGTCGCGATATTGAAACCAGAGAGGAACACACACAGAAAAACGTAAGATGAATGTGAGGAAAAGACTCATAGCCCAGAAAAAAAAAGACATTTTAGTGTATAGGCATGCTTGTGACCTTGAGTAATAACTGCTGCTGTCCAGTGAGAAAAAAAACAAGTGGATGTAAAAGCCTCTTACCATGTTTGAACCCTTTTTGAACCACGTCAGTGTGAGTGGAGGGTTCCCAGCCCATTTGCAGTTGAGGGTGACATCGGAGTCGACGTCGACCGTTTTCGGCTGAGGCTCCACCAACAGGATGGGACCGACTGGAGACGCAGAAACAGACACAAAGGTGCGCTTCATCCCTCTGACTCCAGACCGCGGTGGAAGGTAAGCAAGTCTGGAGTGAGATGAGCGCCAGGTGACTCACAGTGAACGTCCACCAGGATGCTGACGTTGGTCTTCCCCACGGCGTTGAAAACCAGACAGGAGACGGGCTCGGTGAAAAAGGAGTGGTCGGCTTTGGTGGTGAACACGCTCTCCCTGGCACCCTGTAGCACCACGCCCCCTTTAGCCCACCTGGGGAGAAAATACTGAAGTTATACGCGTGCAAATGGAGACGCATTTTTATCTTTGCTAGCAATGATCACAAAATGAACATAAAAAAATGAGTCGCACAGTAATATATAGGCAAGCTTCTTAAAGGGACGGTTTAAAATCAAATTTTAACCAAGCTAGAAATCTACGTACAGTATAGTGTATTTACTTGCTAATGCTAATGCTAATACAATGGAGTTTGGGTTTTTTTCACATCAGATATCAGCTGCTACCACTGAATAGCTAAGCAACATCAGAAGGTCCAAAACCCTCAAGGAATCATTTATCTCCTACCCGCAGCCCGATTAACCCGGACCAGGGACCACAAGAGGGCAGTACATACAAAGTATCAGTATATTTTGGGTTTTTTCCTTTTGTAACATAATTTTTTTTTACTAACTCTACTGAAAATTATCTACCTGTGCATGTACGATTACACAAATTTTGTATTATGCATTATAAAAGAGTTGCTTAAAAGCTTTTTATATTAGGTAGGCTGCAAATGGTGAAAATTAAATTGGATTTAAGGAAGGCGGACATTAGAATTGATGTGCTTTTCGTTTGCTTTGCAGACCTGTAGCCCATTATAGGAGGGTTGGCATGAGCCTGGCAGGTGAAGGTGACTCTGTCCCCCTCCAGGACGGAGCGAGGCTCGATGGACAAGGTCACAATCGGTGGATCTGAAAGAGACGCGGAGACTCGCGTAACAACAGCCTTCTGCAGTCTGGAGGACATATCCAAAATGGCTTCCCGCGCATCACTTTAGCCTTCCCATTAAGCTGCTGAGGGGAGTTTCATACGTCAAAATGTAGGAGAATGTGAACATTATCGTCTAGTTTAAAACCTAATCAAAACAGACTTACGGTGCACATTAAGGGTGACAGTTGTGCTTTTGCCGGTGGGGATAGCCAGGTTGGTGGCCATGCAGCTGTAGTTCCTCCCAGTGTCAGTGTCAACTGGCTGGATGGGCAGGTAACTACGTGTGGTCACCCTCTTCCTGTCTGGAAGCACCTCCTGATGGCACCCCCGCCGGAAAAAAAAAAAAAAGCTTAAATACGAATGAAATTCTGCCATTTTAAAAGCTGCACAGTCTCCAGTGTGTGTTCCTTTGCTGACGCACATTGACGCTGTTAGCGCCTTCCACAGGCAGACCGTCTTTGAGCCACTCGATCACAGAAGGCGGTTTGGCCCCCCGAGACACGCAGCTCAGGTTGTAGAACTCCCCCGCATTTAGCAGCACCTCGGGACCCCCGTCAATCACCGGGTCATCCGGGGGGACTGGATGAGAGAGAAAAAAGGAGGGCGTCAGGGAGGTGCGGTGCGTCATAGACCTCCGCAGACGTGCGATCTGGGACGCAAACGTACTGAGGACGGTGAGTTTGGCCCTCCTGGACCTCAGGGCGGCGTCGGGAGCCTGGCACTCGTACAGGGAGTCATCAGACAGTTCAGCCGACAGGATCTCCAGGTTGTACTGGCCCAACTCCTGCACACGCAACACTCGGTACCGGGGCCAAGCTGCACACACACACATATAAAAAATTTAAACAATGTAAATATAACATGAGGAGATGTGTAATATCTGTAGTAAAGGAAAGTGATTTAAAGTAGTGAAATGAATGTTGGAAGCAGCAGAAAATGACATACTTAGAGCAATAAATGATAAATAAAACTGAACCACAGGATATTATACTCATTTTAATGGTTGCTACATGTCAACCGGTTGCATTATTTGATCTGAACTCCATATTAATCATATTTATCAGGATCTACACACGTGATTTCCAGAAAAATTTCATAAAACACTGTCACTTTGTGCCAAAAACGAAAGGAAATGTGTCCTCCCGTGGCATTAATTCGGACGACATCAGAGCAGTGCGACAAGGCAGCCGCGAACCAACGCACACACTCAGACACAGAATTAACACATTTTTCGCACACCAACATGGCTTCCCTTGCCCCCCCTCCACCCCTCTACAACCAACCACCACACGGCCCAGCTGTGTCCCTGCTGTGCATTCGCGCCGTCAGGTGGCGTCCCTGCTCTCCCTCACCAGCAGGAGGAAGGGGGTGGCGGGGGGGTGGGGGGAAGGAAAAAAGACAAATGCATTATGACAGCAACGTTTTAGCGGGCTCAAAACGACTCCAGTCCACAGTGCGGAAATGGTGTCTGCTGCCCAGACATAGATTGAATGTGAATTTTTCTTTTGCCCTTTGCGTGAATAGACCTTAAACGGGGGGGCCGCGCAGCCTGTGCAACCTTGTACGTCCCTGTCTGCATGCATCTACGTGTGTGCAGCCGGCATATACATTCATTTGCATGCCAAATGTAGAGAGAGAGAGAGAGAGAGAGAGAGAGAGAGAGCATATAAAAAAACTGAGAGCGAGGCGGCGGTGGGGGGGGGGTGTAGGGTAGCAGAGGGGACAGAGCCTTATACACAAACACGCGCCCGCCCACCGAGGATACATGTGCACGAGGCGGCCAATGTTCATTCACATGGTTTCATTTAAAAGCATTGGCTCCAAGCATTGGACCATTACGGTAACAATATGATTAAAATAAAAAGGGGGCGGAGATGTGACAGATGAGGACAGGAAGGAGGCTGAGGGGACAGAAGATTAGTAGGGAGTTTGTCAAACGAGTGGAAGACAGAAGAGAACAGTAAAAAAAAATAATAATAATTAATAAATAAATACAAATAATGAGACCTGCAATCAGGGGAGTTGGGGGGTTGGTGGTGGGGGGGATAGAAACAACATCCATAAAAACAAGGATGTGAACAACATGTCAGGAATGATGCCGTCTCCCTCTGGGCCAATCAGTTAAAAATATGCCCACTTGATTTGACCAGTAATGGCCACGTCCCCCTTCGGCCTAATCAGTGTAATTCTGACAATGCGGCAACACGGTGATGTCATGCATCATCCCTTCATCTCAGCTTGATGGAGATGTAGGAAATTCAATAAATCAAACAGAATTTCATACCGGGACAAAGTCGGCTGAGGCAAGGACTAGGGTTGGAGAGTAAGGGCTGTAAATTAGATTAATGAAAGTCTCAGTAAAACTGTCCTCCTTAGTCAAGTTGGTTAACAATATCGGCTGAATGGGGATGAAAGACCTCAGATTCCCCCACTTAATCCCGGATAATAATATGTGCAAAAGGGGAATCTAGCTAACGCTCAGAACACCCCCCCCCCACCCAAAACACACGCATTGGTCACCACAGTTATGCACAAGCAACGGCTCAGGCATTTGAAATGTTATGAGAGAATATTAATGCGTCCAAAGTGGCTCAGTCTAGCTATATTTTTCAAATTTGGCTCTGTGGGAAAGGACTATTTTGCCCTATAGATCAAACTGGGGCCACTTTAACTAAATATGCTGGAATGTCCGCTGCCGTTCTCTCCCACAGGGGCCTGTCAGACAAGTTAATGTATCCTTCATCGTTGACCTCAGCAGCGTTTTAGTTCAGTTTATTTTACATTGATTACACTAATTTGACTTTAGTGTCTTTAAACTTTCGCTGACTAGCTTTCCCGTGGCCGTACGTTGTCACGGTGGACAACGGGAGGCATCGGTAGATCATAGTCGAAACTTTATTGTTAATCGTGACAGCGAATAACAGAGCTGACATTAGCATTTATCTCTAGGCTGTGCTGCGTCTACCCGAGGAGCCCCTGGCACGGTTGTAAGATATCTGATTTCATGTTGGCTTAGTCAGAACTCATTCGGACCAAGTCTGACAGCGATTGTTACGCTGCCCGTGCTAGTTGCTTCTCCTGCCGGTCTTGTTAGAGGCACCAAACAGAAAAATTCACCGATGTTTGTACATATGGTTTTTTTTTTTTTTACCCCCACTCATATTTTCAGTCTTTATTCTCCAGATAAAAACATCAGATAATTGCACTTTTTAGACCGTGCATGCCAAAAAAAAAATAATAATAAAAAAACTGCGCAAAGCTAGCCCACAACTAATTAGCGAGACTTAAATATTGGTAGTGAATGCGTAGAGCCAGTGTGTCTCTGCCTCAAGTGACCAATTAAACGATTCAAGAACAATAAACACTCCTGTGTACTTATTCTAACTTGTGTGTTGGAATTGCTAAAAACCTCTACCACGCACGCAGAATAACAATTTTGCCAGTTGCGATCTAAAAGTATCAAAATTAGCTCTCGTCTGAGTCACAAGAAGGGGGGCCCGAGGCGGCCATATGATGTCTCACCCCGGAGGTCCTCTCCGATGCCCAGAGCCAGACCATCTTTGGTCCACTGAACGATGCCCGAGTAGTTGAAGACGACGCAGGACAGGATCACCCTCTGGCCCCGCACCACCGACTGGTCTGCCGGCTCCTGAGAGAACCTTGCTGTCCACACTGGAGAGGCCAAAAAAAAAAAAAAAAAAAAAAAAAAAAGGCAGGGGCAAGTTAGAAAAATGTGCAACTTTATTGTGCAGATACTGAAACTAGTCTACACTGTAAAATCTTTCTGACCATGGATGGAGAATGTTATTCTATATGGGGTTTTGTAGTTAATCGGTTGAAGACCGCTCCCTGCCCCCCCACCCCCTGGTCGACGATAGCCAACTTTGATCACAAGTTGGCTCGTGGCCATTAGTCGAGGCGAGAGAGGAGCATCGCGGAAAGGCAAAAGATGTCAGGGAGTCGGAGGAGACGAAAGAGGAAGAAAGAAGACAAAGTGGTTAATGCTGACTCAGGAAAAAAAATCTGGGAGATCAAACAAGGCAACTTCAGCCATGGGCTCTCTCTTTCTACCCCCCCCTCGCGTCTCATTTCTTCAAAACTTTGCGGCCTTCCCTCTTTTTTTTTTCTCCTTTCTTCATTCCTCCTTATGAGTCATCTCCCAGGCTTCTTCTCACAAACCCTAACTACAGTGGCCGCCATTGTCTACCGCCGTTCGGGTCTGCAGTCGGCAGACAGGCAGACAGGCAGACAGGCAGGCAGGCAGGCAGGCAGACGGACGGACTTGAACCAATCTGCCCACTGACTGACACAAGGAAGAGAAAAAAAAAGCCAAAACACAATAAAAAGAAAATGCTATTCTTGATGCCGCACAATGACGAGTTCTAATTAGCCGTCCCCTGAAGACGTGACAATTTGCTTCCCCCCCCTTAGATTCTCCATTCTTTCCATTCCGTCTCCTGCTTTACTTCATCTCAACACTGACTTCCAGGAAGCTCATACCGTAGATCATTAACCCAGTTGCGTTGCTCACCCTCTACCTCCTCCCACTCCTCCACCTCTGTCATCTATCCCCCCCAACGTGTCCCCACCCACCTCCTCCGCTTCGCATCTATAATGCTGTCTATGAACGTCCTTTCGCCCGTGCTGATTCGCCTCCCTCTCTCAGCACGTGTCCCCGTCTTTCTATATACATAGATAATGCTGTATATGTCCTTTTACCCATAATGCTTTCTATTTCTGTGTTCCTCCTCCTCGCTGGTTGGAAAGGGGTTAGAGGCGGACTGTCACAACTCATTTATCACATTAAATATCAGCCCTCCGGCGCTCTCTCCTTCTCATTCCCCCTATACAAACATCCCTCTCTTCTCTCACTCCCTTTTTTCACCTCATACCATTTACATCTCTCCCCACTTGTCCCCTCCCCTTTTTCATCACTTTTTTAATCCTCCTGTTAGAGTCCCTCTCTCCTTCCCTCACACTTCTCCCCCCGAAACCCTCGGGCATTTTTGTTTTGGTGAAAGTTCACGTCTCTCGCTTTTTTTTTTTTCCCCCCAACAACTGCCATATGCCTTTGCGCCTCAACTCCCGCCTGCCCTGCTTTGACCCTCGGCCCCTAACTCTCTTTCTCCCTCACGCGGCCAGGCACTCTTCCCCAATCACATCAGATCTGCAGAGGCACAATGCACCCGATATCACAAAAGAGCGCAGCCATGCAAAGAAATTTCTTTACCAATCACAACAATGGCTTCTGACAGTGCGGTGCATTAACATTCCGCAGATAAAGATGACGTGCAAGGGTACGCGGCAAAAAGGTACAAGATACAGATGGAGTTCTGCCGCGCACACACCTAGAATAATTCTGCACTGAACCAAAAAAAAAAGAAACATGGGTCTTAATTCGCTCCCTGAGGAACACCCAAACATACGGACTTAAATCATTTGAGATAAACAGAGCGGCAAAAACAGCTGATTATGACCGGGTTGGAAGTGAAGTCGTGTTCTATAAGTCACGAAACCTTCAACATTATGAAAAGACATCGCAAGAATGGAGAAGCCATATTTTCATAGCCTACGGCGGAAACCACCTTATTTTTGTGGTCGCTACTGCTACAAAGCCCGTGTTGGTTCCATAAAATGCTAATTATTGAGGGTTGTTTCTTTCATGTAAACAGAGCTACGATATACTTGTTACGCTCATGTATACATAGCCGTTATTAACCCTTCAGCGAAAAAGAAAAATCTGGGCAAACTTCTGAAACATTTTTCCAGCAAACCTAACTGTAATTAATATTCAGTCTGCTTATCACCGGAGCTCCGTTCTAGTTCACCTTCAAAGTGAGTGAATTATGTGGCTGTTTTAATGCTTCATTATTCTCACTGGCTGACTGCTGACTTTGTCTTAATGTCATTAAAAGTTTACAAGGAGTGCAAGGCGAGTTTGTCTGAGAGTTTGCACCGGCAAATACAGACGAGGATGGATGGAACACTTCACGCAGATGTGTGGCGGGACGTAAAAACATATGGAAATGAATGTCGGAAGTAAAAATAAACATTTGGAATGCCAGTTGAGATGGGTTTTATTTATTTATTTATTTTTGTCAGACATTGACAAGAGATTCTGGACTTCTGTTACAGAACAGAAATGCAAGGTATCATGAATAACTTTCACATCCAAATTAGTGGGGTGGTTTTTTTACACGCTGATACACACTTAATTCACATTGCGAGCAGAGTGGAGGGGTTTTCTGCAGCAGAGGGTGGGGTTTGACCGGGTTTTGTTAAAGGGGTGTAACAGAATATTTCGGAATAACTGCTCATAATTGACAAATGGAAATTCAAGATTGTTTTGCTTTAATTTCCTGTGTGCACCATGTTTTAATAAAATATGTGATATGTATGTCTAGGGCTAATAATTACTGGAATGTTCAGGGTGGATGAGCGCAGTCTTAAGGAACACAAAAGTTTTTTGCCTTTTTTTTTTGTTCTTCAGACGTACTTCAATGTGACGAGAGCTAAGGTGCGTTTGTAAGTAACAGCACCCCCCCAACCGTGACAGTTGCCTGAGGGCGAGCAAATCCGATCCACCAACCCGTGTTAGCTGGTATTCCCCCAACGCCCTCCGTAAAAAACGCAAATGCGATCCAAACCGAAACCCCCCCCACCGCCAACCTCCACAAGTAAAGGCTACACAATCCGCAGAGAAAACACCCATGCGAAGGCTGACTCATTGAAACACGTGTTCGTCGCCTTCTGATTTCCATATTTCCCAGTTAACACTTGTCAACATGAGTGTATTTGCTCGTGGGTGTGTGTCACCGTGCTCAAAGAGGGGGGGGGAGTTAAATGCAGAGAGCAGTCACAGCAGAGGCGAAGCAGCTTGTATTCTTTCTTTATGTGGGTTATGCTGCAGTGACAAATTTAGAGTGTGTCCTGATTTCCTTGTGTTACTGGTCCCCAAGACACCACCGCGAGACTCCGAGCACCATGTCCACACGAAGAGCTCTGACCATGACCGCATGCACACACACACACACACACACACACACACACACAGTGTGCAGTACAGATGGCCTAGCCTTCGCCACATAGGCTAACCATTTCCTTTCGCTACACACAAACACAACCACCCCAAAGCCCAAACATATAATTGACACATCAAGCTGGTTTGCAGAACAAGAATTACACCCCGACTTGGAGTCAGCTGGCAGGCCAGAGGAGCGTCTTCAGATCGACCGGGTTCGGGGTTGGGGGGTTGGTTTCAATTTAGTCTGGGATTAAGTTTGGTCCTAGTCAAAGTTTCGACAGGGATTAGGGGGTAATCTGCCGCCTAGGACAACAGCTCTGGCACACAATGTGACACCGAGTGTGGCTCGTCAAAGCAGACACAAAGCCAAAGGCGGCTACGCACGCGGCTTCGCTGGCTGGCTGACTCACCACGCCACCATAGTGTGAACCACCATAGCGATTTAGCCGAGGGCACCTTTGGCAGTGTGCAGCAGCGTTTTAATACCACGGTAATGATGCCCAATTTGTTCCTGAAAATTAGCAAAAGTGCAAGTGCACGGTAGGGCGACTGGAGCTATTTTTAGTTCCGCTCGTATGCGCTGCATTTCTCAATCCAACACACCCCGCTGCAAGGAGGTGAAAGTCAGAGCTGGCTTTTAACACACGCTGGCTTAAATGCTCTGTGTGGGACAGGAGGTGAGGTGTTTAAGTGATGATACGCGCAAAGGACTTCGAGGACGTCGCTGCTGACCTTCACAATTAGACGTTACGGCACAAAAATGCATCTTGCATCAGTTGTTACACATCAGTCTAATTACCTTTGTGTCTGGCCTACCCCCCCCCCCCATATATACACACACACCCACACACACACACACAAACTCCCCTCTCGCCTTCCTCTCCCTTTCTCGTCTCTAGCCAATCCCATACCTAGACTGGATCATGGATGTGCGTCACCATAGCAACAGCTGACGTGTAAAGTCATTGGCCAAAAAAGTTTTTTGTACAAGCGTATCGGTGAGAGGGTATGTGCATCTGTGTGTCTGATGAAGCCCTCCCTCCTGCTTATTTAAAAAAAAAAAAATGGCAATGACCTCATCCTCCCTCCACCTATCCGATTAATAATCAGCAGCCGCATTGGTCTCCTGTTATTCTCCTCTCTTCCCCCTCCTCCTCCCCCTCCGTCTCTACCGTCAATCAGCTCCGAACTGATTTTTTATTATTATTTTTTTTTTTTCGCCATCAGATTAATTCCATACTGTCGCCACGTGAGGTCCACGCCTGGGAGAGGGGGGGGTGGGCTGCCTGAAAACGAGATACGGGATGGGAGAACAAAGAGGCGCTGAGGTCCACACACACCGGGGCTCTGAAGTGTGGATGGAGACGGATGACATCATCGTTTCAGGACAAAGTTGGAGTCACCGGAGTCATGCAGCACTGATTCACCCTGCTGGTGCCAAATGTACCTAGACGACGTCACTCCAAAATGCAATTAAAAATATATTTATGTAGGCAGGTCGCCTCCTTGTGTTTACATTAAAGTATACGCACGATATCATTTTTATTATAGCGATGTAACTTGCAGTTTTGCCCTCTATTTCCCTGGCTATGGGAACTTGACCACCTGTGCCTGTCTTCTCTCAACAACATGGCTGCCTGGCAGGCATGGCCACAATAACCTGTAACCATGGAGACGCCGCTATAGGAAAGAGCCAGGGACATAGACGGAGGGAAATGGGGGGGGGGGGGAAAGGGAGGCGACCTGCTGAGCCTGCTGGCACTATGTCACTCAAGCACAAAGGTGACCAGCGAGGTGGGGGGAGATCAGGCCGAAGAGGGAAAGAGCCCTTTTCTTTGTCTTCGGGCATTGTCCGCCTGCTCTCTCCATTCCTGTCATCTTACCTCTTACTAGCAGCCAGCGCCCTTTCGCTTTCTTCATCTCTTTTGTGGTCCCACTCCCACTCTCAGTCCCTATTCTCTTTCTTTATCCTGGCAGGCATCTACTCAGAAATGGTTGCCCCTCCTCTTTTTCTCAACCTACCGTGTTCTAACCATTCTCCGGCTTTACCTTCATGCCCACAAACGCTATCTGGTGCTCTTTTTTTTCCCTCCGTCCCTCTCGTTCCATCTCACCCCTCTATCAAAATGAAGAGACGCTCGCGTGTTTGCGTCTGCCGGTTCAGAATCAACCACGTACGCGAGGCTGCACCTTTCTGTAAATACCGCGTGCGCCGTACGACCCTCCCGTTCCCCCGTGGCTCCTCTCATACGCGCGTCTCACGTCTGCGAGGGCTTTATTTGTACAGAACCACTGTTGCAGACATTGTTGCCATAGCTACAGCCGGTGAGGACCACTGACACAATGACAGACACAGTGGCCATGGCAACCTTAGGATCAGCGGTGGGTAATATGATAATTCGTGGATGAAGCGTCCGACACATCACGGGCGCAGGAATATGCTAAGAGTGCTGGAAAGCCGGGGCCGGTCGCTGATAATCCACAAGCCTTTTGTGCAGTCGACATGCCGTACGCCTGACAAAGAACACCCTGCTGTAACCAAGGGTGACCGCAACTATCAATAGCCTATACTCTGGATAAGCATGACCGAGGGGATACATACATACATACATATCGAGGCGCCACTCGAGTAGCTCGTAGATTTGGTTGGTATAATCGATATTGTGATGAATCAATAATTTGCGCCAATGGCTCCATATTGATTTTGAGCAGCGACCCATTCCTAAAGCCGCTCCGCCTCCAAACGCCACGCAACATCAGCGTCACAGTTCTAACGCGATCAACCCGATCCGCCTTACGTTACAGTCCCGGCGCGGTAATGGAATGCAGCGGGGACTATTTCACAAGCAGCGTCCCGTCGATAAATCACCCCCTCCCGAGGTCTGCTTTAATTCAATCCAGCGTAATCTAATTTTATTGGTATGTACTGCAGTTCTTGCGATGTCATCTGTCACAATCCCTCCAATAAATTCCGCAGGCCTTGACCTCATACAGTGAAGCGATCCTCAGACAGAGACCCTTGCCAATGTCACCGCCGGAACGTGCCATCGCTTCGGAAAAAAGGGGGGAAGGAGGGGGGGGCTCCTTCGCGGATTGGGAAGACATTAAATGACTAGAAAGCGGAAAAAAAAAAAAAAGGAGGTCGGGAGAGGGGGGTGGACAATAAATCTGTGCTGAGGATGGTAGACTTTAAAGTTTAAAAGCACTTTGATGGCATTAGAGAAATACAGTGGCGCGTGCTTGTGTTGCAAGACATGTCTGGGAAAGAAAAGAGAGAAAGAAAAAAAAAGATGTTTGGTTTCCAGCGTGTGGCAGAAGAACTTGAGTAGCCTGCCGAGTCCTGACCCCAACCACCCCCTCCCCACAGCTTTAAAAGGCTCCTATCAGCAACCATCAGCATCACCGTCACCCACCGTTGAGGTAAACTTAGTCCCGAGGATGCGGGATTAGGACAGCGGAGACATTCCAAGTATTTGTGATGAGCGAGCGTCAAAGTCATTGATGATTATTCGCCGCTCGTTGTTTGTAGTCGACGACAACAGCGCCGGCGGCCTGTGGAATTGTGCAACGGGAGGGAACGGCGCAGCGCCGCGGCTACGGATTTATTCGATTCGGCTGACCCCCGCCGTTGTCGTCACAAAGGGAAGATGGATTTAGTAAGTCAAATTTCTCTGTCTCTCCCTCTCTCTCTCTTTCCCCCGTCCCTGTAGAGGAGCAGAAAACCGGGAGAGCGGAGCAACGGAGTGACATCATCAGCGTCGGCCACATTCCTGTGGAGGGAGGGGGCGAAGGGGAGGAGGAGGAGGAGGAGGAGGAGAATGTCCCAAAAGTTTTGAGGTTACAGCAGCGGTATCCCCCCCTCCCCCTTGCTGTGAAACACACACACACACACACACACACACACACACACTACATATTCATCCCACCGTCATCTGCTTCTGTGCTCTGTGTGCGTGTGTGCTACAGTGCACGGGCTCCTCTTCCTCATCATGTGCTCCCTGTTTTAATTCATGTGCTTCTCCTCCTGTCCCCTCCCCCACAGCTGCCCCCCCCCCCCCAAACTCATACCACCCCACTCCCCTCCCCTCGTGTCTTTCGCTCTCCACCGACCAGAGGAATGCAAGAACCACATCTGGAACTTATTACAGAGTGTGTGTGTGTGTGTGTGTGTGTGCGAGAGAGAGAGAGACAGAGAAAGAAAGGAGTAGATGGAAAGAGAAGGAGTAATGGTCATGGTATTGCTGGCGATGGCGGCGGTGGTGTTTGGAAGCGGGGGAGCCAAAGGAAAACTATACCTCGAGGAAGGGGGTGAGCAAAAAAGGGGCTCTGGCTGGGATTTGAAGCCAAAAAAAACCCCCCAAAAAAACCAAATAAGAGGTGTAAAAGTAATGTGGATTGGTGACAATTCAAGGGCGAAGCTGAAGCTGATGTCTCGATGGCGGCCTCAATCACGCCTGATGTGCGAATATATGCAGCCTTTGAACCATCCGCGGCTAGATTCTGTCTGAATGAGCCCCCCCCAAACTAAAGGAGCAGTCAGGCCTGAGTAATAGTCCTTTTTCTCTCCGCCACTGGCCTCCCGACCACTCCTCCATCCTCGTCCCTCGCTCCCGACTCACTTTCTTTTTCATTTGTGGAGGAACACGCTCCTCCTGCTGCCATATAATACCGTCTCCCCCCCTTTCACTTTACCACCTCTAAAACAAACAAAACAGAAGAAACCAGTCTCTATCAAGCCTACCCACCCACCCATGTAACCAAGCCTCCCTTTTGCTCTCCCCTCCTTCTCTCTCGCTAACAACTTTTTCCTTTTTTCCCCCCGCCCTCTTCTCCATCACCCCCAAAATGGTCTTCCTAGTGCAAATGCGGCCGTGCGGTTGGGGAAAACAAGGCCAAAAAGCTTCGGTCAGATGTGATAAAGTGTTCCTCTCTCGCTCGGGGGACTCTGCATAAAGAAACATTTTAAGGGGATGTTTTTTTTTTTTTTTTTTAACTTCTTCTTTTTATAACTTGGATGCTCCTGGCCTGTCAAACACAATCAGATTATGGGGCCTTCTCCGCTTGAGAAACGTTTGCGTAGCCGCCGAGGACGCTCAAAGGAAGCGCGTGTGCACGCGCTCTCGGATTGTTTTTATCTCCCGCCGCAACTTTGACGAGGAATTATCTGACGGTTCTTCTGTACCCTCTCGGGTCCCGAACGGAATCGTCGCGGCAAAAACAGGCCGCCGCGTAGCCGCCTCTTTTAGTCCGAAAGCACCGCTTCAAAAACCCATTACGGTGGCATTCCTGTCCAGAGGAATGCCTTTAAACAAACACGTCAACTGAGCTGAGCAATCACCATGTCGCGCATGGACAAAACACCAGTCGGGACAGAAATGCCAAGAATTCGTCGCCTGAATGGAACCCCAGCGGGGAACTACGGGCGTAGATGTACACCGTGGCGTTACGGGCACCGTTCCCGGATTGAGCTTTACAGCTGGTTGGCTGATTGCTTTCAGTGGCTGACGATGATTAGAGATGCTTCCTTCGGATCCTGTTAAAAAGGATACCTGACCTGGATTTGCGCGTTAATGGTAGGAGCGCATCTTGCTCACTGGGATAAAAAAAAGAAATAAATAAATAAAAAAAAATCACAAACTGGGGAGGGGGTTCTGCCTCGCTACGGATGCCACTCTGGTGTAGGGATCAATATAGCGCTACAGAAGGATTCGTTAGCCGTAAACCCAAGGCGGAATGGTTTTAGAAAGGTTCACGAGAACCTTATTTAGCCCTAAATATTTTAGGGCTAAATAAGCGCGTTTGTTTAAAAAAAAAAAAAAAAAAAGATTAATTTTCAATTGGTTAATTAGTTAATTTTACAAAAACGTCCACATTCTTGAAGCTAGCGAGAAGAATTGCGGGTTTTTGTGGGACGTAAATAGCCTAAAGAGGCAGCTTTGTTTGCTCCTGCGAGATGCGGGGATGGAGGAAGACTTCCGATTTATTCTTTTAGCCTTGTAATATCAGGACAGTAAAGCCTCAGGCTGAAATGACCAGACTTGTCCTTTGACAAGTTTCTGTAGGTGGTGCTTTTGTCTTCATCGGCTACTACCGCTTGTGTTTAATCTTCCGTAGACATTATCAGAGCAGGGGAGGAAAAAAAAAAAAAAAAAAGTCTTTCCAGAAGAGTTTTAGTGCTTATTACAGCCTACTGTGTTGCCGTCCTTTTGTTACCAACATTAGTGCCTGAATGTCTCCGGATCCGCGGGAGTTTAATGAGACGGAGGTCTGGCTAGGAGAGATTAGCTCAGGCTAACTGCTCACTACTAATATTTTCCAAAATGCACCATCTGCTGTGCGGCAACAGGGGAAGAGTTCACATACATGTGACCTCTAGACTTATTTCCGAGCAGAAACATCAGAATTGAATCACTAAAAATGTGTAAAAACGTAATCAAGAGCCCAAGTGTGGAGTCAGACACTCTAGTACGTTTGTTTTCATACCAACAGATGAAAGTTTGTGTCTGTATGATGATGGTGCAGAAGCCTTTTTCAGACAGAGATGTGTTTCACACGAGCGCAAAGAAATCCGGCAGAACCGCAACTTTCCTAATCAAACAACCCCTTTGGGAAGCCTCCATTTTCTGAGCGTAAAACGCCCCCACTGCTCTTGAATGCATCAGACTCGTCCAAGCATCTGAATATTTTCGCAGGAATCCGTCTGAGGTCTCATGATTCACCGCTCGGCCGTGTGATTCAGAGCCAAAGCGTACAGTGAGGGCAACAACGACGGCGGTGGCGGCGCAGCTCATCGCCTCAGTACTCACAAAAGGACCAGAGTCTGACAAACGGTACGCCTGCCCTGGCGCCTTTTGTCCGACTTTTGAGGCTAGCGTCTCAGGAAAGCTTTGGCGACGCGAAATCGAGCCCTCTGCTGGAAACAGATCGTTACTCTCGATGTTCAAACTGCATCATGGAATCCACCTAAATACATTTTCGGGATTCACGCCCACCGAAGCTTTAATGGGCAGTTCCGCTAATAACCAGTCCAACCATTAGTGCCAGCAGGCAATTACATGTGTGCAAATTACAGCCCATGAAACAAAGTTTTGCGTGTCTAATGAAGAGATAAGTGCGAGCGCTCGAAAGAAAACAAAAAAAAAAAAACGAAACAAAACAAAACCGTGCCCCCCAAACGCCACATTTGAATTATCTGGCTCCTCGTCTCTGGGTTACGTCTTTTGCGTTTTCAAATGCAAATACGAAAAAGAAACCAAAAAAAAAAAAAAATACACAGTGAGAGCACAGTTTTGTTACATCATTTCGAATCTTGCCGAACAAAATCCTGCACACAGCCTGCTAATCTTTGGGAAAGCCTTTGAGAGCAAAATATCTTTGTGTCGGGGAGTCCAACATGGGGTAATAATGGATTACACACTCCTAACAATGCAATAGGACACATGGCGTCGCACATGTAAATCAGGCCTCTGTGTTAGTGTGCGTGTGTGTGTGTGTGTGTGTGTGTCTGTGTCTATAAGTGGATGTGTCTCTGAGATAGTCATGAGGACTGAACGCTGTGTAAAAGGAGAAACGGCACAAAGAGCATGTGGCAGTAACGTGGGGTCTGGTTGGGGGTGTGTGTGTGTGTGCGCGCGTGCGTTTCGTTGTTTGTTTGGCAGGTTTCATCATATTTTAATTCAAACTGTCCCCCCCCACCCCTTCCCCCCTCCCCCGGTTTGTCAATGAGAATCAAAGCTGCTCCCTGAACCCTCCGGCAGCACGCCGCGGGTGGATACTGAGCCGTGCAGGCTGAGCCCGTACGAAGCCTTGCGAGATGCGGTGACATCATCCCTTTCCATACCTTTCTGTATCCGAACACCCCCCAACCCCCCACCCCACCACCACCTATGATGAAGTGGCAGACTGATGTGGTCAGAGGTGCAGACAATGAGGGAGGTGTGTGTGTGTGTGTGTGTGCCCCCCACCCCCCACCTCCTTATCCTGTCTCCAGTAGCCCACCTGAGGCCCCACAGGTACGGAGGGGGTGGGGGGAGGGGGTGTGGATGCATAGATGCATGGGATGCTGCTGCTGCACATACATCTTTGTGCTGTAGGGTGGGTGGAGATGGGCAGGTGAGGCATGTTGGGGGTGGGGGGGCATAAAAGCTTTCCTTCTCTACAACAGGGGGCCTTGACAGTGTGGAGGTGCATGTAGAGCAGCGCCGGTCAATCGCTGTTATTCCCCTCACGTCCTCAGCGGCTCCACCGTGTGAATAACGGCACCCGCTGAGTGGAAAGGGTGCGTGGGTGAGGGGGTGTCATGAGCATGAAAGGAAAAAAAAAAAAAAGGAGGGGGGGACGATAGTGGTGATAAAAAGGTCATTTTCCGAAGCGCACGGCTACGACCGCATGCGCGCACACGCCTGAGGTGATCCATTACTGCGGCTCGCAGGGAAAAAAAAAAAAAAAACGCTGTGAAATCATGTTATACGTCTCAGCCGCCCCCCAACTCCAAACACGCACACGCTTCTGACGTACACGTCGCTGTTATTTCAAAAACAAAACAAAAACAAACAAAAGCAAAACAAAACAAAAAAAAGGTGTTTGACTCACCAGTTTGAAAACTCAACGCCAAACTCAGGAGCAGCAGCATCTGCATGGTTCAGCCGACCAAGAAGTCCGTTATTGGCTCAGATCTCCGTGGGGACAGCATCAAAAACGCGAGTTTTTCGCTGACTTTAATGACACGCAAAGAACACGGATAATCCTCCGGCGGCGGCCCACCTCGTCTGTCCCCTCGCTCGGGTTGTTTCTCGCACAGCTTTTACACCATTTCACCGCGTTTTATTGCACCGATCTCCCTTCGTCCGCGTTCTCTGGCGTCTCTCGGGTTTCTACTCCGTTAAAAGGTGTAAAGAGGAATCAAAGACAACCTCAACTACCGGTTGGCTTTTCAAAATAAAACAAAGCCAAAAATTGTTGCACGCCAAAACGAAAGAATTATGGTAGTTTGTTAGTCCGAATCGCAATTTATATTCAATTATATTGTTGGAACCAGAAACTCAAATGTGCCTTTTTATAATTAGTCTTCTTCACAACAAAGTCTTTGAAAGACAGAGTTGAGTGGAAATTAGTTTGCAAGTGATTCTAAATCCACCTTTTATATAGGATCGATCATTTCCACATAGTTTAAGTTTAATGGAACTGCTAAGTTTTTCTTTGAAAGACTGTAAACACGGACAAACACTGGAAGAAGGTATTGATCATAAAAGTCGCTCTTAATAAAAATCCATAAAGGGAAAAAAAAGGAATATGTGCACACAGGGCTTTTATGTACCCACACAGGGCTTTTTTTTGTTCACTTGTTGTTGCTGTTGTTGTTCACTATTGTTATTGTTGTGCAATTTTACCTGTGCAATATTTTCTTACATTAATATTAATATATATTTTTTATTTTACTTGTTTTTTGCCTCCATACTGCTGTTCTGTTTTGTTGTACCCCCTTTGCTGCTGTAGACAAAAGAATTTCCCCACTGTGGGATGAATAAAGTCTATCTTATCTTATCTTATCTTATCTTATCTTATCTTACCACTTCCTGTGTTTCTCTTATTGCAATCTTTCTACCTTGACGTCAGCTTCTCCTTAACGGGGCATTTCTGTCTCTCTTGCTCTCTTTCTCTCTCCCTCTCTCTCTCCCTCACGTCAGCGGCATCTCAGTACTGCCTTTTTATTTCTTTCTCTTTCCTCATTTTTTAATTTTTTTTTTCCTCTCTCCAGATCTTGTACTGCGCAGGCCAAACATTTCCAAAAACTACGCTGTGAAACTCGAGACTTGGTTTCCAGCGTCATTCCAGATTAATCTCATAAATGTCACGGATATGCTAATGAGGCGTTTTTGAGTGCACAGATTAGTAAACTGTGTTGCGAATTAGATGCTTTATTTCCACTCTAAATTAACCAGCAGAGCAGGTGACGTGTGCTCTGAGTAATAACTGCTGCAGGAGAATCCAGGCGCTTTCCGGCGAGCTTGACATTTTGATGGGATACAGCATGGATGTCACTCTGATGAATAAACAGTCCATGTCCTCATTCCTGCTCCCTCTGATACTGTTGCTGTCACAGTTCAGTAGTTTCCACCACGGGGAGTTGGTACTCCCTCCACTACAGACAGACATGCGTGGGAGAGAGGCGATTTATGGTGATGTTGGAGCGCCCCCTTGTGACCAAAATGCAAAACTGTTCGGATGACAAGACGTTCGAGAATCTTTGCTCACCGGCGGTCGCTACATGTCAAACATAGATTTAATTTAGACGAAATATTTGAACTAACGCCTGTTGCGATGTACGCACATATATATTAACAGATTGCCTTGGTATTTAGCATCTTGGGGGCGCTTTGAGTAGTAATCTGGTATTTAAAATACGTAATATGCACTGTTATAGGTCTGTTTATTTCTAATCAGAATAATAGGAAATGTTTAGTATAAAATGTTTGGTTTTATTATTACTTTAGTAGTTTTTATCCAAGAAACCGCCATCTAAAGCGACACCATCAGTTGAGGTAATAGTAATTTAATGTACAGTATCGTGCCTCTGGTAGAATTGTATAGCGACGTTAACCCAGGAGGAAAATCCAATCACAGAAACAGACATTTTATTCATTATTTAACAACAAAAGGAAGAAAAGAGAATGGGAAAGGCTTTATTAGATTACGAGTCATGTTGTTGTTGTAACACCGACATTCAAATATAGAAGCAAAACATCAGCATCGTTGAAATGTCCATGGGGGTGAAGAAAAAAAAAACCAAAAACGTATTCTGCCAAATTCCATGCAGTCTAGCTCATCTCTGCCGGGACTCGAACCCGGAGCCTCTGGATTAGAAGTCCAGCGCGCTATTCCATTGCGCCACAGAGACTGCGCCAACACGCAATAGGTCTGGTACATTTTTACATCCATATACCCCCGTATCGCCTTATTCTGTATCTCTGCAGCATCAGGACCAATCCGAAACGACTGCCACTAGTGACCACCAAGGGGCGCTGTTTCATCTCCTCTCGCTGACGAGAGGTGAGGAGGTAGTGTTAAGCTAGCACATGTCTAGTCGGAAATGCTGAGCTCGAGTGTTACAAAATAAAAGTCATCCTGTGTGAGGGGTCATGAAACGTTTTACTTTGAAAGTATTTTGCAGGAAATACATTATAGGTAACGCAACTCAACATTTATCGTCGACAAGCAAATTTAAAAGTCAAAACCTAACAGGATATTATACCAACTTTATTTATAATTTCCCAATGTATTCGCATTCATTTGAATATAAAACGAAGTAAAAATAGTATTGCTGTCGAAACTGATAACCAGCAGGGACACCGAGGCAGTTCACATAAAATTAAAGGTATTTTAACGTTTTATTTTATTTTTTTTTGACGACGACGATTAGTAAATTAATATGTTTCTCAACGCTTTATGTTACTGAAAAAATCTTTTTGCTTTCCATAGTAGCTGTAGGAATACCACAGAAACATGTACTGTGGGGTGGCTAGATTACACCCGATTGCATCAGAAAACACATTATGCACAATTCATGTTTGATCCCAGAATTAATTAAATGTCATTAATGCATGGATACACACACACACACAAACACATCAAACTCCAGATGGCTGACAATTTAAAAATGCATCAAATCAAAATTCGAACTTGGTATGGTATAAATCTCAAATGGTTTATAAATCCCAAATGGTCTTACACGTGTCCCATTACAATGGGCGTGTGGCTATTTGCAGCGAGTTTCCGCAAATATATTGAAGACAATTTTCAAAACTTCCTCATGTGGTAGAGGTTACTCCATGTAAACTGGCTGTGTTCACATGCAGGAAATGTTGAAATCTGCCAATTCACTGCAAAAGCTGCCAAATGCAAAGAATGAGAAGATATGAAAATGAGCTGATCTTGAATAAGGATCATGTACATGCCTAAAAAAACACATCTTGTTACTGTTAAAGTATATATAATAACATGTATATTTGCAAACAATATTTAAATAGCCGAAATAGTGCTGTGGATCGTACTGTTTAGAACCCAGAAGCAGATGCGAGGTAGCGTTTTCTCCTGCAAAAAACAACCCTTTATTTGGGCGACCATTGAACAAAAAGCACTCCAATAGGAGGTTTAAAAATTAACACAAAAAACAAGCTCAATTGTCCAAAAATACACGCAGGCAGCTCCACTGTGGAAGGTCCTCAGGTTCGTCCCAAAAATCCCACGGGAAGTGTGGTGATCTTCAGGGAAAAATGGGAAAAATACATGTCAGGAAAAAGACTAAAAAACACGAGGTGCATGTAAGTAAAAATCCCAAATACCACTCTGCTGGAAACAATAATCCAACGCTGGTGGACCGTCACCCCGGGGCTTAAATAGAGACGCAGATGATGATGTGAAACAAGTGTGTCCACCAGCGAAAACTGGAACCACGACGCTCCTTGGAGGACAAGCAGGAGGACAACACAAAACCAAAGAACCAGAATCTGCCAGAACCCTGACAAATAGTTCATTGAAAATACAAATGTTCAAAGAAATAAAAGTGGCTGTTTCATTAAGCCTTGTGGAACACCACACCACACATTTGTAATTATTGCAAATCTCTACATAATTAAATTCATTAGTTTATTGTGTGATAGAAAATACAAAAAAAAAGTAGTTTAATATACATGTCATACAGAAAACACACAAATGCAGGTGGAATGTTCACGAGGCTGGTTCAGATATACAGGATGTGCTTTAAAAAAAACATAAAGAACTCCAAAAAATAAACACGGTGAAAGATCTTACTTCATCTTACATACACGAATACAATTAGTAGCTCAGAAATGAGCAATTTACAATAAATTAAATGTTTTAAAACTTGGCTTCCGAATATTAATCTAACACTGAATAAAGTAAACATTAAAAAAAAGTGACTCCAACAACAGTAGCTGTCTGGGGGGGAGGCTAATATAAACTCACACAAAAAACAGCAGGTAAGCTTCCTGAATGCTGCCACGGTTGAGGTCATGTGTCCCTCACTGTACTTGGCCTTCCAACAAACATTCATTTTTGTACAAAAGAAATGCATTTACGTTTCAGTAAATTAGATGGTCCCTTCACTGGAACCCAAAAACAGTTTTACAGTGTCCAGTGATCCAGTGCAAGACGAAAGTTTGGAATGTTGGTTGTCTTCACCGCCGAGGGTGTTTCAGGGGTGTTGTGCTGCCGCATTAAAGGTCTGTCACAAGACTGATTTTGCAGAGCTCTTCCTTTGAACTGGGGTAAAAGTTGTCAGCTGTGGACTGAGAGGAAAAAAATAAAAATAAAAAAAAACAAAAAACGACATTTTATTCAAGCCGGTAAATGTCACCTAAATACCGCAAATCAAATTTTCTTTCTGCTCCTTCGTCTTTGTGCAAGAACCACTGAAATAAGTCTGCAAGTACTGCAAAAGTCCTTAAAGGAAATTGTTTCATTTTAAAACCACTGTGGAGGTGTGCAGACGCCAAAATAAATAAACATGCCCTTTTTCACACATTTTACATATTTTAACAAAGGTGGATTGTTCTAGTTTACGCATAACACCTGTTTTTGTGCAGTTATTCTTCCTTAACTTCAAGATAATATAGTTAAATATCCTCAGTTAGTTCACATAAATCAAGAAATATTATTATTATTATTATTATTTTTTGTAATTACCTTGAAGTTGCTGTCGGAAATACCGTTGAGGAGGTTGCGGGGTTGCGGTATTTTTGGAAATAACCTGTCCTTGTTCCTGCACAAAGACATGTCCACACATGAGGCAAAAGCGAAACCAAAGCTTAAAAGTAGAAGAAGGAACCCTTTCACAAACCTGCTGAAGCAAAAAAAAACTATGGCTGCCAGGCCGACAAACATCAGGGGGAAGAAAATGGCAGCGTAGGTGTAGGTGGGAGGTGTATCTGCTTCTGCAAACAACACAAGCAGTGCCAACTGAATTGAATAAACAAATACAAAAATAGTCCACTACAATCTCAATCAATTAAAAAGAAGTAACGGTAATATTGTAATAGTGACATTACCAAAGGATTTGTATCCAGTCCACGGTGTGTCTCCTTTGTCCGATGTTGCTTTAATAGCCAGGCGGTATGGACATTGCGGGACCCTGTCCAGATCCGTACTGAATAGGTTTCTCTTTATGTCTTTAAACTGGACAAACAAACGAAAAAAGGTGAAAAATTAAGGATGCTCGTGGAGCAAAGACTGATTTTTACTTCATTTAAAAACAAATATTCAAAGACATTTAAAGACAAACACTGCCCTGTTGTGGGTCTTACCTTTAGGTCATCGCACTCTGTGTACTTAATCCTAACTTTCCAGTCTGCTGAGATTTCTGGGTAATTCCAGGTTATATGGAATTTATCCTCAGTTTTGTTGACGCTCCAATTTAGAGCCGGAGGCCTCGCTGTGCAGGAGGAAGCATCACACTCTCAGTATGACTTAGTAAAACACAAAAATATATTAGCTGGGTTTGGGTTTTTTTTTCTATAAAACTCTGTTGTGAGTTGCTGTTGCTCCAGACCGATATCCACATTCCCCTCTGACGTCTGGGCTACAGCAGAGTGCCAGCTGTTTTCTCCTTTTATGAAAACAATCTCAGCTGGCAGCCACACCAAGTTCAATGTCCCTTAAATGCAGCTGGAGGGGAAGTGAACAGAGCAGATCTCTTGTAAATGCGAGGTAATATTCTATTACGGCTACTTCCACAGCTGTTGACTAAAGCTTTGCCTTCTTGTCCTTTTGTTGTGATTCCATTTTTCAAGATGACTGGATTTTATCATTCGTTGCTGTTTTACCAGCTTTCATAATCTTGCAACATCGCCGGATTCTTTCATTCAACGCTAACTGTTTCTACAGAAAACCGTTTACGAGCTTGACACACACACTCCTTTGCTCAACCATACCGTATGATGTCACCGGTATTCGAAAGGTGTTCACAGACATGCCGTTCCGCCCTCCTCGGAATGAAATGAAGATGTGGGTGCCATTTAACTGCAGATCGCACCCGGTAGTGACGCCATCGATTTGGATGTATAATGGGCACTCCTTCACCTGGAAAGAGAGCTGGATAAATGTGCTCTCGTCCACAATTTCGTGTTCATTTACAAACCTGAAAAGACAGTTATAAGGTCATTTGCATTAGTATGTATCATATATGCACGTTTGCTAATTTACATATCGTTTTCTTGCACTTATAGCCAACTTTGCTGCAGTCCAAAGTTAGATCTCTGTGTCAACTGGACTGAAAGGTTTCCTTGAAGACGTTTCGCCCTCTCTCCAGAGAGCTTCTTCAGTTCTAAGCTTGCTGGGGCAGAGCTTGAAAATCTAGCCCTGTGGACCATCGGCATGTTAATGGCCCAGGTCGTTCACCTAGTTTCAGTTGGGGGTTCTCAACCCACCTGAGTAACACAGATGATTACGTCAAATTCACCAGAGAGGACGTAAAAGAAGACAGTCTGGCCTTCTTGGACTGTGCAGTCAAGATCAAGGAGGACAGAAACCTTAGTATTGAGATCTACACAAAACCTACCCACACAGATCAGTACCACCTTTTTGACTCACACCACCCACTGGAACATAAACTTGGTGTTATCAAAACCCTACAACATAGGGCCAAGGAGGTACCCACCACAACCCAAGGGAAGAAGAAAGAACAGGAACGTAATTTTGGATAGCTATGACCTGGATGAGTGAGAATCTACACAGAAAACTGCAGCTTTCGGCCTCAGAGTTCGAGAACGCCACCTTGCACAAAAATACTGACACTCCGGTCGCTAAGGAGACAGGAAAAACAGTCTTCCGAGCAGCAGAAGAGAGCGGAAATATCCTGGTATCCACCCTACACTCCCGGTGCCAAGATTGTAAGTCATCTTTGTGAGGTCCACCAAAATTTAACCACAGAGTGAAGGAACCAAACTATTTTATACATTGTCTTATTTATACATACATTGATGAACCCTGATTAAAATACCAACAGGACACCCACAAGTGCTTGGACCCCAGCCCCTACAATACACAGTGTGTCAGGGCCCGGCTTGCCGGCCCTTTATGGTGTGTGGAGTTTGTCCTTTGTTCTCCCCATAGAGGACGCAGTTCCCCAGGATCCCATGGTGGCTGCACGCCTGTCACTGAGCAGCTCATCAGCGGCTGATTTAGGGAGGCTGCCAGCTGGCCCCCGGTGCTGGATCGTTGTTTGCTCTTCCTTCACCTGCAGAGTGGTACCAGACTAAATTTGAGAGTTTCCTGTGTCTCTGGCTTTTGGTACTCATGAGAGCTTGTCCCCTGAGAAGACGCCAGAGTTGGTTTTTCACACCCCGCAGTGGAGCCTCCCCGTAAAGAGGTTTGATTTTGGAGTTTCATGATCGTTGGTTTTTTCCTCCATTTTAGAGCGCCTTCTGTTTCCCCGGCTGTACACCCAATAAAAGGATTTTTTGTTCTTTGAGAGCCAGCTTCGTATCTGCGTTTGGGTCCTCAACACAACGTCCCCTAACAAAGTTATTGCCTACGTGGATATTAGCATAGCTAGTGTTGCAGGATTTTTTCCTACATCTTGGCTGGGTGAAAAACAAAAGGCACCTTCCGCGTGTTCGTGTCAAAAAAGTGATGCAGAGCACCAGAGGTTGTCTTTTTCAAAAAAATGCCGCCCAGAATTAATTGAAGAAAAATACATCAGCCAAATGGAATGAGAAGAATAAAAAAGTTGCAAGGCAAAAATATAGTGGTGAATCAAAACCAAAAAAGGACATGTCGACCGGACCAGAAGTCGTCGTCGCCGCTCGCCTCTGGTCTCTAGAAGTGTCCCCACAATACTCAGCCGAGACTAAGAAACCTCTCCAGACTTGGTGTGACGCCTTCTGCTGACAGTTCGCTTATGTGCTCCTCTAAAATGTTCAGTCATACAAAATCTACAGCCAGGTCGGTCACATCTTTGCTTCAAACAAACAGTGCCTGTTCTCACATCCTCCAAGGGCACGGAGCACGGGGGCCCCAGATAACGTATGATTCACGAAGGTCGTGCTGACCTGTTAGGAAACCAGAGACAGAACAGAATGGACCAGACCCATCACCTATCTGTTGGCTGCGTGACGCACACATTTAGCATTAAAAGTTCTCATCTGTTTATAATGATTCAGCAAGTCGTCAGCTGTTTTGACAATGACTTAATAAGATTATGTTTAAGTGAAGCAGACTAGCACATGCTTACGCAGTTATGAATACAGTTGATATAAGATAAGTACATGGGGAGTCATGAGCTGAATCATAGGAGTTGTGAGTAAGATAGAAATAATCATTACACACACACGGCCTAAATTATTAGGTGAGTAAGGCTGAAGTGTTGACAACTCATTACATTACATTTTTCCTCTTCACTAGAGCACCATATGTACGGCTATATTTGGCCCCTGGGCCGAGGTTTTCCCATACACGTTCAAAGTTCTCAGTATTCCAGTGACTAAGCCCTTAAATCAAGGATCACTTTAATACTTAAATGTTGTGTCAACATGTATCACTAGTGCTGAATAAACATAATCAGGCTTACACGTAGAAAAACCCGAGCTCTTGAACATCGGTGTTTGGAATCCACGAGCAAACAGCATCCTGCCTGGAAGTCTGATAACATTCAACGTCCTTCACCAGTTCTGAAGAGAGCAGGAATATGTGCACAGTCAAATACGCTGACATTTATGTCTATCGGGTAAAAAAAGCAAAAAAAACGTTTTATCTATCTATGATAGTCGCTACCTTGGTGATGTAGACTGATGTTAACTGGAGGGCTTTTTGTGCCGTTACATTTAGTTAAAGTCATGTTCACAAAGTTGCCGTTCATCACAATGCTTGTGTTCCAGGGAAGTCGTACATTCTCCTTTGCCAAGCAACAGAAGAAGGACCCAAAAAAAATAAAACATAACATCAAAGAAGAAGACATGATTAAAGAAAGGAAATCAGATGTAAGGTAGCTAATATAAGACATTGTAGCAGAAACAATAACCACCTCTGGAATATGAGTGTAACTAATGTATTTCCACATTACTCTCTTTTTTGCGTCAAAACATAAATGTCTACAACACATCCGTCCTAATTAAAAAAAAAAAAAAATATATATATATATATATATATTTTTGGTGTCTTTAATTTACTGTGACATTGTTCATTTTCGACACTCAAAATGACTTTAAACAAACCCCATAAATAAAAAAGGAAGAAATGGACTCTTTCTCTCACCACATAAATACAGCTCACCTCAGTTCCTTCGGAGGTAGTGACGGAATAATTCTGACATTGTGACGATGACAGCTTGAGTAAAAAGTCATTGATCCACTCTATGGACACGTTCTTTTGTGTTATTATATGACCTAAAGTGGATTTAAAAAAAAAAAAAAATTAATGGTTATGTTGTGTTTGTCCCTCCCACCATGCAAGTAGTATTCACTACTCAACAATGACTCCATAAAAACGTCATTACCGGGAAGACAGGAAAGTCAGCCAGAACTTTAGCATGAAAATATCCAGAAAAAACTGTGTTTAATGTAAACCACATAATATGGTGTGTGTGTGTGTGTGTGTATTACCTGCTGTGCTTTTTCTCTCTACAAGGATGTAACACAAGGCAAAAAAGTTGAAACAGGCAAGAATCCGAGTCCTCATTTCCACCGATTTTTTTTTTGTTTTTCCCAAAGTTTGGTGCGCAATATTTGTCGGACTTCTCGCTCCTCCGCTCAGTTGTGTCCACCGCGATACACAAAGCGAAACGTCCGCGTCTCTCTTTTAAATTCAGTTCTTTTTCTTTTTTTGAAGTTTCCAAATAAACGAGCGGAGGAGCTTCTGCTGGGTTGAAACTGGGCGGAGAACTTCCTTGAATTCAAGGTCATGGAGAAACCAACCTCGCGCTGAGTACCACCGTGCGCGCACCCACCACTACAAGTTAATGCGTGTTAAAATACGCATAATCACGAACAAACAGTCGTGTGCTGTAAGTTCAGACTTCAGTTGTTTTCCCTTTATAATCGATTCACAGTTGCCATGTTGTAGGCTGTTTATGACTTCACTGATGCAAAGACGTTAAGTCTTTAAATCAAATCTGCTTAGAAACCTCTCCTCTGTTGTCTATTTTTTAAACTAATTACTCACCAAACTTCAGTTATGAATGCATTTTTTTTAATTGTATAATTGTTTTAATTTATATTTAATGTTGCGGCGCACCTCCGGTAGGGGGCGTCCTAGGTATTCGCCTAGGTCCCCAAGTCCCACAGCCGCTCAGATTCCATTTAATTCTATAAGTAGACACATTTTTTTTTTTAAACTTCCTCAATCATTATTTCATGTTAAAAAAAAAAAAAACTGAAGGTAAGACAAAGCGGACCTGACAATCAATCAAGTGTTTAAGGAGTCTTCTTATATACAGTCTTATTCACACAATATATTACAACAGTGTATCAGAGAGGACTCACAGCACACAGTTGCTGTTTGTGCAAGAAGAAAGAAGCTGAGGTTGCAGCCACTGTGTGGAAAAAACAGAGGATCTGCTCCGAAGGAGCATTAAATAAACAGCTTTACGATCCCATCAGTTAATGGTTCTGGTCAAGCACAATACAGGATTCATTAATACCCTTCATCCTGCAAGCAGACACACCATCAGGTTTGGTTTGAACAGCAGAGTTTGTCAGGAGGTATTCTCTGTTATATGGTCTTTAGGTTGGGCTGTGAATTTGCAGGGGACAAATTGCTTCCGGCACCGGCGTGTACATGTTCCCTCCTGGAGTCTGAAAAACAAAGTGTGATGAATGGAGGAGTGCAGGAAATTCCAGAATATCTGTTTTTATTTCACCATGTAATATACCTTGAGGTCGTTGTTTCCGTTCATCATTTGCTTAAATATTACAGAAGGATCTGGTATGTTCGGCCAGAAAATATCTCTGTGCCTTAAAGAGAGACAGCAACATACTGAATGAATAACAGAAGGAAAAAAAATAAAAAAAAACACTTATTTGGTTTACTCAGGGTTAAACTTACTTCCTGAAACAGTAGCACAGCAGGATGATGCAGACGGACAGAACGATGGAGATGATTATGGCGCCAATGGCCAGTGTCCCGTCAGGAGTTTCATTCACGCCTGAGGTGCAGGAAAAAAAACAGGAAGCACATTTTAGTTCAGGTTTTAGGAGCGTTTCAAATTTTCTGCTGATTTCAGAAAACAACGCCCGTTGATTATTTATTTCCCTGACAAGGATATGCTCTGACATACGACTGAAGTGGTTACCATAGGTTACGGGGTCGCTCATTTCACTGACAAGAGCCGTTTCAGTACAGCTGTCCAAGAATTTGGCTTGGGCCTGGAACTCATAGCGACATGTCTTGTCATATGGGATATTCATTGTAAAAACTCCACTGGCTGTGGCGCTACATTCCTATGAAAGCGGGGAAAGGGGGGGAAGGATTAGAGAACTTCATGCATGAATAGTGCAAAAGGTTGCTCTAAGAATGAGGAACCATTAAAAAAAAAAAAAAAAAAAAAAACAGCCAGTCAAATTTCACAACTTACTTGCTGCGCATTGCAACGTTTGTAGCAGACATCAAATGTCATGCACAGCACTTTATCTGGCAGCGGCGGAGTTAAGGTCACTTTGAGTGTATCGTTTTCTTCCACGACTTTCACAAGAGGTGGATTTATCACTTCACCAGGGGAAAAAAAAGACAATTTTGCATGATTAATTCTCAAATTCTAATACTGTTCAATGTTTCAAATGCTGCAATGAATTCAGAATAATTAATAATGAATTAAGAATGAATTCATGTAATGACTACCAACCAAGCTGAGGTTTGAAGGTGCTCACTGCAGAGTCAGTCTCCACAAAGATGCAGGTGTCATCTTCTGCTTTGTAACACTGCAGGATGCAACTATGCCTCTCTGGATTCCCTGAGCTGCTAGGCTTACCGCATGTTTTCACGCTGTGCAGCATGTCGTCGCTAATGCCGCACATCCTTTTTGACAAGATGGAGGATACGGGGAGAAAAGAAATGATGGTGACACAGCTATCGCAGACTTTCCTCAAACATTAATAACACATCGAGGTAATCATGGTGACCAGACTTAAAAGGAAAGTTCATATGTAAATGCATCATAAGAATTCCCTTTTTCTGGTCAAATGCGACGCGTTCAACACACTAACAACGTCTAAGAAAGACGGCTGAAAGAGGGACGACCCGAGTGGTTGAGGATGATAAACATCTTTCAGTTTCAGATTATGATGAGCTGGGTGAATTAGAACATACAGACAGGCTGGTGCCCCTAAAACAGATCGAACATTAAAAACCAACATAGTTTTTAATTCTGTACTGTCTAAGTGGGATCACCCATAATCAAATTGGAACAATCCATCCAACTGCAACATAAACGCAGCCATTATGAACGCAGTTATGGGCCCCTGCATTTCTTAGAGTCGCCATTAGGTGTCCCCAAAGCCTGACAAACTATATTACAGTTTTCCAAAATTAGATCTCTCTGTCTCTGTGTATATTACAGTTTATTTTTTTGATTGCTTAAACACTAAACGAATTCCCCCTCTCAACCTCACTGTTCTTCCTCTGACTTCTTACATTATGACTGAAAGCCAGTGAACTCACCTGCTGCATTTTTATAGTGCTCAAACTTGATCGCTGTATCTACAATAACCCAATCATGTGTTTGCTCACCTGATGTGTGTGTTTAACCAATTAACTAAAAGATGTGGTGATTTATCAATCAGTGCTTTGGAATTGCAAGAAAGTGACATTATGGTCGACATCTGTGTCTAATGTAGACAAGTGTGTTTAGTGTTTTGCAAATCACTGTGTGTATTGTCCTGCAAGAAGTGTGAGGCTGACTTTGTGTTTATAGTAGTGAATATCTGGTCCAGTCTTTTGTTCCTTGAGTGTAAGGTTTTGAATATTTGTAAGACGTTTGATTTTAGTCTTTATGCAATCAAAAAAACTGTTTCAGAACAGAATTAAGCCTCAGAAAAAGTGTGTGTTTAACATGGTAACATGGTGTGGTTTTTATAAATGTGTATGTAGTTTTGACAAGAGCATTTCTGAGGTGTTCTGCATGTTGTGTGTAGTGTTTTGAAATTCCGAGCCCTGTTTTCCACCTGCGAACACACAGTGCATCCACCGTGGCTAGAATTCTCACCTATAATTGACGGTCAGGTTTAGAGACGCATTTGCGGGGATCCAAGAACAGTTCAGCTTGTCCACCTCCATGACGCATTTGAAGTCTTTCACCAGTTCAGCTGTGCACAGACCAAGATGCCATTTAACAGACATACGGGTAAACATCAGTTGAAAAGTACGTCATGGCTACCTTTTTGTTTGTCGTGAGAGATATTAAGGGTCGCAGGGGAGCTGTGTCTCAAAATGCTGTTTTCACTAATAGTCCAAACTTGGAACTTCCAGTGATCCGAATCCATCTCCTGAGTGAATAAATTCTCTCTAATATGTAGTTCTCCTTCCGAGTTTTTAATTATCTTCTGTAAGGAATGACAAAAGGGACTGAATCATTTTAAAGCGCAGATGTTTCTCTGACAATCTCAGCCAAAGACTCTGAAATGATGTTGCTTTTTTAATGCGCCAATGCCGATGAGTCATGCTGCATATTAAAGGAATTCTCCTAAAAGCTAATTAAATATTCATTTGATTTAGTAACTGTCCTCTGTGTTCGTATAGCATTTCCAATTTCCGATCAATGAAAGCGTTTTGCAAAAATCAGTCTTTTGCAAATATCCAAGGTGGCTGTCAGGAAAATTATGCCAATATTCTCAGGAGAAATTAGTCTTTGCTTATAAAACAATAAATTAAATAGTCATAAAATGTACATCCAGCTTGAGAACTAAACTGCGTCTATGCAGACTTTGAGGAAGCTGAGTGACATCAGTGTTTGGTGTACATACTCAAACACTTCCCACCTGCTGTTAAACAAGGTTTCCCCTTAAATGCATCACCAACCTCACCTTCTTATCTGCGATTTCAACTTCGTAATAGATACCAGCTTTTCCTGGCAGACCGTGGGGCTTCTCCCAGGATATATCCACTGTGATTGCATCCAGCCACTTTTGTTTTAGCCCTGTCGGAGGTGGCAGCTGTCCTGCAAGGGGGAGAAATCGGATTTAGGTGGCTGTTTTTCTAAGCGTGTTCAATTCTGACCATATGGTTTGTCCTGTAGAGTGAAAAAGAGATGATGCTAATGCAAGCGTTTGTAGTATACTTTCATATGCTTTCAGTCTAAAGAGCAAGACCTTAGAGGACCTCTCCTCATCCTCGGAACCCTGTTCAACCTGGTCACAGAAGCGCTGATTGATCCATGTATCAGCTCAAATAAAATGCTCATTCTACCCAGATGTTTGTGTATCTCTCACTTCTTACTGCTGTTTATTCCCAAATCATCCTTTAAAAGCCTCAACTCCTGTATTGGTTCATGTATATATAAATATATACTCCAGGGCAGGTGTCCTCAACTTACAAAGACTCACCTTCAGAAGAGTGCTTTGCCCAATTTTTGCCTTTTTTGTCAATTTACACTGACCCCACCCTCTCTCCAATCTCATGCATCTGGAATTCTCTGGTCAGATGCACATTAAGGATTTGGACCTATTTCAGGAAATACTTGACGTTTTCTTTCCCCCACCTTGTCCCATGACAGCCAACTGGCTGGTTAAACCATCTCTCCAGTATTCTGCCTTTCAGGAATGGGAAGGAAAAGGAAATTGTTTTGTTTATAAGAGATGAAAACGTTGTGCACAAGTGCACAAATAGCAGGCTCAGTTCAGCCTCCTAGGACACAAATATAGACGGGCTTTAAAAGTAGTGAGGACGATTTGAACCTCTCTCTGTCAGAGAAAACACCTTAATGGACATGCAGATAAAACCTTTAATAAAGTACCGGGATGCTTCTTAAAGATGTAGAATGAAGGGCCAATATACCAGTTGGATACTACTGACCTCTGAGGCTCCCTGGCAGTGATTCTGGGAGGATTCTTTTAGGTTATTTATTTGTCTTGGTTCCTGTAGTTCCATTTTTGTTCCTTACTTTTGTTTTTATGTTCTATGTACACGACACATACAGTGCCATCAAGACACACTTTCGTCACTCTTAACAGGTTTGTTGACATTTTTTTACACACCTGTGTTGTTAACAAAGTAATATTAATATTATCCTCATCGTTAAAAAAACTAAACATGGAAACATTTAGTAAAAGGCATCAGTTTCCTATGTTGCGGTATTGAAAACAGACGCACTTTTTTGGTGCGCATCTACTTGACGTAAATATTTATTCTTTGTTTAAAACTAAAAACACAGCACATCCATGCAAGGTTCAACTCTAAACTACAAGATTCTGACATGTTTATCACACATTTAGGGCATCCGGGGTCATTACATTATGTTTTCACATATTTAATCCCATTACAGAGGACTATAACAACAGTAAAATAACGCAATGCCCTCACATTGGTGATAAAATAAAGGTTCGCAGTGAATTAAAGAAAAAAAAAAAAACAGGTCCAAGTATACACATAGAAAAATAAAGAAAATGTGATAAGAGCTATTTTAACGTTCAGTCAAATGATTTTAGGGAGTGTTTACCTGTTTGGGAGTCAAATGCTGCCGCCTCCGCGGTTAATGATAAAGCGAAGAGAAACGCCAGAAGCGAAGTCATATCTGGAAGTGACTGGAACTTTGCTCCTCTTCCCAGTGTGAATTTAATTTCCAGTTAGGCAAATGGAAGTTGAGGGGAGGAATAGAAGAAAACCGCAAAAGTGTGATATGTGCGGTGGAAACCGCGGTGCACGCGGCGCGTGACTATCGGGACTTGATAATGGCGCTAGAGAAAACGGGAAGTCTCGGGTTCGACACCTTGATGATTTAAAAAAACAAAACAAAACAAAAAAAAAGCTCCGTCCTCTGAGCTGAGTCACGGTGTCTAGCGGGGCGGAGTTCGTCGAGCTACAATGTAGCAAACGAAAGAAAGAATGGGAGCGTTGAACTCGTTTTTGACGCGGATGTGAACCACACCATGTATGTACTCGTGAGTGCGATACCTGGTATTTATCCGCCTTGTGCAGGATTTTTTTTTGTTTGTTTCTTTATTCTAAACTCTCAAGTGTTCAATAAAAAATAAGATTCATTTTATTTATCCGCAAGTGGAAATTTTAAGGTGCCCAGGGAGCAACTAGGGGGGTTAAGGGCCTTGCTCAAGGGCCCAAAGGGCCAAATGATGCAGATCTGTCACAAGCACGGTTGAGGTTTCTTCCTCTCTTGTCTCCCGTACCAACCTCTCATCTGGTCTGGATTGGGATAAATTAAAAAACAAACATTTGTTTTTCTCAATAAAAAAGCAGCATCCATGAATCATTAATCTCTAACTGGAAATGGCCTCATGCAGGAGAAGAGGAGTGGAGCTACATTATTGTGGTATTACAAAGGATTCCCAGGCTGTTTTATCCAAGGTTTATTAAAAAAAAAAAAAAAAAAAGAACAAAATTTAAACTCAGGAGCAGCTGCATTTTTGTATATACTGCAGTAAAAATGGTGTTGGGGGGAAATTCAAATATATACAGTACACAGAAACATATTTACTTTACATCACAATGACAAATTATGTACATATTAAATATGCTTGTATCTGCACATTACAGTGTAGCACTTGGGAAATACTGTGAGGAACTAGCATGAGATAATGAAACAAAGAAAAAAGGAAGGAAGAGCATCCCTCGCTCACTTTGGATTACCCTCTCGCTCTGTTCAGTGGATTCTGTCCTTGGATCCCATTTTGATTGTTACATAATACTGGTTATGGTGGCGTTAGAAGGGTTTCGCGTCAACGTTTCTGCTTGTACGGACATGTTTCGCAGCGTTACAGCTGAGCGCTATGCTTTTTGGAGCGGCTTGGCTTTGGCGTGATCCTGAGATTGCAAACGAAAGGCCTTTTTGAAACTGTAAAAAGTTTTTTAAATGAGCGTTTCTCGCTTTTCCTGCTTGTTGGAACAAAAACTGTTCGAGCTGGGCCGTGACTCTCCTGGTTCAAAATGTCGTGAAAGTGTGACATGTGAATGACAAACCTGGGTGCAAAGTACGGCTGTAAAGACCTGCATAGATCTGGAAGGCAGCGTTGCAGATAAAGGATATTAAAGATGTGATTCATGACGATCTGCCTGGAACTGATTAACAGTCAACCCTGGAGGTTGCAGAAGAAGAAAAAAGTGCACAAAACTTGCTACATTCTCAGAAACACTGATTAAGGCTTGACTGGGTGTTTACAATGAGCAAAAGTACCCAGATGGGCTGTCCCGGATGATGAATTGGAAAAAAAAACGAGTCAGCCCAGATCCGTGGTGGTCCCGCTGATTGCACGAAACACATGGAGGGAGTTTTGCAACAGCGATCGCATCATGTCCTCTTGATAGATCTGGAGCCAAAAAAAGAGCAAAAGGGCTGTCACACATGCTAACAATGTTTCATTCACGTTTGCTGAAGAGCATCTATTATTTCTGGATGGATGTTCGTAATTTCTATTTAGCAATTATTTCTTTGTTAGCTATTATGGCTGCTTTGAATTCAGTGCCAGGGTAGTAATCGAACCAAATTATTTTACTCATTCAACAATCATCATAAATATTAGGTCTAAATTAATTCAACACAGCCCCTCTTCCAGCAACATTTCAGGGGACCTTTATAATTAACCTACACCAGGAGTTTATTTACAACAGTAAAAAAAGAAAACAAACAAAACTGAAATCAAATAACCCCGATGATCTATTGGGGAGTGGTACGGTGGTGTGTATAGTCTTGCTTAAGATTTAAAACTATTAATGAATTTGTTTTAGCGAGTGTTCCACATTTAGCTCTGACAGGAAGTCCTGGTGAAGTTTCTCCTCTGCAAATACGCTCAGAAGAGCCTGGATGAAGGTTTTTTTTTTTTCCTTTACCCCCCGGCTAATTTCTGTGGAAATGCGTTGAGGTTTTTTGAAAACCCAGGGAAAAAAAAAAAATGCTCTTTTGAGTTCTTGCAGTGGAAAAGGGACTACTGACCAACATGAAACTGGGACCCGGGGGCTGTCTCCCCAACACCGAAATCCATTAAAACAATAGGAAGCAAATAAACGACAACAGCTGATGCGGTGTGTTTACGTTGGAAGTTGGGAAACCACGATGAATGAATGGTGTGCTTCAAAACAAAAAAACAAAAAAGGCAAAAGAACACTTAGAACATTACCTGATGTTCCTTCAAAGCTATGTGCCAGCACGTTGGGGAGAGAAAGTCAGAGCAGTTAGTTTGGTTAAGTCACACTAGCTGAGTGACAGTCACAGTGTTACTGTTCTATCATACTGCGGTCCGTCCCGAGGGCCGGCTTTGCCCGTGCTGGGCATGCCTCTTGCAGCAAAAAGACCGACTAATGGCGGGATAGTGGGAGTAATTATGAGAAAATGCTCAAGAGGAAATGCGGCTTCGTCTTGTGCAAAGAATCCTGATAAATATCCACTCAGGCCGTCACCGTAGTTACGCATTAGCAAGTGCAGTGAAATGACCAGCTTCTTGTCCGACCCACTGCATTACCGCGGCGACGGTGGTGGTGGTGGTGGGGGGGGGCAATAATGGCTCTTTAAATGTCGGTTTGTCTCCCCGCCCATAAAAAATGATCTGGAAGCTTCCTTTTTTTTTTTTTTTTTTTTTTTTACTGATGGGTTAAAGCGGCGCTTGGCCTTGGCTCAGCGGCGACACAGAGACATAAACCCTGACAACAAACGACCCCGGTGCTCACCTGCTCGTGGATGATGTCAGACAACTCCTTCACCATTTCTTTAAAGTTGGTCTTGAGGCCCTCGTGATACTCAAACTGGTCCTCTTTGATCAGGCGCTCATTTATGTCCAGCGCCATGCTGCAAGCCTGGACGAAATGCCTGCCATTATTTCAGTAAACACAGAGATAATGTTAATGGATTGGAGAGTGATTAAAGCTTGAGAAAAAAGGAAACGGAGTCGTTGATCGGGTGGCTTAAAACAGATCACCTGAAAATGTCTTTGAGGTCTTTCACTTTTTTGCTGCCATACTGGTTGGATCTGCTGTCATCCAGGAACGCCCTGGCGTAGGCCATGGGTCCCGCATTTACCTGCAGGGCAACGGACAGACAGACAGAGCCGCCCTTTTCATACATTTGTGGCTTAATTGGTGGGAAAATGTTTGCGTTGCTCCTAAAAACCAGCATCACGTGCTAAATGTGCGCGTGTCCCCCTGCACCTGCACGGAAACGCAGCCCTGCAGTTTGAGCTGCAGCTGGATCATGTCCACCTCCTGACTGGAGCAGAGTTTGCTCAGCTCCGCCGTCCGCGCCTTCATCTCGTCTATGGCCACGTCCACCGGCTTGAGCTCCGCGTGCTTTTCGCTAACCACCTCCACGCGTTTCTTCATGTAGGGGAAGGCGCTGGCAGCTGGGGGTGCGAGAGTGCGTGTAAAATGTCAGGCTAAAAGCCGGCTATTTGTAGATGCTATCTCCAGGTTACACCTTAGCACAACAAATGAGTCATAGCCTGCAGGCTAGTGCCTGAACACACACAATAAAAACCCGCAAATAACATAACATAGAAGCTTAAACATTTTTTTTCCCGCGACAAGCGGGGGGGTGGGGGAGGGTCATGTACTTGTGAGCACGGTCCTCCTTTTGCACTGCTCTTCCACGCCGCCGTGCTTCTTGCCCGACAGCGTGTAAGGCGTCTCGAAGACGAAGCGGCTGATGTTGTGGCACTTCTCGAAGTCGGTCTTCTTCTCCGGCGCCTCCTTCTCCTCGAAGTAGGGCTTGACGAAGGTCACCTGGACGTAGGCGAACTTGGGGTCCAGGTCTTTAGGGTTCACCTGCGGCAGAGGATAATAGCATCCGAGTTAATGTAGAACGCCACCTTTATAATTGTTTAAATTGTTTGCTCTTTCGTCATTTCCTCTAACTCTTGAATTTCACTCTGAAGTTATTAGTCATTCTGAGGGTCCTCATCATATAAAGAACATATAACGCTGGCGCCACCAAACGGACAGCATCCATCCTTCTTCTGTCCAGCTCTTCCAGGGGGGATCCAGACACCTGATCTGGCTCCTCTCGATGCGGCGGCTCTACTCTGAGCCTCTATCTCTACGTGAGAGCCCCAACACCTCGCGGTGGAAACAAAGATCAGCTGGTAAATCTAGAACTTTGCCTTTTGGCTCAGTTCTTTCTTCTGCCCTCTGCTCTCCCACTAGGTTCTTCAACCCACTTAGGAATCGTAGTTACAGAGGGGTGGAGAGGGGTGGGCATTCTACTCTTTTCTGGCTGAGGACAACCTACATAAGGTGTACGACTAGATAGCGGCTTTTTTTTGTTGTTGACCAATATTGACGTAGAAGAGAGAAAGGGAGTAGTAGCTGAGGAAAAGCATGGTTTGATACCACTCCATTCTTTCCTTCCTCTTTTTCCAGCAGCACCTTGTTTGAGTCCTGAATGATCCTGACGTTTTCCTGTCCGAACTTGTCCCCATAAAGCGTCAGCAGCCGATGGGAGATCTCGGAAAGGCCCGTGAGTTTGGGCTCTTTGTAAATGTACTCCTTCCCATCTTCTTCCTCAAAGAAGTTCTGGGGGGAACACAGAAAAATGAACAATGAATAAACGAATGTCATAGAATAAATATGTCTGTTTTCACAGAAGCGCTTTGTTTTCACATGTAAAAAATATCTTGCTTTTCCTGAGAAATTCATGTTTGATTTGTTTTTTGGTGTAATTATTTCTATTTTTCTGACTTAATTTCTGTTTTTGTTTCTTTTCTCTTTTTCATGGTAATTGGCAGAAGATCTAATAACTGGTGAAGCTTCCACAGAGCACCAGCGCGCACACACGCGTTACTGTGGAGCGCAGCTCAAAAAAAGTTTGGTTTCGTTCTCACACAACATTTGACTTCAGTGGGCGGGGCCTCTGAAACAGGAGCGTTTAAGGCAGTAACGTGTTAATGACGATCGTTTTTAGCCGCCGCATTTATCAAGATCCCTTGAGTACGCTGGGATTGGCCATTTACGAATTTTTTATGAATATCACGTGCGTCTTCAAGCTATTTCAACATTTTCAGGATCATGTGGCACAACACAACATACACATAATCATTTTATTGTACTCGGTGCTGCGGAGGTCACCTGTCCATAAAAAGCCACTCTGAAATACGTCCCAAGGAGCCTGCGGCCCGTCTGCGTCACTTCAATGATCTTATTGTAGGCTCGGTGCAGGGTATCGTACAGCCGGCTCAGTTTCTGGAAAATAAATACATGAATAAGTAGAAAGAAGCCCAAACATTCCACTTCATTAAGACAATGCTCATTAGCGTATACAGCTGAGGAGGCATAACTAGCCTATGTTACTTCAGCGCTCCCAACTGGAAGGACTTGTAGAAAGAAGTACTGCTGTGGAAAATGAAAATGTTTTAACATAACCCCAAAGCTGTGCTACTATAAAAGCTCGACCCGTCAACCAGGAACACTGAGTCACTCAAGCCATTATTTACTACCGCGCCTTCTTGTCAGTCTAGCTCGTCACCAGCCCGGGAGTTTCATACTAGGCTGAGACTTTTATCACATTCAAAAAAGTCGAGTTAACTGAAAATCAGGTTACAACTGCGTCGTGTTTTGGGTATGTGTTTTATGTAATATGCACACACAACTGAGCAGAGAGAAATGTGATATTTTTACCGACCGTGCTTTTCACGGTTCAAGTCATAAAAGCCTGCGGCCTTTTCTAAGTATGTGTACCTTAGGTCCTTGAATTCTCGCACTCAGCCTTGCAACAGCCTTGCCAACAGCCCTGACAAAGCCGAACCCCTGATATCATGTTATGCATACACTGCAGGCGGGGAATAATCTAACCTAGGCTGCTTTAACCCTGGGTATCGTCTGGACTGGGAGTATGCGATGGCCTGCTAGATAAAAGCAGCTAGCTATATGGCTGGCAGTTAACAGAGTACACCCATGTTTTTAGCATTTTCCTTCCACCTTTTCAGATGTGTATGTGCTCCATGTCAGTCAAGGGCCAACTAAAGACAAACATGCTACTCGGGGTAATTTTAAACTAAGGCCCTTCTTCTATCCTTATCAACCTTTCCTATGTCTTTCGGAGGAGTTTGTCTTTTGGGAAACTATTAAAAATCGAGGTACTGCTGTTATTGTTTTGACGTTAAACAGCCTGGTACACTTCAAAAACAGTGGTGAGGGGAAGCGGCTCTAAGATTCCCACGAAGCAGGAAGTGTGACAAAAGTATACACCCTACAGTTAGATAACACTAAAGAGGTTTGATGATCTCAGAGTGAGGGCTCTCGAGTGATATAGAGAAGAGTCAATCCATCTTTTGAAACTGAATGACTCAAAAATGATCCATGTCAACGATGACACTCTCTGAACAAAGCGCTGCCAGTACTTTACCGTGTATTCGTGACGCTTCTCGTAAATGGGAACGATGAGTTTGGCAATGTGGGTGATGAGCTCATAGCGCTCGGCCTTCCACAGCACATCCACACACACCTCGAGATGCTCGACTAAAACCTCCTAAAAATGCGGAGAAGGTAAGAGGAACATATCGAATTATAAAATCAATACAAACATGGTTGTTTTGATTAACTATTGAAAATAGCGCAACAGCTGCTCTGAATAAGAATGAAAATATGATATTTAACTAGCACGTTATTAATAAGTAAGCGAATGACCTATATGCAGTCAACTTATACCTCGGTGTAATAAACATCCTGCATTCCTGTGTCTTCCTTCATGGCGGCCTCCTCATCAATATTCAAGGTAATCTTCTTAAAAGCCGCCAGGCCACTGGGGAACAGCTCTACATGACAAATAAAAGACAAACAGCAACGCTATTACAGCCGGTGAAAGCAGGACAACAACGGCGAGAAACCCGTAGCGGTGGCGTCACACCGGAGCCGCTCAGTCCACTTTAAACAAACCAGAGCTTCCCCGGACAGTCCCCTTCGTTGGGGAAGGTGTGGAGGCTCATCGGAACCCCGTAGCTGAAGGGAACATTTACGTTGTAAATGCAAACTGACAAATTAGCAAACCGAAAAGAGGAAGTGACGTAGACGTGACACCTTGTATAGAATAAAACACAAACAAAACCAACACGCTGTTTGTTTCTACAGACTGATTACTACTGTTTATTCATGTAGTAAAACGCTTTTCTTTAAAGGATGGTTTTGCAGGGGGTCTACGATGAGATAAAGCCCCTTTGACACCAGCCAAAAAAAAAAAAAGAACATCCATCTATCCATCCATTTTCTGTACCTGCTTTATCCAACTTTTGGGTCGCAGGGAAAAAAATGAACAAACAAAAAAAACAAAAAAAAAAAAATTCAGCAGTGAGACCAGTCTGACTGCATCGACTGCTGCAGAAAACCCCGGGGACTACGCCCTTTGAATCGGCAAAGTTAAACGACTGTTCTCTCTGTAGAAAGGTCGGCGTTGACTTACTTTTCCTGTGCAAGTACTCTGCAACCAGCGCGGCCACATGAACGTAACACATGGCCGCCTGTGGGGAAAGAAAACAGTGGAGATGATCAGCGTTAACACTGAAGATGATGAGGACAAAGGGTAGAAACGTGTAGAAGCGAAAGACAGATTGCGTGTCTGACAGAGGGAGCTGTGCGAAATGCTGTCATTGCTGGTTTACACACACACCTTCAAAACAAACCGTCAATTGCTTTGAGCGCAGTTGTGTGTCCAAACAAAAGAAAATAACAATGCCTTGACGTGTTTTCATGTTTTCCCTTTTGCTGGTATGTGCTAGTTTTATTGTGTTCTCAAGGAGTGAGAGCATATTATTTACTAGGGACTAAAAAAGTGCGTGGAAAAACTGAAAATTCTCAGAACAGGTTGTTGCACTGACGTACAAAAGTCATGGCGCAACATTCCCGGTTGAGCTGCACGGTGCGGAGTTAGCCGTAGAAGGTTAAAATGTTCACTTTTTTGGTATTCTTAATCAATGAATGCTTGTTTCACATTTCAGTGACACTGAGTACTGGGAGGGAACCGTCCCGGTACCTCAGAGAGATCTCCATTCTTGAGGTGTGCCCGGGCCATGGTGTCCAACCAGGTTCGCCTCAGCTCGGGGGTGCTGGCGTAGGACCGAGCCAGGCTGTACTGGAGGTCCAGGAGCATCTCCGGGTCTTTCTCGTGCTCCTTCATCTGAGCTGTGGCCATCAGCACGGTGCGGATGCGCTTGGTCAGACCCTTCACCTCAGAGGGGAAGACTGAGGACTGGTTATACAGAGGAGAAAATGTGAAAAAAGATGACTATTTTTATGGTTGTTGTCTCAATTGGACAAGAAATTCAGAGCTGTAAGGGCATTTTCTACACTGAAAAACTGATGTGACAAGTGTACCTTCATGACCTTGTCACTATTAGCAAAGTTGTTAATGATAGAGAGAGACTCCTGGAAGCGCGAGCTGCCTGTCAGTGCCACATCGGGGATCAGCTGGCTCACTGCGATGATGATCTAAATGAAAAAAAAAAAAAAAAAAAAAAAAAAATACAATATATGGAGAGAAAAGTGGAAAAGCCGCGTGTGTCAGTGTTATATGTTCCTCCGTTTTACCTGCAGGTGGGTGCGGAGGAAGGTCTTCTTTTTGGTGTACTCGTAGTTATTCCGCATCAGCAGGTACAGCAAAACCGCCGCCTCGGTCCTCAGGGACGCCAGCTTAGAGACGCAGCACTTCAGCACTTCGCAGCAGAGAGCCTCGCAGAGCGTCACGCGGCCCTTGAACAGCACTGACGGGAACTGGCGGGACAGCGTGTTAGTGTATTAAAGGTACATTCTAGGCAGGGGGAGGGGGACAATTAGACATAATATTTAGTACCGGGGCGGGGGGGAGATGAGATGAGAGTAAGACAGTGGAATGAGCAATAGTTTGGCCGTAAAATACAGCACAGCGCGGATGTTTTCAGTTCTTGTGCAAAGGATTGTGGGTAAAATATCTTCACCTGAGTATGTCAGATGACAAGATGTGATACAGCTCAGAATCTTGTAGTAATAATGCCAAAAAGACCCAAAGAGTAATATTTATGGACCCGGCGCTTCACAATTTTAATCAAATTCCAATCTTTCGTGTGCGTGCGCTGAACTACAGCTGTGTGGTCTTGGTACCAAGTCTGTGTTTGCTCTTTGGACTCCTTGGGACTTTTATTTTCTTTTATATACACAAAGAGGCACTTGGGGAAGTCTAAAAATATCCAGTTTAAAAGAGGACCGGGGAAGGGCCAGCAGAAACAGGAAAACAACCACTTCACATTCTTCGTTCACACATGGCCTTCGTGTTGTTTTTATATTATAAACAGTCACATGTCCATTTTAGTTGTGTGTTTGTTTTGACATTAGGCCAGACCTTGTTGATGAAAGCTCGGAGCGCTGCAAATACGTGTCGGTGGGCAGCTTCGGACAGGCCGACTTTAAGGAAGGTCAGGTAAACGTCAAACACTTTCTTCATGAGGGGGTTGTGACCTTCGCTGTCCAGCAGCTGGGTCTGAAGGACACACACACACACACACGATTTTGAGTATTAGTACTACAACTACTGCTCTTGGCTGGAATAATGCGACATAAGACAAACATCACACTGTTTTTACCTGTAAAATGTGTCAAAATCCTCATTTAAACAACATTGTGGTCACCATCATTCTGTTTTCAATAAATATCCGGACAATTAAGTCCCAACAACGTTATTCTTTATTGAAAGTGGGATATTTTTGATTAAATAGCAAGAGGTTTTAATAATATATGGATTGATCTAAGGACTGCTTTTTAAAAATAATACTCTCGTAATTACATACATGAGAAATCGCTTCTGTGCATTTAATCCATCCCTTAGGACAGGAGCAGTGGGCAACTATTTGGGGATTAAAGGTCTTGCTCAAGAGCCTGCCAGTCTGGGGATTCGAACCTGGCAACCTTCTGGTCTCAAAAAAATAAATAAATAAATAAAATAAAAACCAACACGTTTGGATGTATTTGTAACAAACATGGTGGAGCTGGATTTAAAATGAATTAATTCATAAAATAAAACATTTTGGTGCATCCATTATAGAAATGAGCAGTGGGAACATCTCGATACGTCACCTTAAAACACTGAATGAACAGAGAGAGGACGTCCAGGACACTGAGGCAGACTTCTGTGGACATGTTGCCCTCGAGCAGAGCCTGATGGTGGATTTCTGCTTCTGAAGGCCCCGTCCCTTCATCACACACACACACACACACACACACACACACACACACACACACACACAGTTGAAAACAGAAGTTTACATACACTATATAAAAAGGCACATAACCTATTTTTTTTCTCAATGTCTAAGATTAAATCAGATTAAACTTTCCCTGTTTTTGGTCATTTAGGATTACCAAAATCATTTCTATTTGCTAAATACCAGAATAATTAAAGGGATAATTTTTTAGGCAATTTTTTATTATTGCACGGACTGAAAGGCCACTTTCCCAGGAAGAACTATTAATCCAAAAGAAACATAAAAAAGCCAGATTACAGTTTGCAGATACACACAGGGACAAAGACCTTATTTTTGGAGACTTGTCCTGTGGTCTGATGAACCTAAAGTTGAACTTTTTGGCCATAATGACCATCGTTACGCTTGAATGATAAAGAGAGAAGCTTGCAAGCCTGAGAACACCGTCCCAAATGAGAAATATGGGGGTAGCAGCATCATGTTGTGGGCTTGTTTTGCTGCACGAGAGACCGGTGCACTTCACAAAAGAGATGGACTCATGAGGAAAGAAGATTATGTGGAAATACTGAAGCAACATCTCAAGACATCAGCCAGGAAGTAAAAGCTTGGGTGCAAAAGGGTTTTCCAAATGGACGATGACTCTCAGCAGACTAACAACATGGTTACAAAGTGGTATCAGGATAACAAAGTCAATGCATTGGAGTGGCCATCACAAAGACCTGGGCCCTCGCTTATGAACCGTACGTACGGCAGAAAACGTACGTACGCTAGTTAGTCAGTGTGGATTCGTGGTGCAGCACAGCAAAATCTTAAAAAAATGTAAAAATAACAATTAAACAAACCTCAAACTGGTCATTAAGCACAGGCAACTACATACGTACAGATTAAAACGTAAAAAAAGGCCACTGAATAAAATACATATATGTGTTCTTTTATGGAACGTTGCTTCACCTGATAAAATATAACTCGTTTTTTCCTGAGAAATTCACGTTTGGTTTCTTTTTTCGGTGTAATTATTTCTGTTTTTCTGACTTAATTTCTTTCTTTTTGTTTGTTTGCTTTTTAAGCAATCTTGTCCTTTTTGTCGATCTTGCCCTGTTCTTTGTGGTCATTGGCAGAATATCTAATAAGTCACGCGCGTGACTGTGTCAGGGCAGCGACACGTCTGCTCGTCCACGCCGGTTTCAGCCGCAGCATTTATCAAGACCCGCTGGGCTCGGCCATACACGGAATTTTCATGAATCACACGTGCATCTTTTCGTACCATGACTCCTGCACTCAGATCTGCGCACGTTTCTACGCAAGATTAATAAATGAGGGCCCTGATCTCAATCCAATGGAAAATTCATAGGCAGAGCTGAAAAGGCTCCTGCGGCCTACAATCTTGGCACAGTTGTACCAGTTCTGTCAGGAGGAATGGGCCCAAATTCTTGCAGACTATTGTGAGAAGCTTGTCGAAGCATGTCCAAAATGTTTGACTGTAGTCAAGCCCCGACTCTGGAATACTCTTCCCTTCTCACTCCGCTCACTGGACTCTTTAGATGTCTTTAAAAAAGACTTCTTTTTAACGAAGTGTTATAGTCCTACCGACTGAGTCACTTCTGCTGAGACTAATCTTTACTTCCTTCTTTATTTGTATTTTTTATTCTACTTTTATCCCTGTTTTAGTCCGTTTTGTATTTTATTTTTATCTGCGAAGCACTTTGTGACCGCTGCCTGTGAAAAGTGCTATACAAATAAAGTTTACTTACTTTTTATATAGTGTCTGTAAAGGTTTCAACTGTACGCGTTTAACAAATAGGAAAATGTTACAGACAACATTTAATGTTCTAAATCTGGTCACCTATATTGAGAGTGAGGGAGGTTTCCATTGTGCTGAACTGCTGTAGTTTGGTCTGCATCAGGCTGGCCCGGTTGCAACGCATGGGCGGCATCGTCTGTGTCTTCCTGTCTGAGGAGAACAGCTTGGAAGCGCACGTCTCCTGACTCCTATACAAAGGAAATAAACAACAGCCATCCAATAAACACAAACACAAAACCTTCAAACCATTACAGATCGGAAAAACGGGCAACGGAACAGCAATTTGGAGATGGATGGACTGATTGATAGTTTGGAGTTTACCACCACAGTTTACCCATGCCCCGCAGTACATACAATAACTTAGAACAAGGAAGTGTTGTAGTGTTATGACAATAGAAAAAAATTTATATCTAATAAATGAGCCTTAAAATCCCAAAACGATGCTGAAAAATGTATCCACAACTATCCAGAATATATATTTCAACCTCTCCGAACATTGAAACAGGAGATCGACTCACTATCGGCCACAAACAAACCTGGACAACAAAAAATACTTTCAAATGACTAAAAATCCCAAACTACAAAATTGCACAGATCAAATGATGGGTTAAAATGGGACATTTGTGAGCATTGAACAAGCGACATGACTGACAGCTACACAAACTGAAAGTGTCCTGCTAGACCCCATTAGCTCGTTCTCTCCAAAAATAATTTGGGGAAATTTCAATCTTCCTGGTAATGGGGGGTGCTACTGGATGTTGTCCGTCCTTACCGGCCGATGTTTCTTTTTCCAATATAGCGAAACTGAAACAGGCAGATCCTGCAAGAGAGGAAATGGATAATGAGAACAGGAACGCTCGCTGCATTAGCTCAACGTAGCTCCACACTCACTCCAGCAAGCTGAGGAAATTCATGATGTCCTGGGGGTTGATCTTGTTCCAGTAGGTATTCAGAGTGTCTGTGAGAACAAAACAAAAGAGAATAAAGAGCAAATGAATATAGTTATATAAAGTTATACTTTACGGTGGCTTGGCGACTGATGCATTATAACAGAGGTGGGCAAAATAAAGGCCCTGGGGCCACATGTGGCCCGATGAACTATTTAATCCGGCCAGTAGAGCCGTCACAATCATTGAAGAGGGTTGTCAGCTTGACTGGTTAGAGAAAGGTTCAGACCCCCCCCTTCAGCTAGCATGCTAACATGTCCGCTCAAGAAAGTGGGGCCAAACATCATCTGGAGCTTCATCATCCATCTCTAGTTGGACCAATTTACAGGCTGGTCACAATATTTTTCCCTGTCAATAGTCCATCAAGCACCATTTTTAGTTGACCTCCGATCCTTATTTGGAGGGTTAGTTTCCCACAACACCTGGCCGGCCCGTTTATTAAAATCTAAAACCCAATGTGGCCCTTCAGGCAAAGTAATTGCCCAGCCCTGCATTATAACCTCACCGGTGACCGTAATAACATAAGAATTGCATAAATATTTTGAAAAATCACCGACCTTCTGACAAGGTCTTGACAATGTGCAGGAAGGAGAGTAGGAGTCCTTTGATTTCGTACTGGCCCAGCTGGCCAATGGGAGGCGCGGCGCTTCTGCTCAAGGTTGATCCGCGTCGGTGCAGCTGTGGTAAACAAACCAACAAACCGTTGTAGGAAAAAGGACGGCTTTGCACCGGAATCTACATTGCAACATTGCAGCTGCAAGCGAAATTAACACAACGCGCCGTGCTAAAGAATGTATTTATACAGGTGGTAAATAAACTGCTCAATTAATAGACAGCATTAACACAAACACTGGAAGGTTTCCACGAGTCGTGTTTTAAGACGCTAGAACCAACACAGACTGTAAAATTGTGCTATGCGCTGGGAACAAACCTGATCCCAAAGTTACTTCTGTTCTGTTTAGGATACACTGCACATTAAACGGACTGGCGTCAGACATTTTCACCTCCATGCTGTCTGGTGTTCCTGGATCCGTAAACAGAGAGCTTCTGGAATCCTCTCTCCTCACGACGTAGCCGTTCTGTGCCAGCAGACCTGTCGGGGGGGGGGGACGTTTACACTCGTGATCGTTGCGAATTTTAGGGGGAAATACAAATGACGCTGCAAAACATATCCTCACATTTAAATCTGTAAATGTTGATAACTTTGAAATGAGAGGGAACCTATATGAAATGAGAGGGAAGCATTGGAGGCTTCTCAGAAGAAAATATTTTGAAAAAAATCTAACTGAAGGAACACTTTGGAAAGTGAAATGATTAAAATCTCTGGCTATTTAGTGGAAATCTGGCCTCACCGTGTTCTTTGTCTATTGCAGTGCTGATTCTCCGGCTGTCTGCGGAGCCCACGGAGATCAGGTCATCTCTGGATCCCTGGGCGGCGACAGTGGGGACATTTTACTTTGTGGCTTATTTCATGATAAAATGCCTTCGTGCTTTAACATTGGCGAGGCAGGTGAAACCGGAGCTAGATTTGAGGAAAACGACCTCATGAGTGGAAGACTCACGTTGAGACCGAGGACGGGGCTGGAGGTGTGCTGCGGTGCCGACAGCTGCTGCAGGTTCTGGTAGAGCAGCTCGAAAAGGGGCAGGTAAAGCAAACAGATCCTGGCCTGCTGGTTCTGAAACATTCACGTTTAGAAAGGCTTTGTGAACCCAATGTGTAATAAGAAGACGACGTGTCTTATGAGACAGAATTAGTTGCATGCGTGCATTTAAGGTGTGGTGCCGCATCGCTTTCTATCGGCCTGGTCACTGTGCAGAAGACATTCAAGGATAACTGGGAGTATTCACTCTAAAATAACAATAGCAGAGTAGAAAAAAATGATCTATCCCACTATCTCACAATTTCTGATAGATTTTCGGACTGTGAGCTGCATTTTTTGAATTTTTTGAGTGGTTTGGGTGGTCCTGTGAGTTTTATTACTACTGCCTATATACTATACTCCTGGCACCGGTTCACTTTTACATTTATTTTTAAGTTGACCAGCCTACATTAAAGGAAGACAACTCAGCTCTCTCTCTCCAAGCGCCTGCTTTGCGGCAGTCTGCGCTAGTTTTTCTAGTTCAAATCTGCTTTACTTTGTCTGTTCAAACTCTGACATGTTTGCTTGTGGATTAAAGCATAGTGAAGTCATAGCCTCTGTTGTCCTAAAATGTTGACTTCTTTAATCTTTTGTTACTTATATTTGCTTCGTGCCCCACCCTTCCTCACCTTGAACGCTGTATAGCGATCATCCATGGCGTGTTTAATAAGGAGATTCTTCAACACACCGACGGCCAGCTGCCTTATCTCGGGCCCTTGCTGCAAGGCCTCGGCCACCTCCCTCAGGAGCAGGCCCACCAAAAAGTGATTCCGGCAGTATTCCTCCGTGAGGCTGAACTCCAGGCTCTGCTCTGTTGTGGAACCACACAGGACGTGTCAGTGGGACAACGCTAAGCTGATGGCGATAACTGTAGCTTACTGGAAGAAACAGTCAAGCGAATCAAACATATAGCGCAACCTCGAGGCGTTCATTTGCACATTGGCCCTCATTTATGAACCATACGTACGGCAGAAAACCGTGCGAACGGCCATTTTCACGTAAGGCTCGGCATTTATCAATCTGGACGTGAGCGTACGAGCCGCTCAGATCTCACGTCAGGTCTGACATCGTGGACGCCAGTTAGAGTCAGTGTGGATTCGCGGTGCAGCCCAGCAAAATCTCATAAAATGTAAAAAAATAACGATTAAACAATCCTGAAACTGGTCATTAAGCCGTGGCAGCCACATGTTCCAGACAGATTAAAACGTAAACAAATATCACTGATTAAAATAAATATATCTGTTTTTTACGGAAGATTTTTGCATTCACCTGATAAAATATAACCATTTTTTTTCCTGAGAAATTCATGTTTGGTTTGTTCTTCGGTGTAATTATTTACGTCTTTCTGACTTAATTTCTTTCTCTCTTTTGTTTGTTTTTTTAAGCAATCTTGTTCTTTTTGTCGAAGTAAACATTTTCTGTTTTTTCATGGTCATTGACAGACTATGTAATTACCGGTGACCCTGCCACACAGCAGCAGCGTCGTTTCAACAGTGTGCGCACACGCGTGACCGTGTCGGGGCAGCCACACGTCTGCTCGTCCACGTCTGCTCACGCCGCTGTCATCGTTCTCCAGACAGCGTTTTTCTGGGCTCAAACACCAGTTTTCATGCGCGCGAAAAGTGCCGTTTCTTTCTCAGGTTTCTCCTCTCTACTTTTGACTTCAGTGGGCGACGCCTCTGAAGCTTGAATATTTAAGGGCGGAACATGTTAATGAAGGTAGGTTTCAGCCACAACATTTATCAAGATCCGCTGATTTGTACGCTGGGATTGGACATATACGCTCGTGTTTTCGTGCCAAGACCCCTGCACGCAGATCTGCGCGCGTCTCTACGCGAGATTGATAAATGAGGGGCAATTATCTCTTCCAAACAACACAGAATCAGTGAGTGAGACTGGTCGCGAGCTGCGTGCTGCGGAAAAAGTGCAATGCCGGAAATGTTTGCAAGATGGATGCTGCGGGAAATGAGAAGCTGTCCGCGTCATGGCGGTGCACTTATATAAAAAACCAGGCGATGCAGCCACAAATTGGGTGATTAAGTGAAGGTCTCAGGCAAAGCAGGAGAGAGACATTCAGTGGCACAGAGAAACACAGCCCCATAAAAAGGATCATGTCTATTGTTTACAAATATCATGTAAACTAAGCATGGGGAAAAGGAGGTCAGTCATTTCCCACAAACATCCACAGCGTTATTAGCCCACCCTACCATTAAAGTTTTGCTGGATGAATGAATGTCCTATAAGAAAAAAAAGTGTGGGGGGGGTTGACAGCATGGCAGGTCAGAAAGAGGTGCAAACATGGCGGTTTTGATGGTACAGTACAGGTGCAGCGAGCATCACCTACCTACAGGGCCAAAAAGCTCCGTCGCATAGGGGATTAAATCTGACCACAAGCAAAAACACACATAAAAAAAAAAGAGAGGGGAGGGAGTAAAAACAAAGGAAGTGGGGCAAAAACAATCCATGCAGCATTTCAAAAACGTTCAAAGGATAAAATTCTCAACAACAGCCGGTGCGTGATGCCCTTAAACACACGGGCCGAATAATCGGGTTAAAAGAGGTGTGGATGAAGGCAGGTGGGTGAGGTCAGTTAAGGGTCGGGGGCCGTGTGACAGCCAGTCGATGGTCACGTGTGGTAAGAAGCGTAAATGCGTGAAGGGGAAGAGAGGTCGGACCCTCACCTTGGACCCTCTGCAGCTTGGTGCGCCCAAAGGCCATGGGCAGGTTGAGGGGGATGAAGTGTTCGTGATTGCACACCGCCATCAGGAAGTCGAACTTCATCTCCGACAGCACCTGTGCAAACAATCGTGAGCGTGAGCTCTGCACAGGAATATGCAAATGTCCCTCCAACTTCCTCGGTGTTGATTAAAAAAAAATTTTGAATAACTCAGCGTTATTCAAATACAACCCTCTGAGCTGCTGATAAAATAAAGCCTTCTAGTCAAATATTCTGGCTTGCTTTGTCAGTCAAATGATGAGAGCCGAGTTAGCATTTGTTACTTTTGGCGCAACCTGGTCCTTTGTTTGCCTTCGAATTTCCTGTGTACAGTGGATGGCTTTCTTCTTAAGTGCACGACTTTGATACCTTTGGATCTTTGAGGCCAAAATGGCACATATAATGGTTGACCAGACCGAAGGCGAAACCTCTATTCATGAGGGTCAGGCACCTCTGGTGAGACAAAGAGAGAAAGTGCAGTGAGCATGTAGCATGTAATCCAAGTTTTGCACGTAAAAAAACTGAACAAAAGCAAACACATACAGATAAATCTGATAACAATTTATGTCCACTTCCTAATTATAATTCTGCAGATGGTCCTTTAATTCACAATTTAAAAAGATTTGAACATTCAATGCCTTCCAAAATCATTCATAGGCGTATCATTTTTCCACATTCTGTCACCATACGCATCAAGCCAGACACACCATCCTTACTGTAAAACATAGTGGCAGCAGCATCATGCTGCAAAGACAGAGAGGAAGCTTAATACTGGGCAATTATGGAAGAAAACCTATTAGAGGCTGTGGAAAAAGTTCTGAGGGTAAGACTGCTTCTGCAAGGCGCCGCACGTCTCAAAAAAAAGCCGGCTATTCCGACCTTGATGAAATGAGCCAAGCTCAGGTTGATGCTGCGCGCCTCCTCTGGGATCTCCATGTGGCGGATCGTGATGTGCGGCATGATCGACAGCGTCAAGGACTGGAGCGCCTGATGAAAACTGTCAGGGAATCGCTGGGCCCGTGGCATCTGGACAAACAAGTTTGGCAAGGATTTGAAATTCTAGACAAATCAACCCAGCCAAGAAAAAGCAGGAAGTAGACTGAACCTTGTTACGAGCATGACCTGGTAGCCACTTTTGTTTTCTGGCGCATGAAGTGAGTGCTTGAAATCAAAAGAAAATGCGGACCAACGACAATGGCAAGATTTTGTTTGCAATCATGAGTTGATCCCTGTTCATGCACGTGATGTGTGAAAAACATGGATGTAATGCATTTTAAAATACCTTCATGCGGCTGCCTTCTTGCAAGTACTGGGCCATGGATTTAGCCATTGTCTCAAAGAAGAACCAGGAGTACTGTGGGTGTAATTTTAACAGAAATTACACTGTTAAACCTTAGACATGTACCTTAAATCGCAAGAATAAGAAGCTATTTCATTGACACACGCGCCCCCTGCTGTTCAAATCTGGTAATACAGCTGGGCCAATGAAAGGGATTAAACACAGCAGAGAAAAACAGACCGCGTACCCTGAGGAGTTTATTGCTGGTATTGAAATCAGCAGTGTGTTTTAAGGTGGCTGTCATTGCAGTGGCCACCACTTCATGAGTAGTCAGTGACTTTCCTGACGCAGAGTTATTGGTCACGAACACATACTAAGGACAGAAAAAAAGCACACGTCAGACACACAACAGACGTGCCAAAGCTGATGATTGCAACAAAAATGCATTTAGTCATCAGAATTACCTTGACAAATGAGCGCAAGTAGTGCTCCAGGCCCTCCTCATGACATCTTGAGACGATATGTATGATCACACTGAAAGCACAGCACAAGACAGTCATACACACTGAACTTAAAACAATATTAAATAACACTGGAGTGGTGCTAAATACAATGAGGGTCTGCGCAGATTATCAACTGACCGCAGGCAATTGACAGCAATTTCTTGGGCATCTTTGGTTGCTGTTGTGAGCACTTCAAACAGCTGCATGAGCACTGTAGGCAGGAAGTTGATGATTATGTGGGTTTCTGTGGCGTGAAGGCACTAAAGGAGGACAGAAATAAATGGAAATACAAGCACTAGTAAGTTATAAAGAAATAAAGTGGCTCAAAGTCAGAGGCTCGTGACAATGTTTGGTGCTGCTAAGTTGGATCATCCTGATGTGTGTAAGTAAACAACTGTGTCAAAAGGATAAAAAAAATAAAATCACCTTCAGGTATCTGATAAGTTCTGAAGAATTGCCTTCTGAGGTCATCAGTTGGCAGTGCTGGAAGAATTTGTGTAGATACAGGTCCTGCAGAAGGCACATTACATCATAAAATAACACACCCTGTATCATTAGACCAGGCAATTACTATAAATCCACGTCAGTATTTAAAGATACATAATAAACTTGTACCTGTGCATATATTGTTGATGCTACATGAATCCTGACTTTGAATAGCGTCTTGGCGTTTTCCACCCACTTGATGTCAGGGTGGGACTGGGGAGTGGACACAAAATAGGAATAAATGAAAATGAAGGTCAGATTATAAAAAACATGGAACCAAAGTAACACAATCATCTATAGCAGGACCCAAGGTTTCCCGGCAGATCCTTGCCCAAAAAGCATACATCCGCGTGACGGTTCAAGAACAGGATATTGTAATGCCAACCCCACCGGTCAAAGGGCCAATCGGATGACAGCACCTCATGAATATTTATGAGGTTCAGAAGAAGACAAACTTTTCCTACAATTCCTTATTTAGAGATCAAATTTTCCAAGTGATGTGTTTACATGCTGCAGTTTCATTCGGATCGGCATTAATTCCCGTTTTACTGCGGCTAATTGTTGAGTATAACATGACTGTACCTTCTTGGTGTCCTGACACAGGTATCCAGCAGGCAGAGTAGCAGCTACAGGCAGCTGAAGCTCTACTGACTGCATCCTCCCATCTTTCAGCAAAGGCATCCAAGAGTAACCCACTGCAACACATATGTATGTTCAATATAATTCACATTCACACGGGCACAGATTTCCTTGGGGGGGACTTACCGAGGGACTCCACTCCCCTGTTGCTGGCCTTGCTGCTGGACTCGCAGCTGATGTGATAAAAGATGAAGAGGATGTGATGTTTCTCATGTATGTGGACCGGCAGCTCAATCATAATCTGTGCAGAATAAAAAGGGTCAAGTTGTTACAACGGCTTTGACCAGTTTTTGGTCAAAGTTAGGGGTTTATTTAACAATACAATTCATTTTTTAAAGTTGCAGGCTATAAAATAGGTATCAAATGCTTTTTCTACTTTAATAAAGATGCTTACAACATTATATTTGCAGTGGATATTTACTCGGTTAGGACAGACTCAAATATTAAAGCTGTCTATTAATTTAATAAAGTTGGCTAAAATACTTGCAGTTTAAAATATCTACCAGTAGGGGCCAGTATCTGCGCATATATTTTAAAGGTCTTGTCATTTTTGCAGTTGAGAATCAACACGTGGTAGTTTGATGATCAATTCAATGATTTATGTATCAAGCGTTTAATAATAATAATAGTAATATTAATAAAAGACATCAATCATCAATCTGTAATGCATAAAGGCTGTGGAATTAAATTTATAACACAGACAAGCAGTATTCAATGCATGTTTAATTTGCATTACAGAAGTGCTGGAAAAAAAACACTATAACTGTTATTTTGTTATAGTAACAGTATATTACTATTACTGTTATAGTAACAGTATATTTTTAGTAACAGTACTAAAAATATATGACTATAAGTAAAAATAATAAAACATTTTTTACTACCCAGACAGACGTGGCAAAATATGTATAAAGATAATGTTTGTGTAGCCCTCAGACTAGACTCTCATCAAGATAAGAGTGGAAGTCGAAGCATGCTGGGGTAAGTAAATCCAAGTGAGTGCAAGACTCTGCACGACCATGCTGTGCGAGCATGTGGGCGAGAAGGAGGTCTCTGAAAATCCTAATCTGTTTGAAATTGGGCCATATGGACCCCCTCCTGCTCCACCCCACCGCCCCTGCCCTGACTGTAACTCGTTTCCTGTTTCGAGTGACGTCACAGCTGAACCAGATTTTCGCTTTATTTATTCCATTTCTCGACTCACCTCGTCGTAGAACTCCGGGCATTGGTTGTGGTGCAGTACGGCCGCGTAGGCGCTGTTGGTAAACAGGGAGTCCCCCGGCTTGCCGTAGATGCACTGAAAGACAAGTAAGCAAATCAGTCATTCGTCTGTCCTAAAAAGAGAGTAAGTATTCAGAAATCTGTGGTTAATAAAAGCCCCTTATTGTGAGTCAGATTAAGAATTAAACAGAGGAGGGAATCTGAAATGATTAAAGGCATTACACTCGCCTACCTAGGAAAAAACAATACACAATCTCAGGCTTCATATGTCTGTGTAGATTCTCACTCATCCAGGTCACTTATCAGGTCATAGTTATCCAAAATAGATCTCTCTGTGTCAACTGGACTGAAAGGTTTCCTTGAAAACGTTTCGCCCTCTCTCCAGAGAGCTTCTTCAGGCTTCATATGACAATTTTTTTCTAACTGAAATAGTTCACACTGGGAAAATAAAGCTGTGTCAGGAGATTTGGATTAAAAAAAAAAAAAAAAAATTAATCTGCTCAGATGGCTAAAGTCACTAAAGTCATCTCTAATGAGTGATAACGAGCAGCAGCGGCCAGATGAAGGCTGGTGTTCTGGAGCTGCAGAAATTGAGACTGATGAGGGCAGGAGGAGGAGGAAGAGGATGGGGCCAGAATACACAGATTTCACCAAAGATCTGCGGTCGTAGTTTACCCCCACTCGGGGGACCCTCACCTCTGGAGATGAGAGCTCTTATCAGCCAGACTTTTTCACGTTCTTACACGTACTGCACACGGATGAATACCATCCATCTTCCTCTTTACAGTAAGATCGTATCAGATGAAACCTACAGCTCAAACCTGAGCTCAGGAAGGTAGATCCGAGCTTAAAAAAAACATTAATGATGACGAATATAACAATGTGAAGGCGGCGCCAAACAGATTTGTCTATTGTAAAAAAAACAAAAAAAAAACACAGAACTTCCAACAGTTTCTGCCACCTGCGATCAGGATCATATGATCTGAGATACGACACGCAGGAATGCGTCGGGATCTGCTCCGCCCAGCGGCCGAGGCCGAGGACTTCCCTCCTGAAAGAGGGAAAAAGGAAAACTGCGACGCGCAGATGCTAGTCTCCGCCTGCAGGTGTTTGAAGTGTGTGGCTGGAGAGGAAGAGCGAAAAAGAACGACTGTTCATTTTCTTCCCGTACCAGCTATAATCACCAGCTCTGAACTTTCTCCTTTTTTTTTTTTCTGGCACCTTAGCTGCACTTTGGCTACTACTTGGGAAAAACCATAAAAAAGAGCAGTTTGTCATGTGTTATTAATCAAAAGTCACAGCTTTCTTTTATTTAACTGTTCTATCTGACACTTCCTCCAGCTGGAATTCTGTACTAGTAAGAAAAGAAATGTAAGATTTTCAGAATAAAAGTATGATAATGCAAATAAACATGGAACATCTTTAAAAAAAAAAAAATACAAATGAATTCTTACATTTTTACAGTTTTGTTTTCTCAGATTTACCCCAAAACTAAGGGAAATGGAACAGTTCAGACATCATACCCTTAAAGGAGCAGCTCCTTCCTCATCAGAGTCTCGGAATTGGATGCAGACAGCAATGTTTCTAGCCTGGAAAGAAAAATGTGTGCAACAAAAATGTATTAACGCTGACAGTTTTTAAATGTTCATTCAGTCATTGGTGTTTCTTGACTTCACACACCTTGGTGAAGGTCTTCTGGTTGTCATATTTGAGCTGCTGGGGGTAGATGTAGAGCTGGTTCTTGTAGGTGGTGAACGGGCAGTTGTACTTTGCCACCTCGGGGAGAAACTCTTCAACCTCCACCGACACGCGCTCGCAGCCGTCCTCGAAGGGTTTGACGGGAATATAGGAAGACGTGACCGTATCTGGGAGAAAAAAGGGAGCGAGTTTGCCTAAAGTTAGCTTCTTCAGCAAACTGTTAAATGTCAATATCGATCAGATAGCCAAATTTAGACACTATTTATTACCATTTTACTTCTGTTTTTTGTGTGATTCTCACTAAATTACATCAGGAATTGAACGCTTAACAGAGGATTTAAGAATGTAGAAACACAGAGCCTGCGATTTAAATGTATAATGGTTAAAACAGGGTTTCAAGGGAGATAGTCTGTGGTTAAAATGGAACCAGGACATACTGGAGAAGTCAGGTGGGACGCACTCAATCGTGACATTCAGCTGTCCAGGGATGGTCTGAAGCTTGCTCTTCTCGGGTCTGGTGAGAAAGAGAAAGCAGGTATCACCTAAAACACCGGGCTAAATTTCAGAACATCGTGGGGGAACGTGACTCACTTCCTGATGTCAGCCAGCAGCTTGATGAGGTCGTCGGTGGAGATTTTGCTGCTGTCCTGTCGGTACAGTGGCGAAAACTTGCCATCCATGTCCAAGCTTCCCTGGGCATCTTTGAACACTTGTCTGGAAAGGCATTCCCGCAAAGCAAAGTCGGCCCAGATATGTCTCGTGTTACTTAGGAATGTAATATAAAAACACTGTGCCTTACTTGGCCGCCCAGGCAAAGGGCATCCTGTACTGACCCAGGCGCTGACACGTCTGTTTGGCAGTTTTGAGCACCTTCTGAGCTGTCTGCAGCACCGAAAACAACAAAATTCTGCACTTTAGACAATCTTGCTGGTGATTTGAATGTGTAAATAATTTGAAAAGGGTGTGGCGGCAAACCTTGTTCACGTCGGAGGTTTTGATGTATGGCTCGGCGCAGTGTGTGATGCCGTTCTGCAGGACCTTCTCTATCCGCGCTACCAGAAAGATATCTGCGTGGGGGTTGGTCACTGAAAAGATACCCTTAGGGGGAGAAAAGATGGGGAAAAGAGGATAAACAGCAACCTTGTGACAGAGTAGACAATCAAATGTGTGTCTGAAACCAGACAAATCTCCTTTTCCAGTCCCGCCATTCGTAATATAAGGAGTATGCTCAATCAGCGGAAACCAGGAAGTGGAGGAAACCACTTGATCCGCCGCTGAGTATAGCAATGAACAGGCTGTCATCAATCCTGCCTTCTATGCTCAGGCAGTAGCTACTTAGCCGCTGTTAGCTCGGTCATACAGGAAAACCACCTCTGTTTCTGGCCTGTGAGATTTAGCTGCGTTAAAGGCAGGTTGTGTCAACTGAACCCTGACAAGCACAAACCGAGCTGTTGTAGCTAAAGAAACTCTTGAAATAAATGTTTATCCATCCCACCTCAGTTATAATAGTCCCTTTTCCAAACCAGTGCACGAATGCTAATTCGTGGCTAATGGATTTAACACTCTCGCTTGAATAAAATGTGTTTCATTTATGAACTGGTGCACAACATACTGATTTGGAAGACTGCTGGCGCAGTGGAGAGATACAGGAGGGAGAAGGCCTGTCCTTGAACCACACCCAGAGCACCTAATTTAAACCGTGGTCAGCCGAGCTATACCAGCACTCTAATCACAGAGGTCCTGCCAGCTGTTTGTATGAATGCGTTTGCATGTGTGTGTCCAGATGGTGCGCAACGTTTACAGATGCTGCCAGACAGAAGGAACGCTTTATTTTTAAGCCTGTTTAAAAGTCTGGTCTGGTACTGAATATCGAATTTAAACGATTTGCTTTGATTTAGGTGTGCTTCTCTTGTGGTTGCGGTGAGAGCTCGGTTCTGTTCCTCGTCCTAGAAATAGAAAGCGAGTGTCCAGGAACATTTTATAATCTGACTGCTGCTGATTTACAGCAGGCACCGGTTTTCCTGAGCGAGTTAATCACATTAATGGGCCCGGCAGCAGGAAGGAGAAGGCGCTGTAGGGGTTTGGCCCGAGCCGAACACGGACGCTATATTACGCAGTGGGAAAAGGGATGGAATATAACGCCAACTTCACAAAAAATGGAACTCGTTGGGAAGAAAGTCTGATATCACTTTACTGATAGGTTAAGGACATAATCCTGCCTACTTCCAATGAGTCAACAGCTTTTCACCTCGCAGTCATGTGAGGGCAATCGTGACTGAAGCAGCCAATATGTGGCGTTGATGGTCACGATTTCATTTGACGTTTTCATTTGGCTCTTGTGCCTGTGTTCCTCTTTCCTGTTTCTATTTTTAATTACACAGCGTCAAAAGAAAGTCATTCTGCTGCTGATTTAGAGTGTGCCTCCTGTAATTTTCAGCTTTTTTCACTTCACAGATGTGAGTCATCTTCATTTTTTTAGCATCTCTGGAAATGAAATGAGTTGGATCAAAAAAAAAAAAAGGTTTCTTTTTGAATAATGAGGACATATATTAGTTTTTGGTGCTTCTTTTAACCAGGATTTCTTAGATTAGTGACACAGAAAGGTAAATAATGCTATATAATAATTCAAGGCAAACAGTGAGACAGGCAGGCAACCATCAATCTAAAAGTAACATCTACCTGAGTGGGGAAGTGGAGGAGAGACTCAGAAACCCTCTGAAGAGCCGGTAAGCCGTTCCCTTTCACCGAATTTCCATTCATCATCACTCCTCCTCCTCCTTCCCTAAATCCTCCTCCGCCTCCTCCGCCCTCCGAATCTGAAGAAGGGGAGAGCTGGCCCGGGGCTTCGGTCAGCATCTCCCGGACGCACGGCGGATTGAGGTCAACGTGGAAGTCGGCCGAGATCTTGCAGCTCTTGGAGATGTCGAAGAGCGCCAGGCTGATGAAGAATGGTTCCACCTGGAGTCCAGGAGAGAGGAAATGCGACTCATGCCACTCATTACCCCTAACCCTAACATCTCTGCGTCTGATCCTCAAAAAAAGTAGATTACAGTTAAAAATTGAAATATTAGATCAGCAGCCCACATTTGGGCACAGATGGGAGAATAAATGAATGATTTCCTGTTCTTTCTGGAAAAACAGAAACTGGAAAGACAGCAGAAGGAAAGTGTTCCTATTCAAGACCACAGTGAGGTGATTCAGCAGCATGAGGAGGTCTAGCTAAGTGTTTTATGACATTCACTAAAAGCACAAAATCAGCACTCACACATTCCCCAAACTGCTGCCTCATGCCAGCGGGAGCACTTGACTAATGACACGCTGAAGACCCTTTTCATACGCAACACACAGACTTCCTAAATTATCCTCGAGCCTCAGTTTAAGGGAAATTTTAAATGGGCAATAAGAACACCTCCTAAAGTTAGCATTCTGAAAAGTTCAGCTGGAGACTTCCATTGCTTGGAGAGGGGCCATTATGAATTATGAAAGGACATAAACTAGAGCAGCCCTGCAGAGGATAAAAATAGGACTGAGTGACTACTCGCCAAAATGTTTACCCCTAAAACATTTTAAGGGGAAATTGTGAGAGGTGTACAATGGCCCAAGTGGATCACAAAGGACATATCTGAAATAGTTTTGTTGCTCACCACACCAGAATGTTTAGCAGGTTTGCTTCAGGACTCGAGTTAAGGTCAAATATAAAGCTAGATATTGTCAATTTAGGCCATTTAAAGTGTTTGTGACACCTGTCGCCATGGCTTCTTACTTGTTTTAATTTAGTTTATGTATGTTACCACAACTGTATGCTACAGTTACCACAGCTGTATGCTACACACTGTTACTACAACTGTATGCTACACACTGTTACTACAACTGTATGCTACACACTGTTACATTGCACTGACTGTATTTTTTATCTCTATGAGACTATATTTTTTTAAAATCCTACCTCATTAGAGTTTCTGCACATTCTCTATAGTTCCAGTCTTAGAACATTGTAGTTTTAGTATTTTAGCTTTAGTATTTAGTATTCTCCTGAGACTTGCATTTTGTGTTTCCACTTTCGAGCTGCTGGAAATGTGAATTTCTCTTAGAGCTTAATAAAGTATCTCTCTGTCTGTCTATCTATCTGGCGGTTTATTGATTAGTAGCATGCTTTAATAACACCTGACAAAGCAACACAGGTAGCAGTAAAATCAGGATATAATCGAGATCTAATGTGGAATGAAGAAGAGCTCATACGTTGGTAAGGACGCTGTCGCCCTTCTCGCTGACACATCCCTGGAGGCTGAAGGTGAGGTCGTGGCAGCTGACCATGATGCGGCGCCCAAAGCGCTCCTCGAACGGCTTCACGTCCGGCTCAATACCCGAGAAGTCCAGCCTCTGACGTGGGACGGCGGGGGACAACAACAAGCCGAGGATGGAGACTGATTCAGTGAAGCGAGAGACGGCAAAAAAAAAAAAAAAAAGGGAATCGGTAATGGAGTCAATAAATCAGCAATTTACCTGGGTTTCTGGATCCAGAGAGAAAAGCTTCTGTCTGCCTTCATTCCTGTTGATCTTATTCAGCTGGTCTGTCTCCCTGGCATACTGAAAACACAAACGCCACGGAAAAGAAGCGAATCAAAAAAAATCTACCGTTCGTCTAAGCGCTGCTCTTTAGTTTGCTTCGTGTAAAGTAGAACAGCTGTTTAGCATTTAGATCACTGGCTTTCAACGCTTATTATTGTTCCAGAAATGCGTGGAATATTTTTGAGGTATGGGTAAGGGGAACTGGTTTTAAAATAAACCAGCATCTCAGGATCTGCCCTTTGGTATTTTCTCTGCAGGTAAAACAACACCAACGCAGATGGCACGGTCAGAAAAAAAAAAAAAAACATAAAAGGTGGTGCGTAATAGAGAAGAACAAATCAAAGCCTCCAGGTCATGCTCATAATCAATCTTCTCCCCTTCCCGCCTCTCTTCCCCTCCTTTATGTTCAAACTGCGTTCCAGCCTGCAGACATACCCCGAACAGCCTTTACAGAGAGAGAGAGAGAGAGAGACCAGGAGAGGTCGAGAACAGAGTGAACCGACAGCACAGAGGGATTTGTTGTCTGTCTGTAGCTCGGGGTTTACGAGCTTATTAAACCAGCATAGACCCTGTGGAATGAACTGGGGTAGAGAAAAGGTAAAAGCCCCAAAGACTTAGTCAGACAGCAACCATGGTAACAAAAATACTACACACGGAAAGGATGGTTCTCAATAACAAGGAATTCAACACTTTTTGCGTAACCAAAACAACCATCCGGCCAATAATCTGTCCGGCCATCCTTCGTACCTTCATAGGATCGGGGTGCAAGCTCCTCCCCAGGCTCTCCAGCAGGCTGTCGCCTTTACCCTGGCTGGCTGTGTCGTCGTCTGCTGGAACAGGACATTGATCACATGACACATTCAGGCTTTGGGCCATCGGCGCTTCCTGAACGACCCCGTCGGTTCTCAAAGTGAAACATACATTTAGCAGACAGCTATTAAGAAGCAGCCATTGCTAATACCGCAGACTCACAGGTAACACACTCCATCTTTGAGCCCCCCCCCCTTATTGCAGATGTGCAACCAATCTCTAGGCCTATTGGGTTTCATGAGAAGCTTCTGCAGAGTGTGTAGTTTACAAGAGAAAAGGGGGTGTGCAGATGCTAGCTTGTACTCAGACTTCATTTACGTGCCTTTTCCTGGCGCTGCTGTGGCGAAACCCCTTATTTTGCTTCCAATAACTGAGATATTTTGAAGCGTTTTGGTGCACTGAGAGTGTGGAACAAGTGAAATTTGCAACCAGTGCATCACTTTCTTTATGCTCATTCTTTCAAAAAAAAAAAAAAGTTTATTGAAAATGTTGAAGATTTAATACTTTTAATACTTAGGTTACTTTTGATTGGACGAATATGATGATGTTACTGCCTGCAATGTCGTATAATCTCTTCTGATTGGCTGAGAGAAATTGTGGGCTTAAACTAGAGGGTTCCACTGGAGTTATTAAATGGTTTTTAACCTGATAAACAAAGTAGCACTTGCTACAAGTGTGAATAGCAAAAGTGATCCGGGTGTGATTTTACTGTTCCGCAAGTGTGTTCTGCAGTGCAAAAGTGTTCGGTGGCTTTTGTTGGGTATTTGTCGAGGCATTATTATCACATGTCGGCATAATCAGGAATAAGGAAGTGATTATGATGACTAAGAGGTCAACACTCTGCCCTGAGGGCAGAGAAAAGCCCAGGATTGTTCGAATAAGCTTTAACTGTTACTTGGTGCATTCCTGGAGGATCCGACCTATGCTGATGGAAGGAAGGAAGCAAACGTAGCAATTCTGCTCTCACGACAGTAATTACGGGTGTGACCTTAAACCGCTGCGTTTCCTAGGTATCTCCATAACACGTAACTCGTTAGGACGTCCTCGCGCGTGGAGAGTTCGAGACAACGTTGACACTGGACAACCGTAAAACTCCTCCAAACGTGTTATCATCGCTAACGCAGCCGAACTGTCATCGAGCGTGACTCACCCAGGCTGCAGTCCAGCGCCTCTGCGCCGTTCCTCCTATCCTGGCTGGCCTCGGTGCTGCCCTGTAAAGTCTGTTTCAGCGTGGCCACCCACTCCTCCATCTCTGCGTCTGTATCCGCAGCCAGGAAGTGGCTGTAGCGGTCTTGCATCTTCAGCTCGAAGCCATTACGGCGCATTTTAGGGCACTGGAGGGTGGGAAACGGTTGAATTTTGAATTCTTTACAGCGCAAATAAGTGGATAGAATATCTTATATCTGTAAATAAAAAAGAAGCCAGTGAATGCTACATTGTTTGGTCAGAGCATCAGATGGATTCATTAATTCATGTCCTCGTTAATATTGTTTTTACACAAACTGCATTGAACTGCATTCCCTTCAGGAATTTGTCTTCTAAATGTCTTCATCAGCCTGAAAGCTCTTCTGGCCCCCTGCCTAAAACCTGAGTCAGGAACCAGCCAGTGACACAGAAACGATGGCAGCAGTCAACTGCCATGCACCAGAGAATTTTTCTACCTTAAATCTATCCGACCAGGGGCCAAAGTCTATCCCCAGCTGTGTGCTGCTCATATCTTTCCTCCATTTTCCCCATACCTGCACGACATCGATGCAGGAGTCCAGGTAGATGGATCCCTTGGTTTCCTTGCAGTTCTTTTCATCCTTGTAGGAGTTGAGGATGTACGAGCCGTCGGGGAGTTGAGACAAATAAAAGAACCTCCTTTTGAAGACCTACAATATACAACAGGGGTGGGCAATTATTTTGCCTGAAGGGCCACATTGGCTTTTAGATCTTGATGAAGGGACAGGAAACTAACCTCCAAATGAGGATCGGAGGTTAACTAAAAATCATGCTTGATGTACTATGATATTTGGATGATACAAATGGTGTTTGACCCCACCTTCTTGAGAGGACATGTTAGCATGCTAGGTGAAGGGGGGCTGAAAATTATTGTGAAGGCTCTGCGGGCCGGATTAAATAGTTCACCGGGCCACATGTGGCCCCCGGGCCTCAGTTTGCCCACCTCTGATATACACGTCTTGGTTATTAAAGAATAAATAGAGATGTAGCATGTCTGAATCCTCCACGGATGAGCGTTTTGCTGTGTTAAGGAACTGATGTCACGTATAAGACAACATTGCCACATCTTCTCGGCCCCGTTTTTACCGCTGCGTTCGGGAATAACACAGCACGCCTTCGGATGACTCACCCTCATGGAGACGGACAGGCTGCTGTTGATGTTAGCTTTCTGAAGCCAGCCTTGCTTCATGATGCCTCCTCTCTGCGAGCACAGTGAGGCCGAGTCCTGACAGGTACAGTAAAGTCACACAAACCATTGAGGAAAGCTGCGCAGAATTACTGGGGTGAAACCAGGTTAACAGTGTTGAAGTGCAATGCTGACTGTAAAACAAAAAAAAGTAAACAGCACTGAAATAACAGAAGCATTTAGAGTCACACACTGTATTAATTACTGGTGAGGATTTTTGTGGTTTCCCACTGCGTCCTTTCCAACTTATAGCAATCATGAGATTGTTTATCACCAGCAAAGAAGACACAAACAACCATCCAACAGGAGATCTTAATTACTAATTTAAGTGTTTTTACAGGACATAAAAGGGGTAAAAAGTGTGTATCTGACGCCAGTGTACAGAATTAACCTTTTGACCTCATGTCTGTGTCCTCCTCTACAGCGTTAACCTGTAATCCAATTTTCTGACTGTTCTCCTCCAGCAGCTGCTCACATCCACAACAAACAGTCTTTTCTTGTCCTTCCTCATCCAGAGAAGGATCATGCAGCATTAATAACAGAGGCGTTTCAAGGAATACCCTCCCACCACTGGCAGCACAAAAACATTCATCTGCAATTAAGCGTTCCGCCCCTACTTTTAGCTACATCCGGGAGGGGGATTGATTAGAGCTATTTATAGGATGCGTGCGTCTGCTGGTTTCGTTCCCCGGAGGTCAGCAGCAGCAAGACTGACGCGGCAAACATTACAGGGAACATCCTGGGCCCCTGAGGAGCAGCATTCGGGTCTGGGATTAAGACCATGGATTCTCATCTGCACGAGTCATACTAGAATGCTCATCTGCAATGATCTACGACCGCCCCACTCACCTCATCTTTAGCGTCTTCGTCGATCTCGAACACTTGGTTCGGCAGCTTGTCGGTCTTGAGACCTTTGCTGTGAAAGACAAACAAACGGACGTCACTTAAACACACCACCCCGTCCATTCAAATGGATGCGATAACAGAATGACTCAGTGTTTTCTGTTAATCGTTGCCAAGTACTAAGACTAATAATGTTTTTACATTACTAAATTACTCTAAAAAGTACTAAGAGTACCATCTACTGTACTCAAAATCCAGTCGCCAAGGGCTGTAATCCAGGCTGTCCTCCTAGGCAGAAAATTTCTACTAGCTCTGTCACGATTAGGAATTTCAAGAGACCATTAATTGTCAGAAAAATAATTGCGATTGCCAAATATATTGTCTATTTGTTTTTCTTTATATTCTACAATCATAGCATAATAAGCTTTAATAATGCACATTCTGTACTGTACTGTACACCTTAATGAATAAAAGCAATTTAATGACTTTTTGAACATCCAGAAATTGCTGTGGCATATTACTGTGGATGGTGGGTCTGTAGATGTTTCAGATTTGTTGTGTTAGCGCTTTTGACTGGCACTTCTTTATGGCAAATTTTACAGATGGCTTCTTCCACGTTACTGGGCTCTCCTTCATCGTTAGGCTAAAAACCAAAATGCACCCACAGCGGTGCTGTGGTACGTGGCTTTGGAACCAGAATCTCCCCTTCCTCCATGTTCTTATGATCCTAGCCATGGCATATTATCCTAGCCATAGCATTATTATCCTAGCCACAGCATATTATCCTAGCCATAGCATTATTATCCTAGCCATAGCATTATTATCCTATCCATAGCGCGCTGCCAATCCGATCAAGACGACATGTGTTGGCTGCGACGGTGACGCTGCATGCTGCTGCTGGCGCAATACGATGACGTCAGACTCAGCTTCATAGTTATTTTATGCAACTTTGTGGACAAAATAAATAATTGACGGTAATAGCGAACATGACAAATAATTGCGAAAATGAAAACTAATAGCGATGGCTGAATATTGTAATATTTGCAAGTGCCCTAACCGAGGCAAATGGGATTTCATTTGAGAGTGGTCTGCCTGCTAGGTCAGTTGGGTTGCGGCCCATGAGGACTGAGCTTTGACAGTAGAGGTGTTTTCTCTGAAGTTCTGCATGGTAATATCCACATATTCCAGCTTTAAAATAGAGAAGACAGTTGGGATGATTTAAACATCTGGGCTGAACCTGCAGCAATCTGCCCCACTTCAAGTGTGATTTATTCCAGACCCATGCTAGCGGAGCTAAATCTCTTGTTTGGATTCCGTACAAACCCTTACTCCTACATGTGCAAACTGGGTTTAAAATTTCTACCGTTCTAGATATTGCTTTGCTCATCTTCTTTACCTCGGCAACAGGCGGAAATCTCCGGAGTAAGCCTCGTATTTGTAGTTGATTACGTGCCAATCGGTGTTGTACATCTGGATGCACTGTCAAACAAGTCAGCACAGACAGCTGGATCAGTGGTTGCGGACCAACAAATGATCGAAAACATGATGGTCCGTTCTTTAAACTCGTCCAAGACCTTTACTTCCTGCATGTGTTGCCTCCTTTTTCACAAGGCACAAACACAAAATGACCTTGTTTAATCTTTCTGTGTGCTGAGAAACAACTGGAGGCACCATCGGACACTATGTGGAGGAAAGACTGCACACATGGGACTGCTGAGTTATGACGGTACCTCTTTGGCAAACAGACTCCTCGCCTCCTTCTCTGCGTTCTGAGGCACCGAGGGAACAACGGTCCTCCTCTGCCGGGAGATCTGGGACTCCTGCCCGCACCCAGGGACGACACACGCACAAGAAATACACACAAGTGTCCAAAAATGCATAAAAGCAAGCTAGTGACTCTAAAGTTTAACAGTAGGTTATGTCTTTGAGCCCTACCAGACTGATATTATCATTATTATTGGTTTTATTGCAGGTATGTCGAGGTCAGCAGCAGGGTCGTAAGCTGCTTCCTGGGCTGCAGCTGCATCCAGATGAGAAAGATGCGGTGGGCGGGAGCCAAACAGAGCGGGATCGGATGAAGGTACTCACCGAGACGTCATCCACTGGGCAGAGGAGCAGGTCTCGGTGGGGGTCGTTGTGGATCTGGGCCTTTCTCTGGAACACCACAGCCTCATAGTCGAGCGGTTCGATGATCTTTGGCTGCTCCTGACAGGAGGAAAACATGGGAAGATCTGAATTACTGATAGATTCGGATCAAACCAGAAGATATTTTGAATTCCCGTTTTGGCGAGTTTGTCTTCCCTGCGCTTCTGCGAAGAAACACACCCTCATTCATTCAAAAAAGTGACTTGCAAAACATAAGAGAGAAAAGAAAAATGACATGAAGGTGTAACAAATCAGTTATAAAATGAAAACCTGTTATCTGGCTTGGTTGTGTGTATTCAAAAACAGAAAACAAACTAGCTGATCTTCATAACTTCCTGTTTTCAGTTTCACAGAGAAGTGAATGATATATGGGGAAAAAAAAAGAAAACGTAAGCTTCAAAAAGGAGTAGTAGGCCGAAATGTACCCTTCCATAACTAGGCCACAACGTGATCACAAGCGGGAAACCTAAATCACTTGGAAAGATTTAGAATTAATTCCAAGAAAGTGCCACAATAAGCTGAAGCTCAGCAGCAAACACGCTGATGAGTAGCTTAGCCAAAAAAAGCCGAAGCCGGGCAGCACCGACCCATTTGAATCCTTTCGGGAGGCCACACGTGCACAGAAACTACTGACAACTAAGTGCCGCTACGCAGCGTTTGGTTCTGCGTTGTCATATTTTCCCCTGGTGTGCCTGCGTGACCGCATCAGGAAGCCCACGGATGCTCAGTGGAGCAGTGGGCGGGCCCAGACCCTGGGCTCCTGCAAGATGATTGGAGGATCCGTCCAAAAGATGAATCCCTTTTTGATTGACAGCAATTTTGAAACATCTTGATTCTTATTAGCCTGACAATGAGTTCTGAGTTTAGTACACTAGTTTGGTTGTTTATTCACAAAGCCAATGCTACGGTTACGGGTCATTTTCTTGAAACGGAACACGGAGGGCAGGATTGAATTCAACTTTATTTATACAGTATCTGTTACAATCAAAATTATCCCTCTTCGCTTTACAGAAACCCAGAGCCTGACCCTCCAAACAAGCAACAGCAGCAAGAAAAAACTTCCTTTTAATAGGAAGAAACCTTGAGCAGAACCAGGTTCATGGTGGGGGGGGGGCGGAACCCTATGAATAAATGGCCAAATTTTATGTTCAGGGCAAAAATGAGCTTCTCCTCTTTAAAGCAGCAGCAGCCACGGTTACACGTGCGTAGGCACACGGACTACCTCGTAATGACAGGACGTTTGAAAATGGACAACCAGCAGGAAGTCCTCGGCTCAACCCGACACCTGAGTCTGCCGAAAGCTTTAACCCACGCGCGTCGGAGGCCCTGCGCACTGAGGCTCCGCTTCCTGTCATGTGCAAACGAGCTCGACCGCAGCGCAACAGCTCAGAAGCAACTGTTCCACAGGGGACGGCGAGGGAGGAGGGGGAGGGCAAGGGCAGCGCAGAGCGAGTTCTGCTTTAAGAGGAACGGAACCATCAGCAGCCAGTGAAAAAGAGAGAGAGGGGAAAAAAAAAAAAAAAAGCAAAATCACCGAGCGACGTGGTGAAACAATTGGGTGGAACTGCGTGAGGCAAGCCGTCACCGTCTTGTCACAATTATTTCACTTTTCCGGCTGCGTCTCGCACTTTCTTCTGGACAGCTCGGTCGCTGAACAAAAAAGGAAAAAAACAACATTTAAAAAAAGCGTGACTACGCAATCCGACGCGTGTTTTCTTATTCTGACGTGTGCACTTGTTCATTTTTTTTTTACCAGAACAGTAAAGTTTCTGACACTGTTTGTACAGCAGCTTTTCCAGAGCAGGACTACGTTTTTCTCTGCGTTTTCATCAGACATAGTTGGGACCTGGATAATTAATGGCTGTGAAAGGAAGCTGGAGGGTCCTTGGTGGACACAGAACCTCTGCTGGAGGTTTTAGAGAGAGACAGGATCGAACGGAGTCAAATTCTGTCCTTTTCTGTTCAGTCATGCAGATAATCGATAGTCATTATATGATGATTGAATTTAGTGTATTTGAAGAAAACCACAGTTGAACTGTTGCCCTCCTCCACATGCTAACAAGTTTATGTTCCAGCTGAAGGTCTGATCGGCCCCTGTCTTCTAAAGACCTCCAGACGTAACTGATATTACAAAAGACTGAGGAACAAACATTTAAAGATAAAATAATGGATTTAACTCTGTTATAAATGAGGCATTGAAGCCCTGAGAAATGTAGATTAATGGTGTTTTGACTGATTTGGTTTTTAAGAAGAGCTTGCATCTGTTAGATCTATGCAATTAATTAATATTAAACTGTTCAGCAGTAAATTACTGGATATAAGAAAGGTCTGATTGTTGTTAAACCGAAAGGCTATAAAAAAAATGATCAATTGTTGCCATTTTATAAAATAACAGAATGAACATTGACGCGGGGCCCTCTTATTCTTAATAGGACAGTGGAGAAAATGAGCATTCCCGAACTTAACATAGCAGATAAAGAGGTGCGGGCCCCAGGTAAAACCGGCAAAAACTGGAAAAGGCCAGCAACACTCAAGGGTCCATCTCCTGCAAGCGTGTCCCTGCAGATGCGAGGCAGTCTGGAATGCCAGGCCAGGTGCGTTTGATCACGCTGGCTCGAGAAGGCCGGGTTCATTGTTCACAGCCGATGAGCTACAGTGGCCCGCCTCGCTCATCCGAGACCCACACGCAGCCTGAGGAAGCTCAGCTGTCCCACCACTGACCCCGTTAGATGTTCCAAGCTGTGTTTAACAACATCAAGACAGCTCAGTCACAGCTTTCACTTATTACTATTGCTCTTTCACACTTGAGGTTTGTCACTCGTCGGCCCTGCACCTTAAGAAATGACCAAATATGGGCTGTTGCAGATGGTTTCGTGTACTGGTGGGTTCTATTTATGTCAGCAAGGTTACAATAGAAGCTTAAGCTGTATTTTGATCAAGTGCACAAGTCCTCCCCCCCCACCACCACTTTTTTTGTCTCCACCATTATTTCAAACAATGCTCTTGCATCGTGCTGGTAATGCTTATCTAATTCGCCATTTCTAGGAATCTCAAGATGTCAGTATAGTATATACACAAATGATCTAATATTCACCGCACTGAGTGGCAGCCTGTTGCAGCAGCTTCCGTCTTATTTTTGAATTTTCATGCTGCAAATTAGCGCACGTAATCTTTTTTTTTTCCTCAGTTGCACATTTGCACATGTAATTTGCTCTTTTTTTTTTTTAAATAGTGTTAAGGCTACTGTTATTGCTACTGACTGCTGCTGTAACAAGTTAATTTCCCTTGTCTGGGATAAAATAAAGTACTTCTTATCTCATCTTATATGGGAGACCCTCCTGGCGATGGAAGGTGAAATAAAGGAGGAGGAGAGGGGGAGATAAGCACAAAAAGAGCACAGCAGGTGTGAATGAGCAGGTCGGGAATCAAAATGAAGGCAGGTTGTTTGACTTTCCTGATCCTCCAGAGGTATATTAAGCAAGCTGAGTGAGCTTCACCACCTTTAAACTGTCCAGATGGACTTTATTGCGCAAGTAAATGCTGCTACAACCAGCACATGTTTGCACAATTTAAGTGTGTATCGGAGGAGCCAGATAAAATCCTCTGGGCATCTGGTTAGGACGCAGAGGGTGAGGGTTTCTGGGCACGTCCCCACGGAGGGAGGCCCCAGGGAAGACACCGTACTGACTATACGTACAATTACCCAACAAATGAGTCTCCACTTTCATTTCATGGTTTTCATAAACAACACACACAAGACGAAACCTTTAAAAGGGTTTGAAAAGTAGTTAACCTTCAGGACCCTGCGTACCAGTCGGTAAAAATATTACCAGCTTGCTGGTTTGGATAATAGCAGACCCTCTAAGTGAATATAAATGATTTTTCTACAACACATTGTACACACACAGAAAAAAAGACAAATTGTACTTGCTGGCGAGTCAGCTGACAGGCCCTCTCATAAAAGCCAATTTTCCGGATGTTTGAGTCACTGCAGCAGAAAATTTCTGAACTGCTCTGTTTCCTTTTTTTTTTTTATAAAAAAAAAAAAAAAAGAAGTTTCACTTCGATGTTGTGCTTGAAAACACACAACCCAGGTCAATCGCCAGCATACTGCAGAAAAGATCAAAACCAAATAGCGATGAAGAAAGAAAAGATTTTAAGAAGATAAAGAATCTAGACACTGTCACAAAGGAAGCAGGGTCACAGCAGGCCCAAGGGAATCCCCCATGTGAGCGAGACGGGGCCAGGCAACAAGACGGGGCCTGTCTTTAGTCTTAGCAGGCTGATCATTTGCTTCATCACTGCAGGAGCCTAAACCTTCTAGTCTTAACAGAACACACACACATCATTTGTGATTTCAATGCAGGAAGAAAAAAAAAAAAAAAAAAACTAAATCAAAACCTAGATTCCCACCTCGGATCCACAAATTAAAACTTCACCACATGACACATTCTCCCAAATCCCTTCGCATCATATTCCTCCTCGAGATGATGGTCACAAGACCGAGGAAGGAGAGCACATCCCTCATCCAAATGAGCAGAGGATGTTGGCGCTGGAAGGCAGGTTTGAAGATAAATGTTTAAAATGCTGCCATGTAAGACACACACAGGCACTTCTAAAAGAAATAAATAAATAACTAAAACAAGACCCAGGAAAGCTGGATTAGCAGGATTCTCAATGTTATTCATCAACTAATCCTTCATCAGTGCAGCCTGTTCAAGTCCTTACCAACGTGCAGCACCCCTGTATCTGAAAGGATAAATTGTTAATTCTATTTTTCATAGCACCGTACTTCAGGTTTGAAGTCTGTTGGACAATGTGGCCATTTCTAAGAGAAATAAAGAGCCTCAGACACTGTAAGGACATGCTTGCAGCTGTCCGACTGGCGCTGCTCCTCATGCCCCAGCACACAAAAGGAGGCGCACCAGAGAAAAAAAAGCATGTGTCCCTGAAGGCAATGTCATAGTATTTTTAAATTCCAGTAATCATGCCATAAATATGCTCTACAATGTTCGCGCCTGTTACTATTAGAGATACATGTGACAACAATGCGGTGGAATTTGATTGGGGTGATGGGAGTCGCATAGTTGGGGGAATACGTAAAAATGTGGATTTAAAAGGAAGTAAGGGGAGTTAGCAGGCTAAGGATAGTCACATTTTCCACGCCAGGTACAAAAAAAAAACAAAAAAAAAGCGTTGTGAGCTCGACTCACCACAAGGTCCACGGTGGTCTTTACAGCCTCCGACACGCTCTGCCGGACTTCCGCGGCCGTCCCGGGTTTGCTTAACCTCTTTGTAAATTTTCGTACCTCCGACATGCTGCCGCACTGGTTAAAATACACTCTGTGTGTCCCTGTAGGGGTACAAACATGCCGCGGTACCGGCTGTTGTGTGACAGCCAGATGTGGATTGTGTGTAAGCCAAGCAGTTGCGCGTCGTGAGGCGGGGCCGAGTCTACTGCTGATGATGATGGCAATGATGATGGCGAGGAGACCAGAGTGTTTAACGAGTCAAGATGTTGATTCGTAGTCACTTCCGTTTCTTCTCTGCTGCTGAGACAAGAGAGTGTTTAATGGGTCAAGAGATATATCTTGAGCACTTCCGGTTCCCCGCAGTGGTTTATAGGTCGTAACGAATCATTGGTTGTCAAAAAACATTGATATGAAATTACAAACATACAAAATGAATCGTTCATGTGTCTAAAACTGTTTCAAATGCCTCTGATACGGAAGATATAAATCTTGTATTATTATTTTAATGAACTGTGAAAATTGGACGTGCAGCGCCATCTTGTGACTGATATTGCAAACTGTAAGAGGAATTTTCGTTTTTTTTTCCAGCAAAAATCAACGAGTGGAGGTTTAAGTGGCTGGTTTTTAATATATGAAATTAATTTCGTGAATTGGTGGCTGGCGACCTATCCAGGGTGTAGCCCGTCTCTCACCCCTTGATGGCTGGGATAGGCTCCAGCAGACCCCTGTGATCCATGTGTGTGGATAAAGCAGGTATAGAAAATGGATGGATGGATGAATATAGATGTAGCAAACAGGTTTTTTTTCTTTTACAGAGATCTCGCACCCTACCTGTGAAGATCTCAAGAAATGGAACACTGCTAGGAATTCAATCAATGTTATATAAAGCAGTGAAACATGCCCTGCCTTATTTGCATAGTAAAATACTAGATACATGAAACCAATATATGAGCTAAAACTTTGAACATTCCACCACAGAATGCCTACTACTGTGCAGGGTGCTAATGCTCTAATAATATACTTACACAACTAAATATATGGAAATGTGTGATTACAGAAAATATGTTTTTAATGAGATCTTTTTATCACATTTTATCACAATACTGACTACACAACAATCTAAAATACATTTAGGCAAAGAAGGGTAAATTTAGAGATTTACGCTGTATGCTACAAAGCACCACAGTTAAAGCTGTTCTCACTGGTCATTTTCTTAACTTTGCTTGTTACTGTACTGAGTGAACTCTTTCAGAGCCCAGTTTTTCATTTCTATCTCCTGTCGCAGTCTGCAGTACTCCTCTGCCAGGGCTTCAAACTCTTTACCCAAAATCTCAAAGGAAGACAGTTTTAACTCAACAGACTGCTTCTCTGCCTGAAAGGTCTTCAGATCAGCATTCAGCTTCTCTCTGAAATGAGAAAAAAAGTGTTTTTTTCAGGATAAACAGCAGGGAAGATGAACTCAAGGTATGAATCAACCGTAAACTGGTTTACTGTAATGCAAATATGGACAATATAAGGCAGACGAACAAAAGAAAACTTGCCTTATTTTTCTATGAGCAGATATTGTCTCACGTGTGTATGTCTCCAGCTGAAGTTCCACCATCTCTGTTCTTTAAAACAAAAAGCAAAAATAAATGTGTGTAATATGTATGTGGTAGAAAAAAAAAAAAGTAAATGCCTTACTTGATCTTTTGCCAGACCAATTCACACTTCCCCTCAAAATAGTCCAACTTCTTCCTGTCCAAATCAGTCTGGGTCTTCAGCCTGTGGTCCAAAATGACAGACTGAAGAAGCTGAATGCACTTAATCAGCTCCTGGACACAAGCAGACAAGAAGAAAAGAAGAATTAATGAAGTCTGGAATTCACCACAATACTGACAGGTAAGAATATAATAAAGAATATTTGAGTTTACGTGCACGTTACAAACAAGTAATTGAAATAAAATCTTCTTACGCTGAGGTAGAGCCGAGTCTGTTGCTGAAGGAGAAAGGTGTTTTCCCGACACAATTCTTTCAGACTTTCTGCTTTTTTCTTGTCTTTGTCGAGCTGGGCTGACAGATGAGACAGCTTGGTGTTCTTCAAACCTTCGCTTTCCCTCTCTTGAAAGGATAACAAACCAGAGTAAAAGGACGTCACCCGAGGGTGGTTGGAGTGAACTTACAAAAAAAGATAAAGAGGATACTTTACCACATTCGGGCTGACAGTAAGAGAGGAGACCAAAACATTTTTTCTTCAGATGTTTCTCCAGCTCTCTGGGAAGAGCCTGTTTCATTCTCTGAGCATTCTTGTAAAAAATAGAGTTGTTGAGAGGTGGTTAATAAATACATTCAATCACGTGATATTAAACCCTTTTTTTTAGAAAATCTGTAAGGTTTCTATTGGCTTTACTCATCTGACTAAAATAAATGACATTTTCTTTATTTCTTTTTTATGATTCACCGTTTCTGATGACATGAACTCCATGACTTGCTGGGGATTTAGACCCAAAATGAGTGGCTGATCTCGGTTGGTAGTGCTACTGGGATCCAGCAGTCGGATGCACTGGGACACCAGCAGAGACTTTTCCATTGTGTCATAAAACTACAGACAACAATGAATTAAGGGTTTTAAAATAAGGAAAGTGTGATCACATTAAATTAACATATATTTGGTACTTACAGATAGTGTATGGAGCAAAAAGGTGCAAAAAAAAAAAAAACCCAAAAAGGCTATATGGAGCATATTGGTTGCAGATCGGTAGTGGTGGAACGTACCATGTTTTGGTCAGGGGGCACAGTCCCATGGTGCTTTCTGATGCAGTGATCTTGTAACATCTCCTGCAGACACTTGTGGAGGCTCTCAGAGCACAGCCACTGATGCCTGTAGCTTTGCAACTTCTGCTCTGCCTGTAAACAACACCAAATCTCAACTTTGTAGAAAGAGACATGTTCTTTGCGTGCGTTTCTGGGCAAATCCTAAAAAGATTGTAGCACACTAGCCTAAATTTAAACTAGCTTGAATGGTAGCTGCAATAGTGCATCTTGCTACGAGACAGCATGATTGAATGTTGTCCCATTGTGAGTACTGACGGTTGTTACCTTGTCCAGCTCTGTTTTCAAAGATACAGAGAGCCCGGTTTGATCCACATATTGCGACAGGGTGGCCAGTAGTTTACAGAACTGAGGGTTCTCTGTCAGATCCTCCTCTGTAATGTCACACAAAGGGACGGAGGCGAGAACTGTGCGGACGAAACGAAAAGTGTCTCCAATGTCAATGACAGCTTCGTTTACCATTAGCATGTCCATTTTCATCTCTGAGTTTCACGTCGTTTACCTTGTTGATGTAAGATGTCACATTTCCCAAGTGCTGGCATGTGTGTAGACTCAAGCCCAGAAGACATTGTCAAGTGGGATTACTTTTAAATTAGAAATAATCAGTTGGCTGATTTCCGAAAGATTTGTTTGCCGACAGAATAATAAAACACTTACTTCCTGACTTAAGTTGCGCGCCTGTCCAAGGACCTTTTCAATTGGTTAGAGTTACCCATGTGATTATCCATGCGCGCTAGCGGCGACGAGAATCGTCTCGCTCTCGTTTCACTCGCGGGAACGCGCATACCCAACAGAATTTAATGTCAGTTTCTATCAAACTGAGAGGGAGTTTGTATTTATTTTTAATAAGTATAGAGCACACATTAAGACATATTTAAAACAAATTGTAAAATAAATACTAATACTAATGCATGTTATGCGAACCGTTGTATCACATAAACTTTCAGATAAACGTACACTTGCTGTCTTCTTATATGGTATATAATATATACTTTATAATAATGCGGTATAATAGCCTGGAAGGGAGGTTATGGACAATAAATAAGAAAAAATTGCGGAGGAATTCTGTTTTTAAATTGAGAATGAAATTCCTAGTGGGCGTGCCGTTGTCCTGGAGGGGTGTGGCGTTAACGTCACACAGTCCCTCTTTGATCCACCTCTGACTGGTCTCCGTCGGCGTGTAGTTGGGAGAAGGAGTCGCCGGGTGCCATAACATCTCCTGACGCTATTTAGGAAAGAAACGTCGCTGAAAATCGTACCACGGTCTGACGGAGCCGAACCCGGTAGCAACTTCTGGGGAAACCGCTCAGCGACTGCGCAACACGCAAAAACAACAAACGCAACTCGGCTATCAAGCGCTATTCGGCTAGCATCCCTGGAAAAACTGACCGGGATCAAGGTGCTGATAGCTAGCGTTCCAGCTAATTACCCATCAGCTGGCATCCTCCAGCCGTAGCAGCATTCGCTTGCTTTTCTCCCTCTTGTAGGCCGAGACTTAGTCATCACCCGTGGCGGTGGCTTACGGCTTCAGAGTCCTGCCGCCAGAATTGAGACAGAAAGCGGAGAGCGAAGGGTCCTGGCTCACTGCTACTGGAGACAGCGTCTGCGGCGCATTAGTTAATACCATCACACCCATCTTCCCAGCCCCTTTTCTGCCCCTCTCCCACCACCCGAAACACTGGAACTCCACAAGCGGCCGGATAGCGGCGAGGGGCCGACAAAGCTGGGGGTGGTAACGGTACCAGCTAGCGTGGGGACCAGCCGTGGAGATTTAACGACAAGTATGGACGGGCTGGCCGTGGAAGTTCGCGGCTCAAACGGGGCCTTCTACAAGGTAAGGTGGTCTCAGTCGCAGTGTCTGGCCGTCCAGTTAAAAGTTAATTTTTGTAAAAAAGTGTTTTCCTCTTCTGTATTATTAGCCATGGCCTAGCTAGTAGACACGCGACTAACGCTAGCGTCGGTCCAATTGGGACAAACAAGGGCAGTTAAGCGTCCTAAATGGATGGTTTGTAGGGTGGGTAGCTAACTCCAGCTAGCCTAAAGCTAGGTCTACTTGTTATCACCTTTGTATGTCAGGATTTAGGAAATGTCAAAATGAATACACGATGTATCGCTGGAAACGAATTGTATTAAAACAGATGTCATTTTGATATTAATATCTCTCTTTGTTTGAAATTATGGGGCGCAAGATGTGAACTGCTAACCAGGTGGCTGTAGATAGCCACTGTCTTCAAATGCCATAACCAAATTATTTAATCATGTTTTTCTTTTTTTTAAAAGGAAGATATGGAGTGTTTCTGTTTCGTTTTCGCCTCGTTTACTAACGAAAGTGAACCTCAATCTCGTTCATGCTCATCCATTCAGGGTTCTGTTTGCTAACTTAAACAGGGTTTTTTTGCACATTTCTCCGCTAACATTTCAGTCAGTTTCATTGGTTAAGTAAATTTTAAGAGCTTCTGCAATTGTCCACATTATGTTGATGCTTAATGCTAAAGAGACAATCATTTGAAATGGTAAATAACCCATTTCTGGCTTTCAAGTCTTTGATTTTGGTGATATATCCCATGACTTTCTCTTTTTATGCATTTACTTCAGTGGCCCAACCAGCCACATGGTGCTTCCACGGTGAACCTATATTTACTCGTCTCACAGCTTCACCTGTTGTTCAGATTTAGAGGCTGTCAACTTGGCCCTGGCATGAATGGACGCTTTCCACTCATCTCCGTTACGCCCATCATCTCGCAGCTCTTGTTTTACCCAGGGAGATGACATTCAAAATCTCAGATTCCAGGACGTATATTTATCACAGGGTCCAAGAGCAACATTATTTTGTCATCTTGTGATTGATACAGTGCGTTAAGGGACTTTCTAATCACATTTCTCTGCAGGTTTAGTTCTTGTTAAAGTTATGTTTGATTTTTTGTTTTTTTAACTGTCATCAAACGTATGATATGCCATCCAATTTGTTACACTGTTTTTTTTCCCCAAGAGGGACAGAAGGCTTTTATGACCCCATCTCAGGCACCACATGGGTCTACATGTACCCTCTAGCCTCTGGATGAAACGACTTCCCCCACCTTCCACTGCACCTTGTCATGGTTAGAAGGGGGCTTGCCTGCCCCTTGACCCGGCAGCAGCGTCAGCGAAAGCAGCACCATGACATAACGCACGCAGCTGTCTTTTTAAATTTGATATTTCAAGTCAGGGATGATCTTTTTTTGCCCAGGTGTATCTGATGCAGTTGATGCTAGCTTTAGCGGGAATTTTCACTTTTCCATTCCATTGATACTGTGCTCATAGATCATTCAGCCATTAATCAAGATCTAATCAAGACTGTATTAATCTTCCAAACAGAAAATTTTGAGTTCATATAATGGTGAAGACACAGATGGAAATTGCCAATGTCATGTCATTATTCAGCGTTTGCAGGCAGGCGGTCGGACTTCCTTAACATGATTGTCAAGCACCACGTTTAAGTTCACCCCTAATGACTGTCTCATAACCAACACCACCTGTCCACAGGGGCCAGGGCTGGCCGCTTTCCTCGCACACGCTACCCCCCCCCCCCCCCACACACACAAGCACGTCTATTTGTATATCTCCACTTTTCCCAACTGGGCCCGCTTGTGCATTTTTCAGCTTTTACGCACAGCTACAGACAGAGATCAGTTTGTCTGGCACCGCCAGAGAAGTCAGTGTGACGCCCTCGCTCCCAAAAGCCCCTATCTCTCTTTAACAGCCACTTGCTTGGTTTTCAGATTGTTTACAACTGGATCGGTCATATCTGCAGTCTTGTGTGATAATGTTTTCTGGTTTTCTTTTTTTAGGTTACTGGCCAAGGACGCATACCGATGATTCGCCACAATCGCTTTTGGAAAAACAAGTAAGTTTGCTTCGCACGCCGCCCAATCCCTCCCACGCGTCCACGCTTGCAGTCGTGGAGGAAACCTTTCGCGGGTTAGCGCTGCTCGGCAGGCAGCTGTCCACACACGTCTCTCTTTTTACCTCCTGCTCACCCCACCTTCTGATAGCATGCTTTCCTCTAACCCCAACTGTGCTTGTCAACCCCTTCATCCCTCCGGTCCTTATCTTTATCTGGCCTGGTGCGTAGAACCGGGCTGCCCCTAAAAATAGTCAGCCCGAGGCGTAAGGAGGGAGGGGAGAATGTGCCCTGTGTCATTTTTGGGATTGTCCCCTTACCCCTCAACCCCCTTGTCTCTTTTTACTTTCTCCAAGCACATGGAGGCACAGTAGGTGCAGGATTTTAAAATATGGGTAAATTAAATGACTAACAAGAAATCCAGTCACACAATTTGCTATCCCCTTAAAAGTAAATATGAGCATGTTTTTCCATGTTTCTGTGGATTTTTTTTAATGCAGCTTTTCTTAGAAACTTCTTTTCCGCCATGAATGATACATTTTAGTATTTAAAAAAAAAAAAAAGTCATATACAAACAAAATATACACGAGACAAGTATTAAATAAAAGGTCAGTGCTTATTTAAGCAAATGACCCTTTCTGTTAACCAGTAAAGGTTTCATAAATGGTCTTTATGTCAGTATTGTGCTAGCCACAGCTAGTTTAGCATTATTTATTTCAGTTTATTTTTGTAGGGATTATTGTATTTCCAGTGCAATTTGGTGAAAATTCCTCCTTAAAGAGTAGTTTGTCACCAGAGAAAGTTCAGCAACAGATGCTGCACAGAGCGAAAAGCAAACTGTCTCAAATAGACGATAGCAGTTTAGCACTAGGGAGGGTTTTAGAGTTTTTTCAGCATAGTTTCACCATACAGAATGTGCAGAAAGTAAAAGTGAACTCCTTAAGTGCTGATTTTGAACTGCAATAGAAGAAACGGGAAGATGTTAAACTAATATTGATATCACACTAACTGCGAATGGGCCTAGAGGAGAAGGGGCTGGGCTGCCTATACCTATTAAAAAAAAACAGCTTTTTTTTTCTCATGATCATTAACTCATTTGTGCTGTCTCTTCCTCCAACCCGTCCCAGCTGGCAGCCAGAGCGACAGTTGCCTTTCAGCGACGTGCGGTTGCCCCCGCCGGCCGACTACCACAAGGATATTATCGAAGGGGAGGAGGTGGAGGTGAGAACTGCCACGTCTTTCCGGTTTAGCTCGTCCACCTGAGGCTTCTCTAACCTCCTGACATTTCCAGAAACAATCTACTTTTTTCAATGATTGTATCATACATCATATTACTGGTTTACACCTTCCGACATTTAAATTTTTGCTTAATGTTTGATAGTAAATTAGGAATTCTGTGTTTTCCTGCATAATCAATATGCCTTTAAATCCCAAGTATTTGTTAAAAGTATAATAATGGATCATCATTTATTAAGAATCGAGACTGAGGTGCAGGTGCCATTTAGCGTCTCCTGTCTTTCAGGTTTACTCCAGAGCCAACGAACAGGAACCATGCGGCTGGTGGCTGGCTCGTGTGAAAATGATCAAGGGAGAGGTAACTGCAGCTGATACGTACTAAAGAGGCCCACCCAGGCAAAGCCGCGTTCAGTTTTAAAGCCGTGTTGCCTTAGTGATGTGTTAGCACAAATAGTTTTGTGCTGATATCAAGAGTGGAATTGTTTTAGAATTGTTTTCTTTCTTCGTATAAACCTTTTTGTGTCGAGCTGTAGGTTGAATAGTGGGTCAGTGGGGTATGGAACGGACTGCTTCAGAGCGCTCCCGTGCCAGAAGAGCCGCTGCTGGCGTCACTCTGTTATTTGGAGCAGACTGATAAGAGCCTGTAGAAATGTCTGGCACTGACTGACGGCTTTAATTCCCTTTCTTTGCCAAGTGCACCGCCTCGCTCGCAGTTTTACCTCTTTATCTGCATCTGGATTTGTTACACATTTCCTCCCCCCCCCCAAAAAAAATCTGTATGTCAATCATCATTGAAAAATCTTTTTGTTTCGTCTCCAGTTCTACGTAATCGAATATGCAGCGTGCGACGCCACGTACAACGAGATTGTCACGGCAGAACGCATCAGGCCCCTAAACCCCAACTGCCCTTGCTCTTCAAACTCTTTTCACAAGATCCAGATCCCTGTCCCAGAAGACCTGAGGGACATGTGAGTCCTTCACATTCAATTGTTAACAGTGAATGTGTTTTTTTTTTTTTTTTCTTTGCCTATGTTTTTAAATTATAAACTTTTGCTGTGCTTATTGTGTTCACAGTTGTTCAAATGACAATATTCACAAGGACTTGAGAAAGGCCGTCGGCGCTAACAGCATCTTCTACAACGCCCCAAACCACGAGCTCATTGTGCTGGTCGGTACTACACGCCAGAAAGCTTATTTCGTTTATTCCCGTTGACAAACTCCCACTCAAACTTTTCCCTTCAGTCAACAAACGGAGCCACGGTAAAGCGCGCCACTCTGCTGAGCGACATGCACTTCCGCAGCATCCGCACCAAGCTAATGCTAATGTCCCGCAACGAGGAAGCGTCCAAGCACCTGGAGGTGAGCGAGAATATTAAACGCCTGTCCCCGGTTTTTGTTTTGTTTTGCCTTGACGAGCTAAATCCGCATCTACCAATCATAGACGAGTAAGCAGTTAGCGTCAGCGTACCAGGAGGAAGTCAAAGTCAGCGAGGACCTAATGGGCCTCGCCATCGGATCCCACGGCGCGAACATTCAGCAGGCGCGGAAGGTGCCTGGTGTCACGGCGATCGAGCTGGAGGAGGAAAGCTGCACGTTCAGGATCTACGGAGAGGTACACCGATGACAGGTCTCAGATGTGCATGAATGGTTTTCCCAGACTGTAAGTTGTTCAAATGTTTGTCATGTTGCAGACCCCAGAGGCTGTAAGGCAGGCTAGAGAGTATCTTGAATTCAGAGAAGAGTATTTTCAGGTACCCAGGAACCTCGTCGGTGAGTTGGCACTGTGACTTTTCCCGAGACTTCTTTAAACACGTTCGTTCATCATCATCATCATTATTTATTATTTTAACCATACCTTTGATGTAGAATTTGAGTCCTTTTTTCCACTGTCTTCTCTCTTCTGCTCAGGCAAAGTCATCGGCAAGAGCGGCAAAGTCATCCAGGAGATCGTCGACAAGTCAGGTGTGGTTCGGGTCCGGATCGAGGGAGACAACGACAAAAAACTTCCCCGGGTGGAGGTAGGCAGGCAGGGGGCAGGCGGGGACGACACTGCCAGCAGCAAAGAGGTGAATCGACTGTTCGGCCTGTCTCCCACTCGCCAATTTCCCCCACCGCAACTCCTTTTAAAAAAAAAAAAAAAACAAACCCTTCTGTGATTCCATGGCGCTTCTTGTCTTGTCTTGTCATTCATCGCTTTTATTACACACAACAGGCGGAGCATTTGTGGGCATGTACGAGAACCTACCGTGTTTTTTTGTAATGGTGTTTTTAAGTATATAAATCACTCTGGAAATGTTCAATGATCCATGTTGAAATGTGATTTTTAAAATGTATGATTTTTTTTATGGTTTTTGTGGTGAATTTTTGCAGATTTTTTGCCTTATTTTCAAAACGCAAGGTTCTTAATCTCCAACCTCTTTGTGTCTCATAAGGGCATGGTTCCCTTTGTGTTTGTGGGTACGAAGGAAAACATCAAGACCGCCTGGGCTCTGTTGGAGTACCACATGTCTTACCTTCAGGTTGGTCGTTTCTTTGCGTTTGCGCTAAATTTATCTCCATTTCTGGGTTTTACATTGAATCCAGCAAAGCTAAATAAGCGTTTCTTCGAACCCCCTGCAGGGGGGCTCTGTATTGGTCACCTGTCTTCCTTCTGCCAGAACCCATGGAAGGGGGAAGCTGCTGAGAGGACATGATTTTGCCCTTACCTCATGCACTTTTTATAAATAGCTCCTCTCTCCCGGCTGGGATGACCAGCGCCAGAGTTTAGATTACCAGTTATCTGGACCCTCAGCTTCCAAAAAAAGAGACCCCCACACAAACCCACTGCTCTACCTTTCGCACCTCAGCTGAGTTTCAGCTGTTGTTGGTGGAAGCAGCTGTCAGGTCACAAAGCGAGAGACCCCCACCCAAACGTTCCCACTAAAAGTGGTGTCAATGCACTGCTGCCGTTGGACGACAGTGCCCACCTCCTCACCTAGGCTAGATGGCTTATGTAGTAGAGCACACCTGTTACAAAATGAGTTTGATAAAATCCCAGTCATGTCATTCCAAGATTTAAAAATGAGGGACCTCTTGAGGATACTTTCCTTTCACATCAATTTTTAGTGTGGCCTCTATGCACACATATTGATACACATATTGATATTGATGCACATATTGATGTCAACAAGCGATTTGCTGCCACCCAGCGTTTGAATGTTGGAATAGCACAACACATTTCATTTAATCAGTGTGTGTGTGTATATGTGTGTGTGTGTCTCTTTTGTGCCGTGTAGGAGATGGAGCAGCTCTACATGGAGCGACTCCAGATCGACGACCAGCTCCGCCAGATCGGAGTTGGTTACCGCACACCCTCCAACAGAGGCCCCGGTGGGGACCGAGACAGAGGCTACTTGACGGACGACAGCAACAACTCGCTCCACACCACTCGCAACTACGCGCCCCGCGGCAGAGGGCACAGGGGCTCCAACAACCAACACTCTGGATTCGGTGAGAGTAAATGCCGACGTCGCCTTTCACCCAAGATGCGAGCCAGTTGAGAAAAAGAGATTAGGAGATTGACTTTGTGAATGTATGAATAGAGCGAGCTAGGTTTACTTGATGCTAAATCGGGTTTTGATTTGGCACTTAACCTCAGCCTGCATCTATTTTTACCCGATCCAGGCACAAACTCGGAACTGTCCAACACTTCTGAGCCCGAAGATGCGAACGAGCGAGAGCAGCGGCCACGCGGCACAAGTGGCGACGAGAGGGGCGCACGAAGGGGCAACAGAGGCCGAGGGGCCAACACAGGACGGGGCCGCGGCGGGCCTGGGTCCAAGCCTTCCAATTCTATTAGCTCAGGTAGAAAAAAGGTTCCTGAAACATTTTGAACCTACTGAGACATAATGAGTCATTCCACTATTACATTTTGTACTGTTTAGGAAATATTCTTTGTGTATTCGGATGCTTTCTTTTACATGGCAAGTAGAAAAACAGCTTAGTTTGCAAGTAAAGCGAGCATTGGACATGCACGCTTGCAGTGCTAATTTATTTGTGGTTCATCCAGTGCTGCGGGACCCAGACAGTAACCCATACTCGGTGCTGGAGGGGAAAGGAGAGCTGCCTGATGCAGACCTGAGCGAAGGCGCAGGAGGCCGCAATCGCAAACGGTCCCGCCGCCGCCGCAACGACCAGGAGCCCAGCTTGATGGACGCTGCCACTGAGTCAGACAGCCAGGCTGGCCCCAGTGAGAATGGACTGGGTGAGGACTACGTGTTTACTTCATTTTATCAATAGACTGTAATCTGTTAAAATAGAATGTGGGCCTTAACCCCTAATTTAAACCGGGTGTGGTGCGGCTCCGACACGACCACACAGCTGATTGGATTCCACTCAAGTCAGTGCGTCAACAAATGCGGGACAGGAAGTCGGGTGTGAAAAACATCCGGGAAATTATCAAAATAAAAGGTCCCGTATTTAGAGCGATCCTTTTCAACAGGTCCTAAGTCTTGTGAGGGTCATCTTGCAATCTTTTTAGAGATGGGCGAAGAAAGAGTGGGCCATACCATTATTTATGACGTGTCACATCCTTTTGAGAAAGATGATATAAAAAAGCCATGGCATGGAAAGCGATTTTAGAAGCAAGAGGAGTGAATGATTAGTCACTGAAATTACTCAAATTAATGCTAACAGTGTTTAATGTGTTTTTCATCTACAGAACTACAAAGTGGTAATATCGCGCAGTCGTACGTGATTTCGTTTTCAGTGTCCTGTCGGAGTTGCACAGCACTGACGCAGCCGGTGTAATTTGTCGGACGGCAGAAACGAAGCGAAAGCCAGGGCTGCAACGCAAACGCATTCAGTGTAAACTCCTGGTTAGAGTTTAAGTTTTAAGTGAGTTTAAGTGTGGTAGGGTACCACTTTGTGGTCGTAGATATTGAATTTATTTTTGATGTATAAATCACTTTGAAAGTGAAATGGCAGGACCAACCGACCCGCCAAAAAAAAAAAAAAAAAAAAAAAAAAAATACGGTAATCTCCTCAGTAATATAAGGGCATGTTTTCTCAAATGTCTTTAGCTGAGACCCAACCACCACAGCCTCCACGCCGCAACCGAAGTCGCCGCCGTCGCAACCGTGGCAAACGCACGGACGAAGATGAGGACGAAGGTTCACCCACCTGGAACAGAGAAGGTCTGATTTCTTTTTTTTTCTTTTGACTAGAAACCTGTTAGCCTTTCACCCGTTTCCTCGCTCGGCGGCTTGAACGCTTGTAGTATTTGTTGTTGAGGGAAAACACCAGCAGTAACACGCTTTGATGCTCTCCAGTGACCATTGCCGACTACATATCTCGAGCCGAGTCTGAGAGCAGGGAGAACGTGCCCCAGAAGGAAAACCACACTGGTCCCGAGCCCAAGGTACAGACAGGAACCATCAACCCCCCACCCCCACCTACCCCTTAGCTTTATACCCGTATTTGCGTTTATATGGCGCCACCGTTTTGTATCTCCAGGAGAATGGTACCAGCACACAGAAGACTGAGCGAAACCCCTCCATGCGCTCCCCCAGCAAAGGCGTGACCACTCCCAGTGAGAACCTGACCATGGTCAACGGGGTCTCCTAAAGATGCGACCCTCCGCCCCCCTTGCGAAACCCTTTCAAAGCAAGACTCCATGGCAAACTGTCCCTGCTTGCATTAACACAAACATTAAACAGATGAGTGACAAAATACCTGAATTCATACTATGAGAGCAAATAAATCGACAAATGCATCTACTTAAAACACGCGTTAACGGTGTATGCTATCCTATCTATCAGTACTTAGTGCTTATTTAAAAAAAAAAAAAAAAAAAAAACTGGCTTGCCAAAAACAGCTGGTGGATATGACTTGATTTTTAAAAATACTGATAGAGAAACAGGACGAGACTTTCTTTTTTGTTCTTGTTTTTGAAACGGTTGTCTTATTTTTGTTGTTCAGATTACTTTGTCCATTGTTTATCATTGGTTTTGGACTCAACGGTCGCTCTCTCTCTCAACCGATCAGGATGCTTTTTTTTTTTTTTTTTTTTTATTTTTTGAAAAAGGAGAAGAAAAAAAAATCGGAAGCGCAGCGCGAGCCGGTAGGGAGTGCAGTACGAGCGAGACGGTCCAATAGCTTATGTGATGCGATGCGCACACACTTGTACAATGGAGACAGACAACCGGATTGGAGCATTGATAGACATTTTGTGCCTTGAATTTGAAAAAAAAAAAAAAAAAAAGGGGGGGAGGGGGTTTCTTCCAGGTTTTTTTTTTTTTTTTTTTTTGGTATTTTTGGTTCGGAGAAGAGAACAGACCTGTGAAACGGAAAATAGAGATGAGGAGAGTGGCTGGCCTACGTTAGAGGAGGGTCTAGTGCCAAACGTCAGGGTGCTTGTCCTTACTGCGAGACGGCGTTGGTGTGTGTGTGTGTATGTTGGCAACCACAAAATTAACCAGAAAGGGTGTTTGAAGTCGTAAATGTGACGGAGCTCTGGGCAAGATGCATCTTTGATTAATCCTTGAAGGGTCCAGGGTTGCACCCTACAGATGAGCATAAGGGAGCCACACCACGCCTGTCCCATCGCAGAGGCCAGCGGCGCTAGTTTCTAGCCTCGGTAGCGTCTCGATAAACCACCGCGGCCTGCAGCTCCGGACAAAAGGGAGTGCGGCCGTCTCTGTGGCACTGGTGCGCCTGGAGACTGCGGAATCATGGGAGTAACGAGGACAGTGTCAAAAAAAAAAGTGACACGAGAGAGGCGCAGACAAGGGTACACAGCGTGGGTCACAGTCGTCATGGTAACCGGCGGACCGCAGCAAAACTGTAAAATCGGGATTTGTAATCATACCTAGCAGTCAGGATCATGGAAAAAGAAGAGCTTCACAACCTCGGCGGCTCTAGGCCCATGTTGTCAGTGTTGTCTCAAGTATTTTCATTTTTTTTCCTCCCTTCTGTTGCTATTTCCACATCTTAGAAAATGAAGAAAAAAATAAAACAAAAAGATTGAAATCAACCTCTTCTCTGGAGACGAACTCTGATTTCTCTGTCTTGTCGGTTTGCAGTCTATTTTTCTAACTTGCATGGCATCTAGTTCACAAGTAGTCGGTGGTGCCTGTCCTGTGCATGAGGAAACAAAAAAGGGTGTTATTAATCTGACTCACGGAGCCATTGATTCATCCAATAGAATTGCTGCTAATGTACACTTTGAATGTCCCGAGTAATCCTAAATCCCCCCCACCCCCGCCCCCAAAATTTAGGGGAGAGAGAGAGAGAGAGAGAGAGAGAGGAACTATATGTGACTTTTCCCCAGCCCCCAAACGCTCACCTGCCCAGGTGAAAGCAGAGTCAGGACCCACCCCAAAATTGCTTCTCGAGAGTCTCTGTGTTTCAAGGACGAGGGCGGTGCAAGAGAGACCAAAGGTTCTGACAGAAATGATGGCTGGGTGTGCGGGTTGAAGACGGTTCCAGATGCTGCTCTTATACACTTCAGCTCGCCCGTGCGTTGCGTTTTTAAACGAGTGAACGATAAAACACGAGTATTTGTACATCGGTGCAGCTGCATGTGTGCGAGTGGAGGGTGGTTTGCGCGTGTGTGTGTGTGTGTGTATACCTGTATACCTCATCGTGTGAGTACTGTATTTCCTTATGTATCTGTATCCCTCATGTCTTGTAGAAAGACTGCTGCCTCTGTGTGTGTGTGTGTGTGTGTGTGTGTGTGTGTGTGTGTGTGCGCGTGCGTGCGTGTGGTTGATTCTGCTCTGTCAGATTTTGTCTCTGGTTTTCTCACTCATGTTCTGATGGCAATAAAGGAGTTTTCATTGTTTGGTATACTTTTTTCCTCAACTGTTTTCTTCTTTATAGTAGGAAAACATTATCCAGAATTAAGTAGATCAAAGTCTGTCACTGTTTAATAAGTCTTGAATAAGGTAGAGTATTAATGTCTTTGCTTTTTTTAACATCCCCCTTAAATGTAGATTGTTTACTGACGCTTCCCCATCGCCCACCATTGAGTATTTTGAAGGATCAGGCATCACTCAAGGGGTTTCTGTTTCTCTGTCCGGACATTTGCATTTAACAGAGTGCTGTTGTGCACGGCCTGTAAAAAATGTTTTATTATTTATTCAGTGAAAACTGCCCTGAAAAAGGTGAATATTATAAAACCTCACTAAAATAGCCCGGATAAGCATGCACATGAGCCTTACTAATAGAATGTATATTTTGAAATTCAAACTATAAGTAAATGGAAGGCTACGACATGATTTACAAAAGCATGGGTGATTTTAGTTTTAGTTTGTAACTACATGAAAGTGTCAGAAAATGTTAGGTAACCTAAGAGAAATTACATCTGAGTGGGAACTCTTTACACTTAGATGTTTTATAGTCATCAAAAATAAGAGTTTGTGGCGATATTTGATGCATTTTCTAGGCAAATAATGCTGTGAGTAAATGAGATTTTAGTTTTATTGATGATTGTCTCCCTCTGCTGGCCACAAACTGGCTCACGCACCGACTGGATATTTTGTGTCTTTGTTTCTCTTTTTTAATTGATAAACTTGGTACGGGCCCACTTGTAATTAGCATTGAGACTAAAAAGTGTGTGTGTAATGAATATACTGTACATAATGCATGTCATCAAAGACCAAATTTAAATTGTTTTTCTTTTCCACTCCGGAGCGTAAGGGGGCGTTAACAAGCTCTTAAGTGGAAAAACTACTGTTCGGCACCAGGAAGTCCATACAGGAAGAAACGAGGAAGTACTTTGTCGACAACGTTTTAGCACGCATAGCAAGTTGTAAGTGTTAACGTTTATTGATTATTCTGGTCTTTAAGGCCAACTGTAATTTCGTTTTGTCGTTATATTACATTGTAAGGTGCAGAGCACGCTATATATAATTGATTTGTGTCAACCTGAAATGCTAAAAACAAAATGGCTAACAGGTCTACTCTAATTTTAGATGATTGAAAAATTATTCCGAGGCTTTGGGCGTGCTTTAGGACTAGGATTACAGAAAGTTTGTTCACAAATTTCATACCACAATGTGATCAAATCTGTTACCATCGAAGCTTAATTTGGGTAATTTAGATTGATTTGTCCAACGGCTTAGGCCTGTAGCCATTGACATGCTAGTCACCTATTGACCAGTGGTGACGATAGAGTCACGCTTATAACGCATGTAACGCTTTTGCCTGTTAAGTCTAATATAGTATTAACTGTGTTTAGGAAAGTGCAGTGGAACCAAAATGGTGAAGATTTTCATCGGTAACCTGTCTCCAGAGACTGAAAAGGATGAAGTCGAGGCCCTGTTTGTCCAGTATGGCACCGTAACGGAATGTGCCAAGTACAAAAACTATGCTTTTGTTCACATGGAAGACCGTAAATCGGCCACCAAAGCAATACGGGAACTACACCTTCACAAGCTGAATGGCAGGCCCATTAATGTAGAGCTCAGCCGGGGGAAGGGCCACCAGGGTCCTGTGAAGATCCACATCGCCAACGTGGAGAAGGGCTTCGATAAAGAGCTCCGTGAGCTTTTTGAGGAGTATGGCATCGTCTCGGAATGTTCAATTGTCAAGAATTTCGCCTTTGTGCACATGCCTAATTCTGAAGAGGCCATGGATGCAATCCAAGGCTTGGACAACTCAGAGTTCCAAGGTGAGAACCTTCCATTTAAATGACCTTTTTGGTGTTGTTCAACTTGTGTTCAGCCTTTTACATTTTGTTTCCTCTCAGGAAAGCGCATACACGTTCAGATATCTAAAAGTAGGCCCAGAGGGGGACCAGAGGAGGAGGAATATCCTCCACCTCCACCTGGCAGAGGAGGCTATTACCCACCTCCCTATCCAATGGAGAGGCCCGAGCCTCCCTTTAGGGGCCGCATGCCTGGTTACCCTCCTCCGCCTCCGTTGCCGCCTCCGCCAAGACGCGCAGGGTATCCTGACCGCAGTTATGGCGAGCGGGACGGCTACGGGGTGGTCGATTACTATGAGAGATTCCGAACCCGCCCGTATGGCGCAATGGGCTACGACGACAGGCACACCATCCCCCCTCCTCCACCGCCTCCCTCTGCGTTGGTTAGAGAGCGTCTCGGTATGGCAACCCACAACCCCTACGAGCGCCGTCCGCTCCCGCCGCCGCCTCCTCCAACCTCCATGATGAGGGACAGGAGCCCAATCAGGAGAGCGCCAGCTCCGCCTGCTCCGGCCACTGGCAACGGGTACTCCTACGAGCGGTCACGGCTTTCCCCTGTCTCTAGGCCGCAGATGTATTCAGCTGCTCGCCCCAGGGACAGTTATACGGACAGAGTACAGCTGCCGCCGCCGCCACCACCGCCCCAGTATCCTCCCGGCTATTAGGACCTATGAAAGTTTAATAAAAAGGTGAGAACAGACAGGCGATTGATGCCACCCTTAGCTGAAAACTTTTGTAGACACAATCATACGTTAAGCCACCAACATCAGCCAGAGCTTAATTCTTGCTGATCTAAAGCTTTTAGGCTCACACTTAGTCTTTGCTAAACAAAGATAAGTCTTGCGCTCCATTCAGTGGGAAACACGCTCCTTGACATTTGTGGTGTGCTCTCTTTCCAGGTTTAGAATATGACAAGATCGTCGTCTGCTGATGCACGTGGCGCTATGCACACACACCCCCCCCTTCGTCTACGGCGGATTGCGTTGCGTTCACCTGAGAATTACTGGAAGATACTCTATTGCGGACAGCCCCCCCCCCCCCGTACTTAAAAAAAACAAAACAAAAAAACCCCCACATGATAATGTAATTGAGCTGTTTCTGCCTTTTCTGTTGCTCTGCCTGATCTGTTAAAATCCTTTGATGTTTTGCAGAATGCGTTGCTGGTCTGTACGTGCTTACTCCATTTTAGTGTGATACATCACTGCAAGGGCCAAAAACACACCGCTCTCGCTAAATAGACACGGCCTCACAAGAAAGGAAGTCATTTGAGTGGAATTGTATTGAAAACCTTCAGATGACAAAAAAACAGATGAATGCATCTAATGCAAAACGCCGGTTGTGGCTGGTTTTGTTCTGTTTTTTTTTTTTTTTTTATTCTGTTTCTTTGCAGTAAGGTTTGCGCTACTTCAACATAACTCACAGTAGCCGCGGTGGTTTGTGGTTCTCTTTTTATACTTTGTGTTCATCTTTTCTTGCGGCAGTTGAACCTACACCGCCGATTATGTATGAGTTTCTATTTTCAGGTTTATTTTTGTTTTTCCTCCTTTGGAGGTTTTTAAATAAATGAATCAAACCCAAAATCGGCGCTTTTAACTGTGAAATCATTAAAACGTGCGAGCCGTTTAACTGTAAGATGCTTTTTCAGTTTCAGTCTTGACGTTAAGCTTGACTCATGGTAGGTGTCTTATTTATCTTTTCCTCAGGCCCTGTCCACATATGGCGAAAGAATCGCAAAGAACAAAAATTTCACCCGTCTGTTGTCAGAATGTCCACGCTGCCCTGTGGCTCTTAAGTTTCAAATAGAGTTCGTCCTTCTCGTAGCATCTCCGTGTTGCCCCTGTCGCAACAGCCTTGAACTCGCCATCTTTGAGCCGAGTTGGCGATTTGCGATTCCCTAGCATTAATTTCCATTTCGGTTCATCCCACTGGCACTTGTTCACTTCCAAGACTCTCAGACGGAGTAAATGCTGTACTGGTGTTCTTAGTTTTTGTGCTTTTTTGTAGGTGTTTAGACTCTGAAGGTGGTTACCCACAGTGATGGTAAGTTGTCTCCGGAGGATGTCCAGCGCCCTGTACGGAGCAGGTAGGTGGTTTGGAACTTTTCCATTATGAATGATTGAATTCAAGTCAATAATAGTGGAACTGAGGATTATTTGATGCGGTGGCTCATTCTGATGTTTCCTTGACTGTTAAGTGAATTTAGAAAACCTTGGAAAGGTATTTTCATATTAATATGTTAATGTATGTGTGAATTATTGTACTTTGGTGTCATAATTGACATCTACTCTTCCGGCCCAACAGCTCTGCAGCTGAGTTCACGGTCCGATCCTCACCAGGAGCGGTGGAATCCACCTTGTAACGACAGGTATGCACGAGGCCACTTAAGCCATTCGACGTCTTTCACACAGAATTTGTCAAATATTTTCCATCCAACTTGCAGTCTCACGGGGACCAGCACTGCACCACCTTTGCCGCTTGATGCTGCTGGAGCCAGAATAATGAACAAATTTGGGCACGTTGAAGGATTCTTGAAATATAGGACTGACCTAAAGTGGATTTTTATGGGAAAAAGGGTGATGTTTTTCTCAAGTGATGTAATTCTGATAAATAAATAAAACGCATTCCCTGCCTTTCTAATTTGAGTTTAAGTCCCTCCTTAGAAGGTTTCAGTTCTGCTCTGCAAACATGCTCAAGTCACACAATTGACCCAGATGCGCGACGGATGATCGCTTACAAACCTGATACCAGAGCGATACTGACGTTTTACTGCCGTTTATTACCTCAGTAACCCTTTTACCGCTCTCCCAGTTTCACTTCACTACAGCATTATTGTGAAGTTCAGCCTTTTTTTTTTTTTTTTTTTCATTTATTTGTATGGTGGTACTGCCACCCATGGAATGGTCACCAGTTCTTTATTGACGATAAATAGTTTATTGTTGCCAAGGTTTGGTTTGCATTCAGGAAATATGTTGCTTTATAATCTATTAAAAAACAAAACAGGAAATTTCAAACCAGGCCTATCATAACATAAAAAAGGGTATGAAAGATATGCGCACCAAAATCTAACTCATTTACATTTATATAAAATACATAACGGCTTTTAAGGATGCAAATCTAAACTGTATATGAAATTTAAATATCGAAATGTTTAAGAATGACACATAAGTGTCTCATCAGTCTCCAGAGGTCCGTATGATCCAAGTTCAGCTGAGAGGTTCTGGGGAACCCAGGATCCAGTGTCCACGACGGGTGTGCCCACGGGTGCATCCGTCTCTCTGCTTGGAGACGCCGCCAGCGCCTCGAACTCCACCTCAAAACTCCCCTTGGCTTCGCCCCACTCCCGGACGACAAGCATCTCGTACTCGCCGAACCGAACCAGCGCCTTGTCTGGGAGGTCCATCTTCTCCAGGTAGTCCAGCTGAGCGCCGTTTACGTAGAGCCGCAACTTATTGCTCAAGTTCTGGATGGTAAACAGCATGTCCTTGCTGTGCGGGGATCGGTAGGCTTGCAAGGACAGCTGTTTGCGGGAAACGCGGGCGTCGACGAGGGCGAAGGTGCAGGCGCGGTCATCCCGGCCTAGTCTGAATGGATCATCCGCGGAATGCCGGTATCTGGTCCCCAGGGGAAGTGACTGGTAAAGACCCTTAGAATGCTGCTGTGGGTTGTAGAGCTTAATGTGGAGACAGGACAGAAGGTCTTCCTCCGTCTCCATTGTTTTGGACATGCTCATCATAAAATCAAAACAGTAACAAAAAAAAAGAAACTCCAAATTACTGATAAAGGTGTTGATCAAAAACAAAAGCAGTCCTTGGAGGAATCCAGCAAATTGAAATAGATGTAGAGGAGGTATGTCGTTAATCCCACCGGTATAAAATAATCTTTTTTTTAATTTTTTTTTTTATGAAAAGTGGACGTTTTAGTCGGTAAATTGAAGTTAATCCAACGTCCCCGGCTGCAGACTTCTGACTGACTTCTCACGAGACCCCAAACAAACACTGCTGCGTTCAAAGGCGTCGGTAAAATCTTCATGAGGTCATCCTCTAAGCCAAAGTCGCTACGTTTATGTTATTTTTCCGGACCTATTCTTGTTTTAAACTGTTTACCAGGTGCTTCAAGAATGATGGCGGTAACGATAATGATTTTGGTAGATAATAGGGGGTGTATTTGTTTTAAGTGGAATAATATTATAAAAGAAATTCAAATAACAAAACATACAAACAGTACGTTATATGCTCTATTGTTATAAAAGAAGGGAAACATATTTCTTTTGCACTTATATACTATAATTTCAAAAACCCTATTTATTTTTTTTTAAATAGTGAGCTAATAAAGGCTTTCTTACAATTTCTAGATGAACACTTGAACTCAGCACGATTACCCCAAAATTTCCCAGATGATGTAAGTTTCAAAAGTTACGTCATATCCGTTTTAACAAGGCTCTTGATAGTGCACTTTAATTCGACACGACTTTGGAAAATAAGTCGTTATAAAAGAACGATACTGTTTTTGTAAAAAAAAAAGAGTTGTACAAAGTGAAAGTCGGCGAGATTTAAAAAAAAATACCATCACATTACTCTTTTACGGATCTTTTTTTTATCACACTCAACAAAACGTTATATTTATAAACGGAAGTTTATTTATCATAAGGTAGGGCCAGAAAGTGATTACAGTATGCGCGGGATGAACGCGCTGCAAACTATTTTTTATAAAGCATGCCATTACACAGCCTGAAGTGTAGGTGGCGATGTATGTATGCGTCATACACTCATTGTCGAAGAAGAAGTATGCACAAAAAAAAGGCAGAACGGAGGAAACGATCCTGGTTTAGACAAAGTGGTCCTTCGTTTTAAAGGTAATAATACGATATAAAATCAAATACTTTAATGTTTTCGAGTATTTTACATTTTAAAATTTCTTAGATAATGCTAATGGCAGGCACGTATCGTTTTATAGGTTGCAGTAATTTGTGTACATCGTCTAATTAGCAAGATAGCTGTGTTTTGCGCTAGCATAATTGCTACATTTATCTGAAAGGGTGATTAAAATGGCGTTATTTTCTTTTGCGTTTTAATGCCGAAATTAAACACTTTAGTTTTACAATAATCTCTATTAAATACAGCATAGTAAAACGGAATTTAAGCCAATATTGGCCATTCCGCAATGAATGGGTTCAACCCTAAATTAAGTCTCGCAAAAGATCAAAAACGGACTATTTCAGTGTAGACTGTTGATGCATGCAATTCAGTGTAAATGCTTTGCTTTAATTCTCGCGTTTTGCCTTTTTCCGTTTTTATTTACTTATTTGTTGTGCAGCAGATTTGCAAGCATGGTGAAGATTTTTGTGGGAAATCTGCCCAGAGAGGCAAACCAGGAGGAAATCAAGGCACTCTTCACAGAGTATGGCACAGTCACAGAATGTGCCATCATCAAAAACTACGCCTTTGTTCACATGGATGACCGCAAGGCCGCGACGAAGGCAATAAAGAACCTCCACCTACACAAGCTCCACGGAACTGCAATCAACGTAGAAGCCAGCCACGGAAAGAACCCCGGCGCTGTCAAGCTGCACGTTGCAAATGTAGAAAAGGGTGCCGATGATGAGCTCCGTGCACTCTTCGAAGAGTATGGCTCTGTCACAGAGTGTGCTGTTGTTAAGAATTTTGCTTTTGTCCACATGTCAAATTCTGATGAGGCAATGGATGCAATTAAAGGGCTGGACAACACCGAATTTCAAGGTAAAGTATCTTGACATCGTGTGATAAATGATGGTTGATGCTTTTGATTAAGGTTTACACAATGTGTATTTCTGTGTGTTCTGTGCTTAGGAAAACGCATTCATGTCCAGATTTCAAAGAGTCGCCCCAGACATGAAGAACAGGATGCCTATCCTCCTCCTCCTCCTCCCCCAGACTGCGGCGGCTACTGGCCTCCTCGTTACCCAGGGGACCGACATGAGCCCCCCCCACCTGGTTACATGAGAGGCCGCATTGGCCATATACCCCCTGGTTACCCTGCGCCTCCTTTGCCGCCCCCTCCGCCCCGAAGGGCTGTTTACCCTGACCGACCTTACGACGCCGAGAGGGATAGATATGGCGTGGTAGACTACTACGAGAAGTATAGAGCCCGCCCGTACGGCATGACCTACGATGCCCAGCGTCCCGGCGTCCCTCCTCCTCCTCCCCCTCCTCCCCCGGCCGTCGTCAGAGATCGCCTTATAACCCCATCGCTTGACCCGTACGATCGTCGGCCCATCCCCCCGCCGCCGTCGTCGTACTACGCCCGAGAACGCAGCCCCCTCAGGAGAACGCCCACTGCGCCGGTGCCCCCCGCCAGTAACGGCCATACCTACGAGCGCTCCCGACTCTCACCTGTTTCTCGAGTCCCGGCGTATGGAGTTCCACGTGCCAGGGACCCGTTCACAGAACGGTTGCCTCCGCCGCCGCCTGCACGTTATACTTATTGAGCAAAGGCCCCTTGTCCCCCCCGTCGTGAAGGTGAGAATAGGTGCCAGGAAGTATTTCTTAAATTCCATTCGTCGCATTGAAGATGGGGGCCGCTTGTGACCTCTCAAACACAATGAAATAGCGCTAAAGTCGCAGAGAGCGATCGCTCAGGGATCTCTGATGAAAGAGCGGGACTCGAGAAGCCGAACTCGCAATGAAGTCACTTAACGGGGAACAGCGTGCTTTTTAACAAAAAAAAAAAAACATGGCCGACAGTTCATTTGTGTCATTTGCTCTTTTTCCAGGACCGTCACCCGCTTTCGTCGCCACACGCCGCCTCCTGGTGCACGTGACGCTATCCTCTTCTCTGCCTGAGCGCGTTAGGTTCCCCTGCGACGTTCACAGGACGACGTGAAATTGCCGGCGCCCACGTCTCCTTCAGTTTTTATTCCTTTGGCACTGTTTTACAGCCGTCATGTTTTTTTTTTTTTTTTAACTCCCCTTTGATTGTTTTAGTTTGTATTGTGCTGTATTTTTTAATGCTTGACGTCCTGGCGTTCATGACTCTACTACTAAACTACTTAGTGTTCTGATATTGTGTGTGACTTTAGAAAATTGAATAATTAGTTTCTAGGCGATGATTTGTAACCATGTAGCTTAACTGGTATTACATTTAAACTGCACGTTGGTTCCACCGGTTAAAAACAACAACAACAAAAAAAACGTGGCATTCCTGTCCAAATTCACTGTTAAGCCGTGGAAAAGCTGAATACACAACGCGCTGACATGTAGTTTTTCATTAATAAATCTAAATAAACAGATCTGTGCAGTAGTGTACGCAAAGCTCACGCCCCACGTTGAAATACCTCATCCGCTGGTGTCATACGAGAAAAAAAAACAAAAACTCCGATATCTAACTCAATGTCACGCTCACTGGGCTCTCCTGGCACGTTCAGCCCTGAATGTTAGTCAGCGTGCACCAATCCCAAACCCCAAACCCCACCTGCAGCGCGAAACACGCACGGTCGCATCAGAGCGATGACGCGGTCGTGTCCCACTCGAGCAGTGGGACATTGCAAACTTGGAAATGAAAGTCTGGGGGAGATGACCGCTGGACGTCCCAAGGTCAGGTAAGTCAAGGGCTTTCAGGACTGCTGTAGGAGACAGCAACACACACACACACACCATCTCAAACATTTGCTCAACAGATGATTTTTTTTTTTTTTTTTAATAACTTGAAACCTACTTTTTAACTATAGACTGATGCACAATTTTAAATTGTTCTCACATGTTTTAAAACTGATGTCATGAAATAAACGCACCCTCTAAATTCTGTCTATATCAGGTCAGATGAAAATGTTGCAGACACAGCTTTCAAGATTGAATCAAAATGGTAAGAAGGCTAATATAGCAATTGAATGAGCATACCAGTTCAGTAAATTGCTGTGAAAACTTAATCTTCAAATGTTTAAACAGTCTGCACAAAAAAAGTTTTCAAGGCATTGTTCTGGTTGTAGTGCTGTGGTTGGACACTAGGGGGCTCTAATTACAATTCGTTCAAACTGATAGCATGACGTCACTACCAATTAACCTATAATTCAAAGCGAGTTCGTTTTTTTCACACGACTGGAGGGAAAGTTGTAGCAGAGGAAGTAATCTAGTATTTGCATTGTATTGCCATATTTTCATGAATAAATGACTTTTCTTTGTCATGTTGGTGTCATTGTCCTTATGAGCACTGCATTAAAACAAACTAGATTAATAAAATTAAGAAATTATTGTCGGACAGATTTACACTTCTCGTTACATTTGGTGATTTAGTTGCATTTAATGCTGTAAAACTTTTTTTAAAGTGAAATTAAAAGGAATAAATGCATTACTTTCCACTTTTAACGCAATCTTTGGAGAAAATAAAGTGTTTTTGTTCCCTTATTAGTGTTTTGTACAGAAATAAGATAGTTCTAAGAGGAAGATCTAATTATTTTTTTTCCCCAGAAAAAAGAAAGGAAGTATAAATTAGGTCAGTGTTGAATCATTTATTGGTACTTTTTATCAATTATATTTGAAAAAGTCTACCCCTGACTGCAAACATTTTGAAATAAAAAGAATTGTCAGTAGTGGCATCTTAAACCAGTTTCCCCTCTTGACTACTCTCCTTCCTCTTTCTCTGCTTCTTTTTAGAACCTGATAACAACCAGATTGTGTCTTCTAGAATTAGGTCTTTGCTTCCCCATTTTTATTCAAACAAGCATATTTTATTTCTTTACTTTTAAACACGAGATCAAGGGAAATAATACAGTTGTTGACAGTATTAACGACATTTATAGCTCTGTAAATCAAGGAAATTATTCTTTAGTTAAATAAGGCTTCAGGTTTCAGCTCCACTGCTGCTCTTCAGCTCGGGCTGAATGGAAAAATGGTGTTTCCGACCAAGAGTCTGAGGTTGGTGCAGACAACTGAGGGCCAAACTTCCAGAGGCCTGCGAGCTGCCTGGGGAGGAGCTCCGGGCTCAGCTGATCTCTTCAGTAAGACATCTTGACGCCGATAACAACAACAGAAACACTCTCTCCCTCCTTTCTACAACTTTATTTTCATTCAATTGCAGCAGCAGAACATTTATTTGCCATTTTAACTTGCCACATTTACAAAATCTAAACAAAGTGTATATAGTTATGTACGAGACATCCAGCAGAACCCTAGCAGAACAGTGAAAAGGGTCTTTTATTGCGCTTGAAATCCAAAAAAAACCAATAAAAACAAACAGCAGCATGATGAGGTTAGATGAGGCTTCCGGTTGCAGCTTCAGCCTCCACCTTCTCTCTGATGTCTGCGTAGACAACAAGATCCGTGAATAGGCTGAATGGAAAAGAAACAGGTTAAAAATAGTTTTCATATGTATAAAAAATTAAAGACATCAATAAAATTATTTCTCTGAAGCTTGTTGATTCTAACAGCGAGACCAATGATGACGATCATGAGAAAACTGATCAGACCGCCCAGGATCGTAGTCGTTACTGATGTTTCAAAATGCTCGTCTATAAGTACAATTATTGAATTAGAATGATGACTGCATATTTAATTGTTGGAGAGCTCAAAAATATTGATTGTAAGAAAACAAATTTGATGGAAGAATCTAAAAGCTCACTGACCCAGTGAAGATGGTCAAACGGAGGTTTGAATCTGCAAAAGGACTTTAGAACAATTATACCTTCAACTCTTAGATATGTTGATTTAGTGATAACTGATAACTTTTTCCACAGAAATAAAGTCCAGTGTCAGATGAATTCACTGGGTTGATCTTCAGAGAAACTGTGCTGAGGTCGGAGCTCATCTCAGACTTGCTATTTGAAAAGCAACTGTAGTTCTCCACCATTTCACACAACTTCAGCTTCTGAGCGGTCTTAACTGCAGTTCTCAGCTCAACTCTTCTCACCTCCCCCCCCGCCAGACAATGATGCAACCAGCTTTCCATCGGCAACACCAGCTTGTTCTTGACCCAGCATGTTGTAGCTGTCCTACACTGACACTGCTGGCCTAGGTGTTTGCGGCTTTCACGCTCTCAGACGCTTCTCTTTTCTAGAGCGTGCCAGTCTGCTGCATGTGTTCAATGCACAAGGCTCAGAACTACACTCTCCATCACTGTTGTGGTGAATAAGTCATGCAAATTGATCAATTAAAGACAATACAATACAATTAAACACACAAACCACATTTAATTTGAATAGATACTGTTTGCAAGTGTACCTTAAAGATGAAGGTTGTATAACCAATAACACATCAGCTTCTATCACACTGTTAAATGATACTTTTTCCAATGAAAATGTCACTAAATCTGCAAACAAGAAGCTACACAGAGCTTAAAGTAGCCAGATTAGTTGATATTTTCACTTCATCCCATCATTTGAAAAACATCCATCTTGAGTTTTCCCTGCTCACCCACATGGTTCCTGTTCTGCAGCTCCGGCTGAAACACAGACATTTATTGCCTTTAATGCATTCTGGCAAACAAACTGAGAACAGTTTAAATGGATATTTAACACGGGTGAAAATGTGATGATGTGCGTTTACCTTCTTGATTAGTTTTTGGATTTCAGTGGCCAAAAGAACGATGGGGACAACAGTGAAAATGACCAGAATGCTCCGGACCACTATCATAGTCCTTACATGTCCAGCAGACACATCTACAACGTTTTCATAGAGGTCAAAATCGGACATTTAATTTCTTTTAATTTGTTGTTTAAATTAGGGTTTGGTATTTAAACAGACAAAATTGCAATAATTATTGTTGTTTGACACTTAAATAATTAAAATGTTCAGAATACTTTTACACTTGTAAAGACTTTAGAACAATCTTACCTTCAACTCTTAGATATGTCCAGTCCATAATAACTGGGGATTTATTAATGGTGTATCCACAGAAATAAAGTCCAGTGTCAGATGAATTCACTGGGTTGACCTTCAGAGAAACTGTGCTGAGGTCGGAGCTCATCTCAAACTTGCTATCTGAAAAGCCGCTGTAGAACTTTGCAGGTTCACCAGAGTTAAACATGTGAGCGATCCAGTCGAGCTGCTGATCTATTCTGAACCAGATGATCTGACTGGGAACACTGGTGAAATTGGAGCAAGTTAGTGTGACGCCGTCACCGATGTGAACGTCCAGGACCTGAGTCTGTGGACCTGAGACAGAGATCAGACCTGGAATGGAAACATTTGATAATTGGCCATTAAATACCTAAACATCAAGAGCTTTAATAACTTATTGGAATAAATCATTATTAGGTTTTAGTCCTTACCAACTCCACAGAGAGCTAAAGCTGTTGTCACGACGATCAGGAGCCTCATTTTGGTCATGACATCTGTGGCTGTTTTTCTCTCAACACTCATTTTCCTGTCTGTGTGTGTGTGTGTGTGTGTGTGTGTGTGTGTGTGTGTGTGTGTGTGGGTAAGCGCAAACACCTTTGCATTGTGTGTTGGCCGTATTTACACTCTTAAATGCTTCTGTTTTTCTACCATGAGAGAGTTTCTGTTGTGTGTGGTTGATGCAGATGCTTCCTGTGGCCTGCTAGTTGCCTGTGGAGGAGCTCCGGGCATCTCATCGCCGTATTTGGAACAACAGAAACACTCTGACTGGACTCTCCCTCCTTTTCTACAACTTTACTGCCATTCAGTGCACAGCAACGGAAGAAAAATAACATTTTCAGTTAAAAGATCTAAAAATTCAGCAGTTTATACTGGTATAAATGTTGAATAAAAAGAATAAAATATATTTATGTATGAGAAATTGAGAGTCCAATGTTTGAATCTGCAAAAGGACTTTAGAACAATCTTACCTTGAACATTTAAATATGTTGAATTAATAATAACTGGGGATTTATTAATGGCGTATCCACAGAAATAAAGTGTCAGATGAATTCACTGGGTTGATCTTCAGAGAAACTGTGCTGAGGTCGGAGCTCATCTCAAACTTGCTATCTGAAAAGCCGCCGTTGAACTTTGCAGGTTCATCAGGAAACATTTGATAATTGGCCATTAAATATCTTAACATCAAGAGCTTTAATAACTTATTGGAATAAATCAATGTTAGATTTTAGTCCTTACCAACCCCACAGAGAGCTAAAGCTGTTGTCACGACGATCAGGAGCCTCATTTTGGTAATGACATCTGTGGCTGTTTTTCTCTCAAGACTCATGTTCCTGTGTGTGTGTGTGTGTGTGTGTGTGTGTGTGTGTGTGTGTGTGTGTGTGAGAGAGAGAGAGAGAGGGAGAACAGTGTTTTGTTGGGTCGAGGTCTGGCATCAACAGGTGATGGTCGAGGCCCCTCAGCTCGAGCACCCTTGCAGCCGAGGCCCCCGGCGTCCTTTGATAGCTCAGCTGGTAGAGCGGCGGATGAGCGGATGAGGCCAAGCATCCTTAGGTTGCTGGTTCAACTCCTGTTAGAAGCGAAGCTTTTGTTCCCCACCCGACCTGAGTAGAAGTGAGCCCATGGACATGCGGCCTTTGAGCACAGCTCAAACCCCTCACATCTGAGCGCCTGTTTACAGAAGCGTGTTCGTGTAAAAATAGTTAATTTCTGTACTTGAAAAAAAAAAAAGATTGTTATTTTTTTCATTACTAGAAACACATAATGTTTCACTTCTTCTTTGCGGCTACAGAGGATGATGGGAAATATTGCTTGGCTAAGGAGCATCAGTTGTCCATGACTATTCCCAGCGTATTATGGGATATATTAAGTCCTAAATAGAGTCCAACAATCCTCACTTAACATTCAGACATTCCTGCAAAATGGCATGCACCCTAGTTAGTGCACTATTTAGGGAATGGGGTGATTTTAGACACAGCAAGCCTTCAAAAAGTGGTAAATAGCCTCATCATTTACATGGAGCTGTGTCCAAAAAGCAAAGAGTTAATGAAGACTTGTTCATCCTTACCCGATCACCTGCGTGGGACACAGCAAGTGGAACGTAGCCTGGTCAACAGATGATGGGAGATATTGCTTTGTTAGAGAGCATCAGTTGACCTACGGGTTGAAGAAACAGCCCTGTTTGGATTCACCAAAAAAATTGTATCTGAAAAAGAAATGTGTTTCCTGAAACTGCATGCATGCGTGCGTGCGCAGCATGCGTGCGTGCGCAGCAGCCGTGCCTTCGATAGCTCAGCTGGTAGAGCAGAGGACTGTAGCAGCTCATTCCAAGCATCCTTAGGTTGCCGGTTCAACTCCGGCTTGAAGGAGAGCTTTTTGTTCCCCAAGCAAAGCTCCATCTGACTCACACACTTGTTCCCTCAACCCTGCTCCCTACCTAGGGACTGGGGCAGCTTGTTTGTGTAAATATAGTTATCTCCTGTCCTTGAAAAACCATTGTTACTATTATCATTACTAGAGTCATATAGCAGCACGTAATGTTTAGCTTCTCCTATGCGGCTGCAAAGGATGATGGGAAATGCTGCTGGGTTAGGGAGCATCAGCTGACTGATGTGTGAAAAAAATCCTATTGGAATTCACTGCTACAATGAAAAAACAAAATGCTTTTAAAAAAGGAAATTATTGTCTGAAACTGTGTGTGTGTGTCTTTAAAATACTTGATTTTCTCATTTTTTCAGATGCACGTGCATATCTCAGATTTGTGAGTGCTGTTCTTATATTTCCATAAATCTTACATATGTCACTAAAATATACAGAAAAGCATAATTACTGTAAGAAATATCGTGTTCTTCGTGTGCATTGCTGCTTTTGATGCACCTAGTCTGATCTGTCAAACAGCAGAACATTTATTTGATAGTTTAACTTAACCACAGTTTGTAAATCTAAAAATTCAGCAGTTTGTACTGGTATAAATGTACCACTGTCCTCGTCCTTGACAGTATGAACGACTTTCATTTTGCTTGGGTTGTCTTGAAACTGTCATTCCCATAAAAAGCTCAACATATACACAGAAGCATCTGGACAAAGGTGAAACCATTCATACACACACTGAAGCACTAAAGCACATATGATAACTCATAAAAACAAGCAAACAGCAGCATGATGAGGTTAGATGAGGCTTCCGGTTGCAGCTTCAACCTCCACCTTCTCTCTGACATCTGTGTAGACCGTGTCCAGTCCTTCTGCTGGAGGATGCCGGACGTGTTTTGTCGTTGGACGAAGAGACACCGAAGCATAAGTCACATCTCTGTCCTGAGTCTGCAGCTGGAGGAGGCTTCAGTTACTCATCTCACAACACTGGTGAGAACAGATCAGAATCCAGATAAACGTCTTTATTACCTCGGTCTGACCAGCACGCTGCTCTTCACCTCCGGCTGAATGGACAAGAAACAGGTTAAAAATAGTTTTCATGTGTGTAAAAAAAGTAAAGACATCAATAAAATTATTTCTCTGAAGCTTGTTGATTCTAACAGCGAGACCAATGATGACGATCATGAGAAAACTGATCAGACCGCCCAGGATCGTAGTCGTTACTGATGTTTCAAAATGCTCGTCTATAAGTACAATTGTTGAATTAGAATGATGACTGCATATTTAATTGTTGGAGAGCTCAAAAATATTGATTGTAAGAAAACAAATTTGATGGAAGAATCTTAAAGCTCACTGACCCAGTGAAGATGGTCAAACGGAGGTTTGAATCTGCAAAAGGACTTTAGACCAATCTTACCTTCAACTCTTAGATATGTCCAGTCCATAATAACTGGGGAGTTATTAATGGCGTATGCACAGAAATAAAGTCCAGTGTCAGATGAATTCACTTGGTTGATCTTCAGAGAAGCTGGCGTAAGGTTGGAGCTCATCTCAAACTTGCTACCTGAAAAGCTGCTGTAGTTCAGTACAAGGACATGAATCTTCATCTTCTGACCGGTCTTAACTTGCCGGTAATTTACTCTGAACCACGTCATCTGACTGGACTTATTGGAACAAGTTAGTGTGACGCTGTCACCAGGATTCTTTTCCAGGACCTGAGTCTGCCTCCCTGAGACAGAGACCAGACCTGAAAAGGAAACGTTTCATTCTTCACAGTTACACTGGAACCTTACTGAGACGTTTCATTGTTTATATGAACAAAGCAACGTTGAATTTTGGCACTTACCGACCCCACAGAGAGCTAATGCTGCCAGCACGATCACGAGCCTCATTTCCGTAACGATAACGTTGAAGAGAGCTGCTGGTGAGCTGTGGCTGCTTTTCTGTCAAGCTCTCAAGTCTGATGTTCCCCTTTTTTTGTGACAATGTTATCAGCAGATAGACGCCTGCCCCCAGACCCCCGGGAAGCGCCACCCCAGGGACCAACCCAGTCAGGACTGGTGACGCCCAGGGTGACACCTCCAATTGACCGGAAGGGCCCCCATCCCGAGGAAACCACTGGAGCTAAAATACTAAAAAGAGAGACTTAAATATTGGACGCATAAAAGAAAAAGATAAGCTAAGGAGGAGAAGCTAAGAACAACAAGATATTAACACAAGAATAAGAATACTTTAATGTTGAATAATTATTTAAAAGCTAAAGTCTTAAGCCCTTCATTAGAAGCAGTGACTGTCTCTGCACCATTTGCTACACCATTGCTGTGGTGTTTACGGTCCAGGAGAGGTCCTCTGCTACCTGCACACAGGTGATGGGTGCCTGCTTGTTACAAAACTCCATTTCCCAGCACCCCTTGTGCCCCCCTCCCCCTCCTCTTCATTCATATCCGTCTCTGTGTTTGGTCCGTGTGGGCATGGCTGCAGTTCCCAGCTCAACTCTTCCCACTTCCCCCCCCCCCTCCGCCAGACAATGATGCAACCAGCGTTCCATCGGCAACACCAGCTTGTTCTTGACCCAGCATGTTGTAGCTGTCCTACACTGGTACTGCTGGCCTAGGTGTTTGCGGCTTTCGCGCTCTCAGACGCTTCTCTTTTCTAGAGCGTGCCAGTCTGCTGCATGTGGTCGGTGCACACGGCTCAGAACTACACTCTCCATCACTGTTGTGGTGAATAAGTCATGCAAAATGATCAATTAAAGACAATACAATACAATTAAACACACAAACCACATTTAATATTTGAATAGATATTGTTTGCAAGTGTACCTTAAAGATGAAGGTTGTATAACCAATAACACATCAGCTTCTATCACACTGTTAAACGATACTTCTTCCAATGACAATGTCACTAAATCTGCAAACAAGAAGCTACACAGAGCTTAAAGTAGCCAGATTAGTTGATATTTTCACTTCATCCCATCATTTGAAAAACATCCATCTTGAGTTTTCCCTGCTCACCCACGTGGTTCCTGTTCTGCAGCTCCGGCTGAAACACATTTATTGCTTTTAATGCATTCTGGCAAACAAACTGAGAACAGTTTAAATGGATATTTAACACGGGTGAAAATGTGATGATGTGCATTTACCTTCTTGATTAGTATAAATAAATATAAATAATAATAAATAATTTTTTTTTTTTTGCATCAGACAGCCTCCATTTTGTTTGTTCCAGAGTGCAGGCCTCCTTCCTTTTGTTTGGGTCTAATTTCCTGAGGGCCCTGCACCTAAATAGACATCCACTGCCATCCAGAGTGTAAGACATTTTTCTACTTTTGCTATTTAAATAAAGCAATGATAAATCTTAGCACTTACCGATCCTACAGAGATTAAAATCTGTTACCACAATCACGAGTCTCATTTTGGAAACAATAATATTAGCGAGAGCTGGTTTTCTGTCAAATTCTGATGTTCCCCTTTCTTACAAAGATGGTTTCAGGAGATCTGCTGAACACACACACACACACACACACACACAAATCTCAGACTTTTGACTTGTATGTTTATATTTCTATAAATATGTGGCTTTATTTATGTAAGTATTAAAAAAAGAATACTGTTAAAAGATAAATTTGGCTGTTGTAAGTCTCAGAGGCCAGTTAAGAGGTGCAAAACGTTCCTTCTGTCTTTTTAGAAATACACAATTTACAGCATATTTCTTTCACATTTAATATCATTTTTGAAGTCTTTGTTTTTTTTTTGTTTTTGTTATGTTTTTGCGTCCCCCCCTTTTTTTTTATTTTGACTCGATACAGTTGCAAGATCTAAACATGCAGTAGATTGTTTATGTACAGGCAGAAATGTAGAATATACATGTACAGTACTACTCGGAAAATTTGAATGTTTTTTTATTCAGGCAATCCAACATAAAAGGTGAAACCAATACATTTTATAGACTCATTACAGATGCAAGGTTTTACTTTCAGAGGCCTGACATTTTTGTATTTAAAATTCTTTTTTTTTATTGATTTCAAGCAATATTCTAATTTTCTGAGTTATTGAATTTGAGGAGTCCTAATCAGCAAATCAAAACAAATAAAAGCCTGAAATATATTGATTCGCATACTATTTGTCTATCTAAAATGTACATTTCACCTTTAAAGTTACAGAAATATATATATATATATATATATATATATATATATATATATATATATATATATATATATGCGCGGTGTATACAGTGTACAAGTTTTGCACAGCAGCAGTGATTAATAGAGGGGAAAAGTATGTCCAGATGACGAGGCAATAATGACCTCTCGTGGAAGCGGTATGTATTACAGAAGTCTGGTCTTTTTATAATAATTGTTGACATTTAAACACAATACAGTGAAGGGTTGGTTTTTTTTTTTTTTTTTTTTTTTTAGGTTTTCACTCATCAGATTTATGAATGGCTGCACATAGACCTTTTAACACACTGTCATTTTCAAGAAAGCAAATAGAATTGCCAAGAAAAAAAAATATATAAATATAATCTACAAACAAGGAGATTTAAGGGATTCATACACAGCTGCACAGTGAAGTTAAATAAGGCTTCTGGTTTTAACTTCAGCCTCCACATTCTTTCTGACATCTGGATAGACAACAAGACACGTCTCGTCCTGGACATGCTTTAAGTCGCTCCCTTGTCACTCCCTCTTCACTCCCTCTTTACGCCCTCATCACCCCCTCTTCACCCCCCTTCACTCCCTCTTCACTCCCTCATCACTCTGTTTTCACTCCCTCATCACTCTGTATTCGCTCCTTCTTTGCTCCCTCTTAACTCCCTCGTCACTCCTTCATCACTCCCTCATCACTCTTTTTTCACTCCCTTATCACTCCCCCTTCACTCCCTAGTCATTCCCTCTTCACTCTCTTCCCCTGAAGTGAAGACAGACATTCTGAATGTGGGAGGTAGAGTGTAGAGAGTGGAGTAGAGTAGCACAGTGTAAAAAGAGTATAGAGTAAGTGTGTAAAAAATGTTTTACTGAAAATTAGGACAGAAAACCACGACAGTGTGCTGACAAACATGAAAAAATAACTTCTACCTTTTGTCCACAAGCAGGGCTGGAACCATGTTGCTTGAAGCAAGGATCTTCCACATCCCAGTCTTGCACCCTACAGGCTGAGCTGCCACTACTGGACACACGCCTTTGTTTGCAACCAGGTATTTAACCTTTGGGGGGGAAAGCACTGTTTCCTCACAAGGAAAAAGCTGGACACATACCTGCTACCAGATGCAGCCCTGGCTTGAACCAAAAACCCACAACTTGGTCCAGTGACTACTCCAGACTGAGATATATATATGTTCATTTATTTCATTTATATTTTTTTATATTTGGCAAATTCTCACCAAATATAAGAATAGAAGTACTTTTATTCATCCCAGACATAGGACACTTGTTCCAGCAGCATCGTTAGCAGCATTGTTGACTTGCTCTCTCTTTGTTAAGAATAATAAATAATTGCGGTAGTGTATGTAAAACACCATTGCTTGGCCAAAGAAAATGTGGCCACTAAAACAGACAAAAATGTATAACATTTTATCGTTAAACTGTTTTGAACATTAACATGTATTGCACAAACAACAGTACATAACACATACTCTGAAGTTCTCTTTCTGACCCTCAATATTTCATGATGGAGTGGACCTTTTCCAGGAATCTGTGGTTGGCAGTGATCCTTTTAAGATCTCAGAGCAACTATCATGAACGTTAACCTATCATGAAAGCAACGAGCTGTGCTTTCAAGGTGTCCAGTCCCAAGGTGTCCCATGGAACAATGAGCATCAAGCTACAGACTAGCGCAGAACGGTGGAGCTTTTTAATTGGTACAGATTACAGATCGCTATGACAACTGTGTGATTGATATACACATGGGCCGAAGACAGCGAGTTTCAACTGGAATTGTTATGCACTGTTGGAATCTGCCAGGACACGGGACACAAGGCTCAAAACCGGGACTGTCCCAGGTAAACCGGGACATCTGGTCACCCTACAGTAAGACCAACCAGATCCTAACCATAACCCAAGGCTGACATATGAGGAGCCCACTCTGCTGCCTGCCTCCTCATGATGTTCTTCAGGCTAGTTCTAATCCTGTTTTAGATGCAGCTGGGAATTTATCTGATCTGTTATACTGGAAAAAGGAAAAAAACAACATACAAACTTTTTTCACCTGATGCAGAGGTTTTCCTCTCATATCACCGCAGATTTGGTTTCACATGTTCTACAGCAATGCTACCGCATCGGGTTTGTGCATTTTACCCTCTAAGATAGTTTTGTTCTCCAGCCTGCAGCGTACAGCTGCTGCATGTGGCGGGGAGGATTATTCCATAATGCATATCTGACCACGAAACAACACCCTGACAGCCGTATTGTCAGATGTAGTTTATTCTTATATTTTTGTTACAACAGCTATCTTTGCGTTTCAATAGCAATGAAGCTGTTGGGTGAAAGTAACACTGGGTGCGGTTTCTACTCTTTATTCGCACGTTGCTGGACTGCAGTCTTCCTGTGGTTTTGGTTTTGGCTGATATCTGCAGTGTTTTTATTGCAGTGGAAAATGAGAGGTGGGGTCCATTTGCACAGAAAATATCAAAAGATTTGCATGGTATAAGATGCATACATAATCTTTGATTTAAATGCACGTTCTAAAAAGCACATGAGTAATTTACTTTAAAATCATAGTAAGTACAAAATGCAGAAAGCCAGTCATTTACTGCCGCTCAACCCCTCACACACACACACCCATCCCCTTGCCTGTTTGCTCTGCACGAACATCATGCTAGCTCCACTCCGAGCCTCCCAAAGGGCACCTTATGCCTCTGATTAGCCTATCGGCAACACAAACACTTTCGATTTAATTAGAGAACTGTTGGTTCACAATCAGCGCACACAAAAACACATCGCTCGTAGCAGAAAAACACAAGAGATATTCCATCTGTTGCGTAGCTCAAATGGACTGAGAGGCTTCTTAGCTGACTAGAAATGGATAGCAAACAAATTTATATCACCTTGGAGAAACTGTTAAAAGTCAAGATACAATACAAAGTGAAGTTCTGCGTAGATCTGTAGATCTAAAACTGTAGATCTTGAAAAACAGGAAGTTGTTTGATATTTGCCAGGCAACTGAGGTTGGCATCAAGCATGATGAAGCCCTCAGCCTTTCTTTATGGCAAAGTAAACAACGTGAGTTTCCACCTCGGCTGCTGATACGGTCATCTTGTTTCTTACAGTCTTTGGGAAAAACTTGCCAGAATTGCCAGAATTCAAATCTTCGGGGTCAGAATCCTGTAAATAAAAAGTCCGCAGAATCAGAAAGCACATTTCACACACTATAAAACACGCTCTAACACGCCAGTGGTGACATATAAGATCAGGAAAACATCACCTTGTCCTTTGCAGGATGCTGTTGTACACCATCTACATTAAAAAAAGAGAAGCCTGATCAGTTAGCTATCGCTTTGAAAAGCCATTTGGCGATGCAAAACAAAGACTGTGAACTGCACCTTTTCCAGGCTGGATCACTTTAAAAATCAGGACACTTATGGTAATAATCCAAAACCCTGTCAGACAAGCAAGCGTGCTGCAACAGTAGTTCCCCCTGGCTTTGAGGAAGAACATTTAAATAGAGTATCTGTCATTGAGGAAAGCAGCTGAACTGCATAAGTAAAAAGACCTCAGAAGAAATAACATGTCAAGATGTATTATAATGTTAAAATAGTCGGTAATAATCAGTGAAAAGAACATATTACTTGGTTTTACAACTATAAGGAAAAAAACTGTAAAATTACTTTCTACAAAGAAGCCTGCTAAGACGACATGTAAAAAAAAAACCTACTTTGATTGTTGGGATTGTTCGTCTCATCATCTTCAATAACTTTAAGAAAAAAAGTTGTAGTTAAATTACTCTTCACATTTTAGAGCAAACAACAGAAGAGAATCGATCATCTTACCTTGAAATTGTGCAACGTTTAAAAGCGTCGCCCTAGAAATAGTCGTATGTCTGGTTGTGTAAAATCCACAGAAATATAGTCCAGAATCAGATAAATCTGCTTTAACGATTTGCAGAAAAACAGCAGAGACGTTGGAAGTCATTTTAAATTTGCTACTTTCATATCCAGGGCAGTTCTCAGCTTTAGTTTCAGGGAAGAACACTGACGCGATGCAGCTGGGTTTGGTTCTGTTGACCACTCTGAACCACTCGGCCGTTGTCGTTCGTGTGGAAATACTGGGACAGACCAGCGTGACGTTTTTACCCTCCTCAACCTCCACAGTCTCAGAGTCAGAACCTGAGATGAAGAAGCCTGAAACACAAAACAGACACATTGTAAGTGGCCTAAAGTCACCTAAAGCAGAAGAAACTCCAAGTTCCTTCCAAACAAACTCATTAATCAGTTTGAAATATTCACACTCACTGAGACTGCAGAGCAGAGCTGCTAACAAGACCGGCCTCTTCATCGTGTCTACAACCGTCTCAGTCAGCACGCTTATGTCACTGACAGATCTGCTGTCGATGGAAATGGGTGTGGTATAGCTGTGGGTTCAGCTAATCAACCATCTTCAATGTTCGCTGTAGCATATAGGACTCTAACTGATCTATAGGGGGCGCTATGGCTCTCTCTCTGATCGTACGTTTTTAAGGCCTTGGCTGTGTTGGCAGCAGGACAAAGATGCACACGAGCTTAAACTGTTGAACATGTATCTGAAGTTTCATAACATCAGGTTATCATAACAGCAATAATGTGGAAAAAACAGTTAAGGCTGCATCTCCTGCAGCTAAGCGTCTGACCCCTGAACTGCCTCTGACCCCTGCAGCCAAACGTCTGACCCCTGCAGTCAAGCGTCTGACCCCTGAACCGCCTCTGACCCCTGCAGCCAAGCGTCTGACCCCTGCAGTCAAGCGTCTGACCCCTGAACCGCCCCTGACCCCTGCAGCAAGGCCTGCTGCCCCAGTTGAAGCTAAAGCTGCTCCAGAACCCTTGGCTAAGGCTGCTATTGTAGCAGCTGAGGTCACCCCTGTTTGGACTGAAGCAGGCTCAGTGTTCCTGGCTGAAGATGCCCCTGAGGAGACTCAAGCTGCCCCAGAGCCCCGGGCTGAGGTCGTCCCCGAAGAAGCGGAGGCTATCCCCGAGCCTGTGGCTGAGGCTACCCTGGAAGAGACTAAAGCGGTCCCAGAGTTCCGGGCTGAGGCGGTCCCTGTAGACGCTGAAGTTGCCCCAGGGTCCCGAGAGGAGGCCCCGGCTCCAGAGATCCTTACAGCTCGACCCTATCCTACCCGTGTGTCCAAGGGGAATCCGGTCCATGTAAGCTCGTTGGCCCCAGCCCGCCTTCTCTCACCTCCTCCATGGCTCCTTGAGGCTCATTCCTTGTCCCTGGCTCAGCGCTGGATTCGCCCCCGTCGATGGGAGCAGGGGAACTGCCCTGGGAAACTGGGGAGGAGTTGGAGGTCATGGAGAAGGAGGCGGAGCCTGATCCAGGAGGGATGGGGCCCTCCGGTCACTAATTTTGACCCTCTGCTCTGTGTGTTGGGACATCAGGAGCCGACTAAACCGAATTAAGTTTTTGAAAACTTGCCTGTGTACCTGGCGCTGAGACTGCCTGATCCTCCGGACTTTTGCCTGGAAATAAAACGTGGTTTTATTTCATCCCGCGTGCTGCTCTTGGGTCCCATTCTGAGTCCTGACAATCTTGTATGGACTCAGAATGGAGAGTGTCTCTAAGGGTGATGAACAATAGACGGCTGGCCGGTTGGTAACCGTTGGTAACTCAGGTTTTAATGGTGCAATCTGACATTTGCGGTCACAGTTGGCCTTAGTGTAAGGTGGTGGTTTCTTTTTCCACTCATGCAGGCATTAGTCGAAATTAATTATTTATTGCAAAGCACAAAATTTCTCAATAGAACAATGAAGGTCCTGCACTTCCTGTTACATGCATATCCCCCTCGACTGTGACAAAACGGAACAGCAAGACCTACTTAAGCAACACGCCTAACAAAATAACAAAATACACATGGAGTCTTTCTAACTTGCATATATAAACCTTATTCACATTAACGTGAAAACTGATCCCATCTGAAGTAACAGTTCATCTGGTGGCGGAATAAATGACCGTTGGTTCCTGCTCACTCTTTGGTGCACGCGTGGGGTTTGTCTTCAACTTTGCCCGGAATGTTAGAGCTGCATAGTTCAGGTGATCCGAGCCCAAATCCTGTAAATGACATTGTTTATACTGTAGTCACACACACACAGGTGACAGCTGCATTAACTGCTATAAACTAACTGATAAATGTCTTTGAAAACCTAATTTGATGCAGCGAACAAATACTAATACTACTATTACTACGACTACAAAAGAACCTGGTGCAGATAGACATTTTTTGATTAATGTTATTATAATACATATAATTACAAATAATAATAATGATTATGGTTTTTAATTTTGGTTTTAACATGCGCATTCTGTATTTAATTCTAACTTTAAAGAATCATAACACAGTATTTCAGTCAATAAATGGTTTACCTCGTGTTTCTCTTGCTGCGCGACATCACTCACGGCTAAACATCAAGACACAAAAATAAGATAACATTGTTATAAGCGATTATTATGCTTTGGATTATAAGATGATGAAGGTGGAACATACCAGTCTTGAGTTTTTTAACTTTAAATACCAAAGCAATGGTGATTATAGCAAGAAGAACACAAAGACCACCCAAAATCATGCTTATTGGTGCCATGTCAGTTTTGTGGTCTGAAATGAAATAAAAGGAAAAAAGCCTTTTAAATGTTTTTGAGTAAACTTGCTTTCTACAAAGAAGCCTGATAAGATGACGTCTAAAAAAGCTCGCTTTGATTGTTGGGATCCTTTATCTCATCATCTTTAACAATTAAAAAAAAAAAAGAAAGCTACTTTTAAATTACACATCACATTTTAGAACAAACAGCAACAACAACAATAAAAAGTCGAGTATCTGCCATTGAGGGAAGCAGCTGAACTGCATAAGTAAAAAGACCTCAGAAGTAATAACATGTTAAGATGTATTATAATGTTAAAATAGTCGGTAATAATCAGTGAAAAGAACATATTACTTGGTTTTACAACTATAAGGAAAAAAACTGTAAAATTACTTTCTACAAAGAAGCCTGCTAAGACGACATGTAAAAAAAAAACCTACTTTGATTGTTGGGATTGTTCGTCTCATCATCTTCAATAACTTTAAGAAAAAAAGTTGTAGTTAAATTACTCTTCACATTTTAGAGCAAACAACAGAAGAGAATCGATCATCTTACCTTGAAATTGTGCAACGTTTAAAAGCGTCGCCATAGAAATAGTCGTATGTCCGGTTGTGTAAAATCCACAGAAATATAGTCCAGAATCAGATAAATCTACTTTAGCGATTTGCAGAAAAACAGCAGAGACGTTGGAAGTCATTTTAAATTTGCTACTTTCATATCCAGGGCAGTTCGCAGCTTTAGTTCCAGGGAAGAACATTGACGCGATGCAGCTGGGTTTGGTTCTGTTGACCACTCTGAACCACTCGGCCGTTGTCGATTGTGTGGAAATACTGGGACAGACCAGTGTGACGTTTTTACCCTCCTCAACCTCCACAGTCTCAGAGTCAGAATCTGAGATGAAGAAGCCTGAAACACAAAACAGACGCACAGTGACTGGCTGTCTCATAAAGCAGCAAAAACTCCAAACAAATTCATTAATCAGTTCAAAATATTCATTCTCACTAAGACTGCAGAGCAGAGCTGCTAACATTGCCAGCCTCTTCATCGTGTCTACAACTGTGTCTCAGCCAGGGGCCACTTATATCAGCTGTCGATGGAAATGGGCGTGGTATTGTTACAGGTTCAGCAAATCAATCCTGATCTTCGACGTTCGCTGTAGCTGTCATTGTACTGGCCTCTCGCTGATCATATGATTTCTAAGACAGTGGTTGGGTTGGCAGGAAGGCAAAGACGCACATTTTCCAGTCAACAACAGCTCTAATACTGAGACAGACCCTCATGACTGGAGGTTGAAGGAGGATCAGATAGGGACAAAGTTAGTGGGCGGGAGATTTATTTATATATACACAGATGCCTTGTACGTGATCCTTCTTCAAGCTCTGGTCCTCTACCAAAAGCAGCTGGTATCTTAGCTGTTCCTAGCGCTACCCTCTTCTGGACAGAAATCTCTGATGTCATTCCTGGGACCTGCTGGAGCCCCTTCTCCGCACTGGAGGTCAGAACGCTCACTTGGATCACTGATGTCCTTCACATCCCGCATCCTTTCCAGGTATTCTTTTGGACAGATATTCCTCATAATCCTTGTTCCTGATGCTGCATCTATCGGGAACCCCCTGCACTCCTCTTTCACCCATTACCTGTTTGTCAGTCTGTATCGGGAACGTAGACAGAATCTTATCATGGTCATCCCTTTGCACCAGGTTAACCACCCAGGATGGATCTCATTGATTAGCAGCTCGTTTACTTGTGCAGCCAGGACTTCGCAGACGGTGGTGTGGATCGTATCAGGTGGCTGGTTCTCAGGGAGACTGCTGTGGTCCACTTTCATATCCACCAGCCGTTTGGCGTGACGCCTCTTTTCCCCATATGTTTCAGGGTGTGACCCTTCCACTGAGGTCAGTGGAGCAGACCCTGTTTACGCTGCTGGCTTCCTCTTATCTCTGTCGTGGGTTGCTTGGCAGACTTGGCCTCTGGTGTGGACATATTTTTATAATTCTTGGTGCAATTTTCCTAGTTGGCCCGCAGATTTTCACTCATACATCGTGTTTACCTGGTAAACAGCTTTATTCTACCACTCTTATCAGTGCTGCACATGACACTAGTGTTGATAATCCTAGTGATAACACTTGTGCTGTTTACTTTGTGGAGTTTCAATTTAAAATAAGCAAGCAGAGAGAAGAAGTGTCATCCATTGACGTGTTTAGCACCCCATCAGTAACCACAAACCGACACAAAGTTGAAAGTATGCTAAACTGCTTCCATTTCTGGTGAAAGCAGAATAGCAAAACATCCTCAGAACCATCTGTGGTAATGTTGGGCTTTTTGTTTTCAGGGTTGCTCTTTCAAGAGGTAGAACTAGTTTGATTTTGTTTGACTTTATTGAACTTGGGTGGAATCACTCAAACTCACATCAATTGTTCTGCAGCCAGATGGAGTCAGTCTTTTTTCTTCTTATCCTCTAGTGATACTCTTTTGTGTCCACTTCCTGATCATTGTTTTTCCACATTGATCTGCACCAAAGTCAGCAAAAGAGCGAATATGACATGATGTGGCACCACAATAACTTCAACCAGTAATCAGGAATTTCTGAGGATTATATTTGCATTGTTTAAGACAAACAACGTAAGCGAATATGGCTAGCAACGTTTCATGTAATGGTATCACTCAAAGGTGAAGTGTTAAAAATAACACAGCGACACTCTCTGTGCTTTGAGCTGGCGGAGGCTGCGTATTGGTCTTCCTGTGTTAAAGCTAGACTTAAAGTTTCCACTAAATGTTTGCAGCACTTTGTTGTGCAACCTCAATGCTCCAAAGCTGACGAGCTACTGACCACTGAAACCTTTGTGGTAAATGTAAAAAAGAATAACTTTACGAAAAAAAGATAAAAGAACACTCACTGCGTTGTGCATTGTGCTCTATTCCAATAACTGATCAATTACGACATATTTAAACAGAAACATTGATTTAGTGTATAAATATTTATAGTGACTCAGGACTGTTTCAATTATGCCCCGAAACCTAAATCTAAAGTTGAAGATAGAAGGAAATGGCACACAGGCTGAAAACGTATCTTTGGTTTCGTTTTTGCTGTGTGCGCATCAGACAGTGATCGTCACAGGTCTCTTTTCATGTGCAGCAGCAAACCAGAAAGATGCCTGTGGACCCAAGTGAGCACAGTACATTCAGACAGATCATTCATGCAAACTGAGCAGTTGAAATCAGGTTAGATTGCCATGTCTTTTATTTTTTTTAATATGCTCCTTGTTTTTTTTTTTCAAAAAAACAACTATTATACATTCCCAAAAGTTTCTCAAAACCTTATCTCGCATTTCATACTACAAAATGACAGGAATTTTTTACTTGCTATAATACTCCACACTCATGTTAAGCATTTATAGCTTCTGTGTTAAGAATAAAAATATAAAATTCTTATGAAAAACAATGTACATAAGCTGACCCACAAAGCTGAAATGTGTTTAGTGATGATGCTGTACACTTGTGTACAAACATTCTTTATATGTCTCGTCCATCTGTCTCCTTGGTCTGTTGGTCGCACTTGTCCTCAAGGCAGCGTAATGGAGAGCGTCCTCATTTGTGTGGCTCTAGTTTTAAAACAGGAAACGCTAAATACCAATATGATGCACAGCAACCGGGCCGTTTATTAATCCAGATAGCAAGTACCTCTTCATTCATAGAATGATCGGCTGAAAATCCCAAGTTGCTTCCTGAAACAAAACATAAAAGCATCGATTGTGTGACAGTGTTTGACTTAACCAGCTCCTCGGAAACGTTTACCTCCACACTGCGTGCTTCGGCTCTTGCGGATAATGCACAGTAAGAGGGCCAACAAACCAGCCAGAATGGTGGTGAACGCCAAAGATCCTTTCAGAAACCACACCAGGACATGATAGTCGTCTGCAAATTCAGTCAGGAGATTAGATGATGTCCGGTCACACGTTTATTTAGATAAAACCAACTCACCCTTCTTTTCTCCCTTGGGTACTTCTCTGGGGAGAAGTCGTCCGCATATTGCAACAGCACAATGGACAGCCTGGCTGTTTGCTGGCAAACTGTAGAGACAAGTGTTGTCTTTCAACTTGTAAAGGGCTCCTGGATCAAGTTTGCCAAAGGTTCTCAGGCGGTAAATGCTGTAGTCTTCATCAATGGTCCTACCATGCATGGTACAGTTCAGTGGAACACCACCTTCTGACTGACTCTGGTCAAAGACTGGGACATTTAAACCTGAACCCTCTATGATGATTGTAATTCCATCCTCGAATTCAAGTTTTTCTGTAAAGCTGCTGGCGCAGTAGTACGTTGCGGTGTCTGACGGCTGTAAATTGGAGATCGTCAGGTGATTTTGACCTTTCTTTGCGTCCAGTGCAAAACGTGGAGTTTTATCAAATTTGTCAGAAAACTTTCCACTTTCATCAAAGGTATAGAAACTCGACACCAGCCTTGGTAAGTCGCCCACTTTTTGGTTGTACCAGTAATACTTTGCTACAATGTCAAATTTAATGAAACACTCCAAAGTTACATTTTCACCAATAGCTGCTATAAAATCTCTGTCTTTTCCAACCTTCAGAACAGCCGTCTCACCTGAAGCAACAGAAAAAACAGACCCACAGGAAATTTTTAGCTCTATTTATTTTTTAATCAGCATTTTTTTAAAAATGGGAATTAGTTTGTTCCAGTGCTCTCTAAGAGCTAAAATAACAAAAAAAGAAATCGCTCACCCATCTTCCACACGATCAAATATATCAGACAGACAACAATTGTCAATGCCATCGTGTTGCCGTGCTGAATGAAAAGAGTCCTTCCTTCCACCCAACCCTGACTTTACTGACTGTCTGTGATTGGCCGACCAAGTGTCTTTGTATGTCTTATTAAGGAAACAAGGGTACACAGAAAAGATCAACACGCCATGAGGCGTGTTGATCTTTTCTGCAACTCTCATGGAAAATTGCTTGAAAAGAGTTACAAGCACCTGTGTTTGAAACCAAAAATAGAAACACGTGGTTTTAAGTTGACCCTGATTTTGTCAACTTTTGATTCAATACTTTGGGAAAAATATATTGAATGTGTATTTGACAGGACTGAATTGTCAGGATGCAATAGAGACATTTCACAGATAGCGATGAACTCAAATCCCAGGTCAACAACCTCCAACACAAAACTCTGTCTTTTTTAGCACCTCCTCGACTGAGTTCGAAGTGTGCTGACTTCATCTGAATATGACAATACATGTTTCTTCTGATTGGCCACTGACATGAAAGAAAGGCATTTCAGACCATCATTTTTAAAGCAGTTCAAAAGTTCTTGTTTCTTTGTTCTACATAAGGAACCACAAAGGCTCCAATCAAGGCAGTATCTCGGTCCTGTCGCAATCTGCCCTGCCTCAATCAGAATGATCCATTACACCTGTCACCACCCAGCTATCAGCCCAATCTCACGCACCTGATTGCTCCAGTATTTAAACCCCAGTATTGTAATTATGCAATTCATTCAAATGAAAAGAGAAAAGAAAAAAAAAAAAAACAGGGGGGAGGGCCGGGGAGGCTTTTTTTGTACTGACTTTGCATATTCTCCCTGTGTCTGTGTGAGTTCTATCTGAGTACTTGGGCTTCCAGTCAAAGTCCAAAGGCATGCATTTGGGAGATGGGTAAAACTAACCACTCTGAATTGACCTTCTGTGTGAATGAGAGTGTGAATGGCTGTCTGTTGTTTGTGTGTTGGCTGGGCGATGAGCTGGCACTTGTCAGGTTGTTGCAGAGAGTGTCAGTCATGGTGTCTCAGCACACGTCAAACCTTTTGGATTTACGTGAAGTCTCTCACGACACCTTTTGATTTGATTTTGATTTTGGACATTGTACACTTGTGATCAGCGGTGCGGAGCCAGCACGCTGTGGCAGAGTTTAAGTTTGGACTGTGTTTTGTTTTATCCTCCAAGCGGAGCACCTTTTGTTGTGGATTCTACTTTTGTTGTGAAATAAAAATGGCCAGAATCATGTCCTCACCTGGGTCCGGTTCCTCCACACACAACCAGGGAGCCCTACTTGGCCAACATGACCAGCTCCTGAGGACCCTGATGGAGAACATGGAGGCAGTGACATGCACGGTGGCGGAGTTAATACAGCAGGTCTCCAGAGTAACTGCTGCAGCCCTGCCACCAGTGGCTGGGAGACCCGGCGTCATGGATCTCTACGCCTGCAACCTCAAGCCCTTTGAGGTGGACCTAGACAAGGGCAGGGGATTTCTGCTCCAGTGCAGGCTGGTCTTTGACCAGCGTCCCCTCTCTTTCGCCACCGATTCCCCCCGAGTGAACTTCTTGATCGTTCTGCTGAGGGGTAAGACACTGATGTGGGCTCAGTTAATGAGTGCCCGTACCGACCTGGGAAATCTCACGACGAGCTGGAAAACAACTTCAAAGCGGTGTTCGACCACCCAAAGCATGCTGGCACCGCCAGGTGCCACGTGTTCGTGATTCACCAGGGTGCGCGCTTGGTGGCCGAGTACACAGTGGACTTTTACGGCTGTCATCGTTGCCAGTCGGGGCAATTTTTTTTTTCATGAAGAAGGACGGCTTGCTGCGGCCATGCATCGATTACCGGGCTTTGAAAGAGATCCCCACATGCAATAAGTATCCTGGATGCCGCCTTTGCTCTGCTTCACTTGGTCACTTCGAGTACCAGGTGATGCCCTTCGGTCTTACCAATGCACCCGCCATTTTCCAGGCTCTACTTAATAATGTGCTTTGAGAGATGTTACATAAATTCCTCTTTGTGTACCTGGATGACATCCTCATTTTCTCATGAGATGCTGGAGGATCATGTTCAACATGTGCAGTTGGTTCTGCAACTCCTCTGGGATTCTTCCAGAGGCTGAAAAATGTGAATTTCATGTCGATACGGTACAATTTATTGGTTTTATGGTTAAACAGGGACAGCAATCGCCAGTTCCAACCAAAATCAGGGCTGTTGCTTTCCCACGCTGGCATCACGTAAACAGCTACAGCGCTTCCTGGGCTTTGCAAGTTTTTAATCACCATTTTATCAGGAGGTAAAGTAAGGTGGCAGCGCCACAGACCCGATTAACCTCCACCCTCCGACCTTTTGCCTGGTCCGCTGAGGCAGAGACTGCCTTTACCCAGCTTAAAAGACTGTTCACCACGGCTCCAATTCTCTCTCACCCAGACCCAGCCCGCCAGTTTACGGTCGAGGTGGACGCCTCGCACGTCGGTGTTGGTGCGGTCCTCTCCCAGCGGTACCTGACACACCAGAAGCTCCGCCCCTGCGCGTTCTTAAACCGGCGACTGTCACCGGTAGAAATAAATTATGACGTGGGGAACTGCGAGCTTCTGGCAATGGTCCTAGCGCTGCAGGAGTGGCGACACTGGCTGAAAGGTTCCGCTCATGCGTTTGTGGTATGGACGGAAAACAAGAACCTGGCCTACCTGCGTAGCACCAAATGCTCAACAGGCACGTTGGGTGTGTTAATTTCACCCTTACCTACCGTCCCAGCTCTAAGCGCCTTCATCATCTGTAGATTCACTCAGTAGCAGACAGAGGTGGAGGTTTCAGTTTCATTGTGAAACTACAGCAAGTAAAGTTTGAGTGAGTACAGGCAGCGGTGTACTCCAACCAGAGCACCTAGGCTTGGAGTTTGGTCTATGACTGAATGGCTTTTGATGAACTTTATACTTTCTACAGTCTTTATCTTCATAAAAGTGTAAACATAGCAAAGTAATAAGAAAATATTATATACCAATGTAGGCAGAATAAACAACTTCAGCCAGTAAAATGTGTTTAATAGATTTATGGTACAAGTTAATGTGTAAAAAAAAAAAATGTAAAATGTAACAGGAAATACCCAGTAATTAATAAACACAGGACAAGATAAGCTCAAACATGGTTTTTAAATGACATTATCATTAGGCTCAACAAGAAAACATCTACTCGATCACACCATCGTGCACACATTCACTTTGACTGTTCCTCTGCATACTTGATCTGTTGGGTTGGTTCACCCTCACAGCTGCATAATGGAGGTTGTCTTTCTCTTGGTCACCCTGGCAACAAAATAGAAACAAAAAAGTTAGTGTGTGCGCAGATACACAGACTAAAAAATATCTAGAAAGAAATCTAAACATTCTCTACCTCTGTGTTTGCTGTCAATATGGCTGGGAACCTTGATTGAGAGTCTTTGTTTGAAACACAGAAGGAAAAGGTTTGGAAGTTATTTTCACAGGTTATTTTTCACAATAATATTGAAAATATATAATGTGTGTTACCCAGAATGTTTCTCTTCATCACAAAAATGGAAATGGATAATAAAACAACCACAATCATGGTAAATATGCAGGCTGTGCTCAGGATATACACCCAAATAAGAAGGTTTCCTTTATCTGTAAAGACAGCCACAAGAAATTGTGATCGTCATGATGCTGTTTCAGATAATTCTTTAAGTCCTAACACAAATTTGTCTTCCCACTTTATATTATGCCAGTTAGATTGGATTGTCGTATCATTCAGCATGACTACAGGCATCTGGTGTCTGTGTAAACTTATATGTTAAACATATAAAACTTATATAAAACTCTTGAATGAAATAATTTGTAACTTACTCACCCTCAAACTCCAGCTTGGTTCTGTTTCCAAACAGAATATGTCCACATGCTTCAATAGCACAGTAGTAGGTCCCTGTCTGAGAAATGTTCAGGTTCTTCACGGACAGGCTGTAGAAACAGGTGTTGGTTTTCTTCTCACACTGGTTGTTCCTGCCTCTGTGGCTGTAAACAAGTCCAAGTTGAAATGGTCCAGAGTATCGGAACCAGTAAACAGTGTGATCCTCGTCACAGGTCCCAGTATGTACTGTACAGTTTGGAGTCACAGAGCGTCCTGACTGGATGGACTCTGATGCTGACTGATTTATGGTCAACTCTGAACCCTCTACGACGACGTTATAATGTTCTATAAATTCAAACACATAATAATCCTGATTTGTACAGTAATAGTTGGCTGAGTCCGAAAACTCCAAATCTGTGATTGTCAAATTAGCTCCTTTGTTGTACGTATGCAGGTTGAAGCGTGGATTGTTTTTGAAATCATTATAAAATGTCCAACTTTGACTTGATATGCTATAGACAGAGATGAGCCTTGGCTTCTCTTCTGGAGTTTGTTTAAACCAAGAGATCCTGGTGTAAATCTTGTCTCTGTAAAGACATGGGAAAGTCAGGTTCTGTCCGGGTTTGACCAGGATGAAATTGTTCATCCAATTCATTGATGGAGAAAATTCCATTGTAGCTGCCTGAGCTGAAGTGGAACAAACAGAAAAGCGGACAGTTTAAAACTTGAATCTGGAAATTAAAAATGCGCCATAAACCGACAAACAAACAATACATGTAAAAATGCTCACCAATTTTCTCCAGACACATCAGAAAGAAAATTAACTTTGCAGATGTCATCGTGATGCAAGTCTTAGGCTAAGTGAAGAGCAGGCTGGTTCTTTTTACGCTGATAAATGCCGAGCTTGTGTCTGATTGGCCAGCCTGAGATGACACGAGTGTTTGCCATACAGGAAACACGATCAAGACTAATCTGGGTAGAGTTGAGATGTTGTTCTTTGGAGTTTATTTTACACTTTTCCAACCACCCAACCAACAATACCAAAACAAAGAGGCAAAGCATAATGTCATGTAAGGGGCTGTGCAGCCTTTCTGTTCTATAAGGTCGATCAAGGTGAAGGTGCGAGTTCACCAAGGATCACCTCTAGGGCCCTCCTTGTTTGTGATGTGATGGAGAAGCTAACAAACGATTTTAGGCAGGAATCTCCATAGACTATGATGTTTGTTGAAGGCAATGTAATCTCTAGTGAGAGCAGAGAGAGAGATAGATGGAAAACTTAGAGAGGTGGAGGTCTGCCCTGGAGAGAACATAATGAAGGGGAGTCAGAGCAAATGTTTGAAAAAGAGTTGGAGTTACAGTGGACCTGAAGAGAAGATGGAAAGATGAGCTGGATGGACATTACCACAATGTCATGTTTACAACACTAAACACTGTATTTGCCTTTGAACACCAAACCTATGGCGGTCAAGCGATGCAGTTTAACAGCTATGCTTTAAAACAGTGCAAAGACTTCCTGCTTGAAACCATCAAGACAGAGGGGGAAAGTGAACCCAACTGTCTAAGTATGTACAAGTATGACCATCATTAATGCTTTAAAACACATATTATTAAATGCATTAAAACACATATTCTGAGTGAAATAACACTTTGCGCATTCAAGACATTAAACTTTCTATGAGAAAAAATGTAACTGCAGCAATAAATTGATCAGTACAGGCTTTTTTTTTTAAGGTATATGTTAAAACATCATGAGTTTTATTTTAGCTTCACGTCATAGCCTGGTAATGTTGCTGTACATATATTAATGAGGTAGCCTATAGATAGAGGATAGAAAAAGGAACAGAAAAAAAACTTTAAATAGAAACGATGACAGTAAACAAGTAGAATGATAACCGCTGCTGTGGTCTTGTTTCGACAACACAGTGCGACATGTCTGGGGAGGTGTAGGCTAACACTCAGGATCTCTGTATAAGTTCTCATATCATGAATGTCTTACTTAGTTGAACAAGATCTTGCTACGGATCAGTTTGTTTAGGACCCAAATTCAGACATGAAGCAGCTGCTCAAAAGCAAAACACAACCCTTTTATTGGGTGTGCACGGGAGCAAAAAGAAAGCGCTCTGAATTTAGGAAAAAAACAGTGATTATAAAAGATTTAAAAACAAAAACTCGTCACGGGGGTAGGTTCCACTGCGGAGAGTCTATGAGAACCAGAACTTGTCTCTTTTCTGGGTATGTGGCGACCTTGGATACCGGGAAAAGCGCTCGTGAGAAAACCATCAATAAAACACGGCAAACTTTCAGTCAAGTTATTCTGCTACCACTATGACGATGAAGTAGGAAAAACTACCCAGCAATGGGGTCCAGCTGGCAGTGTCCTTAAATCAGCTGCTGATGAAATGAGCAGCGACAGGTGCGCGGCCACCGCTGGAGCCTGGGAACCTGCGCCCTCTAAGGGGAAAACAAAGAACCATCTATACACACAAAAAAGGGCCAGGATTTGGATTTGTCAGGGACCCTGACAAATCCAAAACTTAAATAATCAACTGTAGCAGAGTCTGTCTCCATATTCCATAATAATAGTCTGCTGAGACATAAGGGAACACGTGTAAGCATCTGTGATCCATAAATGACATATTTGGACATTTAGAAAGGGCAGTGAGGTTTTTTTAAACTTATTTTTGACAAGTGTGGCTATGGAGAAAATAAAACCTCAATAAGTAAAGACACTTTTCTAAACATTTGTTAAAGCCTGAGATGTGCATTGAGGAGTTTTAAATCAGGTTATATCAATTTATTCTTGAGTCTACACAACTCCAGGTACAGGTGCAGGATATTTCTCTGTGAGTATCGTAGTGTGTCTGCAATTGCGCCACCATCATACACACTTAGAAAGGCAAACAAGCTACAAGAAAGGTGCTAAATGCTGAAGCTTCACACAGGAAGTCCACCAAGGCCTGAGCGTCTTCATCCTCTGTAGAGTCACACAGCAGCAGACAGAGGTCGAGGTTTCAGTTTTCTTTTGAAAGTACAGCATGTAAAGTTTGAGTGAGCACAGGCAGAGGCGTACTCCAAGCAGAGCACCCAGGCTTGGAGTTGGTATAAGACTGAATGGCTTATGCTGAACTTTATACAATCTTTATCTTTATAAAACTTTGAACAATGGGGAGTGATGAGCAAATATATACCAATGTAGGCAGAATAAAAAATATCAGTGAGTAAAATGTGTTTAATAGATTCATTATACAAGTTAAAGTGTAAAAATATTAAAATGTAAAAGGAAATACAAAATAATTAATAAACAGCACAAGTGAATCTCAAACATGGTTTTTAAATGACATTAACAGTCCCCGTGATGGACTGCAACAAACAGAAAACATTTACTGCCTCACACCAGAGTACACACACTCAATCTGACTGTTCCTCTGCGTCTTTGATCTGTTGGGATGGTTCACCCTCACAGCAGCATAATGGAGACTGTCTTCCTCTTTGTCACCCTGGCAACAAAATAGAAACATCAAAAGTTAGCGTGCGCGCAAATACATAGGCCAAAAAAATATTGTGAAAGAAAACCAAACTCTCAACCTCTGTGTTTGCAGTGGATGCGAATGGAAAGCTTGATTGCGAGTCTTTGTTTGAAACACAGAAGAGGACAGTTGGAAGTTATTTTCAGAGTTCATTTTTAAAAAATAGTCAATTAATATATAACGTTAGTTACCCAGAAGGTCCTGACTGTTTCTCTTCTTCATTACAAAAATGGAAATGGATAATAAAATGACCACGATGATGGCAAATATCCAGGCTGCACTCAGGATACACACCCAAATAAGAAGGTTTCCTTTATCTGTAAAGACAGCCAGAAGAAACTGTGATCGTCACAGTGTTGATTCAGATAATTCTTGAACACAAATTTGTCTTCCCATTTTATACTATGCCAGTTCTGATGTGTTATTGTCTATTTCAGCATGAATATAGGCAGCTGGTATTCGTGTAAAACTCATCCAACTTAAATGTTAAATTTATACAACTCATATAATCCTTGAGTAAAACAATTTGTAACTTCCTCACCCTCAAATTCCACTTTGGTTCCGTTTCCAATCAGAATACGTCCACATGCTGCAACAGCACAGTAGTACTTGCTAGTCTGAGAAATATTCAGGTTTTTCATGGACAGGCTGTAGAAACAGGTGTTGGTTTTCTTCTCACACTGGTTGTTCCTGCGTTTCTGGCTGTACACAAGTCTCAGTTCAGATTGTCCAGAGTTTCTTAACCAGTAAACAGTGTGATTCCCGTCACAGGTCCCAGTATGTACTGTACAGTTTGGAGTCACAGAGCGTCCTGACTGGATGGACTCTGATGCTGACTGATTTATGGTCAACTCTGAACCCTCTACAACGACATTATAACCTTCTGTAAAATCAAATTCATGAAATTCCTGATTTGCACAGTAATAGTTGGCTGAGTCCGAAAACTCCAAATCTGTGATTGTTAAATTTGCTCCTTTGTTGTTCGTATGCAGTTTAAAGCGTGGATTGTTTTTGAAGTCATTATAAAATGTCCCACTTGATCTGTAGTTGAGACAGATGAGCCTTGGTTTGTCTTCCAGAGTTTGTTTAAACCAAGAGCTCATGGTAGTAAGCTTGTCTCTGTAAAGACATGTCAAAGTCAGGTTATGTCCAGGTTTGACCAGGATAAAATTGTTCTTCCATTTTATAGACGGAGAAAATTCCATTGTAGCGGCCTGTGCTGAAGTGAAAAGAAACATTAAAGAAGTTTAATGATTGAAACTGGAATTTTAGACACATGCAATAAACAGACAAACAAACACGCAAACAAAATGTAAAAAAAATGCTCACCAATTTTCTCCAAACACATCACAAACAAGACAAGCTTTCCAGATGTCATTGTGTTGCAATCGTAGGCTGAGTGAATAGCAGGCTGGTTCTTTTTACGCTGATATAAGCTGAGCTTGTGTCTGATTGGCCAGCCTGAGATGACACGAGTGTGTGCCATACAGGAAATACGATCAAGTCTAATCTGGCAATAAAGATGTCAAATTTGCTTTAGAAAATTAATGAAGGACAAGTCACACAAATGTTTACATTTGAAACAAACTTGAAAGAAAAAAAACCCTTGCACTGTCTTTCATAAAGAAAGGTTATTGATATGTAAACGGAAATGAGGTTGAGTTGTTGTTCTTTGTCGTCCTTTCCATCAGGTGAGCTGGAGGTTGGAGCGCCCCAAGGTTCAGCTCTGAGCCCCTTATTGTTTGCAATGGTGAAGGCAGAGGCTGAAAAATGATTTTAAGCAGGAATCTCCATGCACTCAGATGTTTAAGATGACGCTGCAGTAGTGAGAGCAAAAAGAGCAGAAGAAGAAAAACCTAGAGAGGTGTATCCAAAGTAGATCTCTCTGTGTCAACTGGACTGAAAGGTTTCCTT